>CM072776.1:59052500-60367500 GCA_036936925.1 Cenchrus fungigraminus | reverse complement strand
AAATCATTATTGGCCCACCATTGATTACAAGATTTAGCTTTTATGAATCGCTATTGGTTTGATACGAGTAATGGCAGTCGTTTCAGTATGTTAAGGATACAGATGTATCCACAATTCATTTAGAGTTACTTAATAGCCTATTTCTTATACTATATCTCTATCTCGTGAAATTCTCGAGCCGAAAGATGGATGCATATGCTGTATTTCATTTTGCTAAATTATATCAATTAAATGGTATATCAATTCTATAAATTGGATATAGCAATAAATAAATCAGCAAAATTCTTTTATTTTAGATAGAAGAAATGTTTCTTCTATCTAAAATAAAAGAATGTACCCTTCTATGCAAATTGGATTTGCATCGATAAAATAAATCCAAATTCCAGATTCCAGCAGTAGATGAATAATTGCAAAATTTTTTGTGTACGAGATTAGAATAACTTCAAAATAACTGACATAATTTTTTATTTTTCTTGATCAGAAAAATACATGAAAAAGAAAGGAGGTAGAAAATTTTTTTGATTTATGGTTAAAGAAGAAAAATAAGAAAACAGGGGTTCTGTTGAATTTCAAGTATTCAGTTTCACCAATAAGATACGGAGACTTGCTTCACATTTGGAATTACACAAAAAAGATTTTTCATCGGAAAGAGGTCTACGAAGACTTTTGGGAAAACGTCAACGTTTGCTGGCTTATTTGGCTAAGAAAAATAGAGTATGTTATAAGAAATTAATCAGTCAGTTGGATATTCGAGAGAAGTAATTTAATCGTTCGATTTTTTTTCTTATTTTATTAGTAGTCTTTTCTTATTTTATTAGTAGTCTTTATAGTAGTCTTAGATTTTGCATTTTGATAAGCCTCGTTTTGAGGAATTCATGGAATAATCCATTTTCATGGAAAAAAGAATAAGAACAAGGATATGAGTCTACCGCTTGCAAGAAAAGATCTCATGATAGTCAATATGGGCCCTCAACACCCATCAATGCATGGTGTTCTTCGACTGATCGTTACTCTCGATGGTGAAGATGTTATTGATTGCGAACCCATATTAGGGTATTTACACAGAGGAATGGAAAAAATCGCGGAAAACAGAACTATTATACAATACTTGCCTTATGTAACACGGTGGGATTATTTAGCTACTATGTTTATAGAAGCAATAACGGTAAATGCACCTGAATTCTTGGAGAATATTCAAATACCCCAAAGAGCCAGCTATATTAGGGTAATTATGTTAGAATTGAGCCGTATAGCTTCTCACTTATTACGGCTTGGACCTTTTATGGCGGATCTCGGGGCACAGACTCCTTTTTTCTACATTTTTAGAGAGAGAGAATTGATATATGATCTATTTGAAGCTGATACAGGTATGCGAATGATGCATAATTACTTTCGCATCGGAGGAGTAGCTGCCGATCTACCTTATGGATGGATGGACAAATGTTTAGATTTCTGTGATTATTTTTTACGAGGAGTTGTTGAATATCAACAACTTATTACACAGAATCCCATTTTTTTAGAACGAGTTGAAGGAGTCGGTTTTATTAGTGGAGAAGAAGCTGTAAATTGGGGCTTATCAGGCCCAATGTTACGAGCTTCTGGAATACAATGGGATCTTCGTAAAATTGATCCTTATGAGTCTTACAATCAATTTGATTGGAAAGTACAATGGCAAAACGAAGGAGATTCGTTAGCTCGCTATTTAGTACGAATAGGTGAAATGAGGGAATCCATAAAAATTATCCAACAAGCTGTAGAGAAAATTCCGGGAGGACCTTATGAGAATTTAGAAGCCCGACGCTTTAAGAACGCAAAGAATTCCGAATGGAATGATTTTGAATATCGATTTCTTGGTAAAAAACCTTCGTCCAATTTTGAATTATCAAAGCAAGAACTTTATGTAAGAGTAGAAGCTCCAAAAGGTGAATTAGGAATTTATCTGATAGGAGATGATAGTCTTTTCCCCTGGAGATGGAAAATTTGTCCACCTGGTTTTATTAATTTACAAATTCTTCCTCAGCTAGTTAAAAAAATGAAATTGGCTGATATCATGACAATATTAGGTAGTATAAATATCATTATGGGGGAAGTTGACCGTTGAAATGATAATAGAGGTAGAAACTATCAATTCTTTTTCGAAATCAGAATTATTAAAAGAAGTCTACGGACTGATATGGATTCTACCCATTTTGACCCTCCTACTGGGAATCACAATAGAAGTACTCGTAATTGTGTGGTTAGAAAGAGAAATATCTGCAGCGATACAACAACGTATTGGTCCTGAATATGCTGGCCCGCTGGGATTGCTTCAAGCTATAGCAGATGGAACTAAGCTACTTTTAAAAGAGGATATCCTCCCATCCCGAGGAGATATTCCTTTATTTAGCATTGGTCCCTCTATAGCAGTCATATCTGTTTTATTAAGTTTTTTAGTTATCCCTTTGGGATATCGTTTTGTTTTAGTTGATCTTAGTATTGGTGTTTTTTTATGGATTGTTATTTCAAGTATTGCTCCTATTGGTCTTCTCATGGCGGGATATAGCTCAAATAATAAGTATTCTTTTTCAGGCGGTCTACGAGCGGCTGCTCAATCTATTAGTTATGAAATACCATTAACTTTTTGTGTACTAGCAATATCTCTACGTGTGATTCATTAAAATAGGATCTTTTTCCTCTAAAATACATTGAATGCTTATCCTCCTTTGCTTATTCTGTATTCGGATTGGTAAGTTAAACTAGATAGCTATATGAGTGAAACAAAACAGCTTTTTAATTTGTAGTAAAAAATATAAAATCTCATTTCCTATGTACAAGAAAAAATTTCAAGTAAACATAAGCAGTGTAAACTCTTTACCCCAAGGTTGAGATTGTTTGATTAGTCATCATATCTTGAAGCGGGCAAGAATAAAGGATTCGCAATATGGAATTCCATTACTAGAATATTTTGAGTTATTACTATAACTTATAACCATAAGGCAATCCATCAAAAGTTAGTGAGGGATTAGAAACACTAAAGTACATACAGGATTAGTAATGAGAGAATCTAAATCATTAGACATTTTTCCTCATAAAAGGAATCGTAATAAAGACTTGAAATTGGTGGAAATGATCAAGTAGTACTTTCTTCGGATTCCGGTCTAGAGTATGTTCCCATTCACTTGTTAAAGAAATGGCTATCAAGAATGAATTAACCCTTTATTCTTTTTTTCTTTTAAGTATACCCTTCCCGGGGAAAGAAGAATAGGACAAAAGATATGGAATGCAATAGAAAAAAGGATCTTTATTTATTCTTTCCTTCCTTTATCCCTATTCATACAGAATTCCTCATGAACTAATGCCCAATTCTTTCCATTTATTAATTGCTATAACGAGTGTTTTATTCCAATATTAAGTTATTACCGAATAAAGAAAATTTTTTATTTTATTATATAAAGGATGAGATCAATTCGGAAGCGCTTTTTTGTTATTCTAGCAGACAGAATTGCTTTGGTCTAATTTGGGACTTTCCAATCAATTTTATCTTACCTAATTCTATCTACGCCCAGGGAATAATACCGAAATGAAACAATCTTTTCTTTTTTTCTGATCATAGAGGAGCCGTATGAAACTAAGGTTTCATGTACAGTTTTGGAATAGCGGTGGGAACTGTAATGTTATCATCGACTATGATTATCTAACAGTTCAAGTACAGTTGATATAGTTGAAGCACAGTCCAAATATGGTTTTTTTGGGTGGAATCTTTGGCTTCAGCCTATAGGTTTTCTAGTTTTTCTAATTTCTTCTTTGGCAGAATGTGAAAGATTACCCTTTGATTTACCAGAAGCGGAAGAAGAATTAGTAGCAGGTTATCAAACCGAATATTCTGGTATTAAATATGGTTTATTTTATCTTGTTTCTTACCTAAATTTATTAGTTTCCTCTTTATTTGTAACTATTCTATACTTAGGCGGGTGGAATTTATCTATTCCCTATATATATATATATATTCACCACGCTGTGTGGTGAATAATATTCAGCGCGTGCCGTTAGCTCACGTTAGAAGTTCCAGCAAACCCGTTTAATCGTAGAATTACTTCTTTTCGTTTATGAGTAGTAAAAATGGATTGCAATAACTACCAACAAGCGATTTGATGATTTTATTGGTTGGATTTCTGGCGTGACTCATGGGACTAGATTGACGTTGATGCATGGCCGCCATCGTGCCTGTAAATTGCCGGTGGTGCGCGATCGGATCGAGACGGAACAAATGTTCCTTCCCTAGCTAGGTCTGGCCTCGGCTAGAGCTGCATCTTGACGGCCTTGCACGAGAGTGAGATGCAGCGGACTTCGGTGGGTCACAGACAAGAAGCCCTCTGGAGGCATGGCGTGGAAGATGCATCGAACAATCTGTATGTTTTGGCCAGTGGTGGTGGTAGCGCTCTAGAGGTACAAGTAAGAATCTTCATTGCAGTTAACCCAAAATTACATTAAGAGAGAGAGAGAGAGAGAGAGATTTCAGGAGGCCGTTAAACCTGCATGCTGCATGCTGCATGTGCATGCACCAGCTGGTAGGAAATAATTTAATACGTGTAGCTGTGTTGTGGCCGGAGCTCTGATGAGCATTCTATGCCGCAAAATATCAACTTTTCATGTGTGGTAGTATAAATCGTCTCCGTCATCTATTTCGCATCAGTTTTAATGGTTGCTCCATTCAATGCAAATTCCACCAAGACTCTGTGATAGTAGGGATCATGATGATTGGTTCATGGTTCATGGTTAGTATTGTCAAATTGATCTCTCCCGCCACCATGGTCGTCGACGGCCTCCAAACGGTTGTCCGGTCGGTCCTTTTCTATTAGCAGCTATCCGCTATTTGGTGTGCATGCTTCGGGCTCTAATTTGTAGCGATGTCGGCGTGAAGCAGACCTCATCCAAACTTGCACAAGAATGTCGTGCTAGGAATTCTACCCCATACGGTGGCCATCTATGCCCTTGTCTCGAGAACTCCAGTGAGCAGACCATAAATCTAACCATCGTCTCTTGTTGATGTTGTGGCAGCCGTAAAAATCAGCTATGTTGTTATTGCTCTACCTGGTTTGCATGTTTTGATTGCTGGACCTTAATTCACATTGATTACGAGTGACTAGGACCACACGCATCCAGCTGTGTGCGGGACTGCATGCATGGACTCAGTAAAATATTTCATGGCATTGTTAATAACACTTGCATGTATGCATGCTGGGCAAGTTCTACGCATGCTAGAATAATGGTAGTATTTCTAGGACATACTATTAGTAGTCATGAATTTTGTTTAGTGCACATGTGGCATGAATGTTAGCACACATACTAGTAGTTGTGGTCATTTAGTGTATACGTCTGTTCTTACTTCATGGACATATACAATAGTAATTATAGGCCATTAGGTGATATTTTTATTGTTCAAAGAAGTAACGTGATAACATAAAGGAATAATTTACTCTGTTTGACATCCTGTTCCACGACAATTTACTCTGTGCTAGGCTTGTATTTACTTCGTTTTCATCTTGAATAGTAAAAAATGATTTTTAAACCAACGAGTGGCTCATTTTCATCGTTAATTCAGGTTGGGTGATTCCATGCAAAGCTAACATACATGTTGTGTCACTGTGTGATTGCCGGATAATTTATTAGACGAGGCAAAAACTCGTTGATTTACTTGCCTATGCATTTCATACATGCAGGATTGACTGATATTTAATACTACGAGAGATTTCACGGGTAGTTAACCCATACATATGGGTCGTGAGGGAGAGATTTCAGCAAGAGATTTTAGGGAACAACAACAATAATATTCAACACGCTCTCTTAGCATCTTGTGCAAGATTTGGGAGGTAGACACTAAGTTGACAACTATAAATCCATAATTTGTTGACCATGCACTTAATATTTTCTGCAGGACTACATCCATGCATGCAAAATCATATTATTAGCACATTATCTTTTAATACTTAATTAATCCTTGTGTCGGGTACGTGTTTGACGAGGATTCACAATTATCAATAGTGGCGTCTCATCTATGTGACCTCTGGCAAGCCCCATCTTGATTGCTCCTAATCTTAAGATTACTCTATTTTGTCCAGAGAAGTAAAAATCGTTCATACCACTATTTATCTATCTGTTTTGCAAGTTGAGTGGAGCACCAGTCTCGAGCGAATGAAGGCAAAGCCATCGGCCACAGTGGACCAGCTGCATGCATGCAATCAATACAAAGAAATCAAACATCAATTAATTCAGGATAGAAGGCAACCATGAAGGGGATCCTTGATTTGCTCCAATTAATTACATGCTGAGATAAAGGATAGAAGGTTCTCTAAATGTGTGCTTGCATATCTTTTAACAAGCTGCATGCAAGCATGAGCTTCCCATGTAGTTTATACCACATTGTGCAACGAGGGAGTAAAAGCTAGTTTCGTGGCTGAGTCTTTTTCCCTTGGAATTTGCTCGAGTGCGCCTCTTCGATTTTGACTGTTTGACTGCACCATGTGTCACATAACACAAAAAATACAAATAAGGAACATCTTTTCAATGGCCGCCATGCAACTACCATGCGTCCATGCATCTAGCCGGCATGCGTTCAATCAAGTGATTACAATGCGCGAGAGAAATCTCAGGCCGTGATTTAAAACTTACATATATTCTTGTATGTTGAAAGAATTGAGTGTAGCGAGAGAGATTTCAAGAAGCGATAATATATACGCATAGCTAATTACTCTTATTTTATATAAACCCAATTATGAAAAATTATTCCTATTTTTTCAAGGTTACTTCTTTCTTCTATAGAAGAAGTATTCTTCATGTATGTGTTCAATTGATGTGCTCGTATATTCACACCCAATTATAGAAAATTACTCCTACAAGATTACTCCACTAGTCTCTAAAATAGAATTTGTTGTGGAAAAATACTTCTCGTTGTACAAAATTACTCCTCCAGGCAACAGAAACACTATTCCTTGTATGTAGGTGGACAATTACTTCGTTCTTTTTTTTCTGAATGGCAAGAAATCAAAGTATGACAAGAGGAGTATTTTCTCGACCTTGGGAGTATTTCCTAAATGAAAATAACATCCAAGAAACCAAAATATGTCTTGTCAGAAGAATATAAAACCAATTTCGAGTGACAACCATAAAAAGAAAATCCATGTTTTCAATCAACAAGCATGAAGAAGTAACTATTATATGAGCACAACCATAATTTGAATACCTCATAATAGAAATTTTCAAGCATGAAGAAGTATTTTCACTTTTCAAGCAAGAAGAAGTAATCTTCATGAAAAGAACCTAAAGAAAAACTATGTGAAGGAAGGATACTCCGTTGCTCGTAGGATGGAGGAGATTGTATCGCAAGGTTTTGTTCGTGCCGCCATCGTGGTAGTAGGATGCCTGCAAGCAGTCATGGAGGAAGTCGTGTGCTCGAGCTTTGTCTTACCGCGCCGAAAGCTTCCTGGGCTTCCCTCCATGGCTGCTTATTACCACATGGGTCGGAACAAAAAGCTCAGGTCCACGGTAAAATCAAATTTTGCAATAGAAAAATTGGATCCAAATTACCTCCACGAACGAATAGAAGATGATGAACAGTCCACGCCGTTGCTCCCCACAGGTAGAGTCCTCAAGTGATGAGAAAAAAATGGAGCATGAGAAAAAGAGACGAATGAAAGAAAGCCATGCATGTTGTGTACCTATATACTGCACCCACTTGAATTCCTAATTATTTTTATGAGCCACGCATGTATGCATGCGGATTTGATTAAGCTTATTAATTTTTCTAAAATTAAAAGCTAATTGATTTGACTCCATTTAAGTATGTGCATGCGGGTAGCCAAGGAAGTAAATATTGAAACTAATTACAGCTATAGGATTTTAACGTCTTTGGACGGAGGGCTGTTGTTCCGTTAGAGTGTTAAATGATATTCAATACTCTACGTGGTGAATATACATTACCTATATATATATATATATATATGTATATGTATATATATTTCAGTGCAAAAACTTAGTATACAAGGTTTATTTTGGGTGAGTTATTTCAGGGCTTGATTTCTCTGGCCCGAGACTAAGAAGCTGGTCATTCCGTTTTTGCGTATCTATCTTTTTGCTAGCCTTTCTATCCATGCATTGTGTATCCCCACATCGGAGATATCGCAAACCTCGCCAGATATCCACCCTTAAAACCAAAAATATCATCTTTTGTGTTTACCTCATTGACCACAACCTATCATGTGAGTATGGATCGTCAATTCAAGGAAGATCGCAAGATGGCGTCAAGATTGAAGATTTCAAAGTATCTCTCCAAAGGAAAAATATTTCTAGTACCTACCTTATCTCTATCACCTCTTTGCCCGAGGACGAGCAAACGTCTAAGCATGGGGGAGGAGGTAGGTACAATGCAATTTAGAGTTCAAGGGGAGCAAATAAAAAATGTGTATAAAGAAAAAAAGAAAGAGAAAAAAAGAGATAAAGAAAAAATATGTATGAAAAAACATATGAGTATGTATAAAAAAATAAAGTGACCACCCCGGTTCTCTAAATGCATTAGGAATTTCAAAAAGTTTCAAGATTAAGATCCAAACTCATCTTTCCAACCATGTACAATCCGATAACGAGGACTTCCTTTGTGCCTCGGGATCATTCTTTGCCATTTGCACATGTCCACCTATCTCAAGTGTGTGTATTTTTTCTCTCCCCTCCTTGATATAACATTATTTTCCAATGACCTTTTTGACGAGTCTCGGTAAGACCATGAGAAGCTTGTCTTGTTTTGACAACATCTCATTTATAATATCTTGGGAAGCATTCAGAGTTTGTGCAGTAATAGATATAGAGTGCATGCTTGATGTTGACACATATCAAGTAGTCCCATAGTTCATGAACTGGGCAAACAAAAATGATCTTAAAGTGTTTTCATGCTTGTGATTTCTTAGGTATACCTGCTGGTGTATGGCGCTTATGCACTTTGGATTTGTTCATGTTACTTTCATGCTACTGGTTGCATAGCATTTGTTTATTCTTAATAAACCATGTATGATCTGCAGCATGCCCGGCCCTACAATGCGCTTGTTTCCTTGAATGCATGTTGCTGGGTATACATTTAGCTTGCTCCTATGTTTAGCTCATAGCTAATTAGCTTGAACAGTTTTGGTACTTGTGCACAGTAGCAGTGTTACATTTTCTCTGAATTTAATTGCAGGTCCAAAGCATGCTAATATTTGCATTGATTTTTGCAGGCATTGCTGCTGAGCATTAGGTCTTATTGTTATTTGATTCTTACTGGTAAGTCTATCTGATTGGGCACTGCAGGTTGGTACACTAGATTCAATATTTGGTGTCAGAACTGGTTGCATGCCTTTGTTGTGGCGCTCCTGTTTGTTCCAGTGACAAAGTCTCATGCATTTGCAGATTAATGCTTTTCTCAGTAGCGTGCAATAATATGTGCTGCATCTGAAATTCATGTACTGCTCTAGCTGAAATGATTCCTTGCTATATTGCTGTAGTTGATGATGGCCATGCATTCCGCACTGCTCTGTAAAAAATAAGTCGTGCATTTGGATTGACACTACAAACAATTTTGTTATGTGTGTGCTAGTTGCAGGATTTAAGGGAAATTTAAGAGAAGAACAATATTTATTTTTCTTATGCTCACAGCTGATCTACACTTGTTATCTGCTTATATGTGGCTTTATTGACCTACTAAAATACAGTGAGGTGCATTATTACTAGAAATTTAATTTTGTCCATGGGTAATCCATTGGTTTATTTGTACACTTCTATAAAGTTAGCTACTATTTAATTACTCAATGCAATGTTCCTGTCAAGGTGAAGCTTTTTGATTTGTGCAAAGCAAGGACAATATTTAAAAACTTTCATACTTGCCTAAACATATCATTTTCAGTAATTTCTATATCAATTGCCCACTGACAAGTGTTTAGCAATGTTCTATTTTCAGGTCGAGGATTGGATGCATTAAGAAGCAAGCCATTATAAGTGATTGGATCAGCAAACAAATGACCTGATACTGCTAGCGATGCTACGAGAATACATTTGATATGTCTGTTGTTTTCATGTAATGTTATGGTGTTCTTGTCTGGAATTTCTTGTGATTCTGAGCTTTTAAGTCTGGTTGAATATTAGGCCTATTGGGTTGAATTTTATATGGGTTGTGTATTTGTTGTGGAATTACTGTGGTTTAAAAATTGATCCTGCTGGGCTGAATTTTATATGGGTTGGGTATATATTTCTGAATGACACGGGTTGTGAAATGGGCTGAGGTGGGCCAGAATCTTATGGGCCGTGTAGATCTAGGTCGTTATATAAATTTGGCCATGTCATCATTGTTGACACATCTTATCCTATATATTTATAAATCAACTAAACATGAGAAAAGGGCATAAATGTTAATATCAACTTAGAATAGGGTGCCACTAACAGTTTTTCTGGAGATTTGGTAAATTATATAAATCCAGGAACCATTCGGGAAAAGTGCTAAAAGAATCAAATCTAGAAGACTCCAGAAGGCTCCGGAACTCAACGTAACTTGGCACCCAAGAAAGAAGCATCTAGAAGAAGCGACGGACCACCTGGCCGAAGTGGGCCCCGAGGGGGGCCCACCCCAGCCTGATCAGCCTGGTGGTGGGGCTGGTCGGCCACCCCCGGGCGCCACCTCAGCCCTACTTCCAGAAGGTTCTTCCACCGCCTATGAGGATCAATCTAAACCACTCGTTAGGTCGGTTTGATCAAACGGCGCACGTCTACCCCTCAGGGCTATATAAGCAGCCCCCCTGCCCCCTGGCAGAGGCATCTGGAAACCTGAGTTTGCATACACCAGATCAAGTCATCAAGTCAGAGATACTACGCCCTAGAAACACCATATAGCAGAGTAGCTAGCTAGTTTAGATCTAGGAGGAGGCAAGGCGTCTACTTGGCTCCTGATCGTCTAGAGGCTGATCGAGATACTGATCTAGCTTCGCTCTTGTAAGTTCTTATCTAGTTCCTTACATTTGTTATACAGACATATGTTCTTATCAATGATTATATTCGACATTATATGCTTTGGTGTTTATTATGATTACATGTTTAGCATAGTTGATTTGCCTTTATATTCATGTATGGAGTCGTATAGCCCTCACCTAGATCATTTGTTAACATGGGTGAACGGTAAAGACAGTGTAAGCGTGGTGCTTATATTGTATTTATCTGCGATTGCACCCTATATGCCGGGTCGTGTGGTAGATCGTGGTGGTGACAGCACTATTGAGTCCTTCGCAGTCCACCCCCCGTGTATAGGACTAGTGGAGCCTTATACTGTTTGGGTTGTTTCAAGTTTCGGCCTTGATCCTCCTGGATAGTCTCCCCATGCATTAATATAATAGTTCTTCTTCCATGATTGTTAAATGTTTGCACTAATCATAGTTTGCATTGATATATAGTTTAGAGCTACCGAGGAGTATCCTCTCTAACTAGACTTTGCTATGTTTCTCTTGCTATAATGACACTTTCTAGCTGCTCATGATGTTATGACTTGAACAATGCTATCAATATCTTTATCTTTATGTGACTTACCCCTGTTTATAGCAATTGATATATTTTGGCCACTCTACATTATAAAACTGAGAGATGAGCATGTATTAGCTATTATGGATTAGAAAGACTTCTTTCCCTGTGGTAGAATATAAATACGATACCTGGTTTTACTCCTGGTTAAAATGCTACAATGGTATATTCATATCTGTGCGCTTGCGAATTCCCTGTTTATATATATCTTCTTTCCTAGAGATCCAAGGCATATGTAAGAGTACCATATCCATGCGTTTTCTGGCACACCTGTCAGGGCTGACAACCTATATCGAGTTGTGCTATGAATCGTATCGGAGTTCACCTTTTAGTTTAATCTGAAAGCAACATCTGATATACACTTAGCATCATGTTAAGATATACCTTTGCATTTCTGGTGCCGTCGATAGAGATGGATCTTATATCCGTTTCTAGTCGATGACGTTAGCAATATCAACAAGCATTTTTGGCGTCATTGCCGGGGAAAGAAAGTCTATAGCCTAGATGAAAAAGTTTCAGTAATAGCATACATGCATCTCTCACACATAATGTATCGAGAACCCAAATTATCATTGCTTAAACAGGCTTACCCTTGTTCTTTCCACTTTTGTCTATCTTATTTCAGGGTAATGTATGAATAAGAATCTTCCAGAAAACTTCGTTTCAGATCCAGAGAAAATCTTAAGAAAGGCAAGGTCAAAGCTCAGGTCTCCTGATTCTCGGCCCACGACTTCTGCCTTGGGAGATTCAACAGCGCGAAGCTTAACACCCACGTTTGAAGTAATGGCAAACAAGTCCCTACGCGAATACTCCGCACCGACCCCGGACAATATTCGTACTGGTCCGACAGTCGCTGTAGGAAATGCTGCTTTTGAGCTCAAGCCTGCACTGATCAACATGGTACAAGCTAGCCAATTTTGTGGAAAAGCTCATGAAGATGCCAACAAACACCTTCAACATTTCTTGGAGATATGTAGCACCTTCACGATCAAAGATGTGCCAAGTGATGTAGTCCTACTTCGTTTATTCCCATTCTCACTATTGGGGCGAGCGAAGCAATGGTTTTACTCCAACAAAGATAAATTTACAACTTGGACATTGTGTTCTACTGCCTTTCTGGCAAAGTTCTTTCCTATAGGCAAAACCAATGCCTTACGGGGGAAATTTCAAGTTTCCAGCAGCAACACGAGGAATCTGTTCCTGAAGCATGGGAGCGCTTTCAAGACTACATTTCAGAATGCCCACATCATGGAATGGAAAACTGGTTGCTCTTGCAGACCTTCTACCACGGGCTCTCTACCAACACCCGTGAAACGATGGATGCTGCAGCTGGAGGTGCTTTCCTGTCCCTTACACTTACTCAAGCTACTAACCTTGTGGAAAAGATGGCGTCCAATCAAGCTTGGAACGAGGAACGTCAACCCCGCAAGAAAGAAAGAGGAATGCACCAGCTCAAGGAGGTAGACATGCTGTCTGCCAAAATGGATTTACTGATGAAGAGGCTTGAAGACAAAGCCCCTGAGAAGAAGGAAGTCATGCAACTCTTCGAATCCCGCATGACCTGTGAAGAGTGTGGAAACACTGGACACTCAGGGAGTCAATGCCCTCAGCTGGAGGAGGACGTGAACTACATCAACAACAACAACCAATATCGTCCCCAACAGAATCAAGGATGGACTCAGCAGAGGACCAACTACCCAGGTAACTATTCAGGTAATTATCAAGGTAATAATTCTTCCAATAATTTCTCACCTTTAAGAGACTTAGTCCAAAACCATGGTAGAATTATGGATAATCTGTCCAAGAAGTTAGCTTCCAATGATAAAATGCTCGAAACTATTAGTAATAAAATAGAAAGTTTTTCTTCTGCCATCAAGAACCAACATAGCTTTAATAAAATGCTAGAATCTCAGATTTCTCAGCTGGCATCATCTGTTCCCACGGCTAACCCAGGTAAGATTCCGGGCCAGCCGGAAGAATTAGAATCTACAAATCTTGTCGATATCTACTCTGCAGATCTGTGTTCGAGTAAGATAGAAGAAGACCCAAGATGGACTGACTGGGGCATGCCCGCCAAGAGAGGAGATCCAGGAAGGCCCGTCATCACCATCACTATTGGAGCCTACACCTTCAAGAATGCACTTTGTGACTTTGGGTCTAGCGTCAACATAATGCCTAAGGTAATATATAAGAAAATCAATGGTTCACCTTTATTGTATACAACCATGTGCTAGCAGCTTGCAGACCTGTCACTATGCTACCCCGAGGGCATCCTAGATGACGTATGTCTGGGGGTAGGACGCTCCTACGTGGCTGCCGACTTCGTTGTTGTTGAGACTGGGGGAAGTGAGAACGCTCCAATCATTTTGGGACGTCCTTTCCTTGCTACAGCCAAAGCCATCATCTACGCCGACGCCGCTAAGATCGTCTTCACCATCAATGGGAGAAAGGAGAGATTCAATTTCAAGAACAAGATCCTAAAAGCTCCTGCACACCCCCGATATCCTTACCCCCAAGAACACGAGCCAGTTGTCGAGAAGAAGAGAAGAGATAGAAGGAGGAATAAGAAAAACAATCGACCTCAACCGCATGTGAAGAAAGTTTGGATGATCAACACGATTCAATCAGAGAATGAGAACCTGTTCCCTTCACCATTACTGCCAAAGCTTGAAGACCCTGGAGTTCCATCAATCCACTGCTCCATCAATCAATGGAACTTCCAGCGAGTTGTCTGCGACACGGGATCGGGCATCAACCTAATGTCTAAGGTAACCTATGAATTAATATATGGTGACCTGCCTTTGTATTCCACATATATAATGTTGTAGATGGCGGATCAATCACAACGGTTCCCGGAAGGAATTGCACGAGATGTACATGTCAAGATAAAGGACCACTATGTCCTGACTGACTTTTTAGTCATAGACATGGGAGATGAGCAAGATCCTCCCATCGTGCTTGAAAGACCGTTCCTGAACACAACAAGAGCAATCATCTACATCAGGACTGGCGAGATCCACTTCCAGTTCAGAACTGAAAAGGTACGCTGCTACTTCAATACTTATGCTGATCCTGAGCAGCCCAAGAAGAACAAGACGCGGAGACGCCTTCAGAAATTACAACGCAAGCTGAACACAAAGTTGACGGATGTCAAGAACATTGAAGAAGAGATTAAGGAGAAGTCCGCTCAGCTTCTACCAGCCCAATATTCTGAACCTGTTACTCCAGAAAGGTCTCCACCGAAGAAACAAGTTTGGAGGAAGAAAGATCAAAGTACACCTTCGGAAGACCAATCACTACCCGCGTCATCAACTGATCAATCAATGGCCACTACATCTACGCCATGGGAGTAAGTACTCTAAACTCTCACCGAGAGGTAACTCGGTATTTATCTTTATATTCTGCACTGCATATTTAGATTAGCACGTTTATTTTCCTATACCTGCATTGAAAAAAATCATAAAAATATTTTCTGCTTTTGCATTCTTTAAGGCCCCATGTACTCCGTACCGTGGCGGCATAAAAATAATAATAATAACAAATATATTTTTGCATTCACATGTTTTTGCATTTAGCATCCCTTTTGCATATAAAAATTCATAAAAAATACGTGGGCACATGAAGGTCCACACATTTCAGAAAAACCCAAAAAGAAGTGGGCACATGAAGGCTCACAACATAATCCTAGGATATATCTCTCTCAATGTTAAAAAGGATTCTGGGGCTACATTCGAAAAAAGAAGAAAAAAAAGAAAAAAAAGAGAGGAAAAAGTGAGAAGAGAGGGGGAGAGAAAAGGACAAGTGTCATACTAGGCGAGAATGGCCTACCTCCCTAAAAAATAATAAATTTAGAGATGAATAATGGACACGTGTCCGAGGGCGAGTAGAGCCCACATCTCTAAGGAGAGAGAAAAATGAACAAAAGTCCGGGGCGAGTAGAGCCCACCTCTCCAAGAATGGAAAGCCCAGATCTTAAAAATCTTAGAAAGAGAGATATAGTCCAAGAGCTAGGCTAAAAGGCTTACCACCTTTCACCCTCATCCATCCAACACTATCATCCATACATATCTTGCCAAGTGTGACTCCATGCTTGAGAAGGTCATACACAGGATCTCTGAGTTTTATCTGAAAAATGTGCAAAACCCCAGGATGATAGCTGATCAAAGAATTTGAGATATACTGCTTGACTTGATTGTTTTGTCTTTTATTTGCTCAAGATTTATGAAAAGGCTATGCTTAAAGGTTGAAGGTAAGAGAGAGCAATCTTGTTGAGGAGAATTGGTTTTTGAAAACCATAGTACTTTTGAGGTGTGAAAGCGTTGTAGCAACTCCTGATCCTGCTAAAGCATATCTTTGCTAGGGACTAGCAAAGGGTAAGCTTGGGGGAGTTTGTTGACACATCTTATCCTATATATTTATAAGTCAACTAAACATGAGAAAAGGGCATAAATGTTAATATCAACTTAGAATAGGGTGCCACTAACAGTTTTTCTGGAGATTTGGTAAATTATATAAATCCAGGAACCATTCGGGAAAAGTGCTAAAAGAATCAAATCTAGAAGACTCCAGAAGGCTCCGGAACTCAACGTGACTTGGCACCCAAGAAAGAAGCATCTAGAAGAAGAGACGGACCACCTGGCCGAAGTGGGCCCCGAGGGGGGCCCACCCCAGCCCGATCGGCCTGGTGGTGGGGCCGGTCGGCCACCCCCGGGCGCCACCTCAGCCCTACTTCCAGAAGGTTCTTCCACCGCCTATGAGGATCAATCTAAACCACTCGTTAGGTCGGTTTGATCAAACGGCGCACGTCTACCCCTCAGGGCTATATAAGCAGCCCCCCTGCCCCCTGGCAGAGGCATCTGGAAACCTGAGTTTGCATACACCAGATCAAGTCATCAAGTCAGAGATACTACGCCCTAGAAACACCATATAGCAGAGTAGCTAGCTAGTCTAGATCTAGGAGGAGGCAAGGCGTCTACTTGGCTCCTGATCGTCTAGAGGCTGATCGAGATACTGATCTAGCTTCACTCTTGTAAGTTCTTATCTAGTTCCTTACATTTGTTATACAGACATATGTTCTTATCAATGATTATATTCGACATTATATGCTTTGGTGTTTATTATGATTACATGTTTAGCATAGTTGATTTGCCTTTATATTCATGTATGGAGTCGTATAGCCCTCACCTAGATCATTTGTTAACATGGGTGAACGGTAAAGACAGTGTAAGCGTGGTGCTTATATTGTATTTATCTGCGATTGCGCCCTATATGCCGGGTCGTGTGGTAGATCGTGGTGGTGACAGCACTATTGAGTCCTTCGCAGTCCACCCCCTGTGTATAGGACTAGTGGAGCCTTATACTGTTTGGGTTGTTTCAAGTTTCGGCCTTGATCCTCCTGGATAGTCTCCCCATGCATTAATATAATAGTTCTTCTTCCATGATTGTTAAATGTTTGCACTAATCATAGTTTGCATTGACATATAGTTTAGAGTTACCGAGGAGTATCCTCTCTAACTAGACTTTGCTATGTTTCTCTTGCTATAATGACACTTTCTAGCTGCTCATGATGTTATGACTTGAACAATGCTATCAATATCTTTATCTTTATGTGACTTACCCCTGTTTATAGCAATTGATATATTTTGGCCACTCTACATTATAAAACTGAGAGATGAGCATGTATTAGCTATTATGGATTAGAAAGACTTCTTTCCCTGTGGTAGAAATATAAATCCGATACCTGGTTTTACTCCTGGTTAAAATGCTACAATGGTATATTCATATCTGTGCGCTTGCGAATTCCCTATTTATATATATCTTCTTTTCTAGAGATCCAAGGCATATGTAAGAGTACCATATCCATGCGTTTTTTGGCACACCTGTCAGGGCTGACAACCTATATCGAGTTGTGCTATGAATCGTATCGGAGTTCACCTTTTAGTTTAATCTGAAAGCAACATCTGATATACACTTAGCATCATGTTAAGATATACCTTTGCATTTCTGGTGCTGTCGATAGAGATGGATCTTATATCCGTTTATAGTCGATGACGTTAGCAATGTCAACAATCATCCACGTAGGTTGCCACATTAGCGCCACGCGGCTGCCACGTCAGCACCATGTTGCTGCCACGTCAGCGCCACGTGACTGCCACATCAGCGCCACGTGGCTGCCACATCAGCACCACGTCATTTGCCACGTCCTCATCTACCTCAGCAACCAACTCATCTCTACGAGTGACGTGGCGAGTTAATCCATGACGATCACCTTCGTCACAGATTTTGGGCTTCGAGCTAGGTTCAATGGGCTTTACACCAATCTATGACGGTTTGAGAACGTCATGGATCACGCTAATCTATGACGAAAACGTTAGTTCGTCACGACGCTTAATCTGTGACGCTCAATACATGACATTTTGAAATTTTGTCATAGATATCGTTTTATGATGAAATTGTGATGATCCGTGACGAAAATCGATCGTCATGGACCGCAGGATGTTTTGTAGTGGAGGCCGCGAGGTGGGCCAAAATGGGCCCAGGCCGGCTGGCCCAACCCATTTCGGGCACCGTTCGCCGCACCCTGCCAAGAGCCACGCATCAACTCATTCGCCATTCGCCGTCGAGTAGCATAGAAGAGAGTGGCACCATCCCGGAGAGGAGAGGGTCGAGCTAGTTGTCTAGGGTTTCCCTAGCCGGCGTGGGAACCTTGCAAGGAAGACCACGTCGGAGTTCCAGGAGCTAGGAGCAAGATCAAGGTAGGATCCCAGTAGTGATCAGTTGCAATCCGATTTCTAGCGATCAAGTGGTTCTTCTACGACTTTGATTTCGATTGTCTTTTCTTACTTTAAGATCTATTCTTGAGATAGATCATAGAGTGTGTTCTTGTAGCCGTGGTGGCTAGAGGTGCATGCTTGACCTACCAAGAGATTTCAACTTGTCCATTGGACTCGCCCTAGGCTAACCCGCATGAATAGGAGTGCGTTGTGACAGAACAGTGGCTCCAAAAGGTGGGCGTCTTCGGAGTTAGAACGGAAGCCGCGGTTTAAAGAAGCTTTTTATGAGATTGATCTTGGTTTATTCTTCTTTGCTTGGAACTTCAACAAGAGCTTGATCCAATCTCTCTAGATTGGTTTTACCTATCACTCTCTATCTCTTGCTACCTCCGGTTTTCATAGATTAGATTCATTTTCATGATGTCCTTTAAATTAGATGCATAAGAGTTTCCCTTGAAGATCTAAGTGTTCTCGACTTTATTAGATTGGCTCTTGCATCACACATTTGTTCCACGGATTCGATACTTTGGGTTCACACTTAAGGGAAGAAGGGTCCCTTGACTACGACGGAGGATTTATCCGCTTACAATCCAAATGAAGTTTGATACGCATATACACTGTCAACATGGGTGATCCACTTGAACTCGCCGGGGAGGTTCTCGCCTTGAAGCTACCTCCCCCTCAACAGCAGCTTCTCCTTGATCTGGTATTGTCGTCGTGGGTGTAGGAGAGGGCCCGTTCTCGATCGTAGTCGACGTAGTAGGTACATGCTCAGCCACGGGCGCCGCACCTCCATCTTCATCATCTCCATGTTCATGCTCCTCCTCCTGAAAGATCTCCTCGCCAAGCTCATCATCACCTACACAATCAAAGACAAGAGAGCTACGTGGTTGTGTCTCGTCGAAGGTAACCTCGCAAGTCTCCACGATTTTGTTAGTTTCCAAGTTGAGCACACGAAATGCTCTAGAGTGAGTAGCATAACCAAAGAAAATACCATCGACAGACCTAGCCTTAAACTTATCCAAATTCTTGCCTTTCTTCAGAATAAAGCACTTGCATCCAAACACATGGAAATGACTTACCTTGGGAGTGCGACCGTGCACCATCTCATAACACGTCTTCTTCTTGAATGCTCGAAGGAAAATCCTATTCGAGACATAGCACGCGGTATTGACCGTCTCAACCCAGAACCTCCTCGGAGTCCTATGCTCATCGAGCATCGTCTGGGCCATCTCACACAAGGTTCTATTCTTCCTTTCCACTATGTCATTCTAGGGAGGCGTATACGGACTCGAAAACTGATGTTCAAGACCCAAGTCATGGCAAAAGGTTTCGAAACGAGAGTTTTTAAATTTCGAGCCATTGTCACTGCGAATTGCTCGTATGGCATCTCTGTGCCTCTCGTTCTTCAGCCTCAAGACAAGATCTCGAACAAAACCAAACGTCTCCCCCTTCTCTAAAAAGAAGACCCACGCATACCGAGAGTAGTCGTCCACCACAACTAGGACGTACCACTTCCCACCCACAGATCGCACACGAGCTGGGCCAACAAGGTCCATATGGAGCAGCTCGCATGGACGCTCCGTCATCACATCGGTGAGGGGCGGTTGGGAAGAGGCTACCATTTTGGCATGCCTACACGGCGCACGCACCAACTCTTTCTCAAACCTCAAACGGGGCAATCCTCGGACCTTGAGTTTACTTAAGTGAGACAAAAGGTCAAAGCTCAAGTGACTCAATTTCCTATGCCACTTCCACAACTCACTCAAAGAACCAGCCAAGAAGCAACGAGCCACACTAGAAGACTGAGAGAAATCCGCTTGAAAGATTTGACCCTCGGGAATGACCATGCAAACTAGGTCCCCTCGAGAATCCAAAATCCGAGAACCACCAGGCCGAAACAACACCTCAAAACCCTCATCCAACAGCTGGGACACGGAAAGCAAATTGAACCCGAGCGATTGAACAAGAGCAACACGTCTGAGAGTGACCTTGTCACTTACCTTAATCTCACCCTTTGAAAGCACACGTCCTCGCCCATTGTCCCCAAAGGTGATGTATGTCTTGGACACCATCGGGACGAGACTTGAGAACCACCCCTTGTCTCCGATCATATGCCTCGAGCAACCAGAGTTAATCAACCAAATGTTCCTCAAGTCTCCCACCTGAAATTAAAAAACGAGCACGTGAGTGAACAAACGACTCAGCACTGGAGTTAGTACCAAAAGAGTAAAACCAGTGCCGAGCCATCTGCTCTAAAGTGGGGTTAGCACAATCCATATCATCGCGCCTATCAAAGCTACCTCCACGAAAGCCACCACGGGAACCACCCCTGTCTCGCCGGAGGAGAACGAAAGCCACGAAAGAAAGACTATGGACCGTTGCTCCTCTGAGACTCAAAGCTACGACTCCTCCTACCATCGTATTGAGCACGAGGTGGAGAACATCTGGCAAACTCAACACCACCAGACTCACCATGCCAACCACCAGAACCACGACCACCAGAACTGAAACCACTCGCATCGCCACCTCGAAAATCAAACCGCACAGAATTCTAGGGGGCGGCGGTCTGACCAACTAGCCAGGCCGGTCTAACCACCCCCCTCTGGGCAGGGCTGGTATGACCGCCCTCTCCAGAAAACCTCCTCGGCTACGGGAACTTGTGTCTCCCCATGCCGGAATGCTTCTCACAATCACCTTACCCCTGGGCAGTGGCATACGAGGCTCAGGCACACCATGAGATGGGTGGTACCTGTCCTTGTTAGCCCACCCCTTAGCCATTCTCTCCTCACGCTTCCTCTTGAAGCAAAACTCATCCTTGTGACCATCTCTACCGCAATACCCACAAAGGAACTTTATGGGTTTTGTCCTGGGCTTGGGTTGTGGCTGCTCACTTGGTTTCTCCACTTCCTTCTCTCCAACCACATCTCCCTTGGTGCTCACAAATCTCACAGGTTTTTGTAAATCATTGGTAGGGTGAGGAAACATGGTTGGATCTGGACTTGTGACAAGTTTGTTTCTGAGATGGTTGGGTTTGGGCTCAAACTTGTTCTTGTGTGTGGTTTGTGGTGGGATAGGAATCTCTCCAACTTTCTCATCTCCCTCACCATTGCTCTCTCCAATTTTGTCAGCCCCAAGTGCCTGACCATCATAGCATTTGAAAGCCGCTATCATGATACCAAGCTGAGGCTCCTAACCTGACAACCAACCCATACACTTCCTAAGTTCATCATTTTCATCCTACAAACAGTCCACATAATGCGAAAGCTCCAAATTCTGAACAGCATGCAATTCACAGGTAGAACAGGAAGTAGGAATAGGTGCTTTTAAATCAGCCTCAAGTGAAACAGTGCGAGCACGCAATTCAACAATCTTTCGATGCAAAATAGGACAAGAAGTGCAAGCACCTAACAAAGCAGGTCTAGACTTGAGCTCAGCCACTTCAACCCTAAGCACATCTAGTTCCTCACACTTGGAGGCATGCTTTTCTTTAAGAACAGTAAGATCAGCTAAGAAAACAGAGCAATCAGTGCAATCAACCTCATCAAAAACAACAGGTGAAGCCTTAAGCGAATCTATCTCAAGCTTAGCATCAAGATTCTGTGTTTCTAGCTCAGCTACTCTGTTCTGAGCATCCTCAAGCGAGGCCCTAAGCTCTTTCCTCATCTTCTTCACCTCTCTAAGCATGTCATCGCGATTGTCAAGCAACTTGCTAAGCTCCTCATTCTCCTGGCACAAGAAGGAAAGCTCGTCACGTACCTCATCCTCGGAGTCGAAGTCGTCCTTCTGGCTCTTCTTGCTGCCAGAGCTGTGTGCCATGACGCAGAAGTCATCACTCACGAAGCAGCTCAGCCCGCTCAAGTTCTTGGACGCCTTCTTGCTCTTGCACCGATCACCTTCATCTTCGCTGCTACTAGAGCTCGAGGTAGAGTAGGAGGAGCTGGAGTCGACGTCGCTTGCTCCGACCATCGCTCGAACCTTCTTGCCGTGATCGCCCTTCTTCCTCGATCGCTCGTCCTTGTTCTGGTGCTTGTGCTTGTGGTCGCGCCTCGACCGGTGCTTGTTCTCCGTCCTCGACCGGTACTTGTAGCCGTCCTTGTTCTCCGTCTTCTCCGGACAGTCGGCGATGAAGTGTCCTGGCTTGCCACACTGGAAGCATCTCCGTGTCGTCCTCCTTGTGTTCACCCGGTTCTCGTGCAGCCTCTCGAACCGCCTGGTCAACAGCGCCAGCTCGTTCTCTCCAAGCACATCAAACTCCTCATCTGGCAAGGACATCAAAGAGGACAAAGAGAACATCCTAGAGGATGATTTAGCGATAGACTTAGCACCTGAGCCACCGACAAGAGCAAGACTATGAGAATCAGTCGGGCTCTCAAGACGGGCTGTCACACCACGATCCACCTCAGCTGACTTGAGCTTAGAGAACAGCTCGTTCACCGTAATGGTGTCATACTTCTCGGACTCAAGAATGGCCTCGACATTTCCACCCCACACGGTACAATCCAGCGAGTGCAAGAGTTTCACAGCTCTGTCATGATCATCGTACAGGAGCGCGGTCACATTGGCCCTCATGTTGTTCACCACTACCGTGAACCACTGGAACAAGGCATCAATTGACTCACCGGGGAGATGAGTGAAGTTCTCGTACTCTCTCCGGTAAGTCGCATACATCCGAGCCTGAACCTGAGCATTTCCAGCATGAGCATCTTTTAGGTCCTCCCAAATCCTACAAGCTAAGTCCTCTGTCTGAACCCTATCGAATTCGGATTGACACAGAGCACGAAACAAGTAGTTGACCGCCTTGTTGTTGGCGTCGTGCATGTCCCTCGATCCTGGAGCAAGGAAGTTAATCAGATGAACATAAGTTGCGTTCACCGCAATGTCCCAAAGGATCTGACCCTTTTCGCGAAGGAACGTTGCCATCCGCCTCTGCCACATCTGGTAGTTTTTCGCATCGAAGTGCAGAGGACCCGATCCCCGTTCCTGGTACGTCATCTTTGGATCTTAGACTAGTTAGAGTCAACAAAGACCCGTAACTGGCTCTGATACCACTTGAAGGACCAAACTGGCGACCAAAGAGGGGGGGAGTGAATGGGAGCCGATAAAAATTCTTCTCGAAGGAGATGACTTCTCCAACAAGATGAACTCGGTCGGGTACCCAAAATCACACGCTCTTCACACAACCTTCCGTTTGCCAAAACCACGTAGCCACTGGAGTGCTACCGGTCCTAGGAACAAACACTACCTGTAGGCACAACTTCTACACACACACGACAGTGGTAACAACTCGAAAGCTGTCTGGCCAGCATGGGTGGTTCAACCGGGGTATGGGGCGGTTAAACCGCCTGCTCCTGGGCAGGAAAGAAACCCTTCGAAACACCTCTTCCGAGCTCCAAAACTCTCCACGTTTTCACCCACTGGATATTCTGGTCAAGGCCAAGCTAGCTACCAGAGAATCTTGGCGAAAACCAAAACTTCACCCAAGGGCCTAGGGGCGGTTAGACCGGCTACCAGGGGCGGTCTAACCTCCTATACCCAGCAACGAACTCAAGGCAAGAACTCCTAGCAAACAACACCAAAACGAGCCAAGATTTCACTAGAATGCTCCTCTGATCAAGGCGAACAAAATCACAGAGGAAAATCCGATGAAACCAAAACTTTCACCTGGGAGACCCAGGGCGGTTAGACCGCCCCCCTATGGCGGTTAGACCGCCCCTTCCAGAAAACCTGGCCGCGGGTCAACCCTCAACTTCCCATCGCCCGATTTCCCGATTCACCCCACGGATTGCAGCGAAACTTCGGGGATACCTGGGTTACCTCCTGGGCAACCTCTCCCTCAAAGGAATTGCACTGAAACGCTCTCAATCAAAGGGAATAACGGATCTTGGCCCTCTAGGTCATGAACTCGAGCAACTTGAAAAACCACCAGATCGAGGTCGATTCAAGGGAGTTCTTGGGGCAAAGTCACCAGCCAAAGAGGCACAAGGTCCTCATACGTGACACCCAACAAGAATCCCACAAGAAATCGCCCTCAAAACTCCGCCACGAAAACACAAGAAAGAGCTCCGAAAATTACCAAAAAGGAAAATGAGAGAGGCAACACAAGACCTTGAGGAACCACGCTGAATCATCTATACATACCATGAAGGTTCATACAAGGTCTAGCTTGCCACCCGGTCATCCATCCCTCTCTCAAGATCTCACATGAAGCTCTCAAGCTAGTCCTAGAAAAACTAGAGAAAATAGCAAACGAAAATGACAAAGGGAAATGAGCTAGGGTTCCAAGAGTTGGCTGCCAATCATCCCACCAAGTGTTTATATGGGGGCAACCAAAAGACTAAACTACCCTTACTAGATAACTAGGGATACATGCCTCTCAAGGGCAAAATTGGAAGTCTTCAGATTTTCTCCATCGGACGGATATGCATCCACCGCAAGCCTGCGTAGCACCAACGCAGCTCTTGCGATCATGCCACGTGTCCTCCGCTTCAAAACTTCTCGACGGTTGCGACCCGGGCGGTCAGACCGCCCCCCTGGGACCGCCCCCTGGGTGGTTAGACCGGCCCAGGCGGTCTGACCACCCCTCCTGAGCAGTTGAATCGGCCTGGGTGGTCGCCCCTCCTCGTCGAGTCTTCAGCCTCGGTTTTGTGGCTCAACCGAGTAACCCAGTGGTTTTCTAGTGAACCACTGCAAACCCCGCGAACTCGGTGTAGCCTCCGCCAATCACCACTCATGACTCGGCTCCCACGTTGTCCCGGCTTGACCTTGGTTTTGAGGCTCAACCAAGAAACCGTCCACGACTTCGTCTTGCTGTTCTTGCCACCATGCGGCTCGCACTTGACCCCGCTGGCCACCGGGTCCCTCGAACCAAGCCTACTTGTCTTCTCCACACCTGGAGGCCTCACCGGCAACGACCTTTCACACTTGTTCTTCACCTGCACCAACACTAGTCAAGCCGCAACCTGCCCCTGCAATACTTAGCCAAGAGTCAGTCCACACCACGTTGTCAATCACTCATCACACCAGGAAGCGACCATCCACCGGTCCTCAAACCACACAGGTCCTCACATGTTCTTCATGTCACCCTGTGCTATGTAAAGAAATCTTGCAGCACCAATGGGTCTATACAATTATCTAAGCAAGTGATGCACTACAGTTTTTTTGTTGTTGCCACAGTGTATTTTGTTTGTTGCACATTTTGTTCGACGATGTTGCATGATCTTGTTTCGATTTTTATTATCCCGCAACACCTTCTGAAACATCTCAGAATCACACATGCAACATCAAGTGATTTAATGTTTCAGGACACCAAGCACTTTGTTGCTATAGCAATATAGAATGTTGCATTCTTATAAACCACATGTTCTCAATAGCAGACATCACACAACAGCAGGAATAGTTATATATAAGTACTGGACATGTCGTAGTCCATCAAATTATGAAATGTTGCAGCATCTACATTTTCATGTTTCATAAGCTCAACTCAATGGATAAAAAATACAAAATAATTTGTATCAAAGCTTTAGTTCGGTTTGCTACAGCTCCACCCTAATCGCCTCTGCCTTGGCCATGTACTCGTAGGTCTGGACACTATGACCAACTTTGTAGCAATAAGAACATGGTTTCTTTCCTGTACTCTTAGCATTGCCCTTCTTTTTCATTGCCTTCTCCCTAGCTTGCATTACTATAGACTTCAACCTATCCACCTTCTCCTTTGGGCGCCCCTTGCTGTTTGTTCTTGGGGGATTCTTCACCTTCACAGCGAGTTTTTGACTTGCCGCAACATTGACCGCAACACCAACCTGAACTTCGTCATGTTGATTTGTCGATGAATCCCTTGTTTCCCTAACTGTTTCAAACAATTGATCTATACCAGCGGAAACAATGGTGTACTTATCTGGACCCAAACAAGCTTCTGCTGCTAAGGAGGTCATCTTCCGGCACAATCATTGTACCTTAGCTTGTTTGTGGTCGGGACACCAAACGCTGGTTCCGGACCTGAGAGGCGTTTTGGTATCCTAATTGTTGCTTCCTTTGACCATCTTTGAAGCAGATACTTCTCTGGAATTGTATCAATGTCCCTATTTGTGAACACTTTCAGTATGTGTGGGCAGAGTAGACCATCAAACATGTTGCATGAGCATGTATACGTTGTTGCATCTTTATCAACTGAGACTGTGCAAACTCTGACAGAATTCGAGTGTACAACTTGAATGGACCAACATTGTTCATCAGTAGTCACCCCTCCTATCTTGAACCTTGTTGAATCACGCAGCAACTCCTGGAATTTACCAAATACTTCACCAGTGTACAATTGTGTTGCTTGTTTCTCAAAAGAGTACCTCCCCCATAGCGGTGGGTCTGAAATCTCGCCTTTGCAACGCTCCTTGTTCTCTCTTTCATCCCTGGTGTCCATGATATAGTCGTATTGCGTCACGAACTGCAGCACTGAGTCATGAGGGTGGACGACCTTCTTGAACAATGAATTCGTGCTTTCAGACCTCCCTGTTGTGCCTGTGAAAGGGAAGTACTTTCTGAAGTATGCACGACCCCACATCCTTCTTGTTGCAGAAATGCTTTGAAAGAATTCATTGTCTCGCAACTTGTATTTTTCCTCCAGCCTCGCCCACAACTCCTCATACTTTTTTGGTGTTTCAGTGCGGTTCACACAGTAGTCAAACTCTTTTGCAAAGTCCTTTTCATGACTAATTAACCATGCAAACTTCTCTGTTGCTTTGCTCAACACATGCCATTTGCAACATCTGTGGGTTGTATTTGGGAAGACTATAGCTATCGCTGCCTTCATTGCCTTATCTTGATCTGTCATTATGTTGGTTGGCTCTCACCCGCCCATAGCTTCCTTCAACCTCTGCAACACCCAAACAAATGTTTTAGTTGTTTCATCAGGCAACAACGCACACCCAAGTAGTATGCTTTGCAGATAGTTATTTATTCCGACAATAGGTGCAAATGGCATGTCGTATCTGTTGGTGCAGAATGTTGTGTCCAAGAATATGCAATCACTAAAACTCTTGTACAGCTCTCTTGTCTTGCCATCAACCCAAAATAGCCCTTGCACAACATTATCTGCGTCAATCATTGGAGCATAGTAGAAGGAAGGGCTCTCAACCTGCTGCTTCTGGAAATACTCCGACGTTGCATCCATGTCTCTATAGCTCAGCCCTCCCCTCAAGCGCGTCCTCATGTGTGAAACATCCTTGCTGCTGAAAGTAAGGTTGCAACCCCACTATGGAAATCACCAAGAATCCCCATTATCTGCATGGTTGTTGATGTTTCTGTGATGCAGAGTTTTCAGCAACTCATAGTCAGCCCATGATATGCTCTGGTGGGATCTCAAATGTTTCCTCACCCCAACCCCCTTCACAAGAGGATGGCTATGCTCAGGCTGCATTACAATGACTCTCCACTTCCCATCCCTTTTCCCAACCGCCATACGAGCCTTGCAATCAAACTTTTTGATGGTGTTGCTCTTCCTTGTTGATGTGGTTAGCACAACTGTTGCTGCCCTTTTCTTCGTACCCTCTACTTTAGTTGTGTCATTTGTCGAAGCTCCTGAGTTAGCTTCTTCCTCCGTATTAGCAATCGCATCTGAGCTGACTTCCTAGCATGGGAGCATTCCCATTCTTTCGTGATTAGTTCCTTGTTATCTCTTTTACTGCTGGTTCTGCTCGAAGCCACCCTGATGCTAAAACCCGTCTTGAAAGCATAATCATTTACACTCTTTTTGCTTCTTCTATTGTGTCAAACTCCATACCAACACACGGATGCACTGGTTGTGAGCACACAACATCCTCGTCCTCATAATAGACCTCTTCTTCCCCAACCACTACTTGCACACGATCAGTCGAGTTAGATGAAACATTGGGTTGGCCCACACTGTTGTCGCTCGAGTTTGCTGCAGCCTAGGGCAGCAGATTCGAAGTACGCACCTGCAAAATTTGATGTTGCAAAAGGGTTAATCAGATGTTGCAAATGACATACTCAGATGTTTCGATCCTGCAAACACTATGCAACATTAAAAAACCTAGCAAAATCGCCAAAAAACAGCCCAACATCATGCAGATCATGGGGATCCTCGCCCACCAACATCGTCAGAAGCAACATCTTCAACATCGCGGAGCAACACGGAGGGGGAGCGGGGGGACCTACCTAACCTGCCCTGCGGATGCAGACGCCCTGTTGTTCAGTTGAGTAATTCACCCAACAACACCAGCTACATCGCCGAATCAAACCCTCTCCACGGAGCCCAAGCCCCCATGGATGCTGCTCGACGAAGCCGGGCGGACCGTGACGGACATCATCACGGGATCTGAAGGTTTTCTCCCAACGATGGCGCTAGGACAGGCGGCAAAGGGTTCATCTCATGGGGGCACTCGATTCACTGGAGGATATGTGTCATTACCACTCCTCACGGGCGGATCAAAGGTTTGGGGGAGTGGCTCGCCCGGAGTTCGCCCTGCCCCCCCCCCCCGCGAGAGCCGCGGTCGAGGACGAAGACCACCCGTGCAGTCTGTGTGTTGACTCCCGATGTTGCACGTAACGTGCTCGCAACACGCGCCATGGATCTCGATCTAACGGCTGAGATGATTCCCAATCGACGGCCGCCAAGGTGTCCGATGCTAGCGCTCGGAACGGACGTCCGAGCGTTAGAAGTTCCGTAAAAAACAGGGCCTCCTACAGCGCTTGCAGCCGCAGCATCTGCTGCTACAGCATCCCGTAAAAGGGCCCGTATCTTTCGGGAGCAACCTCCCCTCCACCAAATCTACGGGGCTCCCGACCTCCCCCAAAGCCGCCCGACCCCGTCGGCCCGTCGTCCTCCGCCTCCACCCCGCCATCGAGTCCGCCGCCTCCCCGTCGTCGTCGCCCGCTGCCTCCCCTCGCCCTCGCCAGCACGTCGTCCGCTGCTTCCCGCCCCCCTCTCGCCGTCGCCGCCTACCCCTCACCCTTAGGCTATCCGCAGCGGTGCACCCTAAAAATCATCCCGTAAATGAATATTTGGAGGCTCCTGTAAAAAATTTCACCCTCCAAATAACATTTCACTGCAGCAGTACCCCCTACCTCATCCCCTACATCTCTTCTATAGTCACTGGGCCCCACCTCATCCATTCCCCTTCCTCCCAGCTCCCCCAACTCTGCCGGCGGCCACGAAAGGCAGCGGCGACAGCCATGGTCACGAAGCTGTAGGTGGCGACGAGGGAGGGCTTCGCCTCGGCCTGGCGCCGCCGCTCATCACAGGGGACCTCGCCCTGGGTTCCGTGCACCGCCCCCTTCGGCACAGGAGCCCTGCGAGGCCGGCGTCGAGCAGATCGCGGCGCACAGAAGTTGGCCGTCGCGGCGGAGACCCACGCGCCAGCGTGGGCCGCGGGCGCGGCCGCCGTGTCGGCCTCGCGCGCGTGGCACTACCGGAGCGGAAGCTCAAGGAGCTACACAAGCGCGCGACTACGAACCGGGAGGCCGCCGTCGCCGCCGAGCTTCACCGCCGGGTTGACGGCCTGGCTGGAGTACACGACAGTGGGGGCTCGGCCAACCTCCCTCTTCCCCGGGCGAACGATCGACCGGCGAAGAGCGCGACCGGCCGCCACTCGTCGAGCACGGCGTCGAGGCCGCCGCCGCTGCCGAAAAGACGGCGAAAACGACCTCGCCGGCGTGGAGCTGCAAGATTGACGTACTGTGACTGTATGGCGATGAGTTCGGGTTGTGGTTGAAAAGAATCAAGCTTCGACGGCGTGAGTTGCACGAAATCGAGCTCGAGGCGGAGCTCACATCTGCTCTGTTCTAGCGTGTGTGAACAAGGCGGAACGAGCATGGCGCAGTTGTTGATGCGGTGGAGAGGCTTGGGCTGCGGTTGGAAGGAGACAGGCGGCGACGACGGAAGCTGCACGAATGGCCGGCAACACTGAGGCGGCATGCGCGCGCCAACCAAAAAAGCACCAGCCACCACTACAGCTCGCAGGATAGCGTGCCGGGCTTCAGCATCGAGCCGCCGGCCGTGGCCGCCGGGTTCGGGTCGATGTGGTACAGAAGCGACGACCAGCTCCGTCAGGGCGCCCAACCTCACCTCGCAGCGGTCCTACGCGCGCGCAGACCCGGGGCACCGACCTGCACCCGAGCTCGTCGGCCGCCCTGAGCGCCAGCTACAGGTACAAGCGCCTCGACGTCCTGGCGACGCTCCCTGTGGCTGCAGCTTGCTCCGGTGGGCGTTGAACGCGGCGAATCGAGCGCGGAGGCCGGCAGCGCTCCGCTCGGCACGAATCCACGCGGCGGCGCTATGCAAGCGGCCGCGGGCCGGCGAATCGATGGGGAGGGGAGCGGCTGCCGTGACCCCTGCTCCGCGCGTCGCTGCCTCGGTCGCCTGCCGCGGCGGCCGCGGGTGCCGCAATCCTCCTCCTCGACGGCAACGTCGTCGTCTCCTCCTCTGACGCGAACAGCTCCTCCTCCTCCAACAGCGCGTTGGGCGGACTCGGGTTCGGGCTTCGGGCTGTGGCGGTGGTCGAGCACCGAGGTGGGCTCCAAGAGACCGCCGGCGACGGAGAACTTGCCTCCTTGCTTGGGCGCTTGGCCCCATCGGATTGGGAAGGCTGTCAACGTCGCGCTCCAGGGGCAAGCCAGGGAGGCCCCGGGTGCCGGCCGTGCTTCGCGAGCGCCTGCGCCGTGCGACAGAGACGGGGAGGCGAGGGGCGACGCGATGGTGGGTTGGAGCCGTGGAGGCGGACGACGTGTCGGTCGGTTTGGGGGAGGTTCGGTCACCCTGGAGATTTGGCGGCCGGGAGGGGGCTACGGATAATTAGGGTGGGCTTTGGGGGATGCCGCTGCAGGTCCTCCGGGAGGACGGATCCGCTACTTTTACAGGTTAGGGGTGGTTTACCGGTGACCGTTGCGGTCAGTCTCATCGTCGTTGTGACCGCGTCCGCCGCCTCCTCGCGCTGGTGAACTGGAGATTGTTGGATCGACGTTCTCAGCCACCTCAAGGTACAAATTTTCCGACATGCTACATCCTTTTCCAGATTTGAGTTGTTCCAGGCGCGATCGCTAGCAGTACTGGAGTAGGATTTCATCGTTTGTTCTTTACTCTTCTGATTCTTGATCAAGTGACGCTAAATCCCATAGATTTGAGACATCAATTTACTGGAATTCAGTAGCATAATCGTTGATCAAGATAAAATTTAGCAAATTGTCTCTTGGTGGATTACTGCAACTGTTTGATTCTCAGCGATGTAATTGTATGAATTTGATAAGGCTATCAGTATAGTGGAGTCATTACTAGTGGAAACTCTTGCATCACGGAGGTAGTAATATTTAGTCAGTGGAGGAATAAAGTGGATAACATTATCATGTTCAAAAGGGCATCTGAACTCTGCAGCCTCTTGTGTTTGTGCACTGTATATCTAGTCCTATTGGTTTGACTTTTATGGGTATGTGGCTACTATGTAAAAAGATCATCCAGAGGAAAGCAAACTAATTTTATAGGTACAATTAATGTCTACTTTTAATAATTCCCCAGCGTCTTGTGCTATATTTGGCCTATTAAAAATGATACTTTGCTATTTTTCCTGTTCCAAGACAAGGCTATTTAGAGAAGTGAAATGTCATTTTGGCAGTAACAGTAAAATGGTGATGAGGAACAAATAATAGAGCACACTGATATGATCTTGGATTTGCAACCGTAGCAGGAAAGAGTTCATCGGTGCATCTGAATTTTCAAGATGCTCTGCTTCATATTGTTATATTAGTACTGAAACTGATCAGCCTTTGCTTCTGTCTTTATGCAAGTCAGTCAAGGACCAAGTCTGATTCTCAAGCTGTGACCTGTGAATGCTTCTGGAGGCCTGTTGAAGTTACTTGTTGAACCTGTTGAAGCTACATGTCATGTCTTGTGATCTTATAATCCACATAGCTCGATGTAATCTTATTTTGCTAATTTTCTGAACCTATAGGATTGGTAATCTTATCATCCACATAGCTCGATGGCTGGATGCTAGTCATGTTTGCTGAATAATTTGTCAGGAAATTGTGAACCTATTTATGTGAAACTGTGTACTTGAGTAATGGATGTTGCCTTATTTGATAATTGTGACACCAGCTCTGATATTTGGTACTTGTATTCTATGAATCAGCATATATTCAGTGAATTATTCTGTGTTGCACAGCCTGGTGGGACTGGTATTCTGTCAATCAGCATATACTTGTATTCTGCGAATTTTTTTGATTGGTACTGCCTGCTGGGACTGAAATTCACAGTGGATTGTTCAAATACATATTAAGCTCAAACAATGTTACGCTGCTCTGGATACGTCCATATGCTTTGCTACTTATTGACCAAGGTAGCAGCATTCGAGTGAAATCTGGGGGGTCTGCGCCACCAGCTGTATTGTCATTGTTCATATTTTAAGCACAATAGGAAACCTTACTACAATGATGACAAGAGTAAGACATTATTTTAGTTTGCCTGTTTAGGAGAGCTCCACCTTATAAACAACAACTCTACTCCACAAATTCCACTCCTCAAACTCAACTCCACTCTACCAATTTCAGGCAACATGTTTGGGAGAGCTCCACTCCACAAATTTCAAAGGCCCACGTCACTCTACTCCTGCAGCCCACTGTGCAGGTAGTGGCCCAGATTGGCCCATAGAACTTCCCCTCACTTCCACGCGGGTCCCACTTGGCGGCAGGTTATCTTCAACCTCACACTCCCGTCCTCACCGCACCCTCTCCCCCGGCCACGGGCGGCCTCCACGGCGCCGCCGCCGCGGCCTCTCTCCCGCGGCAGACTCCACGACGCCCGTGGTGCGCCCTCCCGTCCACCCCACGCCGGCTCCCTGCTCCATCCGCACGGACCGAAGAGGCGGGCGGCGGCGAGCCCACCTCGGTGGCGCCACGACCTCCCCGACCCAGATCCAGCGGCTCGCGGCGCTTGGGAGCCCAGACCGGTGAGATTGCAGCGGCGCGGCGGGCCCACCTCGGCGGCGGCGCGACCTCCCCAGCCCCACAGCCCAGCCCCGGTGGCGTACGACGCGCGGGCGGCGGCGCGAGCCATGGGAAGGGAAGGAGTGCGAGAAGGGCCTCGACGGCGAGCTGGGCACGGAGGTCGCGGGGCTCCTGGCCGCGCGCCCGACCTTGCCGTCGATTCACCGCGCCGGCCATGGAGGAGGGGATGGGGCTTGGGGCGGCACACCGGTGGATGGAATATTTAACCGGTTGTCATCGTACGGGGGTGAGTGGTAACAGATTTGCCACCCATGAGAGAGGAGTGAATGTGAGAGAGATTAATTGACCATAGTTAAGAGTGGCAACTAGTTAGGGTGCGTTTGGCACGGCTCCGCCAGCGGCTCCCGGAGCTGTTTTGCGCGGAGCCGTGCCAAACGGTGAAAAAAAACAGCTCCGGCGGGGGAGCACCTCGGGAACCCCGACTCTGGAGCGGGGAGGTCGGGGGGGAGCTGGAAAAAACCAGCTCCCCCGCAGCTCCCGCGGCTCCGCCCCTCCGTTGACAGGCTTGCCCTCGGCGGTTGGAGGGGCGCGGGAAGGAGAGCGACGGTTGGGCGTACCTGACAGGGGCGGCGGCGGTCCGATCCGGCGCGGCGCGGTGCTGTGGAGGCTGGATCTGGCGGCGGTGGCGGTGCTCCGGCGCGGTGGAGGTCGATCCGGCGTGGTGGCCGGCTGCGGCGTCTCGATCCAGCGCTCCTCCTCTCCGGCTCGTGGGGCGACGCCGGATCTCCCGCCTCGCCATCAACACCCGGCGGCGGAGCCCCTCGACGGAGCCACGCGCGACTCGGTCGCACGCTGGCGCCGGCGAGAGGGCCCGCGACCGGGCTCGGCTGGAGGCGGGAGACTGGCGGGCGCTGGTCGGAGGAGAGGGGGAGCAGGAGAGCCGGCGGGGAGGAGGAGAGAGGCAGCGCCGACGGGAAGGAACGAGCGGCGGCGACGGGTGCGAGGAGGAGGAGAGAGGAGCGACGGGTGCGAGGTGGAGGGGAAAGAAGGACGGGGACGGGTGCGCGGATGGGGAGGAGTAAAGGAGAGAAGAGAGAAAAGGAGAGAAGGAAAAAAGAAAAAAGAAAAAAATGAGAAGGAAATAGAAAGTAGAAAATAAAAGAAGAAAAAAGAAAAGAAAAAAGAAAAAAGAAAAGGAAAGGGTATTATGGACTTTTCAGCATCTTATCCACTTTACACAGTTAGGAGAAGCTGTTTTGCCAAACGTTTTCCCAAAACGGATTCAGCTCCACCGAAGAATCCGCTCCACCAGCACAGCCACAGCCGGAGCCGCCACAGCCGGAGCCGGAGCCGTGCCAAACGCACCCTTAAATATCCCCCGGTGGATGGAGCAGGGGAGAAAAGGGAGGGCAGCGACCGCCGCCGGGGAGGGGTGCGGGGCTCGCTGGCTCTGCCACCGGCAAGGAAGGGGGAGGGAGGCGGGGCGCGCCGCCGGCCGGTGAGGGGCAGGGTCGGCAGGCCGTGGCGGCGGGGCGTCGCAAGGCAGCCGGCGTGCCAGTGGCAGGAGGAAGGCGACATGTTTGACTTTTTTTTTTTACGAAGGGGTATGGGGAGGTGTGTAACAAGTGGCAGTTGGTAATTATCTCCAACTCCACTGGCTCTCAAAATTAGTGGAGCACCTCTTGAGGAGCTAAAAAAACCTGAAGTGGAGCTAATATTTCTTGGAGTGGAGTGGAGTTGGTTAACCTGTTTCATGGAGTTGAGCTTTTTTTTTTTTTGGAGCGGAGCTCTTCCAAACAGACTCTAAGATCGACTTAAGATCACTTGCCCATCCGAATAGTTCAATGTGGCCACACATGAGGTGGTGATCAACATTTACAGACAAGTTATGTAGATCAGAAATATTGAAGTCTGCAGAAGCAATCACAAACTGGCGCAGAAGTTACATAATCACAAGGAAGGTACTGAAGGACACCCTGCCCCCTAGTACCACTTCACTTAAGCAGCTATTCTAAGACTAACTCCAACAACGATGGGCAAAATGGGAGTGCATTTCGTTCATTTGCATCGCGCACAGTGGATTCATCACGCGTGCAAAATTGGCTGTCTCCAACAAAGCGCGAGGCAAAAGCAAAATCCAAGCCGCGGCACTCCTCCCGTCCTCCGCCAGAGTCCCTCCCCTGCTCCTCCTCCGCGCGGTGCCGAGATCCGGCCGCCCCTGCCCTTGCCGACGGTCTGAAGACGACGACGGGGAGATCGAGGAGACCTCCCCACCCGCCCGTCCGCGGAGGTCGATTTGATGGGCGAGAAGGCAGGGGTCGACGGACGGCGGTGGGCGAGACCTCGATTCGAGGAGGTGGCGCGGCGGTTGGGGCCTCGATTCGAGGAGGAGGCGGGTTCTCGTCGAGCTTGATGGCCAGCTCGGCGGCGTCGACACGAGCAGTTGCGGCGATGCCGAGCGGCAGCCGTGGCGCGCGGGGCTGCGGACGGGGACGCGATCCGGCGCGGGGAGTCGATGCGGGGAAGCCCAACGGACAGGGATTCGGCGGCGGCGGAGGGGCGGAACGGCAGGCGGGTGGCGCCGGTGACGTGGTCCGAGATGAGGGACGTGGCGGCTGCTGCGGAGGCGGAGGCGTCGTCGACCGCATCGGCGCCCGCGGTCCTCGTCCGTCGACGTCTTCGTCATCGCTCGCAGTCCAGCATCGACACGATGGGAGGCCGCTGCGAGCTGTGACGCCGCCTGGCCGCCGCGCAGGGAGGGGAAAGAAGGGAGCAGGGGGCCGCCGGACGGAGGAGGGAGAAAGAGAAAGAAGGAGGAAAATTTTGCCTCGGTGGAGAGAGGTGAGGTAGTTTTGCCTCGCGGTGGGACGCGGAGGCAAAATGCCTCTCTAGTTTGCACGTTCTGTTGGAGGTTGATTTTCAACACAAAACAACTGTGCGGTAGGCATTTTTGCTTTTGCATGCCCTTGTTGAAGTCAGTCTGCTAATTCCAATTATCTGGGCAACGAACATATACCAAGTTGCTAAGAAAAAACAGACCTAAAGTACTAGAAATAATCCTTAACAAAAGTCTGTCACCAAGTACATAAATAACCATTTGTCTTACATATAAATAATTCTTAACAAAAATCTATCACCAAGTACATAAATAACCATTTTGGTGGAACCATATCGCATACGCTCAACATTTTCAAAAGGTGATCATTTTGAAGCGGTGGAAGGAGCTTTTCGCTTTCATGGCTGCCACCACAGTGGTCATCTCTTCATCGTCATCGTCAAGCAACAACTCATAATTCAGCTGGTCCTCTGCAATCAAGTACCGAAGCAAGGCAGAATCATCTTCTTCCACTAACAGACCTACCGGTGAAGCCAAGGGCGCAGGGCTTCGAACGCTAACCCCACCACCCAACGCTCCCCTGCTCCTCCTATTTTCTCCCCTGCGCAACCCTTTTTCCCACTTTGACTCCACATCTGCCCGGTTTCTTGTCCAGCTTTATACCGCGGATGATTCCACCGGCTCTTCCATAATAAAACATAAATAAGCACACTAAAACATAAATAAGCTCGATTTTATTCGGTTCTACCAGGTTCGCTTGCTTACCCGATAATAAAACATAAATAAACAACACAAATATAAATTAGTCCATCCATAACTTATTCCACACAACGGAGTTTGTCCATCTACCTTATTATATACTCCCTGTTCCAAAATGTAGTCATTTTGACTTTTCAAGGTTCATAAATATTATTATGCACCTAGACATAAACTATATCCAGACGCATAATAATATGTATGAATCTAGAAAAACCAAAACGACCTACAATTTGAAGCCGAAGGAGTATTACATAACACTGCAGATGAATAGATAGTCCTAGGATAACGCTCGGATCGCCTCTCCATCCACAAAAGCAGCACTTCACTCCTCAGTACCTTTCCTTCATCCCAACAGCATATCATCAGCCCCACCCTCCATTGGCTTCCGGATTCCAGGCAGCTTTCCAGGCAGCTTCAGCAGCATTCCTCCCGGCCGTTTCAGCTTTTCCTTTGCACCTGCAAATAGCAAAACAACACATCTTTTCAGTCAGAGAAATCAGGTGAATACCAAAATAACTCAAAAACTCTGCAATACTGCCTGTGCATACTCTATAAAAATGATCCTTTTTGTATCATATAATAGATGTAGCCCACAAGTAAGCCACATCGCAAACGATAAATAACTGTACTGCAAGCTCCCATTATAGCTAGTATTAAGTTTGTCTCCAAATGCACTACACCCTACCGACCCTATCAGGTGCTGAAATGGGGCCAACAGGATGCTCAAAAATGCCCGACACCTGCTGCCACCGCCAACATCTAAATGCAGCTTGCTTTGAATGGATCTAGAATATTGCACACCTTGCCTCAAACAAGACAACTACTTCATATTCAAAGTTTCCTAGAAATATGGTGGTATAAAAATAAAATTGCATCCAATTTTGTTAGCTGGAGTGTGCTGCGTGCAATGGTGAACCATATGGGTATCCTCCAACATCCTTGTTGCTGATATAAAAGTGACTGCTCAAATGGCTTATACTTTCCTACATCATGCATGAGAACAAGACGGACAACATATGTGATGATGCTGAGCAAGTTCAAGACAGGGCTACGAAGACTCTGCAGAAATGCAAAGGCACGATGTGTATGTTTGTAATGGCCTCATCTGAAACTTTACTCCTTTTATCATGATCTTTTGTCAGTAATGTTAGTTTCCTCTAAAAACTTCAGAGCTTTGTGGTTTTTGCTTCGTCAATGGTGGGCATACCTTGTTTTGGTTTGGTTAGATTAGAGTTCTGATAGTCACGGATGAGGATGGAGTTGGAAGTGGAGCAAGGATATCCAAGATAAATTTCTACTGCTAACAAGTTTTAAGTGACAGAAAACTCTCTAGCACGGTGATGTTTTGAAAGTGATTGCATGCAGGTACCTCAACTTCAGCATATTATAATCCTTTAAATGAAAGATGACACAAACTATAGAAGAAATCAATTGACTAAAAGATCACAGATGCACATGTGCATACATACTAAACAATTAATGTCAAATCACTCAAATTCTAAACATCGAAAGACCAGCCAGATGAATCAAATGTAAAAGAGTACAACACCAAAGTGATTGCTCTTTTAAGAAGCAACCTTGTTATTCTCATTCCCCCAGAAACCTCACAGCAGTCTTGTCATGATCTTAATTTTTTATTATTCTTTAGAGCACCGACAAAAACTTTAAACCCTCCAGGAAAGTGTTAGGAATAGTATCTGGTAATTATTTGGTCACCAACTTGATAGAATATGCATAACTAGCAATTATGTTTAAATTTCAGAAATACATAGGACACAAGTTCCTTGTTCGAAACCTCCAAGACATACTTTTAAAGAACTTCTCCAAACGTAATTCAAAAGTGCTGCATTTACATGTGTCTATTCCAGCCTCTATACATGATATTATTTATCAGCATCCTCGTCATCTTTTTTGCTAACCAGATATCTTTAGTGTGTACAATTCACATCCTTAACCAGCACTACGACAGTAGTACAATCTCAAAAAAGATTATAGGAACCCTTACTGAACTCTTATCTTGAAAAAAGGATTAATTTTTCACGTGCTTGGGGTAATTGGCCACCAAAGTATTGCCACTGCATATTGGCATATGCCCTATATACCAATTAGTCCTACTATATTATCATCTAACTAGACTCTAGAGGAATGGCTATGTGAATTGTTTTCTAGAGTTAGGGGTGCACTAAAAAAAGGTTACCTGGAGTCTTCTTGAGGTATTTGGATATCCTGCTGTGCAGGTAGCCAAAACCAGTTGCGAAGTATCTTTCCGCGTCGAAGTCGGCAACCCCTTGTAATCTGTTATTCATTATGTCTACAGCAATCACCCAGGCCCTGGCATCATAATGTTTTTTCTTTACCATGAACCAAATGGTATCATCAGTAGAATGCCAGGTGAGCGTGGGATGACATATGTCAAGCCCCTGCAAGGATGATTCGTCCCCAAGCTTGGGAAGGAGCTGAAATTTCGGGCAGCTCTTGACATTCATCTCGGAGGAATCCATGTCACAGACTAGTTGCCAAGAATCATCCAACAGAGAGCTAGCAGACACTGATCTGGTCCATACAGTAGACTTCCAACTATATTCATCACCGCCGCAGGTTGGGCAATCCTTCCACTTACGCCTGCCGCGGACGAACTTGAAGTGGCCGTCGACGACGGCAATATCCCGAGAACGGTATGCATCACCCAAGGCGGGGGAGCCTGTGGGCCCCGGAAGCGGGACATAGCGCAGCCATGGCTTTTCCCTGATGCTGGAGAGGTCACAGAGGAGGATGCCCTTCCAGAGGTCGACGAAGGCTATGGTGGCATCTTCCCCTCCTACAGGGATAGCACGGGTGTTGATGTGGAGAAAGTAGCCGTCCTCTTGGTATTTCTTGAAGTGCTGCTCCTCCACGGAGACCTTGGTGGCGGTCCAGGTCTGGAGCTTCGAGTTGTAAACATAGAGGACGAAGCTGCGTCCAAGCGAGGACCGGTCGCTGTGGAGAGCAGCGAACATGTAGAATTTCTCTTGCCGGGGACGGTGGGGGCGCAGCAAGGAGAGCCCGGTGCTCCCATCGTGGTCGTCAGCAGGGTAGCTCAGGATACCAACCTTATGGGGATCAAGGATGACACCGCCTGGGGGGCGAGGGAGACGCGTGAGCGACGGCCCATCACCGCCGGCGGGCTGGTAGATGTAGAAGTCGTTGCCGTCGATTAAGTTCTTTTCAGGGCTGACGATGATGCGGAGGAGGACGAGGTTATCGTCCGTGGCGAGGACCTGGGGTTCCATGGCGATCATCTGCTGGCGCTCCTCGGTTGCGGCGGGGCGGCAGAAGACGCAGAGGTGGGAGACGCGCGGTGGGCGGGCGGCGAAGAAGGTGACCTGGACCTCCCTACCGCAGCTGGAATCTGCAACGGCGGTGGTTTCGTTGCGGCAGTCGGCGACGTAGGCTTCGTATTCGAGGAGCACCGAGGGGATCTCTTCTTCTCCATCGCCGCCGGCGTCGAGGGCAGGCGGATGGAAGCTCGCTTCATACAATCGAACCATGGATACGTGGATTTTGGGTGTGCTTGTGTTTGGATGATGAATCGATGGATCGATCCGAAGCTTTGGATTGTGATTGTGCCCGGATCTACTCCACCTAATATGAGGAAAGGTAGAAGAAGCCGAAACCGATGAGGAGGAGGAGGCGGCGGCGGCGACGGTTCACACTCGAACTAGGGTAAGCGGACGCGACACTGAACTCTTCCACTCCATAATATAGCACCGTGGCGCACGCGGGTCTTTTAGGGCGCGTTTGTTAAACTGGCCTGGCCCATGAGCCAGGCAGGAATCATAGAATTTTTTTTTTACATATTTTCCCCCTCAATTTTGCAAAAATAAATGATACGTCTAAAAAATTGCAAAACTATACATCTAGCGTCGTGGGAGACGGCGGCAAGGTCCTACCGGTACTGTAGCGCTTGGGGTCCAGTCTGTTTTCAAAAATTTGTAATTTTTTTGTTTGAACTCGGATGGAGGTAAACTTTATATGAAAATTGTAGCTTTTGACGAGATCTACAACTTTGTAGTTCAAAGTTTTTCCATTTGAAGTCATTTTCATAGTCAAATAATCGATATACTATCCAGATCTCAGTTTTCATGTCGAGATCTCAGTTTTCAGTTTATGTTCAAAAAATTGTAACTTTTTTGCATGAACTCGGATGGAGGTAAACTTTATATGAAAATTGTAGCTTTCGACGAGATCTACAATTTTGTAGTTCAAAGTTTTTCCATTTGAAGTCATCTTCATACTCAAATAATCGATATACTATTCAGATCTGAAGACTGCAAACTGAGATCTGGATAGTTTATCGAGATCTGAATAGTTTATCGATTATTTGACTATGAAGATGACTTCAAATGGAAAAACTTTGAACTACAAAGTTGTAGATCTCGTCGAAAGCTACAATTTTCATATAAAGTTTACCTCCATCCGAGTTCAAACAAAAACAGACTGAACCCCTACCGCTGTGGCTCACGGCGGTAGCAAGCGCTACAGTACCGCACGTGTACCTACCGCCGTGGGGCACGGTGGTAGGTCCCTGCCGCCATCCCCCATGACGCTAGATGTATAGTTTTGCAAATTTTTTCGCAGGCTATATATTTTTGCAAAAAAGAGGAAAGAAAAATATAAAAAAAAAGTTCTAGACTAGAGAATACATGGGCCTTCTTCCTCCTTTGCATCATCTGTGGACTGGGCCTTGTGCTTTCGGCCTTTTTGTTCCATGCTACTTTTTTTAAGTACAAGAAAGATGGTGCATCTTCTTACTCTTTTTTTTCTTTATGTGTAGAGAAAAAAGGATGGTACAAGTACCCAAAATGATTATATTGTTGTTATTTATTTATTTGCGGTGAAGTACAGAATGTGCTCGCCACCTTGTCCTGCTTTTCTATAGCCACCAGCGTGTGTTTTTGCTTGCACGAGGTCAACAAGACGTTGACCTCTGTCCAACCACACGCCTTCATACTGTTACAAGCAGACTAGCAGTGGTATGCAGCTTGCAGCAGCAGAGCTATGCACGCAAGTAGCAGCAGGTCAACGACAAGCTGAGCCGCTGTTCCTGAGATTGGGATCGCAAAATCAGCTGGCCATCGAAGGGAACACCCACACCGGGGGCGGCCACTTCCAGAGCAGGTCCCGCGCCGCGCCGCCCGGCGGCCGGAAGCTCCCGTCGGCGAGGTCCAGCACTCCGACATCCGGCGCCACCTCGTGGCACCGCTCGTGCGACCACGGCCCGTCGTCGGTGAAGTACACGCGGTTGCCCCTGATCAGCTCGCCGCTACTACCGCCGTCCACCGGGACGCACAGCGACGCGCTCTTCCCCAGGAACAGCGCGCGCCCGCCCAGGACGCGGCTGGCGGCCTCGCCGTCCACCTGTGACCACTGGGGAAGGTCACTTGCTTCGTCGCCGCCGGCTCTCCACTCGAAGAGCTCGACGCCGGTGGTCGTGTACTCGACGTGCTCCGGCCGGGGCTCCCAGCTGGTGTACCTCGCGTGCGCCGCGCCGCGGAGACGGTGCACCTGCAGCAGGTGCCCCGGCGCGAGCTCCACCAGGTACCTGCGGCACGCCGCCGACATGGCGCACGCGCGCGCCGAGCAGAGGCACGGCGGCGCGATCGCCGTCCGGGACGGCGCCGGCGTCGCGTTCGTCGACATCGTGGCGTCCATGCTCCACGCCTCGACGCGGCCCGCGGCGTCCATCGCGTAGACCGCTCCGTCGGCTCCGGCCGCGCGCACGGCGTCGACCCAGCAGCGCGCGGGCGTGTCGAGCAGGGTCCATCCCGCGTCCCCTGCTCGGGCGACGGCGAGACGGGACAGGGGATGGCAGATGAGCACCACGGCGTGGCCGCCCCATGTCTCCCCCGACGGCGAGGCCATCCGCCGCGGCGCGGACACGACGATGGCCTTTTCGTAGACCTCGTACCGGAGCATGTCCGGCGCGAGCGTCTCCGGCGGGATCATCACCTCGCCGTCGCCGCAGTCGTCGTCGGCGGCGAAGCCGCACCGGAGGCTGTAGCTTTCCACGCGGCCGTCCGCGCCGCGGGTGGCGTCGACGAACGGGAGCGTGGCGACGGACGGCAGCGGGACCTGCGCTCCAGTGACCGGGTTCAGGAGATGCAGCTCCGAGCTGGCGTCGGCGGTGACGAGCCACCCGTCGGGCGACGAGCCGACGCAGAGGCGGTCCGACACGGCCGGCGCCGGCTGCCGGATGACGTACGCCCTGCCCTCCGCCAGGCTCAGGAACCGCGCCTCCATGAACTTGGCATCATCGCTGCCGCCGCCACGCCGCGTGCGCCCGCGTGCCTTCGGGTTGAAGGGGAGCATGAGCCACGGCGACAGCGGCGCGTTGCTTCCGGAAACGGCGGCGGCGGCGGCCGACTGCCACGAGGTGCAGACGGCGGGGAAGCGGAGGCGGTCCAGCACGGGGAGGCGGGCGAGGACGGACTCGAGAAGGTCGCGAGGGAGGTCGGCCCAGCCCGGGCCGCCGGCGGCGACGGCGAGCTTGCTCATACTAGACATTGGCGGTGCCGTGCAGCAGAACACGATCGCCTGATGGGGCGATTGGGTGTGGGTTGGGTTCTTTGGCGTCGAGAGGCAGGCGGATGGCACTTAAAAACGAGTGCCGGCGCTCCTCGCTGTTCCGTCGTGCCATGGCCCATGGATTTTTTTCGGATGCCGCCGCCGGCGCGGGTGGAGTTGTACTGGCTCCGACTCTGACTCTGACCAGGCTGGTCTCGGCCAGTTTGATCAGGAGGAGAGGAATGGGGAGGACGGGATGTGTACGGCGGACGGCGGCGGGAAACGATGTACAAAGACAGTGGGCGCGTGACCTTGGCGGGGTCGTCCGTCGGTCTATTTTACGTGGGCTATTTCTTCGTGTTCCTCCGTCCGGTCGCGCGCGATTATTGTGCTGGGCCAAAACCCTCGGCATTCTTTTGTTTTTTTCTTTACCAAAGCTGGGTTTACGAGTTTACGACACGCTAGCTCCCGGTCGCCGTCGGCGGCTGCTGCGGTGTTCCGGGACCGGCCGGCGGCTGGCATCTAGCTGACGAGCGAGCAAGAGGGGATAGTGTGCGAACACAGTCGTTTGGAGCGACATGCCAGCAGCTTCTGGGTGACCGCGTGTGTTAGAATTCAACAGATTTTTTCTAAAACATGTGACGACAGTCGACAGATAATATAGCATAAGTCAATACTAATTATTCCAGGGAGGTGAAATTATTTATGTTTACCATTTTCCAGAAGTAGTATGTGATGATGGGAAGCTAGTATTCAGTTTGTCTTCAGACTTCCTCTTGTCCCCATATGCTTTTCGGCCTCATTTCATCTTTAACTCACGTGGCGTATCTTTTTCACGTCTACACAGTCACCAACATCACTGAGGCATGTTTGGATTGATTTCCCCCATTCCCCATTGCAAGAACCAAGAGGTTTACCACTGGTCTTTGAATCCAAGTCTGGTCGAACTCGTGACGTGTCAGGATTTGATGGGTCAGCATCACTATGAGAGTTGCTGCTGCCATTTCTGTCTTCATAGATACAACCAGGATCAATAACAGTATCCAAAGAAAAATATATGTCATATGTTTCTCCCTCCACAAAATATTCAGTGTGGTGTGGTATTTTGTTATGATCCTTTACATAGACCTTCATTCTAACAATATCATACTCTTCAAGTGACTTCATATCTATAAACTGGACTGACCCAATCATGGATCCAACTTCCTGGAGAGAATCATAATCTTTCTTTTCATCCGGTACTCCATTAACCTGAACCCACACTAAAGGCAGCCTACCCTTAGGTACAACACCATTTGGTCTCTTGCTGATTCTAATTTTAGCTCCAGAACTTTCTAATGTCAAAGTTGAACTTGCTAGATCTTCAATTGTGGCCATGTTAGGGAACTTCATAAGAAATGTGTGTTGTCCATGCTCCCTAGCCGCCCATTTCCACCCCCAATCAAACTTTTGATTGAACTCTTCGAGCAGCTGTTCCACGCTGACACTTCCAGATTCAACTGTAACGAGAGCTGTCGCATGTCTACGAACGGGTAGTCTGGACACATAGAACTCTTGGCCAGAAGCGGCGCAACCGACTAATTGTGCCACTGGACTTGGTTGTTTTGGTACTGGACAATTTGGAGTAGAATGGGTATTTGAACCACATACTATGCAGAGTGTGCAATCGTTGAGAGTATGCCTCCGGTCCCAGCATTTGGAGCACACAGGCTTCGGGACAAAAATAGAAGTTTGTGGCTGCAGAAGTCGCTTATCTTTGGCATCTGCCGTGCACTCTTTAAGCTTAATCTACAAAGAGGACTACAAGTGAGCAAGCAGACATATGGTTTACAAGACAAACAAGTATCTAAAAGGTTTTAACATACCCATTGGAACTTGTGCACAAGGGGCATGAGTATTTCCTGGTAGTCGAAGTGCATGGATTCAAGTACCTGACCCACAAGTTCTTTATTTTATTACAAGACTCTTCATACTGCAAAGTAAAACCGAATTAGTTCACTGTGCAACTTAACAAAAAATTGTTAGACATGAAAAAATGTCGTGTAAAAATATCATCAAACCTGTGAGGTCCCCATCTTTCCAGGTAAGCGTAAACTTCTCGACGCTTCCCACAACTTTCCAGGTAAATTTCTCAACTCTTTTTGCACCTGTGCAAAGATTTTTAGTTCTTTCTCAACCTTTTTTGCTTTCAGTTCGAACTCGGAAACAGGTGGAGCATCTGACTGGGACAGCATTAAAGCAAGCAAATGATCCACATTTGGTAAATGGAATATGTCATTCTGCAAAGGATCCTGTACATAACTGATTTCATCAAGACGTGAATGAATAGCTTCACTTGTGTACACATGGTCACCTAAGATTTTATCAAACATCTTTGATCCCACTCGAAAGCTCATCTTTGATCCCACTCGAAAGCTCCAATCCTGCTGCAGGGAACTGATATCAATGCAAATGTTGCAAAAAGTCCCAAGATAGAAATCCCATTGGCGATGCTCTTTGAAGAAAGAACACGCATCAAGAACTGTCTTTGAGAACTGCTGGTGGTCTTGCGCTGCAAAGTGCTCAGCAAGAGCATCAACCCTCACATCAGTGACAGCATCCTTCCTTTCAAAAGAACGCCAGAACGACATTGCATCGGCTATGACCTTGTCGTGCAAAGCTTGTAGCTTTGATCTTGCAGCAGCGACTCTTTCTTCTTTATCATTGCCTTCAAAATAGTCAAGTGTTAAGTCATGTAGAATGGGGTCATCTGGCCCTTCCATTGAAAGTGCCTGACGGCACTTGTCGACAGATGTTGGCTCATCTAATTCATCAAGTAGTTGTGCTTCGTACAGTGCAATCACTAGGGACCTAGGGAATTTATCCATCAATCCCTCAACTGTGCTCAGAGTACTGCGCAGGGTAGCTGAATTGTCGGTTCCTGGATTGATAGTGAGATCATGGTGCCGCTGAAGATGTGTAACAAGGAGCTGCATACGCCCAGAGGATGGCCACTCCTTGGCAAGTTCCTTTGCTCTCTCCAGAGCAACCACCGCTTCATCAGAGCTGAGCCTAAGCAGCTCCTTGGGTTCATTGGGAACAATCTCAATCTGAATCAAATCCTGAAGTTTGGCTACCATCAGGAGACGCATGTCCAAACAGTTTTGCAACCTGTCTTCCTTGGTGTTGTCCTTGTGGTAGCCAAACTTATTCCTCTCGGCCCCGACGTAGTGGGGAGCTGGGTCCACTGGCACCGCAATCTGATTGACTCTCGTGAGCTCCGAGAGAGCCTCAACGAACTGCTTGCAATCAACAAGCGCCTCCGCACGCGCGATCGATGTCACTACGCAGTTCGGAACCAGGCGTGCCGCCCTGGAATAGGCCTTGCAGGCCTCCTTGTAGTGTCGTCCACTCGCCACCGAGTCGCCATCGGCGCGGGCTGCGGCCTGTCGGTGTAGATATCCAAGCAAATTGTGCGCCTTGGCCGACGTCTTGTGCTTGCCGGCGAGGGCCATAGCGCGGCTTAGGGCTTCGGCGTGGCGGCCGTCGCCTTCCAGCTGCAGCGCCCCCATGGCGCCGCTATTCACCGCAGCCATCATGGCCGGAGCCGCCGGGAGAATGCGGATAGATGACGCGAAAAGGCAGGGATTTGGGTGGACCGGGAGAATGGTAGAGAACGCAACGATGATTGCGAAGGCAGGTGTGGATTGGGGCGGAGAACGCGGCGACGATCGATCGGGGCCGGGGGCGTTGGCGGCGAATGTTCTCAAATCGTAAAATCGATCCTTATCCTAAACGTACCGATAAGATGATAAATCGTGATAATTTGATAAGCGTACCGATAAGATGATAAATCGTGATAATTTGTCGATAGGCCCGATTAATCGAGGCTAATCGACTTTATCGGTAGTATAATCGTCCTATGGAGTATAGGACCAATATACATACCATATAGTATATGAACATAATTTTGAACAAATATAAATAAGGAAGTATAATATGAAGCAACAATAGAGGAAAAAAAGGCTGAGCAACTAGCCAACCATAGCAGGAAGCAATCACATAATTAAACAAGATCCCAAATGATGATAACATGAAGTCTAAATGTCTAATACATCAAAAGTTGGGTGCCCATTTAACCAACATTACAAAAAATATCAGTACAACACATTTAAAGTCCCTCAAAACTTATCGTCCCCAGTCATATCGGACAACTTATCGCGATAAGTGGACGATTTGATTCCTTATCGCTCAACTCAGATCGCTGGCCCTTATCGGTATGTGCTGAGCGATAAGGACGATTTATCGTGATTTATCGCGATAAATCGGACGATTTGAAAACACTGCGCAGGAGGAAGGAGAAGGAAGGACACCAGTGTTTTTGCGCAAGCACGGCGAACGCATGGGCCTCCCCTTCATCTTTTGCATCACCGACCGTGGCCCGTGGGCGGCCTTTTGCTTCCGTGCAACATTTTAGCAGGTCGGGCCGCATGCCGTCCGTAGTCTATGTTTTTTATGGGAAAAAGTCCTTTTAACGTCCCTCATTTATCTCCATAGTTTGAGTTTCATCCCTCATTCGCAAAACCAGTTATCTAGCATCCCTCAATTTTCAAATCCGTTCATTTTGGGTCCCTCGCTGGTTTCCACGGTGGTTTTGCCTGACGTGGCAGTGGGTCCCACATACTTAGGTGGGTCCCACATGTCGGTTATCTCTTCCTCCTCCCTCCCGAGCGGCATAGGGCAGGGCCACGACCGCTCCACAGCAGAGGCCAGAGGGCCACGGTCGGGAGCTCTGATGGCCACTGGCTGGGGTCGCCGCCGCCGCCCGCCGCCACGCGCTCGCACCGGAGATGAAGGGGCACCATGGCCCATGGTAGCCGCAGCGGGGGAGGCACGCTGTGGCGGAGGAGTTGAGCCCGCGGAGGAGGAGATGGAGGAGGCCCATGCCGTCGTGCCCCCATCTCGCCCCGCCGACGCATCCCACGCCCTCCTCGCCTTTGTTGGAGGCCGCCCATCGGGATCTGGCACTGGGGCCGGGGCAGGGAGAAAGGGGCGGCGGCCCTCCTTCGGCCCTATCCCCGAGGACGGCTGCGGCGGTGGCGACCTCGGCCAGCGGCCAGCGCGGGATCTCGCCCCTCCTAGCGTCCATGGAGCTCCCGGGCGTGGCCCTCTGTTATGGAGTGGCGACGGCGACCGGGGCGAGGAGATGCTGCGGCGCGACGGCGGAGGAAGACTTCAGGTGCTGTGGCACGACGACGACGGACGAATTCAGGTGCTGCGGCAGAACGACGGCAGACGGGCTCGACGGCGAGGTGCTCGTACCGGTGGCCCTGCCCTGTGCCGCTCGGGAGGGAGGAGGAAGATATAACTGACATGTGGGACCCACCTAATTATGTGAGACCCACTGCCATGTTTGGCAAAACCACCATGGAAACCAGCGAGGGACCCAAAACGAACAGATTTGGAAGGTGAGAGATGCTAGGTAACCGGTTTTGTGAATGAGGGACGAAACTCAGACTATGACGATAGATGAGGGACGTTAAAAGGACTTTTTCCTTTTTTATGTGGGCTATTCCGTGGCCCGGTCAGGATAATTGACCTGGTCCAAATCCCTCAGCGTTCTTTTGTTTTTCTTTACCAAAACTCCTGTTTCCTTTTTTTCGAATACTCCCGGTTTCTTGTTGTGCTATTTTTTTAATATAAGGAGCGAAGACAATTGAAAACTTTTCTCACTCAATTCGGGTCCGTCTTACCCCTCACGCCGGACCCAGCCATCAGGTTGCGTGATGACCAAAAAGGTGGAACGACCATAGAAATCGCAATTTGGGGAGCGTTTCTGCCAAAAACATAATTTTTTTTATCACCCACCCCGTGTCTACCCACCCTCCATACCCGCCGGGCCCACCAAGTTCGCATCTAGGAAAAAAATCCCCCGTCTCTGCGCACGCAGAGCACCCGCCCGCGAGCCCCCGTCCCGCCGTGCGCTGCCTCCTCCTCCTCCTCTGCCTCTCCGTCCTCCACCTCGCCAGGGACCAGATTGTCTCACCCGCCGAGGAGGAGGTCGCGCGCTAGCCGGGAGGAGGTCGTCGCCGGGACCGAGGGAGGGAGGATTCGACGCTCTGCTGACGGGGACGCACGCGGGGCACGCCGCCGCGCTCTCCGACTACGCCGTCGTCGGGGAGGAGGTCGCGCGCTGCCGCGCTGGTCGGGAGGAGTCCATCGCCAGGACCGAGGGAGAGAGGAGCCGAGGGGGGAGTGCGCGGGGAAGATGATGCTCTGCTGACGGGGACTCACGCGGGACGTGCCGCCGCGCTCTCCGACAGTCCAACTACGCCTTGGGGGAGGCCGCCCGCCACGACACCGCCGTTGTGCCGCGGAGGCGGCGCTCCAGCTCGGCCTCCGCCACGTGCAGACGCCCCGATGCGGCACGCTCCACGGCGGCCAGCAGCGCCCGGGCGTGCCTACGCCGCGCCTCCTCCAACACCTCACGCATCCTCTCGCTCTGCACGAACACGAATCACAGGCGCCCTCTCCGGCCGCCAAAGCCGCCGCTTTCTGCGCGGTCGCGGTCGTTGTCGAGGCTACGCCGCCGCTTGCCTGGCACGCGCCGCGGGGGTGCTGCTATCTTTGTTGTGCTGACCTCCGCGGGGGGCCGAATCTTCAAGAACCGCACTGCCATGCGAGGGTCTGAACTACTGCTCGCCTCACGTGCTGGCTGCGGGAGGCTGCGGAGAGAAATTAGCCGAGTGGAGGATGAGGATGAAGGAGTAGATAAGGAAAATGCTTCTTTATTTTTTATGAGACCCACTATTGTATTTTGTAGTTTTTAATCCGTATTGTACATACGCCTTATGCTTCCTTAAGACCTTAATTGTCTTATATGCTGCATATCTACGCCACACCAACGAGCACCAATCAAAAACGTTTCAGCCATCGATGATATGACCTGATTTCAAACACAATCACAATGTATTTGTAAGTGTTTAGTTGGTTTTATGACACCTCCTGCGACATTAGATTTGAACAATTGGGCGACGAAATACATTAAATCAGATTGATTTTGTTTTTTTAATACAAGGTTTTTTTATCAGAAATAAACTTTAAGAAAGGTCAAATGACCATATTGACAATCTGATGATGAGCAAACATAGGTATCAATAACACTAAATACAATTTATTAATTTTTATTTTGGATGGATTCATTATCTAAATTGTAGCCTTTCATTATTTGTGAAAGTTTGATCTCACCATTTCATGCCTGGACAATGCTTACCTTTGGTAAATGTTGATGCTTTTGCTTTAATTTTCTGAACATGTGCTTGACATGGATTTAATTAGATGATCGTGGTACTGGTACAATTTTGTATTTGCAAGTGCTATTAGTGTTTTTTAGTAATCTTCTTGCAATTATTGGCAACACAATTATAGAGTCACCAATTTGAATTAGACGGTCCTTTTTTTTGACAAAATCTAAGGTTGTTGGGGACAAACTATACAGTTGTTGTAAGCAACTAAAATAAAAATGATCAGATGGTTTATGGTGTTTGCTTCCGTTACATTTAAGCAGTATGCACAATCTATGTTAATTTGGGTGAAAGTTTTGAGTCTCCATAAAAATTATATAAATTACATGCACAAATTGACAATTCTTTGTTAATATGAATATTTTCTAAAAAGTAATTAAATTTTGAAATTTTGTTGGCTATTGAATTTGTTGAACTACGATATCCTAAACTAACTTGCAGTAGCGGTTACTTAATTTTTTTTAGCAGACATGTGCGGCACAGTAGACACGTGCGTGCTACACGTGCATCATTACTAGTTTTTTTAAAACGCAGGAGAGCTGCGTATCTTTGTATAAGAAGAAATTAACTTAGTTTGTTACAACGCGGGTCGACTGGGCACACGCACATGAGGTTATAACGCTAGAGGATTATACGGGAACAAAGATAACTTAAATCCTTATAGGGATAACCACTAGACTGAACACACGGAGCTCGTGTTGTTGACCTGCCTGACCGTGGTCATAAGGTCCGCGTCAGAGAGAGCACGCGCCGCAGGGAAGAAGTCGCGAAAAGCGGCGAAATACTCCTTGTCGACCGGTTCAGGTCCAGCGAAAAACGCAGCAAGGCCCTGGTCGGCTGCGGTGGCATCCGCGGCCGTAGCCTCAGGGTCTTCCGTGGGACGCATGCTCAGCTTGTCCAGCTTGCGCATGAGCAGTACCTCACCCTTCTTAGAGGCGCGCACAGTGGAGTTCGCGGACAGCTTGGCGAACCTGCTACTCCAGCGAGTCGCCGAGGTAGAGGAAGGGGGTGGCGCCGCCGACAGGGTTGCGAGTGGTACTTGCAGTGCCTGGCGAACGCTAGCCAGGAAGGTCACGGTGTTGGCCTTGGCAGCTTCGAGGTCGTCGTTGGGCTGAATCCTCCCTCGCTTCGATGGGGTCGCGACCTGGTCCTGACGAGTTCTTCTTGGCGGCCTGGGTGGGCCGGATGCCGAGTTCGGTACGAGTTCAGCGACCGGCTCGGGAGGGTCCGGCTCGCACGACGTACCAAACTCGTCTCGACTTGGAAGAGCCCACCTCTTGGCTTCCAGATCCCGGCTCACGGGTGGCGGGGAGGAGTCGATGGCAGGGGTGGAGTGCAGGGCGGCACTGGCCGAGGGCCGTGCCGCATCGCTGCGTGGCGGTCACCGGTAGGTCTTGAGCGGCTCGTGGCAGTGGTCAAGGGCCTTGGAGAGACGTGGGGCGTGATCTTCTTGGGAGATGGCGCCTGGGCTTCGATCAACATCAGGTCCTGGGAGGGGACCGGTGTGGAGGGGCGGGGTGGGAGCTGTGCTTCGAAGGCCACAGGCTCAACGCAGGCATTGGCTTCCTCTGGCCTCCGCCACCGCTGGAGATGGAGGCGTCCGCGAAGTCGTGGACGCAACATCCTTGGTCCGCTGCACGTGGGGAAGACGACCAGGAAGCACTCCGGTGCCAAACGGTGGACGGAGATGGCGTCGTGGGAGTCGGGGAGCACGGAGATGGCATGACGGGCAACCTCGATGGAGCGAAGCAGAGACCGTCCGAGCAGGAGGTCGTCATCGTCGTCGGAGGCCAACATCGGGTCCTCCGTCACTTGCCCAGCCGGCGCCGGCGATGGAAAGCGCGGCAGAGGGCCGACGGCAAGGCGCCGGACTACACGAGAGGGGGCTCGCCCTCGGTCGCCGGCGGTCTGCGGGGATGGTCGCGCAGGTGAGCGACTACACCCGAGAGGGTGGTGGCGGCTACGTCGAGGGAGCGGCGAGGGAGCGGCCCCGCGGGCCTTCCGAGCGACGGTGGTGTTAATGGAGTCAATTATCAATGGAGGGCTATTTTTACGCACACAAGATATTAATGGATCAATTATCAGCAGACATACAGCCAAACTCTGTAAAGATAATTAATCGAAAAATACAAGCATCTCTTCACCAAGTAGTGAGAAGCTAAGGCCCTGTTTGGTTCCCATAAGTATGGTGACTTAAAGTGCAAAAAGTGCAAAATAAGTCACCTATGAAACCAAACAGCCATGACTTAAAGAGTTGCAACTTATAAGTTGCATAAGTAGCTCCACCCCTACTTAAAGGCCCTGCTTGGTTCTCTGGTGTTAGTGTTAGTGCTAGTGTTAGTCTTTTGCACTCCCAACTAACACCTAACAAACTAACACCTTGGATGCTTGGATGCATGTGTTACTTTTGCATGTAATGCTACTTTTGCAATCATTGGAGGATCTGGATGGAGAGAGAAAAAGGAGTAAAAGGGGTGGGATCCACCCGAACTAACACCAATTACCACCTCTTAGAGATGTTAGTTTTTTTTGGTGTTATTTGGAACTAACACCAAACTAACACATATGCTTTGATTTTTGGTGTTAGTTTAGTGTTAGTTTGCTCCAAACTAACACTAATACCTTCAACCAAGCATGCCCAAAGTGACTTATTTCCACCTTTTTCTCCTTCTACCCGCGGTGGGTCCCACCGCAACCCTATCTGCTCTGCCCCGCGCCCCACCCCGCGCCCCTCTCCCAGCCGCGGTTCGGCCCTCTCCCACCCGCGCGAGGCGCGAGCGCGACCCGCAGACCCCGCACCACCGCTGCAGATCCCGCGCCGCCGCGCCCCCACCGCCGCCGCCTCTAGGTCCCCGCGCGTGACCCCTCCACGCTGCACCGCCATGGCCGGGAACTCGAGGAGAGCCCTCGATTTATTCGACGGCTCCCAGGCCCGCGACGACGAGGACTTCTTCGGCCACGACAGCTCGCAGGTGGCGACCTACTCTCAGCCGGCGCCCGGCTACAATCCTCCTCCTGCGGTTGGCTCGATGCGCGCGGCCGCTTCGCGAATGGGTGCGCCCGCATCGGGATTCCGGGCTCCCAGGCCGGCGCGAATGGAAGGCGGCGGCGGCTTGGACCTCAACTCGGAGGCGGCGGCGGTTCCTGGCCTCGTCGACTTCAACTCGCAGGCGGACCCCTACATCGTTGGTGACTACAACTCCCCAGATGCCTACTTTCCCGGCCTCGGCGAGTACCAGCATTTCCTGCAGTCCGGGGACGTCCCGACCCGTGGGCGCATCGGGAAGGCAGCATCCGCGAGCTAGCCTCACCGCAAGAATGCGAGCGGTGGTGCCGCACGGGCTTCGTCGGCCGTCGCCCCTTCCAGGGCAACGCATCTCTGCCTCCTCGTGCAAGGAGGGACGGTCCTGCGCGTGGTGGTCGTGGTACTATGCGTGGTAGCCGTGGTACTTCTCGCTCGGGAAGCCGTGGTCGCCGATCCACTGGGAACGACTACGATGACGGGAGCACGTCAATGGCTACTGAACATCCAATGCTTGCAGATGCATTCATGGTGGACTCAGGTGAAGATGATGACGACTCTGACGAGGTAATTCATACTCAATTACTGGCTAAGCATGCACCATCTGCAATTACTGGCTAAAGCCTTTTGCTGTTTCCAACTGTTACAAGCTGATAGTGCATACTCTTGTGCATTAAAATCCTAGAATGGGATTGCAATTTTGACCGTTTCAACATTTAGGAATTAAAATCAGATGACTCAAAGCCTAAGACATTATTCCCAGCAGGTTTTATCTCAGTTTAATCTCAAACCATACTGTATGTCATATAAACTGCCATAGGTGTTCTGATGTACACAATGATTTAAAAAAATTATAATATGCATTGGCTATATTTGTGTGCAAGTTGAGCAGATGGAGGATAGGAGCTCATGGATCTACTCTACCATGACTGCCCATTTATAATTATCAGTAAATATATGCAGCAGTAAAGGATTTCAGAGAAGAATCAAAGATCCACTTGCAATTATCAACTATATTTGTCAATTATCAATAATATATGCAGCAGTCAAGGATTTCAGTCTAACTCAATAAACATATGCAACAGTCTAACTCAAGATCTTGTTTATGGATATATACAATAAAAAATGTTTCTCTGCATGTCCATATATAATACTGAATTTGATGGCAATGTTGTTCGATTACATTACAGCGTGGGTATGATCATGCTAGATGGACTGAGGACCGGACAAATGTTTATTGTTGATTAGTTGTACGCGAGATTAGGGCTGGGAATCGACCAAATGGTCAAATGGATGTGGTAGGGTGGGAGAATATTGGCAAGGATTTTCTTAGATTGACTGGACAGAATTATTCCAAGAAGCAGTTGAAGAATAGGTACATACAAATTAAGAGTCTGGCAACCTTTTGGAAAGAGCACCTCCCCTCCACTGAACTAGGCCGAGCTCCCAATGGTGCAATCGTAGCATCAGATCCGTGGTGGAACGAAAACACTAAGGTAATGATCGCCTCTTGTGACTATTGTCAATTAGTTATTTGTTGCCTATTATTGTACTGATGACCTTTGTTTGTGACATTACAGGGAAAAGCAGAATGCCACAAAGTGTTCTACCACCGCATCCCCCCCCCCCCTACCTAGATGACCTGATGGAGATCTTCCAAAATTTAATAGTAGATGGAAGATCAGCTTTCTGTCCAGGCTTTGAGCAGGCAGCCAATGAGGGAACAAAGGTACAGGCCTTGCAACAGACCCTTTTGATCTTGATGGGAGAGAAGATGATTGTAGTCCCATGAGCACTAGTACCAAGCGGCCAAGTAGCACTGCCACAACAGGAGAGAGTCCTGTCAAGAGAACCAAAAGTCCCATGGTCAGAGCACTTAGGGGTCTGGTAGCTGAAATCAAGATTGACAGGGAGGAGGGAAAGAAGAAAGAAGACAATTATGCCAAGAGGGAGGAGGCACGGTCCAGGGCACTGGTCAGGGCAAAAGAGCAGATCATGGAGAAGAAGCAAATGAAATTGCAAGCTGAGATGGATGAATGTGTCAACCTGGCTAAAGAGTGTGGTATAGCTGAGGGTTTGATTGAGATGTTTGTGGCTTCAGAGCTGTTCATGGATGCTGCCAAGAGGGCATTTTTCAGATCTGTCAAGATACCGGAGAGTCGATATGGGTGGATCAAGTGGCACTGCGCGCAAAGAACTGGAGGACTGTTGTGAACTTGTTGTGTTTTCTGTTTTCTGTTATGTGTGTGAACCATTAGCTAGCTGTTGCTGTTTCTATTTGCTGTGAACTTGTCAAGTGAACCATTTATGTCAAGTGAACCTATGCTAGCTGTTGTCTTATGAGCATTTGTACCTAAATTTGCTGCTGTCTTATGAGCATTTTTACCTATGCTTGCTGTTGTCTTATGAGCATTTGTACCTATATTTGCGGCTGTCTTATGAGCATTTTTACCTATGCGTGCTGCTGTCTTGTAGGACTTGATTGATGCCACATATGAGCAGTGGGTACTGGAGGATGAAGAGGATGAGGAAGAGGCTGAAGCCAGAGGGAGGAGGAAAAAACTGATAGTGGCGGCTGCTGAAATGATTGGTATATGGTATGTACCACCTTGAAAACATTAGCAATAGAGCTGATTACCGTTGTCCTTCCACAACTGGGTATGAATGGATTACTGAGACACTAGGGGTTAAGAGGCAATGTTACAACATGTTTAGAATGGATAGACCAGTGTTTGAGAAGTTGCACAATTTGCTAGTTGAATCATATGGGTTGAAGTCGACTAGGAGGATGTCAAGTGTGGAATGTTTAGCTTTGTTTCTCTGGGTATGTGGTGCTCCCCAATCCATGCGGCAAGCTGAAAATCGCTTTGCAAGATCAATGGAGACACTTGGTAGGAAGTTTGATAAAGTGCTGGAATGTTTGGTTAAGTTGTCAAGTGACATACTTCGGCCTGTAGACCCTGAATTTAGGACACCTCATTCAAGAGTACGACATCCCATGTTTGCTCCGTTCTTTGACAAGTGCATTGGAGCAATTGATGGGACACATATAGAGGTGGTCGTGCCAAAGAAAGAGAAGATTACACACTTGAACCGAAAATCAAAGACAAGTCAGAATGTGCTAGCAATTTGTGATTTTGACTTGAGATTCACCTTTATTGTTGCTGGATGGCCTGGATCGGTTCATGACATGAGGGTGTTCAAGGATGCACTTCAAAAATTTGGAAGGCGTTTCCCACATCCTCCACAAGGTACATTAAGATTTTTCTTAACAATTCATTGATCAATTGCAATTTTGCACTAATTGGTAATGTAACAATGCAGGGAAGTTTTATGTGGTGGACTCGGGATTCTCTAACAGACCGGGTTATCTTGCACCATACAAGGGGACAAGGTACCATTTCCAGGAGTACAACGAAGGTGTGCCACCAAGAGGTAAAAAACAGATATTTAATCATAGACATTCCCAAGTTCGCAATGCAATAGAACGTTCCTTTGGTGTGCTAAAGAATAAGTGGCAGATTTTGATGCATATGCCTTCATATCCACCAAGAAAGCAAAGCAAAATTATTTCGGCATGCATGGGTTTACACAATTTCTTTAGAGAGAGTAAATTAGAAGATAAGGATTCTCACGAATGAGATGAAGATGAAAACTTTATTCCTCCGGTGGATGAGCCAAGTGAGCTACGGCGGCGACGTCAACGTTTAAGACGTGCAAATGATCAAGTGGGGGAAGACATGAGTGATGATCGCGACATGAACGAATTTCGTGATTGGATGGCAAATGGGTTGTATGCAAGGAGGTTGGCCCGAAGACTCTGTCCTTTTTATCTGGTATGGCATTATTTAACTTGTGGTGATTGATTTTCATAATGTTGCTCTCCTGTAACCTGTTATGGGGATGTCTCTGTTGGTGCATGTGCTCTAGGTTTAAACAACTCTCTTGAATGGTGCATGTGCTGTCATATTATTTGTAATTGTTGGGGACCTTCTGTTCAGTTCAGTTCATCAGAAGCCTGTTTGTGTTATATGCTTCTCAAGTGTTGTTGTGGCTTGATCTTTTGGATCTAAAAGAAAGGTGCTTTCTTTCATGGTCGTCTATTTTCTTCCTAGTGGGGAGGAATACAGATTGCATCTTTTCTTCAGACTGCATGCATCCATCGTGACTGATTACTGTGCCAGATAAATCCAGATTTTTTGATTTTTTTTTCAAAAAATACAAGAATACATTTTGAAATGGCAAGTATATAGAATTATTTTTGGGTTTATTAGATATATTTGCAACTGTCAAAATAGAATCAAGTGGACTGCAATTTCTATCTGGCGGTGTGCAAAAACAGTGGTGGGTGGCTGCAAAACAGTGGCCGGCGGCAGGTCTCCTGTAAAAACAGTGGCGTGGGGTGCAAAACAAGTGGTGTAGTACAGGAAAGAGGACTGACTTAAAGTAGCTTGGCTTATAAGTTAGGCGACTTATGGGAACCAAACATGTCCTAAACTGGAGCACGAACTGCAGATTATGATCACTCATCAACACTAAATAATCCAAACAAGCCTGCATATATATGCTAGGTAAAAAATTGAAAATGTTATGTTGATTTTTAATTACGAATTTTTTATAGATGCTAGTATCATTTAATTACCTCCATTCTATCATATTGCTATATATGCTTATTTCTCATTCTATATTTCGTAAGCAGAGGACTTTATCGGAGCCGTGCCTTAGAAGGAGATACAAACGGACGCGTGGAATAGCGGAACCGAGCGGACGACAAAAGGAAAAGAGACGATATACTAGGGTTCGTGCAGACGACAGGCGACACGATGGCCGCAGTCTCCGATCTCCCGCCGGAGGTCCTCGACTAGAGATGGTAACGGGTAGAAACCTGTCGGGTAGTGTCGTTTCATACCCGCACCCGTCAACTCTAACTCTACCCGTTAAAAAACCCATACCTGCATGCGGGTTCAAGTTCTTACCCATACCCGTACCCGCGCGGGTTTTTTTACCCGTCGGGTAACCCATATCCGATAGCATACCCGTTGTAAACTAATATATTTGAGAACATAACATGTGATAAAGTGCATACATCAACGAATTTAATTAATAAAAAAGATAAATGATAATTGTTAACCAATTAATAGTCTAATAAAGTATAAATTTTTTTTGTTAGTTATCAATATTAAGTTATCCTTCACTAACAATGTACAATTTTACACGTTTATCACATATTGTAGGCGGGTTTATTTTATCCACGGGTATGCGGGTATGGGTAGTATGTACCCACACCCGCACCCGCTTACCCGATGGGTACATGATGTTGCCCATTTATGTACCCGTGGGTAGAAATATAATTCCGTACTCGTCTCCTTATCGGGTAAAACCCGTCGGCTATTCGGGTTTCGGGTACCCATTGCCATCTCTATCCTCGACCTCATCCTCGCGTGCCTACCGCTCCGAGACGCAGCGTGCGCCAGCGTGCTCTCTGTCGCCTGGGGCCGGTCCTGGCGCAACCTCTCCGATATCGACTTCACCTCGTCCACATGCGACCGGGCGGCGATCGACGCCGTGCTCGCGGGCCACTCAGGCTCCGTGCGCCGTGCCCGACTAAAAGTCACGGACAGCCTCCTTCCCAGCGTACAGGGCTGGATAGAGGCCCTCTCCGAGAAGATGCTCCAGTCTCTCGATCTCAACTTCAATGCAGTGTCAGTGCGGTCGATACTGCCCAATTCCATGTTCGCGTGCGGCGCGCTCAAAGACCTCGTTCTCACCTGCTGCATCATACCAGTCATACCGGCGTCCTTCACCGGGTTCCCAAGCCTCACAAAGCTCTGCCTCATCGGCTGCATCTTCTCAAAGGGCAGCGATGTGGAGGCTATGATCGCGATGAACCAGAAGCTGGAGGAACTGACGATGAGAGTCGTCTGTGTAGCCGAGCAGGGATGGCACGAGCTGCGGATGGAGTCGTCCAGCCTCCGGTTCCTTGAAATACAGGGTCTCGGGGGCATCAGGTGGGTGGCCGCGCGATTGCCACGCCTGGGCCACGCAAACTTCGTCAGCGCCGACCACGACAGCGTTGCAAATCTTCTTCGCGGCATGGAGTCTTCCGTGGAGACTCTCCTCTACAACTATTACGGCTTGCAGGTACGAATTTGCATTTGTTCAAATGTTTTTTTATATCGATGTCTTGTTTGAAGTATCTGCTTGTGGAATAAAACTAAATTTTGCTTTCCTGTTCAGATCCCATTGTCAAAAGGACTCCCTGCTTACTACGAAAATTTGATGAGATTAGAACTTCGAATGGATTTTAACAAGGCTCCAGACATTTCATCTACTATTTACTTCCTGAGGAGCGCACGAAAACTGACTCAGTGGTGGTTGAGGTATTTCCTTCATTTTCCTTTTTTATTTCATTTACAGAATGATCTATGATCCACTCTCTTTGTTCCAAGTTATAGTTCACTTTAATTTTGTACTAACAAGTAGATTTGTCAAACTTTAGATCAAGTTTCTAGAAAAAAAGTATGCTCATCTCTATCAAATTTGGTTTGTCTGAATCCACTACGATGCATATCTTCATAGATCATTTATTCAATCCTATAGATATTATTGTATTCTTTTATAAACTTAGTTATATTAGAGCAAAGCCAAAATAAATGGAACAGTTTATTGCATCATAGATATACTCACTTTGGTCGTAAGCGTGGTCAACACATCAAAAATTTGACCATCAACTACATTGCACATTCCCGTTTAGTTCCCAAAATATTCTCCAACCGTCCGTCACATCAATTTCGGACACTAATTAAGAGTACTAGGTGATACCCCGCGTGTTGCTGCGGGTTCTTTTGGTGAAATTTGAAAATAAAAATACTAAAGTAAAATTTGAAAGCAGACACACTAAGATGATTTCTTCGTATTGTTACATGTTGAGAGAAACATAAATTAATGTTTTGTAGTGGGGTGTTTGTGTATACTTTAATATAGATAGATATATATATATTTTAGATTGGACAGTGCAAACAATTAAGAAGATGTGGATGCACCGTATGTGAGAAGTATATAGTTTAATATAAATATAGAATTAGTGTCAGGTGTTAGGGGACTAATGGGCCGGGTCTAATAGGCCGGCTCGGCAGGCCCATTAGGGTTCGGTTTAGGGATAAGATCGAGTCCTTACTTAGAGGTCAAGTAATCATCTCTATTTAAAGAGAGGAGATGTATCAATCAAATCAAGCAAGAGATTAGAAGGAAAACCCTTCTCTCTTGCCGGTCGTGGGCGAAGCCCCGCAGCTGGCGTTCCTAGCGCCTCTGCAACCCTAGCCGCCGCCACAACCTTGGGCGCGAACAGTACCCATGGTACTGTAGCACCACGGGTACTGTATCTTGCAACCCTAATTCCCCACAAATCAGTCCCAAATCCTCCAATCACCTTCCCCTCGCATCGCAATTCATAACAATTAGCGATTAATGCATCTTGGTATGGTGCTTAGTGGAGGATGACGTGGCGCTTTGGTGGAGGATGACGTGGCGCGTTGAGGATTGGTGGGGTGCTTAGTGGAGGATGACGTGGCACGCTGCGATAATTAGCAATCAATGCATCTTTGTGAGGTGCTTAGTGGAAGATGACGTGGCGCGTTGGTGGAGGATGACGTGGCGCGTTGAGGATTGAGAGAATTCCTTAGTGGGGATCGCTAATATAGTTTTGTATGATTCAACGTGGATTAATGACAAAACTCATTTCATAACCCCCGGCTCAAATCGCGAGACGAATCTAACGAGCCTAATTATGCCGTGATTAGACAACATCGTGGTACAATAAACAATCTCTAATGATGGATTAATTAAGCTTAATAGATTCGTCTCGCGATTTCTCGTCTATTCGTGTAATTAGTTTTTTAATTGGTCTATGTTTGATCATTTTAATAGGCCTTGCATAGGGAGCCCAAAATTTTCTCTCAACTAAACAGGCTTTTGAACGCCTACAAATTTGCATGTTGGGTTTGTCTAAAAAAATTGATTCCGTGAGCATATTATAGTAAACAAAGTTTGCTTTTGTGGACCAACAATGTCCAAGATATCACTTTTTGCAGTTATTAGTGGGAGTAGTATTGTCTTTTAAATTCGCAACTTGATTAACAGGTTATGTTTATCCATTGTCTGACTAAGTCGTCTTTCTTTTTAGGACGGTACCAACGAATTAGTTGATCAGTCTCCGTACAGTTGGGCTGTGGGATCGTCTGAAATGTGCCCCAGCCTTCGGGTTTTGCAGATAAGTATCGTTCCACTGTGCAACGCGCTGGATTTCATACGTTTGGTCTTATCCAAAGCAAGAGTGCTTCAAATAGTCGAGGTGGATGTGAGGAGGAAAAGAAGAACCCAACTGATTCAGGACAGAACCCAAGAGGTCCAAGAGGAAATATGCAGATACGATAGAGTGTCCCCAAAAGCTCAAATCCACTTTAAAAAACTGCTATAAGGCCAGTCTCAGTGCAAGAAGTCACGGGGAAGTTTTCAAGAATGTGTACTGCATGTTTATTATTTGCGTGTATCTTTGTTATTTCGGAGCTCTACAGCTGGCTCGACCTGACATAAACATACAAGTGTTACGGTTTTACATTCCAGAATCTATCAAATATAGTACTATTAGCTTGAAAGTTTTAATTTTGGGTTGCAAATCTGCCGTACAAATCAGTCAGCAGTATTTTTCTTTCAGAACAAACCTGTCGTGCAAATTAGCACAAGATATGCCGGCATATTTTCACGGTAGATTTATTCTAAAAGCAAAATACTATGCAATAAGAGCAACTCCAACAGTTTGTTATCTTAGCTTGACATCCATCTAATTTTGTCAAAACATGAAAAATCAGCCTCCAACAGTTTGACAAAACAACTTGGCATCCCTCCCCTCGGCGCGCGCATATGCGCGCGTGTATCCCCGGCGCATTTGTTCCGTAGAAGAAGAGGTGGAAGGACATTATTTCTATCTCGGGATTCCTGATGTAAGTTTTCAAGAGGTGGAAGGACGTAACATAATTTTGTTTCTCTCTCAGGGTTCCTGATGTAAGTTAGATGTGGATTTGGCAAGTAAATTATGCCAAATTTTTGAAGATGAACTCTTTTTTTACTTGACATATCTTTTTAGAAGTTGGCAAAACATAAGACTTGCCAAGTAAAATTTGGCAAATTCTTGTTGATGCTCTAAGCAAGCCGAATGGAGCACCAACGATTCTGATGTATACATATTTGTAATGATTTATATCTCTATATACTTATACTCCTAATAAAAAGAATAAAAAGTAAGACAAAACTTTGTCCTACTTTCATCGTGCGTTCGCCTCTTCCTACTCATACCAACTTGGTCTGTGATTACAAAATGGAGTCAATTATCAATGGAGAACTATTTTTACGCACACAAGATATTAATGGAGTCAATTATCAGCAGACATACAGCCAAACTCTGTAAAGATAATTAATCGAAAAATACGAGCATCTCTTCACCAAGCAGTGAGAATAACTGCAGATTATGATCACTCATCAACACTAAATAATCCAAACAACCGATAGTTTAGACAGCCAAACAACACTTTGCTAGATTACATAACCTTGAGGGGTAAACAAACAGGGGCCCAAGTTCAAGACTTGTAGACCATATGTTGACGACTTGACGTGATCAAACCGGCTCGAGCGCTGAAGCTGATGCATCTTTAATCCCGAAGTCGTAAGAGAAAACAAAGTTTGATTTTAAATCAGGAAACTCTACACCTTCAATGCCTTCGTTTAGGCTTGACTCATCCCAGCCATCATCTTCATCACCTGCTACAGCATCCAGTGAGACAGCATAAATAGTGTAATACTTGATGCATACGCTTTACCTTCCCCATTGCATCTGCTAGTAAAACTATCTTCACCTATTCATTTGTTATAACAGAATGGAAAAACTTTAAATGGCCCCATTTTGTAATCACAGACCAACAAACGGATCTAATATGTCAGGATGGCAACAAAACCCACACTTGCGCCATTCAGAGATGCTGACATAAAAAGCCCACCTGCAAGTGCAGTTACTGTGGTTTCACCCATGGATGTTTGCTCTATCTGTTCTAACTAACAGGGGATGCTAATCCAGCTCAAACCTCACCTGGATGGGTACAGCTATGGCTATGGGTACGGCTAAGGAAATCCACTAACACCCAATCCCTCCACCACTAACCGTGTGGCCGATGAGATGATCGTGGTTATGTTTCTACCCCTTTTACCCCAAATCTATAACTGCAATAAAATCAAAGTGGCTAATTACAGAGGATGATAATTACTAACAGCTAAGCAGGTGAAAAAACTCAAAAAGAAACTATGGGCATATCGAATCCATGCAAGTTAACTGAAATATTGAGTTGACATAGGCCACGGTTCAGTGATAAGGTATTCTCACTAACTTAGAGCTCGTCTTTGTAGACGTCCCACATCTTGTAGCATGAAATTTAATTTAATTTGCAGCTGCAAAACTTAATCAGAGCAGTACCTTTGGTAATAGGATATATCCTAGCCTCTGGGGGGATATACTTTGAGATGTTACTTGGGAAATACATGATCCCATCACCGTGTTTCTTCTCAGTGGCGAACTCGGCTGAGCCTAGCAGTACATTATTCCTGGCGTCAAGAGCGATAACGAATGCCTTCTGGTCCTGGAATCTGAGTCTGGCCAGCAAGTAAACAACATCACCATCGATGCCAGGAGCTGGGTGGGACACACCGAGATTCTGCAACCCTCGCACTTGATCTGCTCCTTCAGGTGACAGCAATCCAGAGTTGAGCATCTTGGTCTTGGGCTTGATGTGGATCGTGGTGTGCGATGCCCTGGCCTCGCAGTCCTTGGTCCAGTCATCCCACGAGGTACCCATCTTGGAGTTGCTCCATGTAGTGATCATCCAGTCAAACATCGAGGGTCAGGTTCTTCATAGCGGTTGCTGCCGGCAGGAGGGAGGGTCTTGCAGGAGCTATTGACGGTGGTTTCCAAATGAACAAACTTGAGGGTTTGATTGACGACGGTGATCCCGCGGAGGTATTTTCCGCAGCCTCCAATGTCAGCCCCGCGACCATAGTTGCATGTCAGCAGCTCCATGGGCACCGGCAGGGGCACACCACGGACCTTAGGCTTCGGGTGGAGCACGTCACAGATCAGGATGCCACGCCAGAGATCGACCCAGCCCATCTCGCCTCCGATGGTAATCACGGTGGAATTGTAATGGTAACCAAGTCGGATGGCATTGATGGGGACCTGGAAGGGGAACGCAGCCTGCGGCGCCACCAACGGCACCACCTCGTGGCTCCACGCCCAGGTCCTGGAATCGAAGCGGTGGAGGTCGTACGTGCCTGGAGATTTGCATGTAGCGCTCAACGAGGTGACGATGAAGCCGTCGTCGTCGTCGTCCCCGCAGCGAAGGAGGCCTGCAATGTCTTCTAGGAAGTCGGGATGCGGGGGCGGCAGCCGCTGGAGCGTCGGAACCTCAACGACCCGGTAGACGAAGAAGTCGTAGTCGCACGGCGAGACGCCCGGGTGTCGTCGAGGGTCGATGAGGACGCTGAAGAGGATGACGTCTTCGACCGCACGGACGATGCGTGGGGCCTCGATGGTGAAGTCGACGCTGTTGCACTCCACGAAGAGGATGGTGGGGAGCAGCGGACGCTCGGGGCAGCTTAAGGATACGCCGATGCTGGTCCCCCGAGTGGTGCAGTCCCAGGCGGTGGTGGCGTTCCGGTGGAAGAAGCTGCCGGAGAAGCCATCGGCGTGGAGGAGGACGCACTTGGAGAGCGAGATCCTAGCCATGGATGCGATGAAGGGTGATGCGATGGCGGCGCCGCCGTAACCGATCGAAACGAGGGAAAGCAGGGAAGGGGAAGAAGGGCGTCGCGTGACTTTGTTTTTGTGGGCCATCGACGGGATTTGCAGTCGGGCCGCATGCCAAACGTGTGGCCGTGTGGGCTGCAATCGATTCATTCGCGGGCTGTATATTGTTCAGACAATTTAGTGGGCCGCATTTTCCATTCATTCGTTTTTTTAATCTTCTTCTTTTTATAAAAAAGAAATCGTCTACGCCTATCCATTGATCCAGAGAGCAGAGTAGAAAACGGCCCTACTCAGACATGGAGAGCACTACTCTCTCCCCGGAAGCAAGGCTAGATGCTGCATCATCGATACGAGTTCAGAATCGTGGCCAGTTTGTCAAATGGCCATAGCATATTGCTGTTACTCGATATGACAGCAGATACTGGTCAACCCCCCTCCCTTCCCATTCGAACCGTCGGTCAGCCATTCTATACCCTACAAAATTCCACAGAAACAAAAGACAAACTCCATCCCAATCCCGATCACAAAGCCTCTAGAGCTAGCTGGAACTGGAAGTCATTCGTCTCCCGCGAATGTGGGGTGTTTCATCAATCATAGACGGCCACTCTAATGTCAACCCGGGCAAATTGTCCCTCTGTTCCTATTTTATTTACCAGAATTCGTTCGCGTCAACGCCTGTCGAGTGATCCAGATCAGAGTAGAACGAACGGCACTACTAGCTGGCACTCTAGCAGGCAGACATGGCTAGCACTACAATCTCTTCCGACTTCCCGTGTGCAGCAGGGTCACAAACTCACAAATGCTGCTGCTGAATCATCGATGGCGATTCAGAATCGTGGCCACTTGCCAAATGGCCGTAGCTTACTCGGCGCTACTCTGACAGCGGGTGCTGGTCAACCCTCCCATTCTAACGTAACCGTCGGTCAACCATACACTACTCCGTCTCAAAATTCCACAGAAATAAAAAGACTACTACTAGTATACTATCTCTATATCCCATTTTATTTGTTTAATTTCTTTCAGAAAACTCCATCTCAATCCTGATCACAGAGAGCCTCTAAAGCCAGCAGCAGGTGCAGGCACAAGCCATTAGCTGGAACTGGAACCTTCCATGTCCCTCCCAGGGTCTATCAAAATCAAAAACCATCTCTTAATTTCTTTTGGAAAGATCCATCATCTCTTAATCCCCCATTGTGCATTCTGTATTGCGCATAACCTGTCGGTTCGACTGTGCTTTTCAGCTTCGGCAAGCTTCGCCGTTTCGTTGCTTTGTCATGGCCGGCGCAAGGCAGCAAAAGACACAGCTCCGAGTCGTAGTATATGCGGCGATCCAAAGGGGAGAGGCCACAATGATGACGCAAATCACACACGCCGCTAAGTGTAGCTACTAGTAGAGTTAATAAACAGTAGTTCACTCCTGGATGATAAGCTGCCACTTTAACACCTTTTTTTTTGCATAAAAAATTTACAGAGTCCTATTTAGGAGGAAAGAAAACAGTGTCAAGAAGAAAGAAAATGGAAAAGGTGTGTCACAAGCTTGCAATGTGGTTAATCTCCCCCTGCCATGCTCTCTGTTGCTGCTGCCTGCCTGCGTGCCTTTTGCCTCGTGTGATTCCTTGGCGCCCATGTGGGCATGGCTACCGGACAATTCCTTGTGCCGGAGCAGCCAGGCAATGCCAAACTCATAGATCTGTCAGTGCCATTCTCAGCACCACCACCACCTGTTGTCGTTGCAAACTTTTGTTGATCTGGCCGTGGCTGCCGTCCTCTGTCTGAATTCATACCCGTTTTTTTGTTGGAAAGAAGCTGAATTCATCACTCGGTTTACAAGATGCTTGCTACACGCCATGCGATCCCCCCACATGGCGCACATTTGACCTCACGATCGCGCCTACAAATGTGCCACATTTGCCGGCTCCATCTCAATTCTTTTTTTTTTGAAAGAAACATCTCAATTCTCGATCGGTTCAGACAAGCCAATGAATGAGATCGTCTTGCGATTCTGAAGATCCGCGACAGGTCCGCCTGCAAAATTCCGGCGGCTTCTCGCAGGTCAGGTCTCTCTGTTTGTCACCAATCGATCGATCGATGGATTCCGGTGGCAACGAACACGACGACGCCGAAAGACGAAGCGACGTCAGTTCAATTCCCGTGATCGGGAAAAAAGAAAGGGGAAAAAACAGAGAGGAAAAGCGACGAGCAAACGTGGTTTCCACGAACGAACTCGCTACTCGCTTGCCGGTTTCAACCGACGAGCCTCTCCTCCCGGGGGGGGGTGGGGGGGGGGGGCAATCCGCGCGCTTTCAAATCGTGGATTCTTCTCCACGGCCACTACCCGCCCTGCCTCGCTGTTCTTGGCGATTAATTAACAAATCGGATTGTTAATTCTGCTCACCGGTATTCTATAATCAGATTAATCCTTGCCTGCCATTGTACTTCTCCCTGCTTCAAAAGCTGATGAAATCGCCATGCATTTATGGGTGCCAGCGTCACAGGGCAGCGGGCTCGCGGTTTTGTTTGGTTGTAAAGCTGCCGGTCCTGTCCGTGGTGGCCTGGTGGGGTACTAGGGTGGGTGGAGGTGGGGTGCGGCCGTGCCGGTGCCGGTGCCTCGTCGGAGATGAAGCAGGCGGCGGCGAGGAGCAAGAAGCAGGGCTGGGGAGCCTTCTGCAACCTCCCGCTGCTGCTCCTCATTGGGGCCATCCAGTTCTTGGTCATCTACTCCCCCGCCATTGATCGATACATGGTGATGATCACAAACGGTATGTGTGCTAGTGCCATTCGATGATCAAGCATCGCATTTTGTCAGAGAATCATCAGCTGCATTTGCATTCCAGTTTCTTATCTGACAGTTGATGCTAGTTCTGACGGTGATCAGTTGATGTGGGGTGATTCGATTTCAGGCAAGCCTGGGTTCCCGTCGCTGCTGCTTGATGGCCGGCGAGGATTCAAGTTGGTGCAGGAGGAGTTCATCCCGGAACCCCGGGTGGCGTGCGACTTCGCGGACCCGAGGTCGGACGTGTGCGAGCTGGAAGGCACCATCCGCATCCGCGGGAGCACGTCGGAGGTGTTCGTGGTGGCCCCCAGCGGCGGCGCGGCGAACGTGACGGGGCTCGCCGCCGGCATGAACGCGACGAGCTGGACGATCCAGCCGTACACCCGCAAGGGCGAGGTCCGCGTGATGCGGGGCATCACGGAGCTGACGGTGCGCGTTGTGGGCGCCGGCGAGGCCCCGGCGTGCACGGTGCGGCACGACGTGCCGGCGGTGGTGTACTCGAACGGCGGCTACTGCGGCAACTACTACCACGACTTCAACGACAACATCATCCCGCTGTTCATCACGTCGCGGCACCTGGGCGGCGAGGTCCAGCTGCTGGTGGCGCAGAAGCAGCGGTGGTGGTTCCACAAGTACCGGGAGATCGTGGACGGGCTGACCAACTACGAGGCGGTGGACCTCGGCGGGGACGGCGACGGCGAGGTGCGGTGCTTCCGGCGCGCCACCCTGGGGCTCCGCAGCCACAAGGACCTGAGCATCGACCCGCGCCGCGCGCCGCGCAACCTCTCCATGGTGGACTTCAAGCGCTTCCTCATGTGGCGGTACGCGCTGCCGCGGGAGCACGCCATCCGCACCGACGAGGAGCAGGAGGAGCCCGGGCGGAAGGCGAAGCCGCGGTTGCTGATCATCGCGCGGCGGTCGAGGCGGCGCTTCGTGAACCTCCCCGAGATCGTGGCGCTGGCGGAGGAGGTCGGGTTCGACGTGACGACGTCGGACGTGATGTCGACGCTCAAGAAGACGACGACGACGACGACCGCCGGCGCGGCCGCCGGTGGCTCCGGAGCCGAATCAGCGGCGGCGGCGGGTGACGAGGGTCAGGCGCGTATGGCGGACGCGTCGGCGCTGGTGAACTCGTTCGACGTGATGGTGGCGGTGCACGGGTCCGGGCTGACGAACCTGGTGTTCCTGCCGATGAACGCGGTGGTGGTGCAGGTGGTGCCGCTGGGGCGGATGGAGGGTCTGGCCATGGACGAGTACGGGGTGCCGCCGCGGGACATGAACATGCGGTACCTGCAGTACAACATCACGGCGGAGGAGAGCACGCTGTCGGACGCGTACCCGCGGACGCACCCCGTGTTCCTCGACCCCATGCCCATCCACAAGCAGAGCTGGTCCCTCGTCAAGGACATCTACCTCGGCCAGCAGGACGTCCGGCTCGACCTCCGCCGCTTCAGGCCCGTACTCGAGAAGGCCCTCCGGCTGCTCCGGTGACGCTTTTCCGGTGGGGGACCTTGACTGGCATTGATTATTGATTGCCCACGGTGACTACAGGAAGAAGAAGACGATACAGTGATCGACACCACTTGGTTTTTTCTTTTCCTCTTTTCAAGTTCTTCACACGACGGAGTTACGACATGTAAAATTCAGGTGATGTATGTACACAATCGATTAGTAGCAGAGAGAGTCTTGGCTCGTTGTTGCTCAAAGCGGCGACGATTTTGTATGATACGAAATGTGAGTATATTAGTTGAGCTTTTTGTGGAGAAGATGGTGGCAAGTGAGCGTGCGTGTGCGTGTCCCCCTGCTGATTGAGCGCAATTGTAGCCAGCAAACAGAACAAAATCATGTGATGCACTCGTGCTGGCCTGGCTCCCACGGCAAGAGAGATTCGGTGGGTGGGTGGTGTGTGCACCGACGGAGTACGCACGCAGGCCGGGCCGTCCCCGTCGGTGGTGTGCTGTGTGGTACCCGTAGTAATTAAATGGGCTTGAAGACATGGCCCAGTCACTTAAATTGGGCCTTTTCTTCGTTCTGCTAGCTACGTGGCTGGGCTTAAATTCGTTGGCACACTTGCTTCATCACCATCTACGACGACACCGATCGATCTCACACGACGGCGGATAGGTACGTGCACGATGGCCAACGGCGCAGTGCATGCATATCCGCGGTCGCTGCACTGCACGCTGGCATGCGAGTCGTCAGTCTTCGCGATCAAGAGCCAAGTTAAAACTGCACGGATGCGTACGCATTCACATTCACAGTAAAAATGGGCTCTTCGGGAAACTCTGCCGCAGTTACTCTCTTCTTATCTCTTCTCCTACGACTCCATGGGGAACTGGCAATGCATGCGCGCGCGTACTGCATGCAAAGCTCCAACGTGTCGAGCGAGGCGTTGCCATGCCATGCGTGAGTGAGACTTGATCGCGCAATTCACCACAGCTTGCATCCTTTCCTTCCTCTATAAAAGGCCACCGGCTCCCTTCAGTCTCCATATCCCTATTCCTACGACCTGAAAGAACACGGGACGAAGTACCGAGACTGATCAGGGTAGCTAGCAGAGAGCCAGGGAGAGGCATGGGTGGTAAAGGAGGTGGTGGCGGCGGGGGTGGCAAGGGCGGAGGAGGAGGTGGTGGCGGCGGCGGAGGCAAGGGTGGTGGAGGTGGTGGCAGGAGCGGCGGCGGCGGTGGCGGAGGAGGAGGAGGGAAGGGAGGTGGCGGCTCGGGCTCTGGGAAGTCTGGCGGCGGCGGCGGTGCAGGCAAGGGGAGCTCCGGTTTCGGTGGTGGAGGCGGCGGCGGCGGCGGGATGATGAAGGCGCCCGGCGGCGACGGCGGTTACATCTCCCGCCCCGGCTTCGAGTCCAACCCGCAGGGGTACTTCCAGGGCCTCCACCAGGGAGGCAAGTAGAGGCTCGGCGCCTTTGCCGGACGAGCGAGGTCGTCGGTCTGCTGCATGCGTAGAAATATCCTACAGGCTGCTGGCTGCAAGTACGTGTGTGATGTCCGTGTGTGTGTGCGCCTGGACCGTGGTGCGAGTAGTGTCCATGGCTTCTAAATAATGTAAAGTTGCTGCGCCGGCAGTAGCCTTGGTAGGCGGTAGCCTTCTTCTGTGTACTCCATGTTCGTGATGGCTTGCTCTCGCTTGTTCTAATCTATATCAGCTATGGCATATGGGTGATCGTGAATGCTTGTGAAATTGTGCTCATCGAATACAGTAGCTCACATATCCGTCGACCCCAACTGCAATGCCAATTTTTATTTTTTATTTCTATTTGATCTGAAAACCTTCAGAGAGTCAAGGTGAAATGTTACGAGATTGATCAAATGGTTCCCAACGTTTTGAAATCCTTGATTACCTATGGTGTGCTTCTTGGGAAAATTAGTATCCAGCAAGAAAATGAATCATCTGATAAGTTTAATTAAGTTACTGCTTCATTATTCATGCTTCTCTTTCAGCACTTTATCTAGTACATGTGTTTGAAAGCTGAAGAAATAATCTCTCAAAACCACATTTGAAATGCAGAGATAGAAACAAATATAGTTGTGCTATGAAAAATAAAAACACAATACTAGATGCATGTTATAATTTGACTGTATATATCCACTTGTATCCAGGCTGGATTTTAACATTAATAAAAAAATGCATGTTATATTAGCAACGATTACGGAAATGATTTGTTATGAAGGTAGCATATCTAAAATTTCAGTGGTTTTATGGGTGCGACGGTGGAGGAGAGGCCGAAATTGGTAGGGCCATAGCCCATAGTGAACAAATTGGTAGTATATATCCGTGGACACAAACTGCAGTGCCAATTTTTACTTTGATTTTTTTTCATTTGATGTGAGAACAGTTCTCTCTGTTCTGACTTTTTTTTTTGCGATTTGATGTGAGAACAGTTCTCTTTGTTTTTTTTTACTCGCTGAGAGACAGTGAGGTCACGACCCACCAAATCGTTCCAAATGATTGGAACGTCCGGGTCCCTAGCAAAAGTCTGAATGAGCTAGCTCATGCGCACACTCGTTAAATTAAAGTGCAAATCTAGAAGATCGTGAGCTTCTTGACAGATGACGTCACTTGGGCTTTGATCATAGGAATCAGATCGAAGTGCTGTGGCCAGGTTCGATGAATCCGTCTCGACAATGATCCATGATATCCCAATATTGGCAGCATACAGTGCCGCGAGACATGCTTCTCCTTCAGCGACTAGGGCATCGTGTACTGCAGATAAACGATCTGAGCCCGCCAGAACTCCCTGACCATTGTTGTCCCTGATCACAAAACCCCAAGCTCCATTTTTCTCATTTGCATTGAAAGCTCCATCGGTATTGATCTTTAATACATCTAGTGACGGGTCCATCTCCCTTTCTCCTTCCTTGTAGTACAAGGTTTATCTTTTTGCGAAAGATTCAGATGATCGACATCGCTAGCCAACTCCATTGTTTTGTGTAGTACTTGTGCTATTGGACTTCCCTGTTCACCTGCGTTAATCTTATTCCTCGCATTCCACCACACCCAAAGGAAACTGATAACCATAGTCTGTTCTTTCTCTCATTTGCAGGATGTGGTGCACAATCACTCTTGCTGATTTCATTGTTAGTAGTTGTAGGCGTATTACCTCTAAGTTTAGGTCCTGCCAGCATTTCTTGACATGTTTGCACTTAAGAAAACAGTACCCTCCATCCTCATTCAGTCGTTGGCATACAGGCATCTAGTATCCACATCCTTCACCCCTCATTGAGCGATACTCATTCGTAGAGGCAAGCTGTTGTGTGCAAAGGGCCACAAAAATTGCTTAACTTTTGGTGCACACGAGAGCTGCGGATGAAACTAGAAACTGTACACTTGTGTGCGCATCTTTTCACCTTAATGGAGTTAAAAAGGCCAGGAAAGCCTAGCGATGGGCCTGAGTGCTGGCCTTGCTTGCGCTAACGTATGAGGCCCACAGGCCAAATTCTCCTTCGGGCCGGTCACGCCATTCTCCTCCGCTCGGTCACGCCACTGCCGTTTCGGCGTTTCCCGTTCTCCATCTCACAAGTCACACCTTTCCCTTCCCTTCTCTTCCCCTTCCCCCCTCGGAGGCAGATCCAGTGCCTTACCTCCTTCAAGGCACGGTGTGCCTTCGCCTCCTGAGCTGAGCGCCCGGGAATAGGTGGCGTACGGTGAGGAGGCTGGACGCAGGTGGGGGCCGCTGCACAGTAGAAAAGATAGCACAACTGCGCACGCTTAGGGGAAAAATTATTTACACACTTTTTTCACCGAAAACAAAATAAATAAATGGGCATGAACATGTAGGGAAGAGAAGACACTATCGACAAAGTAAATATAATTTTTTTAAATTTTAGATGTTAACTGATATTAAGACTTGTTTAGTTCCTATACTAAAATTTTTCACACATCACATCAAAACTAGCGACACTAATTAGGAGTATTAAGTGTGGACTAATAATAACAAACCTCATTTCATAACCTCGGATAGCGAGACGAATCTAATGAGACATAATTAGACAATATTGTGCTACAGAAACAACTCTAATGCTGGATTAATCAGGCTTCATGAATTCAACTTGTGATTTATCATCCATTCGTGTAATTAGTTTTATAATTAGTCTATGTTTAACACTCCTAATAGATTTTTTTAGTTGCTAAAAAAACTTTGCTTATTTTTTTTGACAATTAAACAAGGCCTTAGACGAGTTTTTCTATACTTTGAAAAAATAGTGAAAAGACAATGTTTTGAGTCATGAACAAATTGGTTGTTTGAGCTTCTTGACAACTTCTCGGCGTGAAAAATCTAATATACTCTTGTCTGCTTTTGACTCGCGAGCTAGATATACTCACTATTTTTTCGTTTTGATGAGTGAAAATTTTTGATATATTAAAAATGCTAACATCTAATATTAAAAACGTGTGCAAATAATTTTTTTCCCCTAAGCATGTGCAGTTGTACTGTCTTTTCTACTGTGCAGCAGCCCCCACCTGCGTCCAGCCTTCTCACCGTACGCCACCTGCTCCCGGGCTCCGAGCTCACTTCGCCCCAACCGCGACACCCGCCGCTTGCAAGCGCCGACACCGGCGACCCCCGCCTCGCCTCGCCTCCCGCCGACGACCCCGAGGTGAATATCCCTAGCCCGATCCTGCGCTGACCTTCCTGCATCTGCCCGATCCATCGCTGCCCCTCATTCCCCCGGGTCCCGCCCGCCTAGGTCAATTCCACTCCCTCAGTCGCGTCGAGTCGTCGTGATCGTGGTGTCTGGTGTGGATCTGATCCACGCGTCTCTCCGTGAGTTTTTCGGTCGACCGCTTGCTTCCCTTGCTGCGTCCTGGGTGCGCTTTGCGGCGGGGGATCGTCTTGGGTTGCTCGGATTCGTAGGCTCTGTTCGGTTCGTTTGATGGGGGTGGGTGGATGGGTGATCGTAAGAGGGGAATGCTGCTGGTTTATCTGTATCTGTGGTGATGCTGCTGCTTCAATAGATTAGAATCTGGTCCAGATTTATGCTGATCGGAAGAGGGGAATGCTGCTGGTTTATCTGTATCTGTGGTGATGCTGCTGCTTCAATAGATTAGAATCTGCTCCAGATTTACGCTTGTCTTAGAGCTGATGTATTTTGCACACGGAATGGAAGAACTGGTAACCTGTAAAGCTCATGTACAGTAGATTATTGGAAGGGTTGCTGTGATTACCAGCAGCAGGCAATAGTTTGTTATAGCAAGATGTACGGGGATTTCTGCCTATTATTTGCATTATTACGGGTCTAGAGTGGCATCTTTATGTATTGGTTAGTTGTAATTCCGATTCTGGTTTGGTATGGCATTTCGAATCTAGTTACTTTGATTATTTAACATTATATCGGTCAGAGAGCTTGTAGGCTCACATAAACACTTGCTGTTGTTATCTTAAATCGCTCCATTTGATGTAAGTTTGTTACTAGATCTTGGCCAGCTAACGAGGCAATGACTGTTACTTTAGGGATGTCATTACTTTTTCTAGGAAATGGGTTTGAGAAATAGTTTGTTGCCTTGTATGTAGTTCTAGAACTCCAGCGCAATAAGCAAATCACAGTCTAGGAGCTTGCCTCCACTTCTACTCCATCTGTTTGAAATTGTAGGTTCTTTTGGCTTTTCTAGGTTCATAGATATTAGACATACACTATATCTAAGTGCACAAAAGAAAAGCACCTAGAAAAGCCAATACGAACTACAATTTGGGGCGGAGGGAGTATTCTTTTGAATCCATTTTGATGTCTCGAGGCTTTTGCGTAACTTCATCAATGATTGCTTTTCATTCTCATGCAAAGCATTGTTTGTCCGCTAAAAGGTAATTATGGCCACAGAAGTTCCATGAAGTGCATTCTTCACTTAAATTTCATGGGCCTGTTGTGTATAGTTAGTTGTTCTTGATGCAAGTTAGGGAGTGATGCCTATTGTCTGCAGATAAACAAATGGTACTGTTTATGATTAATGTGAGGGTACCCTGTTTGAGCCTTTTCGTTTTGATAAAAAAGGAAATAATTATGTTTCATTTCACCTTTTCTTTGAAGCTATCATTCTCAGTGTTTGAAGAAAAGAATCCTGTATGGCGCTTAAAGGCAAAATGCATGGCAGGCACCCAAGTGGGTGTTTTATATTTGAAGCATACTGCTGCATTTGGAAATTTACTCTTATACAATGTATTCTGGATTACTCTAGTGCAACATGATTTCTGATGCATTCCAATACTTAAATTTGTACATGTGATCAAAGTTTGTAGTAACCCTGTTGATCTACTTCTGATTATAATACTGTTCTTTTTTTTTTGCTCCTTTTCTGGTTTTGGACTTGGAATTGGCACTATGGACCATATTATTGTCTCTTGATATAAGACATGCATGGCCGCATTTTAGCTGTGTTTCCTGCTATTATATCTGTATATTGTATAATTTGCTGTTGTGATTGCCGCAATATTTGCACTGAACTTTCCTCTCTGCACATTCACAGATTTGTTGATCAAAGAACCATGGAAGGGTCGTTCCAGTTGAACCCAAATGCCAGTCCTTTCATACCTGGATTCCTGAGTTCCTTTGCAGTTGCAGACAAGGCCCAAGAAAACCAAGACAAGGCCCCAGAAAACCAAGCAGGTGAGAGTGAAGGCAATTTTATAATGGCTCTGAGGGTTTTAACTCTCAAATTTGGTTTGTTCATATGACTACAGCACAGCTGAGACTTCCTAAACTTTTTTCAGAGTCATCATCAAAGGGTGAAACTTCTGGTGACACTTTTGATCCTTCGAAGTATGAGGAAAATGACATGGATCCAGTTGCTATAGCCAATATGCTCTTTTCAATGTTCCCAAATGTCTCCACAGATTTCATCGATGAGTTACTCAAGGCAAATGATTTTGACATAAATCTGACTGTTGATATGCTTGATGAGCTGAGCTCACAAGATATGCTTCATGATGATGCTGAAGATATCAGTGACCTGCATGATGGCCAGGTATTTCGAACTCTTCCTCCCTCACTCTCAAAATTCTGGTAAACATTTGCAAATATTTGATATGATGCTAAACCTGCACTTATTGTGGCCTTTTGGACAAGGCCTTTGTGAATTGACTTCTGTTCATTGATTGTCATATTCATCGCAGGGTGACAATTACCACCATGCTGAAGTGTCCGGGAGTAGCAGCAACCCCAATCAAGATCTGCAGAATGAGAAGTCAGCAACAACTTCTGATGTGAAATCTGTCCTGCCAAAGTTCTCGAATATCAATTTGCTTGACAATGACCTGGTATGTGGCCATGTGGGGTTCTATTGGTGTTTATGCTATTACATGTATTGTTGTTGAAGATAAATGCTGAGAAGTAGCAACTCCACCTATTGCCCTTTTGGACAACCGTTCCTGATCTGCTTATTTATCGCAGGGCCTGCCTGATGACAAGTCAGCGGGGGCTTCAGCTACAAAGTGATCTTCATGTCGAGAAGCTCTGTTTGATCTCAATTACTGCATTCTGATGTACATATTAGTTGCACCCAGAAGTGTGGCTTGGAGGACAAAGCGGTGGAAGCAATGTTTCCATTCCCGTTGGCTGGATTAGCTTGATGTTTCTGGTGGTTATCCTGAGTTTCGAACCCCTTGCTCAGCTCTTTTGGACCTGGTAGTTAGATATTTCTGGTGGTTGCTTTTTACATCCCTTGGTTGGCTCATGAAGACCGAGTAATACCTGGTGGTTGTCCTGATTTTTACATCTCTTTGGTTGGCTCTTTTGGGTTCGGTACTCTAAAAGACAGTTCCAACCCTGCAAGTTATGCTGCGACGGCTCTGGTGTGTGTGATATTCTGGGAGTGTTATCCATACTGCTTGTGGTGCTGTTTACTGGATTACCAGTCGTATATCAAACTAGCTTTATCAGATCATGCCTATTTTTCATTCGTTTTACATGTGGTTGATCGTAAGTTTTGCTGTTAAAAGTCAATGCAAGCTCCTTGTGAGTGAAATCGCTCGTGTTATTCTCACAAGGAAGCTGCTGCTGCAGTTATAATTAAGGTGAAGCTCCTTGTGCCTATGGTTTTGTCGAGGAATGAATAGGCAACATATTAGTACTAGCGGCCCCTCTCTTAGCTTGATCGGCTTTCTTGCTGTCACTGTTCACGATCATCACTGAGATTAAACAGTAACTGTGGTTCTATGAGATGAAACACAGACACAGCACATCTTTACTCATACGAAACAAACTGAAAAACAGCCTAGCCCGCGACAACCAGATCTAGAGCTCGCCGTCGTGGCATTTATTTAGACGTACGTACGTCCACCGTCGATCTGCCGTGGACTCGTGTTGTCGGAGTAGTGGTATACGGTCGGCGTGCCGGCGGCCGGCGATGCGCCGGCGGTCGAGCAGGAGGCTCTGCATCAGCACTTCATCTTGGGGAGGCCGCACGCCTTGGTGACGCTCTGCGCGGCGGGGCCGTTGACGTAGCTGCTGTAGGCCGGGTTACGCGCGTACTGGCACAGGCACGGCTGCTGCTTCTTCAGCTGCACGCAACACCCCTGCGTCACCGCCCCGCCGAACAGGGCGCCGCCGCACGGGCTCAGCGCCGACGGGTTGCACGCCGCCGCGTCCAGCGGCCGCGCGCCCGCCGCCAGCAGCAGCAGGACGCCCAGCACGAGCACGGTGGTGGTGGCCGTCGCCTTGCCCATGGCCATGGTCGGAGCGCCGCCGCTTGCTTTGATCGTTCACTCTCGCTCGGCAGAGATCGATCAGGTGGGGAGAGTGATGGTGATCGAGATGGGGGATCGAGTGACTGGGCTGTGCTGGTCTGAGCGAGGCCTCCACTTTATAGGGCTGTGGGCACGTAGAACGGATGGAACGAGGAAGCTTTCATGGTGGATGGACGCAGTGCATGGGTTGATCATGGGCAGCCATGCTCTGCATTGTGGGCGTGCATCCATGGCCATTCCTCGAGCTCTCTCACATGCATGCACCGACGGCGCACCGTGGTCGGCGGGGAGGATCCAAGCGACGATTTCTCAAAATTTAGGTTTTCTTCTCGCTCTATACTTTCTCTCACAAATCACAATTTTTTAAGTTTCATTCCGTTGTTGTTCACTCACAAGATAAACAAAATACTACAAGGAATTTTACGGTGCTTGACCGGAACCAGGCAGAACAAGGAGGAACCGGAACCGGTGGTTCCGGTCCACAATTACTTGGTTCTGGTCCACAATTCATAACAAGGATTAGTTCCTCCTCACAATTATTTAGTTCCTGACCCATAATTACTTGGTTCCGGTTCACAAGATTGGTTCCTTGTAATAGGTTCCTCCTATTTTACAACCACTCGATCTGGACCGATGGACGGCTCATAAAAACATCAAGTATTGAAGAAAGAGTCAAATACTACAGAATTTGTAATTACGTTGTTGCTTGTCGGATCAGAGTATGGGTTGGGCCCATTTCAGGCCGATATTGAGTTGCCACAGCTGAATTGGAACTGATGATGGGCCACCGAACAAAGCCAAATTTACAACAAAAACAGCCCAAAAGAACTCGAGTCGCCCGTTCCGTCGTGCTTGGACCGTGCCGGCAAACCCCGCAGCACACCGCACACGGCTGACACGCTCTTCCTCAGCTGCGAGCGGCGGCCGTGCCATGCTGGCGTCGCCATGGCCGACGCCTCGCTCCGTGCGGCAAGCGTTCCAGCTCCACGCAATCCTCACCACATCCGGCAGGATCGCCCACCCGCCCTCCGCCGGGCACCTCCTCAACTCCCTCACCAGCTGCCTCTCGTCCCCGCGCCACCTCCGCTACGCGCTCAGCCTGTTCGACGCATTGCCGCAGGACTCCACGTTCCTCTTCGACACCGCCCTGCGCGCCTGCCTCCGCGCGTCCGCCGGCGCGGACCACCCGGTCCTCCTCTTCCGCCGCATGCGCCGCGGGGGCGTCCGCGCGGACGCCTTCACGTTCCACTTCCTCTTCAGGTGCTGCGCCCTCCCCCGCGACCGCGGCCGCGCTGGACTCTGCCGGATGCTGCACGCCGCGTGCCTCCGGACCATGCTCCCCTCCGCCGCGTCGCTCGTAGCCAACCCTCTCATCCACATGTACGCTGCGCTCGGGCTCGCGGACGACGCACGACGGGTGTTCGACGAGATACCAGTCAAGGATGCGGTTGTGTGGACGACGGTGATCAGTGGGCTGGCCAAGATGGGGATGCTCGATGAAGCGTGGAGGCTCCTTGTGCAGGCACCGGAGAGGAACGTGATCTCGTGGACTAGCTTGATTGCTGGGTACTCGCGTGCAGGTCGGGCTGCTGAGGCTGTGGACTGCTTCAACAGCATGCTTTCAGATGGTGTTGTGCCGGATGAGGTTACGGTCATTGGTGTGCTCTCAGCATGTTCGCAGCTAAAGGATTTAGATCTTGGACGCTCACTGCACTTTCTGGTTGGGGAGAAGAAGATCCGGATGAGCGACAATCTTGTTGTTGCGCTCATCGACATGTATGCCAAGTGTGGTGACATTGCCTGTGCTCAGGGGATCTTTGATGCTGTGGGAAGAGGCCAGAAGCCTGAGCCATGGAATGCTATCATTAACGGGTACTGCAAGCTTGGCCATGTTGATGTTGCTAGGTCTCTGTTTGATCAAATGGATGCCCCTGATGTCATCACATTCAACTCGATGATCACTGGATACATCCACAGTGGCCGGCTTAGAGACGCATTACTGTTGTTCATTCAGATGAGACACGACCTGCGCACTGATAATTTTACAGTTGTGAGCCTTCTCACTGCTTGTGCGAGCTTAGGTGCATTGCCTCAGGGTAGGGCTTTGCATGCTTCAATTGAGCAGAGCCTGGTGGAAGAAGATGTTTACCTTGGAACCGCACTTGTGGACATGTACATGAAATGTGGGAGGGTGGATGAGGCAACCATTGTATTCCAGCGGATGGGTGAAAGAGATATTCACACTTGGAGTGCCATGATCGCAGGTCTTGCTTTCAATGGGATGGGTAAGGTTGCTCTGGAGTATTTCTGCCAGATGAAACGCGATGGTTTTCAGCCCAACTCAGTTGCCTACATTGCTGTTCTTACTGCGTGCAGCCACTCAAGCCTGCTTAATGAAGGCCGGATGTATTTCAATGAGATGAGATCGCTGCACAGGATACAGCCTCAGATTGAGCACTATGGCTGCATGATAGATTTGCTTGCTCGAAGTGGGCTCTTGGATGAAGCTATGAATCTTGTTCAGGCGATGCCAATGCAACCAAATGCTGTCATATGGGGCTCCATCTTGAGTGCTTGCAGAGTTCACAAAAAAATTGACCTAGCTCGACATGCTGCGGAGAATCTTCTGAAGTTAGAGCCTGACGAGGATGCTGTCTACGTTCAATTGTATAACATATACATAGACTCTAGACAATGGGTAGATGCAAAAAGGATAAGGATGTTGATGGAAGAACGGGGAGTTAAGAAGACTGCAGGTTACAGTTCGATTACTGTGGCTGGGCAGGTGCACAAGTTTGTTGTTAATGATCAATCACATCCTTGGACATTTGAGATCAACGCAATGATGGAGGAAATTGCACACAGGCTAAAGTCTGCGGGGTATTCCCCAATCACGTCAAAGATTACAGTGGATGTTGATGAGGAAGAGAAAGAGCAAGCACTTTTAGCACACAGTGAGAAGTTGGCAATTGCTTTCGGTCTCATTAGCATTGCACCGAACTTGCCGATTCATATCATGAAGAACCTGAGGGTCTGTGAGGACTGCCACTCTGCAATCAAGTTAATCTCCAAGTTTTGGAACAGGGAAATCATTGTTAGAGACCGGAGTAGGTTCCACCATTTCCGAGAAGGAATATGTTCTTGCAACGATTTTTGGTGATTTCCTTTCTGCAAGGTGCTGTTCATGTTCCAGAGCTCAGAAGGCAAGAAGCCAAGAATACAGTATAAGCAGAAGTGCTTCATGTCACAATTTGGCATCCAGTTTCGAGTTTATATGCCTAAGGTACTATTTCTTCCCATGTCATAAATGAGCTTATGAATATTCTGATAACAGATGTCACCAAGCTCTCTATGTATTTTACCAGGGATCTGCTGAATGCTGGTTGCTGCATTGGAAGTGTACCCCTCTTCACACGGGAACAGTTGGAGCGGATTTAGGGGGTATTGTGTAGAAAGGAGGAAAAAGAAGGCAGAGGAAGAAGAATGAACCCCCATAGTTTGTAGGCATGGCTGCCTGGCTCTGTCCCCGAACACACTCCATTTGCGCCTGGTTCTGGTGGATTTCAAACTGACATTATTTCTAGCAAAAAAGATAAAAAGGACACAGCGAGAGATAGTGAGCTGGGTGGGCCGTCTTTACTGCTTAATTGGCCGGCCAGCCCAGTCAATCTGGACAGCTGGGGCTTCTTTTGTTGGGCAGTTCAGGGGCAAAGCAGCAAAATCATAGCCGCCCGCGCCCCCCACTGCTGGCCCGCTCCGGCGACCGCCCTCCTCCGGCCAGACCGCCAGACCTCCCCTGCGACCTGCCGCTTGCCGGCGTTGCGCTCCGGCCTGCGCGAGCGCGTGCGGTTTGCAGCCGTTCGCCCCACGCCGGACAGCCGCTGCCTGCGGAGTCCCCGCACCCCTGCCTGCTTGCCTTGTTGCCTACCGAGGTGAGAGTCTTCTCGCCTTCTCGGCTTTGATTTGATCCAAGCCTCTGAAGTGCAATCTACTTGGCGTATATGGAAAATCTACCATCAACTTTGAATCTTAGAGTGAGATAATGTGAGATTTTTCATCTACTTGTACCAAAATTGCATCATTGTGTCGAAACTGCAACTTACTGTATCTAAATCACAGTCTTCTCAGTTGGATGGGGGGAATTGTTGCATGCATTACTGATCAGTATTGCTTATTGAAGCTTCAGACTTGAATATGATAACAACTCATTGTGGTAATAATTGAGTTACATCTTACAATTCAACCCACATGTAGAAATGTTCAGAGTAACCCTAAAGTTTTGGTTTCACTCTGACTATAGACATGTCCATCGAACAGTGAATTGTGACAGTCATTTCTTTTCTGTATGAAGTATGGCCTTCTGTCACTAGGGTACAACTTAAAGTAGTCGTTGTATACTAAACTACTGAGTGATGATGGCAATCACAGTATGTTGTTCAGATCTTCAGTAGAGAATTTGAGCTGTACCAACATCTACTCTTTACCAGGTTACATGATAGTGACAGGTGGTGCTTAGATAGCCTAGGTTTTGTTTTTGTGACTCTGATCAAACTGTTCTGAAGCTTCATGTACATTTGCTCATCTGATTTTATGCCAGCCATCTGATCGGTATGTGATAATTGGTGAGGAGCACCATAGTGATGGGCCAAGTTAAAATGATACTCTGCTTGACAAGGATAGTCTCTGCTGTTTTTCTTCTCTGGAGGGCTTGCTGCAGACTAATGGAAACCGGAGGCATGCTTGCTGCTTAGACATGTTCCCAGTACCCCCCACCAACCTGGCAATCCTGCAAAGTTGCATTGCTGACCTCACTCCTGCAAGTTGCAGATAGCAGCAAGGAAGAGTAGAGTCCCAAGCATCAGTGCGGTGAAGCTATTTGTGGTGATGGCAGTGCGGGATGTCATTTCTTTGAACCGAATGATCACTGGTTTCATTCGGGATGGCTTTGGCGATCGAGCTCTTGCAGTCTACAGGTGGATGGTTGCTTCAGGTATCAGAGAGACCCCTCATACATTCTCTTCAATCCTCAGTGCGTGCAACAGCTGTGAGGGATTGCAACTGCATGGCCGGGTGCTAGCGTTGGGCCTTTGCTCCAACCCATTTATTGGGTCTGCGTTGGTCAATCTCTATATGCGTGTTGAAATGCCTTATGCTGCCCTCTTGCTGTACAATGAGATGCCGTTGCGAAGCACAGTCATGTCCAATGTGGTTCTGGGTGGCTTGTGCAACCTCAAGCTGACTGAGGACCTCCTTTGTTCCCTACTTGACATGAGACGACATGGTTTGGAGTTGAATGGCCTTTCCTACTGTTACGCGATGAGAGGATGCTATCAAGATGAAGGATGGCTGGAACAAGGCAGGCAGCTTCATGGAGTAGTTCTTAAGGCAGGGTGGGTTCCTTCAAACATTTTCTTGTCAAACTTGCTTGTGGATCTTTACTCAACAACTGGGAATTTGGTGGATGCTAATAATTCACTTGATGATATCCCTTCTGAGGATGTAATCTCATGGAACTCCATTGTTTCTGTTTATGCAAGCAGAGGATGTAAGAAGGAAGCAACTGATTGCTTGAGACAGATGGTTTGGCATGGCAAGCTGCCCTCAGTTCGCTCCTTTGTCAGGCTCTTTGCTTTGTCTGGTCAGACTGGAGATCTTCAATTTGGGATTCAGATGCATACCGTCGCTCTTAAACTTGGATTCAGTTGGAGTAGTACGCATGTGCAAACTTCTCTCATTGACATGTATGGAAAGTGTTGCTCTTTTGATTCTTCCCTGGCAGTCTTTTATGAAATCCCAAGCCTTGCACTGGAGTGCTGTAATTCAACCATCACATCATCAATTCGCTGCAAGGTTTTTGACTCCGCGTTGGAGGTATTGTACTGTATGATTGAAGAGGGAGTTGTGCCTGATAATGTGACTCTATCTGCAACCATCAAGGCCACATCTTTGTCAGCTTCTTCAAGTTTAATCAGTTGCGAAATGCTGCATTCTTGGGTCTTCAAACTAGGCTTTGAAACAGACATGGCTGTGTGCTCCTCTTTGATCAGCGCATATGCTCGAGCCGGTAAAATGAACAGGTCCCACTTGATATTTGAAAGTTTGCAGGACCCGAGTGTCATTTGCTTCACTTCAATAATATCTGCTTGTGCTCGATATGGAGACGGGGCGCAAGGAGTGGAGCTGTTAAATAAAATGGTTTCTAGGGGCCTAAAGCCTGACGATGTTACCTTCCTGTGCGCAATTGCTGGATGCGATCAGGCAGGACTGTTTGAAGAAGGGAGGCTGGTGATTGAACTCATGAGAGCAAGCCATGAGCTGGATCCTGATGAAAGGCACTTTGCCTGCATGGTTAACCTTTTCAGTCGAGATGGTTTTGTGAAGGAGGCGATGCAAATGATGGAGCACTCGCCACTACGACACTACACCAAGGCATGGAGCTCGCTCCTACAGAGTTGCAGGGCACATGGTGAAAATGTGCTGGGAAAGAGAGCCGCAAATATGCTGATAGATGTGGGCCAAAAGGATCCAGCCGCCAACTTGCAGGTATCAAAATACTTTCACGAGATTGGGGACACCGATAATGCTTCAAGGGTTAAAGCGATGGCTAGTGGGAAAGAAGTGAAGGAGAGTGGTCACAGCTTGGTTGAGATCAGTAATGGAATCTAACTATCTAAGCATCCGAGGTCACAAAACGGCATGAACAATTGAACTCTGTATCTGGTTAGTTGTTTTGCTTGTTTGACCTGATAGTCTGCACATCACAAGATAGTCATCCTTCCTTGCATACCATGTTTGTGTTGCCGTGCTAGTGTTGGCACAAGGTTCCTTTGGATGCTGTTGCATACCTCAATCCAGTGGCTAAATCACATATCTGCTTGCTGCCTTTCAATTTCAAACTCTGTTTGTTCTTTCAGATCTGAATCTTGAGCAATGTTCAGGCACAGCTCTCACAGGTCACAGCCGCCCTGAATGTCTGCCCTTTGCAGCAACCACAGGATGATGCCTGTGTAGACGCAAGTGCAAATGCGTAGTTTCCTGAATTGCAAAGTGAAAAGGGCCAAAAAGGGGAAGTTTTGAGCACAGTACAAAGCGACGCAAAAGCGAAAAAAATAAAATGAAAATAAAGAAGACGGATGGAGCACTGGACCAGACTACCGGAGCATTGCTATTACAGATTCGGAGTGGGATACGGGCACTCGGCTTTCAGATCTGGCAGGACCCCTCTGTGCCTGTGGTGCCTCCATTTCATTCCCCCCCAATATCTTATTTAAAAAGTTCTGGTAAGCATGGAGGATAAATCTAATCCGGTCTCTGCATATTTTATGCTTGACCTACCTACTACCAGTTGCATCCAAACATGTACTGATTCACACTTTCAGTTAGTTAACCTTATAGCCTAATTGGAGTTTGGTCTGAACTGATTTTTTTTATTTTTTTGTTTTGTCTTTTTAGAAAAAGAGGGAGGTGGTCTGAAGGAAAGGAACTGATGATGGATAAAGTGATAAAGGAAATTCAGTGCAAAAAGATTCAGTACTGGGTGCACTGGTGCAGTATCAAATATTCCCCCAGCCAATATGGGGGTGGGGGAGTGAGTGGGTCTGGTGCCCCAGATTCCAGAACAGGGACTCCACCACCATCGCAGCGCAGGCGCACCCCTCCTTTTCCCCAACCCAACTCGCAGCAGCCACAGCGGTGGTGGCGGCTCAGGCTTGGCTTGGATAGTGGATTGATTGATTGATCACGAGGCGCAGGTGAACCGCGGCGGCTGCTTGCTGGTGGCCTGGCCGCCGCTCTTCTCCTCCGCCTTCCCCTTCCCTCGCCGCCCACCACCTGCTGCTCTCCCTCCCTCTCTCTGCGCGGACCGGGCTGGGATTCCTTCCCCGGCGGCGGCAGGTGCGACCGATCCGTCCGTCGAATTCCTTCGAATCCCCCCCCTAATCTCGCGGTTTCCGCGGGAAAAATTTGTCTTGCGTCACTCATCCCGTCTCTGCTCTGCTGTGTAGGGGGAAAGCTTCGCCTGGGAGAGGAGCTAGGGCAGGAGGAGCAGGGAGGAGGGGCGCAGCATCCGGCATGGCGAGCGAGGAGCTAGTCCATAAGGTCTGTCAACGCGAATATGCAGCTTCGTCAGTGGTTCGGTGCCTTTGTTGCCGTCCTAATCTGTGTTTTTGCTCGTCGGTTGGTTCCTTGTAGAGGGTTTGATTACTTTTTTGTGATTATGCTCCCTGGGCGTTGCAAATTGTTGATACCCCTCACTCGTGTCTGTTCCCCTGAAAGAACAGGCTGGTTTCTGCACTCGTATCCAAATTGGCAATCTAGGGTTTCAGACTTTCAGTCGGATGAATACCAATGGTTCAGCCATCTAAGGTCTAGGGTACTCTCATGCATCCGTCGTTGGTTGTGCACTTGTAGTTCCTAGAGGAAACTGATATTTGTTTTGTGCATGCCATAAATCTCTGTGTCCTGTAAAATTCTGCTCAAAAGCTGTCTTCCTATTTTATTCCAATCTCACCTGTGCAAGTCATGTAACACATACTCAAAGAATTCATATGTATTTACTTGGAGAGATCAATAAGATAATTCATTAACTCAAGTTGCTGGCTGCTGGTCTACAGGTCCAGACTCTTATAGAGCGCTGCCTTCAGATGTATATGGACCAGAAAGAAGTAATCGATACCCTCTCTCAACACGCGAAGATAGAGCCCTGTATTACTGAACTCGGTAATGCTCACTGTTATCTTGTACAGTAAAATCACACCTTTCTCTTACTTGCAGATTGTTCCAAAGTTATTTCGTGCATATCTGGCGCTAATGTAGTCCAATGTTATCTGTGATTCTGAACCATGGACATGCTATTTCAAATTACACAAATAATGCTTTACAACACCACCACCACAACCAACAATAACAATTGTTGCTGTAATTATCTCCACTCTTGTATCAATATTTTCTGTATGCTCTCCAAATTTGCTAATTTGTCGGGAAGGATCCCCGTTTTGGACCTATCATAAACAATGGTGTTGCCAGTTGCCATCCGGTACAGTTGAAACACCAACTGCAAAACATCCATCCCTGCACAAAATTATGGCAGACTCAATGTTAAAAAAAAAACATGTGTGAGTTTTTTAGATCCATTGCCCCACCGTAATGACAAACTGGATAGCTTGGCCTCCAATTTCCAGTTCTGCAGCCTCTTTTTTTCTGATTTTTTTTTTTGCGATCTAATGTATTGAAATTGAATCTGTGCTTTAGCTAAACTGCCGTTTTGATACCAACAGATACCTTGGTAGCGAAAATTTACCTTGCAGAGTTCCATTTGTTTCACTGATTGTCTCAGAATGTCCAGTATTGCTTACCTCCATCCCAGCATTTTGTATATTTTTTTTCTTAAAGAAATCTCTTTTTGGTTGCTAGCTAAGTTGGTGTTTCTGTCCTTTTCAGTTTGGCGACAACTTGAGCTACAGAATCCTCTATTTTTCAAGGCATACAATATGAGGCTAATGCTTAAGAATCAGATAATGGTCTTCAACAGGCTTCTTGAGGATCAGCTTCAGATTATGAATAAAGAATTTCCTTCAGGGATCCCTTCTATGTCTCTTCCTAATGGCTCTAACACCAACCAATGTAGGACCTCAATTTCAAGCTTTGGAGCTTCAGTAATTTCTCATCAATCTTTGAAAAATCTCAAGCAATACATGTTTTTCTTTACAAAGCTACTAATTGAATTATTTTTTTAAGCTCAATATATCTATAATTCATTAATTTGAAGTTCTATTTTTGCTTATGGGATCCATATCTTACTATTGCCACTTTCCAGTTTCAGCTCTCCTCTCATTTGCTGATAAATTCCTTTTGTTGGCTTCCTAGTGTCTGATATTTTAACATTGCTACGTTCTTTACTTGTTTCAGTAAAGCAAAATTCATGCTTTTTGCCGGAGACTGCTCCGGGATCTGCAGTGCCGGATGGTATAATGCACAATGGAAGTTCAAGTGGTATAATAAATGGCACGCCAGCCAGTGATCAATTACTCAATGCTGGTAAAGACTTGCATGGTCTTCACAATGGAATTGATGCTTCAACTAGTCTGCAGTCAGACCAGAATGCAACTGCTGTCCTGTTTGGTGACAATGGGGCGAGTGCAACAATAAAGACAGAGTCTGGCTATTCAAGTAATGCTGATTTTGCTTTCTGCGGGAATACTTTCCTGGAATCATGCCAGTCAATAGGTGATGCATCTGGTGGTGGATCCTTCAGTAGCTCAGAGTTGAATGGGCAACCACTGAATGATTCGATTTTGGATATGGAATCATCATCATTTAGCTTCTTGAACCAGATTCCTCAAAATTTCATCTTTTCAGACTTGGCAGAGGATTTCAGCCAAAGTGCAGGTACCTTCCATTGATATTACTGATTTCTTCCTAATTCTCAGTACCCCTTCAACCCCTGTCTTTGGCTTAATACATTATTTGACTTTGGATTTCCTTTCTGCAGAAATGACACCATTCCTCACTTCTGAAACAAATAACTTCTCTGATTCAACTGGAGGAGATCATACAGGTGACTGCTGAATCATTCTTCATCCTTTTTTCACAAGCACCCCAGGGACACAACACATACTGCTGCCTCCCTATAGAAAATGGTTTTCATGCATTTATTAGACGAGCAAAACAGTTAGTGCCTGCTTGGGTGGGAGTTCTAGTTGTTTATGTCAATAAGCCAATAATTTAGTCGATCAAATATTTCTTATTTTTTAGGTAAACTTCTCTTAATTGTTTAGGAAAACTTCTTTTAATTATTTAGGGAAAATTATCGTAACTTGAGTTGTTTTCGGTCTTAGTAAATTCTTCTGCTGTCATCAAACACGCATTCTGGTATTCACTGTTTTTTTATCTGCAGGTTGAGCAGCCATGCGCAGTGCACCAACCATTTGTACATACTCTTAAGCGCAGGCAAAGTGGCAAACCTGCATTGATGGACAACTTGAGGACCTTTTGAGTTAGCTGTCTCTTTTCTAGTTTCCCGCCTTATATTGTGATAGGTTTGACTGCCTACCTCATCATAGGGTATCCTGAGACCTGAGTCGGTCTTCCTGATAATATTGTCGTGGTGCTGTACTGCTGTGTGCATTGTCGTGCATCTGTAATATAATGGTTAGGCGCAGCGGTGTATGCATCTGCGTTTTATTGGGTAAAATGTTCTTGTTTGGTTTGTACATCAAAAAAGTTTTAATTGATAAAGCAATGCTCAAATCAGGGTTTGGATTATGATTTGTGGTAGCTACCTTTGGGCAAATTGTGGCGCGGCATGAATGGTGAAAACTGAAAACATACTGCCTGACGTTTCATGCACAAACAAAAACAGTTTTTAGCTTCATTTCCTATTACTGTGACCAAGATGCCTTTCTCAGGTTTTCGAGAGCCTCAGACTTACTGCAACTCATACATACCTATGTGGACCAATGAGTACGACAGCTAGAGGTGGATACCAATACTTCATAACGTTCACTGATGATTTAAGTAGATATGGTTGTCTATTTAATGAAGCACAAGTCTGGAACTTTTGAAAAGTTCAAAGAATTTCAGAGTGAAGTAGAAAATCAACGTGGCAAGAAAATCAAGACCTTGCAATCTGATCGTGGAGGTGAGTATTTAAGCCACGAGTTTAGCAGTTATCTAAAGAGTTGCGGAATTGTTCCACAACTTACGCCACCTGGAACACCTCAGAGAAACGGTGTATCCGAGCGACGTAATCGAACCTTGTTAGACATGGTCCGATCAATGATGAGCCAGTCGGACCTACCATAATCATTTTGGGGTTATGCTCTAGAAACCGCAGCTTTCACTTTAAATAGGGTACCTTCTAAGTCCGTAATTAAGACACCATATGAGATGTGGACCGGTAAGACTCCCAGTTTGTCTTTTCTGAGACCGACCCTCGCGTCGCCTTCCTCGGGCGGCTCGGGGGCGATACCGAAGCCCCGCCACCCACCCCCTGAACCCTAGCTCCGGTGGCGGCCGCCGCCGCCGGTGGCGGCCCGCGGCGGGGGTTAAAAACGGCCCCTTGCCCATCCTCTCTCCCTCCTTTGCCTACCCCCACCCATTCTTGCTTCAAGGTAGCAGCTCAGATCCATGGCGGGCAACCGCCCTTCGGTCGCCGTCGAGGCCGTCTCCGCCCGTCGTGCGCCAGATCCAGCCTCTCATGGCGCGGATCCGTGTGCCCCTGCTCGGGCTCCGCCTGTCCGACGAGCAGCGGTGCAGGGGGCGACCTCCCCGGCGCGCCGGAACCTGCGGAGGTTGCGTGCACGGGCTGGCCTTCCCGGCTCTGCTCCGGAGGCACGTTCCAGTTGTTCAACGGCAGTGCTGCGGGGTGCCCTCCTCGGCGAGCAGCCCCCCGCAGGGCGGCATGCGGGTCCCACGCCTGCGCCCCGTCCCATCTGGTCATGCTCCGGTGCGGCTGTCCTTGTCGGGGCTCCACCGGTGGGCCGGCCTCTGACAGCAAGCTTTGCGTCGTCTTCCACATCATGGCCGCCTGAGCTTGCTGGTGATGCTCACCTACAGGTACGACCCCCCTATGCACCGGGGGAAACCCTAGCTTGCTGAACGCTGGCTGGCAATGATGGCGCTACATAGCGTCCTATCCTCCTTGGAGGCTTTGCCGAGGTGCCATTGGTGGTGGTCAATCTCTTTTGGTGTGCAGTAGAAGGTCATGGAAGGCAACATGTGGGGCGGGAAACCGCCATGGGGAATCCTTGTCCGGTCCAGCGCCGGCTTCAACAACGGTGACACCTTCGGGTGCTGCTCCCCTCCTTGGAGGCGTAGTTGAATTCCCTCCCACATTTTACCTCTGTTGCCCGGTTCCCTTGAAGTCATCCACCTTGTCGTGCTTCTACCTCCTCCCTACTCCATGGGTGAGCCTGACATTGATGGTTGATTGCGGTTGTGGTTTGGAAAGTATCTACCGTCGGCACCTCTGCTTCGTCTGTGCTCTCCTTGTTGGTGGTGACAGTAAATCAATTGCCGGGTGGTGATCCACCGCTTCCGTCATTCCCCTTCAAGGATTCCTCCCCATGGGACGGCGTTGGATGATGGTACGTGGAGCTCGGATGTGCGGGAGGTGTTACCATTAGCTCCAAGGGAGGTCGTCGTATTCGGTGATTTTTGGCCTGCACACCCTTACCGTTTTTAGTCCCCACTTCGCTTGTTGGGACTCAGATGGAGGACAGCAGCGGGACGGCGTAGCTACGAGGGGCGGTGTAGGGTGCAAGGGGCATGAAGGAATCGGCAAGTACGTTGTTCGATGGAGGCACTAATCAACAATCGACAGTGATCAGTCTCATGTGTTATGCTTAGTCCTTGTTTTGTTTGTGAGTTGTAGTTGTACTCTCCTCTTTGTATCCTCATGTATTTCTTGCTGCAACAATCACTGTAAGGCTGTTTGGCTTTCCGAAAGCCCATCAATGAAATTCAGGTGGGGATGCTCTCCCCCCCCCGGTGACCGTCAAAAAAAGTTTGTCTTTTCTGAAAATTTGGGGTTGTGAGGTTTATGTCAAGAAACTTCAATAAGATAAATTAACACCCAAATCGGACAAGTGCATATTCGTGGGATACCCAAAGGAAACCTTGGGATATTATTTCTACAACCGGTCGGAAGGCAAAGTGTTTGTCGCCCGGAACGGTGTTTTCTTAGAGAAAGAGTTTCTTGAAAGAGAGAAATGTAGACAGAAGGTGTATCTTGAAGAAGTTCAAGATGAGCCGCTTGGGCAAGATTTCACAAGTGATGCTAATGTAGCTGAACGAGTTGAGGTGTCCGTGGCAAGAGAAGCACCACCACAACCACGAAGGTCTGAAAGGGCACGTCGCACAACTGATAAGCTCAATCTCATGATCACGGGAGAGCGCGACATATTGTTGTTAGACAATGATGAACCTATGACATATGCGAAAGCAATGATGGACCCAGATTCCGAGAAATGGCAAAGTGCCATGAGATTCGAAATAGATTCCATGGATGACAATCAAGTTTTAAACCCATAGAGTGCAAATGGATCTATAAGAAGAAGAGAGACATGGATGGAAATGTTCACATCTATAAAGCTCGACTTGTTGCAAAAGGTTTTCGACAAGTTCAAGGAGTTGACTACGATGAGACATTCTCGCCCGTAGCGATGCTTAAATCTATTCGAATCATTCTAGCTATAGCTGCATATTTCGATTATGAGATATGGCAGATGGATGTCAAAACAACTTTCCTAAATGGGAATCTGACTGAGGATGTGTATATGACACAACCCGAGGGATTTGTTGATCCAACCAATGTTGGAAAGGTGTGCAAACTTCAAAAGTTCATTTATGGATTGAAGTAGACATCTCGGAGTTGGAACCTTCGCTTTGATGAAGTGGTCAAAGGGTTTGGCTTCATTCAGAGTGAAGAAGAGCCTTGTGTTTACAAGAAGGCAAGTGGGAGCTCTGTAGTATTTCTAATCTTGTATGTGGATGACATATTGCTGATTGGAAATGACATTCCTATGCTTGAGGCCGCTAAGACCTCATTGAAAAATAGTTTTTCGATGAAGGACTTAGGTGAGGCAGCATACATTTTGGGCATCAAAATCTATAGAGATAGATCAAAAAGGCTTATAGGATAAAGCCAAGACACTTACATTGATAAAGTGTTGAAAAGGTTCAACATGGAAGAGGCGGAGAAAGGGTTCTTACCTATGTCACATGGCATACATCTTAGCAAGACTCAGTGTCCTTCGACTACTGATGAGCGGGAACGCATGAGTAGAATACCGTATGCTTCGGCCATCGGATCTATTATGTATGCAATGATATGTACACATCCAGATATTTCATATGCACACAGTGTTACAAGCAGATACCAATCTAATCTAGGTGAGGGTCACTGGACAGCGGTTAAAAATGTTTTTAAGTACATAAGAAGGACTAAAGGCATGTTCCTAGTCTATGGTGGTGAGGAGGAGCTCGTTGTAACGGGTTACACCGATGCTAGTTTTCAAACTGACCAAGATGATTCAAAGTCGCAATCAGGATACGTATTTACGATAAATGGTAGTGCTGTGAGCTGGAAGAGTTCCAAGCAGGAGACAGTGACTGATTCTACAACAGAAGCCGAGTACATCGCGGCTTCGGAAGATGCAAAGGAGGGTGTTTGGATAAGGAAGTTCCTTTCTGAACTTGGTGTGTTTCCAAGTGTCTCTAACCCATTGGATCTTTATTGTGACAACAATGGGGCTATTGCGCAAGCAAAGGAGCCAAGGAACCACCAAAAGAATAAAGATGTACTGCGGAAATTTCATCTGATACGAGAGATCGTTAGACGAGGTGATATCAAGATATGCAAAGTACACACAGATTTGAATGTTGCAGATCCTTTGACAAAACCCCTTCCACAGCCTAAGCATGAGGCGCACATGAGAGCTATGGGTATTAGATACATTCTAGATTAGCTCAAGTGTAAGTGGAAGAATGTTAGAAATATGTCTTATAAGGAATCATAGAGATGATTATATTTCATTGTATCCATGACACTTTGTTATTTTATTGAATATCCATGAAAGGCGAGTTGTATTTGATTGGCAATTATGTGAATTGTTTGTGAAACTCTTTTACTTGTATGGTTATTCAAAAGTTGTCCCTAGTATGAGTTAATGGCTAGCACATGTATTAGTTGATGACTATGTTTCACAAGTCATGAACATGGAGATGTATAACTAATAATGTGGGCACATGTATGACATGGGGCTGGACTGACCCAATTTGAGACTTTGTTATATAGTTCTCTGTTTACACAACGTGTACGCTATGTCTTTAGACTTGAGATTGTCGCATGTACTCAAGATGTGAATTGACCTACTTAGGGGCTATCAACCGCTACTCCGTAACTGGGTAGTCATAAAGATGACTTTCAGGTTTGTCAGGAAGCATGCTGTGAGGCATGGTCAATCAAGATGGAATTTGCCCCTCTCTACTTGAGAGAGATATCTCTGGGCCCCTCGAGTGACAGGATCAAGAAATGCATCGCCGTGCTGGGTTAAGAGTTAACCCCCTTTTAAGGATCCGAATCACGGTATCGAGAAAGAGAGGTCAGCTTGGAGCTAGACCAAATATCGTGAGGCAAAGGGAATAGCATGTATGTGAAAGGACCTTATGATGCCTAGAGGGGGGGTGAATAGGATCACTTAGAATTTTTGAAACAAATGCAGCGGTTAAAACTCCTGTCGGTACTACCGACGCTGTGCCGGAACTACCGAGGGGTCGGTACTTCCGGTACAGGGTCGGTACTACCGACAGCTCAGAGGATTCTAAAACGAAATTTGAAATGTAGAACGATTCTAGCAAATCTACTTGAATCAAGAGTTTAGTTTAGAAGCTAAGAACCTCCTGCAACCAAAGATATGGGCTGGAACACAACCAATTAAGAGATCGGGCACAAACAAGTTCTAGGGTTAATGAAAGACAAAGAATTCAAGCAAGCAAAGGAGACACAAGATTTAATCCGAAGTTCACTCCCACAAAGGAAGCTACGTCTCCGTTGAGGATCCCACAAAGGGAGGGCTATCACCAAGAGCCTCTTTTCCTCACCCAATCCCCACAAAAGAAGATTGGTGCTCACTAAGAATTCTCCACCAAGGAGAGGGTAATACAAACGATCCCGGGTGCCCCACACCAAGAGGGCACTCAACGGGAGACGCCTAACCGTCTAGAAGCAAGCTTCAAGAGTAACAAACGTGAATCGATGCCTGGAGATGCTTCAAGTGCTCTTGGGATGAGGGGATTCGAAGGTGCTCTCAAAGCTTCTCTAGCTCTCACTAGGAATCACTCCTCTACCCAACCCTAGCTCAAAGGAATCAAGTCTTGGCTCTAGGAGGGAGGGGAGAAGTGGAGTGAATGCTCAAGAGAGTGTTTGTCCCGTGGTTGGTCAGCAATAAGTGAGGAGGAAGAAGAGGAGTATTTATACTAAGCCCTGAAAACTAGCCATTACTGTGCATTCACGACACTTATCGGTACTTCCGACACGGGGTCGGAACTACCGATGGGTGCCGGAGAAACCCAACAGTGAAGCCATATCGGTAGTTCCGACCCCGGGTCGGTACTACCGAGACCCTGGCAAAAACTCGCCAGTGAAGCCATATCGGTACTACCGACCCGGCGTCGGTACTACCGACAAAGGCTGAGAGTTGAAGAAAAGAGGAGCAAATGTGCACGTGTCGACTCGGGTTTCTACTCACTCACTTAGGTCATCTCTTTAAGCACTTTTAGCATCTCTTGACGGTCAATTCGCATCCCCTTTATAGTACGGTGTTTCCTATACTCAAATTCAAAATCAAAATTAAATTAAGCCTTGACTTGAGTTGAAAACGCCGAATTGGAGTTGGGGGCCTTCCTTTGGTCAAAACCATGAATTTCAATAGAGTAAATCCTGCACACATCTTATTCAACCATTAAATACAACAAATTGTGTTTGTCACTACCACCAAAACAATTAGGGGCCAAGATGCACTTTCAATCCCCCCCTTTTTGGTGATTGATGACAACACAATTCATTTTCAAATAAAGATGTGTGTATCCAACAATTTTGAGAGAAACTCCCCCTAAATGTGTGCTTGATCTTTTGTGAATGCCTCAAATGCCTATCACACATTTAGAAGAAACTTCACTCGCAATTTGCATACACAAGTGCATAAGTGTGATATAATAACCGTGATGCATATGACAAGATATACAAATCAACAAAGTGAGAAATAACAACCACCATTTCACACGAGGCATCACAAATATATAAGCGAGGTTCCACACTAGCACGATTAAGTCTTACAAATTTAAAAAAGTTCTAGGTTCACCACAACATCACCCATCACACCACACAAATAGTTCATACATGTCCACAACCTAAGATAGATAGATAGATAGATAAGCGAACGAGCAAGCGAGCGAGCGAAGATACACACACCCCACATGGATAAATTGTGAGCTCACTCCCCCTTTGGCATCAAGCGCCAAAAAGAGGAGGCCCTTCAATCATCGCTGCCATGTGGAGAGTGAGCCGCCGGAGGAGAGTCGTCTTCTTCGGTCTCACCGCCACCAAAGTCCTCATCGTCAATGTCGGCCGGGGGTGCTCCATACATCATGGATGTGTCGCCGTACACCTCCCAAGGGTTGTAGAAGACGGGTGGAGGAGGGAAGTCCGTGGGCTCGCGAACGGGAGAGTGCTCGATGTTGTGCTGAGCGAGCATGGCCTTCTGACGGGTCTCCAACTTGAGGAGCTGCTCATCCACGTGCTGCCTGTGTGCGCGAATTTCCTGAGCATTGTGCTTCCCAACATTGAAGCAAGCAAAGAGGTCCTGAGAAAGGAAGTTGAAGATGCTCTTCTTCTTGCCGGGGGGAACGGTGCCTCTAGAAGATGAAGGTCCGCGGGAAGATGAGGGAGCCTCAAAAGAAGAAGGACCACCTGTAGAAGGTCCGACCTCATGGGAGGGAGCTCTAGAAGGGGCATGCTTGCCCAACTTGAGAAGACGCTCAATGTTGCCCTTGTTTGGGTTGTACCATGTGTGAGGCTTGTCGGTGAGAATGTCAACCCCGGCAACCTCACAAATCATCCTGAAAATCCAAGGGGCATACTGGCAACTCTTGTTTGCGGACACGAAGCACACAATGATCTCCTCCCAAATGAAGTCAAACACACTAAACTTCTCTCGACCCGGTCCCATCCTCACAAGAATATCCTTGGCAATGTTGGAGATGTTGTAGTTGTCACCTATCTTAGGAGTGAGAGTGTATCGGAAAAGTTGGTTCAACATCCTATAGACGTGCTTCATGCCATGAGTAGTGCCAAACTCAACATTGCCATAAGCGGCGTCATACATGAATGCCATCTCACTATCAAGTGGGATCTCTCCTCCATGAATCTTCTCACGACCAAGATCCTCCTCACTGAATCTAAGAATTTGAGCAAACCTCTCATATGAGACCGAGAGAGGCTTTTCTTGCAAGAGCCAATGAAAAGTCTTATTTGAGCGCCGAACATAGAGATTGGCATAGAATTGGGCAACCACTTCCTCATTCCAATTGCAATTCATAGCCATGATGGAAGTCATCCCTTTTGCATGACAAATATCTATGCCTTCATTGACGGCCGGGATGTTGAATGACCTCAAGGATTCCCAATTGATGGACTTCATGTCAATGGTCATGTGCTCCTTGCAAAAGATAACTGATTCATACCAATCGGCATTGAACTTGAGCCAAAAACAGATGTCGCTATCAAACTCCTTTTGCCATTGAGCCGGATCGGAGTACCTTTCCTTGTACACGTCATGTGTCCCGCTCTTGTAGTCAACCATCTTCAACACACCCAACATGGTGGCTGGGCGAGGAGGCCTAGACGGCCTTAGCACAAACTGAGAGAGTGAGTCCAGAGAGATGTCTTCATAATCATCATAGTGGTCATCCGGTTCATGAGCTTGCTTGGTGCGTGCACGGTGACCTTGACTAGTGGAGCGACGAGGAGCAGCTGGAGGATTGGTGCAGCCACGACCACGTCGGCGTTGAGCACTTGTGCCCACCTTCCTCTTCCTTTGAGCAAGAGGGACGTCATCCTCATCGGAGCCTTCTTGGATCACTTGTTTGCCGGCACGACCCATCTGAGAGGATGTGCAAGGATTGTAAGATATGGGTATAAAGAGTTTAATTGAATTGACTCAACTCATGGACCTCAGCCCCTGTGACAGGCGCCTGTCGGTTCTACCGACCTGGGGTCGGTACTAGCGACGGGGCCTGCTACAGTGCGGTTGATCCATGAATCGAGAGATTCAACCAACGAAAAGCTACAAGATCATGGGCATGTGTTCTAGGGTGGATATGAAGATGATTCCCTAAAGCATTCCTCCTAGAAACAACGACATTGAGAGATCGAGCAATGGGGATTTTGAATGAGATACCTTGAGCGTTCCCGCGCGAATCGAGAAACTCCCGGCGAGGATCGGATGTTCCGAGGGGTGGAGAATCCAATAGAGAGCCTAGCTTGAAGTTCCCACGGCCGGATTTTGTGATCCCCTCGAGGATTTGAGAGAGGAACAAGAGAGGGGGCGGCAACGGTCTAAAGAGGAACCCTAAGAACTCACTGGTTCGACGGGGTATTTATACCCCTGCGAGGTTTATCGGTAGTACCGACAGGGGCTCGGTACTACCGGGGGTCCAAAGAAATTCAACCCGTGAGTCCATATCGGTATTACCGAGCCCGCGTCGGTATTACCGAGGGTCCCACCGGTAGTACCGATGGGGTGTCGGTACTACCGTGGATTTGCAGAAATCCAACAGTGGAGGCATATCGGTACTTCCGACCTTGTGTCGGTAGTACCGTGACTTTTCGAAATTTCAACAGTGGACGCTTACCGGTACTTCCGACCTTGTGTCGGTAGTTCCGTGGATCTTAAGATTTCGAAGATTAGATTGGAAGATCAGCAGAAAGATATAGAGAGAAATAACTATGGACATGTAGAACAACCACAACGTCTGGTGATTAGACACAATCAATCATACAAGGCAATAATCACCAAACATTATGGGAAGAACCAAGTTTTTGTAAGACACACACAAAAGGTAGAAAATATAGCATTTTTCTCTTTATCTAGAAATCAAACAATATGTGTGCAACAAGTCAAGCCACGTTACGAGAATCCAAGATGTTTAGCTCACTTCTCAAAGCACAAAACCTTTGCTCGTCTAGGGGCTTGGTGAACATATCGGCAAGTTGTCTCTCGGTGCTCACATGACGTAGAGCAATATCTCCATTAGCCTCATGATCCCTTAAGAAATGATGCCGAATATCTATGTGCTTTGTTCTAGAGTGTTGGACCGGATTGTTTGCTAACTTGATGGCACTCTCATTGTCACACAAGAGTGGAATCTTACTAAACTCACAACCGTAATCACTCAACGTTTGCTTCATCCACAAGAGTTGTGCACAACAAGCACCGGCCGCCACGTACTCGGCTTCGGTCGTGGACAAAGCAACCGAATTTTGCTTCTTTGAGCTCCACGACACCGAAGACCTACCAAGAAATTGGCAAGTCTCGGTAGCGCTCTTTCGATCTACTTTGCAACCGGCATAGTCCGAATCGAAATAGCCAAGTAAATCAAAAGTGGAACCCTTGGGATACCACAAGCCAAGGTTAGGAGTGTGTACCAAATAACTAAAGATTCTCTTAATGGCCATTAGATGACACTCCTTAGGATTAGCTTGAAATCTTACACACATGCACACACTAAGCATTATATCGGACCTAGATGCACAAAGGTAAAGGAGGGAGCCAATCATGGAGCGAAATACCTTTTGGTCGACCGACTTCCCTTCTTTATTGAGATCAAGATGTCCATTTAGTGCCATGGGAGTCTTGATGGGCTTGGCATCGGCCATATCAAACCTCTTAAGCATATCCTTCACATACTTGGTTTTACATAGAAAAGTTCCTTCAATTGCTTGATTTGAAACCCAAGGAAGAACTTCAATTCACCCATCATAGACATCTCGAATCTCTTGGTCATGATCCTACTAAACTCTTCACAAAATTTATCATTAGTAGACCCAAAGATAATGTTATCAACATAAATTTGGCATACAAAGATATCATTTCCATTTCTTTGAATGAAGAGAGTAGAATCGGCTTTGCCTATCTCAAAACCGTTCTTGAGAAGAAAATCCTTAAGGCATTCATACCATGCTCTAGGAGCTTGTTTGAGCCCATAGAGCGCCTTATGGAGCTTGTACACATGGTTGGGAAAGTTTGGATCTTCGAAGTCCGGTGGTTGATCAACATATACTTCTTCTTGGAGAGGTCCATTCAAGAATGCACTCTTAACGTCCATTTGATGAAGCTTGAAGTCATGATGAGTAGCATAGGCCAAGAGGATACGAATTGATTCAATCCTTGCTACCGGTGCATAGGTCTCTCCAAAGTCCAAGCCTTCAACTTGAGTGTACCCTTTGCCAACGAGCCTTGCCTTGTTCTTTGTGACGACACCAAATTCATTTTGTTTGTTCCTAAAGACCCATTTGGTGCCGATCACATTTTGCTTCGGTCTTGGCACCAACTCCCAAACTTCATTTCTCTTGAAGTTGTTCAACTCTTCCTCCATGGCAATGATCCAATCCGGGTCCTCAAGAGCTTGTTCCACACTAAGAGGTTCCAAAGAGGAAACAAACGAGTAAAATACACAAAAATTTGACAATCTTGAGCGAGTTGTTACCCCTCTTTGAATACTCCCAAGTATGTTGTCAACGGGGTGATCCCGTTGAACCATTTGATGTACTCTTGGGTGTGGTGCTTGAGATTGACGTTGAATGGGTCTATCATCATCTTCATCTCGTGGAGCTTCTTCTTGAGCTTCACCACCTTGTTCTCCCCCTTGATCAAAGCCCCGTTCATAATCGTCACCATGAACTTGACTTTCATCTTGATGAACTTGAGAACTTGGTGGCTCCACTCTTGTTGATGATGATGGATCTTGATGGCTTGTGTCAACCGGAGTTTGAACTTGAACCTCACGAGGCATCACTTCACCGGTCCCCATTCTAAAGATTGATACACTTGGGGGTTCTTCATCATCTATAAGGTTTTCACTAACTTGCTCTCATTGAGAGCCGTTGGATTCATCAAATTTCACATCTACCGTGGTCTCAACACAACCGGTGGTTTTGTTAAAAACACGATAGGCATGTTCGTTAGTTCCATAACCAATGAGAAAACCTTCATCAACCTTGGATGCAAACTTTGAGGCTTTGGGTTTCTTGTTAAGTATGAAACACTTACACCCAAAGACCCTAAAGTAGTGCACACTAGGCTTCTTACCGGTGATGATTTCGTAGGGAGTCTTGTTCAAGTACTTGTGGAGGTAGAGACGGTTGACGGCATCGCATGCGGTGTTGATGGCTTCCGCCCAAAATGAGTCCGGAGTCTTGTATTCATCAAGCATTGTTCTTGCCGCTTCAATCAACGTATGGTTCTTCCTCTCAACGATGCCATTTTGTTGAGGAGTGTATGGAGCCGAAAGTTCATGCTTGATGCCTTCTTCATCTAGAAACTCCTCAACTTGAGTGTTCCTAAATTCCGAGCCATTGTCACTTCTTATGTTCTTGACTTTGAGCTCGAACTCATTTTGAACTCTTCTAATGAACTTCTTGACCACTCCCTTAGCTTCACTTTTATCTTGCAAAAAGAATACTCAAGTGAAACGGGAAAAGTCATCAACAATTACTAGATCATATTTGTTACCACCGATGCTTATGTAGGCAATTAGTCCAAACAAGTCCATGTGTAGTAGCTTCAATGGTCTTGATGAAGATAGGATGTTCTTGGCGGGATGATGTGCTCCAACTTGCTTCCCGGCTTGACAAGCACTACACAACCTATCTTTCTCAAAAACAACATTTGTTAGTCCTAGGATGTGCTCGTCTTTTTTAAGTTTGGCCAAGTTCCTCATGCCAACATGGGCTAGTCGGTGATGCCATAGCCAACCCAAGTCGGATTTTGCCACTAAGCAAGCCTTAGGGTCCACCTTCACTTTTGTGAAATCCACATAGTAAAGCTTTCCCCTTAGATGACCCGCAAAGACAATAGAGGAATCCTCCCTTCTAGAGACGGTCACACCCTCATGAGTAAAGAGACAATTGTAGCATTTCTCACAAAGTTGTGAAACCGACAACAAGTTGTATCCTAACCCTTTTACATGATAAACATCTTTAATTGAATTTGATGTTGAGATAGCAATTTTACCTAGACCGACCACATCTCCTTGACCATTGTCTCCATAGATGATAGTTTCCGTAGGATTGCCATAATGATCAAGGGATGCAAATAAGCCTTCATCTCCGGTCATATGATTAGTGGCACCACTATCAATCAACCATGCGCTTCCACCGGAGGAGTAGGCCTACAAAACAAGTTCAAGCTTTTGGTTTAGGTACCCAAAAAGATTTGGGTCCTTGGAGGTTAGATGCATAAACTTTTGGAACCCACACACTCTTCCTCATAGCCTTCTTTGTGTAGGCCCCAACATACTTGACCACTATTTTACCATTGTGGTCCAAGGTCACAACATAGTCACAAGTGTAGTTGGGAGAGGACTTGTGTTCTACCACATTCTTCGATGCCTTAGGTGGAGAATTAACCCCACCACTTCCTTGTGTGGTGTTCACAACCTTTGGCTTTTGCTTTGTTGTGGTAGAGGTGGTGACTCCATGGGCAATATCCATGATGGTGTTGAGGTAGCCTCCCTTGTTCCATAAGGGGATCTCATACCCTTTAACCACCACTCTACCATTGACCTTGTTGTTCTTGTAGTGCACAAGTCCTTGCTTGTCAACCACCCTAGGGATGGACTTGGCACCGTTCTTACCTTGAGTGATCAACATGTTTAATCGGGCTATCTCTTTGTCTTTGCTCTTGATTGTTTCCTCAAGCCTTGCATGGTTAGTCTTGAGAGCATTTATATCAACATTAGAGCAAATAGAACAACCTTTGCTAGTGAAGGCACTAGAGTCAAGTGTTGCCTTAGGATTGGCTTTGGTGCTTTCCCAAAGAGTACTATAGTTTGCCTCAAGATTTTTATGTTTATCCATCAAGCATGAGAAGCTTGATTGAAGCTCACTATGAGTAGCCTTTAGGGAAGATAAAGATTCTTTTGCCAAAGTGTAATCCTTTGACATCCTCTTGTTGGAGTCATTAGCCAAGGACAAGTCCGTGGTCAACTTCTCCACCTTAGCTGCCTCTTCGGCAAGGCGTCTCTCAAGAGCAAGGTTTCTTTCCTTCTCAAGGATAAGCAAGTCTTCTTGCTCATGGAGAGACACTTTCTTTTTCTCTAATTTCTCCAAAAGCCTTTTTATTTCTTTATAGCCATTTTTACTAAATTGCTTTATCATGTTGACATCAATTTCTTTTTCATCATCTAGATCATCTATGTCACTAGGTGTGGATGAAGAAGAGGTGAGAGAGGATAAGGTGGTAGTTTCTTGTACCTTGCTCCCCCTTGCCATGAGGCAAAAGTGAGAGTGGTCCTCATCATCGGAGAAGTTGTTGAAGAGGCGTGGTGAAGATGATTCTTGTGCCATGGCAACGGTTGACATGCCTTGCTTCTTTGGTTCCTCATCTTCATCACTTGAGTCCCATTGTTGGCCCACGTGAGCACGCCCTTGGTACTTATTCTTGTACTCCTTGCTCTTCTCCTTGTACTTCTTCTCCTCCTCATTCTTGTTCTTGTTTTTGGGACACTCGGCAATAAAGTGTCCATACTCTCCACACTCATAGCATTTGCGTTGGGACTTCTTTCTTTCGTCACCGCCCTTTCTTGATGCTCTTGACTTCAAGAACTTCTTGTACTTCCTTATGGCAAAGGCGGTTTCTTCATCCGTGCTTCCTTCATCACTAGTATCTTCCTTCTTGTTCTTAGAAGTCTTTGGCTTCACTTCCACCACTTCACTAGAGCTAGCATTGAGGGCTAAGCTCTTGTTCATCTTCAAGCTTAGAGACTTCTCCACATCTTGGTCAACTAGCTCTTGATGCAAGATTTCTCCAAGAAGTTGATTGGGGGTCATCTTGTAGTAATTTGGATCCCTTCTTATCATGGCCGCTAAGTTCTTGTCCTTTGGGGCAAAAGCTCTTAGCAACTTCTTTGTGACCTTGGAGTCATCCCAATCTTCACTTCCAAGAGCCCTAATGTCCGAGACAAGGAGCATGAGCCTATCATACATTTCTCTCACGGTCTCTCCATCCTTCATGAAGAATAGCTCAAGCTCTCCGTTGATCAAGTCCATCTTCCCTTGCCTCACATGTTCGGTTCCCTCATGTGCTTCCTTGAGTGTGTCCCAAATCACCTTGGCAATTTAGATATTCTGAACCTTGTTGAATTCTTGGGCACACAAGGATCCCGTGATGACTCTTGTCGCTTGCACGTTGCGGTGGAGGACTTGCTCATGCTCAAGTGTAAGAGGTTCTCCTTCGGCGGGAATTGTCACACCTACAACCACAATCTTCCAAAGAGAAGGGTGAAGTTCGTAAAGGTGCATTTGCATGTCATAAGCCCATTTGGGATAATCCTTCCCATCGAAATGAGGAGGCTTTCCCAAATATACGGAATAGAATTTTTCGTTAGGATGATTGCCCGGAAATTATGCGTAGTTGTGGGGCACTTCATGGAAGCCGGAGTGAGTGTACTTGGCTTGCTCCTTCTTGATCATCTTCTTGAGGAGCTTCTTGGCCTTCTTCTTCTTCTTAGCCTTTCTTCTCTTCTTCGCCGCCTTCCTTGCCGCATCATCACCATCCTTGACGTCTTCATGACTTGAGTCGGAGTCCGAGTCGGAGTCGGATGAAGAGTCATCAGAGCTCTCTCTGTTGGAGCGGCTTGGAGCTTTCGCGGTCATGTCTTGGGCTGCCTAGCTCTCTTTCTTGAGCTTCCTTGGCGGCGATTTCTTCGGACTGTGCACTGCATACATTTCACAAATAAAACTTTCACGAAGATCATATGGATTTAAAAGCACGAGAAGATCTACGACCAGTAAACTGCATTTCCGCAGAAATGTTCTTGTGCTAAGTTGCTGGATGAGAGAAAGAGAGGGAGAGGGAGAAGTTCTGATAGGATCAGCGATCCTACCGCGGCTGCGCAGGGCGTAGGGGAAGGAGACAGGAGGCCGGGGTTTGATTCCCCAGCGGCGGATGGGAGCCGTGGTGGCGCAGGTGTGCTGAGCGGCGGCGGCGTGAGGGAAACAGAGGAAGGCAGGGAGGCGTGCGTGAGGGGATGGCCCCTTGAGGCCAGGCAAAAGATAATTGCCTTGCTTCCCAATCTGAGTACAGGAGTTTGGCTTATAAAGCCTCCTAACAAATCGAGATGAAATCTCCTAACAAATCAAATCTAAATCTATTTCCTAACAGACCAAATCTGCTAGCTAGCTTATCTTCTTCCTCACGCCTAGCCACTGGTATTCTCCCTGCGCCTGTACGTCAGGAAGACCGGCCTAACAAGTTCATGGAGGAGTGGTATCACCTGTATCTGCTTCTTCAGAAGATAGAGAGGGGAGCAAAGGGGGTTTGGTCACTTTTATATGTGGTCTGTAGAGCTCCTCGTCTCCTGTGTATTTTTTTTTCTGAAAACCACTATTCGAATCATCACCTGTTTCGCCGTCCCACTAGATATAACGGACTAGGAACATGTCAAACTGTAAATGAAGAAATTAAGTAAATCGAGTAGCTTAGATAGCTCAGATAACATGTAAACTGTAATGTCTGTTCATTTATTAATTACCAATTTACCATGTATAAAACAGACTTGTATCGTAGTATGCACGCTACGGATCTCTATCTCAACCATCACATCCAACAGTGTGTGCATGTGACCCAAATACATGCAAGTAATGCTTGTTGATTCAGCATGTGTGTATCAGAGATTCCCATACAAGAAAATGGGAATGCTGAAACAACCTTGCTGTGGACTGGTAACTGCCATAGCAGGTGATGAGCTTTGCATCCAGGCTTCATCTACTAGATGGCAAGGATACAATTGACCAAGACATGGAATAAGCAGTGGACCAATGATGCTTTCCAGTTTCCATAGGTAGCTTCTGGTTCACACCACACACCTACTGGATGTCAGGCATAGTCACATATATTCTGCTATCATTTTGTTATTTGCACCAACCTAAAATCCTTTGGATACCTGTTTTTGGTATCAAAACATAACAAATGGTCAACATAATTCTCACTGGATGACTGGAAAGGCATTTCACTGGCTATGTCATGGCAAATTGCGCTATCCTAACTCAAGACACACATGCTAACTTCCAAGACATTTCTTATGGGGTTTTTTATCTTTTCAGAAAAAAATTTGTCAACTGGCACTATCAGAGAGGTCAGTTCCTCATCCATGAGTCATGATCAAAAGACCACAGAAAAAAGATGGTGGAAGATATCTATTTCTTAAATGGGATACCTCCAAAGGGGTTCAAGGCAGCACCATCACAGTGACTTGTAAGGCAAAGAAATGATTCTCTCCTTCTCATGTGGCAGTTGGGGGCACAGGAGGAGGATCACACTTCCTCCCTTGCCTGTCAAAATCTAGTTTTGTTCCTCTTGGCGATCTCCATCGTGTTCACACTTGGTATGGTATATAGTTGCTACATGTTTTGTTACACATGTAAATCCACATCTTCCTGAATTTTACAGTACACAGTTACGACAAGTTTGGATTAAGGAACAGGAAAAGCATAGGACAAAACAAATTAAAGTGTTCTTTCTCATCCACTGGCAAAAAGGTTCTCTTTTGAAAAATGCTTTGGCTCAAGATTCTCCTCTCGAGAAATCGGTTCCCAGGTTGTTAAGATTCAGAAATTCCTTGCCTGATTCCTTCAAGTTCGTCAGCTTGCTCAGGCTCCACGCCTCCATGGACCATGGGTTCGTGCGCGCCCTTGCTTTTGCTAGGACCATGTGGTGGGCTGATCTCCCATTGGCCTCAAAGCACAGCAAAACCCATGCTCTCTGAAGCCGGCCTGAAGAAGCCTAGCTCACCCAATGGCCATTGGCCTAGAAACAAGGCAAACCTGCTCCTCATCAGTGCCAATCAAAAGAACCTGAAAATAGGGAGGTTCTCTTGGACAGTGGGGAAACAAGACATGCAGTGCTTGCTTCTGTTGGCCTGCAGGGATCCATGCAAAAGGTTCTCCATCTGCATTGGAGACTTAAAAAGGAAATTGCACATAGGGTTCAGTTTACCCGCCAAAGAACTGGTTTAGATGTCTTGGCAGGGGACACATTTGTCAGGGAGTGTGAGGGACTGAGGGTGAAGTTAGAAGCAAGTGTTGCTTCAGCTTTGTTCACTTGGCCAGACATTTTTTTTAAAAAAAAAGAAAGCAGCACCGAAGACTGATGGCTGGCTGAGATGGAAGAGCTCAGGTTCCCACTACTGCCAAGTTCAATTCTCACGCCACCTCTCCATCAAGTGCTCAACTCTCTATCCGGCAGTGGGCATATTGCAGACGAGCAAAGAGATAAAAACCAGGGAGGTTCGGCCCAATCTTCACCAACCTCTGCACTTCTTGTTCAGTCTGCACTCGAACTTGAAACCTCACAAAAGAACAACGGTTAGAGATTTTTTTAAGACGTGCAAAGCACGTTTTTTCATTAAGAGAAAAGAGAACAAAGTCATACAAGGGTCCAACAGGTTACCCAAGCCGGGGGGACAAAGAAAGCAAAGGATAAAGGCTAAAAAAGATTACAAAGCCGAGACCAAGAAAAAGAGCTACAGAGGCCTCAAAGGCCGGACACCGAGGAGGCGAGCAATCGGGAGGAAGCCCGCACGCGCCCAAGTCTTGGCTTCCTCGAGGATTGCCGGCATTAGGGCCACCCTGTCGCAGTGGCGGAGCTGGCGGATTTTGATGCCTAGGGCCACTTCGTAAACACTTATACTACTCAGTCTCAGTGTAGTCTAGTAGTCCACATAATAGCAGTAGAAATCATAGTTATTAGGACCGAACCGGACATTGAACCGACAAGGGTCTCAGTTCAATGGTTCAACCATTATGGACTGGTTGAACCGTCGGTTCGATATATAGTTATAAACCGTTGAAGTCAACCGGTCACAAATACTTTGAACCGGTGCATATATTGGTGATAAACTGATAATTAAGTATATATTTTAGTTATCATAGGAAGAATATGCTCATAATAAAAATAGGTGTTGTGTTTGTGTCACTGCCACTGAATGACAAAAATAAATTCAATAGTGTGAGTAAGACAGTACCAGCATACAACTCTAATATGTGCAAGTTAATTCCGTGGAGCAACTCTAATATGTGCAAGTTAATTCCGTGGAGCAGCAAGCAACTAGAAGTTCATAAATTAAAACAAGCTCAAGCCACCTATTAAATCTATGTTGTGAAATTACAAGTATTCAGTAGCATATTAACTAGTATCAAGTACTGACTAATCGACAGATGACACTGCAAATCGAATCATTTGAGTTACTGACCGACAGTGCACTCTGCACTTTTGCTCCTCTGCAGTCTGCTTCCTGTGCGCATGCTGGACAACAGGCAGGGGCGCAGGTGCAGGGCGCAGCACCGCTGCTGTGCTCGGGTAGCCGCGTAGGATAGCAATCGCAGGTGGGGATGCGCCGATGTGGTGGACAGCCAGAGAGGCCGTCGCCGCCGGCCCGCCGGTGAAGAAGACGCACAAAGATTGGGAGGAGAAGCGGTGGCCGCCGCACGCCGGCATCCTCGCTTCTTGATGCGCCGCCGCCCTACTCGCCTCCAGGCTCCACATCCCAGCGCAGCAGCGTCCCAGCCTGACGAGATGCGTCGCCTCGCTGGGCGCTGGCCGCCTGCCTCGCCAGGTCACCGTCTCGCCGGTGCCTTGGGGCTTGGCCGCTGCTTGATTGGGGGATGGCCGGACGGGGACCACCGGACTGGGGAGTGGAGTGGGTATGGGAGATCTGGAGATGGCCGCCCTCGGCCCCGTCAGACCGCCGCCCGCCGTACTGCGACCCGTGAGGCACGAGGGAGAGCAGCGATTCACGGCTCGCGAGGGAGCCGTCGTCTGTTCGGGCAGAGGGATTTTCTGGGCCGGGAACGAGGCAGACAGAAGAGGCTGAGTGATTGCTGGGCCACGAAACAATTTGGGCTGGCGAAGACCAAATATTTGCTGGTCTGCGTAGAAGAAATACAGGGGGTATAAGAGATTTTCAGCCCACGCCTAGGGCCATGGCCCTAATGGCCTTAGGCCCAACTCCGCCCCTGCCCTGTCATGAACGCACCGATTGCGCTCCCTCCAAATCGACCAAGCGACCAAACAGACAAAGGCATCAAAACCTTTTCGCCGGGCTTTAGCGAACAACTTTCTAGCGGAGCACCACCAAGAAGCAAGAGACATGGGACGATCCAGGGCGGGACGAGGGAGAAGAATATGCTCGAGAGTTCGGAACCACGTCTCTCGACTGAAGACACAGTCGACAAGCAAGTGATCCAGAGTTTTGACCTCCTGCGCGCAGAGTGCACAGGTATCAAAGTCCTTCAGGCCATGCCGATGGAGTCTGTCGGAGGTCCAACATCGACCATGCAGCACCAACCAGGCAAAGAACTTGTATTTGCCTGGCATCTGAGTCTTCCAAATTTGACGGCCACCCAAAATGTCAACGCGACCAAGGAAGAGTGCGGCATAGGCGGAAGAGGAGGAGTACAGACCGTTTGGCGACCACTTCCAAATAAACTTGTCGGGCTCCGGTGACAGCCTCACGGCCCGTATCAGGCCCCAAATGGAAAGGAACTAGACGATGACCTGCACGGTCCGCGCGTGCGTAATATCAGCGACCCAACGGATCCCATGAGGGCCCGTACTGAGGCCCTCCTGGACAGTACGTGAGCGCTTGACCCGTGGCGAAACAGCCCCCCCCCACAAGTTAGGTGCTAAGAGCTTGATGGAACAACTAGCGAGCCAATTGTCCTCCCAAAACAAGGTCCTAGTGCCATCCCCGACCTCGACCAAGACTGAAGCGTCGAAGAATGCCTGCGCGGCACGATTGGCAGGGAACTGGAACGTCGCCCACATCTTGTCCGGATCCGTACGCGCCAGCCAGAGCCACCACAGACGAAGGGCCATCCCAAATGTGCGGAGGTCAGGTAGGCCTAGGCCGCCGAAACGGGTAGGGTAGGCGACGTTTACCCAGGCCACCAGACAGCGACCACCGTTAGCCACCTCTGTGCCGCACCAGAGGAAGCCTCGGATGAGCGTCTTGACCACTTTGAGAGCCCAAGGTGCAATGGAAATCGCCATGGAGATAGGCACCAGGATAGCCGAAAGGGTGGATTTGGCTAGGACAAAGCGACCACCTTGATTGAGTAGTCTCCCTTGCCAAGGGGAGACACCTCACAACCTTGTCGACCAGCGGCTGCAAAGCCGCCTTAGGGATTCTGTTGATGGAAAGAGGGACCCCGAGGTAGGTATAAGGGAAATCGGCGATAGAGCAAGAAAGAATGGAGCGAACCAAGGAGATCTGCTCGTTCGAGTAGTTGATGGGATAGACATTACTCTTGGAGAGGTTTGCTGCAAGGCCAGATGCTCCTTCGAAAAGGGTCAGCACCCCTTTGACGACCCGAAGGTCAAGTTCGACCGGAGAGAAGAAAGCGACCACATCATCCGCATAAAGTGAAGCACGAAAACGGAAATCGTTTTGTCCCAGCTGTTGCAGAAGCCCCTGAGAGTCAGCCTTGCGGATCAAGGCATGGAAGCACTCCATCACGAGCACGAAGAGCATGGGAGAGAGAGGGTCCCCTGCCGAAGACCGCGACTATGGCAAATCCGTTCGCCCGGGGTGCCATTGAGAAGGATTCTAGTACTAGCAGTGGAAAGAATGGTGGAGATCCAGTTGGTCCAATTGCGTGGACACCCAACCGCCACCAGAAGGTCAAGAAGGAAAACCCACCCAATGGAGTCAAAGGCCTTAGCGAGATCAATCTTGAACATGATCCAAGGTAGCTTCCGACTCGAAAGCAACCTCGTCGTACCAAGGACATATCTGAAATTATCGTGGATGAGACGACTTTTGATGTGACCATTGCAATGCATGCTCATTTCGTGTCCTAAATCACGTGCCCTTAGATTATTTTTATGCCACTAGTTATTGTTATATGCATCTTGATGCCACGCTTGGTTCAGAATGTTGAAGTGTCAGTCTTGGGTTACTGATGATATGTAAAGAACCACAATAAAATACATGCTATATATCTTTTGTAGGAAAAAAATGGGTTCAACAATAGATGATCTTGTTAGGAATCGTGATGAGAAACAGTATGAGGAGATAATGCTTTTTATCCTACCCGCCTTGTTCCTTTTAAGGTTGATGTCTATGATATTTTAACGATGCACACAATATCTCCTAGCTAACAACCAAATCTAGCTAACAAACTTCCCTATTGGCTGGCGGCCAAGCTTATCCAATTAACAAGGAAATCCTAACAAACTCTAGCCACTATCAGGCGCCTGATCCCTCTGTTTCCTGCGCCTGAACTGTCTGCCGAACATTGAGTCCATAACATGGCTTATGTTCAGGAAAGAGTAGAGATAGTATGCTAAATATCCCTTGCAATCTCAGTTGATCATTAGAGGTAATGGTTTCTTGTTTTGTAAAGTCACTGATATTAGATACTTGTGTGCATGCCTATCAGTATTTATTATTGTCATTTTGATTTCAGATACTTGTGTTATTTTGATTCCATAATGCTTTAGAGATTCATTTATTGTTCTTTAATTCCCTTACTTATAGTTCTTTCAAGTGGTATATTATATACTATTATCTATTCTGGAGATGATCACTTCAAAGCTTGGCTCTTAAAATTTGTGTGGCATTAATCAAATAAGTTTGCTCAAGTTAACAGTTTGGTCCATCCTTTGAAATGCAGGCATATGTTGCAAGATTCTTTTGTTGCAGATTCCTTTTTCCTCTCTGTCAAGATCTTCACCCCTCATTTCATTGCTCATCCAATGCGTCAAGGTGTCAATTACTCAATTATTGATGGGCAGCGCAATTTGTTTTATTAGTTGAATCATTCAGAACTTGAACTATTACTATGTTGGCACCATAATCTGTAGGCAGTGTTACCCTTTTGGCACCATAATCAATAATTGTACTTGGTTGTAGTATTGATTTGAATGTCTATTGTCCTTACCTAATGAGACTATTGTTTAAAAAAATCATGGATGAATTTTTGTATAAATGGCGTTCAGAGCTCTGTTGCTAAATTAATTGTAGGCCTAAAATGATGGTTTTCCATTTTGTTTTCTTGTGGGCATTATATTTGATCCAGCTCTTGCTTCTGTGGAATTGCATACCATACCAAACCAACCCACGTCCCTCCAAATGACACTAATTAACATGCGTGGTAATTACATCTCAACCACCAGTGGGTTGGGTGGGCGGCGGGGATCACCAGAACCCCCGCGTGGTTTGATTGTCCAGTGAAGTGAATACAGTGATTGCCAAATGAAGCCGTACAGAAATCGGTTCCCACGCTATAAAGGTTCAGAAAGTTTCATGCTTGATGCCTTCAAGTTCGTCAGCTTGCTCAGGCGTCATGGGTTCGTGTGCCCTGAACCCCCCTGATGGGCGGAGGAGGCACAGTGAAACTTTTTTTTTACAAAACATCAAGTTATACACATATGTATACAACCCAAAAGATTCAGAAACTTTTCTTAAGTTGCAAGCACACAGCCCAAACCATTCTCTGCCTCCCCTCCTACCAGGCCGGCCTAGTTTCACCGAGGGCCCAACTGGCGTGTGGGCCCGAGCCCCCACGTCAGTTACTCAACTCCAGTTACAACCCTTCGCTGGGTCGCTCAAATTTTTTTATTTTTTAACCCCTTGTAATCTAAAATTTTAATAATAATCCGTCCCAAACTAAAATTCTAAAAACTAGCCATTTTGGTCAGGCTAAGACTCGTGACGCGACTAATACTTTAGTCACACCATATGATGTGGTGCGACTAATGTACACAGTGGCATTAGAAAAGGTGACATGTGACATTACTTGAGTCACGCCACTGGAGTCACGGTCAGCGTTAGATGCAACTCTTGCTTTCATTGAGCCGTCTTTCCTTCTTCATTTTAATTAGCAAATCAATTCCTAAATTTGTGAAACTCAAGATGTATGATATATAGAGTGCATACGTTCCATTTTAACTATTTGCACTCTAAACCATGATGTATAAAATGAGAAATCTAATTTCGAAATAGCCTAAGTATTATTGAATCAAAACATCAGATTTGCTAAGTCTGAAAATATAGCCAACTAGTCAACTTCAGACTTACTTTTTGAGAAATTTTACACTAATACCTTAGATATTTTTGGACTACAATTCAATTTTGATGTTCTTAAAGAATTTTGGAAAGGTTGATGATAAAAAAATAAAGAATTTATAGTTTAATAGAGGCTTAAAGTTGGAAAGTGTTTTCCAAGTCTGTCAACTAAGTAGAAAACATGTGGGCTTCGCAATTTTGCCATTCGGCCCACAATTCAGAGACACGGATAGTCCACTTTGTCATTCACTGGGAGTGGCAAAATTGCGAAGCCCACATGTTTGCAGTCCCATCATTCCAATTTTCTCAGCACAACACCTCAGGCACTCAGCATTGCGCATATGTCTCCTAGAAATAGAATCGATGTTCAAGTCGTTCCTTCAATTCAGCCGGTTACAATTGAGAGTTAGGTTCACATTGACAGTGCTCCTTCTGTTGAGATAGCAAGATATGTGACAGAACCTAAACCAGAGATAGTTAGCAATGAGCCTGAGTGCCTGACATAGCAAGCATAGCAGCAGCAGTGACAGCAAGAAGCTATTTAAGCATTGATTTACTCTCATTATCCTGGAAGAAGGATTCCAATCAAAAGATATGATGTCAATGAAAGGAATTAATGTGATAAGATACATCGCATTACCAGCAACTTGAACAACTTGATTTCCCTTTGTTTCATCATTATCTTAGAGAACAAATTATGCCTTTATTTCTTCGGTTATCAGCATTGACATATTGTGAACATTTTTTACTGTCTGACTGGACTTTTTTTTTGTTAGAGAGATGGGACTGCCCATCTCTAGAATCCTGGCTCCACCTTCACACTCCTCGGTTCTTGCTTTTGCTAGGATAAACAACTTTCACTTCTGGTCGTGGTGGGCAGATCTCCCATTGGCCTCAAAGCACAGCAAAAGCCATTCTCTATGAATCCAGCCTCAAGAAGCCTTGCTCACCCAATGCCAATGGTTGTTGGCCTAGAAATGAGGGAGATGTTGCTGCAGCAAGGAAAACCTGCTCCTCTCAGTGCCAATCCAAGGAACCGGAAAACAGGGAGGTTCCCTTGGACAATGGGGAAAGAAGACATGCAATGACTTCTCTCTGTTGGCCAGGGATCCATGCTAAAAGTTCTCTGTCTGCATTGGAGAGTGCCAGGAAATTTCGCATAGGATCATTTACCCGCGAAACAACTGGTTCAGATGTCCTGGCACACATTGTGAGAGAGTGTGAGGGACTGAGGTTGAAGTTAGAAGCAAATGTTGTCAACTTTGTTCGCTTGGTCAGACATATTTCAAAAGAAAGCAGCACCAAAGATTGACTGGCTGAGATGGAAAAGCTTAAGTTCCCACTACTGCCAAGTTCAATTTCTCACGCTAGTTATGAATGAAGCTTTTAGGGGAATCATAACTTTTGCTTTCTATGCCTCCTAACAACATGCTAGAATTCATCAATCATACCTGCAACACAGTCTTTTTCACGATCAAGACTTAAGCACATTTTTCATTAAAAGAAAACGAATTACAGCCTTTGCTTGCAGTTGGTACGGACCAACAACATCTGCCTGCGCTTGAGTGATGTGGGAGACAGAGAGCAGGCCCATATATCTATCTGCCAATGATATTAATTAAGAATATTAGAATGTCCCGCAGATCCTCCACATTAGATTTAATTCTGTTAAAGACTATTGATTAAGCACTATTGTGCTTGCAATTATCAGTTTCAAACAGGATTTTTACGCAACTATAAGAAACTTGATCACATGTTTTACTGTCAAGGATTACTCGAACTACACAATGACTAATTATAGGATGGTGTCACGATAAAACAGAACATTGTAAACCAGATTTGCCACACTAGGATGATGTCCATCTCATATGCCATTTACTGTGTCGCCTTCCCAAGCTGGGCCACTGCTGTATTTGCCAATAAAATCAGATCAGGTGCTTCTTCTTCTGCTGCTGTTGTTGCTTCCTCTAGTACTGCAGCTTCTTTGGCTGCATCCAGCAGACCTGCTGCTGCCAGCATCTCATCAAATAGCTTCTTCTTTTCTGGACTCCAGTAAGTGTTCCGGAACTTCCTTGAACAGTCCTGGGTTGTCCTCTGAGCATATCCATCCCTCTCCATTATGAAAAATCTCGAAAGTTAGGTTAATACATATACACCTCATAAAATGATGTACTTCTTACCCAGCGGCGGAGCCAGCGGTGGGTCCGGGGGGGCTCCAGCCCCCCTACCACCCTGACTCCCATGGTAACCTCTCCAAGTTTCCCATAGAAATTTTGAGGAGGAAGAAGAGGAAGGAGAGCCCACCCAATCCTGTATTCGCCACTGTTCTTACCATTATGACTCTAAAAAAAAATAATGTATAGTTCTATAAGGGATTGCCTAGTTCAGATTGATTGGGATTTAGTATCAATTTGCAGAGACGTATAGTTCTATAAGGGACTATTGCCTGCAATATGCTTTTTTTGCATGCTTAATTATTCATTATTCTTTTTCATGATTAATTGTTTTTTGTGTTCCAGAAAACTGAAGGGTTCGTCTCCTGCCTATGCCTTCATGCCTGTTTCTTAGGCGCGCATGGAGGAGTACTCCAGAGATTTAATCATCATTGCATATTTATTCTACCGCTATGCCAGATGTTGTAGCAGATTTTCATGGCCGCATGCATGCAGCAGGAGAAGGAAAGGTGAAGCAGCCCAACAAGGGATGGGCTTCAGGGATATCAAGCGTTCCAATCTGGTGTTGTTGGGAAAGCAAGTTTGGAGGCTGATAAGTAATCCAGACTCGCTCAGCGCAAAAGTGATCAAAGGGACATATTTTCCACAAGGCAGAAAAGGGATTGGCGGATTGCATCACATACATGGAAAGCTAACCCAGCAGGCCGTCAAGTTCTTGACTTGGGCCTGATAATGCAGATTGGTGATGGTGAGTCGACAAATGTTTGGAATGACAACTGGATCCCAAATGGTATTGGTCTCAAACCTGTATGCAGGAAAGATAATGCAACGGCCAGACAATTCTACATGTATATCTACCTGATCCTGTTTTTGCACTGGACAGTTGTATGTAGCATTATCCAGGGGTGTTTTACGTGAGACTACATAGGTTCTTGTTAGAAGAAACATTTTGATAGACCCGACTGGGAAGAGCATGAAGAACATTGTATATAAGAATGTCTTCGAGTGATGAGGTGTGTTACTTACGCTTTATAAATTTCAATGTTTTTTAAATCTACTACTATATGTATGATATGTCATCGTATATACATGATGTCATTTACATTTGTGATCACACGACATATTCATGTAATTTATTTATTTGCAGGATTCTCTCCGGATTACGGTGTATTGACGACGTGTAGGCATGCCACGAATTCAACATATAATACACCACAAATCAATTCCAATTTCTTGATGAGAAAATGCTGCTGTTCTTCAAGTGGAGACGAACAGAAGCAGTAGCCATTCTTCTAGCATTCTTGCTTGAATGAGCTCAGTTCTCTGTTACGTTACCCTCTTTAGATGATTCACAAGTGCCGGATGCATATACGTCTTGCGATTACAGGTAGCTGCTAGTGCTTCGAGTAAGAGAAGCACCCAGCTACTCGTTAGCAAGCAATTCACTCGCATATCAGAAGCCTTTGAGCTGGCCACTCAGTCCAGATAACGCTATCCATTTCTCCAATGCTGTGGCGGACGACACAAACGCCGACTTGGAAGATTCGGCATCAAGCTTGTTCACTGCAACGAGAAGACACACACATGGAACATTTCAGATTTATTCCAGCAGAAAAGGCATGGATAACTGGAAGATAAAATATTCAGGTATATTTCATCATAAAATAGAAGTTCAGATAAAGATCTAGCAGACCTACAGGTCATAAGACTGCTTGTATACCTGATGTGACCAATGTGGCCAAGGAGGTGTTGAAGCTATCAACCGTGCTCCTCTCCTCTGGGCTCGAGCTGAACTGTTGTACACAGACATTGAAACAGGTCAAGAACATGTACAAGTAGAGAAGGGAATGAAACAACTACAGGATGGATGAGGAAATACTAAAACCTTGGAGAAAGCTGCATTGATGTTCTGCATCCACTGAGCATCTGTAGTTGGGCCAAGGACGCTGCTCGCGGCTGGGAGATCGTCCTTGTCAATGGCCTGCCCAACTTTGCTCAGCTTGTAGATGAGGTCCTGCAAGTACCCTGTGGTTTGTAGTCAAACTACTGCTGTTGCTAAGAACTAAGATTCAGAGATTTGATCTCTCTTTTTCAGGGTTTTTTATAAAAAAAAGAACTGCATGAGAGAAAAATCCACTGACTGACTGACCAGTCTCTTTGCCTGAGGCGCTGATGATCCCTTGCTTCTCCAGGCGCTTCTTCCTGTCCTCCTTGACGCGCTCCAGCAGCTCGATGTCGTCGTCCTCCTCAAGGACCATGGCCCGCGCGGGGCGGTCGGCGGCGAGCGGGGAGAACGACGCCGCGAGAGCGGCGAGCACGCACGAAGCCAGGCCGCTCCGCCGGCCGACGACGACAGCGGCCTCACGCCGGTCTTGGCCTGCGTTGCTGCTGACGCCTCTGAACTTGGCCCTGCCTGCTGCCGCTGGGGGATGCTGCTGTGCTGGCAGCTCCTGCACCGCCGCCACCTTGGACGCCGCGCCGCATCCGGCGAGCGCCCATGCCTCCGTAGCAATGGCCACCATTGGCGATCGTGTAAAGAGAACCTCTTCTTGTTCTACCCCACCCCCAGGAACAGCAGCAGCAGCAAGAGCCGAGAGGGAGAGGAAAAAGCAGGTACTAGAGGTTGTGGACAAGACACGAAGGAAGCATGCACGACTGGGCCAATGGAAGAGTCCCCTTATCCTCACTATCTTCCTTCGGCCATCACAGCCACATATGGGTTAGCTTGGTTAGCCTAGTGGTAAGCACTGAACAGCAATACAGCATCAGGCTGTTGCCAAGTGGCACAACATAGTCATATTCAACAGTCCAGAAAAAAAGGCAGTGAACTGATTACTGTCACATCGATAACCATGAGCAATCTCCTTTCACATGGATCACAAGTAGTAACTAATCCGATATTTTGAATTTGAATGTGGTCACTGTGTTTTAGTCCCAATGTGTACAACCTATGTTCTTAGGTGCTGAAGAATTATGCACAAACACACTAGCCTTGTAAATTGTAATATGGCTAGGCAGCACCTAAGGAAATTTAAAAAGCAAAATAACAGGAGATAGCGTAGCCAAACAAGAAGCATATCACCAGAACCAGCTCCTGCGGCTGTCGACAGCCTTGACTGTGGTGGCTACGAGAGGCATATGGCCATACATAGCAGCAAATCTGTTGAGGCATCTGGATCTCTGCAAACCATGGCCTTGCAAACTGCTGATGCCACTCGATCCAGTCTCATATATCTTTCCTGTGGTAATATCAAGGACACAAATGTGAGCAGGAGGCTCCTGATGAGACCAATAACATGCAGGATAGCATATGAGCCATTTCAATATATGAAGGTCCTGTCATGTTTCTGTGACTAGTTTTGTGTTTCTATCGTGATGCCGAACCGATCCCTTTCGGTATCCCTTTCGGTTTATTACAAATTTGCAACGGATTATTATTCAATTGCTACATGAGGTTGTTGTCCATTCATGTAACACTATTATCAACAGGCAAGCAGAAAAACACTACGGAAGTTTCAGATAAAGCTATAGTAACATGACGTTTAATCTAGACACTGGGTCACTTGCAAAAAAAAGGACACTGGAAGCAGGCTAGGTTGTTCAGTAAATTATGAAATTGAAAGTGGCTTGACATATTGTCAAATTTCAATACAGCCAGGTAACAACTCATACAGTCAAATAATATAAAAATTGCATAGCTCTCCAATTATAAGGAAAAGAATATGAAAGGTTATAGCCCCTATGAGTCTAAAAGTCTAAACAGAGGATAAGGTCCCCAGACCCTATAGACTATAGTGGTCGATAAAATGTGTGATTTAAAGATATTTTAACCAATGACGCTATGGGAAGATGTGTTGCTGCCATTGAGTGAAACTTATTCTCCAAGATGAAATTTCTCAGTGCAGGAAATGAACAAATTGAACTAAATTAAGGCGTCTGAATTTCTCGTAAGATGATGCGCAAGAACTGAACTTGTTCGCAAGGGTGCACACTGACCTTGTACCCATATTGGTGGAGCTCCGGTGGCATTTGCAACAAGAAAAGACATTGCAATATCCTCACAATTCCTGCAAAGCGTCAGCGTAGCGAAAAGAGTAAGATCCATGGAGTATTACATAATCCAATCACAGACAACACCATAACGCAACTGAAGGCAATTTTCTATCGAATACGGTGAAGAGGTAAGGTAGAAGTGCACCTATTGTCATTGACATATTTGCGAATTGACGGTGCCATTTCGTTGGTATATAGATCCAAGTAGCGCTTGTGGAAGAAACTCGCTTTGGAGAGAACCATGCTGTATGTGCCTGTCCACCAAACTGACCGCCAGCTACCGTATAGATATTCCTTTGTACCGCCCCTCTGCACAAGCAACATGTTCTTCCTTATGCCCATGCAATGCGAAATTTAATTAATTTTGGGAGAAACCAACTATTCAAATTTCAGACCAATTTCCCATTGTGAAATGCAAATGCAAACTTGGCAGTCACTATATGAATATCCACCAATCGATTCATATATATCATATCATACCGGATCAGCAAGCAAGTGCATCCGCGGCACGAAGCCGACCATGGCAGAGGGCGCGCTCCGCCACACGTTGAAGGCGAACCGGAGCGTGGAGCACGGGACGATAAGGTCGTCGTCGACGGAGAAGACGGCGTCCGCGGCGAGTCCCCGGATGGGCCTGAACCTGTTGTTGAGGCTGTCGGCGCCGTTGATTTCGAAGCGCACGGTGGTCCCGCGGCGGCAGGTGCCGTTGAGGACGGCCCGACGCAGGTGCTCGGGCGGCGGGCGCGGCTCGCTCCACACGACGTGGACGGCGTCGACGCCCGGGCAGGCGGCGTAGTGCTCCACGGACCGCCGCAGGAGCGCGTGGCGCCGCCACGTGTTGATCACCACCGCGAAGCCGCTGCGCAGGCAAGCGCGTTCGAGAGCGCGCGTGAGTGGCCGGGCTAGTGGTGGAGGGGCACGAGCGGCAGGTGTGGTGTGGTCGGGAAATGGGGGCTTACCGTGGCGAGGTGCCGGTGGTGGCGGGGCCGGGGCCGTGGCGGTGGAGCGTGAGCGCGAGCGTGGTGGCCGCCGCGGCGAGGGCGAGGAGGCAGAGGACGAGGCAGGCGGGGTCGAATCTGCCGGCCGCGGACGCGTGGCGGGCCGCGGACGAGTGGCGGCGCCCGGCGCCCGGGCCGAAGCCGAGGCCCCCGCCGTGGCCGTGCCTCCTGTCCGCCGCCGCCTGCAGCTGGAGCAGCAGCTTGGTCATCCGTGGCATGAGCTACCACCCCGCGCGCGCAGCAGCAGAGCAGAGCGCCGCGAGGTGGCGGAGGCGGCGGGACGGCCGTCGGCGTGACCTTCCCCGATTGGCTACGGGTGTGGGACGGCGCGGCTACGGGTTCGGGGTTTGATTGGGAATTCCGTACGCGGGTACGGAGCAGCTAGCACGGCGCGGGGTGGTGAGGACTGAGGAATGAGAGATCTCTCGCGGTGGCCCTCTCGGCTTCTCTGGAAGTGGAGGAGGTTGGCAGCCAAGCCAGCGGCGGCTGGATGTTGCGATGGTGGCCGGTGGCGGTGGCGGTGGCTGAGGGGATGTTTCTTGGGAACTGTGACAGTTGCAGGTGCTGAACATACGGTAAAGAATGATTCGTGCGTCTTGGACGGGGATGGTTGCAAAAATATAAAATAAAAAGGGTCAGCACCGTCTTCTCTCCGCTCCGTATATGGTGGATTCTGGTGCTTTTTTTGCATTCGTATATGGAGCAATTTTTTTTGACGTGTTATTATTGTTCGATTATTCGGGCAATTTTTCTCTTGTGATGAGTTGGAACCTGAAATCTGAACCAGTGTGCTGAACAATCTCTCAAACACGTGAATGAAGCACATCAGTGTTCTTGACTTCTTGGTGCTGCCTTTACAGTTGGAGGGACTTGTTGCGGTTCTTGGGGGTTTTTGGGGAGCAACACGGTGAGTCAGCGACACGGCCAGAGGCCAACTTTCTCCGCCTGGTCCTGTGCGAACTATTCGAGACTCCAAAACATCCCACGACCGCGGGACAAAGCTTCGTGACACCGACTTGATCAGTGTTGGTCCTGACGGCGCCACGACTGTTTCCATCACCGATGCTCACTTGATCTCAACGGAGAGACCCCGATCAACAACCATCGATCACTCCCTCCTGTTCCTTTTCAAAAAAAACAGCCATCGATCACTTGCTGGACCACCACCAGGATTACCAAAGTGAACCCTGTCGATCACCATCAGAATTGCCAAGTGAATCCTATCCATACACCCAACCACTGCAGGCTTTGGGGATATCAGTATAAAGATATTTTTTTTGTCATGGAAAAAACAATTTTTTGGGTAAAATCGATGGAACTTTCCGAAATTTAATAGGAGTTCTACATCACACCAACTTTTGTGTATTTTGACTCTTGATAAGTGGCGTATGTTGTAGAGAGAATACGAGCAGTTTAGTCGTTTAGGGTATGGCAAATTGGCAATGCAATATGACAGTTGAAGTTGATCCTCTCATCCTTCAACTCCATTGATTATAACACAACGAACATGTACATCAAAATGCAATAATTCAGATCAGACAGAGGGTCTTGATATGTAGTAACATCAACTTACAATAGAAGTACCGACATCTGCATCTCGCACTCGCAGGCACTGCGATAAAATAAACCAATCATGAAAGTTTATCCATCAGTGTCATCTGCATTTTTTTTTTTTTGAGACTCACCTCCAACTTACTAACTACAAAACAAGTTGTCAAACCCTTTCCAGAAACAGAAGAATAGGGTTCCATCCAACCACTGCAGCAGCAGCAGCAGTAGCAGTGCTAAACAAGGACGGGCATGATCTCAACTCAAGATATTGATATTCCAATCGGGTACATGTTCAACAGAGACACAGGTCAAAATTACTTTCCAGAACAAATACAGGATACTGCATTTCTTTTTTCAGATGAGGGTCTGAAGAGCCAAATCCAGGATACAACACAAGTATCACTTTCATCTTTCTCTACGCTAGCAGTGTGGGACAACATCATAGCCAGAAGATTTATGAATTCCTACACCATTTAACATGGTGGTTGCATGAAAACAAGCTACACTCAAGAGTCCGCAGATGGTCTGGTGGTATCTGCACTAGCACCATGGCTGGAAGCCTTCTTCATCTCCAGGGCGGTTTTGTAAGGCGGGGCGATGGGAGGCTGGACCGGATCCAAGCTACGGTAGGAGCCGTCTTCCGTGCTAGGGAGCGGGTACGAACGGTCCGAATCGTAGCCACTGAGATCCCCACAGGCTAAAAATGGAATATAGACCTTGTTTGGTCCCTCGAGCCATCCACTTCTGCAATCTGCACATGACAAATGGCATAAGGATTGAGTACTTCTCTGTATCATCTGCTGAGCCAGTTGTAGCCCTTACCTAAGTTGTCAGCTCCTGAAGGAGTCCCCACTTTCTCTAGCAGGTGGTAAAGATCTTCCTCCTTGAACCCTTCAGGAGGTGAATAATTCTCACAGACTGCAAACGCCTCTGTTTGACAAACGATAAGGACAAATAAATGTCAGTAAGACCACATAAACATTTTCCATTTTTCCATCAACATGATACAGAAAACACATGTATGAATCTTCTTTCAGGAGGTATAAAGGAGTTACCAATGCTTGAGTTCCGGCTACTTTTCGGCTTTGCAAATGTAACTTGTGAGAAGAACAATTTTAGCTGCATCAAACACAGTGTGACAAGAACACAGCATAAGTGTAAGTAGAAAATGGATACACTAGTAAATTCTATAGCCTAACAGAAATGCATATCACCTGGCAGTACAAGAGACTTGTATCTTTACCCCGAAAGATCTTCGCAACAAATTTTCCACCAACTTTGAGTATATGAGTCACGATCGTAAGTGCCTAAATGCAAGGTGAATAGGTGATACAAGAATAAACTAGAGAAATCCGAACTGAAGACAAGCATAGCACAACTTAAATAAGTGTCGTGCAACATAAAGTACAAGATGTTCTCCAGATGTCTGGCAAAAAAGGCTACTGTTGAACATGCTACATAATCTAATAAACCTAAAATCAACATTTTTAACTGATACTAGACAAAAGATGAATATGATAAAAGAACGTGCTGATATAAACTGGATGTAGACAGAAGATGAAAATGAACTAACCGCAAGTATAAGCTGGGACTGAACAAATTCGTCCATATCATGAAGCCCAGTAACTGTAATCATCAGAGCCACAAGTAAGTAATATTCACTGGTATAGTAACAAAACAGATTATATTAAAGAACAGCTCTCTCAAGTTCCTATCATACCATCAGGAGCGCCATCACAAACAACCAAATCTGCTTTGCATCCATCAAAATGTCTAATAACCTATCAAGGCATTCACATGATATAAGTTTGCAGCGATCACATGAGCTATGGTATAAAAGAAAACTTTATGCTCCATCCAACTCACCACTTCGGCTGTCCGAGCATTAGTGATGTCTCCCTGCACTTGTATAACACCTTCTATCGGAGCCATCGGTTGCAAGTCGATTGCAACAATGAGAGGAGGGTCACCTTCCCTGGTAGCATAATAACACAACACAAACAAGGAGAGCAAAAGGACATCAGATACTCACAAGTCACAACCAAATTACGCAAGAACAGGCAGTGGTGCATTGGCACAGATACTTACTTGCAATCAGGAGACTGCTTTGCCGGTATATACAGGTTCCGGCTCAAAACCTACAAGTGCAAATAGCAAATCACGCAATGAGACAAACAAACCGTGGTAAGGATGGGCTACTGAACACGGGCACAAGGATACCTGGCTCCAGCTTCCAGGAGCAGCACATAGATCAACCACACGCTTCACTCCTAATGACCCAAAAAAAGAAGTATTTTTCATCAGATCGGTACTGTTCGTTCATGCTGCGAGATAATGGCTGCTACAGTTACAGCTAAAACATGTGCATGTCAAGGTGAGCATAGCAGGTAGGTCAAGCTGGTACCATGGAAGATGTTGAACTCCTGGTCTATCTGGAGGAGCTTGAAGGCGCTGCGAGCTCTCCATCCTTCCTCCTTGGCCTTCCGGTAGTAGATGTCCTGAGAAACCGGCGCGCAGCCCGGTGAGATGCGGTAGAGCAAAGCGGAGGAGGAGCAGGGTGGTGGAGAGGTGGAGGAAACGTACCCTCTTGTCTTTGGAGGCCTTGCCCATGACGACGACGAGGCGGACCGGGAGCAGGAAGGCGCAGCGGCGGCGCGGTCTTTCTTGCTCGGAGATGGCGGCGGCGACGGAGGAAGAAGGGGCGGCGGGGCGGGGCGAGGGCAGGCGAGAGCTGACGATGGGTGGCCCAATGGGCTTTTGGACGGTGCACAAGCTCGTTTGGAAAAAATCCATTCCACAAACCTCATCTATAGGCGTTGTCTGGGTTTCAACCCCCAACCACAAAACCAGGTATTTCGCATCCTTCAACTGTCCAAACCGTCCGTTTTGCCCCCCTAAGTGGTTTAGTAGGCTGTTTTAGCCGACGTGGCGCTACATCAGCACCCACTGACGAGTGGGACCCACTCGCCCACCACCCCAACCTCATCTCCACCTCGTCCACTGCCTCCATTCCTCCCATCGGTGCCTCCCCGACCATCCCTGCCGGCGGCAGCGGGTGGCCCGGACGACGGCGCGCAGTTGCTCGGCGTGGCCCTTCGAGCTCGACGTCGGCTGGCCTTGTCTTCTCCTCAGACCCTCCGCGCGCCGCCGCTAGTCCGGCCCACAGCTGCGAACACCGGCCACGGTCGCGGAGAAGCGGAGCCCCGCGGCCGGCTCCTCGCGGCGGTGGCTGCAGTGTGGCCATGGCTGTGGGCCTTGAGGGTGGTGAGCCCCATGAATGGGAAGTCCAGCCAGGGCCTGCGCATGGCGACAGCGCAATCAGCGCCGCCTGCGCATTGGGGAGCACATGGACGAGCGAGGTGGAGAGGATGAGGAGCAGCCCCGCACGTCCGGTTCCTCGAGCCCTCTGCACGCCTGCGCAGTTCGGCCCGCGACGTCGGACACAGGCCACAACAGCGGAGGAGCAGAGCTCCGCGGCCGGCTCCTCGTGGCGGCGACGATTGCAGTATGGCAAGGCGCCGTTGCCTCGTCCCCGAATCGAGTGGTCGGTGGCAGATCTCGTCCCCGTGTCGTCCACTCCACCTCCCCCCTCTCTCATGGCGGTCGGCGGCTTCTCACCTTCCGACGGCGGGAGAAGCAGGGCCGTCATCCACCTCCGTCGAATCGATTCGAATTGAGGTAATGCACATCGCGAGGAGCAGCAGGAGACACAGAGGTCGGTGGCGACCCAAGACCGAGCAGAGGAGAGGAGGGATCGCCGTGGGAGAAGAGGGAGGAAGGTGGTGGAGGAGCAGATGAGTGGATGGAGAGAGAGAGCGGACAGCGGCGGCGGTGGAATGGGGGAGAACAGCGTCACAGCTCACGCCCGTCATCCGCCACCGAGAGGCTCACCGCCCGGCGCCGGGGATGAGGCGCGAGGCAGTGGTGCCGGCTTCTCCCCCGCCGAAGGAAGAAGGAGGAGGTCCCCTGCTGAATGACATGTGGGCCCTACTAAAGCGTGATAAAGGACAGCTGATGTGGTGGCCACGTTGGCAAAAACCACCTAAAAACCGCTAAGGGGTGTAAATCGGATGGTTTTGACAGTTGGTGGGTGCTGAATAACAGGTTTTGTGGTTGAGGGTTAAAACTCAGACAACGCAGTATATGCAATGTACTTTTTCCAGCTCGTTTCGACTTCTAGTTTCGGCCTAGAAACCCACCAGTACGTGTGCATGGGCCGAGGTGGTAAATTAAATTGTCTAATGCACATATCTCTCTGATGCATGGGACTTAGGGCTTCCACATGAGGCCTTAAGAGCCCATTTGCAAGCAATTCCCTGGAGCCCATTTGCAAGCAATTCCTTGGTACATTACACTACACGGCAAGCTATACCAAGAAAATGGGCCGGTAAGTTTTTTTTTTACGCAAACTTTACCAAGAAACAAATGCTAGAATTGTCAATTTAATGCTAACTCTTGATATCATGCGAGTTTGGCATGAATATGTATTTTAGAGGACAAAAGGGTCATCTTGAACGTTCTGAATATGATTTCATAAAGAGGCAAAGAAGTACTTGGAGAAGAGCCAATATGATGTCAAATCGTGAGTTCAAGTGTACCAAGATATAGCTTTTGCCAATAGGATCAAGATGGGCATGTACATCAAATAATCATGGTCAAAAGTGGTTGATCTAACTGATATGAGAAGGCTAACTGATTTGATTCAGTTATTGGTCATATGGCCGATTCAGCATTCCCGACCGGTCTGACCTTTCACCCACACCGGTCAGGCCGGTCAAACCAAAGTGCTCAAAATGCCAATTGCACTTCACCATTGTGTAGATCTCGTCGAGACAATCAAAATGCATATGTGGAATGTCCAATTCGGAGTTCGGATGAGAGAGTTATGACTTTGGCAAGACTCAGCCCTGTGCTGACCGGTCTGACCGGTAGGGCCCAACGGTCTGACCGGTGCCCGCAGTCAAATCTGAGTTAGGAGTTGTATTTTGATACGGAATTTGTATAGGTTTCGACTCTTACTGGGGCAAGACCTCCCCACCCTATATTTATGAAGGGCCACGGCCGATTGAGAGGAACACAATCGAATCAAACATTACCTTCTACTTTTTATCCTCTCAACACATTTTCCAACCTCCATGTTTCTCGTATCTTGATCTCCACGACCTGAGATGGCGTCCTAGGGCCTGCTGGTCGACCTAGGGCACGCCGACGTCCACGCCCTGACGGGGTCCCTCCCGGGCAACAGCTTCGACGACCTTTGCTAGTTTGCTTGTAAACTAGTCGTTCTTCACCACGTAAGTGCGTTGATTATCCCTTTGCTGGTTTGTACATAAACCTAGCCGTCCTCCATCACATAAGTGTGGTAGCTATCCTCCCAAATGATTGATTCAGGTAGACCCTAGGACACTGGTCTGACTGGCGCTCCTGACCGGTATGATCGGTCCTGACAGTGACTCTGCTCTTCGGTCTATTCGTGACCTCCACGCTCTAGTGCTCTTGTGTGTTGACCGGTAAAAACGTCAACAAATTGGTGACTCCACTAGGGAAGAAAGATCAGGTTGTTCAAACCGTTCTATCGATCCCTAGTCTTTTTAACTATTACTTTGATTCACCATTATTGAATCTGGTCTTTTAGGACTAATTGCATCTACACTTGTGACTTTGCATCAGGCTGTTGAAGCCATTTGCATTGTGTTTTGCTTGCTGCTACATATTGAAGATTAGAAGAGAAGCGAGACTTTGGTGTGAAGTATCAAGACTTATTATGGCGGGCTATCCATATACTTCGCATCAATTCATCTACAATGAGCCCAAGGTATAATTTGCAAATACATTACTTTGCAAGTACCATGGATCCTTATGTTGATGTTGCTAGATTTGATACTAGTAGGCATATTGCATCGGCTAGTACTTATTCAGATGATTTTAATTATGCAAATTGTATTTTTAAATTTATTATGCAAAAGACATTGTCAAATAATATGTATTGACACAGTTTTTTGACACGTGTCAAGAGATAAGGTGAAGAGGTGCAACGGGTCGTGCTACTGAAAGAAGAACAAGGGCAATCGGCCGATCGAAAAAGAGGAAGTGGCCAACAGAATCTGCCGATGGTCAAACCAGTCAAATCCGGCCTGCCGATGGCCAAGCCAGTCAACCCAAACTGCCGATGGTCACCCTGGTGAGATCGGCCGATCGAGAGAAGGTAGCGGCGATTGAAGAATACGCCAAATAACAGATACGGTGGAGGTGGATCAGTCAACGATTGATGATGGGTCAGAGTCAGTTTTTAGAGGAGTTTGACTCTTGTATGAGTCATTTTTATTTTTGGTAGTTTTTATTTCTTTAGATGCAAGTAAACATTACCGTAATCGGCTAGGTCAGAAATAGTGATCCTGCGTGGTCAGAAAAACTATACACACCATAATCAAACAAACCGCCTCCGGGCAAAATCCTTTACAATTTCCAGCATCTACTTTTCGGCGACTTCGCCATCGCGTTTTTTCTTCTTTTCTCAACGTCGTTCGTCAAGTTCGTCAGGCTGCATCGATCAACCTCCGGCTAGTTTGTAAATATCGTTTTACCGAATAACCCTAGGCTTTAACCTCCGGACGCATCACTGAGGTTTCGTCTAGTTCTTTATTCACAATTTATCGTTATCGGTTAGATCTACAAGTTTCGTACCAATTCTTATAGTTTTGGCTTTTATCACCAACCTACCTAGCTCAATCTAGATTTCGTCAGCTTTTACCGCTCTTATTTATTATCTATTTGAATAGCCGATCTAGGTTTATTTTGAGTGCTGACGTCATCATCGGCTGACATAGTCGATCTGCTTAAACATACCTGCACCTCGGCTGCTTTCGAGCCCGCCGATCTTGCTTCCTCGTATCGGCCAATTGGTAGATACGTGTGTCACTGAAGATCCATCGGTTCTCTAGCCGATCTCTTATTATTTAATTATTTTTTCTATTGTCAATCAACATGTCAGATTGGCTGGCACGCCTCGCAACAGACCGGTGAGTCATGTGTGTTGCGCGCGGAGGTGACGTCCTATTTTTGCGTCAACACACTTTTGGCACGCCTGGTGGGACATGAAGTAAAAGTCAACAATGCCTAAGACTTTTGAAGTTGACAAGAGTAACATCCAACTAGTCACTAAGGATCAGCTGAAGGAAGCAGACAAAGCCGAGTTCAAGGCACATATGAAACAATTTTGAGGACTTATGCTTGACTTTTTATGGTCAAACCAAAAGCGGAGTCGTCAAGAAGAATCCAAGATCTAAACACGCATCACTTTTGCAACTGATCTTGGAAGTCTCCAAGACATGATGAACAAAGCTATGCATCAAACTATGATAGATCAATCAAAGGTCTTCACTAACACCATTCAGAATTGTCTAACTGAGACTTTCAAAAAGGGACAGAAGAAGGATATGTGGGCCCTGCATATTTTCAACCTGGTCAATCTCCTCTGATGTTCCCAAAGATCCCATCGACTTCTCAGCTGATTCATGATTCAAAGGTGGGAGTTTCACAACCTCCGCAAGTCAACGTAACCCTTCCAATGGCTTCATCGGCTCCTCAATTGATTCATAATCAAGGTGCTGGAAATATGTCTACAGGACTAGTTACCATTATGCCAACAATACTGACTCGTGCAGTGCAGTCCAATATTCCAGGACAAACATTTTTTGTCGAGAGTTCTCCTCAGTTTCCTACAATGAGGGATGAGAATGGAAAGCTTACAGGGTGGAGCCTACCTCATAATCACTTTGAGACAAATATATCCGACTCTTTTGAGCCTCCACCTGAAGAGGTTCAAGAAGTAGCCTATCCAAAGCCTTATCAAGCTACATTTGGAGGTACTTCGGGGACTGTACACATGACTAAAGATGGAGTAGAATTTGTCTACTTCAATTATGGGATTATGGGGTTTGAGAGGGTAAGATAAATCCTTCCCATGCGCATATGGTTATACCTATACCAATGGAAAGAAGAGCTCTTGTTCCACCTCAAACTTCGGCTCCTCGACCGATTTCGAGTCAACATGTGCAAACCTTCCCAGTACAGTAGACAACAACATTGCAACCAATCATGACTCCAGCTCATTCAGTTACACACACGGTTCAAAGGTCACCACCTCAACAGCCAATTAATCAGAGGGTGGTGAAACAACCGGTTGTGCCACAACAACAGCCGGATGCTTGACAGGCAATGCAGATGCTTTTGAGTCAATTGGCCAGTTGAACCTTCATCAACCTAATCCTTCGGTTGGACAGCTGATTGATCAACCACCACCGATGGTAGGACAGTCAAACCCACAAAATCCATCTGGTACGAGATCATCAGCAGAAACACCGAATCCTCAGCCAGAAATTCCCGAAGAGCAACCTTCACAAAGCCCATCGGTTGATACACGACCGATAGAATAGATATTTGCTCAGATAAGATCGCATCTGAAGGAGGAGTTGACTGACCAGATTACAGAAACGTTGCAAAAACATTTTGGGATAAATCCTAAGCAGCAAGTTTATATGTACAGGACGTCGTATCCATCTGGTTATGATCAAATATTGTTTCCCCCAAGGTTCAAGGTACCTAATTTCACCAAGTTCTCTAAGCAAGATGACACGTCTACAGTGGAGCATATCACCAGGTTCATCATACAGTGTGAGGAAACAAGAACCAATGATGCACTTAGGATACCGTTGTTCTCTTCATCTCTGTCAGGGGCAGCGTTCTCATGGTTTACTTCACTTCCGGCCACTTCCATCGTCAAGTGGGCCAATCTGGAGCAACAATTTCATAATTACTTTTTCTCTGGCATCCATGAGATGAAAATTACTGATCTGACTAGACTAAAGCAAAGGAACAATGAAACTATTGCTGGATTCGTTCAGAGGTTCAGAGAGGTCAGAAACAAGTGTTACATCCTGAATCTTGGAGACAAGCAATTGGTCGAACTAGCATTTCAAGGACTCTTGCCTTCTTTGAAAGAGAAGTATGCATCACATGAGTTCGAGAGCCTCAGCCAATTGGTAAGTCGGATGAGCCAAGAAGTTGTGAAGTCCTACGAGCTAAGGAGGAATTTCCAGAAGAAGGTGTCATATGTGGATTACTCCGATTCAGAAGATGAAGACACCATGATAAGACTTGCAGAATGGGTCAAAGACAAGAAAGGTTGTATCTTGTCCTTTTGGAAAGAAGGAACTAGAGAAATTCGGCTTCGACGTGACTAAAGCTGATAAAATATTTGATCTATGTTTGGAGAGAGAAATACACAAATATTCTTTTTGCATGGAAAAATAATGCGGGCGTGCCAGTGTACTAAAGTACACAAAAAGATAAAGGAACACATTTTATTCATATTAGCAAAAATACAAATATAGGTTCCTTTTACATATGTGCGCTCCGTAGCCTGCCGTTGGGCAGATCTGATATAGGCGATGTGGTCTTCTGGTTCCCGAGGCCTCGGAAAGCTCTCGGTTAATTGCCTCCGCAAGTCCAGTTTGCAAAGCACCTCCGATTAAGCTGCTGTGGTCGTCGTCTTCGATCTTCGCTTCCTGTTCTCCATGCATGATGGTGGTGGTGGTGTAGATGCGGGCGTTGGCGTCATCCATGACCTTGTCGGTCCATGAGCCTAGCGTAGCTGGGACATCAGCTCCGCTCGCTCGCGTCGTCCGTCCTCGTCGGCAACGAACGACGCGTAGTCGTAGTAGTGGTTGATCGTAGATGCACGGGTCGCTGTAGCTGGGACCGAAGAGACGTCACGGCAGGGACGGGTGTCGAGGCAGCGGGACGGCCTCCGGATCTTGATCTCCAGGTCTTGATGTCTTCCCTGGCTTGTGATTGACTTCACGTAGAGCCTGCAGGTACATGCACATGCACACGTATGTGCATGGCCTTAGGAACGCCTCTTCCTGCTAGCTTCCTTCTTGCACATGCATGCACGCACATGAACCTGCACAGCTGCGCGAGAGGAGCACGTCTTGCTGCCTGTACGCCGGGCGAACGTCGTCGGCCGCCTGCTCTACACGTACGGGTGCTCCCGGCCACCGGCATGGGGTCGTCGTCTTCATGGCGCACTCGTGAGTGCCTCCGGACGCCTGCATGATGCCGATGTTGCCTTCGTGTCCAGCGACACTGACATCTCCGTCTGCTTCCGGCTGTTTGCGGCGCCGTCGGTCACGGCCGCCGCGTCTCCATCTGCATCTTCTCGCTCTCATACGCTGCTCTTCCGCGGACGAGACGAGTGGACAGCGAGAGGAGCGGAGCCATGTGTATGATGCATCTGTGACAGAGAGATGAGAAAAGGAACGCAAGTTCAACCTGCGCTGCCGAAGACGAAAAGCGGGGCCATCGTCTTGATGCCCGGCTCGTCGAGTCGTCACCTGTTCGCCGGCTTCACGAGTGCCTGCTTGTTCCTGTTCGCCTACGGACGGTGCTGGCCTACGGACGGTGCTGCAACTGGGAAAGGTGAAGGGCTGCTGCTCCTTTCTTCTCCCGGCGGCAGCTGGTCTCCGGCGGCGAACGAGAGGAAGCACCTGTACGGCGTCTCGACCTGTGCTCCTGGCGGCGGCGGCCGGCACCTGTGAGACTTGGTGGGTGGTGGCTGGGGAAAGATTAGCCGCGCCTCGAGGCTCGACGAACTGCAAGCTCTCTCTCCTGGCGGCCGTGTAGATGGAAGGGGATTTGCAGATGCAGGCGTTGCAGACGCCCGGTGGATGAAAAGGCGGCGACTCCTGCAGCGCCTCGACGAGAACGCCTACGGCGGCTCCCTTCTTCCTTCACGTGCGACGTCTCCAGCAGATGGAAGCTGCAGCTCCTTCCTCCATGGCTTCTCCTGTGTGTTGGTGGCACGGCTCCACAACCGCCTCACCAGCTTCGTGGTCGATGGATGGATTGCGCGGCTCTGCGGCCGCCGCTTCCACGTACGATGCGCCAGCCGGGGCTCCTGGCTGATCAGCTCCTTCCTCCGGCGGCGCTGCGATATGGACGGGCAGCCGTCGGTGATGGCGCAGCACTATGGCCGCCGCCTCCTCCTGGCACCTCCTTCCGGCGATCTTCTTCTGCCAGCCAAAGACCCCCTCGCAATGGGGACGCAAACGCCTTTATATAGGCAGGGGGCTAGGGTACCGGTTTATGCCAGGAGCGCCTCATCGTGCGCCGCCAGAGTTAGTTGGAATATCTCTAATCTCTCGGCTGTTTGTTTACTTCCTTGACAGAGAAGGTGATCAATACTTATCCACAATTTGAACTTGATTTACCCATCTTGGCCGAGTAACTCCCTGAGATGTGGGCCGGGCCTGGCTGCTAGTTGGAGACCAAGACGTCCTGAACTCCTGAACTGTTGTTTCAACTTGTTTGCGTACTAATCTACCACATACGTGTTTTCTCTTATAACCATAGTGTACACATGAGCATGCACGCATACTAATAAAGTTACATTGGCTAGCCATTCAAGTACGTACGTAGAGCTCGTGCACTTGCTAGCTAGCTTCTCTTTTCCTCTTCTCCTTGCCTCGCGTTTGGACGCCATTAGTTAGACCGGCTGTCATGCAGATGATGAGAGTTCCACTTCTCCGGAACCTTCTAGATGGCGCCAGCTGCCGTCGCACGGTCCCGCCGTATGGCAACATATATCGCAAGGACCCAAATACACTGGCTTCACATACGTACATGGGCGTCGCGTACAGCAACTCCGTATACGCCTATGACCACCATTAGGCGCTAATTAATTAGCGGCCACGCGTTTCTTGAGCACATGCACAAACTTGCATGTATCTCTTTTCTTATTTGCTTAGACTAGGTATGTGACCGTGCGTTGCTACGGGCAAAAAGACATCTGACTCTGTCAGCATTGAAGAGGAAGTATGGATGAACATTCCATCACAAGAAGCTAAGCTAAGCTAAGCTAAATCCTTGATTAGTGGTATGAAATGAATAACATCCAACAATGTTTAACCACAATATTCTATGCATGATAAAGTGCTAATGGCATCTTCAGGACATATGTTTGACAGACCCATTGGTATACTTTATTATTTGACGTGCACGTTTGATGTAGAAAAAAAGGTATTGTTTTAAAACAAAAGTATGGTGCCCGTGCTAACACCACGGCAAATTCTTCGACGATGTGTTGTAATACAAATCAGACAACAAAAATGTCACATATTATGAGAATTCACACAAAAAATAGATAATTCTACAACAGGCATAGGACTCTGCCCCATTTTCATTGAAACAGGACAAGAGTCTAGTGTTTGAGTTCATGCAAACTCATCGATAACTTACATCTAACAATATCTCACCCGACACCGCAAAACAGTTTTTAAAAGCAATGCCTCCACCTTACAAAACCGCTGGATGAAAACTCACAGAGAAGAGGCATTGATCAGGTCGAGCAGTGCACTGAAAAAACAAGAGCTGGACGAACTCAGGTTCAACACAACTCCCACACGACCTGTTGAGATAAAATGATATATACCTATTACATAGAAACGAATTATGATTGCAGAATACCAATAAGAAATTGTAGGTACCAACATTAGATAGAAGGTCCCGATATATTGATATATACCTATTACATAGTAAGAATTTATTGCAGAAGACTACTAAGAAACTGTAGGTACAAACAGTAGATAGAACATTTCCTGTAAAAAAACTATAGATAGAACATCAATCTTGTCACCACACGACGTAGATTATTCATTGGAGGCGTCAGGTCAATACCACCTCCAAACCACCACTGCCTAGGTGTTCAGAACTTCAGATTATTCAGTCACCTGCTAATCTGGAAGTCAAATATGAAGCAGTTAGATAGCCTGAGAGGTGACATCAAGCACAAGCAAAGCATCACTGGCATTGACTCCTTAACATATAGCAACACACTTTGATTTTAGTTAAGGGTCTATTTTGTTCACATAAGAGCACTACAGCTGCAGATTGCCTAACCAAAAAGCATTTTAAATGGATTTGCACCTCTCACAATTAAAAAAGAGTAGGAACTTTTTAAGCATACACTTAACTGAAATAAATTACTGTGCATATGAGCCAAGCAAATTATATTCAGAAACACATTTAGCCAGAATTGGACTAAAGGAAATGATATTGTGTAGAGTTGCATCTTTCACATGAAAAAAGCATCAGTCAATAACTACATCGAACAAATACAAGAGAAATACCAACATTTGCTTTTGCTGCCTCTCCTGACACCAACACCAGAAGCTTGCAAAGCTCCTTTATGTCCTCTGTTTCACTGTTTGGACAATGTATGCTAAAAGAGGTCTGAAATCAGATGGCTTAAACCCATGAATGGAAAATGGATAATGTATACATTCTATGAAAATGTTATATAGCAAATAGTTAGTTACCTGTAGCTAGTTTTAAAAGGCAAAGCATGTCCCATTTAAGCTTCCATTTCGAATTCAAGAAGCTAACAAATATTCTTCACTTTTCACTTAACTAAAAAAGACTGCTAACAAGCTTGGCAGTCAGGGTGGTCTGAAAGGTAACAACACACTGCATATCCATTAGAAAATTGCAGTTTGCTGGTTCAGAGTTTGTAAAAAAATCAGGACACAACGACCATTAGTTTTGTTCAAGGACACAACAGTCCTAGCAACTGCATCAAGAAATCTTTGTTCTTGTGAGTTACAGTGTCACATTAGAGATAAACAGTTAACTTGCATGCAAATAGATCTAGAGAACTTACTGCTACTGAAGTTAACATAGCTTGCAGAAATTCCACGACTGACTAAAGATGTGATCATCCGAAACACTACTACAAGTATTTAAATAAGGACCAAACTGCAATACAAAACAATGTCAATGGCTCAATCAGTAAAAATGTTCACATTATTCAGCAAGGGCACAAGCACTTTGGTTAACTGCTAAACATGACTGTAAATTACAGGAACAACATGACTACTACCTGTTAGATTTATTCCTTTACAGCTATGTAGCACCTGAAAAAAGAGTGATGTTTAATTGCCTACTATAGAAATTAAAGAACCCCCAAGGTAAGGCACCGATCAGGGGTAAATACATTGAATTTTTTCACATGGTCAAAGCATGAAGTAACACATGATCTGTTAGCATCTACAATTTACATTTCACGACAAATACAACTTCATGTCAACAATTTTTTTATTAAAGGCGGCCCATGAGAAGGTACAGAGTATGGTCAACACACATGATAAAGCAAAGAACTATACTAGTATATTTATAACCAAAGTTTCTCAATTAAATGCCAGCATCATGGGAACAATATATAAGCTGATCATGTATGAAGACAACATATGCTTTTGGTTCCAAACTACCAACAATAGGGGAGAGCGGAGGCGGACGTGCGAGCGGTGAACGTATGTTCACCGCAGTGAAAAGTTCGACCATATTTGTTCTCCACTTCATTCTTTTTAGGAGTAGAGAAGAGATAGAGATGAGCATTCTATTGGTCAAAAAAACTATTTGCATTGTATTGAGCAAATTTCTTCTAGTTTAATTCAACAATAATTTAGGGAAAAACATATTGGTCAAAAGTATTATTTGCATTGATCAGAATGTTGAGCAGGTTGCTGGTGTGGTGTGGTCGAGTGTTACCTGTGTGTTTATCTAATCTATACTACTACAATTTTAATGAAACTGCAAAATATTGATTTGTTCCCCTCAGAATATGTATACCCTATAGTAAGATTGGGAGATTTTAGAATTGACTATTTGGTGGTAATAATTAGCATAGAAACATAACAGAACTGTTTTATAGAGAAAAAAGTGGTGGGGAGGATATCCCATTGTAGAATCTATGTTTTTTTAAAGGACATGCTGTATGTAAAGCCACTTAAAATCGAAGTCATTAAATTTTCTAAACCAACACAGTGGTGTGGTGAACACGCCTGCGTATTAAACACTCTGGAAGTGAAACAAAAAGTTTTTTAAATATCTACAGTGCAGGATATGACATAGATTTAGCTGTCATTTGATTTAAACCTGCTCTCGGTTTGGAATAACCCAAATGCCCAGTAACACCTCGTTTCAAGGCTGTATATGATGTTTAGTTTTGAAACCAATTAGCTTATCAAAAATGTCACATGCTTTAAAAATGGAGGGCGTATTATTGTTAATTGCCTACTATAGAAGTGGCCTGCGGTGAGCATTTTACGTACCTTCCAACTGTCTATTGTTCCCATTGACTGTTCACTTTGATTTTCCAGGCATCATTCTTGCTGATTATTACACTATCACCAGTGCGTTCATAGACCAGAGGACTACTGGAGAATGCTACTGCCTGAAGGTGATATTAGGCTGTAAGGTAATGCAGAAAAATAAGTAGAAACAGGATCAGGCTAAGGAAACATACATGGGGAACAAAGCCATTTTTCTGAGGTAAACTAAGTTGTGCTGAAGCCAATAGATGACCATCTTTAGCCCATGGTGTTTGGTACCTCTGTTTCACACTTACAGACAAAAATACTTCTTTGACTGCACAAGTACTCCAAAGAGCAAACCAAGGTGATGATTCCATGTTGATAAGGTGACTGGTCTGCGGTGCTAATGTTGGAACATTCAGTGAACCAGAGCCCAAGATGCAACCATCTCCTTGAAGAACCCAACAGAAGTCCAAAGCTTCTGTTGTATCGAAAAAGTGTCCATTGAAAATCTGTGTGATAATGATGGAACCATTAGATGCGCAAAGCACACAAGAACATGATAAATAAAATATCAACCAGAGGTTACCTTAAGCATGTTATCTGCTGATGATATTTTGATAGGCTGGTAAAGGTATTTAACTTCTGCAACCAGAATAAACTTGGTAAACTAAGTTTGGCATCCGATGGCTTTGGAGACAAAGACATTAATTTAACTAATTGATACATAAGAAAGCAAAACCAAATCCCTAGAAATGTGCTGAAAGACTCCACAAAGTATTTGCATGATAAAGGTTGTATTAAAATTCACAAAGACTACACAAAGTATTTAACAAACTGAAACACAAGTTTCCTGCACGTTGGGTTTCGTTGGAGAGCACCACCTGGACCAATGTCGGCAAGCCGTCGAGCTACAAACGCAGAGGAGAAGAAAATAGATCGGAAACGTCAGATCGTGACCACCCAGGCACCAAAACCCTAACGTACATGTGGATCAGATCAGAGAAGAGAAGATCAAACGAGAGGGGGCATGCGAGGGCCCCCCCTCGGCAGCACGGGCAGAGAGAGGGGTGCACCTAGGGCCGTCGCCGCATCTTGCGCCTGCAGTCCCTACCGCCGGATCCAACGCCAGCCGGCGGTGGCGGAGGAGACGTCAATCCGGAGACGGAGAGGGGCGAGGCCGACGAGAAAGGCAGCAGACGTGGTGGAGGCGTCGACCTGACGCGGCTGCTGCGTCGATCCGGAGACGCGGAGGGGTGACACCGTCTTCTTCTTCTCCCCCTTCCTCTCCTCTGCGCCCGCTGTCTTCTTCTTCCCCCTTCCTCTCCTCTGCGCCCGCCGTCTGGCTGCTCCCCATGTGCGCCGATCCCTCGCGTCCTCGCCGGTGGTCGGCCCAGGTACATGAGGGTGGAGCCGCTGCCGCCGCCGCGTGCGAGCTAGGTCGGGTAGGGTTTAGAAGGGGGCACTTGGAGGGGGCTTGGAGGGGGAGGGGGAGGCAGCGCCGTGGAGGCGGTGTGCGGACTGCGGAGGGCGCAGAGGGGTAGGGTTTGGGTGGGGTAGTGCGGAGGAATTTCCTGAGGGGACGTTAGGATTGGATCGGGGACTCGGACGATGGGACCGAAGTGTAGGGCCAGAGGGAGGGCGTAGCACGAGGGAAAGCGAGCGGAGGCGTGGGGTGAAGGCGTGCGGAGGCGGAGCGGAGGTGCGGGGTGAAGTCGCGTGAGGTGAAGCGATGAAATTGTCTTACTTTCATTCTTTTTAGGAGTAGAGATTAGAGGTAGCACGCATTAGCATTAACCACTCAAGCACGTACGTGAAATTCATACCACGAGTTAGCTAGCTCGTTCCCCTTCCTTTCCTTGCTTGGAGATAGCAAATCTGAGCCATAGCAAAATATATAGCCCATGTGCTAAAATGTTTCAAATATTTGCACAAAATCTCGTCAAACATTCTACTGCTGCAGCAAGGACATATTAAGATCTCTTAATTTCATATTATACCGTCTGCAGAAGAGCTTAGAAGGATGAAATATTGCAAATGGCATAACGCAACGTCTCATGACACTAATGATTGCAAGATTTTCAGGCAGCAGATCCAGTCAGTTATTGAGCAAGGAAGACTCAAGTTTGAAACCTCTGTCAAAGCTGAAAAGCCAATGAAGATTGATCAACACCCTTTCCCAACTAATACGGTCGAGGTGTCTGGTTAAGATGCACCACAAACCAAGTTGCTGACATCTGAATCGGCTCAAAATAAAGGAACCGTCGATCCCAAGATACAAGCAACTATTGCTGATGTCAATTGAAAAGGGCTGTTACTTGAAGAAGAAGAAGATCTGAGACCGTGTCGGCCTGTCACGTCTCAAATGTTGATCAATAAATTTCAACGTCGGCAAGAGAAGGTTAAAGAAAGAGAAGAATGAGCGTGGCGAAATGAAGGTCACTGGAGATGTCCATTCTTCAAGTACTGTTGGATAGAAGGGATCAAACTTTCGACAGCAGAGAATTACTTGGAGAAGAGGGCAAAGAAGTACTTGGAGAAGAGCCAATATGATGTCAAATCGTGAGTTCAAGTGTACCAAGATGAAGCTTTTGCCAAGAGGGTCAAGATGGCATGTAGATCAAATAATCATGGTCAAAAGTGGTTGATCTGGCTGATATGAGAAGGCCAACTGATCTGATTCAGTTATTAGTCATATAGTCGATTCAGCAGCTTTGACCGGTCTGACCTTTCACCCACACTGGTCTGACCAGTTAAACCAAAGTGCTCAAAATGCCAATTGGACTTCACTATTGCGTAGATCTCATCGAGACGATCAAAATGCATATGTGGAATGTCCAATTTGGTGTTCAGATGAGAGAGTTATGGCGCTGGCAAGACTCAACCCTGTGCTGACCGGTCTGACCGGTGGGGTCCGACGGTCTGACCGGTGCCCGCAGTCAAATCTGAGTTAGGAGTTGTATTTTGACACGAGATTTGTATAGGTTTCGACTCCTACTGGGGCAAGACCTCTCCACCTTATATTTATGAAGGGGCACGACCGATTGAGGGGAACACAATCGAATCAAACATTACCTTCTACTTTTTATCCTCTCAACATCTTTTCCAACCTCCATGCTTCTCGTCTCTTGATCTCCAGGACCTGAGATGACATCCTAGGGCCTGCTGGTCGACCTAGGGCACGCCGGTGACATCCACGCCCTGACAGGTTCCCACCCGGCGAGAGCTTCGACGTCCTTTGCTAGTTTGCTTGTAAACTAGTCGTTCTTCGCCACGTAAGTGCATTGGTTATCCTTTTGTTGGTTTGCACGTAAACCTGGCCGTCCTCCATCACGTAAGTGTGGTAGCTATCCTCCCGAACGATTGATTCAGGCAAAGCCTAGGACACCGGTCTGACCGGCGCTCCTGATCGGTCTGACCGGTCCCGGCAGCGACTCTGCTCTTCGGTCTGTTCGTGACCTGCACGCTCTAGTGCTCTGGTGTGTTGATCGGTAAAATCATCAACAAGTGGTGTTTGGCATCTTTTTGAGACTAAACACACGACATATAGAGGAGCTCGCTGCAGTACCTCCACATAGGGTGGTCAGACCTGGTATGCCGGGCGGTCAGACCAGGTTCAACGGGTTGAATCGGCTGTAGATCTTCGAACGCCGTCCAGGCAGGATCTCGTCGGAGCAGCTCACACAGGGTTGTTGTAGGGTCGGCAAGCCACCTAGCACGCCCTCAATTGATGTAGAGACGAAGAAGGAACAACAAGTAATGGATTGGAAAAGTTGGCAAAGAGAAAAGGTAAAAAAGACAAAAGATGTGTTTTGATCGATTGGATACTCTCAATTGGTCGTAATCCTTTATGTTTATAGAGAAGGGAGATCTTGCTTCATTAGGAGTCGAAACCCTTATAAACCCGTGTCATAATACAACTCATAACTTGGATTTGGCTGGGCAGGCCGGTCTATTAACCGCCTTTGGGACCCGGTCTAACCGATGTGACTGACGTGCATATGTTCTTGAAGCCATATCTCACTCATCCGAAGTTGAAATTAGATGTTTCGTATATGAATCTTGATCGCCTCGATGAGAACTACGCAATGGTTAAGTCTAATTTGCATATTGAAGATTTTAACCAGACCGGTCTAATCGGGTGAGGCCACCGGGCCGACCGATCCGCCCAAACTGTCGATTTTGGGTGTCGACAGGTGGCTAGTTAATTATTTTCCTCTTTTCTTAGCACTGATGGACAATGTTTGGCTGCTCACTTTGTGCAGTATTTCCACTTCTTGTACAATATTTTTCTCTCACAACAAATCAGACGTATAAAATCAGCAAAAGTAGTTTTAAAATTTGCGAGCAAGACAATCCATTAGTTCAGAAAAGGGACATCTTCAGTTGCACAACTCACACCCGACGATGAGCATTTTTGAACGATTATGATTGCTAAGGGCAGTAGCGACCTATAGTGTTCTAATCTAGAGATTCTTTATCGGTGACAAAAGATAACCCATCCACTGGCTTCAAACATCAAATCCAGAGCAACATCATTAGCACATGAGCACAGGAATACAATGGTCCGGCAATCTCCTGTAAGTCCATTTAAAATTTTTAAAGGATCCACCTTGGGGACTTATAGGAAAATATATTAATAATGCTAAATAAATGCATTGTAAAAATAAATTTATTATTACTTTTGTAAAAATAATTTAATAAGACCATTTAAGATTGGAGGATCCACTTTGGGGACTTATAGGAAAATATTAATAATACTAAATAAATGCATTGTAAATATAAATTATAATTGCTTTTTTGAAAATAATTTAATAATGTTAGTCTACTTTGCATCCATGTACACACATGACCCAGGCTTGCATTAGCCTATTACTTCTAAATATTTATTATTTAGAAAATAATATAAACCCCTAATTATGCTAATAAAAATTCAAAAGCTAAATCAAGAAGCCTCTAGGTTTAGACTTAACTCAAGACCCGCTCTTGTTACCTTACGCGCACATAGGAGGAATTAATTCTTCTCCAAATGAAGAACAACAGAAAAATAACTTTCAAACAGACAACAAAATTTCGTAGCGGCAAGTGGGTGGGGAGGCCGGTGGGTTGTGGTCTCTCGGAGTCTCGGTTACCTGGTGGCCGGGGAGACGTGGACATCGATGGCGCCGGCAGTTGGCTGGCGGAGGATGTCTTGTGGCCGGTGCCATTGGTGGGGGCGAGGTAATGTAGTGGTTAGGAAGGATGAGGATGGCCAGGGGGGCCGCAACAGGGGTAGACAGATGGCACAATATCAAGGTCGGCGCCGGCCATTGGTGGTGGTGGAGGGCGACAATGGCATGTGCGAGAGAGGAAGAAGGTAGGGACTCTTGCCGGAGACGTTGTTGATGAAGAGTGTGTCGAGGTCTCTGTACATCTCGAGGGGGGGCAGAGATTGGGTGGTTGTTGCCCACGTCGGATGCGACACCGGCTGGCGAATGGTGGCGGCGGGGATGATTTGGTGGAGACGTAGTCACGCATGGTCACGCTTATGTGGGGCTTGAGTCAATATACGGAGAGGCTCATATGCATAATCGTGTTATACCTATTTTTTAAATTGATTGCTAAATTTTTAAATACCACTGTGAGTGTCGCACGTGCATCTATAGTAGTTTTGAAAAAAAAAGGGTTCAAACTTTAGGGAAAAAATAATTTCCATTTTGCAACCGAGGGAGCTGAGTCAACCGAGGACCGGCTAAACAACGTGACCGAGCCCCGTTCGAAACCGATCGCGTCAGGTCCTCGACCACGAGCGCGCCGCCTCGTCCGCCGCCGCAGGGAAACCAGCGACAACGCTCCCGCCGCCGCTGAGCTGCGTTCACGCGCGCCGCCTCCGTTTTCTTTCTCCCGTACCCACCTCTCTCTTGCTCCCTGGCCTTTCTTTAATTTCCTTGCGGTCGGCGACGACTGGGCGAGCGCCGCCGCCCTTCGCCAGGTATGCCCTATACCCTTCTCTTACCTTCCCGTTGTGCCAAACCCTAATAATACACATCTTGCTTTAGCGGATTTTTACTGGGCGTGTACATACACCCATGTCCTGTACTAGGTCATGCTACAAGTCTCTACTGTCAGGTTGCGCCGTTGCACGGTGGGGGTGGCTTTGATCAGTTTCCTGCTGTGTTTTGTGTTTCGGACTTCTGATTAGAAAAATACGATTTTGTATGTTGTGATCTTTTGCATTTTACTGACGATAAAAATCTGACCATGCTTATTCATGTTTTGGTTGATGCATTCAGCCGCGTTCGATTGTCTGATGATGATGGCGATACATTGGCTCTAATCTGGTGGCAATATGAATAATGCGTCCGGGCAGATGTCGGGGCACCCAGCTGTTCGGATGAACTTAAGCGGCGGCAGGGGGCTTCATCACCAGCCGCTGCAAGTTGCTTCACGGCACCTTGACATGGATCATCAGTTCTCAAAAATGCGCAGCGTCATGCACCGGAATATGTAAGTTTAACCTCCTTGACAAATACCAACTGGTTCTGTGTGTAGTAATTTATGATTAGCTGACAAAGGGCATATCGAGATAATGGAAGAATTACTAACCGAAAGGTGTTGCATATATGTGTTTAACCTAAAGATTAAGTTATGATCTTAATTATTAACTCTAAATTATCATTGCCAGAGTTGACCATCTTACGAGGATGACGAAAAATGCTGATAACCAGAGCCTTGGGAAACTTGCAGATAGGTTAGAGGAAGTACTGTACAGATTTCATCCAACAAAGGTTAAACGTCCGTACCCACATTTCATTTTCATTATTAGCAGCTTTATGTATACTGTCCCATCTTTTTTTTCTGTTGTGCACTTCTTCCTTAGTTCTTAAGAAAATATTCGTTCTACAAGCAGGTTGACTACTATGTGATGCTGAAAGAACCAATCGAACCACATTTGCAAGGTGCTATTAAGTTCCTTTCCCGCCATGGTAATCAGAATCAACAAATGTCGCATCAGACACCAACTTCTTCCCACCGTGGTAGAATGGTTCCAACACCTGGTATGGCTCACTGGCTCAGAATACACAAATGTCCAATGCTTATGAACACTATGTTCTCCCTCCCTTCGTTGGTTCCTCCATATTCATCTACTTACTGTATTCTCCTTGTAGGTTCCATGTCCAATAATGGTTACCAGGATCGATCCATGAATGTACCACAAAATTCTATGGCTACTAGTGACTCATCAGTAATGTGTCCAGTGAATATGCAACGACAGGTAGCTCATATGATTCCAGTTCCAGGATTTAGCAGTCATCAGATTTCACCTTCCAATCCTGTTTACCCATGCGGAGCTGGATACCTCAATGGGGAGTCCAATGTCATACCACAAGTGCATGAGCAAAAACCCATGCCATTTTCTGTCAACCAAGATAGATATATAATGCAGCATGTAGGCACCCATGGTGGTTTTGGAGTACATTCAAGAATGTCGGAGCATTCCTCTTCATATGGTTTGTCGGGTCCACAAATTAATGGTGATATGAGTTTCTCTGGCTCCAATATGCAGCTATCATACAGAACTGTAGCGGCAAAAGAATTTATGAATATACCTCCCTATGGCAATTCACCTGAGAAATCGCTGCAGCAAGAATTCATTTGTCATCCTCCACAGGGACCACCAAGTAGGTGTTTTATTTTTTTACGTGTGCAATATCTCTCTTGTGCCATCATGTTTAATTATGTGCCACTGATATTCTTCAACAATCTTACATGTTATGGAAAGTTCAATACAAAATATGTTCTTAGTTTAGATTAAAATTTGCCAATAGAGGTCCTAATTTTTTTTATGTACTCCTATCTACTTTCAACAATGTGGACCCAAGTGATTTAACTTACATCTAATATATGCACTAGACTCGTCTTGCTGCTAATGATTTTATCCTAAGCCTTAGAGATATTGCTGCATGTTTTGATATGGTTGATATGTGTCATTGCACACGGTTTACCTTTTTACATTTCACTCTCGTCATAGTCATTTGGCATTGCAAAACCATTACATATATGCTATTTTTTTCTCTGAAATCAGTGTTTGTTTCTAGAAATTTTCATGACACTGTTTCTTCAACCTTAAAACCTACAGTAAACCAGATGAATGCTGCAAATACATTGCCCACTTCAAGAATGGAATGCACATTACATACAAGTCAGACAACCAAGCAACCCCTTCAACCAAAACCTGTTATAAAAACTGAGGTATTGGATCAAACGGAAAATGTGATCTTTAGGAAATCACAGTTACCTTACCAGCATCAGGAGCAACATTATTTTGAGCCTAATCGTCCTTGTTCCCAGTTTGTGAATGAACCACATCTTGGATCTTATTGTGACGAGCAACTATCTAATCAAGGAGCTTTACCATATAATGAGTTAACATATTCAAAAGCAACTGAAGGTAATGACAAAAGTGACCAGATGTATCGACAATATGTCTCTCATAATAATATTCAGATCACTTCGGGTTCTCAGCAGCTATTATCTTCACATGCAAAAGGTACCAAACTGGTAAACAGTATTTTTCAAAGACCAATGTCACAGGATGCAACAGAACATGTTACATCTGATTGGCTCAATGCTGGTTGTGCTATGACCCCAATTGATCACAAACCACCTAAGCTTCTAACAAGAGGATCTGAACAGGCAACAAATACATATGATCTACAAACATTGCGGCTGATCAAGTTCATCAATGCAAAGATTTCTCCATGTCCACTTGGGGATAGTTGTAAATCACCACTTTATGCTCGTCTACAGGAGATATTGAAGCATTCTAATGACTGTCAAACAGTAAATTGCTTGTATGGTTACTGTAAACAATCAAAGGATGCTATTTATCACTACAATAATTGTGTTAATGAGCATTGTTCTATATGTAGCAAAGCAAAAAGTCTGAGCCACTATTGTGATCAAACTAACAAGAGGAATACATTTGAAAGGAGTATTAATGGGGCAAATGATGACAGAATGGGTATCAACATGGTCACAGCTGAAACGTATGATGATCAATCACTTATGTCAAAGCGTTTAAAGTTGCAACTTCTGCCTCCTAATGTGTCTAGTGCTGATGCCTCTGTTCCTCAAGCATGTACAAGTATTGTGTCACAAAAAGCTCATTCTAAGCATCTTGGGCAAGATAAAATGTCATTTCCAAAACAAGAGCAAAATATTGAGATCAATATACAATCACCACGAAAGGTAGAGATAATTGGGTCTGGTGCTGTTGGTAAAACAGGTGCAATTCAAACTCATGTGGTTCATGATGTTTCAAATGAGCTAGATTCTTATACTGAGAAAAAAAATTCCATGTCTGACAAAGATACAAATGAAAGTGTTATTGATATTAAGATTAATGCAAATGGCTGTACAGATGCCATGATGTCAAAGATAGAGAAAACAAAGAGAAAAGGCATTTCACTCATGGAATTATTCACTCCTGAGCAAATACATGAACACGTCCGTAGTCTAAGACAGTGGGTTGGCCAGGTATGCTTCTTGACTATAAAAAATAGATACCACACTTCTTTTTGTTTTATTAATGCTAAGATTAACTCTCCTTGGTAAATTTTAATTACAAAATCAGGAATAATAGTGTTCAAGAGTTCTCTATCACTTTCATGATATGTGTATTATTGTTATAAAAATAGTTATAGAAATTTTCTCTCTCGATCCATAAATAGCTTTTTAACAGATGGTTGGAGTTGTCAAATTCAAAAGGCTATTTAAATATGGATCAACAAGTGGTCAGTGGGATTTCCTGCTATCAAATAAAATTTGAAGCATTTTAGTTATTTTGAGCACTATGTATCATGTATTTTGGAAAGAATGCCGAACTTGCAACAACATTAGCACTATAGATGTTGGTTGTTAGCAGATAAAAAGTTGTAACATTGCTTGCAAAGTTGCAAGTGGGTCTAGATGTTGATAAGAAATGCCAGTGTGTAATATACTTAAAAAGTTAATTTTGAATTTAGAAAAGTCAGGTTGGTCTTAACATTCTTCCCCCGAGTAGTGTTTTTTAATAATTAGTATGTTTTATTGCCTCAGTACCCAGCTGGTCACTTCCAGAAGTTTTTACCCTCATCCATGGCCAGTTACATTGGAATTTATAAAATCTATGTATTTACTGATTTCTAATAAAATATTTTGGTTGGATTCATATTTTTCTGTTGCTGTTGGATCACCAGCAGGAGTATGTGTCTAAGGCACTATGAAGTTTTTTATGAACTATTTACAATAATTTCTTCTTTTGACAGAGTAAGGCTAAAGCTGAAAAGAATCAAGTAATAGGACATTCTGAAAACGTGAATTCCTGCCAGCTTTGCAAAGTAGAAAAGCTTTTCTTTGAACCTGCACCAAAATATTGTTCTCCCTGTGGTGCTCGGATAAAACGGAATGCACCATATTATAGTGGTACTGTCACTAAAAGTGGTCCCTACTATTTTTGTATACCATGTTACAGTGAGTCTCGCAGTGACTCAATTTTAGTGGACAATATTCAACTGCTCAAGTCAAAACTTGTGAAAAATAGAAACGATGATGAGCTTGGAGAAGGAGAAGCGGTAAGAATTTTAGTTTCCCTCTTTCCTGGCTGTATATCCCCCACAGTTATGCATTCCTTTCCTTGCATACTAATTTAAGATAATTTATTGGTTCCACAGTGGGTTGCATGTGACAAATGTAAACGCTGGCAGCACCAGATTTGTGCTCTTTTTAACGCCAAAAGGAATGATGAAGAAAAAGATGCAGAATATATTTGCCATAGCTGCTATATTCAAGAGATAGAACATGGTTTGCGCACGCCTTTGCCACTGAATACTGTTCCTGGGGCAAAAGATCTGCCGAGGACTGTGCTTAGCAATCATATAGAAGAGCGCCTTCTTCAACGCCTCAAAGAGGAGAGACAGAACAGGGCCAACAAATATGGGAAAAATTTCAGTGAGGTTTGTAATAAAAGCTGATTTGGGAGATCACAAACCTAACTCTTCCCTCTATTGCCCTTTCAAAGTACTTTAAAAATTCATGAAGCCTGAAGACTTATATTTTCAAACTTTACAATATGAATACATCTTGGAATCTCCTGTTGTGAAAGTACAATAATTTCTGAGGTCTTTTATTTATGAGCAGATTTGCGTGTACTTTCTGAGTATTGTTTGATCTGCTGTGTCTTTATTTATTGCAGTTGCAACTTTTGAGTATAGGTTGACAGGGGTAACATAGCTGCGCGCAAGTTGTAGATGCATTTTATGATGTCCTTTTGCACATCATTAAGAACCTCCTACTATGCACCGCCACATTTCCTGTTCAGACAAAATCATGTGTATTCATTTTATATGCAAGTACACAATGCTGCTAAAAAGCTTCCAAAATGTGCAGTGATCGTACCTTTCTTGGTCTCGAGAAATTCTAGAACTAGAAATTTTGTTGTCCTTATGTTTTCCTCACTTATTAGGTTCCTGGAGCAGAGGGGCTTGTTGTCAGAGTTGTTTCATCAGTGGACAAGAAATTAAAAGTTAAGCCACATTTTTTGGAGATATTTCGAGAGGATAATTACCCAACAGAGTTTCCTTACAAGTCCAAGGTAAAAGAGTTCTCTGGCCATGTGAAGTAAAAAGTCACATATGACTAGAGTTTATTCCTTATCACCTATTCCGGGAAGAAAACTTTTGTTAACAAAAAACTCCTTATCTGGTTTTTGCCATTTTCCTGCAGGCCATCCTTTTATTTCAGAGAATAGAAGGCGTGGAAGTATGCCTATTTGGCATGTATGTGCAAGAATTTGGAGCAGAATGTGCATTCCCAAACCAACGTCGGGTGTATTTGTCATATCTTGATTCTGTCAAATACTTTAGACCTGAGATTGAAACTGTTTCTGGTGAAGCCTTACGAACGTTTGTCTACCACGAAATTCTGGTAATTTACTAGGACCAGTATGATCAACAAAAGAGAGTATGGGAGAGGGATGGTACTCAGATTGCAGCCCCATTTATTGTCATCTAACCATAGTTTTCCATGTGTATATATGTTACAGATAGGTTGTCTCCAGTATTGTAAGCAGCGCGGGTTCACTAGTTGTTACATATGGGCGTGCCCACCTTTCAAAGGTGAAGATTACATCATGTATTGCCATCCAGAGATTCAGAAAACACCAAAGTCCGACAAATTGCGAGAATGGTATGGCCATTTCTTGTCATTATGCCATTCTGCTTCTTAATTAGGTTCTGAAGTATAGATTGATGAATAACATATCTGGCATTTGTTAGTCTTGAGGTATGAGTTATTATTCCGTGTGCAGGTACTTATCTATGCTTCGAAAAGCTACTAATGAGGGTATAGTTGTTGAGCTGACAAATCTATACGAGCACTTTTTTAACCCTAAGACAGAATGCAAGGCTAAAGTGACTGCAGCTCGCTTGCCATATTTTGATGGTGATTATTGGCCTGGAGCTGCAGAAGATATAATCAACCAAATTTTCCTTCCAGAAGATGACAGAAACCTGCAGAAGAAGGGGAAGTTAAAGAAGACTATCACAAAAAGAGCGTTGAAATTCGCTGGTCTTACAGATTTAAATGGTAATGCTTCGAAGGATGCTATGCTGATGCAAAAGGTATATATTTTTCTTAAAATTCGGCAAGATATGTTCTTTCCACCAAGTTTTATTTCAGTCCTTATACTTAATCATCAACTTATGCTGCACAGCTCGGAGAAGCCATTTACCCAATGAAAGAAGATCTCATCATGGTCCATTTGCAACATTCTTGCCATCACTGTTGTATCCCTATAGTTTCAGGAAGACGTTGGGTCTGTAGTCAATGCAAAAGCTTTTATATTTGTGACAAGTAAGTTGATTTTTTTATAATGCATACAATTAGCCTTTTCTCTCCTATCTTAATGCAAATGATACGGTGCTCTCCTGCGTGTTCCATTTTTTTCTCTCGAAAGACGCAGGAGAGCTGCACTTTATTATATTAAGAAGAAGATAAAGAGAAAAGATCCCTGAAAATACAAACCCCACCACACACAACACTCACAAACTCACACCCACTCACCCACACACTCACCCCAGAGGATTCCTACATCAATCGCGCCCGCGACAGAAAGAAATGACGACCAAAAACAACAACAGCACTCGGATTACCTTACTGATGTGGGGGCAGTCAAGAAGGAAATTCCTCGAGCCCCTGCCATCGACCAAAGTTTTCTCTCTTCACAAGAATAGTAAGAGCACGTGCCATATCTGGAGCAGCTCCATCAAACACACAACTGTTTTGTTGATTCCATAAGGTCCAGGCCCCAAGAATTATGAGAGAGTTAATTCCTTGTAAAAGCAAACCGCTGATGTTACTGCATATCTTCTCCCACCAATCAGAGAAGGATGTGTACGTAGGCAGAGGAGAGAGATTGCAGACCCACTTGTGATAGGAAACGAAACCAGAATTCTCTTGCAAAGGTGCAGACGACAAGGAGATGATTAATAGTCTCTGATGCTTGGTCGCCCGACTTTTTTGTTTTTTAACCCTTTTCGCGAAAGAATTCCACAAATACACCCCTGGTGGAAAGATTTCAAAAAATGGACCCCAAGCTTGGCGATGTGGAACATGGCGCCGAGGTAACACGTCTCAGCGTCGTGGATCTTGGCGCCGAATCTGCATCGAGGTGGCATCAAAAGGGCATATGTGGATCCTCCGTGGCAGCGTGACTCGGCACCATGATCCACGGCGCCAAGATCTGTGGCGCCGAGAATTTCTTTCGCCAGTTCTCCACGTCATTAACATGCGTGTACATCGCCAATTGACTGGGCAAGAAGAGCTAGCGGTGTGCGGCACACCTTTCAATATGTGTTGCACCTCTGCCTTTCAGCAGCTGCTGTCTGTAGACCGATCAGACATCAGAGTGCCTGCCTTTTCTTGTTGTTGCACGACGCATGCACATACATGTGGGTGAGGTGGCAGGGGTGATCTGTTGTTCATGGGAGGCATGCATGCACACCTGTGTGTGTTTTGTGTGTGTGGCCTGACCATTCTTCCGGCCTTGGTCATCAGATTTGCTTTCCAACCCTGAAGTTGGTCCGCAATTTGGTCAATGTCAGGCTGCACTTGTGCTGCGTGTTCCAGAAAAAAAATGGTTTATGATTATTTGAAGTACTTTAGTATGATAGATGTGCATGTACATGTAAAGCTTGAAACTATCAACTTAAATTATTGGATAGCTTTACTATTCTTTTTATCTTGTTACAGCTAATATGAACCTTTGAGACTGATGAGTCTTCTGTTTCAGGTGTTATAATGTAGAAGAACAGCGTGAAGCCAAGGAGAGGCATCCAAGTAATAGTACTGACTTCCATATACTACATCCAGTAAGTTATCTGGAAAGTATTTTATCTAATCAGACAAAAATATATAAAAAATGCCAAGAATATTAAATATTATACTTTGATGCCATCATTTAGGTTGAAATTGATGGGGTGCCTGAAGATACCAAGGACAGAGATGGCATCTTAGAAAGTGAATTTTTTGATACCAGGCAGGCATTCCTGAGTCTCTGTCAAGGAAACCATTATCAATATGACACCCTTCGCGGTGCAAAGCATTCCTCAATGATGGTGCTATACCATCTTCATAATCCAGCTGAACCCGCTTTCGTAACCACATGTGATGTCTGCAAGAACAATATCAGAAATGGTCAAGGATGGCGGTGCAAAGAATGCGATTATGATGAGTGTGTTGCTTGTTACAAACACAATGAAGGCGCCAATCATGTCCACAAGTTAACTAACCACCCAACAGGAGCAGACATGGATGCTCACCAAAAGAAGAGTGCTGAAACGGTATTCTACTTCTTACTGTTATAATTCATCTGTTTTTAGTGACCGCTTCAGCATTGGTTATCGTAAATCGTAATAGACTCAATCCCTTCCATACCATCATTCATATTTGTAAGATCTATTCGATAGTCACCAATTCAACATGCTATTGAGCCACACACCATGGGAAAAACAACAGAACATGTCATCTTTTGCTCATAAAGTAAATGATAGTAGATGTTCTTTTTTGTATTATCGATAAACATGACCAATGGAACTAACTTAAGCCCCCTGTTTGGATCTTTCTAGCTTCTTATAAGCTGCGAGTCTGTGATAGCTGGGAATGGAGGGAAGCCAACTTATAGCTTTTTATTTTTGAAATAAAACGTATAGTTTTTTTACAAGCTGGTGGTTTAATAGTTGAAAACTGAACTATGCTGGGTAGTTTAGCTCTAACTGGTCCAAAAGCCTTATTTTGTGGCAAGCTTGAACTATGTTACTTTTTTTATCCACCTATTGATTAATCCCAGAACGAATTGGTTATTAACTACATAATGATGTTTTTTTTGTGGTGCTGCAGACACAGATATTGCTTCAACTTTTGGCACACGCAGGATATTGCTTGAGCCGTGGTGGATGCCAGTATCACAATTGCCAAAAACTTAAAACTCTCTTCCATCATGGAACGCAGTGCAAAACACGTTCATCAGGAGGCTGTCGTCTGTGTAAGAAACTGTGGGGATTTATTCAACTCCATGCCAAAGGTTGCAAAGAATCACAATGCAATTTTCCAAGATGCAGGTATCTGATCTCATCTCTCTCCCTCTCAACACAATTACAAAGCACCGACACCAGCGCATGTGCATCATGCATCTTTCGACAACTGAACTGAACTGTGATTGGGAACAGGGATACGAAGGAGTGTTGGAGAAAGCTGCAACTGATGCAATGGCAGTCTGAATCCCGGAGGCGTGCTGCCGTCAACCAAATGATGATGCAACGGCAGTCGGAGTCCAGCAGCCCGCCTGCTGGAGATGTTGTGAACGTGTAAGGAAGATCAAGAGGACCTGCTGGTTATTGACAGAATCAACGCGTTCTACACTGGAGGAAGCATTTTCAGCCTCGCTCAGTTCACCTGACTGGAAGTGGCACTGCAGCTGGTGGCTCATCCCTGACATGATTCGTTTTGTTCATCATGTTCAGATATCTGGTCTTCTGTTGTATGTTGTTCACGTATGATAGGTTTCTGTGCAAGTGTCGATTGATGAGAAAATTTTGTCGTAGTTTTGTTTCTTGGCAAATACAGAAAAGGGGTCTGTAGGAAAGACACAGCTATGGCCAGTCTTTGCGTTCATTGATTTCCGTCCTCACATTTTGTTTCTGTGTTAGACTGATCTTCATTTAAAATTAAATTTATTCAAAAATAAAACAAAAATGCCGTCACACACCCTATTTGCAAATGTACTCTATAGTTTTATTTGCCGGCCGGGTCTGCAATTTTGCAAATATCACGAACTGAAGACTCGGAAGATTATACGACGATGTAGGGTTGTTTGATACTCAGTTCGTAATTTTTTTATCACAAAAGAGAAATGGAAATAGAATTTAAATCTTCCTAGTGCTGGTTTTTTCCTCGAAAACGAGCTGAACACCGTCCCAACCTAAATAATGCATGGTTAACATAATAGTAACAATAAAGCTCTTACCATTTTTCTTAATTCTCCGTGGTAGAACTCATCCACCCGAATTCAAGTTTCGACTCAATATATGTTTTCTAGTTTTTTCTAAATTTATTTCAGTGTTCGATTTTGAGCCTGAATTCAGTATGGGTGCTATCATTTTTCTAAATTTATTTCGAGAAAAATCATCATGATCTAGCTATGAAGAGTACAAAAAAGTCGAGGCTGGAGCGTTTCCTATCCTAGATAGAAATAGATGAGTTGGAATTTGGTGTCTTCTTTCCTTCAAAAAAAAAAGAATTTGGTGTCTTCCAAATACTCCTGCCTGCCCTTCTGGCAAAGGGTCCACGGAAGCAACCACGTCGAAAGAGGGACGAACTGGGTGGTGGACACGTGAACCCGGCGCGCCCACGTCGCCGCGCCACCCGCCACCGCGCGGCCACGCCTCCGGCCTCTCCTCCTCCGCTTTCCCCTGCCCCCACACTGCCTCCCTTTATCCGTTTGAGTTCCTGACGGCGACATGCCGCGCCCGGCCACCTCGTCGCGTCTCCCTGCGCCGGGGGCCCCGCCGCCGAGCTCGCCTTTGCGCCAAGTGTGTGCCAGCCAGCCCGCGCAGCAACCGCAGCCACAACTGGAGCCCGGCACGGCAGCCACTCCCCAAGCCCCCGGCTTTATCACCCGCGGCCGCGAGATTCACCCAGAAGAACATTTGCGGCGACCACGCCGGATTCCGCCACCAGAATCAGCCGTCCGTCGGCAGCAGCAGCAGCGGCAACGGGCATGGCGGCCATCGTGGCGGCGCCGCGGGCGTCCGCGCCTGGCGGGGCGGCCGTGAGCACCATCGCCGCGTTCCACAGCCACGCGTCCCCAACCCGCGCTGCTCTCCCGCGCGCCGTGACCGCCGCCGCTTCCTCCTCCGTCGGCGCCACCAGGCGGTACCACCACGGCTCTGCGTGCTGCTTCGCCGCCAAGCCCACCACACCCTTGGCCACCGAGCTCGTCGACCAGTACGGGCCCGAGACGGCCGCCTCCACGCAGGAGGCCGCCAAGCCGCGCAAGAAACGCCGGTCCCGGAAGGGCAAGAAGTCCGCCACCGCCAAGCTCGAAGAGAAGAACGAGGGGGCGGACAAGCCGGCGGAGGCGGCGGCAGAAGACGAGGCGATGAAGAGGAAGAAGGACGCCGGCGCCGAGGACAACGCCCGGGCGCTGGTGGCTGGCCTTGACGACGTGATCGTGAACCCCGTGGGCCTGGGCCGGCGGTCGCGGCAGGTGTTCGACGAGGTGTGGCGCAAGTTCTCGCGGTTAGGCCAGATGTCCAGCGCCTCGGCCACGGCGCTGGCGGAGGAGGAGCAGGCCGTGCTCATCCGCGGCGGGCCCATGTGCGAGTTCACCGTGCCGGGGGCGCAGGACACCACCGTCCTCGTCGTCGGCGCCACCAGCCGCATCGGACGCATTGTCGTGCGCAAGCTCATGCTCCGAGGGTACAATGTCAAGGTCAGCATAGGCGCGCCACTGCGCTTCTTGATAGCTGCTCCAGAAACGGTGTTCGTTAATTTGGCTGAAATGGCAATGGTTTTTTATTCTTTCAGTGCTCGCATAGTCTGTTTCCTAAGGAGGCAAACCGAAAAGATTCTAATTTAGCATTTCAATTTTCACAGCTTGTCATCAGCAAGTTTTTTTTGGGTTCATGCTACTATTGCCTATCTAGATTTTCCACCATGGCCGCAGCCTCTGAATCTGCTGACGTGCTCAAACTATTAAGTCATTGCCTGCACAATTTGGCTGGGCTTAGATTGTGCGACTTATTAATTTGTCCCTTGCATTATTACATGCTGCAATTCTAGAGTTTGAGGTCTGAAATGATCGAAGCAATGTATCTACTGTGTAATATGAACAGTTGAACACTTGAAAAAAAAATCTACAACAGAAAAAATTAACTGTGCAACTGTTTTTTTTTTTTTGAAAACTCAAGATTGTCTATACTGCTAATTGGCTTGAGGAAAACAATCAATTATTGTGGAAAACATCTTAATTTCTGTTTGAAAAGAATTTCAAAAATGAAAACTGATGGAGTTTCTCAGTGTGTGAGCTGTTTCTTGTGCAATTATTGCCGTTATAGTGTTTTACTATACTTCAAGACATCTTATCGTTGGTGGTTTGATAAACTAATAAAAGTTGAACCTAATTTTCTCCTATTATGACAGGCTTTAGTAAGAAGAAACGACGCTGAAGTGATAGATATGCTCCCAAGGTCGGTGGATGTTGTTGTTGGTGATGTTGGTGATCCTGACACTGTCAAAGCAGCTGTGTCAGGCTGCAGCAAGATAATCTATTGTGCAACTGCACGTTCAACTATTACAGGAGACCTAAATAGGGTTGATAATCAAGGAGTAAGGAACGCCAGCAAGGCTTTCCAGGTATTCCTTCAAACTTAATTTTCTCATGCTAACATATATTTTTATAATGTTATTAAGAACCAGAAGTCCTTAATAAAGCATGTCACCAAGCTCAGCTTTATACTGCAGGATTACTATAACGAATTGGCCCAGCTCAGAGCTGGTAAAAGTAGCAAGAGCAAACTCCGGATAGCAAAGTTCAAGTCAGCAAAGTCCTTGAATGGTTGGGAGGTGCGCCAGGGATCTTACTTCCCAAATACTTTTGCTTCTAGATTTGATGAAGGTATCGATGCAGCATTTGAATTTTCAGAAGATCGGAAGGCAGTTTTCTCAGGTAGCACCTTTTATTTTGTTACTTTCAGACATGATTCTCAGTAAAAAAATACACTGATTTTCCTTGTTATTCTGGTTTATTTTGCATGTCTTCGGTTTCTAATGACATTCCTTATTTTCAGGATTTGTTTTCACGAGAGGTGGATATGTTGAGATATCAAAAAGGCTCTCTCTTCCTCTAGGTTCCACACTAGACAGGTATTAGGAGCTCTTATGTTTTGTTATTCTCTGATGTTACAAATCTTTATGAATGAAATTATGCATCAGAGTGTACTATATGAGTGACATTCACTTCTGTCGCTCTATGCTTAGGTACGATGGTTTACTTTTCTCAGTGGGAGGAAATGGAAGATCATATGTTGTTATTCTTGAGACTGGTCCACTGGCAGACATGTCACAGAGCAAGAAGTACTTTGCTCGGATGACAACAAAAGCAGGCTTTTGCAGGGTAAGTACTAGGTATTCTGTTTGATATCTTGGCCATATGAGCTGCTTAAGATGAATGCTAGGCAAAAAAAAAGTAGAACTTATTCTTTTTTATTATTTTTTTTCTGCAGGTAAGAGTGCCATTTTCGTCTTTTCGGCCGGTAAACCCACAAGATCCTCCCCTCGACCCTTTTCTTGTGCATACACTAACCATTAGGTTTGAACCAAAAAGGCAGGTTAGTGCAATGTTCTGTATTAATTTCCAATGTTACCATATGACAGTAAATGCAGCTTTGGCTATGACATCAAAAGGATGGCTTAGCAACTAATTCTTTCTGCAGAGACCTGGTGATGGATCTCAAAATGCTAGTGACCCCCGAAACTTTGAGCTAATATTGGAATTCATCAAAGCTTTACCTGTAAGTTGTCCCTACAATGATTTACTTTCACATAATTTAGGCTACTTGTTACTCTGCGCCCCAAAATTGATTGTTGAAAACTTGAAACCTAGTCTTTTTATGTTGAATTTTTTTCCAACATTCCATCTGATCATTTACCGGGAATTATTACCTGTCTCATGTATTTATAAGCATTTATTTTTGCAGACTGGACAAGAAACAGATTTCATACTGGTATCGTGCGCAGGTTCAGGAATTGAACCCAACAGAAGAGAACAAGTTCTAAAAGCTAAGAAGGTTATACTTTGCATAACCACTTAGACATACGTGTGTGTGTCTATTATCTAATTCAAATATTTAAGGATCCTGATACTCTTGTAGGCTGGAGAAGATGCATTGAGGAGATCAGGCCTTGGATATACAATTGTCCGCCCAGGCCCACTGCAGGTATCGTACTAAAACACTTGCTGATGTTGGTGAAGTTTCTAGTAATTCACTTTGGGGTCTTGATATTAACAGTGTGATAGGACATATGGTTAACCTAGAGGCAATCTATTTCCTTCTTATGAGCGAACATGAAAGTTACTTCTATATTGCTATATGTGTTTCATTCAACCTGGTTGCATGATGACCATGACAATCCTTTTTTTTTTTGAATCGTTTCAGGAAGAACCTGGTGGTCAGCGTGCATTGATCTTTGATCAAGGGAACAGAATCTCTCAGGTGAAATATCATGAACCATTAGTTGCTTGTGTGACGCCATATTATGCGGATCATATGCTATAGATGGAACACTATACCTTTAACTTCCCTATGTAGGGTATTAGCTGTGCTGATGTAGCAGATATTTGTGTCAAAGCATTGCATGATTCCACTGCAAGAAACAAAAGTTTTGATGTAAGATATATTCTTCTGCCTCTTTCATTTATAGCGACGCTTTTCCAACTGACAATAATCAGCAGTTGTGCATTGGCTAACTTGTTCATGCGCACTCAATAGGTATGCTACGAGTACGTCGCTGACCAAGGGAACGAACTCTATGAACTTGTAAGTCTATAACTGAAATCCAAAATTGGTGGATCTTTTAATTCCAATGAGGCCATAAATTGTTGTTTCTTGTTCATTTTCATGTTTGATAATGTGTTGTGAATGTTTTTCAGGTGGCTCATCTGCCAGATAAGGCTAACAACTATCTTGCACCGGCATTATCTGTTCTAGAGAAGAACACCTGATTCACAAGACTCAGATATATGTGTTATATACGAGTCATATAATGTGTATATTTTCTCCTTTTGTAAAGTCATACATTTTTCTTTTGTATACAAGCCTTGTGGAATTCACATGATACGCCACTTCGGCACATTTTGTAAAGATCGCCGCACAGATTGACTTCAGGAAACCAATATCGTGACTTTGTTGTCATTATAAGTCCTATCCTACTCCTTTCATTTAAAAACGTAAACTTGCACATTTTGACAGCAGAAAATAAAATAGAAGAGACCAACTTTTGAAGCAAAGGGAGCAATGCCCCTGATGAAATGATGATATGATTTATTTGCGAAGTTATGTATACACTTATCTTGAAAGTCATAAACTTGTGGCCACAAGTTCAGAATGCAAACCTGCACGGACCACTTATCCCCGGTGTAAGTTGCAATGTCTAGCCAGATTCACCGTGTAAACTCTGCCACTGCAAAATCCAATCAGATATCTTTTTTTCAGCATCAGTGGTCCGGAGCACTCTTACTCTCTTGGGAAAGTTGGTTTCAGGCTGTCTTCTGCTCAAGCAGGCAAGCAGCTGTAACAGCAGTTATCACCTGATGCTGATGGTTGGCAACCAAAGATTCAATGCTCTGATCCTTCTTGGTTTGTCTCTTCCAGCAGATTTGTCATGAGTAGTTGCATTCGTTGGTTCTGTGATAGTTCTGATTATCAAGTTAAGCTGTGTTTTCTTATTTTCGTTTTGTATCATCTCACATTATAGTATGTGAATATACAAGCAATGCTACTATTGAGCAAAGGAAGTTGCTTTAGTTTTAAATGGATTTATTTAAATTTTGAGTCAACATAATTGAAATATTTTTTTTGCAGAGTTTTTTTTGGGAGTTACAGAGGGATAGAACTGATCGTGAACGTAATGCAGGACAGGTTGTTTTTGCGTTATGCCGATTGTGATGGTCTGAAGTCTGAACTCAGATCTGAATGGAGAGTTGGTGACAACTGAAAGTCTGAAACAAGGGGAAGATGGCGACAAAGAAACGCAAGCCGCAAGTCTAAGGTGGGCGTCGCCATCGGCTATCCAAGGCCATCTTCTGCGAAATCCCTCTCGTGCAGTCGTGCTGCTGCGTCTGCTCCCCCTCATCTTCTCCTTCTCCAGCGTCCAGGTAAGCCTGCGACCATCTCCTCCTCCTCCTCATCTTCTTCTCCAAGATTTGGTCTTTGACTGCACAACAGCAATCTCCTCACTTATTTTCCTCTGAGAATTGCCACCTCCAACCCCAGCCTCAGTTCAATCCAACTGCCCCACCCTCTTGTTTCTCATCAAGATTCTGGGCAATATTAGGAGATAAGATAGTTCCCGATTGCTAACCATGTATGCGCAATCCATCTTATTGGCATTGACGTTGCAGCTAGGCCATGGCGTCCACCGTCTCCTTCTCCCCGGCCAACCTTCAGATGCTCCAGGTTAGGAGCGGCCACGGCCACGCGGCCTTCGGGAGCTGCTCCGCTGTTCCAAGAGCCGGTCCAAGGCTGCGTTCCACGGCCGTCAGGGTCAGCAGCGAGCAGGAGGCGGCGGCGGCCGTCAGGGCGCCGTCCGGGAGGACCATCGAGGAGTGCGAGGCCGACGCCGTCGCGGGGAGGTTCCCTGCTCCCCCGCCTTTGGTTAGACCAAAGGCCCCTGAAGGAACTCCAGAGATCAGGCCCCTTGTATGCACTCACTGGATATCCAATGCCAATTGTGCTCTCTAGTCCAGTTGCAAAATTCTGAATTGTACCATTCCTTTCCCACGTATTGCTCAGGACATGACAAAGCGCCCTCGTCGCAACCGGAAGTCGCCTGCTCTTAGGGCTGCATTCCAGGAGACGACCATCTCACCTGCCAATTTTGTGCTCCCATTGTTTATCCATGAAGGTTGGTAGTGGAATGCAATGATATTGAGTGTTGGACATGAGAGAGTTTGATATATCTAGTTTGTTTGGTGATGCTCTGCAGGAGAAGATGATGCTCCTATTGGGGCTATGCCAGGGTGCTATAGACTTGGGTGGAGGCACGGACTTCTTGATGAGGTATTGGAGGTCTTAAGGATATATTATGAATGTTGACAGAGAAGTATATTTTCTTGGATCACTAGTATTAACTGTTCAGATATGCAGGTTTACAAGGCACGCGATGTTGGTGTTAACAGTTTCGTGCTATTTCCAAAAGTTCCTGATGCATTGAAGGTAATGTTAATGTATATAACAAATTTCTTGTTTGTTTTTGTCTTGGTGTGGCTCACACTCTTCTTTCTGTCCAGTCTCCAACAGGAGATGAAGCATACAATGATAATGGTCTGGTTCCACGCACAATCCGCTTGCTTAAAGACAAGTTCCCTGATATTGTAAGTTTTGTGCCCCTCATTCAATGTTCAGAGCTCGCATCATTGTTCTTAGTGTTGTTTCTTGAAATCATTTGATTGGTTTAGGTTGTCTACACGGACGTTGCATTGGATCCTTATTCATCTGATGGTCATGATGGTATTGTGAGGGAAGATGGTAAGAAAGATGGTCACCTTGTTTTTATTCAAGCACCCATAAGATATCCATGATATGTGACCATTTTCATCCATTCACTGCATATTGATCTTGCTAATAATTAAAAAAAAATACTGTAAGGCCAAGGTAATTTCACAGATTTGGACTGCAAACTCAGATAATCACATATGTTCACCTTTTCCTAAAGATGCTGTAAATAATCAATTTCCATGTCTTCATAACTTGTCCTCAGTAAACATTTGTCAGGATTACTTTTTTGGGGGGAGGCATAGACAACACAGTGTGCTTGGTTGGATGGAAGTTATGTTGAACCATGTTTCGTGCTTTTTTCATTGGCTAGCTAAACTGCGCCTCACTGCACTTATTTTGCAGTCAGTGACTTCAATGTTTCCCTTTCATGAGTAATTGTTTGAAGCACACTAGTCAAGGTTTCAATTTGGTTTTACGTTATGCTGCACAATGATGCTTGAGTTTGTGGACCAGATATTAGGGAAGTCATAAGAAATATCCAAAATAAACTTTTTGCTCAAGCTAATCATTGTTTTTTTATGTCTTATATCAGGAGTAATCATGAATGATGAAACAGTTTATCAGTTGTGCAAGCAGGCTGTTTCACAGGTTGATCTCATCTCTTGATTATTCTGATAATGGCATAACTGCATTAGTTCTTTTCACAAAAGATGCTTCCCTAAATAAATAGGCTCGTGCTGGTGCTGATGTTATCAGCCCTAGTGACATGATGGATGGCCGTGTTGGAGCACTTCGTGCTGCTCTTGATACGGAGGGTTTCCATGATGTCTCCATTATGTCCTACACAGCGAAGTATGTATCTATGATGTTCATGTCGTCATATCTTTTCCATGCCCCATATTTGCAATCCTGCTTAAATCTGTATGGTATGTTTTTGCAGGTATGCCAGTTCATTTTATGGCCCATTCAGAGAAGCTTTAGATTCAAATCCAAGATTTGGAGATAAGAAGACGTATGGACCTGACACCAAATATACTATTTACATCATATAAACAATATGTTTTCTTGATATCTAAGTGTTTGCTTTCTCTTCATTCTGAAGTTATCAGATGAACCCAGCCAACTACAGAGAAGCCCTCATAGAAACTGCAGCAGATGAGGCAGAGGGAGCTGACATTCTACTAGTAATGCTCCTGCTCTATATAATAAATAGCAGTGGCTTGTTATGAAGATGGAATGATGTGTTGGTCTGAAATCATGGTCCTCATTTGACAGGTGAAGCCAGGATTACCATACTTGGATGTCATCCGACTTCTTCGGGATAATTCAGCATTGCCGATTGCTGCCTACCAGGTTAATTCAGTGCCCACGCTATTTTGAACTTTTCCCTTTCATTTTGACAAAAAGTTCATGCTCCCTGTTTGGTGTTGGAAGTACAGTGATAATGCTATTTGGCCTTGCCGATTGTCTGTGCTTTGGCGTTGGCACATAGTACTGCATATCAAAATTCAATCTTTCCAATTGCTGAGCATGTGCCATGTGACTAGTTAATCTCGTATTCATTGCGCAAGAACCTCTCTCACTTTCTTTAAAGACCATCAATTACGTTATTTTGAGCATGATCACTTGTCAAAGTCCGTAGTAGAGCATGTGCCGCTCTACTATACACTTCTGCACATGTGAATGGGCATTGATGCTTATGTAATTATGGATTTTGTGGCCCTGCTCTGTGTTTGCATAAACCATACGATTGTCTGGAAATGCATGTGTTGGCAACTTGGCATCAATACTGGCACCAAAGTTTTCAGTAACCGGATACAATGCTGCTTCCCTGAAAGTTTTTTTTTTAAAGAGATTCCCTGAATTGTTTTGCTGGCACTTACTAATCCCGGCCCTTGTTCAGGTATCCGGCGAGTACTCGATGATCAAAGCCGGCGGTGCCCTGAGCATGATCGACGAGCAGAACGTGATGATGGAGTCGCTCATGTGCCTGAGGCGGGCCGGCGCTGACATCATCCTGACGTACTTCGCCCGTCAGGCTGCCAGCGTCCTGTGCGGCATGGGATCCAAGTAGGTCAAACCCTGGTAAAAGGCTGCGGGAGCTGATCGAACGCCGACGGTCATTCTTGCATTGCGTATCACGCGACATGATGAGTTTTTGAGTTCTGCAGCCGCATCATTGTGTAGCCCAAATGGTTGCTAATAGTGGAGTACTCCGTAGCTTGCAAATATCGTGCTGAGGATGTTTTGCTTGAACTTGGGATTTACCTGAGGCCTCGAATAAGTAGTGTTTGTAGTACGTGTGAATTGGTTTGTGTCAGGAAGAAATGGAAATAGTCCTGCAAACACTGTCAAGTTCTTTTTTTTTCTACCAGAGTTTGGCATGCAGAACTGAAGATTTTACGCAATCTTTTCGGTGAGCTGAAGATCGTCGAGGCGTTGTTTGCCATCTGATCTGATAACCCGAACAGGGACGAGGACGAGGGCACATTCATAGCGTCTCACATGATCCCACCATCAGCTACGAGGGCTAGCTAGATCCTCCGGGTTGCCGTGAGAAGAAAGGAAATGGTGGCCTCGCCGTGGCCGATGGAGATCCAGCGCAGGCCCCGACGGCAGATCGATCGATGGATGGATCGCATATGGATGTGTCAGTAAATGGTAGCACTGTTTGGATCTCGAGCTGCCGGCACCTGCAACGAAGCAGGAGGGGCCAACCCACACGCTCCTCAGCTGCCGCTCTTGCTTGCCGCGGCGAAACCCCAAACGGAAGCACCAGCACGGCTTGCCGCTCTTGAGCCTGAGCTCGCCGCCCTGCCACGCCACGGAGGAGGGAGGTGGACATGGAGCAGGCGAGAGGCGTCACGTGAGGCGCGCACGGACACCCAAGAACAGGGATGGGGCCTGGGGGGTCTTTGCTATTGCTACTCCCAAGCCAATGCCGCTGGAACTGTTAATTAAAGAGAAGTTATTACTAATACGATGCGCTGCACTTGTCCCAAGCCAATGAAGAAGCAGCGGCCAACTGTTCCTGTTCCAGCAGCGGCCGGCCACAACCGCCGGCCACGCAGGCTAGGCTACAGGCAAGGCTAGTTTACGGCCTCCCATGGCAGCGCGCCTGCGCCATCGTCCTCCCATCGGTAGCGCCGTAGACGAAGCCTCCTGAACCGTCCATGGAAAGGGATCAAAGGCAGAGAGCACCTCGCTCCGAGGTAAGAGCCTCCCCGAGTCGCCGTAGCCACGACGCACGTGACGTTGTCGGAGCGGCGGCGGCGGTGTGGTGGCGCCGGAGTGCGGATTTCATGCTGTTGCCAGTTTGCCACAGGGGTGGACTCCACCGTACTTCATCCACGAGTGGCCCATGGACACTTAGAGCTTTTTTTGAATCGCTTTTCCAATTGCTTCAGCTTCTCAATGCGCCGCCGCGGCTGCAACTGCAATGGCCTCGACTCATCTGCTCGTCGTCTCTGATGGAACTCTCTCACAAATCAAAAGAGCAATCGACAACACATTTGCAGGAAAAATACGTAACAGGCGAGCATGATCAGACTCATGGAGTGACGAGCTACCGTAGTAAAGAAACTAGTGGAGAAAGAACAAAGAATCCGCAGAGCCTCTGCTCTGAATCCAATCCGATCGAACAAAGGATCGAGAAACTTAAAGCTACAGTAAAAAGAACAGCTGGAGGAAGAAGAAATGGGGAAAGAGAGGAACAGCTACAGTGCAAGATGTACTGTTGACGACGACTACGGCCGTCTCCGGCGAGGAGCGCCGACCGCCCGGGCACGGAGGTGGCGCCCAGCCAGCCGACTGCTCGGCTCGGCTGCTACTGCTAGTTCTTGTACTACGGCGTCGTTGGCGGCGGTGGGGACGCGTAGGACACGCCGTAGACGTTGACGGGAGGGAGCAGAGGCGGCGGTGGAGAGGAGTAGGACACGCCGTAGACGGGCGGGAACGGCAGCTTCCCGGGATCGGACGGTGGCGGCGGCGAGGAGTAGGACACGCCGTGGACGGGCGGGAATGGCAAGCCGCCGCTGCCGCCGCCGGGTGTGGATGGCGGGGAGTGCTGGTTCCCATGGTCACCATCTCCGCCCTGCGGTGGCGGCGACCAAGAGCCTGGAGAAGACGGTGTTCCTGGGGATGGTGGGTGGTAGCCTGGCGTCGTCGGCGTCGATGGCGACCCTGGTGTGCCGGGGGTACTTGATCCTGGTGTGCCTCCTGGAGTTGTCGGGGATGACGGCGATCCTGGTGCGCCGGGAGTCGTTGGCGGGTATGTCGATCCTGGCGTGCCCGGAGTCGTCGGCGTCCATGGCGATCCTGGCGCGCCGGGGGTCGTCGGCGGGAATGGCGACCCTGGCGTGCCTCCTGGAGCCGACGGCGAGCGCGGTGGCCAGACGCCGCCGGGGTGCTCAGTGGGTGGCGCTACCACGGGTTGACCTGAGGGTGACCAGCCGGACGACGGTGGCTGGTAACCGGAGGACGGAGGCGAGCCGCCATGGGATGGATCCGACGAAGGCGGCATTGACGGGTTGGGGCTGCTGCCGCCGCCGGGTGGCGTCGAAGAAGAGCCCCCTGGTGGAGAAGGGTACGACGGCGTCGTGGAGCCCCCTGGCGGTGACGTCGAGCTCCCGGGTGGCGACATCGAGCTCCCGGGCGGCGACGAGGAGCTCCCTGGCGGCGATGGGTATGACGGCGTCGTGGAGCCCCCAGGCGGCGACATGGAGCTCCCTGGCGGAGGACTGCCGGAGCCGGAGCCAGGCGGAGACCCAATGCCACCACCACCAGGCGCAGGCGGGCTGGACGCGGGCGGTGCCTGGCATTGCGCCGTGCTGCAGTCGAACGGGACGCCCGCGGCGGCGCACTGCGCGGGCGGGCGCTGCGCTGGAGCCCCGGGGATGCAGTTCCACCTGCCGTCCACCGTTGCCACCGGGCACCCGGGGCGCGAGGTGAAGAAGTTGTCCTCGTAGGTGAAGTTCCTGAGAGTGCTCTGCAGGCCGCAGACCGCGGGCGGGATGGGCCCCCGGAGGAGGTTTCCGGCGACGTTGAGCTGCTGGAGTGCCGACATCCCGGCGACGCTCGCGGGGAGCGGGCCCTGGAGGTGGTTGCCGCTGACGTCGAACACGGTGAGCTGGCTGAGCAGCCCGACCTGCGGCGGGATGCATCCGCTGAGCTCGTCGTCGATGAGGACGATCTCGTTGAGCGTGGCGGCCATCCTCCCAATGGACGGCGGGATGCACCCGCCGAGCCTGTTGTGCGCGAGCACGACCACGGACGCCGGCGAGTTCCCGAGGTTGGCCGGGATGGGCCGCGTGAGGCGGTTGTTGTTGAGGATGATGGCGTCGAGCGTGCGGTCGAAGAGCGCCGGCGGGATGGGCCCCTCGAACTCGTTGAACCTGAGGTCGAGGTACCTGAGGGACGGCAGCGCGAGGACGACGTCGGGGAATGGCCCGACGAGGCGGTTGTTGCTGAGGTCGAGCTCGTGGAGGAGGCGGAGGTGGAGGAAGGTGTCCGGGAGCACGCCGCAGAAGCGGTTGGAGTTGAGGTGGAGCAGCGCGAGGTCGGGGACGCCGCGGGGGAGGTCCTCCGGGATGTACCCCGCGATGTCGGCGTGGTTGAGATCGATCCCGGCGACGGCGAGCCCGCCGCCGGACGGGTGGGGCGCGCAGAAGACGCCGTTGTAGGAGCAGACGTTGAAGCCCACCCAGTTGGCGGTGAAGTTGAAAGGGTCGGAGAAGATGGCCGTCCGCTTCCACGACTGCAGCGCCGCGTACGCCGCCTGCAGGCGCGGGTTGGTGGTGGCCCCCAGCTGCGACGACGCGGGGGGAGCGAGCGCGGCGGCGAGGAGGAGCAGGAGGAGCGGGACCGGCCATTGGAGGTGGTGGTGGCGCCGCCCGCCTCGCGTGGAGGCGAGGGCGAGGGGAGCGGTCATCGCGGGTGGCTGGCTGGCGGCGGCGCGGGGGGCGTGAGGTTTTAGGTGGGGGGGGGGGGGGGGGTGAGGGGTTGTGGTGGGGGAATGGGAGTGGAGTGGAGGGAAGGAGGGAGGGGGAGGGCGGGTGGCAGCTCGCGGTGTCAGGGGGTCACATGGCGAGGGTTAACGCGGAGGTGTGGGCCGGGGCGGGCACGGAGAGCAGGAGGGAGCGCGGGGCGGTGCCGGACGGGACGGCCGCGTGGGTTCTGCGTGCGTGCGTTGCTTGCTGCCTGGGAGTTGGGAGGTAGCTGGGCGGGGAGCGCACTGTTTAAACTTTGAACGAGTCGCGGCGTTGCATGGCATTTTCTATCAGAAGGGAGTATTTTCGCCGTGCATTTACACGTACCATTTTCTTCAGAACCTACACGTACCACTGCTACGGGAAATACTCGAAATGATCGATCGGCAGCAGTCGAATTCTAAAAAAAATAAGGATTCATATGGTGAATAAAGAACTTTCATCGCCGAACAGGGGCCTGTTTAGTTGGCTAAAAAGTAGCAAAAACTACTGTTTCAACTTCTGTAGCACTCCTGTAACACTTTCGTTTGTTTGTGGTAAATATTGTCCAATCATAGACTAACTAGGCTCAAAAGATTCGTCTCGTGATGTACAACAGAACTGTGTGATTAGTTAATTTTTTACCTACATTTACTACTCCGAACATATGTCTTTTGGTGTATTTAATGTGATGTGATGGAGAGAGAGTTGAAAAAGTAGCAAAATTTTGACTAAATTTTAGCCAACTAAACAGCGTTTGCTCCAAATTGAATTTCATTTTTCCCCCGACGAAACCTGAGACGGTCAGCTCAAGAAGGCTAAAATAACTTCCTCTTCTGAACTAATTAATGGCGGGGGGGCTTTGTGATGTGCACCGCGCCCGCGTGCGCCCGTGAATCTCAAGGCAGCTGGCACGATGCGCAGTTGCACGGGGCTCCTTCGTTCAAAACATCTTTTGATCGAAGCTTCTCGGCTCCATCTTCCCATCACTTTTACCGTTACCACTCGGGTCAACGCGCTGCCGCCGACGAAACATTAGTGAATTTCTTTTTTCTTTGTTTTTTTTTGTTTGGAGACTGTAGAGGAGCCTACTGAGAGGGGCAGCGCATCGTGTCCGCTTGTGCCGCGGATCTTCCAGCGCCTGCATTTTCGGTGCATTCATTCAATAGGGTGTTGCCAATACGGCCGGATAAAGCAATTAACCTCCTGCCCATCTTCTGACCACCATTTCCCCAATTTGGCGTACTATCTGCCAGCGCAGTACTACTAGTATTTTCGCGATGGGAAGGTGAGGGCCCACGTGCCAGAGGTTCATGCAAGGCAGTAATCGTTTTCTTAGATTTGTTCAGCAGACCTACTGATTTGTTCTACATGATTGTTCGGATAGAAAAATATTATATACTGATTTGATTGGCTGATTTGTTCGATTGATTTGTTTTGAAAGAAAAATACTAGTAGAAAAAACAAGAAAGAAGAGAAGACGAAGACAGGCAGGAACGACTAGAATGCGAAGGCCAAGTGAGATAAGGCCCAGCGGTAGCGAAAGGCCCAACCCATATGAGCTTGAAATGCAAGAGAGGCCACATGCTGATGTTCATAATTCAGCCGAGAACATGCATATTCTGATCGTTATGATGCCAGACACAGCAAGGTTTTGAGTACACTACCAGTTTGCTGGACGGCTCCCGTTCCCACCGTTATGCATGCTGCAATGTAGTCGAATCAGTGGAATGAAGATGATGTAACAAAGCAAAAAAGCATTTGTTTTCAGATGAGAGGGAGCAAGCCAGACAGCATTTACCTTGGAGGAGAAAATGAATACTGACTGTGACTGATGGTATCTTGACAGCATGGAAGTGGACAATGAAGCTGCCTTGATAGCGGCTCCACAACACAGAATAACTTGAGTTGCTAAAACACATGGCTGATGTGCCTCTGCGGTGGTTCACCCAGCGGAATCTGAAAACCGGTTCATGTGAATCAAAAAAAGCAGAAAATCTGTGACTACTAAATATAATTGCATATGCAATACAAATGTAGCACAGGATACATAACCAGGTTCCCATCAATAAGCAATATAAGTAGAATTATTTATTATTTATGGGTGGTGGCAGTTGGGTAAGACAGCTAATTACTTAATTCTTAGTGACATGAATTTATGTCCTAACACAAGCCTCACAGCAGTTCAAATCTAGAAAAATAGCCAAAGAACCTAACGTGAAAAGTACTAGACAGAAAACACCAAATAAGCAAAATCTTGCTAACAGCACTAATTCAAATGCTAGATGTAACTGCACATCAGACACAAATGTATATCAACTAAATGGCTGGTCATTTGTAAAAACATAGGATTGTCCTATATCAGTAGAAATGCCTTCAGGCAAACAATTCCTCAAAAACAACAATCAAGATGGCACATGAGGAAAGAATTTCACACCTCTCCAATTGACCATTTTTCCTTCAACCAGATACTATCATCCTGATTTTCATTTTTGTTGTCCCTGTTGGATGAGAGAGTAGAGATAAGCAACAGCAAATTCACAAATGTTGCATATAAAATTTCAAAGTCTTTATCGAAATCTCCTAGGTATCTTTTTTCTCGAATATGCAGGACAACTGCATATCATTGCATCAAGAAAGGAGGAAGATCAAAATAGCCCCACTTGCCCCTAAGGGTATAAAAAATTTATACCAGTTCATTAGATGGACTAAAAGGAACTTTTTTCCCTCGTAAAAAAGGCATGTACTCAAGTTCAGTGTATTGTATACTCCCTCCGTGCCTTTTTAGCTGACGCTTGGGAAGCGTGCTCGACAGATAAAAAGGGACACAGGGAGTACATCTTATTGAAGAACTTACTCAACAGGAGCTTGGTGTAAGGTACTTGTCGTAGCTACGATCCCACTCAGTAAATCTTGTGACTGCCTATCAATGTCTCTGTGATGGCTTGAGGAGGAAGACTGCTGATAGCCTCCAGGAGGCTTCGGGAAATTGCCAACACTGGACATGCTTGAGGCCGCAGATGGTTGTTGTGATACCTGGCTTCCAAATGAACCTGCAAAATCCTATAAGTTGAAATGGGAACCAAAATAACAGGCAGGATATACTATTATCCTAAGTTAAGAAAAAAGGGAAACGAAAGGAAAGGAAAGAAAGGGATATGCATATCTGTTCAACAGTAAGTGGCTAGTAGGATTTGATGAGATTCTGAGCCCATACTAGTGTCCTCTAAAAGAGTCCAGTAGGATTCCTGCTGAGTCCAATTTTAATCCTAAAGCTGTGTAAATTAAAGGTCTGGAGTTCCTAATGGGCACAGGATCATCCCGAAACATAGACATATACATTACTACATTAGCAATTTACAAAATGGTTAAGTTTTTTATCACTGTACACCAAAAGATTAACATGGTCGAATAAGAATAGTTAAAGACCATCAAGATATGGATATACATAATCACACAAACTGTTGCTCACAAATTAATTGACCAACCTACTAGGCCGAATAAAGAAGTAACGGTCTAATTGCATAGATCAGTCAATAATGCATACCCGAAACTCCAAATTTCATATCAGAACGGCCAAAAGTAGGTGCAGGAAATGCTGGCGCCTGGACAGATTGACCAAAGAGAGTATTGGTTGGGACTCCTGGTGCAGTTCTGCATCAGATAGCTCCTTGAAATTAATACAGCATGAGCGCACAAGAAAAATACACTGATCGTATGCATAACAATGCCAGTAGATCATTTTGAGTTCTTAACCTTCAAGATGATCATGCAAATATTACCTAGGCCCAGATCCAAAGCTATTTCCTGCTCCAACTTGACTGAAACTACTGAACACTGGTGGTCCACTAGTTTGAGGAACCCCAAATGATGTGTTATTCTTCACTTCAGGAAAGGAAGCCACAGTTGGAAAGCTTGGAGTTTGTGATACTGATACACGTGGATTGTTCAGGAAATTAGTAAACTCCATCAGCTTTGCATTTTGCAGATTCCTTTCACCCTCTACCTGAACAAAGGAAACCAAAGAATGAGAGTCTATTCTTGTATACCCAGCAAATAAAGATTTACGGTGATCAAACTATAAAGTGAAAATACACTAAGTAGTGTCGACTTGCTAAAAATGCCGACACCATATTGCAGTTCTCTGATGAATATGTTGCCATGCAGGTACCTTTTACATGGCTCTAACATTTGAGAATAATATACACGTACAGTTTCAAACAATTCTGATAGATATATATTTTTTCCATGCCACTTTTGATATCAGTATAATGAAGTTGAACTGCACAGGATGAGCTTACTCGTAATATTACACATACTTCAAGGTGCAGGATACATACTTCAAAGTGCAAAATTTGAATCACAGATTTTTTTAGTAACAAGTTGGGAGTGCCAGTAAGCTTACTATTGACTGCAGAGGAAGCCCTTGCCGACCATCCTCGTAAGCTTTAGCTCTCAACTCCTCAAAGCTAATATCCCCCGTGATGTCACAAGGACCACTAAATGCAAACGAAATACAAAAGCATGAGCACAAATACAAGGCATAGGGCACTGTTGAACCACAATAAGTATATTCACCTTCTGAGGTGAGCATAACATGTAAGCTTCCAGAGTGGAGTTTCATTCTTAAAATCCTCAGCAATCTGTTGTCGGCAGGACTCTGGATTTGTACAAGAGCTGGCAAACAACTCGCAAAGTTAGTGACTCGCCCATAACCACGGGTAACCCAGTAGGATCGAAAGTACAGAAATTCAGCACCGCAAACTCACGTGTGGGCTGCTGCAGGTGGCTGTGCCGCTTCCGGTTGCTTTGTTGGACCTGAAGGGTCCCTTACCCATTTATTTTGAAATGGCTAATTCAACAAAATCCATCAGTCACACACAATGCTGAATCCTGCAGCCGAGGACCAATAATAGAAACAGATCCCACTCCCCATTACAAACACAAACCTTTGATGCACCTTGCACCCCGAATCCAAAAGGGTTAGGCTTCTGCTGTTGCTGCTGCTGCTGCTGTGGCTGCTGGAACTGCGCACCGAACGACGGCTGCTGCTGCTGCTGCTGCTGCCTGCTCCCAGAGCCGAACCCAAACGGGTTAGGCTTCGCCTGCTGCTGCTGTTGCTGCTGCTGAGAGGACGCGTGCACGAACCTGCACTGCGCTCCGTACTTGCAGCTGCACCATTCAGAACAAGCATTACAATCACGACGTGGTACCCCCAGTCCGAGCAAACGGGGCATTCAGAGCGAGCATCGCGATTGAGCAAGAGTAACCACAGTCGGAACCAATCAAAGGCCGCGGCAACGGGAGAAGGGAGAAGACGACCCCGTACCTGCCGCGCTGGAAGTTCCTGCAGAGCTCCTGCCGTCGGCTCATCGCCGGGAACGGAGAGGGGAAACCGATCCGTGCGCGGCGCGGCCCGGGAGCCCGGCTCTAGGGTTTCGTCCCCACTCGCCGCCGCCCTCGACTGCAAGACCCCACTTCCGCCACCGTCACGGTGTTCGCGTGGAAGCGACGCACTGGTGAAATTTGAAGAGCAGTAGGGACCCCAGCTTTCCTTCCTCCGCGGCGGAGCACGCGCGGACGGAGTCGGAGTCGGGGAGCGGAGAACCCCCAGCCGGAGGACGGGGAGAATGAAGGAATTATTTTATATATTTTTTTAATCATTTTGCAAAAATATAGGACAGGTTCAAAATTTTACAGTTTTGACAACCATTCGCCGTGGTCCACGGCGGTTTCAGGTCTAACCGCCGTGGCCCACGGCGGTTCGGCAGTCGCCGTGGGCTACGGCGGTAGCAGACGGCGGTTGCAGTGCCCCCACGGCGGCATGAAGCCGCCTTGCAACCGTCGTGGGCCACGGCGGTTGCATGTGGCCAACCGCCGTGGGCCACGGCGGTTAGTTTTTTTTAATTAACGAGAGAAAACACACACATTTGCAATGTCATGTACGGTGCTAGTACCCTAACGAAGCACCTTATGTACAGATAACATGCCTTAGGGAATTTAGAAATTTCATTGCAACATTCCTAATGAATCTAGTTGCACGAGAACTGCCCAGAGAGCATAGAGCCGTCGGAGTGTTGCGACGGCATGTAGTACCCCGGTGGGGGTGAATGTGGTGAAGGTAGAGGGGACCAATCTTTCTTGTGGCATTCACAAGTGCAGGTCGAACATTTGCAGCACCGGTCTTCTCCTGCGCTAGACGATGGATCTGGAGAAGTCAATGCCTCCGACAGCTCCCGCTTCAGGTTGTAGATGACGACGTCCTCGAGGTAGTCGATGTACTGTTGATAGGGATCAATAGCTGGTGGATCCACCCATTGCGAGAAACCGCAGTTCTCAGCTTGGGTGGAGTACTGCAAAAAGCAAGAAAACGTTACCAAATGAAAGAAAGATGATAAGAAAATTTGTGGACATTGCTTACCCATGCATATGGGCAGTGCCAGAAGCGACGACCGGAGTTGTTCCATCCCTGGTACACTTGCATCACGCAGAACTCACCATGTGAACACCTAGGCCACAACACCGTTTGCTACGGTGCGTAGCTTCTAACATCACACATCGATCTACTCTGATGCCTTCTTTGTCAGCTCATCTAATTTCTTCCAGATGACATCAAACTTCTTTTGCTGAGTCTGCTCACACAACCGCTCAACCAATTTAGCCAGGGTCTTGTTCTTGAACTGGCTGTGGAAGTTTCCTTTCATGTGCCTAACGCACCACCTGCTCTTAACATCTGGCCACAATGGAGCTCTGTATCGCTCTGTGTTGCCCTCTTTCATGTCATTGATTGCTTGCAAAATACCTTTGTGCCTATTGTGTATCACACACACATTCTGCACATTCTGGACCACCATGTTCTTCAACCTTTCAGGAAATCAGTACCAACTGTCACCGTTCTCCCCCTCAGCAAATGCAATAACCAAAGGAAGCAACTGATTGTTACTATCAGCTGCCACAGCTGTCAGGATTGTTCCTTTGTATTTGCCTGTGAGAAAGTGCCATCTATGCAAATGACCGGTCGACACAATTTGAAAGCCTCAACGCAGGCACCCAATGTCAAGAATGACCGCTTAAGCACAAGCTTGCTTGGTTTCTCCACACAAGGATAGTCCTTGATACCATAGTAGCTGCCAGGATTCATCTGAACTATTGTGTGTAGCAAGCTGGGTAAATTGTGGTAGGATGCTTCATAAGTACCCCACCTATGCTCCAACACCTTCTTCTTTGCTTGGTATGCCTTGCCGTAACCGATGGTGTACCCAAATTTTTCTTCAATTGCACCGATAATTACCTTCGGTGCATATTCAGGGCTATTCACTATGTGAGGGTACATGTGACTTGCAACAAAATCAGCTGAAATGTTTCGGTGTCTTGCATCAATACGATCAAGGGTACAAGTGTGACCTTTCACTTCTTTCACCTGTATGTAATTGTCCCACTTCCCCATATATGCATACACTCGAAAAAAACAATCATCCTTGATGCAACACACATCATATATCCTAGAAGAGCTCTTGACTACCCTGAACTCCCTGTGTAGAGTCAAGGTGGACCACTGCTTCACTGCATCCTTCAGATGTGCAGTATTGGGGTACATAGCGCCTACACAAACCTCATTCTCCGTGTACTCCCATGGCACATTCTCACCAGTATTAACAGTACACCGGGAGAAATCGTAGTTCCGCCAATGCAAAAGCATATGATCCTCAAACTCATCATCATCATCATCTGAAGAGTCCTCTTCCAATGCATGTTCATCAGCTTCCAACTCTCTCTGATATTGTCTCATCACCTCTGGGTTTACTTCTCCCTCATTAATAACACCAGTGACAACATAACCTCTAGATGCCTGCTCACCCTCAGAATCTCCTTCTTCCTCCTCTTCTTGTTCACCTTCTTCAGCATCTTCAGCACCTTCCCCTTCTTCAGCACCTCCCCCCTCGTCCACATCCTCAGCTTCCTCATGCACTTGACTGCTAGACCCACCCTTCTGGTAAACTTGGACAAACAAAATCACAGGCAAACCAACTCGGTATGCATTTCTGATAAAACCCCTCCATCGTGGAGTCCCTTCAAGTGCCACGAGCTCCCAATACACTGGTGTACTTCTGTTGATTAGTGCCATCACCGATATGCATTGGTGCTCTAAATCTACTGAAAATGTCTTGACCAGCCAGTTGGTTATAGCCTCCCAAGTTCTTTCTCCTGCCCTTGGAACATTTTTCTCAACTGAACTATAATTTGACAAGTCAACTCCTTGTGGACCATATATAATATCTCCAATTCCATAATATATTTTGATTGTGACTGACTCCGACATGTCTGATTCATAATAAAAAGCAGTAACTACTATCAAATGCTACATCTAGAGACTACGAAACAAATAAACTTATCTAAACTATATTAATAAACTAATCAGCCGCAATCTACACACTTAACAGTAAATATGTTACGTAATATAAACTACAACTACAGATCTATAAACTAAACTACAACTACATATCTACAGAAATCTACAGTACACCGAAATAGAAATTACTAGAATTAGTGAAATCAGTGAAATATCTGCAATGAAGCGAAGAAGTAGTAGAGCTTCACTGCTCCGCACCCTCCACCTCCCCTCTTCTCCTCCTCAACCCTAACCCTACAAACAGGACACTTTTAATACTACAGATTTAAAGAAACGGAGTAAATCACTAAATACGGTTTCTAAGTAGCTGCTAGAAGAGTTTAAATTGACGAAATACTTACAATGAAGCGAAGAACCGGCAGAGCTTCGCTACTCCGCCCCCTCACTCTCCTCCCCTCTCCTTCCCAACCCTCTCTTTCTTTTTTTTCCGAATTTTTATGACATTTTCGGGCTAATTTTCGGCTTATATAGAGGTGGCAAACCTGATGCCGTACGCCACGGTGGCTGCACGGGCCTTACCGCCGTGGGCTACGGCGGTTGGCCTTGCCGCCGTAGCGCTCGGCGGTTTGTCGTCAACCGTCGTGACCCACAGCGGCTGACCTCCACGCCCGTTGGGGCCTACGGGCGACTGCCGAACCGCCGTGGGCCACGGCGGTTAGACCTGAAACCGCCGTCGGCCACGGCGGCCGCTGTCGGTCACGGCGAATGGTTGTCAAAACTGTAAAATTTTGAAACCGTCGTATATTTTTGCAAAATGATTAAAAAATATAAAAAATCCGAGAATGAAGCAGGCGAAAGTGGATTTACCTGGGCCGCAGATGGGCTAAGATGGGCTGGTCTTTTGGACCAATTCAGAACAGCCCATCGTATATTCCTCTCTCCAGAAAAAGAACGTCGGAGGTGGGCCCATCGTATCTTCCTCTCAGTCGCAGGCTCGCAGCCACGTCGCGCAGGGCAGCCGAGTGGCTCCTCTACCTGGGATTCTGCGACGAGGCCACGGCGCTGTCCTGCCGTCGACGGAGAGCAGAGGTTGCGAAGCCGCCGACGGTATGGTCGCGGCTGCGGCGGCGCAGGCCGTGCTGGCGGTGGCGCTCGCGGCCATCCTCTCGACGCCGGCGCCGCAGCCGGACACCTTCTCCAACATCCCGCCCACGCTCTCCGGTGCGCGCAGGCAGAACACAATATAGCTTCCACTTTGCATCTTGCTCTGTTACAGGGTCACTGACGAGGTCGTGTCCTGATCGATCGAGCTTGGCCGGGCATGCAGGGGGCGACGGGAAGGCGGAGCGGATCAGGCACCCCAAGTCGGCCAAGGCGCTGCAGTGCACCACCAAGTGCGTCGGCACCTGCATCCGCGGCGGCGGCGGCGCTCCCGGCGAGGGTCCCCTCAACGTCAGGAGGTAAAATTAAACCAACCAACCCCTCACTGCTCTGCTCCTGAACTGCAACGACGGACGGTTCCTGAATCCTGATGGTTCATTCAGCTATTCTTTCATTCTGACCAATTCATTCAGATATTGTGTTGATCAATCATCCATTTCACCGCCTGAATTGCTAGCATTCTGTTTCCCCGTGTGCAGGCCACTCGTGGTGTTCAAGGACGGGTTCCGGACCCGGCAGTACTGGTAACAAACTACTGCACCTCCCCGTCCTTTCAGAGATGCTACTGCACTACTTCTGTACTGAGTTGAGTTGGACTCTGAATCTCTGATCATTTTGTTGTTCACCAGCCTGATAGAGTGCTCGGATATCTGCAACCGCATCCAGGACGGGAAGGATGGACCATGAGCCAGCCGTCCTTGACAGAGTTACGTACATGTAAAAATCTCAAGTTATTGCTACTGAAACAACTGTGGATAGTGATCGAGTTCTTCGACCTGAGGACTATGTATGCAGCAATTCAGATAACACACGGGGGATTGCATCGCTCCCTGAATTTGCAGTTCCGATGGAACTATGGCAGGATTATTTGCAGTGTTATCTTGATTGATAGTGTTGGGGGTGCGTCTTAGGAGGACTAAAGCTAGAACCCCTTATGTGTAAAATAGGTTAAAAGAGGGGTCTGAGGGTGTCATTGTAAAAATTGAGGATCTATTTGTAATTTAAAACTTTATCGGTAGAAATAATATAAAAAATCACCTCCTCCTTATACAATGGGGAGAAAGGCTGGGAGGAGGTTCTCCTGACTTCACACATTGTCTTCCTTCTTCCTGGGATTAGAGATCCCAACAGTGGCGCCGTCCGTGGGATGATCGAAAAAACCCACGATGTCCACCGCCCCGTCATTCGATCCGACCTCCACCGCATTCACTGCATCCGGCCGCCGTCGGTGGCCTCGCCGCGAGCTGCTCCCTTGCCCCATCCTCCTTCCTGCGCGCACCTGTCCCGATCTGGTTGGAGTCCGGGCGCGGCGGCCGGAGAGCTGGAAGGAGGAACCCGGAGTCCCGGGGGCGCCGCCGTCGCGGATCGACCACGCCGCTGAAGCCGGAGCCGCTTGTGCTGTGGACCTCGATCCGCCTCTGTTTCCTCTGCCTCGCGCCCGAACCACGAGCTCAAGACTGCCGCACCGAACCGTCTCTGCTCCACTGTACATTCTCTTGACCCATGTCGTGGACCTCGATCCGCCTCGAATTCCCCTGGTCCCTGATGAGGAAGGTACGTACATTCTCTTGAACCATGCCCCCTGCGACGTACTCTCTAGTTTGAGGCGCGTGTGCTGCGCCACGCACTCACGGTGTTCGATGAAATGTGTGATAGTGTTAGCTTCCTGGAAAACTTTAAATAGTACAGTTGTGTAGGCGAATCTGCAAATTGTTGCAACCCGTGTAGCGTTTGGTAATCGTTGTTTGCTGGTTTCAGCTTCTTATCGACCATTTTTCTGTTCACATCATCCAAGTTGTCTGCATAGTGCTATATTGTTATACAACTAGGCGACAGCAAAGTGCCCAGCAAGGTGCCTGGGTACATCTTCAATTCGTGTGCAGGATCCCTTTGCGTCCAGCGGCTCAGAGATCCACCAGGGCTGGGTGCGTTTATCTTGGTTAATTACACAAGCTAATCTACTGCATTTTATCTTGGTTAGTTACAGCATCTCGTGTGTTTGAATAATAATTGTTGTTACTGAGATTTCTAAATTTTTATGGCTATAAGGAGCAAATTTCTTAAAAAGGAGAGTGCCAATTGAACTTGCTGTTTTTGAAATGTGTTGCCACTATACTAAATTAAAAGGTATATGACCGCAAATGGGTTCAATTGTTTGTAGTTTTTATGCAAATGTTGTTGTTTATATCTTGCAAGTTTCATACAGAAATTTCCACAAACCGGCACGAAAGCTGAAGCATAGCTCATTTGGTTACTGTGCTGTCTGGGCATACAACTTTTGACGAATTAGTAAAGTGCTTTCTTATGTAGTACTCTATAGACAACTATGATACTTCTATGTGTGCATCTGCATCTACAGTTCTCCAGTTTTCCGCTCACAACAGATGAGGGGCTTAATTTGACCAGATTGAACTGCCCAACGCCATTTTCCGGACTAGTTCACTTCTGTCCAGTAAATATGATGTTCACACAATCTTACCAAGTCTACAACTCAAGACAGTTTCTAGCCTTGTCTCAATGATAAGTAATAACCCTTTGGCCTAAGTAATTTGGCATGATAAGAACCATGAAGCAAAATACACTACATTGTTAATCTATTTGTTTAAGCCTCACTATGATTTTATTGTCTAATAACTGTATCAATTTGCATAACCATGTGCATTTCTGTGTCATTAAACTAGTATTGGTTGTACCTGAGAGCTCACTTCTGAAGCACATGTGTTTGCCTAACCACTATTGCTTGACCACTTGCATCTCACAAGTTTCTGCTATTGAGTGATACATGCCACCCATGAGCTTGTATACTGTTTTTATAGGGAGTTTGGTGTATTATGAATCACTGTACCGATTTTGATCAGATCAGTACTAATTTGCATCAAGATGGCTAACTTGCAGGTTCTTGCTAAATGGGTCGGATTTATTTAATCATTTCTTAGTCTGAACAATACTCATTACTAGGCTGACTTTTTACATAGCACTAGTACTTACCTTTCTATTTTATTCAAGCAGCAAATAGATTACTAGGCTAACTTAAGGAGAATGCTTTAGTATATTGCTTTGTTAAATTACCTTTTTCCAGCACAGTGGGATGGCTTTTCATGGACAATGCTGAGCCGCTTGTCAGAAAAGATCTTAGCTCCTGAGCTATTTTGGCTTCAACTTGTTATTTTCGGAGCTCGTATCACTGTTTCAGTTGCATCACAGTAACTATTGGCTGCCCCAGGAATTCTAAGCTCTGATTAAGGGTTTCTCAGCACTTGGCTAAACATTATTTCCAAGCATCAACAATGTCATCAATTGAGACTTTGGGTTTCTCAGCTGCTATTAAATGAACCTTGGCCATGCAGGATTAAAATTCAATTGGTCTATGGTGTTAAGCCCATATGAGGCCTTTGACTCAGTTTATGTTAGTGCTCTCATCAAGATGAACAACTCTGCAAGGCAGCACCCTGAGTCTAGTCACTTTCAGTTATGATCCCAAGCGACTTGTCATGGTGTTGTGGCTCCCTGCAGGCATTATTTATTTCTTCTCTGCTATTTTGTTTGCTTGATTAGAAAATAGTGTTATAAGTAAGATACACTTCTGTAATTTCCCTTCTTATTTTAGTGTGCTCGACAGTTCTATCCATGTTGCAGCTGCTCTTTTGAGTTAGTAAGTCAAAATTTTCTTACCTTTTTCCAGAACTTTTGTACTACTGTACAACTGACAACAAGTGTTAGCTGCTTACTGTTACAGCCAAGTAGCAGTTCTGTGTTTTCTTTAATTGGTTGATCAGTTCGTGGTCTAGTTAATGCTCCCTGCAGTTTTTTTTCCCAATATAGCCACATAATCTATTTGTTGCAGACCTAGAATGATTAGTTCAGTTCGCTGAGGTAGTAGACTGCAGTAGCAAGCAGTAGTTATCTGCATGTTAGCAGTCGCTGCTTTCTGTTTGGCGCCTCTTCTACAACTAGAATTTTTGGGATCGCTTGGGCTTATTTATATAGAACATAATTTGGGTGCCAAAGTCCTACTACTTGAAGGTATTGCTGCCTGTCATGTTTTGGAATTAGTTCCCCTACCTTCAGATTGTTCAGAAAATTTTGAAAATTTTTATACATCATTAATTCTTGGACTACCAGCTAGTTGCTTGCTTTAAGTTTGGTAAAATTATCTACTCTTCACTTTCATATGCTAAAGTCCATGTTTATCATCCAGTTTACTTTACATACAAATTGAAATATTCATTTTCCAATGAGGCACCAGAGGGTTTATATCCAATGCACCTATCATTAACATGCATCAATATATATATCTCAGTTTTTGCCCATCACAGTTTTTTTCAGGATGCTAAAGTAATTAGTTTGAGAATTGGGTCTTATCATATTCAAATCACTAGCGATCTCTGAATATTTCATTGAAGATGATGATTCATTGCTGTCATTTCAGAGAGCATAATAAAGTCGAGAATGCAAATGCAGCAGATGACCCTTCTTTTCTATTAGTAATTGGAAAAGTTGACAAGTTTAGATTATTAGCTTACTCATCTCAAGCAATCTGTTAAAAAAAATGCAGTAGAGAAAAATAGAGCAAATGGTTTAAGCATTAGTGGGATTCGTGCTGTTGGATTGGGTTTCTATTGTGAGGAGGTAATGGTTTAAGTATCACACAAAATCGAACTTGGTTTGAGTTATATTTGGTGGATTCATGAGCAACTGCACTCCTGAAAATGGATCCTGCAACTATCATAGTTTTTTATTCTCTACTTCAGGATCTAGTCTGACAGCCACAATAGTTACTCATTAGCCACAGTTCACTTGGATCATCTCAGAAGTGAACAACCAGCGTATTTTTAGAAGTTTCAGAGTACATATTTGGCTGTTTTGGGACAACTTGTTCAGTCAATTTATTGATTAGACAGAAGCATCTGCTACAGTGACCGCTAGCTTCTGCTTTGCTTCTCTTCAGATTTTCAGTAATAGCCTATGTCAACTTTCTGATTATCACGTTCAATTGGGCATGCAGCAAAGGTCAAGCCAAACTTGCGAAGTTATATTGGTTGCTTAATAAGGTAACACCACTATAATTATCATGCCGCTGGATATCACAACCACTTTCTAAGTATCTTCAAACTATTCCTAAGTTCGAAACCTATCACTTGGATGTTTTATGCTATCTTAATAGTAACTGATCTTTGCTACAATAAGCCTAGTACATTAAATGTGAGTATAACTAGCATGATTTGAGGTACTTGTTGCAACTTAGGTGGTTCCTGTTTACTATTCCAAGAGCCCTAGAGGGGCTAATCATGAAAACTCCTTTTTGCCCCTTAGGAATTCCTCTAACTTGCAGCACTTCACTAATGTTAGTATTGCTTTACCTATAAAGGCCAACTCTGTTAATCATGTGATTACTCTTGCACTACTCATATATCCAAGTAACAAATTTTACCAGCATGTCATTACCATATTCAAACTATGACTCATTTTCAATGCAATGTTTTATACTTTGTGAGACTTAAGTCCAAATCATTAGTCGAAGCAAATGAAAGTTGCGATATCGACTAGAGCATGACGCTTATTTTGTGTTATTACTATACCACGGTTGAATGAGACATATGACCTTTGATTGAGACATCTTTCCAAAAATACAAGTTATCACGTCTTCTATATATCAAAATCTCTTCTCTTGCAGGATTTCACCACTGTATCTCTTCACTTATTCAAGACTAACCCGTACATGCTAGACCTTTGCGTTTTCCTTTGCAGGTACATTGGTTTTCATCACCTAACTAAGTCAAAAATTAGTGCATGATATGTTGGTTTTCATAGTGTTATGATCTTCATCACATAATATATCATATGGACATTCTGGACATTTGGATATCATCTATTGAAATCACCACTTTTGGTATTCATCAATCATTGGTCTCTCACTATAATGGTTCTCAGAAAACAATAGCTCTATCTTGCTCTATCTTCACCTCCGACTTTCATCAAAATACAAGGTAACTGCTTCCATCCCCTTCCCTCTAACAACGGATGTCTTTCCGTTGAAGGGTAACATTGTTATTACCTTTTACTGCTGTCGAAATAACTTGATCCAAGCTAACTCTCGCACAAAAATTTAACCACTTTCAAGCTGTCAGTATATGTTTCAAGTGATCATCTTATCCTTCGTATCTTGATTCATATGCCTATTCAGGTTTGTGAATGGGCAAATCTAGGTTCTGGGCATATTTATACAGTATCTACTTATGTGATCTTAAAAATTCAAAGCAATACTCTGTCACGTACTTGTATGTTTATGAGAATCCATGTTTATGAGATCCAAATGTGATAAATGAGATGAAAAGGCTACATGATAGCCGAAATCCCAAAGTGAAGGGATGATCCCATGAGAAGGCTCCGTGATAGCCGAAATCCCAAAGTGAAAGAATGATTCTATGAGAAGGCTCCGTGATAGCCGAAATCCCAAAGTGAAAGAATGATTCCATGAGAAGGCTCTGTGATAGCCTGAATTCCACCGTGAGTAAGAAAAAGTTCGTGAAAAGGCTCCGTGATAGCCTGAATTCCACCGTGAGTAAGAAAAAGTTCGTGAAAAAGGCTCCGTGATAGCCTGAATTCCATCATGAGAAAAGAGAAAAGTTCGTGAAAAGGCTCCGTGATAGCCTGAATTCCAATTATGAAAGAGAAAAGTTCACAAAAGGGCTCCAGGGTAGCCGAGATTGAAGGAAAGAAAGAAGAATTTTGTGAAAAAGGCTCTTTGATAGCCAAAGGCTCCGTGAAAGCCTATATCCCACCTTAAGGGGATATCCTACCAAGAGGCCTGAGGCAACAATAAGTTGCGGCCTAAATCCCACCTTAAGGGGATTTCCTACCGAAAGGCCTGAGACAACAAGTTGTGGCCTAGATCCCACCTTGAAGGGATATCCTATGAAAGGGCCTGAGACAACAATAAGTTGTGGCCGAAATCCCAGAGTAAAGGGATGATTCCACCGAGATCCCAGAGTGAAGGGATGATTGCACCTAGATCCCAGAGTGAAGGGATGATTTCATGAAAAGGCTTGAGACAACAATAAAACTATCTTATTTTGGAAGGTTGATGACATGATATAACCAACTATGAAATACATCTTGGCTTGGCATGTGCATACATTTCATTCATTTGCATCAAGACACGCATCAAAAGCATTGCATTACATGAGATATTCTCAGTTTTACTTTCCAAATTGAGCCAAAAGGCAGCAACAAGTTGAGGCATGAGTTATCCTTCCATCCTGAGCCAAAGGCAACAACGAGTTGCGACATCAGTTTAACTTTTCACCAGTTTAACTTTTCAAGCTATTCGGAGCAAAAAGTGACAAGGTTTAGCATCAACTTTCATTTCGATATACACTTGTTTTTTCCTCTAACCTTGCAGGATTTAAATTTAAAATTACATGGTGGAAGCAAAAAAGGTTGTGAAATTTAACAATAATCATCAAGTACCATATATTTAACATTACCTATATGATTTGGATCCAAGGATGCTTATGGGATATAATGATTGGATCATTCTTTGTGCTATATATATACAACCCTTTTCAGGTGAAAGCTGTCAGGCCAACCTGACCTAAGTTGCAGATTCGACAAGGCTCGACGCTAGAGGGGCTCGGCCTCATCATCTTCAACAACTTCGTGTCTTTCGCTTCACGGGTTCGGGGGGCTCAACTCGGCATCATCCTCAACTTCGCATATTCTACTACGCGGCTCAAGGGGCTCACCCTCGACATGCTTCGGTATCGCCATGTACCTCGACTACTTCCACGACATCATCTACTTCAAGGGCGACTCCACCTCGACCACCTCGACTACTTCGACTACTACACGCGAAGCTTCTCTCACGAACACCGGCCAAGAGGGGCTGGGGCTGCACTGGAAAACCAGTACATCATCATTGTCCGGTGCTCGTGAGAAAGTTTGAAGACGTTGCAGCAAGCATCGATGACGAGCACTTCAGCTACTTTGACTCTTGAAGCAAGGAGTGAAGCCGCATGAAGAGCGAAGCATGTACAAGGCACTTGGAGGTAGTTACCAGCACTTGAAGGCAAAGTAACTGGAGTCGGTATATGTAAGCCCAAGATTGTGTGTGCTCTTTTCTCCATGTCCTTTTTTCCCATTGGGTTTTTGGGATGGAGTTTTTAGTGAGGCGCACATGGGTAGATTGCTAAGGGCGTTCCTTGCAACCAGAGTTGGAGTTGTATTTGGGCCTCTTTTAAACATGAGCAACTATTAGATCTTGTTGTGCCGACCAAGACCAAATAGTTGAGGGGCTAGTGTTGGGGTGCGCCTTAGGAGGCCTAAGGCTAGGACCTCCTTATGTGTAAAAGAGGTCAAAAGAGGGGTCTGAGGGTGTCATTGTAAAAGTTGAGGACCTATTTGTAATTTAAGACTTCGGTGGAAATAATATAAAAACTCACCTCCTCCCTATACAATGGGGAGAAAGGCTGGGAGGAGGGGGAGGAGGTTCTCCTGACTTCACACATTGTCTTTCTTCTTCCTGCTGGGATTAGAGATCCCAACAGATAGAGTCCCAGTGCAAAACAGGGCACAATGATTTAATATAACTCGATCTCATGGATTTTGATTTTAGATTTGCTAGATTTCAAATGTTTGATTTCTAGCTTTCTCTCAATCACTTTTTCCATAGCCTTTGGATCTTCATCGCAGGGTCCTTTTTTTTCAGGCTCGCAAAACGGGCCACGGGTCCAGGTCTAAACTGCGAAACCCATTAACTGCATTGAAGGGGAAGCGCCACCGCGACGCCGCGGCACTTGCCGGTGTATCCATTCCTCGCTCCCGTCCTCTCCCCCATTTTCCTGCTTCGTCTCCGCCGCTGCGGCCTCCTCCTCTCGCTCGTCTGCATCGCTGCAGTGGCACTCCTCCTGGTGCCGTGGCTCCATGTCGTTGTCCGCCTGCTGGGCGTGCGCATCACCATGAAGGGCGCGCCGGCACCACGCGACCTCGGGGACCACGGCGGGCGTGCTCCTCGCCTGTTCCCATTGTAGGTCATCGAATCTGTCGCCCTCTACATCGAGCTCAGCCACCGCGTCGCCGTCCTCAGCTGCTGGTCTCCCATCACTCCGAGTAGAGAGGAGATGCGATCTCTGTGGGGTCCTGGGGGTAGAAGCAAGCAGAGCGGAGTGTCCACGACAGGTTTACTCCTTGTTTCACTATTTCTGCACACGAGGTGTTTATCTCTGTTCAATTAGAGGCTGCATATCTGTGTCCATTCCGTGTTGCCTGCTGCAATAGCTATGGCACCATTTACCAATGCTTGTGTCTTTCGTGCTTGCATGTGCATTAGAGAATATTGATTGGAGTTGGTAATTAGATACTACCTCCATCTTTGATTCCTTGACGTTTCGGTAGCTAGAATGACTTGCAGTTAGTTTGATTGAGCCGTCGGAAACGTTATTATACCAATATATGAGTAGTCAGCTACACTATCACTTTATCTTCTTTTCTCAGTTACTAGACTTAATCATCAAGGAGCAAATTTGTATCGAGCTGAGGAATTTTTTTTGTGACTGAAAATTACCTCGTACAGTGCAAGCTCACCATGTTATTTGTTTTCACCCTGTGATAGCACAAGCTCACCATCCTAAAGCTTATTTTTTTCCTAGATGAAGTGTTTATAGCTATCCTGGTGTATATCTTTGAATCCTATATTGTGGCTTTTCAGATTCAATTTTCCTTTTCTCCGGCTATGATTATTGTATACTCCCAGTATATCACAGAGCAGTAATTCCATCAGCTTTTCTGCAGGGTCTGCATCAAATTGTTGGATTTTTCTTCCCTCAAGTGTTAGGCTTGTTGGACACCTTCCAGCTATGTGTGCTAGTGCTACCATATAAAATCATGACTCCCAAATTATTGGTAACTCCTTTCATGTCATGTGATTCTATTTGTTTAATGATAATATATATGATTGTTTTGTGGTCTTAGGATCTCAGGGTATGGTAATTATTGTGTCAGATTCTTTTGCAGCTTTCAGAGAGTCTAGTGTCTCTTTCGGAAATAATCTCATGGTAAGTAAATTGTTTGTAGAGTCCATACTAGTCATCAGTGTTGATTTGTCTGAACTTGTGATTGGTTTTATGGTTACTATTTTTAATGTTTTCATTTTGCCTGCAGTGAGGTATGTTTAGTGGATTTGCTTCAGAAAGTGATGAAAACCGCTTAGTAAAGGTGAGGTAGGCAAGTTGTCATTTGAATATTTGATCATCATTTCTCATCAATGTTGCAATGATGTTTGTCTTATCTACTCCATTTATTTGTGTGCTAATAAGATGTCATGTTACTTCATTTGTTTGATTATATGAGGATATTTTAAAATGCTAACGTGGATTTTCATTTGACTATTACATTTTTATCAAAAATATATTAGAAATAAATTACAACAAAAAAGTTATATTTGTCATATGTCGGAATTCGATAACATGTATGATAATAAAATCTACAGACCCATCATTTACAAGTATTTTTTTAACTTACATTTACATGATGATATTCCTAACTTTTTTAATTTTATATTATATTAGCATCATAATATATGTGCTTCTATGTAAATACGTTGCAGTATAATCTAATTCCTTAAACAGAAAAATAAACAAATGAGTGCTTTTATGTAAGTTCAGGAGAACATTTGCATTTAAGCTCTACTTATTCCCAAACCAATCTGGTAATCCCATGATACTAATCTTAAGCAGAAATGTTTCAGTTCAAACAAGTTCACAAACTGTTTTTGTTTGTCAAGTTGCATATCTTTTTATCGATACACTTTGAACTTCTTTGTTTTTAAACAACAAGAGTTAAGGACCAGTGTCCGTACTACTAGCATAATAAGTTTGAGCATGTTTTTTGGCTAAGCAAGTTTCTAAATAAACTTCTATGATGCTATAGTAATTAAATGATATATATAAGCAAAACTGTCTTACTGGCTAGGCAAGTTTTCCAAAGAATTCACATTGTGTAACGCAATCACAATTTCCTCTTTTCCATCACTATATTAGTTAGTATTTTCCAATTTCCTTTGAATTCAGTGCTATCATATAATTTATGGGCAGGCATCTTGAAGTTCATAAGCTGCATGTCCCAAGTTTGGAATTTCTCCATTAGCTGAAATTTCTTTTGCATGTGTTAGAAATTCCTCGACATCTTTTCTGTGGCTACCACGTCACCTTGCTTTTTCTCCCCGGTCTTTTTTTTTGTCTGATGCGTGGTAATAAATTACTTTTTTTAGCATTAGATGCACCAGTTCATGTTAGGGATTTGCCTTTCTTTACATATAATTTAGCACGGCAATATATACATAATCAGATGTCTGCTTTTAAGCTCTATTTTTTTCTATTTCATGCATTTCTGGGCAATTATTAGTGGGAACCGAGTTCTTACATCTCGTCCTTTTCTTGCACCTGCTGCATTTCTTTCCTGTGTTACACCATCACCATCAAGGTTTGACAAAGCTTTGTACATTTTCTTTTGCTTTTTTACTCAGGTTACTCCTACTACATCTGCTTTATTTGCTATGTGGTTTTTTTGTCCATTTTAAGTTCGATGCTTCGATTCAGTCCCATGTCAAGGCTCCTATATGATTTCCATCATTATAATTTTGCTTCTGTGTTTTTACAGTAAATGGTTTTATCCCCTCCCAGTTGTTAGTGGCAGTGCACTAAATTTTTTTTGTCTGTTGATGCTATAGATCAAGGCAAGCTGCTCTAGGTAGCTACAGAAGTCATATTCACTTTGTGCATTATATTTCATATTATTGACTTTGCTAACCATTTTTTCCTTTTTTTTTACAATTGTGCTGCAGGTTATGAGTGATGCTTTAGGTGTTAGGCTACATCCAAGGGAAGCAAGCAGAGGTACGACCTGAAGCATTCTTTTTTTGTGTTCTGACATGTCCTTTACAGTTGTATAGATGCCTCATTTATTCTAATGATGAACTAATTTTGCACCTTGAGTGAATTTTGGTTTCTGGTTTCTAGGTTCTATGTTTCTAGGTTCTGTTGTGTGCTACTATATATTCATGTGTAGTTGTGGTATGTGCTGAAGAACCGTGCCCATCTGTTCCAGTGTACCAATTGATGTGGTTATTTTTTCATAATTATTTAGTATGTAAACTTAGGCATGGTTCAATAAATCTGAAATTGTTAGTGTTTTAAGGTACCTATAGTTTAAGTCAACAATCTATGACTGTTTTTCCTTTTCTTGCTTAGTTCCTTTGCTTCTAACTTGACAAATTCTTTTTCTGGCTGAACTGCACTTGCATATTCTCTTTATTCTGAAACTTGGTGTTTTTCTCCTTGAGATTCTCAACACTAAGTCAAAAGTTGTACCTTTTTGCTATATTGGGTGACTTCTAGAAGGCTCAATTTATAAATTATGGATCACATATTTATTATTTTTTGTATCATCTTATTTATGCTTTCTGTTTTCAAATATTTCCAATCACACCAAAAAAGAGCAAATTTGAATAACACCATCTGTTATGAAATTCTTCAAACCAATTTTTCCCCAAGCTTGTCACTACAAATTATTTCTGCATATATACATGTGTTTTTTCTGTAATGTGTGAAATCAAAGGTGTACATGTGTTACATATTTTGGCATCATCAAAATTCCTTAGCAGACTTTTATATGAACCAAGCATAAATAAAATGCACCCGGCCCCCCTCCTTTCAATCATTCAATCATTGAAGTTTAACGTTTTTTGTCCATATACATGCGGTTATTTTGGTGCCTGCCATCATCCTACTAATCCACTGGTGAATCTTGAACATGCAGGCCGTGGTCATCATACTTGTGTTTCCAACACAACATTTGCGATGTTGGGGCACATCTATCATCATGCCAAGTGCTCTTTTTTTGTTTGCAACCAAGATGAGAAAATCATGTTGTTTCATATCATCAATTTACCCACATCACTAGAATTATGGTTTCATGTATAACATGGAGAAAAGTTTTGCTTTCACCTTATATTGATGTGTGAATTTTTTTTGTTTAAACAACAGAATGTGAGGATTGGATCTCAAACTCAAAAAGCAACCAACTAGAACTACAAAGTAGGAGTGATATTATTACAGTGAACACTTGTACTTGCATATCATAATTTGTTTATTCAATGTTGCTTTCTTACGGGTTTTTTTCCTTATGTCATCTAAACATGTGAATTTTCTGTTAGGAAAATTTGAGAGAATTGGATCCCGAACTCAAAATTATGCAACTGGATCTAAAAGCAGAGCATGTCTTTGGTGGTGTATGGAGGTGCTCCAGGTCGCCTTCAGCCTCTACCTCTGCTTCATTTTTTAATGGCTTCTTCCATCGGCACAACATTGATTCTTTCTTTTTTTTCCCTCACTTTTCGATTTATGCATGGGACTTTTAGGTGGCTCTTTTGATAGGCAGAGCTGCACAGCATGCATGATCATGGTTGGGAAGGTGGCAAAATCAGTTTTGGCGGGCTAGAAACACCCCAGTTCTGGCCTCCTGTTATTATTTGGGAATTTTTCAGTCCCATCAATTATTTTTGTAAAAAAAGAGCCCAAAGTTGAAAAATGCATGCCCACCGGTCCCACTTTTTGACAAATCTGTGCCATTTTTTTTGGATTATAGGGCCTAAGGCTATGTTCTGGAAGTGATTGAGGAGATATTAAATCTCAATCAATTCTGATGACCAAAACAAGCTTAACGGGTCTGTGGTTCCTTTTCTGAAAAAGTGATTGAGAAAGAACAAAATCTCAATCAATTTCTGATCGTACCAAAAAAAAAAACAATAGCGGCACATCTGCAGGCGTTGGATCTAGAATCGACGGCCCAAAAAAAAATGATTGAGGGAAACCTTAATCTCAAGCATTTGACGTCTAGACACACCCTTTTGATTTTCTAATTTTACATTCTGGCTCATACATGAATATACATGTTGCCGCAACCATGATAATGAACAGATATATAATGGGGTAGACAGACCATGAGACATTTCATCTTTATTTGGAACTTTAAAATTGTCAAATTGATATAGGAGCTATGTATGTACCAAATTTATTATGAAACTCGACAAGATGTCGATGTAAGGTAACTATTAATACATTCCGATCATGTGCATTTGAGTTACAATGATACTGACCAAGATCTAGTTTGTTGTGCTTTTTCTCCTTTTTCTCTGAAAAAGGTGGGTTGTGTTTTTTCTTCTTGTTCTTTTCCTGAAAAGGTGGATTGTGCTTTCTCACTTCCATGATCCATGGATATACTTTTCAAAATATACTCCTGGTACTTCGAAAGAGATGGCAATGACACGTCGTGCTAGGTAATTTGAGTGGTAAGACTGCTAACAAGATGCCAGCTCGGAGATGACAATGGCTCATGACTCATGAGTCATGAGCAGGGCACGCTGGGTAAGGACGCCACCGGCCATGGTGGGACTTGGGAGGAGGAAGGCCGTTGGCGTTGGGCAAGGGACTCTGATCTCATCGCATCAGCTACGTGTCTACGGGTGCTGCTGGCCCGGGAGGGAGGCCGGGACTCTGGGGACGGCGAAAGCGATCGGCGGCGCGGCGCGGCGCAGGAGCTTCATCGAGAGGCTGCCCACGCCCGGCGCCCAATCCTGAATAATCCCCTCCGCCCCCTCCAAATCCCCCACGTCTCCTAGTGCTTGGCGCGACTTGCTCCCGGGCGCCAGAGGAAGAGACACGCATAGTAAGAGAGAGAGAGGGGGGGATGGCGCCGCTACACGCCGCCCCGCCGCCGCCCTCAGCGGCCGCGGCCGCCTCATCCTCCTCCCCGGCAGCCCCGCTCTTCGTCGCCAGGCCGCACCACCACCGCAGGCCAGCGGCCGCCGCCGCCTCCCTCGCAGTCAACGCCGCCGCCGCTCCATCGAGAAAAGGTTGGTCGTCCAACTCATCCCCCCGCTACCAGTTACGTGGAAAGCTTGTGCGCACTGCCCAAACAGTGTGTTTCCGATCGGCTTCGATTCGATTCTTTACTGCTGCGGTAGCGTGCTAGTTGTCGCTTACTGTTTCTAGAACGGCATTTTTCATACGCTTGCGCAACGGATGAGGACGCTTGGACGGTGTTGGCGCGATCGATCGTTCCGTCTCGGATGCCAGCATTTGCCTGCGTAGGACGTCAGCAACCATTTGCCTGCGAATCTGCGATGCTCGACGGGAATATAAAATTTTTGCGCTCCTTGCTTGGTCTTCTTCTCTCCGGTATTCTCTTCTCTCCTGTCTCCTCCGGCTTTTTAGCTAGCCCATGCTGCCAGGTCGATCTGGTTTGGGGTTTCTTTTAGGCCATCGATTTCTCCACGACGGCATGGATAGTGATCCGAGTAAGAAATTCAGTAGGATAAAATTTTACACTTGTTATTCATTGATGCAAATTTCTTGGTCTCTTTAATTTGCAGCAGCGTTCCTGCCATGCCCGGATCACAGCCCCGGGCGGTCACTGGCGGCGCCGCCACCACGCATCACCCCGTCGTCGTCCCCGGCGCTGGTCACGTCCGTGCAGGACCTGTACGACTTCATCTGCAGCGGCCCGCTGGTGGACAGGATCGGCTACACCAAGGACAAGATCACCGAGTCCATCGACCGGTGGCTGCGCTGCGGGGGTCAGGTCGCGCGCCTGTTCCGCCTCAACGAGCTCCAGCTGTCGGAGGCCGAGAAGGCCAGGATTTACCACTTCTACATCCCCGTCTTCCTCTGGTGCGAGGACCAGGTCCTCGAGCACAGGGCCAAATACAACGAGGGCGACGAGATCCCACCATTGGTGGTAAGCACTCACCAGCATTTTCCTTGTCATTTGCGGTCACCAACATTTGCTTATTAGGTGCTAACCGATTTAATGTCAAGTAGAACTCTGTCTTCTAGTGTGGATTGAATCCAAAGCTCTCATCTTGCCATGCAATGTCCCACCAGCTATGCAAAAAAGAACAAGTTCTTCTGAATTATGCCTCCACCACACACATAGTGGATGCTTAGTAAAATATATAAAAAAACAGCATATATGCTGTCCATGAGGCGCCCATATTGGATCGAAAAAATTAGTAAAGGGGAGGAATGAATCTGATTCTGAGGTTACAAGAATGAACTGCTTACAGTTTCATTAGTCTGTAATTGATAACTAGTCATCTTTATGGGATGCAGATCGGGGTCAGCGCTCCTCAAGGAAGTGGAAAGACGACTCTTGTCTTTGCGCTTAATTACCTTTTCCAGGCTGCTGGTAGGTAAGATCTTATCAAAACTGATCAAAACACACCTCCTAACCTGTCTGAATGAAATGCAAGGGCTAAACTTTTGTGTGACTCAGGAAATCCACTGTGTTGTCTATAGATGACTTCTATTTGACAGCAAAAGAACAGGTGTGAAGCTTCAACTACATAAGGAAAAGTTATCGATCCTATATTCAGAAATAGTCTCTGAATAGTCAAATAGCTGACCCTTAAGATTTTTCATGTCCAGAGTGAACTGAGGGATAGAAATCCTGGAAATGCTCTTTTAGAGGTACAAATTCCTTCACTCCAGCAGGCTGCTAGGCTGTGCTTTACTTTGAACATTGCAAGACATGATGAACTGAGAGTAATTGACCAAAACTTTCCAGCTCCGTGGAAATGCTGGGAGCCACGATCTCCAATTCTCAGTTGAAACACTTGAGGCACTCACCAAACTAACTAAGGAAGGTACTAGTTCAGAACATGTATTTGAACCGTCTGCAAACTATCTCTGTTTTTTCTTGATAATAATTTGTGCATAGGACTTCCTTGCCTTTATGGAAAGGCAAGATGAACTGAGCACTGAACTTTTATTTTTTTTTTAGCAAAGAACTATTATGTAAACTGACACTTCTTTTCACAACATTTAGGTATGAAGATGAAAGTTCCACGGTATAACAAGGTAAAAGGTTGCAGTTAACCTTCTTCTCGCTGATGATTATAGCTGATCATCTGCATGATTCATGTCACATGTCCATGCAGTCTGCTTTTGGGGGAAGAGGTGATCGGGCTGATCCTTCAGTGTGGCCCGAGGTTGAAGGGCCCTTAGAGGTAATCTCATATTTGCTGAGGAGCTTTGAGAAATCTCGATTCTTAATTTGTTGTATGTCTTCTTTGCTGCTCTAGGTTATTCTCTTTGAAGGATGGATGCTTGGATTTAAACCTCTTCCAAATGAAGTTGTGAAAGCAGTGGATCCTCAGGTGATCTTGTGAGATTATTTTGTTACCGGATTTTGTTTTCTTTCCTTACTTCCACTGTAGTTATACTGTGACACTGATGTTGCCATCACCAGCTCGAGGTGGTTAACAAGAACCTAGAAGCATACTATGATGCTTGGGACAGGTTCATCGAGTCATGGATCGTTATAAAAATAAGAGAACCCAATTCTGTATTCCAGTGGCGGCTGCAGGTTATTACTTGATTTATCTGACAAGCAGTCTTGCGGAATTCATGACAAACAATGGATTGCAATTTCTGAAGTCCGTACTTGGATTTGTGCAGGCAGAGGTAGCCATGAGAGCTGATGGAAAACCTGGAATGTCAGATGAGGAGGTATGTTCTCTGACACAGCTATTTACGGATGGTAGGGGAAGTAAAACTGACTTATTGACTGGTTAAGTGATGTGGTTTCTTCATCAAATCATTTCTTTGTCATTCATTTGAAATTGAAGCCTATCTCATCTTGACACAAATTTATCCAGCCATTGCATTCATGGCGTGTTTTCTTTCTTACTTACCTTTTTTTGGTGGCAACGGAGGAGAGTGTCCTCTCCTGATTTCTTTCATTACCGGCCTGACGTGCTTTCCACAAAAAATATAATCACTGGCGATTATTGCAGGTTATGGATTTTGTATCACGCTACCTACCGGCATACCATGCTTATTTGCCCACACTATACAAAGAGGGACCAAATGGTTCAAAACCAGAGCACCTACTGGTTATTGACATAGATGAAGCGAGGAACCCTATATGGGGCAGCTGATGATGTTCTGAATTCCTGGTGTACATGCTGAACAAAGTGAAAATGGATATTTTCTGACTCCATGGTGCACCTTGAGATCAATGATTTTTATTGGACTACTTATGTCAAGCTAGCACCATAGGCATCTTTTTTCCCTCGTGGTTCAAATATACAGTGAACCTGTAAATTATGTGCATATATCAAATTGTAGATTGTTTTAACTTTTCAGATTTTCCTATGCACCCGTCCACACATAGAAAAACGACTTACGATTTGGAATGGATATACAAGGAAACTAGCATTTTTTTCACCTTCCGGTCGTAATGTGAGAATGTGACTGTCTTTGCACGTGTGTCGCTAAAGGTTTCAAACGATTTATAGGGAAATGAATAAGGGCACGAGTAACACACAATACTACGTACAGCATGATATAGCAAGTAGACATTTTAATTTATTTTGTTTGTTTCGAGGAAGTTTTGATCATTTAAAATCTCACTCAGAAGTCAGAAAGGCTTAAGTTTGTTACAGTTGTGATCAGGTTGCTGACCTGAAATTTGGGGTTGGCTTCCTTCAACGCAAGCGGCATACACTCAGAACGAAAGCCATGCACGTACAGAGTAGCATGCAAAATTTGAAAGGTGCAGTTTCAAAAGACAACTCTGCACTTTCAAAACACGATGGCCACAAGTGGACCACAAAACCAACATGACAGGTGCAGTTTCAAGAGACAACTCTGCACTTTCAAAACTAAAAGTAGCACGCATTTTGCCACTTTTCCTGCTGGTCCTTTTTTCCTTATTCTCAGTAAAAGCTTGCTGGAAACCTGGACCATTTCTTTCCTTTTTCCTTTTCTCAAAGTTTGTGACTTGTGAGACCGTCCCTCCCACCCACACACACCTTTTTTGATATCACTTCGTTCAAAAAAAGGTATGTGATGTCATTTGCTAAACGTGAAGCAGTGAGTGGAGAGTGGAACGATGCTGAATAACGCTGAGCTAACAGCACGGCATACTTCTACCAATCTACCTCAGATCATGTTTGATGAGCCTCTATACTAAAAAAATAGTTTGATGTTTCGATACTAGTTAGAATGACTAAATATGAACTAATTATAAAACTAAAATTGTATAAACTACGGCTAATTGATTAGTTGATTCCATTGATCCTAATTCCTAATCACCTTATGTTGTGCTATGAATCTATGATAAATACGGGATAATGTAGGATTAATGGGTTCTCCTTATCAACTAGACGTGACTTAATGCAATTAGTTTCGGAATTAGCTGATATTCAGTGGTCTAATTGGCATCCAAACATCGGACTAATTTCTAGTCCGGAGGCTCCAAACCGTGACTAAACCGAGACTAAACTAAACTAACAAGGTGCTGTTCTGTTCAGCATAGGGACCATCTCTGACAGGGACCATTTCTTGAGCTTGGCAAGGTAGGGGAAGAAGAGCTCCCCATCTCTGAAAGCAAATCTTCTTCACATTGGCTCTCAGGTTTAGGACTGACACGTTCCAGTTGTTCTGGATATTCTCTTCCAATGTGGTCATTGGGCATGTTTGGATTGTTGGGATAAATTTACTGGAAATTTACCTCAATTTGACACTTTTTAGGGGTAAATGAAATTAGAGTGGGTTACATATTTGCCCCCACCACATTTACCCCACATGTTTGGCATTTTTGGGGTAAATTTAGGGTAAATTTGCCTTGTTTACCTAGTTTACCCCTCCATCCAAACACCACATTGTTCCACAGGAGCAAATTCCTTCAATGCTATTGAAATATATATCGATCCCTTGTATGCCATCTGATGGCATGTAGGGGATTTTTTGTGTGTGTGTGTGTGCATGACATGTGGGGTTAGTGCTTGTTGCAGAGCGTTCGCTCTGCAACCTGGAACACTTCGTTTGATCTGACTTTAACCATTTTAAAGGCACATTTGAACAGCAGTCAGAACTCAGAAACCTAGATATGTTAACAAGTTGCTAAAAAGGAACAAAAGAAGAAATAGCGAATGGTGAATAGCAATTATTCTGGTCTTACTTAACATCATACAGTTCTGGTGATACCATGCATGGCTGGTTACCCCTCAGAACCAGTGCTATATGGCTCATGTACTGCATACAGTTCTGCCATTTAATTTCTTCAGAATGAAATGGTAAACAGAGAATCAACTATGACTATATCTCCCGGCCATATATGCATTGGTCATGGCTTGCTGGCCTACCATCCTTCGTCTCAACCTTTCTGAAAATAACATCCACACATTTGTCGTCTGCATACTCATCAAGCAACCAGATAGAACCTATACCCAAGTAACCAGCCATACATGGGTAGACAGTGGCAATGTTACGATCAGTCCGTTTTGTGGCCATGAATGGTTCCAATTGGATGCCTGGTTCTTTGGACTCTACTATGTAGATGACAAAGTAATCAACGTAAGTGTTGGAAATGGATTAGATGCAAACCTTAATGAGTGGCTACTAGTTATTTGGTTGTATGCTCTTCATTTGCTATGGCATATGCCAAAAAAATCACATTATGTAGATAGAGGGCTAAATTGCATATAGACTGCACTACGGATTTGTTAATGTAAACTTAAAGCACAGCATCTAATTTATTTTCTCAGAGATAATAAATAAGGTAAGTTGCAACAAGATTTACGACAGGAACGGTTGATTCACAAGAGGATTCTACTGCAACTGAAGCTACTGTGGAAGCACAAAGGTCCTACTGATGCAGAGATTAGCAACGGTTCTGCTGGAGCGATGCTATTGTTTGCTGATGAACCGGCAGAGGTAACTCGCTACACGCGATGCAGAGGTGTCAATATATGTAATAATGTAAACCAAGGGCCTGTTTAGTTGGCTGAAAATTTGGCTTTTTAACTTCTGGAACTCCTGTAGCACACTGTAGCACGTTTCGTTTGTTTGTGGTAAATATTGTCCAATCATGGACTAACTAGGCTCAAAAGATTCGGCTCGTGATGTACAACAGAACTGTGTGATTAGTTAATTTTTTTACCTACATTTACTGTTCCGAACATATGTCTTTTGGTGTATTTAATGTGATGTGATGGAGAGAGAGTTGAAAAAGTAGCAAAATTTTTGCTAAATTTCAGCCAACTAAACAGGCCCCAACTGTTTTGTTTTTCCCAGTTGTTTGTAGTAGTGTTCAAGGACGGGTTACAGTTACAGCACTGGTAACTGCAGCTCCATGTTCTTTCAAGTTTCAAAGATCATTTCTTACCAAAGTGAGATGAACTCTGAACTTTTTGTCATTTCATTAGCCTGACAGAGTCATCCGAAATATCTGTCATGGCTGCTGGCTGGATATGTAGGGAATCAGGGATCGAGTACTTATGCCAGGCCCCTGAATTTTTTGTGCAACCCCCTGAAGTTGCAGAGCAGTTCTGATGATATGATAGGGTTTAGGGATCAAATTCTAATGGACTGGAATCGTCTAATTTTACATTCAAGCTCATACATAAGAACACGGTCGTCGTGCCCAATGCATGTGGATTGGATGTACATGCTGTCAGATCCATGATAAACAGATATAATGAGTAAACAGTACCATGAGATATATTCCGTTCAAAAGATATGTACAAAGTTTTCAGGAAACTCTGACAGGATGTTGTAGGCTTGAGGCAGATGAAACTATTAAGACATTCTGACAATATACATCTTACTTCCAATGATACAAAACTCAATCCAGTGGCTGTGCGTTCTCAAAGTTGAGACTCCCGTAATCCTCTTGCTTTTCAAGATTTGGGTACATATCTTGCTTTTCAAGATAATCCTCTTGCTTCAATTCTCTACCAGGGGCTTGGAACAGAAGATTTGGGTAGTGTATGTTCTGCTGTTGGCTGTTAGGCTGTTAGAAAACAAGTAAATACATCAGAAAAAAAAACAACCAAATAAGATTCATACCTGAATCCATGATAGGGAAAAGAACACTAAACAGCAGTATAGCTTACCAATTAGGCTATCTGGGCACGGAAGGATCTGAATATTAATGGCAGTTAATTTATCAATCCCATATCTGGCAGGAACAGGTAGCGGAACCGAGAATCAAATGGAATGATGCCGAAAGTACGGTTTCCCAAGAGACTTTGCCGCCTTTGAGACACACAGTGATCAACAAATGTAGCTTGCTGCTGAGGTAAGAAATGTGATATCCAAATAGGGAAGCTGTTGTCATCAACAAAACCACGGGCAAAACAGTGTAGCATCTTAGGGACCAGAAGCTTCCCTTTACGACTCACTCCTACTGATGCCCTAATGAAATCACGCTGTGAATCTTGAAGTTCTTCCCTCACATTGTTTGCTGTGTATATCTTCACCTACAGTAATAATTAGTCCTTAGTCAACCATAAAATCTTTGCTCTAGAAATAATCGCAAAGGCCTTTCCATCTTAGTACTTGGTAATTAAAAAAAAGGTGTTCTGTGGCAGATGAAGAAAGCCAACAAAGGAAATGATCTGAGGCTTACTGCAGGAGAAGAATGCATTCCACAGCTGAGAGCAAACGTCAAAAGTGGCTCAGGTGCCTCGATGCAGAATTTTTTCTGCTCCTCAGGTACCTTCATCTTCTGAAGGGCAAGAAGCAGGGCCTGAACAAAAGACAGAAATAACTATTAACAGGTTGTGTTGATTAACAGAAGGTAGTTAAAATAAGCAGCACTGCCAGCTAAATGCCCAGCAAGGTTTGAGTAATTGGCATACCATCTGTGGCCTATGACTTGGTGGTTTCATCTTCAGAATCACATATTCAATAAATGCAGCACTGAATGAGTGCCCCCCAATTGTATATGCGGCCTAAAGGGGAAAAAAGGTACAGCGACATGATTCTCCAGAAAGAAAAGTATATTAACGATAAATGTTAGAAATATGGAAATTGAATTGCTAGCATGGTATTTACTTGAACTACCGACTATAACATACGAACAAAGCTAATGTACAGTAATTAATTTTTTAGCGAACCTTTTGCATCAGTGAAAAAAGTTTCATGTCACTCCGTGGAACACCATAAGCAAGATAAGCCTGTGAATAGATGAAAAAATGTCACTAATATTTTGAATGAAATGTTCTCCCACCCTTTGAGGAAAAAACATATATATTCTACCACAATCAACTACCATTAGAATTAGAGTTTGCATGGTCACTTACGTGCATCATCAACGCGTTGTATAGGTTGATCCAAAATGCCAACCTTGCATCTTCATTGAGGTGAGCAGGGTTTATTTCTGCCAGCTGCTCAATGAATAACCTGCACTCTAATAGGCAATCATTAGTACTGTTGGTTTAACCCAAATACCATAATCCCTGAATGAAAAAACAGGTGCTCATCTTTAATGGCATTGAAATAAAAGGTAATGAAGTACTAAAGGGACGATGTACTGAACCATCGAGCTAAAGCCAGCGAATTATATTATGATTAGGTACACCAGTTGTCGTGGTTTCAATAAAAATAGTAAATTGTGGGTATTCCAAACAAAAAATTATTTGACACATTACCTGAATTTGCGTAGTGATTCGGCAGCATATTCAAGTTGTTTTTTCCCAACTGACATCCATGAAACTTCAGCCGCTGCACTGTAGCTACCAATGTCAGCCCAGCTAAGCTTCTCACGAGCTTTGTAAGGGTCAAAGACAGTCTCCGAAGCTAATAAATTATTGTTATAATTCAAATCAACTTGAGGGCTCTGCACCCAAGAAGATATGGAAGACGGTTCCGATAGAGACCAGAACGCAGAAATGGAATAATTTCCGCTGGGAGATGGAATGGACTGCTGATTCTCCATGGAGGAATTCCTTGAGGAGTCTCTGCAGGAATCCGATAGGGAAATGAAGATGTTCCTCATGCAGCGGACGATGTCCTCCGAGAGCTGATTAGGATTGACTAAGCTTTTAACAGAGATCTGTCTCTGTAATTTCATAACTTGCTCATGCATGACAGCACGGGCATAATCCTTCCCCCCTTGACTACATTTTTCTCCTTCCTGGTAGGAGCATGAAGTTACACAGTTATGAGAGCAGACCAAGAAGACAATCACAGAAGTTCTATTTGAATTGCAGGAAACAATGCACATTGCACTGGTATCAGAATGGGAGGTGAAGGTATCTGGCGTGTGACTATTTCCAGAACCATATTGCACGAATCTTACTCTACCATATATCTGTAATAATCCTAAAAGAATATTGTAGTTAAGCAGGAATTGGAAATGAGGGAAGAAATTCCGTACCCCCAGTTCAAGTTTGCCGGAGTGGCAGGAGCAAGCGGGCGGCGGCACCTGCTTGAGCCGGTACTCGACGAGCCTCCTCTCGTTCCTCTCCTGGATGAGCTGGAAATGCAGGGAGACCATCTCCTCCTCCAGCTTCGTGACGGCCGTCTCCATGATGCAGATGTTGGAGAGCAGCTCCTGCGCCTGCACAGCACACACAGAGAGGAGAGAGACACATCTGGTGTGAGCGGCGAACCCAGCAACACAGCACGGTGGGGAACCAGCAGCCTCGCGGCGCGCGTTCGTACGTACGTTGGTGGGGAGGTAGACCATGTCGGCGAGGGTGACGGCGGCGCGCTCGAGCGCGCCCTCGAGGACCGCGTGCAGCGCCGTCTCCTCCCGCAGCGCCCTCTGCAGCTCCTTCACCTGCGCAAGCGCGCGGGGTGTTCCCAGGTCAGGCGTGAGCGAGAACGTACGAATGCAGGTAGAGCGGGGGATACGACGAAGGGGACTCACATCCTGCTCGAGCTGCAGCCTGCACGACGACGACGACGAGGAGGAAGAGGGTGGGCGGGCCGGCGGCTGGGGCGAGAACCCCCTCCTCGCCTTGGCGAGCGGCAGCGGCATGGTCGTCCCGTGACGACGGCGTCCCCCTAGCTCTCCCTCCTCCGCCGCCTCGGCGACAGGTGTTCAGGCGCCGCCGGGGTGGCGCGGTTCCGGTGGGGAGAGTGAGGAGGAGGAGGAGGAGAGGCGGCAGCAGCGGCGACGCGGCGGCGGCACCGCAGTCCGCAGCAGGAGCCTTTAAGAGAGGGAGGAGTGGATTTCGTTGACTGGCCTGCTCTTCAAAATTTGAAATGCACGGTCGCTTATTGGCAGGGGGCGCCGCGTGGCCGTGTCCGTCGACGGTGGGCGCGTGGAGTGGGTGGCGCCCAACACGCGCGCGACTCGAGGCGGCGGCGGTGGTGGCGCGGCGGTGCGAGCGCGACAAGACGTAGTGCGCGCATGCGAGGCAAGGCGACACACCAAACCCAACGAACGGAACCACCTGCCACTGTAGGTACACCCCGCCCCCTTGGCTCGGCCCGTCGAGACCACGGTGACTCTTGGACACGGAGGACGTCGATGTCGCCACTGTCACTGTCACGTCTTTTATTCACCATCACCTGAGCGGCTGACAGCCTGTTCGTTTGGCTGGTGGCTGGTGCTGATTTGTTCTGAGAGAAAAGTACTGCTGGCTGGTTGCTGGTGACTGATTTGTTCCGAGAGAAATGTACTGCTGGCTGGTGGTTGATAAGCCAAACGAACAGAGCGTGTCCATCACTATCACGCTGGCCGGGAACATGGTTCACCTAGCGTAGTTTTTTTTTCTTACTTATTAAAACGAAACCTAGCGTAATTTGCAATGCACGGACCGACCGGATCGCTTCAGGACAATGTTGTTTACGCGCCGGACCGGATCGACCGGGTGCGAGCGGCATGGCGGCGCGATCCGCGCGCCGATGCGCCCGCCCGTGCCGGCGGCGCCTGCCGGACCGCAAGAATCCAGCCCGAGCTCGCCGGAGCGGCGGGAGCAAAAGGCTGGGATCCCACCGGACCCGAGACGCTTCCCTTGTCCCGTGCCGCTTGTTGCCTTGCTACGCTTTGTTTCTTTTTTTTACTGCAACCGCTGAGTGCTCGCCAGCCTTCTACCGCCCTTGCACGCCGCCCTACACCACTCACCCAGGCGTTACGGTTACGGAGCCCGAGGATCGGATCAGCTCCAAGGCCGAGCCAGTCATCACAGATCCATCCTAGCCGAGTTCAAGCTCCGATTAAAAAAGCATCAGAAATGGCCGGAGTATGGGACACAGCAAATGCCATGGGTGCGCAAGCTGCCATGGGTGGTTGGGGCACAGCAAATGCAAGTATGCAACCGCTGCCACAGTGCGTGCCACTCACTGCCCGGAGAGCAACTCCACTCTGCAGCTGCATGCTACTACTATGCAGTACTGCCCTGCCGTGCCATGTCTGTCGCCAATTCAATTCGTCCCGACGACGACGCAGCAGGAGGGCACATTGAAAGCAGGCGTGGCCCGGCCGTGGCACCGTGCCGTCCAAAAGCACAACCTAGGCCTTGTTTAGATGTCAGAAAAATTTGTCTTTTTAATGTACTGTAGCAAAAGGTAAATTTCAGCTTTTTGTGGTAAATATTGTCCTACCATGACCTAATTAGACTCAAAAGATTCGTATCGCAAAGGCCATCACAATCGTGTAATTAATTTTTGATTTCATCTACATTTAGTATTCCGAACATATGTCTTTTGGTGTATTTAATGTGGTGGAGAGAGAGTGGAAAGGAGGAATTCTAGCAAACTATCCCTAATGCCACCATAAATTGCCACCACCGGTGTGGTCGGTGGACACTGCCATTCCCACGGGTCAACGCGCTTACAGCAAGCGAAACCTGTCGCCACGGACGGGGTGGTCAACGAGCAATTCCAAGGAAAGAATTCGTCCGGCCGGACGGAAGGAAAAGAATAACCAACCAACCAACCAGGCACCCAGTTTCTTTCATGGGCCGGCCCGGCAAAGGATATAGCACAGAACTACAAACACAAATTACAAGAACCCACCGGCCCAAAGTTACACCGGACTGGCCCAAGACAGTCTCGATTGTCGTCAACCGCGCAGGTCCACAACCAAGAACTCCAGAAGCAGGCGCAGCAGCATAGCAGCAGCCAGCAGGGGTATCGGGTATGCTATGCTGAGACCCAGTCGCCGAGCTGGGTGGTGAGTTTGCCGTGCTGTGCGGCAGGAGGGCCGGCGACGCGGGGCACCGAGCTCGCGAGGCGGAGGTTGTAGTGGACGTACTCCATGCAGCGGAACCTCTCCCGCTCGGTGTAGGCCATCTTCTCGGTGTGCAGCCTCTCGGACACGCTCCTATCCTGGTTGTACCTGGACACGCCGTAGCATGCCTGCCCTAGGATCAGACTGGCAAATGACTGTAGCGCCTGCATGCCCTTCCCGTGCTTCACCCACCAGAGATCTGCGGTTCCAAATAGACCAAGGTCACGATGTAGTTTAAGTTAAACTGGACATACGAGCGACTATTTGATCCAGCAAGCAAAACGAATTAGGCTGAAGGTTCACACAGCAAAAAAAATAATAAAAAATAGCCTTATACTTTACCTTGAGGTGTTCCCGCAGCTTCCTCAACAGCTGGATCAGAATCAAATGGCCCCGACTTCCTCAGATAAACATCCATTTGTTCAGCTACGAGCAACGTGTTGTAATGACTCTTGGCTGCTCGGAGGATGCAGGTAGTGACACCACTGCTGATTTCAGCGTCGTTGCGGAATCGGTCGGTGTAAAAAATAGATGGGTTGAGACAATAACCAGCAGCATGGACTGGGGAATGCAGGTAATCATCCCAAATGTGATCAATCATCTGCCAGTAACTGTCATGCTCATCACCAAGATTCCGTTTTATGTCTTCCTTTGCACTGTCCATGGCATCGTACAGGACACTCACTGGGCACTTGTCAACTTCCAATTTATACAAAACTCTGATAAGTGGGCTTGTGACCTTCAAAACGTGGGCAGCAGCACTCCAGAATGCATTTTCCGTCTGTACTACCTCACATATACCCATGGACAGACTAGTAGAAGCCAGATCAGAGGAAACCCAGATTGCAGAGTTAAACATCTCCACCAGATTTTCCCTCCGAGACACTAGCTTTTCTAGAGTTTCAAACACAGCCACACATCTCAGGTTCGAATTACTTATGATCTCAGCATCCCCAATATAAAGCCTTTTCAGTTCCATTGGCAGTGCATAGCCATACAAAAACCTAGTGATTTCCTTTGCCTTCGTTAAGACATCTTTCACATTATCAAGTGCTGCTATATTCTCAAGAAGAAGATTGATGCAATGATCGGCACATACCGTGAATATGAATGACTGCTCATATTTCTTTAACACAGCATGTTCTGCAGCTTGCATATGTGGTGATACATCATTTATGATAACCTGAACAATGTTGCGAACACCAATAACTTCAATCACATCACACACCATTGCGGCAAGCTCATCAACATCATCAAATATTGTAGAGGTGTCCATGGATCTGAGAAACAGCATGCCTTCTCTGCAATGCACAAAAACACTGACGAACATTTTCCCACATCGGCTTTTCCAGCTATCCAATATCACACTGCAGCCACTTTTCTCCCAATGTTGCCTCAAAGCCCTTTCACGCTGTTGAACTTCCTTTATTTGCACCTGAAGAATATACTCATAAGAAGGCATTGCGACCCGGACCCCACGGGTGAGCAAATCAATCACCCCATTAAAAGACGGCAAGTGAACAAAACCAGGCTCAAGTCCAGCCTCAAAGATGAGCCTGCCTATTGAATTTGCTACCAGAGAATCAATGTTATCACTTGCTCCCATGGAGAGTTCAGGTTCCTGCCTTTGTGACACAGGCTTGTCCTCAGAGCGGTAGCATGCGTTAGTTTTCTGGCCAGATGATGATGACGATAGTTCTGCTTGGGTACTCACAACACAGAATTCCTGCCTAGATGAACTTTCAGACAAATAAACACCATTAACATTTGTCCTTATGGTTGCCATGGGCTGCATCGAATTGTGTTCAAATTATGTGTGAACTGAAGATAGAAGTGGTTCACAAAGACAAAGCCCCTTATCCTTTGTAGTTTTATACTACTTAAGGCAGTTAACTGCAAAAGTGGTTGGCACACTTGATCTGGTGGGGACAGATTCCTTATCAGAGAAGCTCAAGGTATTTCAGTTTTCCAAATAAACTCCTTGATGCATAATCCTGAAAAGAAGTAAAGACAGTCTGTTAAGATAAATTAATCTAATAGAATTAAGGTGTTCCTTCTCACCAAAGAAGCCAATGATTTTTTTTAGAAACAAAAGAATAAATATTTGTGCTGCATGATTCCATTCTCAAATAACAAGCCTATAGTTACCAGAGTTACGAATCTTTTGGCATCAATACAGTGAACTACAGTAATGGTGACAGGGGAATTCAACCATTTGTCTTTTTCACCATGCTATTATGATGGAGTATATATCTGGATTACATGCATGGATAAAGTTGTCTGGGCGTTGATTTGATCCTACAACCTTGAAGCTCCCAAAGATTTGAAAATCACAGTCCAGTATGAAATTGCTAGTTAAGTGAATCCAGACAATTTGGTACCACCGAAAATTGTCATCTGACCATAATGCTAGCTATACCCCATATCCATGCATTACTTTAAACATTGGGATACAAACTACAAATCTGGCATTTCTTTTATTTCTACAATAATGATCAATTTCCAGATGATGTTTGACGGAACATAAATGAATGTCCTAAAGGGCTGTCGTGGGCGATATTTGATTCATTTCATGAATAAGCCAATTGTCTTTGGGAAATTTGATTTGTTTCACAAATAAGCCAATTGTCATTGGGAATAAACTTCCAATTCAGAGAGTTGATTTTTTTTTACTAAAAGGAAAAACACAAAAGAATGTTGAAATAATGGCAATAACCTAGCAACGCTCAAATATACTACTTGCCGCTCAAATGTCCATAAGGCTGAATACTGCAGATCAATGCAAATTAGGCTGCTACCTGCATTTAGCGTATTCAGACCATGAGGGGCAAACAACAAATAAAATAACAACGAATAGTCATGTGCTTGACACGTCCATGCTCTTTGTAAACATGCATGTATCTATAGGAAACACTTCCTTGTCTGCATGTTCTTAAAACTAAGACACTGAACCATTATGCTTTAAACTAAGAAACTGAGCCATGTGACCATGCTCTGATTGGCTCAACAAACCATTACACTCTAAACTCCTGAACTAAATAAACTATATGGGACAAACAGAGCTATTTTTTATACATAGCATGGTCCCTCATGAATCCCCAGTGGTGAAGTGTGGGGGCGCACACGTGAGGCTTTTGCTTTTAAGTTTTAATGCCCGTCGCGTGGAAGTGGGAACGAACAACTAAAATTTGTTGAAGTTGTCACAAGGCGGCAAAGATTATCCAGCGCCCAAGGTTCCCTATCATATCACTTTAGCCAGCCTCCATTCCCATGGCTGTGTAAGAAATTAACCATGTCCACTCCTTCGAGCCTAAACCTTACATACAGAAAGTTTGGGCGCACTGTCAGTATGGGATTGACTGAGATCCATGGACTGGACACATCTCTCATGCGTTGGATTTTTTTTTTTTTTTGAACTTTCTCATGCGTTGGATTAGAAGGGATGACTCAGACCATAGATACATGGTTGGCTAGCATGCGGCGCAGCAAATGAACCAGCGACTACCAGTACTGAGAGATAAAGGAATGGAGTAGGTTTCTCACAGTTGAAAGTTGAAAACATCCAGTAAAAACAAAAGTCCCGCTTAGAAATGGAGCAAGCTAGGGTTTCCTTACCAACACTCACAGAAGAAAACCTGATCGACCCCACGGGTCGGTCAAGGCTCAAGAGGCCACCACGCCGAGACAAATCCGCAGTTCACTGAGTAGGGGGGAAGAAAGATTAGCACCTGGTAGGCAACAATGCGACGGAAACTGAATCCACATCCATAGCAAACAAGGAATTACCTTCCCGACAAGCGAAGACACCGATCCACCACCAGGCAATGACAAATCCGCAGTTCACTGAACAAGAAGGGAGAAAGATCAGCACTTGATATGCAACAGCACCGAGGGCAAATGAATACGCGCGAGCATTACGAGTAAACTACCATCCCAACAAGCGAAGGTACCAAGTTCACCACCCGATGATGGATCTCCGCCCCAGTGATCCGAATCAAGAGCGGCGCCAAAGCCGGCGGAGAGGTGGGGCGCGGGGCGTCCGACGCCGGCAGGGAAGAAGGGGGAACGACAGAGACAGCCTGAGCCGGCGACGGCGTCGTGGTCTCGTGCAGTCGTGCACGACGAGATCCTGGGGGTCCCTCTTCTCCTAGGTTTCGCTATGCTAGTCGTGGCGCCGATCCACCGTACAAACGAGATCGGACGGCCAGGCTGAGTGGGGTCGCCGAGTTGCCAGCGTAGGACCAGTGTTGACTGTTGACCAGCGTTTCGACGTGTCGTGCGCGGATGAGCCAGAGACCAGAGTCGTACTTTTCTCTCAACAAATCAGCATGTTCGTCATGTAAAAAAAAAATTCAGCATGTTCGTTTGGCTGGTGGCGGGTGGTTGGTGCTGATTTGTTCTAAGAGAAAAGTACTGTTGGCGCTTGGCTGGTTGCTAGTGACTGATTTGTTCTGAGACAAAAGTATTGCTGGCTGGTTGCAAGTGGCTGGTTTGTTCTGAGAGAAAAATACTGTTAGCTGGTGGCTGATAAGCCAAGCGAACAGGGCGCAGGTACCAACCACTGATGAGCGGTACTTTTCTCTTAAAATAAATCAGCACCAGCCAAGAGACAGAGTAACAAGTCTGAGGCTGTAGTGGGAAAATGTTGGGTCAGCTTGGTTTTTTTTAAATTAAGATAGACTTCATAGGGGTTATAAATACTTTTCTCTTAAACAAATCAGCACCACCCACCAACCAACCGAACAAGTTGTTTATTTAATATATTTAATTATTGGTCAAAAGTGTGTGCAAAATTTTCACCCTCCAACCAAACACTACCAACCAAACTTCAAAATCCTTGCTGAGCAAGGGCAATGTGCAGCAGGATACCAAGCAGCCGTGTTGTATATTCGACGTAAGACTAAATGCTCCATGTCAGTCAGATCAATGTTTAAACACTAATTAAAATTATTAAATGTAAATTAATGACAAAACTCATTTCATCACTCCGAATTAATTCACAAAACGAATCTATTAAACCTAATTAGCTCATAATTACATTTTATTCCAATATATATAAAAGGTTAGTGCTTGATTCACCATCATAATTATGACGATTGAGACAAGTACAAATACAACGCCCCCGCGCACAGAAACTTGTTTCAGCTACCAGCATATTAACTTCTATTTTCCATTCCAAAGTCAAGGTACACTATGATACAATGGCTACTGAAGATCTGAAGTCCGTACCAAGTATCATTCCACAATTCATACCAACATATTAACAAGCAAGTAGTAGCAAATAGCTCCTGAAAGAAAAAAGGAATGGTGGACCAAACATTCAGAATGTATTAGCCTCAGCCGAACGGCTTTGATCATGAACAGGGGACCTCACTCTCAGGATCCACCTGAAACTCTGCTCTCTTGCTAACAGCAGCTGACTTGCATTCTGAGTCGACATCCGGATTTCTGTTCTTGGATGGACACGGCGAAGTGGTGCCTGCCTCGGATCCACTTCTCTCCTTTGACACTGTAGATTCAGGTGACTCTACTTGTGCTTTGGTTGGCGCTTTTAGCGACAAGTTGCCAGCCTTCTGTTGCTCTTCCAGTATTTTCTGCAAGTATCTTGCGTGTTCCTCTATCCGGAGCTGCAACTGCCTTTGCACCTGATGGCGAAATTCAAATTCTCAGTGATGGAAATATCTGATAATCGAGTTTCTGCTAGTGTAGTACATGCTTCCTGACTGTTTCAGATATCACATGACAATGGGATTATACATACTAAACTGGAATTACAGAGTACCTGCAATACATTGGATTCTGACTCTAAGTTTAATTATTATGGTCAAAAGCTCACAGTAGTACAATCAGTTATTTTATGTATTCACTGATGTGCATAAGTTGACCAATTCAAGGATAGTGATATCAGGCTGAAGAACAAAATACAAGTGGCAAGTATGTACAACTATCCAAGTACATGGTATTCTAGAACTGAAACCCAACTACTCCAGACTAAGTCCTAGTATGGATTTGGATAAATTTATTCAATCAAGCATATGATATTTTATTTAATCAAGCATATGATCTAACAGTAGCACTCGAGTGGCGTGATAACTATGGATCATCTGATACCCACCTCTAACTGTTCATGAAGCTGTTTCTGAACCTCCATTTGCATCCTTAGAGCTTCTGCCACTTGTAAATTCCTAATAAACATGTTATGGAAAGGATTGTAAGATTCTAAGATTCTAAGATCGTGATGCATATATGATAATTCCCCTGCTTAAGCAATTAGATGACTCACTTTGTTTTGCTTGAATCACTACTACTGCTACACGATTGTGCTTTCTTATCCTCTGAGGAAGCCTTCTTATCTACACATAGTAATCATTTAGGATGACATTTTTTTCAGAAAAACTGCTATTATAACGTAGGCATTGAGCATCAACTACAGATAATTTTAGCTCACCTTCTTTAGACTCAGAAAGATATTTCGCAAGCCGATACTTCTACATGATAAGTGTAGGGGAAAATGTAAGTTAAAACAAAAACATAGAAGGGATATTTATTTTCGGTGAATAGAAGCATAGACTTGTACCTGCAGATGACTCTTCACATGATAAATGGTTAGTCCTTCTACCTTCATTAGTTTCAGCACACCCTTAGGAGTTGCTTCTGTAGATATATGAAAGCAAACCATTCATCAGGGATGGTCCATTACTGTTAGAAACAGAACTCGAAACATGTGGGAGAGTAAATATAGACAATTTGAAACCATGTGGGAGATAAAGCAATACAACTAACTTACTTTCAGGTCCTTCGAGCTTGTTCACAGCCTCCAGAAAACGCTCATGAAGCTCTAGTGTCCACCTCAATCTTGACTTGTTAGTTGTTGCAGAGCCAGAAGATGACCGAGATGAGTTAAGCTGGACTTTAACTGGTGATCCTAGGTTCTGTACACTCTGGTTGGGGCAAGATGATACTGGAAGTGATGACAGTTGTGGTGGTGTGCCGTATATGTCCTAAAATCATTGTGTCAGAGAAATGGTACTAGAAAAAAAGAAAGAAACTGAGACAGGGGCTCTGGAGTGCTGCAACAATGTTTCAGTAAGGGGCTCAGTTCACTTACATCTAAATGAGGACTCTCCTCGTTGTCAGTGATGGCAATTCCTAGCTGCTCAGACAGGAACTGAAATTCCATCTGTTCATCAAAATCCATGGCATTGTTTTCTCCATGGAAGCTGCCATCTGAAGCATCTCCAGAAAGATTGAGGAAATCTTTTAGATCATCTGACTGTTCAGCTTCATCTAAAGCATTGCCAGTATCACCGATAAAGAGAAGAGAGGAGCTCGATGACTGTCCGGCTGAAACCTGCTGCTCACACTTAGGAGGGTGAGGCAAGAAAGGTAAAGTGCCCATTTGCCGGCATGGATCTGTGTTCTTTGAAGACGACGAAAACAAGCTTGTGCAGAAGGTCGACGAATTTGACAATATGGGGTCAGAAAATTTTGGATGTGAGATGTGAGACAGAGGGCTTTCTGGATCAGTTTCAGGGCTTCTTTTCTGAAGGTTAACTGATAGGCTCCTTGACAAGCTCGACGACCGTATCAACTCAGTCTTGATGTTTGATGATTGGCTCGTGGATGACAAAGTGTCATCTATCAAGAGCCGGTGGTCTGATTTAGAATCAAACAGCTTATGGACTGAAGTTTGTGTGGGTGTGCAGGCATGTACTGTTTTGTCAGTAGCAATAATTTGCTCCCCAGTAGCAACACTCTGGGTGCTCATTTTGCTTCTGCTGATTACTGACTTGATAACAGGCCTGTACATGAAAATGTTTAATTGTAATGAGATTGTTGTGTGACAAATTCTATAGTTACATAAGCATCTACTTCATAATATAAACAATAATATTAAGAAAATTACAAGCAGATGAAGCTTGTTTATATTTTTGCGATAAAGATGAATCTTGTTTATAAACACATAGAATTACTCAATTGATTGACTAAAGGCATGTACATGAAAATTTGTAAGGGGATTGCCTTGTGACAAATTCAATGCTTAACTAAGCATGTAGCTCGTAATATAAACAATAATATCAAGAAAATTACAAACAGATGAAACTTGTTTATGAATACATGGAATTCATTTCTATATTTTAGTAACTCCCAATTTGGATAACAAATGATAACTTCACCTGCTAACAGTGGTAGCAGGAAAACACGTGGACCTAACAGTAGATTTCTTTTGACATATAAATGCAAAGAAGCACATCCACTAGAAAAAGCTTGGTACGAGATCCACACAGTTTATGGGAACTATTTCGTTCTGAAAAAGACAAACTCCAAAAATGATGCATAACTACGGTCAGATTGTCTTCTGCGAACCAAGTATCCAAATGTTTCTCAATTTCGGCAAAACCAATAAAGGAACAGGCCCATACTCTGTCCAGGTCCAGCATCAGAAGGTCAAGGGGAGAAAACCTAGCACACAGCTGTTGGAATTTGGAACAGTCCCAGGAAATTAGTAATTACACACGACAAGGAGACTCAAATCCGTTCTTCCGAAAAGGAATCAAACAGCGAGCTCAAAGGTGACAAGCACCGGAGAATTCGACAAAGGGCATAATGAAGCGCATCAACCAAAGATAGAAGAAAGGCAACTCAAGAATGGGGAGGATTTGCGCTCCAAAAGCATCAAGGCCAGCACAAAATAAACTGTTAAATTTTTTTTTTGAGATCAACTGTTAAATTTAGGGAGGAAACCGTACTCCTACACAGCCTGACTGATGCCAAGAAGACAATGGAAATATGGAATGCAGATAAAAAAAATGAAGGATCTTTGAACCCTTAGCCTCACCTGAAACACCGCGAAGGTAGGAGCACGGATTGTAGGAGATTCGGAATCTGGAAGCGGCCTCACTCCGCCGTTCCCCCACTCTCTCGAGTCTCGACCCCTATCCAAGACCCAATCTGGCAATCTCTCTCTCTCTCTCTCTCTCTGAGACCTAGGTACCAGCTGCCTAAATCCTATCCCTCTTGTTGCAAATCATTGGTGCCCGGCAACTTTGCTACTCCCTTTCTTGGGAATATTCCTTTCTTGGTGTGCTCCATCCTGGGCCGGTTGGTTGGCTGTCTTGCTTTTGGTCTTGGAGGACAGGAGGAGGTTAATGGGGTGCTGTGTGCAGGAGCCCTTCTTCATTTCTCCATCTTCTTTTCCCATCTCTTTCGGTATATTTTCTGAAATTTATCCATACCTGAACTCTCCATCACCCGAATTTGCTTCTTTTTTAACCCTGACGGGAAGCAGGAGAGGTCAGTTCCCAAAAAGGCCTACCACAAACCATTTGCGGTAAAGTTTTTTGTGGTCTAACCAGCCCATTTCTGGCTTAGTGTTGGTATATGTCAATGCTGTCACCAGTCATGTTTTGCTTTGCTACTGTATTTTGTAATCATGGTGTTGCCATCTTCAAATTGATGTTTGCCAACTTGCTGTTAATCTTGCAAACCAGGTGCCACAATCCAGGAGTGGTAAGCACAAAGTTGGGTGGATTTGCCTTAAACTACTGATTCATGGCAGGTATATCTGTTGCAGGTGCGGCAAAAAATGTAGCAAAAATTTGCACTCTAGGTTCTTTTTTAAATGCGGGATTTTTTTTTCCTATTTGGTTTTAAGATGTGCAATTGATTAGGTTTTTTTTGCGGGATGCTTAGTTTTGTCATTTGTTTAGAATCCCAAGTCCCAACCCACATATCATGAGGAATTTGCAGTGTAAAAAAAATAGAACAGAGAAGATAATTGTTTATCGTTGCAGGCAAATGGAGAGCAGCAGGAGAGGTCGACAACATCATAGATGGTGTGAAAAAGCTTCATTTCATATTTTAAAAGCACGTCAAGTGACATTACAAAACTACTCCTTTTGTAGTGTGGCTGACATAAGCATTGGATTAAGACAAGGATTGATAAAGGAATGGGAAACGGAATCTGCGCAACCCCTGATGCAGTCGAGAGGGCAGGCGGCGTGCGTGCCGGGAATCGTCAGGTTTTCATATGCATGGTGGCAAATTTGTTTAGTGACTGCTAGTCTAGTGGTGTATGTGCATGAGACAGTGAGACGTGGAATTATTTAGCCTCAATAATCAGTGGTTAGTGCAGATGCTTAGAGGCAGGAATAATGGATAAGATGGGTAGTAGGTACTACTAGGTTTGTGTTTGTGTTGGTCTAGGTGATGAGCTCCAAAATGTGAATTCCACAGGGAAATAAAAAGGAACAAAGGCGAGGTGAGTGCGAGCTGAAGAAAGGGGCCAGTGGGAGATGATGACGACGAGGAGGAACAAAGAATGGGCCATGAACTCATCAAGATCCAAACAATATTTTTGTAGAAGAAAACTGACAATCATGCCGGCTATAACTTTCTCTCTCTTTTCTCTGAAAATATATAGTCAAGATTAGAACTTTGCAACAATTTTGCGAATGATCGAAGTTCGAAGAGAACCCTGATAGTAGGTTGAGAAAAGGGTGAGGTTCCTAAACAATTGTCCCAATCCATCACTGATAGGTAGCTCCATTTTTGTTGGATTTAATTGTGTCCCCATCACGGCCATCACTGATCCACTTGCTCACAGAAAAGCAGGGAAAGCAATCAGCGATGGGGCAGGCTCCACTCCACTGTTTGGTGATAGATTCCCTGGAACCTCGTTCTAGGATTGGCCGATGCAGATCCACAAAGGACAACCCACTAGCTCAGCAGAAATTCTGCTTAGACTAACTCCAACAACTCATGCAAAGGGATAGGCAAACCCCAAAATACCTCTCCTCTGGCTACTGTTCACAATGCAATGGCCTCCAACAGAGAAGGCAAAGCAGCAGCCATTTTTGGCTTCGAGGAGAGAGGTGAGCTAAAATTGACTCTCCTCTCTCCTCCGAATGCATTCGGGCACATGGCTGGATGAGCGGCACGCGGCAGAGATAACTGTGGAGCAGGGCAACGGCGGGCGACGTGCGGAGCCGGGCGACGGTGACGCGCGGATTTGACAACCCCCCCCCCCTCCCGACCAGCTCGCTCGACGCCCCGGATTTGAGCTCTCTTCCCCCTCCCCTTCCTCGAGCTCGTCAAGCAGTGGCGGGAAGGGGCGACCTGGAGCGCGGCGGCAAAGGGCGAGAGGAGGTGGTGGTGGATGGGGCTGGCTCGAGCACCGGTGGCAGGGGGCGCGGACGAGCGGCGGCGGCTTGCGGCGCGCGGGACTGTCTGCCTAAGCGAGATGCAATGTCTGTTGGAGATACCGAAGGATGCATAGTGTGTTCTGTATTGTGCACGTGAGGCATTCATCCATTTGCCTCTCCAAAATGCCTAGTATTGTTAGAGTCAGTCTTAGGGGCTATTTGATCCTCGTAGCTTGTAAAATTTAACCTGTCACTTCCGATATTTTCATGTTAATTAGAATTATTAAATGCATGTTAATGGCAAAATTCATTCCATAACCTCAGATTAAATTGCGAGATGAACCTATTAAGCATAACTAGGTTATGATTAGACAATGTGGTGCTACAGTAAACATCTTTTGATGATAGATTAATTAGACTTAATAGATTTTTCTCGTAAATTAGCCTCGAGTTATGTAATTAGTTTTATCATTAGATCATGTATAGTTCTCCTAATTAGTATGAGAATTTTTTATGTGACACAGACTAAACTTTAGCCTTAGGATCCAGACAGCACCTGCTAATGATGCTTTTGCCCTGGCCTTTTCTAAACAAATGGAAAGGGAAAATAGTGCACTACTACTGCTCCCTTGACAAATGGGATCGAGGCCAAATTTGGCACGATTTGTCGTAGACTGGTGTCCGGCTTTCCTGCTTGATTTCGCTGCGTTTATTGAGGAGATGATGCCATCACGCCGTGCATGCATTTTCAGGTTCCACTGCCCTGTGTGCAGCTGCAGCCAATTGGATAGGAGTGACAGCAGTCAGCAGCAGTCAAAAAATCGAAAGAAGTATATATCCTGTTAATGTCTGCATCCCTGACAGACAACATGTTCGTTTGACTGGTGGCCGGTGCCTGATGCTGATTTGACTGGGTGTTAGTGACTTATTTGTCTGAGAGAAAAGTACTGCTGCTTGGTGGCTGATAAGCCAGACGAACAGAGTGAGAATTGTTACAAGGCGTTAAGCTCCTCCGATCCGGTAAATTCTATGCTTCTGTCGATCTCTTTTTCACCTGGCCTGGTCACCTAGCGCAAGTTGGCATTTTGTTTTGTTTTTCTGGCGAGGTGAGTGCGTGCATCCTGTCCGCCGTCGCTGCTGTCATCGTCGTCGCCGCCAGGCGCCATCTGGTTTCGACGTCATGGCTTTGCAAGCGTCGCCGTCCCGCCGGAGGGGAGGGGGAAGGTGGAATATGCGGCGGCATATCGCGCGAGCAGAGCTCGTCGGGATCACTACTCGCCCTCAGCTAGTTGCTCTGCTGCCACCTGCCACTGACACCCACAGCCACAGGCCACAGGCCCCCCCTGGTCGACCTCGCGCGGGCCAGGGAGGGAGACCATCCCAAATCTGTCCGTGCTCGTCGACTTGCTTGGATCTCTGACTGCACGTCGTTACTTACTGCTGTACTGTACTGAAGGTGTGTGATTTGAAGTTCATTTTACATAGGCACAGTAGTGATGTGTTAAGCAGCTGAGGTGGAGGTTAGCATGCAGCTTGTGCTGCGTGAAATGTACACGTGTCGTCGAGTGGTGCTGACATGGCCACAGCGCAGCCACGAGCTGTGAATCCACACTGTTCAGATGGTTAGTGACTGGTCGCTGGTGCTGATTTGTTATGAGAGAAAAATACCGCTCGCTAACAAATAGTTAGCGGCTGGTGTTCACCCAGGAGGTAGCGTCAATGAAAAAAAAAATTTGACAAGAATATATAGATTTTTTTGGAATAAAGATATATATAGACTATGACTGTCCGATTGCTTCTTCGGCAGCGTTGCGTCAGCCGTTGATTCGGCACGGTATCATGTCGGTATATTCCAGTCGCATCTCATCTCGATCAATCATCATGCATGGCCATGGCCATGGTCCATGTGGGCCGACACTTCACTCGGACCAAGCAACCGCTCCCTGTGGGCGCGCTGCTTGACTGGCTGGGTTCTCGGGTCGCTTTCTCCCAAAAGTCAGTGGGGCGCGCGCGCACGAGCAGCCACGAACCGCAGCAGCAGCAGCGAGCTGCCGCGCCGCGGAGGAGGTCGGTCCATGGATTCGTATATGGTGGCGCAGTGGGGTGTGTGGCGCAGGGCACCAGCCGACGCCGACGCCAACGCCGAGGGCTCCTCCCCTGTGCTGCTGGCCTCCCGCGAAGCTCAAGCGTTGCGCCTCCGGCCTCAGCCGCGGTTCGTCGCGTCGCCGGCGTCGCTCTCGCTAGCTATGCAGCCGAGAGCGACCACCTCCGCGCGCGGACGGTTCCAATTCACTCACGACTCCTGGACGTTGTGGGCGTACGGGGAAATTATCTTCTTCTTCCTCCGCTTCTTCCGGTCACCATTTGGCTTCGGACCACGAGTGGCGCGGTACATTTGGAAATTTGTTACTACATGATCCAGTTCATGCCAAAAAAAAATAAGAAGACGATGACGACGACTAGTAGTAAACAAGTCCCTCCAAACTGCATGACTGGGCGCTTACTAGCAAGTAAAATGGGGCCCGGTTCACGTGGGACGGGACGTCATCCGGGGACGGCGCAACTAGCGCCCTGTTCGTCTGGCTTATCAGCCACCAGCCAGCAGTACTTTTCTCTCAGAAAAAATCAGCCACCAGCAACCAGTCAGCAGTACTTTTCTCTCAGAACAAACCAGCACCGGCCACTAGCAACCAGCCAAGCGAACAGGCCGTAGAGCAGAAACTTCTGCTGCAGAATCAATTTCAGCCGAGGACCCGCACACGGCGAGGACGACGGCGACGGCGACGCGCCGGCCGCGGCCAGCCAACCGTTGCGCCATTGCTCTGCTCGCCTGGCCGCGACACGGGCGAGAGTGACGATGACCACGCTCACTGATTAGCTTCCTGCTTTCTTTTTTAATCTGATTCTGTTCTGCCCGCCTGCGTCACCCTCCCTACCCCACTCCCCGTTGTCCTTGGATTTGGAACAGTGGCCGCCCACCAATACTGAGCGTATTTGCTCAAAAGAAACGTCTCCCAGTATACTGGGCCGAAAGTCCCAAACCCATTGCATAGTACAGGGATCCATGATCTAAGTTGACCGGCCCACAAAGAGGGATGCAGGTTGTTCAGTCAATCAGTCCTGCTCCTTCCTGCAGTTCATCCACTCACATACGGTAACTTTGTTTTGCTCTGAAACAAAATAACCAGGCATAACACTGTTCGTGTTCACATGCATCTGCGGATCAACAGCAGTACAAACGCGCCCTAAATGGACGTGCAGATCAGCAGTGCGAAGCGCACATTGCAGATCTTGGTACGCACGCTCCAATTTTCGAACAAACACTAAAACATGAATGGATACCTTCTTTTTCATAATTTCCAAGGCCCAAGGGCGAGACAGCAGCGACTGGCCCTAGTACCCAGAGTTCCGCTATCTTTCTTTCAGCTCCTTTTCGAACTCGCGCAGCTTCTCCTGAATAGGTGCAAGGAAGGACTTCATGTCCTTGCAAATCTGTGCTTTGTCATCTGAGGAGAGATCCTTCTCATCGTTAAACCTTACGTTTACCTGACAAGAAATATAAGAAAAGATATCTCATGAGCAACTACGAGAGGCAGCCAAAGTTGACCAAACAAAAAAAAACATTATGCATCCACATGATGTCATTTCCTGATCCAGCATATGAGAATGGTTTCTTTTTTCTTCTTCTGAAATTATTGTTTCAAAGGGACGGATCAAATTACCCCTCAAAGTCATATTGAACAAGATTCTCAGCAAAAGAGTATTTTTTACCTCCAAGTCTTCAAGCTCCCCAAATGAAAATTCAGGAATCTCCAGATGACCTTTGACCTTCTTGTTTTCTTCCTTAACTGACCATTCACCTGAAAACCACCACCACATATGGCACTTCAGTAAATGAAGGTAATCCTGATGAAGATGTTAACTCAGAAATAAAAAAGAACCAAAATTACCTTTGAATTTCAAGCTCAGTTCATAAGTATAGCCTACTCTCTTCTTATTGCGAACCGTGACTAAGAACGCCTGCCAAATAACCAAGATTATGGTTATTGTAGCGTATGCACTACAATTAAAGGGGAAAATTATCCAAACATACATCTGACTCCATCTAGTAATATTTAAAAGCATTTGAGACCATTTCTTACTACTGCTTAAATGAAATTCTCATAAAAGAAAGGTAAAGCTAAAACAACAGAAGTTACCACTCCATTGGCAAAACACAGAAAAGAAAATAGACCTCCATAAGCCTATACCTATACAACTTTGTTGTTTGTCTAGGGAGAATAAAAACGATACCGTATAGCTGAATTTAATGTCTATCTAATTCTCCATTCATGGACTAAGAAAGGGCCAGAAAAATTGTGATCGTGATGACGGATAAACATTTCTGTGCTTTACTTTGCTGAGCTAGTATTGATGGAAGCTAGCACATGTTTCGGTACTCATCAAACTGCTATATGCATTATTTCAGTGTCCACATTGGCTTTCAATTAGTACAAGTTGAAATTCAAGCATTTGTAGTAAAATAAGTGATAAAATTACTAAATTAGTGATAATTCAAATTGCATACTTGTTGACCCACTAGCAAGCAATTATGGTGGAAAAGTTTTCAGGAAATTAACCCTGATGCATGTTTAAAAATTAAGTTAAGAAATTTAAATCCTTTGAAGGGTATTAACTTTATTAATATATATTTCAACAGTTTCCTTGTTTATATATTAAAAGACACCTTAGATATGTATGGATCCCATAAAAATTAATAAAAACGTTACCTTAAATAATACTAGACTGTAAGAGGTAGAGGTAGTCTCAGGTTTTCAACAACTGACTAACATAGCTCGTAAAATTTAACTGACGGAATATGGTATTAAGTACTCACATCGCCTGAGCATCTGGACACTTCATAAACAGAGGCCTTGCCAGTAGAGAATTCCAGAGGGTCCAAAGACCCCAACAAATCCTGTAGTTGAGAAATGAGAAGTATGGAAGACTGCGCAGACAAAAATCCAGGAAGAAAACAGTAACGTGTGCCATCAAAATAGAAAACAATAACTGCAGAGGTCTAACCTTTATCCTACTATTGGCCCATGAATTCAGGTTCTTCTCCTCCCAGGTGCCAGCCTGCAAACAGCACAACAAAACTTAGCTGAGAACTTCAGTTAAATTGCCATCAATACCAAAATCAAGCAATTCCATAAAAGCTATCAGAACTGGGGGTAAAAAGATGATCAGGCAACATTGATTCATACTTGAACAGAGGAAACGGTGCTATAAAATTAATCTTTGTGGCACAGCAAGGGCATTAATCAAATGAATTCTCGTCAGGTCGAAATGGGACCAGACAAAGAAAAGTCCTGTATCATGTCATCTCTAGGCATTCTGCGTGTTTCGATAATTCCAATTCCAATGCATCGGCTTCTTCTTACATTGGGAGTGGTCATGAAGAGCAAGAAACAACAAAATGGTTGATTTATAACTATATATGCAGTGCTGTGGACTGTGAGATTGTGGCATTCGTGTTTACAAACAGGATCGACCAATTTCTGGTTTCAGAGCTAGCACAGGGATACACAATTATATACCCAACCTGTCTACTGACTATACTGTACTAATGTATCGATTACCCCTTTTCTCACAGCCGACAAGTCCAAAGCAATCAATCTAGTCAAGATTCTCTAGAGGCGTCTATGGCACACCAAAAGAAAGAAAGGAACAATTTTTCTCCCGATTCTCCATCAGCTATATCAAGGGCCTAAGCGTGGTTCAAGCGAGACGAAGGCACGAAGTGTACCTGATTCCAGACGGAGCCGAGGGTGGTGGGCGCGGGGTTGGCCGCGAGGTCGGCGGCGTCGAGCTTGCGGGGCGCGGGCAGCGGCGCGGCGTCGCCCGTCGACTCCCGCACCCAGTACCTGTAAGAGGTCGCCTTCTCCGTCGCAGGCTCCACCGCCGCCGTCGCCGTTTCCTCCATCTCTCCCTCCTTTCGGCAGTTTCGTCAGGAGAGTCCGCGTCCGGTCCGCGAGACGGCGAGAGTACAGCACTCTCCCGGTTTTGACGCTTTCAATTTTTTTCCCTCCCGATGTCTCGGGAAGCTCCCTTACCACGTGCTCCATTTTCTTCAGAAGAATTGCAGTGAGCCCCTCGTTCTATTCAAATTTTGAGGCTGTTTGGCTGGTCGTTTCTCGGCTTATCTCGATTTGTTTCAGCTTATCTCCTATCACATAACACTATTCAATCTACCAGTCGAACACTATTTATCTACGTGAGCCGACTGGTTTACACTTGGGGCGGGAATTTGTCGATGCCACGCTGAATTGAACATTATCACTCCTTTAGTGGAACGATGAATATCAATCAATTAACAGATAGTCCTAGTTTCACTTTAAAAAAACTCTTCTTAAAAAACTCTTAACACAAAAGATAATAAGAAAATATTAAGGTTAGACTCAGGCTGCTGATCCAGAGCTTATGAAGAATTGCAGTCAGTGCTCATTTCTGCACTCGCTCATTCTCCAGTCGCTTGCTTCGCCGGCGTAGGCAACATCATTTTTATAGATGAATTTACTGTGTTGTGCAGCGAGCAGCAACCTTAGGTGCGGTTTAGTTCCTTCCAAAAATTTTCACATCACATCAGATGTTTGACACATGTATGGAGTATTAGAAAAAAATAAATAATCGCACAAATCACGACTTTCCTGATGATTTTTTAAGTCTAATTAATTCATCATTTCATCATGCCATGCTACAGTAAATATGTATTAGTGATGAACTAATTAGATTTAGGGTCTCTTTGGAATGTAGGAATCACTAAATGAAGGAATAGGAAAACATAGGAATGGAGTTGCATGACATTTGCAATTCTATAGGATTTAACAATGTAGGAAAGTTTGTAATAGGAATGTTTGGACGCAACATAGGAAAAATAAGGGAATGAGAAGAGAGAGATAGACACAAAGGAAATTTTTCAAGAGGTTGGACCTCATGTTAGATTTCCTCCAAAATTCCTATGGAACAAGCCATTCCTTAGGAATTTCATAAGATTGGTAGGAATTCAATCCTTTGTTCTAAAGGTCTTCAAAGGAAAATTTCCTATAGGGTCCAAATCTTCTAAAATTCCTATATTTTTCCTTGGTTCCAAAGGGGGCCTTAATAAATCCGTCTCTCAATTTATGAGGTAATTAGTATTTTTATTATTATCTGAATACCTCTTCCAACATCCTATGAAACATCTAATGTGTCACCGTAAAATTTTTCATATAAACTTAAGTAAAGAAAGAATGGACATAGAATGCTCAAGTTTAACAAAGAGGTTGTTCGGCTGATAGAATGTATAGTGTTCGACTGGTAGATGTATTGTATGAGAGGAAATAAGCATAAGTCGAACTCAAGCCAGCCCGAACAGCCTCAAAGTGTTTAATCCAACCGCTATCCAAGGTATGTTTTTTTCTCAAATTTGAAATTAGTTGATTATTTCCTGTACGTTAGGGGAAAATTTTGTCGGATCGATACTCTTGTAGGCTGATTATTGTCTATACTTTCACATTTAATGTTTTCAATGAGATACAACTATAAGACCGTCTCCAGCAGCAAGGGGATCTACATCTGCAAAAGTCGGATGTGAAGCAAAGAGAGAGAAGAGAGAGCATGAATCGGTCTCGCAAAAGAGTCCGTCTTCCTGCAGTTTCTCTTCCCTGTCGCACATCCAGCCATGGCAGTTGGGCTCCCGCGTATCCACGGGCGCCGCGGCTCCCTGGCGGTCATTCTCGACCCACACCGCCGCCGAAGTTTTCCTACGCCTCTCCGTCCCCTCCATCTTCGTGTCCCTCGCCTCGACCTCCAGCTCCTCCTCATCGGGGGACAACTCCTCGTCGGGGCCGCGGCAGCCGAGCTCCCCTCCGTCGCAGGGGACGGGGCCGCGGTCGCGGCCGCAACTTGACCTTTGCTGTGGTTGGGATGAGGGGAGAAGAGCGCTGCCGCCGACCAGATCGAGCGAATCGAGCGTCGTCGTCGACCCAATCGTCGTCGCTGACCGGATCGAGCCTGGAGGCCCTCGGGGTTGCCGCCCCTCCACCGCGTCACGGGAGGGCGAGATGGGCCTGCAGCTTCAAGATTCGCGCGGCCTCGGCGGCAAGGTGGGTCGGGCGGTTGGCGGTGTCGAGGGCGCGACCGGTGAAGACGAAGTCGACGGAGTTGGTGTCGAAGGGGAAGCGGGAATTGTGGGCGGCGATGACGACGAGCGGTGGAGAGCAGGTCATGTGGACGGCGACGGCTTTGGCGACCCCGAGCTCCCGCATGGCGAGCACCTCCTGGGCGGCGCCGAGGCAGACTGCGTGGGAGGCCGGCGCGAGGATGCCCTGGGCGAGGTGGTCGGCGAGCAGGGCGCGGTGTGGAAGTCGACGACCCTGCGCCAGTCGCGGGTGCGCGAGGCCTCCGGGGACGGGATGTTGGTCGTTCTCCTGGCGGCGGTGGCAAGGGTGGTGGCCGGGTAGAGCGGCCAGGCGTTGGAGCCGGCGGAGATGGCGAGGAAGGCCTCGTAGAGGAGGCGGCAGTTGGGCGGGTGGAGATGAAGAGAAGAGAGAACCTCCAAAAATGGAGATGGAAGAGGGCCGACTGCATTTTGCAGAATGGGATGCAACACCTACTGGAGCTTCTACAGTAGCAAGTAGCAGTTTGTTTGATCTTCAATTTGTAGATGCAACATGGGATCCAGCAACTGCTGGAGACGGTCTAATTCGTTAATTTTGGATGGATTCAATGTTTGTATTTTTGCATGAAACTTAAACTATGTACTATTGTCTCAATCGTAACAAATAGTATCCATTACTACAAGGATGATGTTAGTAATGTAATTTCTTTTTTCTTGTTGTTATTCTTTAAAGTAGGGTTAACACATCAAAGCAAATTTGAGGTGTCAATTATTGCGATTTAAATAATTTGTTTGATATTTCACTAAGTAGGAGAAATACCTTCTTGTACGAGGTGGTATTGACACCGTTTTTTGGCACATGTCAAAAGGATAACGTGAAGAGGCAGACCCGCTTAAGACTCTGTGTGAAGGAAGCAGAGCAATCAGCCGATTGGGGCCAACCGATGGCCAAAGGGCAGATCGGCCGATAAAGGAGAAAGTGACAAGTGCAAATACGTCAATGAGAGGTGTGGCGAAGGCGGGTCAACATCTTAGTTGTCACCGGGTGCAAGTTTTAGGAAAAGAGTCAGACTCTTGTATGAGTCGTTTATCTATAGTATTTTATTTTCTTTAGGTGCAAGTAAACATTGTCGTGATTGTTGGTATTTCTTAACCTCGATGCTAAGTTATGAGTTCCTAGCAACGATGTTAGAAATAACCAAATGGTAATCCTAACGATTACAAGAGTCCGCAAGCGCACGGAAGTATCATTGTAGCATTTCCCCAAAGGAGTATTCCAAAGGGTATCAAATCCAAGGAAGGCTGGGCGGATTAACAAGTTCAACACTATTGCAAGGAGTATAAATCATAGACGGGAACAAACCAGACACTCGAACACAGGGGTAAGATATGATAGATAAGATGGTAGTGTGAACACATAAACACACACTCTCTAAAGGTCCTAGGCTTAGGAGGCAACATACGAGTTAGTTCTAAGTTCTAAGGTACTAAACACACAAAGTTAGTCAGACGATGATTAGATACACACTAGCATTGCATGACTGCTGGCTCAAGCACCCAGGTACAAACGGGGAGCTAACCTCCCGTGTCGCTTACGCATGACTCCGGTTGTTAGACTTTAGACTCCTACAGCGTATCCGAACGTGGGGGATTCCAGAAGGGTCCAACGGCTGTCACCACCGCGGCCTACCCCAAGACAAACCGTGGGATACACTCATAAGCAACGTAGCTACGCAACCCAAGCACCACGCTTACGTTGTTAGTAGGACCCTGACCGGCTCGGGCTATTGTGACCCAGGTCAGAGCCACCAGGTAAACCGACCAATTACACCGAGCGCCGTAGCTTGAGTATGAACTTCATACAACACAAACATGGGATCCAACTAGATCAAACTAGGCTAGGTACACAAACAGATTTGTTCCTATGTCTATTCAACAAGATCAAAGGGTCGTGTTCGTGAAGAACACGAGCCTCTAACTTATGAACAAACACCGAAAATATGTATAAGTCACTCGTCAACTGGATCGAAAGGCCTTGTTCATCAAGAACATGAGCCTCTAAATGATGAACAAGCGAAGAACACATGAACAAATCACCCATGTATACAAGCACAACTTTATATGAAATAGCTGAATAACTAAAGTAGATCAAAGTCATACAATAAAATAAAGATGCAAGAGAACTCATACCTAGATCCCAAAGTAGACTTGGAACCTGAAGTAGAACTACTCTAGCCTACCTCCTAGCCTTAGAAACCAAAAGTGAGAGAGGAGGAGTAAGGTGTATTGGTAAGAAATGAATCCCCTCCCCTTCTATTTATAGGCCTGAGCACCGGCGCAAAGAGGAGTGAAACACCCCGGGAACGGCCTTTAGGACCAATGGATAAGCACCACGTGGAGGCCCTGGATCAACCGACCCAAGGTCGGTTCGGCCGATCCAAGGTTCGGCCGACCCCAGGTGGGCCCCCCTCGGGGTGTGCTTCCTCGGGGTGGCTGTCCTGTGGGCCCTTAGGTCGGTCCCCGGTGTATACGTGCTCTTGAGGCGGTTTAGACGCTCTGGTGGGCCCATGGATCCATGTGAAGTCCACGTGTCACGCTCTGATTCGTCGGGGCTTGCCTCTCTTGGATTGGTGACATGGCGTGCATGCATGGCTCCTGAGGTGGCATGGCTTGCATGCATGACACCTGAGGTGGCAGCCACTCCTTGCTGAGGTGACGTGGCATGAATCATAGAAGGTGAGTTTGCCACTTCTTTATGCTTATTTTCCTGCAATCACATAATCTCCAAGGACAAGTGGAACTACATTATTCTTAACTAAAAGGCGTGTAAGAAATGCCTCTTGCTCCTTTATTCATGAGTAAATTGACAGCTAAAGTAAGCACTTAACAGCCGCCAACAACTCCCCCAAGCTAGCCTCTTGCTCGTCTCGAGCAAGACACTTAGGACTTAGGTTGGTTGATCAGGAGTTGCTATGATGTTGTATTCCTAATTTATGACAAGCATACGACTAGGTACTCTATCAAGGATTGAATAAGTTGGCATTAATCTTACCTTACGCTTGATTGATATGGGGCTTGTAGCTTCACCTGCCTTGGGCGGTTGAAAGATAGAACGGTTGTATAGGAATTACCAATCACAAGTACCTTGATCAGTCGTCAATCCGGAGGTTTTGCAAATTTTCACAAAGAAATCAAAAGTTCCTCGAATGATACTCTCAGATCGCTCATTGTGTATGATTCCTCACCAAGGCATTAAATTGCCTTCTTTCTCCACCTACTCCTAATAAGTTGATATGTGGAGCTGTAGGTAGGGAAAACATGTGGCATACCTGTTTCTCATGTATTGTCGAGTCGAAAACCGGATCCTTGGGAGCAACAAGTCATACAACCTGATCAAGATGTGTATGTGTGTGTATATGGTGGATGGATAATGAACTCCTTTTTGCATATGATTCTCTCTTCTCCTTTTGAAAATTTTGAGACTTGGGCTATGTCTCTTTATTCTTTCTCTTTCGTTTTCTTTTCTTTTTTTTACATAGCTCATAGTCTTTGCTGCATATTTTTGGAGAGAGAGTAATCATGGAACGATGCGCAGAGCTTTATTTGTGGAATGGATAGGGGATGGATGAAATGATGGGTGCTAACTTCCGGTGTAGAAGTTTAGCATATGATGGCTGTGTACGTGATCTTGATCATGGGAGCATGACAAGTTTCTCGCCGAGGGTCACAACAATTCGACAAGACTCAATGAAGATAACAAGTAGCATATGTGGAAGCTAACAAAAGCTAGGATCTACATATGGCTTTGGATAGGAAATTCTCATCATTGAGGAACTTATCGTTTTATCGTTTTTCAAAAGAAAACTCCGGATATCAAACATCACTTAGCACTAGCTCATAGCAACCCTATTATACCATATCAAACCTCACAACAACCTAGGCAAAGGTCATGCTTTTTACTACCCACAAGTTTCAAGTTAAGGGTTGATCATGCAAGCCAACAAACTCAAAACTTAAATAGGGTACTAAGCTGTAGCAAGGCATACAAAAGGAATAAACAGAGCAACTATTCATCATTTCAACCATGGAGAACAAAAGCATTCTTACCGCACATATGAAAACAAACTAATTTAAGAAAGCGAATAAATATTTTTGGTTTTTTTAATTTTGCAGATTTTTATGTGTTTTTAGCATATGAGATTCTGAAAATGAAGATACAAGTTACCTCAGAATGGGGGTCCTCCCCCAAGCTAGCTTCAGGCTCACTACTGTGGAGGGGGAAATCCCATCCACCGGTAGTAGGCCCTCTGCTCCTCCAGCTGCTGCTGCTATACCAACTCGATGGCGTGAAGTCTCTCGCCAGACATCCGCTGCCAGTCCCGGGTGGACTCAATGTGCTGGTGCACGGTCTCCTCCATGTCGCTGACTCGGATGTTGAGCTCGCTCATCTGCTGAGTGAGGGTGGCCCCACGAGATGACGAGCGCAACCCGTAGGTAGTACCGGCAGGGACGACCCACTCGCCACTGCCCGCGCTAGCCCAAGCTGAGCTACTCGCACCCTGCTGGTACATAGGTTGATCCCAACCGGGAGCATATCCGGGAGTAACCCCAGGCATGTACTCAGTAGAGGTCCATGTACCAGACGGAGGTGTGGTAGGCTGAGGCTGTGGCTGAGGCGACAGCTGCGGAGACGGCTGTGGTGGCGGCTGTTGTGCTACGGCTGCTCTCCTCGATGCACTCCTAGTAACCCTGTCACCAGAGACACTAGAACGACGAGGTTCCTTGAGAGGAACGGTCAGTGGCCCTTGGCCGTACAACCTGAAATCCGGGTTAGGTAACAGAATTTGGTTTGTATGGCCCGGGTAAAAGAAAACCAAAGAATCATCCGAACCCTTCTTAAGAATATGCCCCTGAGTCAAATAAGCCTCGTCGATTTGAGTCCAGGGATTAGCAATGGAGGGCACGTTGGGCCCTTGCGTAATCCCAAGATTCGTGACGATGCGAGAAATCAAAGACGTACACTCAATGGAACCCGTCATCTTAAAATTCGTCAACCACTGCCGAATCATAGCTTGCACAGGGGAGATCTTGATCCGTCTGACCGCGGCATATAAGATCATCATCTCGTCAGTGCGCACGGGTCGTACATCATCCCTTGGAAAAAGAGTGACGGCGAGCCACTTGTGCCACAGTCGGAGAGTGGGATGCAAGATATCGTTGCACCTAGGTATCAACTTGTCGCGAACAGGCCGACCAGAGATCTCTTCCCCAAAACTTTCACGATTAAAACTAGCGCAAGCTTGCTCAAGAGAAATAGCACAGCGACGATGAAAACCGAGGGTGCGACTAAGATCTTTCCATGAAACTCGATACGGAACTCCATGAAATCGAAATGAAATACCAGACGCATCCTCTTGAAGAGTGCAGATGAACTGGATGGTGGTAGGTCTAGAACCAACCTCCTGAAACTGGGACAAAATCCTCCCATCCTAGATCTTGCCAAATGGAATTGAACTCGGAGTCCATACCTGTTTTCTCGAGAAGGTTCGGGTCGAACTCCTTGGTGTTGGCGAAGACTCGGTCCTTGATGAGAGCGTAGGCTTGTCTCTCGTGATCACTCCTCAAGTCGATGAAAGCGGCGTCGAAGGCGTACACTTCTTCGGCTTGTGGCGTGGGTAGCTCTTCCTCTCCCTCTTCTTCACAGTCGGTCGACATTGGGCTTGGTGCAGCTTCGGAACAATGAGACGAGCTCCCCCCGTCACGTGAACGGCGTGAGCGAGTCAACTTCCGGAGTGCACCGGAGGCCCAACTCATCTTGCACAACAATCGGACAACACGAGCAACTCGGTGATGGGTTAGTGAAACCGAATGAAATCCTTACTGAGGTTGCTCCACCAATGATCAATAATTCAGCAACACTTGGAGAGAATACTTGGCACCTCAAGCTTGAGCAAGAAATCCAAGAAAACCAAAGAGCAAGAACAAGAGAGGGAGAGAGTGATGGAAATGAGTGAAGACACCCTCAAACCCCTTGGTATTTATAGGCAATGGAGCCGGGCACCGAGACATGGGCCGTGTGCAACGGCTAGGAGCCGTTGGAGGAAGGAGGGCCGAGATAGCCGTTAGGCTGGGTCGACCGACCTGTGGGGTCGGCCGAACCCACCTCGGGTCCGCTCGCCTCCAAGCTTTTACAATGGCTTTGTAACGGTCATATGGTGGCCTGCCTAGGTGTCCCGGTCCAAACTCGCCCAAAAACTTTCTCAAATGAATTTTTGAGGATTTTCCAACTCAAAATTTTATTTTCAGAATTTTTATTCAAAAAGGGAAATTGGCTAGAAAAATTCTAGCATGCAGATGCAAGAATGGAAAATTCAAATATGCATTGGGTAAAATTAAATTAAATTTTGGAAAGGGAAATATGAGATAATTACCAATTTTACCTTTTGGCGAAAGGACTCATCATTTTATGCCTGAGAGCGAGACTTTTTCTCGGCGATTAGTTCCACTCGTCACCCCACTCCCGAGAAGTAGAGGGGTGTGATCTCCGTACCTCCCGCCACACCTTCCGTGTTTTCCTTAATTTTCTTGGTGCGGTCAGAGGTTGCTTGAGCTGGGGTTGTGGCTCCGCCCATTCCCCAGTTTGTTCATCATTTCCTTGTACAGAATAACATTGCTCTTCTGTTGGTCGAAATCGGAAAATCAGATTCTTCTTCCCAATGCGGAAACGGATGGTCCCATTTTCCACATTGATCCTCGCCCTAGCGTCACTTAGGAGCGGCCTCCCAAGAATGAGTGGCATTTCCACATCACCTTGCATATCAAGGACCATGAAGTCTGCGAAGATGCAGGAACCCTGGACAAATACCAGAAGACTCTCCACAATCCCCTCCGGATACCGGATCGATGCATCAGCAAGTTGAACTGTCCTCGAGGTTGGAGTAAGAGCAGGATATCCCAATCTTTCGAACATAGCCTTGGACATGAGGTTGACACTCGCGCCAAGATCACAGAGAGCATTCCTAATTCTCTGGTAGTATATTGTGCAAGTGATAGCCGGATAACCAGGGTCTCTCCTGTGCATAATTGCTAAAGATTCCCATGGATCAAGAACCTGCTGTATGGGTCTCCCTGCATAGTCAGCAGCTCGTGCCCGCCCAGATGGCTTACCCCATTTGGTGGACACTGCACAAACATTCTCACAAGAAGACACGGGTTGCCCCGGAATCTTCCCGTCTTCAGCAGAGGGAACCAAAGCAGCTAACTGAGCCAACTGGATTTCTATCATTTTATTAAAGCTTAGCTGGTTCTTAAGAGCAGAAGAAAGGCTATCAATTTTAACGTTAAGGCTTTCCAGAGCCTTATCATAGGCAGCTGTTTTCTTATTAAAACCATCATTAATCTTAGCTTGCCCAAAAATCAGATCTCTCAGGGAAGGTTGGTTTGGGTTGAAAGAATTACCTTGATTACCTCCCTGATAATAAGGGCGTGATTGATTACACGTTTGACCTCCTTGTGGACGATAACCATTGTTGTTGCCGTTCATGTACATCACGTCCTCCTGGGTAGTAGGGCAGTAATTCCCTGAATGCCCAGTGTCACCACAGACTTCGCAAGTCATGCGAGAGTCCATAGCTTGAGTAGTGACGGCCATGGCAGCCTTCTCGCTGGTCAGAGCATCCATTCTCTTCATGAGTAGGTCCATCTTGGCGTGCAGCATATCCGCTTCCTTGACGGTAGGGATGAAAGTGGTACGGATATTATCCGTCCGACCGACCGATCGAAAGGGTCAGACACTCAAATGGTAAGACCGTATTCGAATCCGGACATTTAATATCCGTAACTATCCGTACCGTATTAGTATCTGAAAATTCAAAGTTGAATTTCTATGATCCAAATATGATGAATATCACTATTCGACAAAAAATATATTGTCTGTATCCGTATTCGATCCGAGAATTCAGTCCGAAAAAGAAAAATTATCTGTATCTGTATCCGCAGTATCCGTCCGTATCCAATCCAGTTTCATCCCTACTTGACGGTATGTGTACCCCTCTGACGTGGCTGGAGTCGATCATCACTCCACCCTTGGTTGGAGACCATCTTCTCAATAAGTTTAGTAGCTTCAGCGATAGTGAGAGAGAAGAAAGCTCCTCCAGCAGCAACATCAATATGGCCTCGGGCTGTCAGAGTCAGCCCATTATAGAAACTCTGAAGAATAAGCCAGTTATCCATCCCATGATGGGGACGAGCCAGGATGTACTCCTGAAGCCTCTCCCATGCTTCTGGAATGGTTTCATTTGCCGCTTGCTGAAAGCTTGAAATTCTCCCCCGGAGGGCATTGGTTCTGCCCAACGGAAAGAACTTCACGAGGAACGCTGCTGAGCACTTTGCCCAGGTGTCAATATCTGCACGGTTTGCATAGAACCACTGCTTCGCCTTTCCCTAGAGTGAGAATGGAAACAGCCGCAGACGGATGGTATCGTCCTCCACTCCTCGTATAGTGAAGGTACTGCACAGCTCCAGGAACTGTTGCAAGTGGGCGCTCGTGTCTTCATTAGGCTTGCCACAGAATGGGCTAGCCTGTACCATCGTAATGAGACTAGTCTTGATCTCGAAGTTTTCGTTCCCGGTGTTGATCTCGGGGCCGGTGGGCACTTGATCAGCAGAGGGAGCAGAGTACTCGCGAAGAGTCTTCTCTTGATTGGCCATAGGAGTTGATGTAGATGGCACAAAGGAAGCTGGGTCGACTTCCGTACGTACATGCTGGGGAGAACCGAAATGAGTTCTAGCTCTCCTCACAAGTGACTCAGGATCTTCAGTGAAATTCGGCGGTAAGTCGAAACCAGTCATACACTACCTGTCTTCATCATCAAAAGACAAAGAAGACATTCAAGGTTAGCCTGCATTGAGAACTGTTTCATTCCTATCATGATTATAAACATTGTAAAGTGTTGACACGTTATCCTTAGCCTTCCCCGGCAACGGCGCCAGAAATACTTGTTGGTATTTCTTAACCTCGATGCTAAGTTATGAGTTCCTAGCAATGATGCCAGAAATAACCAAATGGTAATCCTAACGATTACAAGAGTCCGCAAGCGCACGGAAGTACCATTGTAGCATTTCCCCAAAGGAGTATTCCAAAGGGTATCGAATCCAAGGAAGGCTGGGCGGATTAACAAGTTCAACACTATTGCAAGAAGTATAAATCATAGACGGGAACAAACCAGACACTCGAACACAGGGGTAAGATATGATAGATAAGTTAGTAGTGTGTACACACAAACACACACTCTCTAAAGGTCCTGGGCTTAGGAGGTAACATACGAGTTAGTTCTAGGTTCTAAGGTACTAAATACACAAAGTTAGTCATACGAGTGAGATACACACTAGCATTGCATGACTGCTGGCTCAAGCACCTAGGTACAAACGGGGAGCTAACCTCCCGCGTCGCTTACGCACGACTCCTGTTGTTAGACTTTAGACTCCTACAGCGTATCCGAACGTGGGGAATTTCAGAAGGGTCCAGCGGCTGTCACCACCGCGGCCTACCCCAAGACAAACCGTGGGATACACTCATAAGGAACGTAGCTACGCAACCCAAGCACCACGCTTACGTTGTTAGTAGGACCCTGACCGGCCCGGGCTATTGTGACCCAGGTCAGAGCCACCAGATAAGCCGGCCAATTACACCGAGCACCGTAGCTTGAGCACGAACTTCATACAAAACAAACATGGGATCTAACTAGATCAAACTAGGCTAGGTACACAAACGGATTTGTGCTTTCCTATGTCTATTCAACAAGATCAAAGGGTCGTGTTCATGAAGAACACGAGCCTCTAACTTATGAACAAACACCGAAAACATGTATAAGTCACTCGTCAACTGGATCGAAAGGCCTTGTTCATCAAGAACATGAGCCTCTAAATGATGAACAAGCGAAGAACACATGAACAAATCACTCATGTATATAAGCACAACTTTATATGAAATAGCTGAATAACTGAAGTAGATCAAAGTCATACAATAAAATAAAGATACAAGAGAACTCATACCTAGATCGCAAAGTAGACTTGGAACCTGAAGTAGAACTACTCTAGCCTACCTCCTAGCCTTAGAAACCAAAAGTGAGAGAGGAGGAGTAAGATGTGTTGGTAAGAAATAAGTCAACCAATGAACTCATCTTGCTTGTTCCTAAAAACCCATTTGGTGCCGATCACAATTTGCTTGGGTCTTGGCACCAACTCCCAAACTTCATTTCTCTTGAAGTTGTTCAACTCTTCCTCCATGGCAATAATCCAATCCGGGTCCTCAAGAGCTTGTTCCACACTAAGAGGTTCCAAAGAGGAAACAAATGAGTAAAATGTACAAAAATTTGACAATCTTGAGCAAGTTATTACCCCTCTTTGGATACGCCTAAGTATGTTGTCGACGGGATGATCCCGTTGAACCATTTGATGTACTCTTGGGTGTGGTGCTTGAGATTAATGTTGAATGGGTCCATCATCATCATCTTCAACTTGTGGAGCTTCTTCTTGAGCTTCACCACCTTGTTCTCCCCCTTGATCAAAGCCCCGTCCATGATTGTCACCATGAACTTGACTTTCTTCTTGATGAACTTGAGAACTTGGTGGTTCCACTCTTGCTGATGATGATGGACCTTGATTGCTTGTGTCAATCGGAGCTTGAACTTGAACCTCACGAGACATCACTTCACCGGTCCCCATTCTAAAGATTGATACACTTGGGGGCTCTTCATCATCTACAAGGTTTTCACTAACTTACTCTCCTTGAGAGCCGTTGGATTCATCAAATTTCACGTCTACCGTGGTCTCAATACAACTGGTGGTTTTGTTGAAAACACGATAGGCATGTTCGTTAGTTCCATAACCAATGAGAAAACCTTCATCAACCTTGGATGCAAACTTTGAGGCTTTGGGTTTGTTGTTAAGTATGAAACACTTACACCCAAAGACCCTAAAGTAATGCACACTAGGCTTCTTACCGGTGATGATCTCGTAGGGAGTCTTGTTCAAGTACTTGTGGAGGTAGAGGCGGTTGGCGGCGTGGCACGCGGTGTTGATGGCTTCCGCCCAAAATGAGTCCGGAGTCTTGTACTCATCAAGCATTGTTCTTGCCGCTTCAATCAACGTACGGTTCTTGCTCTCAACAATGCCATTTTGTTGAGGAGTGTATGGAGCGGAGAGTTCATGCTTGATGCCTTCTTCATCGAGGAACTCTTCAACTTGAGTGTTCCTAAACTCCGAGCCATTGTCACTTCTTATGTTCTTGACCTTGAGCTCGAACTCATTTTGAACTCTTTTAATGAACTTCTTGATCACTCCCTTTGCTTCACTCTTATCATGCAAAAAGAATACCCAAGTGAAACGGGAAAAATCATCAACAATTACTAGACCATATTTGTTACCACCGATGCTTATGTAGGCGATTGGCCCAAACAAATCCATGTGTAGTAGCTTCAACGGTCTTGATGAGGATAGGATGTTCTTGGCGGGATGATGCGCTCCAACTTGCTTTCCGGCTTGATAAGCACTGCACAACCTATCTTTCTCAAAAACAACATTTGTTAGTCCTAGGATGTGCTCGTCCTTTTGAAGTTTGGCCAAGTTCCTCATGCCAACATGGGCTAGTCGGCGATGCCATAGCCAACCCAAGTCGGATTTTGCCAATAAGCAAGCCTTAGGGTCCAACTTTACTTTTGTGAAATCCACATAGTAAAGCTTTCCCCTTAGATGACCCGCAAAGACAATAGAGGAATCCTCCCTTCTAGAGACAGTCACACCCTCATGGGTAAAGACACAATTGTAGCCTTTCTCACAAAGTTGTGAAACCGACAACAAGTTGTACCCTAAACCTTGAACATGATAAACATCTTCAATTGAATTTGTTGTTGAGATAGCAATTTTACCTAGACCGACAACATCTTCTTGACCATTATCTCCATAGATGATAGTTTCCGTTGGGGTGTCATAATGCTCAAGGGATGCAAATAAGCCTTCATCTCCGGTCATATGATTAGTGGCACCACTATCAATCAACCAAGCGCTTCCACCGGAGGAGTAGGCCTACAAAATAAGTTTAAGCTTTTGGTTTAGGTACCCAAAAAGATTTGGGTCCTTGGAGGTTAGAAGCATAAACTTTTGGAACCCACACACTCTTCCTCATAGCCTTTTTGGTGTAGGGTCCAACATACTTGACCACCATTTTACCATTGTGGTCCAAGGTCACAACATAGTCACAAGTGTAGTTGGGAGAGGGCTTGCGTTCCACCACATTATTCGATGCCTTTGATGGAGAATTAACCCCACCATTTTCTTTTGTGATGTTCACAACCTTTGGCTTGTCATTTGTTGTGGTAGAGGTGGTGACTCCATGGGCAATGTCCATAATAGTGTTGAGGTAGCCTTCCTTGTTCCACAAGGGGATCTCATGCCCTTTCACCACCACCCTACCATTGACCTTGTCGTTCTTGTGGTGCCCAAGTCCTTGCTTATCAATTACCTTAGGAATGGACTTGGCACCAATCTTTCCTTGATTGATCAACATGTTCAATCGGGCTATTTCCTTATCCTTACTCTTGATTGTCTCTTCTAGCCTTGCATGGTTAGTCTTAAGAGCATTTATATCAATATTAGAGCAAATAGAACAACCTTTGCTAGTGGAGGTATTAGAGTCAAGTTTTGTCTTAGGATTGGCTTTGGTGCTTTCCCAAAGAACACTATAGCTTGCTTCAAGATTTTTGTGTTTATCCGACAAGCGTGAGAAGCTTGTTTGAAGCTCACTATGAGTGGCCTTTAGGGAAGCTAGAGATTCATTTGCCAAAGTGCAATCCTTTGATATCCTCTTGTTGGTGTCATTGGCCAAGGACAAGTCTGTGATCAACTTCTCCACCTTCGCTGCCTCCTCGGCAAGGTGTCTCTCTAGAGCAAGGTTTCTTTCCTTCTCAAGGATAAGCAAGTCTTCTTGCTCATGGAGAGACACTTTCTTTTTCTCTAATTTCTCCAAAAGCCTCTTGATTTCTGTATAGCCCTTTTTATTAAATTACTTTATCATGTTGGCTTTAATTTATTCTTCATTATCTAGATCATCTATGTCACTAGGTGTGGATGAAGAATAGGTAAGAGAGGATGAGATGATTGATTCTTGTACCTTTCTCCCCCTTACCATGAGGTAAAAGTGAGAGTTTTCCTCATCGTCGGAGAAGTTGTTGAAGAGGCGTGGTGAAGATGACCCTTGTGCCATGGCAATGGTTGCCATGCCTTGCTTCTTTGGCTCTTCATCTTCATCACTTGAGTCCCATTGTTGACCCACGTGAGCACGCCCTTGGTACTTGTTCTTGTACTCTTTGTTCTTCTCCTTGTACTTCTTCTCTTCTTCATTCTTGTTCTTGTTCTTGGGACACTCGGCAATGAAGTGTCCATATTCTCCACACTCATAGCACTTCCTTTGTGACTTCTTCTTTCTTTCATCACCACCCTTCCTTGATGCCTTGGACTTCAAGAACCTCTTGTACTTCCTTATGGCAAAGGCGGTGTCTTCATCGGTGCTTCCTTCTTCACTTGATTCTTCATTCTTGGTCTTTGAAGTCTTGTGCTTCACTTTCACCACTTCACTAGAGCTAGCATTGAGGGCTAGGCTCTTGTTCACCTTCAAGCTTAGCGAGTTCTGCACATCTTGGTCAACTAGCTCTTGATGCAAGATCTCACCAAGAAGTTGATTGGGGGTCATCTTGTTGTAGTTTGGATCCCTTCTTATCATAGTTGCTAGACTTGGGTTCCTCAGGGTGAAAGCTCTTAGCAACTTCTTTGTGACCTTGGAGTCTTCCCAATCATCGCTTCCTAGTGCTCTAATGTCCGAGACAAGGTGAAAGGACCTTGTGATGCCTAGAGGGGGGGGGTGAATAGGATCACTTCAATTTCTGAAACAATTGCAGCGGTTAAATAGAGGGTCGGTACTACCGACACAGTGTCAGAACTACCGAGGGGTTGGTACTTCCAGCACTGGGGCGGTACTACTGACCAGTCAGAGAGCACTAAGACGAAATTTGAAATGAATAACAATTCTAGCAATTCTATTTGAATCAAAAGATGAGTTTAGATGCTAGGAACCTCCTACAACCACAGATATAGATAGGAACACAACAAGAATATAGATCGAGCACAAACAAGCTTCTAGGGTTAGCAAATTGCAAAGAACTCAAACAAGCAAGGAGACAAGAGATTTAATCCGAAGTTCACTCCCACTAAGGAAGCTACATCTCCATTGAGGATCCCACAAAGGGAGGGCTATCACCAAGAGCCTCTTTGCCTCACCCAATCCGCACAAAGGAAGATTGGTGCTCACTAAGAATTCTCCACCAAGGAGAGGGGTAATACAAACGATCCCGGGTGCTCCACACCAAGAGATCACTCAACGGGAGACGCCTAACCATCTAGAAGCAAGCTTCAAGAGTAACAAACGTGAATCGATGCCCGGAGATGCTTCAAGTGCTCTTGAGATGAGGGGAATCGAAGGGGCTCTCAAATCTTCTCAATCTTACCACTAGAATCACTTCTCCAACCAAGCCCTAGCTCAAAGGAATCAAGACTTAGCTCTAGGAGGGAGAGGAGAAGTGGAGTGAATGCTCATGTGAGTGTTTGTCCCGTGGTAGGTCAGCAGCAAATGAAGGAGAGGGAGTGGGGTATAAATACCAGCCCTCAAAAACTAGCCGTTACTGTGCACTTACGGCAGTTCTCGGTACTACCGACCCCGGGTCGGTACTACCGAGGGCTGCCAGGAAATTGAGACAGTGAAGCCATAACGGTACTACCGACCCCGGGTCGACACTACCGAGGGCCTGGCAAAAACTCGCCAGTGAACCCATATCGGTAGTACCGACCCTAGGTCGGTACTACCGACAAAGGCTGAGATTTTGAGGAAAGAAGAGCATATGTGTACGTGTTGGCTCGGTGTTCCTCACACTCACTTAGGTCATCTCTCTAAGCACTTTTAGCATCTCAAAGCAGTCAATTCGCATCCCCCTTTATAGTACGGTGTTTCCTATACTCAAATTCGAAAAGAAAAAGGGAGGAAATTTAGTAGCCTGGGAAACAGTTCAAAGACCAAAAGAGAAAGGTGGTCTTGGTGTGATCAACTTAAAACTGCAGAATGATGCCCTGCTGCTCAAACACCTTCACAAGTTTTACAATAAAGAGGTACTCCCTTGGGTCGAGTTGGTTTGGTTTAAATATTACCAACACAAAGTCCCACATGCAGCAAGGGAAGTTGGCTCTTTCTGGTGGAAAGACATTTTGAGATTAAATGGCATTTATAGAGGTTTTTCTCAATGCAGCATTGGAGATGGACTCACTGCTTGCTTCTGGGAGGATAGATGGACTGAAAATGTGCTAGCCATCACCTATCCTAGGCTTGCCTCTTTTGCTTTAAACCATGCTGCATCTGTCAAAGGCATACTAGAAGCTAATGAACTGGACTCCATTTTTATCCTTCCCCTCTCCCAAGAAGCTTTGCAAGAACTCGAGCAGTTGCAAGACAGTCTGTCAGACCTCGAGCTCAATGAAAACACTCCTGATCAATGGAAGCCTGATTGGGGAAAAGATTATACTGCCAAAAAGTTCTACACCCTTGTCTATGATCTTATTCAGGCCCACCCAATATTCAAAACAATTTGGAAATCAAGGTGCACACCGAGGATAAAATTCTTCATCTAGCTTATTCTTGTGGATCGACTTAACACAAAGACAATGCTCTCCAGGAGGCATATTGGAGAAAGAATCAATGACCACTGTGTTTTATGCAACTTGGGAGAGAATGAGACCCTGGAACATCTCTTTTTCTTATGCCCCTTTGCAGTTCAATGCTGGAGTCACCTAGGTTTCAGCTGGGATATTAACCTTAGCCTGGATGACAGATTAGCCCAAGCCAGTCAGGATAGTGGTCTGGCTTTCTTCATGGAAACAGCTATGATAGCAGCTTGGGAGCTCTGGAAAATTAGAAATGATCACATCTTCAACAGACATCAGCCAAGCCAGGAAAGATGGTTCCAAAACTTCAAAAACCAATGCTTCTCCCAATCTCTTAGATTTAGCTCTGACCTACGGTCAGCTTTCTGCTTTTGGTTAGATGCTTTCAGTTAAGCTAATGTAAGAACTTCTGTTCCTATTCCTTTATTTTATAAAATGAGTTTTGGTGCTGTGGAGATCTCCCCCACAGTTTGTGCTCAAAAAAAATTCGAAAACAAAATGAAATTAAGCCTTGAATCGAGTTGAAACGCCGAATTGGAGTTGGGGGCCTTCCTTTGGTCAAAACCAAGTTTTTCTTTCGAGTAAATCCTGCACACATCTTATTTAATAATTAAATATCACAAATTGTGTTTGTCATTATCACCAAAACAATTAGGGGCCAAGATGCACTTTCACAAGGAGCATTAGTCTATCATACATTTCTCTCACGGTTTCTCCATCCTTCATGACAAATAGCTCAATCTCTCCGTGGATCTAGTCAATCTTGCCTTGCTTCACATGATCGGTTCCCTCATGTGCTTCCTTGAGTGTGTCCCAAATTACCTTGGCAATTTGGATGTTCCGAACTTTGTTGAACTCTTGAGCACACAAGGATCCTGTGATGACTCTTGTTGCTTGCACGTTGCGGTGGAGGTCTTGCTCATGCTTGATTGTTAGGGCTTCTCCTTCGACGGGGATTGTTACACCTAAACACACAATTTTCCAAAGAGAAGGGTGAAGCCCGTAAAGGTGCATTTGTATATCATAAGCCCATTTGGGATAGTCTTTCCCATCGAAGTGAGGAGGCTTTCCCAAATGTACGGAATAGAACTTGTCGTTAGGATGGTTTCTCGAAAATTGTGTGTAGTTGGGAGGAGGCACTTCGTAGAAGCCGGAGTGAGTGTACTTGGCTTGCTCCTTCTTGATCATCTTCTTTAGAAGCTTTTTGGCCATCTTCTTAGCCTTCTTCTTCTTCTTGGCCTTCCTTCTTTTCTTCGCCGCTTTTCTTGCCGCATCATCATCACCATCCTTGATATCTTCGTCACTAGAGTCGGAGTCCTAGTCGGAGTCGGATGATGAGTCGTCAGAGCTCTCGACGTTGGATGGTGTACGACTTGGAGCCTTCCTGGTGAGGTCAACTCCTTGGGCTGCCTTAAGCTCTCTTTCTTGAGCTTCCTTGGAAGCGATCTCTTCGGCGGTTTGGTTACCTCTACTCCCTGACATCTTGATCCCATAGCGGTTAAGCCTAAATCAAGGGATTAGGCTCTGATACCAATTGAAAGGACCTTGTGATGCTTAGAGAGGGGTGAATAGGATCACTTTAAAATTCTGCAAAAATTGAGCAGCGGATCAGGGACCGGATGACCCGGCACTTGTGATCGGCACTTGGGCCGGATCAACCAGCACACGAAGATAGAGTACAATAAGCTATAGAAAACTTGAATTTGCAGAAAGTATAAGAATCAAACTTTGTGTATATGAGGTAGTCACCACCTGCAACCAAAGATTTTACAAGCAACAACACAAATATAGAGATCGATCCAAAATTAGCTTCTAGGGTTAGAGGAGAGGGAAGAACTCAAACAAGCAAGAGACAAGCGAATTAATCCGAAGTTCACTCCCACAAAGGAAGCTACGTCTCCATTGAGGATCCCACAAAGGGAGGGCTATCACAAAGAGCCTCTTTGCCTCACCCAATCCCCACAAAGGAAGATTGGTGCTCACTAAGAATTCTCCACCAAGGAGAGGGGTAATACAAACAATCTCTGGTGCTCCACACGGAGAGGGCACTCAACGGGTGATGCCTAACCGTCTAGAAGCAAGCTTCAAGAGTAACAAACGCGAATCGATGAACCAAAGCCGCCACAAGTGCTTCTTAAGATGAAGGAGTGAAGAGCTCTCAGAAAGGGGCTTAATCCCACACCTCAAAGGTCTCTCCCACCCAAACCCTAGGAGTACTCTTTGCTAGGAGTGCTTGGAAGGGAGTTGGGAGAGAGAGAAGCAAGCTTGGGAGGTGTTTCAATGGAGGAGAGGTCGTAACCCTAGAAAGGAGGAAGAAGGGGTATATATACCCCAAGCCCCCGAGCTAGCCGTTATGTGCTGCTGGCTGCCTGGCCGGGTCAACCGGCCACAAGTGGCCGGGTCACCCGGCGCCATCCAGAGCCGTCCCAGGTCGCCCGGTCACATAGGCCGGTTGACCCGGTCAGCCAGGGAAGGCTAGGTTAAAGGATTTTAAGGGTTTTCTAAGACTTTTCTAATGGTTTTGACTCTAAGAAAAGGTGAGAGGATCTCAAGATGAGCACTTGTAGCGAGCTTCGACCAACCGATCACGTCCCTCTTTATAGTACGGTGTTTCCTAAACTCAAATTCAAACCGAAAATTAAATTTAAAGCGCCAATTGAGCTTCAACACCTTTTAAATGAAATTGAGGGCCTTCCTTTGAATATTCTCATTTATTTCTTTTATTCCTGCACACACCTTAGTTGAACCATCAAATACTCAAATTATACTTGTCATTATCACCAAAATAATTAGGGGCCTAGATGCTCTTTCAACCCTCCCTAGCGTGGCGAGCCATCCGCTGTTCGCGGGAGAATAGGTGGTAGGCGAGCTCCTTCGCGTCATTGCGTGTGAGCTTCGCCGCCCTTGAGCCTTACTGACCGCGGCAAGCTCCGCCGTTCGCGGGAGAGCCCTGCCGGTCGTGGTAGCCCCGCTGACGCGCGAAGGTGAGCGCCACTGGCGCGTGGGTGAGCTCTGTCGGCGCACGGAGGTGAGCCTCGCCGGCGCGCGGGCGAGCTCCTCCTGGGCGAGGGGAGCTCCGCCGGGGCACGGGTGAGCTTCTCCACGACGTGGTGAGCTCCGCCGGCATGCGTGGGGGCGAGCTCCTGCACCGGCGGGCGGCGGTGGGAGTAGCCCCACCGGCGTCCCTCCCAGGCCCTCCCAGTAGGCGCCCCTCCCCAGTGGCCCCTCCTCCCTCCCCTCTGTGCACGCATAGGAAAGAAGAAGCTGACGAGTGGTGTCCACTCATGGAGAGAAGTAATAGATTGAGAAATGTGGGTATGGATGACGTGGGTTCGTTCAACATTTGTTTCAAAAGCCATGGTCGCTCTACCAAATAGTCTTCTCTTTCCCCACAGCTGCTTTCTCACAGCTGCTTTTCCACAGCCCACAGCTCACAACAGCTTTTGTAAAAGCCACAACCCAGCCAAACACACCCTAAGACTGTAGTTTCAATACATTACCTCTGGCGGCATGCCACGGGCTGCCGCCAGAGGTCCACAATTTCTTCACGACGTGCTTCCTCACTATCATCCTTCATCTCTTCGTCGTCGGCGCCGGCATGACGTCCTCTAATGACCCTGCTGGCCTCTTTGAAGATCCAGCAGAGGAGGTGGCCTTGGGGCCTGTTTGGCAGGGCTCTGAGTCCTCCAAAAAACGGCTTCAGCTCTGGCTCCTCAGGTGGAGCGGCTTTTTTACGGAGATGAAGCCGTTTTGAGAAAACGTTTGACAAAACAGCTTCATGTAGATATTAAAATACAGAAAATGTGTAAAATGACAACAACACTCTTCTTCCCTTCCCTCCCCACCTTATCGTTTCTTCTCTGCTCCCCTGCCTCGCATCCGCCGCCGTCCTCCAATCTGCAATTGGCTCCCGATCCGGTCGGCCTCCTCCACCTCTACCCCATCGCCGCCTCCTCCGCCTCTGCCTCGCATCTACCGCCGGCCTCCCATCCGCAGCTGGCTCCCGCCGCCGACCGGCCTCCTCCGCCTGTGCCCCGCCGCCGTCTCCTCCGCCCCACCCTGCCTCCTTCGCCTCGGCCTCGTATCCGCCAGCTGGCCTCTGCCCTGCTCCTCTGCCTCTGCCTCGCATTCGTCGGACGTTGGATGTCATCGGCGGGCCCCACACGAGGGCAAAGGTGGGTGGGTGAGGCGGAGCCAAATGGAGCCATGAAAACATGGCTCTGCCTCCCCACACTAGCTCCAGTCACCAGAAAATCCGGGGCTCCGGAGCTGGAGCCCGTGGGTAAAGCACTCCGTTTCTCCCTCTTTGGGAGGGCTTCACCTCAAGCCGATTTTGGAGCCCTGCCAATTACTGTACCATGACTTCATTTTATAACGAGTGTTGTGTCGTCACTGCTCAACAACCAATCCTCCGCGACTACCTCCTTGCGGAGCGTTGTGTCGTCACTGCTCGACGACCAATCCTCCACGACCAGGGTTTACAAAAACCGTTGCGAACCGGACCGGTTTGGCTGAGAATCGGTCAAACCGGTTCGGCACGGTTCCTAAACCGACCGGTTTTCCGACCCTAGCCAAACCGACCAAATCGGTCCTCTCGGTTTACCGCTCGGTTAGGCCGGTTTACCGCTCTGATTTTTCCGGTTTTGTTAACCCTGTCCACTACTACCTCCTCGGCCTCGTCGTCCGTCGCTGGGAGTGGGAACTTCTGCCTCGGCCCTCGGGTCGACCTGCGGGTACAGTAAGGTAGTTTCTGGTCGGCGACTTCCCCTCTCCCTGTTGGAATTTTATTCGGGCTTGGCCCATTAAAATGATTTTCAACTCTATGGTAAAAAAATATTTGAGAAACAACAAAATACCGGATGGGAATTTCAAGAGTTTCATACTCAGCTTAAATAGTTGGATTCGTTCCAATTAAATTAGAGAAGTTGAGAAGGAGCTCACGGGTGCCACACGCGCGCGCGCCGCCGCCGCCGTTGGCCGGCCGAGCCGAGTCGTGCGTGCGGGCGAGGCGTGGCTGGCTGGCGTCGAGTCGTGCCGTGCCATGCCGTGTGGTGCGGGCGGCGAACGAACAGACTGAGACTCTTCATTTTGGTAGGCACTATTAACTAAGTGCTGGAGTTACCATAATGAAACGAAGTTGTGCCGTGTGGTGCGGGCGGCGAACGAACAGACTGAGACTATTCATTTTGGTAGGCACTATTAACTAAGTGCTGGAGTTACCATAATGAAACGAAGTTGGATTTGATGACAACTCTCCGTGTTCCGTCTGTTCCGTTCGCATCCCGTAGCGGCGCACGCAGTCCTTCGCCTCCCGTGAATTGGTTCTACAAATATAAATACGAGAGAGCCCCTCCTCATTTGGTTGACAGAAGAAAAATCAGAAACACACCGCGAACAGAACTCTGCTCCACATTCGGTTGACAGAAGAAAAATCAGAAACACACCGCGAACAGAACTCTGCTGCTTCCTGGAATTCCCCGTCCAGGCTCCTGCGCGCACAGGACTACTGGAGGGCAGGTGCCTCTGTACGTGATCTCTGCTCGGAGTGTACGGGCAATTTGATTTTTGGGGAGCGTTCACGCGACTGCCTGCTACGACGACGTCGCCCGACTCTCTGCAACCACTACGCTGCTACGACGACAACATGATTGATCCATCGAGTTCATCCAACGCCACTGCTGGGTATCTGTTTCTGTCTCTTCTGTTTATTCACATGTTATTCTTTCTGTTAGTTCTTCAAAGTCCTTTTCAATATGCATGTTTAGAAGTTCTTCAAAGTTCTTTTGAATATGCATGTTTAGTATGTGATCTATTCATCATAACAAATGTTTTATATGTCATCATATTTAAACCGTCAATTTTCTAAATTAAAATAATGAGTAAATTGCCTAGATTTTTAACACTCCCACCGCATCCATTTTTGTCTGTTTAGGTATCAAGTCGTCGGTCCTATCATCTTCCTTCTTGGTGCGTTCCTGTGATGTTGTGCGTACCTGTCATGTGTTTCTTCCCCTTGTCTCCATGGGTTTTGTTTTGATGCTTCTTTGTCCCAAAACCTTTCCATTCTTCTTTTCGAAGTGAATGCATCCCCCTCTTGAAACGGCTTGCTCTCTGCAAAAGTTCTATTTTTCACAGCGAATCCAGTGGAGAGGACCGGAATTTTAGCTCAAGTGATGGGACGAGCAAGGTTTCGATTGACACGAAGTTTTGATCGCTGATTTTTTTTTAGCTCAGTGATGAGCAGGGTACTCATGTTTGGGGCAATGCAACTGGCCTGTGTCCTCGCTCCTCTTGCAGTAGAAAAATACAAAGGCCAGATTTTTTGCTGGAAAAAGCAAGAGCATCGGTACTTGTTATTTCTCGTTCTTCCAAAACAAACCCTCTTTTCAAGCCAGCCAGCCGAACCCTGACAACGCGATTTCTCCCCGATCTGCCCCCAATTGGAGGAGGCGACATGCGGCAGTGGAATCGCTGTAGAGGATCTGACCAGGGAGGGGGGGATGCGGCTGTGAAAGGCTGCACCTGGCCTGTGCTGTGCCTGTGCGTGGCCAAGAGATTTCCATCCATTCATTCATCCCACGCCCACCCAACCTGCACATGATCCTACTGTTGCGCGCACTGATTGAGAACAGTGGTAGCTCTGTCCTCTACCCAAACCCCTCTTGAATCTTTTTCCACAACAGAAACTTATCATAGCATTGAGCCATTGACACCAAGGGATCAAGCCAAACACCAGCTGCAAAAAGCACCCTGGATTCCTGGAACAAAGAAAGCGGGCCTGTTTAGTTCGGAAAAAAAAATTTAGGATCCTTTTGAAGGCTTATTAGGAGGATTAAATATAGACTAATTACAAAATTAATTACATGAATGGACGGGAAATCGCGAGACGAATCCATTAAACCTAATTAATCCGTCATTCGAGATTGTTTACTGTAGCACGATGTTGTCTAATCATAGCATAATTAGACTCGTTAGATTCGTATCGAAAAATTAGGTAGGGATTATGGAATAGGTTTTGTCATTAATTCACATTTAATATTCCTAATCAGTGTCCGAAGATTGATGTGACGGGTAGTTGGCAAAATTTTTGAAACTGAACAGGGCCATCAAACATCCTCCTTTGGTAGGGGGCTGCTGGTACCCTAGAGAGTAGTGAAGGTTTGGTAGAAAAGCAGCCCCATCCATGGCCATGGCATAGCACACCTGCAATCAGGTTTGGAATTATCACTTCACTTTCTAAATCAGAATTTTTTTATAGATTCCTCACATGCCCACTCAGATCCTGCTCAAAAGGAACTGCCCATCTTCGGTGTTCTTTCCTTTCTTTTGAGGTGTGGAGTAGTTGGAGTAGTAGTTGTTGCCTTGTTGGGGCCTCAGGGTAGGGCATGTGCATGGTTGCTGTGTGGGGAGGCAGCAGCCATCCCACTGGGCCTCACCCTCTTCGGCTCTTCCTGCATCTGGTGGGGGAGAGGAAGAGAGATAAGAGAAAAGGTTGCCATCTTGTGTCTCTTGGATCTTTGCCTCTGTGTCGTCTTGCTTTTGCTGTCTTTGGTCCTTTTCTTTTCTAGCTGAACTATCATGGTTCTTGGTTTTGCACTTTAGCTCATGTAGAATTTCAAGATCCTTTCAAGCAAAGAAGGTGAGATTCTTGATTTCCCATCCAGCGTCCCCCCCCCCCCCCCCCCCTTTTTTTTTTTCTGTAACAGAACCACTAGAGTAGAAGTTCCCCTTTTTATGGTTTGCTTCCCCAAAAGCAACTGGATTCGATGCAATATTGGTTCATGTATTGGTGGGAACAGTAAGGCTGAGCAAATAATGCAATGCCGAGGTGATTGCTGTCAGAGATCGGAGGGGTTTAAAGTTTAAACGGGGGTGGTTGTGATGGTGGATAGTGTAGGGGCCAGCCTAGATGCGGTTAGACCTGGACGCTTTGGCCTCATAAGTTGGGGAAAGAGAGGCATGATAGAGACCTCAAAGGCAGCCAGCTGAGAGCTCCAGTTGACGACAATGGCGCTGCAGGCGCTTTAGTTACCACTCAATTGACAACCACAGTTGCTGGTTCTGCCCCAGTTGGTTGATTTCAAAGCTAGTGCGGTGTTGCTGATTGGCGACAAGTTTTTTCAGGAATAGACGGAGGATTTGGCTGTGTTCTTGTTTCGTCAGAAAAGGGAATTGAGGTCTCTGTATCTTTCCCCCCTATCCTATTTCCTCCTAAACTATTTTTTTTTGCTGTTCTGCTGTGATCTCCTCCCTAGATTAGGTGCACGTGATTCACTATCAGGGTCTTCTAACTAAGTATATTTTTGTGAATTAAAAGTTTTAAGTGTTGAGATTTCCTCTATATGTATCTGTTTCAGTTCTGCAATTTCTCTCTGATATTTATACTTTCTATTCTCCTCTGCAGTGCTGCCAGCTTTCACAGACACAGGTGGGAGCAGCAGTTAGAGATTTTTAATCCTTCTTGTTGGAAGGACTTGAAATCTTCAATCCTGCAATGGGTTCTTTTGGGATGAACTGGGTTCAGAAGAATTCCATGGTGTGGGATTGCGAAAATCTAGCACAATCTGTCCCGAATGAAATTGTAAGGCATGGATCTGCGAATTCATCTGGCGGCACCCTCACTTCTAGCTCAGAGCTAGGGCATGGTTCATCCAAGAGCTCCGTTTCGGGATCCATCGATTCACCGTTTGGAGTAGGGAACAGCATAGAGCTCAATTTCGCTGCTGCTGAAAGGCATGATAAGGACATGAGTAAGAATGGCAGAGTTGACGAGTCGAGAGCTTCTCCATCATCAATGATAGCGTTCAGCCATGGCGAGCCATCAATCAGCCTGAAGCTTGGAAAAAGAGCTTACTTTGAAAATGTCTGTGGAAGACAGGATGACAAGAGTTCTGCACCTTCAACTGTGACTTCTGCATCGACCGCTGTCAAGAAGACTAAGGTATCTCTTCAGAATGCGAAAAACTTATACTGTCAGGTTGAAGGTTGCAACGTTGATCTGTCTTCTGCCAAAGCTTACCATCGCAAGCACAAGGTCTGTGAAGATCATGCTAAAGCTCCCAAGGTGGTTGTTGCTGGTCTAGAGCGCCGTTTTTGCCAACAATGTAGCCGGTAAGATGCCCTTGCCTTTAAAATGAGTGCCTTTTCATTCTATGATATTTATTTTTGTATATCACTTTTTTTTGCATCTTTAATGAGGGAGGGAGAGAGCTTTAAAAATGTGACCAGCTGAAAGCAATGTCACCCACTTTAGTTCTAGAATGAAATGAACCACTACTACACCAGATAATTTTTGCATGACTGAGCCTTTCATGATATTTGCGAAGTTTATTTATCCTTTGCCGATAAAGATGCACAGGAACACTATAGTGAAATGAACAGTGAAGAAAATTGGCATTTTCTTTTGTTTCTGGCACTAGTTTGTTATTGGTGTGTAAGTGGAATATTGATAAATAAAGTATCTTGAAAGAAAAGGGAAATTTCAGATGGGCAATTATAACAAACTCTTACAGTTTGACCTTTTAGTGACATTCTCTTTTTTTTTCTTCAACCCTTCACTGTTTGTAGGTTTCATGGTTTAGCTGAGTTTGACCAGAACAAAAGAAGCTGCCGCAGGCGTCTTACTCATCATAATGCACGAAGGAGGAAGCCACAGACAGATACAATGTCATTCAATTCGTCACGTCTTTCGACAATGTTCTATGGTACTCCATGCTGATCATCTACATGTCACTCATTCAGTACACATTTACTCTCTTTTTTGTAGGCCCCTGTTTCTGAACCTTGCATGTTAGAATAACATTTCCTATAGGTGTCAAATGACTAATCTACGTGTTAAAAAATAAAGGACTAATCTACTATGTTACCTTGTTCTGTCTACAATTTTTCAAATTGATAAGGTAAATGCAAATTCTTTAACCAAATTTATACTTCTGAATAGGATGCTGATACTACTGTTAGCAGTGTATATAAACATTGATTCAGTTCTCCATAGATGCATGTTTACGGAGTGAGTTATTGACTTAGCCCAACTTCATGACACCGTTTTGTAACCACATATCATAGACTGTACAACTTCTCTGTTAGTGTGATTATTACTCTTAGCAAGTTCTTGTTAAATACCAGCAAGTTCTTTCACTCTAGATGTATTTTTGCTTGTTTAGTCTTAATGCTGATACTGTTTGCATTTGCAGATACAAGCCAGCAGACAAATCTTTTCTTTAGCCAACCTCACTTTAGCCAAGTGAGAAGCAATGCACTTTCTTCATGGGATAATTTGGAAGGCTTCAAATTTGTGGAAACAAAACATATGTCGATGCATCCAATGAAAACAGTAGGCCTTGATGAGCTGCCTTTCTCACACCTCCAGATATCAACTAGTGTTGCGGCTCACACTGCACACCATCATGATTTCAATGGGCTCATGCCATTCAGGGGAACCAACACAAAGATCCTCAACCAAGGTACTTTTCTAACCTACTGCTTTAAGATCTATTACTGATCTCCAGTTAGAACTGCTTTTAGGTGTTTCACAATAGGTTATCTACACTATTGTTGTACCCTCTTAGCACATTTTCCTTCAATGCAATTGAGAGGGCATTCTATTCTTGGTTGTTCCATTTTGGATAACAACATTCCAGTTACACATTTATTACGATTGATGATTTGTTACTATCTAATCAAATTCTCGTCCATGATATTTTTTATAAGCAAATTGTGCTGTGCTGTGAAGACCCAAAAATTTAATCCATTATACCATTTGCATGTATCTGCCAATCAATTGTTTTCCTGAGGCTACCGTCTAGAGAAGGACAGCAAACACCTAGCCTCTCCTACTAGTTTAGAGACTTGCTAGGAGCCAACAATATTTAAATCTGAACTATTTAGTTTTGTCTGGAGGTTTTCACCATCAGAATTCAGAAAAGGCACGAAAGTGCAGATGCCAAAATAACTTGGCCCCTAGCACTGGGTTAATGACCTCAACACTGCCCTGGTACTGTGACCCGTGTTTTGAAGCTGTGGGTGTCTCGGCACCCTCTGAGGTTCTGACACTCCAGTTCCCAGGTCCCAGATAAAAGATTTAAGTGTTACCTGATCAGTCTTACTGAACCCTGTCCAAGGAAGTCCGGCCTTACGCTTTTAGTGCCATTGATCGAATCTCTACTCTCAGGATCAACTTGATTTCAGTATAGCAATTCTATGCCACTGATGTTACACTTTACATCTGCTGAAAATTTCAGGTGTGGAAGCTTCCGCGGCCGCTTCCAACTCGAATGGAGCCCCAGAACTTGGGCGTGCTCTCTCTCTTCTGTCAGACGGTTCATGGGGTTCAAGTTCAACTGTCATCCAGCAGCCTAGCTCCCATGCGCATGCTTCTGGTGCGATGCCACCCTTCGCTACCATCGCCGTCTCCAACTCCGCCATGCACCATCTGGACCCGTCCCAGGGAAGGTTTTGGCAAGACGACCCTCCACCGCTTGATGGAGCTGCACAGATTCAGGCAGTCGCACAACTTTGACTGAGGTGAAATGTACTGATGCTATACCACGGTCGCAGCCCTGGGAACAGCTTGGTTAGTCACTCGATGATAATCTGCGGCTTTTGTTTGCGAAGGACAATCTCAGCACAATGGGAGTCCCTCTGTCATCGGAGGAATTTGGTGAGACAAAGACCGAAAAAATAATAGGAGGCAGCTGCATGCCTTGATGTTTTTTGGTTTATGCATTTTGGACTCAGTTGTGTGTGACATCTGTTTGTGCCTGAACAAGTATTGTTTTGCCATCCCATTAGAGAACTCATCAAGTGAGTTGATGTGAGCTACTTGCATTGTGTTTCACTAACGCTACTACATGATGGGATTTGGAGCGAAATTACGCTCGGTTCATCGTGATGGTGCAGTAACTATCGTGCTTGATCATGTGCACGTACGCTTACTCTGTTCCCACTGTAAGTAATCAAGGATTTTACTCATAGGTTGCGTGAAATACACATAGCGCCCAATCAGAAACTGTCATAGCGGTGGAAGGATTCCCACTAATTTTGAAAAGATGATTTGTCTCAGGTGAGAATTAAGAGAGAATTAATTAGCTAGCAGTTCCATGAACAAACAGGCGGCCGGTTGATGATGATACAAAACGAAATACACTAGTGAAGATAAAATAGATGGCTGGACAATCACAGGCTTCACAGCTTGGCTGCGTTCATGATACAGAAATACAGTAGACGACGAAAGCGGCAGTAGACACAAATCAGCAACTGGCGTTCCAGAAATCACAAACCCAAATCAAAGAAGCTTCTTCGATTTCCCTTCCTCTAGGGAGTGTAGGCGGAGAGGTGCGGATACGCGTCCCCGATCTCCGTCCTGTAATGCTTCCCCATTCCCAGGTGCGTCATGAGGAGGCAGACGAAGGTGATGAGCTCGCCGCCTTCCTTGAGCCGCTCCGCGTGCTTGTACCCTCCGCAGTGCACCGCCGCGTAGCACAGCATCTCCACCCACACCTCGGCTATGACCCGCCATTTCCTGGCCGGGTCCGCACCCATGAAGATCTGGTCGAGCTCCCTGGCGAGGAAGCACCCGTCCCACAGCACCGACTTGCTCTTGTCCCCCTTCACCACCGACGCCTTCAGCGGCGTGACCTCGACCACCCTGAGCAGGGAGACGTGGGCGGTCTCTTCGCTCACCGCCGCGCCTCGCTCTCATCTTTAGCACTGTCACCGTTTTCCCTCGAGGTGCTGTTAGCGAAAGACCGGACGATCCTAGCCTCGACATGCTTCTTCAACAAGTGCCTCTCGGCTTCTGCACATGTGTCCCTGCGCCTCTTGATGGCCATGGTCGTTGACGACGACAGCATCAGAGGGTGCACTACCATGATGTAGAAGAGATAATTTGACAGCTCTCTTGCCATGCCCATGTGCTTCATGATCTCGGCATCGGCGTCGTCTGTGTTGCTGCTGCCTTCATGTCGGCGGAAACACAGATCGGTGGCGATGTGCCATATGAGCAGACTCTCGTCGAATTCTTTCTCCTGCAGGCTCCACTCTAGACCCGCGATATTTTCATCGTCTAGAACATGGTCACCCCTGCCAGTCCCGGGGTTGCGGGCGGCCTTGCCATTGCCACTATTATTCTCTTCATTGCTCTGATGATCTGATCCACCGCTGTTGTTCCTGCTCCAGCCTTTTCACGCTTCTCACGCTCCCAGTCATTGAACTGGCTCTCTTTCTTCTTCAGCTGCCTGAAGATCAAGTCTTGGAGCTCCTCACGTACTGGAACGTGCTTCGGTTGCTTGTAGTGCTTCCAGAAGGATCTTAGCCGATCTATCAGCCGTGGCCTTGCTGCAAAGTACCTCCGAAAACGATCCGACTCCAGCAAATCCTGTACTAGTGCAGCCGATAAGACAATAAGATTAGCCGCAGCAGCTGGTGCCGCTGGCGTCAGCTCAGGTATTAGGTAGCCAAGCCCACGCCAAGTGTTGGCGACGATGCCCGGCGGCAGCGTCTGACGGAGAAAAGCAACCAATTTTGACTCCGAGGGCAGCTCTTGCAGGCAGGACGTGATCAAATTGGACTGCGCCATGCAACCGGACCATCTCCTGCGATTCACCAGCTTCACAGAGCAGCGCTTCATCAGCCACTTATTGCTGCCCACCTGCAGTGACCAGACATCCAAGACACGAGCTACCAGCATGACGATGTCGGTGAGCACGGCCCCGGCGAGTAGCCAGTAGGTCACACATCTGTGCCTCAGCTTGCACTCGGTCGCGTGCCATGTAGCCAGGAACGCGCAGAGGCTGCCTGCAAGGGTGAGCAGTAAGCTGGCGACCCGGAGGAGCAGCCCCGCTTTTGTGCGCGACACCCAAGCCTTGGTGTAGAGCCGATCATACACGAAGCTGAGCTCCATCTCGATGACTATGAAGGCCCGGCTGGCGTCCGGGTTCAAGAACATGTCCTGGCCGTACCGCCTGTCCTTGAAGCTGAATATGCCATCAGCGAAAAGTACCTTGAACCTCCGGAACAGAGCGCGCGCTGAGGCGATGGTTTCCATGGCCTGCTGCTCTGGCGTTGGCACCGGAGCGTCGGCCTCGGGCGAACCTGCAGCTGTGTTTCGAGTTGAGATTGGGAGTCAATGACGCCTGGCAAATGAAGTTACATTGTTCTGCTACTCGCTCATGGTGGTTTTGAAAGGAAACTGCTTAAGCTGCTGGTGCCCGTTCGTTCGGAGAAAAAAAATAAGCTGTTTTGATTTTTCTAAATTTATATTTTTATAGTTTTTATTGTACACTTAGAATGTTTAGATGCATAACAATATGAGAGAAGCCTATTTTACTCCCTATGTGGCAATGGGGTCCACATGTCGGAATCCACATCATCATTTTTCCCTTTTCCTCCACATCCCTGCAGAGCTCACTGCGCTCACTGCCCCGTTTGCGGTGCCGAGTTGTGGCTACGGGGGATGGAGCAGAGCTGGCCGAAGTGCGGCGAATTTGTTCGGCATTGGGGCTCGGTATGGAGCTCCGCTAGGGGCATGCACACGCCCGCACCCTTGCGGCCGCACGACAGGCAGTGTGACGGCAGCACCTACCTGCTCGTGACCCTGCAGCTGCGGTGCCATCGGCGCTCACCCGCTTATGGCGGTGAAGGGCAACATCAGGAGCAACAGCGACGAGCTCCGACAGCCTCTAGAGCAGAGAGAGAGAGAGAGAGAGAGGGAGAGAGGGGGGGGGGGGAAGGGGGAGGTGCCCGGCCATGGCACTGCGGCCAAGCCTCGCCGGAGCAACCGTGGCGTGGGGAGCGAGTGGGGGTGGCGGGTGAGGGAGGAGCGAGTGTGGCGAGGTAGAGAGAGATGATGAAAAGGTGAGGTGGAAAAAATAGGGAGAAGTAGGTGAGGTGGAAAAAATAGGGAGAAGTGAGACCTGCATGCCACATGTGGGCCACGTAAGCAAATTAAAACCCCCCGAAAACCAGGTTGAAATGATCCAGGGGTTTGTTTGTCCGGTTTTGTGAATTGAAGGGTGTAAGATTTTTGATTGTTTGAGTTTGGGGTGTTTTTCAGATCAGATTCGTACATCAGAGGTAAAATAGACTTCTCTCTAACAATATCTATGTATTTAGAAAAGTCAAAATCGCATATAATTTAGAACAAAGAGAGTATAATACAATAATGTGCAGCTCTTTGACAAAAGAAAAGAAAATGGAGAAGAAAACAACTTAAGAAAATTTGCATTTTTAGTCATAGAATAACATCTAGAGCAAGTGAGCAACATATCCAGCCATTATCACAAAATAGACCACTCATGATCAGACTAGTATGCAAGCAAAAGTTATAATAACAGTATAAAAGGAAATTTGCATAGCGTACGGTACTCAGGGTGAACCTGGGGTTGGCCGGTAGACGCTTTCGTTGCCGATGGTGAAGGACGGCAAGACCCCGGATCTCAGGATCCCGTCCACACGATCCATTAAGTCGGCGTAGTCCGGGCCGGCATCAGGAATCCCGAGGACCGACTGGATGAGCGCCTCCATGGTTGCTCTCTGCAGAGCAACGACCTGCTCCGCGTACTTCACCACTCCGGCCAAGTAGATGAGCGCAAAGGGGACGATGAAGCGCCGGAATGCCGGGTCCAGAAAGTAGCGGAAGAACACATATCCAGTGGTGACCGCGTGTATTCGAAGCCGCGCCGGACCCAGAGCTTGTTGTCCTCCAGGGACAGGGCGGTGAAGTCATCGACCCCTCCCAGGTGGAACAGGACAAATGCCGCCCAGAACGCTTGGATGTCGGCGTCAGCGTTTCCCTTGGAAGCGCGGGAGAGGATGCCGAGGGCGTAAGGGGCTATGAACCTGGATCCGATGTAAAGAGCCCAGAAGTAGGCCTTGCTCCATGAGCTTGGTAGCCTGTGCCGCCGGCAGCCGCCGGTGCTTAGGAGGAGGAGATGCAGGGAGAGGCTTAGCAGCACCGCCCCAGTCAGCTGCCAGTCATTCCAAAGCTGGACCAGCTTCTGGCCATACACGGCCATCTCTGTGTCTCTCTCCGCCGTCTGTGCTACTAGCCGGAACGTTAGGCGTCTCCAACGGCCCAGTTGAGCTACTCCCTCCGTCGCTTTAGGGTGTGCTTGGTTGGAGGAGATGAAGTGGGATGGGATGGGATGGTGCCGGTGCTTGGTAGGGAGGCGGAGTGGGACGGGGTCATCCTCCGAGCGAATATGCGGGACGAGCTCGTCCGCCCAAAACAAGCGGACGGGGTCATCCCTTTTGCACGGCGTGAAACCTCTGTTTTTGCCGACACAGGTGCCTCCGCAGCTCAGGGCGGCGCAGAGGAGGACGACGGCCGCGGCGAGGAGGACAGCGTGGATGACGACCGGCCAACGAGGGAGCCGACGCTCGGCGTTGACCTTCGGGTGACGCGGATGAGGTCGGGGCGTCGGGCGGCCGCGGCCCCGCGAGCTCCCTCCAGCGGGCGGTGGCGACCGAGCTCCCTCGGCAGACCCGCGAGATCCGGTCTGCTCCGGCGACGGGCGGGCGAGCTCCCAGCGGTCAAGCTCCGGCGGCGGTCCCCCTCGGCGGGCGGGCAAGCTCCCGGCGGTGGCCTGCGTGCTCCCCGGGCGGCCGCGGGAGCTCCTCTCGTGGGCGTCCGGCAGCCCCGCGAGGGGAGGGGATAGGAAGAAGATAAGTATTAAGGGAGAACAAAGACAAAAAAAAAAGTCTACATCACCCCCTGAGGGGTGGACTACATAACCCCCAACTTATGAAATGGTATATATCACTCCCTGAACTTTCTAAAACAGGTCAAATTACCTACTAAGGCAATTTGAAAAAATCATAGTAAATCACAGAAAAATCATAAAATGAAAAATCCAATTGTGTTGGACTCAAAATGAGTAGATCTATGCAATAAACATATAATATGATATGCTTTAGTACAATTTTTATAGCTATGAAGAAAAACATAGATCTAAAGCTATAACAAAAAATATATACTAAAACATATCATATTATATGTTCATTGGATAAATCTACTCATTTAGAGTCTAACACAATTGGATTTTCCATTTTATGATTTTTCTATGATTTACTATGATTTTTTAAAATTGCCTTAAGGGGTAATTTGTTCAGGGGGTGATATATACCATTTCATAGGTTGGGGGGTTATGTAGTCCACCCCTCATAGGTTGGGGGTGATGTAGACTTTTTCCGACAAAAAAAAAGAGAATGAATAGAGGATGACAGGTGGGACCTCAATTAACATATGGGACCCATAAATTTCAATAGCTAACCGTGTCGAGAAATCCATCCGTCCCGCCTATCTCAACCCCTTCGACCAAACACGAAATGGAACCATCCCGTCCCACTTCAACCAAACACGAAACGGAACCATCCCATCCAAAAAACGGAGACCGGACCATCCCATCCCATTCTGCCTCTCAACCAAGCACATGCTTAAGGATCTGTTTGCTTGGATGGATGGGGGGCGGGACCGGATTGGGCTGCCCCGTCCGTTTAGTTGCAGTGGTGAAATTTTTGGGTCCCCTTTCAGGATCTATTAGGAGTATTGAACGTAGACTAGTTAAAAAAATATTTACACGAATGGACCGGAAATTGCGAGGTGAAACCATTTAGCCTAATTAATCCGTCATTAGAGATTGGTTACTGTAGCATGACGTTGTCTAATCATGACATAATTAGACTCGTTAGATTCATCTCAAAAATTAAGGTAGGGGTTGTGGAATGAGTTTTGTCATCAAACCACCTTTAATACTCCTAATTAGTGTCCGAAGATTGATGTGACGAGTAGTTGGTGAAGTTTTTGCGAACTAAACAGGTCCCTCCGTTTCTCGCTCGCCTCCAACCCCTCCTCGCATGGGCGGCGGTGAGCTGCAAGACGAGGGTACGGTGGCGCCTACCCTGCACAGCCGGAGAGACGATCGACGCCAAGAGCCACACGATGGCCAACGCGTCGCCGCCTCTGTGGCGCTCCTCCTCCCTTGCTCCCTACGCCGCGATTGGTGTTGGCGTGGATGGCCGACGTGCCACCGCTGCCACCAGCCATCGAAGGTGGAACAGAAGAAAAAAAGTTGAAATATTTTCATAAGAATGTTGGTGGAACTGTTTAAAAAAAGAGTAAAATGCCCTAAAGGTTCTTAAACTTGTCCAGCTGTGTCACTTAGGTCTCCGTACTTTCAAAATGCATTTTTGAATCTCTAAACTTGAGCTCGGGTGTCATTTAGATCCATAAAGTCTCCAAGTGCAGATTTATCCCTCTAAACTTGACTTTGGGTGTCATCTATGTCCATATATTTTCTAAAGTCATTGCCATCTCAATTAGATTGATAAATTTTAATTTTACATATATAATTTAACTATAGTAAAATAAAATGTGTTTTGTATGTGTAATATGCTGAATTCAGAAAGATTGATATTCTTTTACTTTGAAGGCAATATCATATAGGTGCACATGACAGGTATGCTCAACTATTCTTGGAAGATTGTTCAAATATGAATAATTCATGGTTGCACAATGCTAAACTAAAATCATGAATTTTTAAAATTAATTACTAGACGAATAGGGGTGAAGCTAAAGAAGCAATAAAACAAGTAAGAAAATATGCCAATGAAAATGATGGTCTACTTTAAAATATAAAGTTTGATCTCATCATATATTACTTATATTAGAGGATGACAATGCATTTCAAGTTTAGGGACCTGTATGACACCCAAAGTCAGGTTTAGAGAGTCAGATTTGCACTTTGAGAGTATATGGATCTAAATGACACTCGAGCTCAAGTTTAAAGAGTCACAAATGTATTTTGACAGTATGAAAACCTAAATGACACGGTTGGACTAGTTTAATTAAGGACCGGGCATGCACTTTACTCTTTAAAAAATATTGGATCCAACTTTTCCTCTAACCAAATATTGATGTAATTCTTTAATTTTTTTTTGAAAATATTGGTTCAACTTTTTATGAAAAATATTGGTTCAACTTCTTTCAAAAAAATTATTAATGTTGTCAACATTTTTAATAAGGTTAAAAATAACATCAAGTACTTCATTCATATTGCAAAAGAAGTGGTTTTGAGATTGTTCCGAGTCAAAGTGATTAAAAGTCTATATATATTATGATATCTTTGGAAGGCAAGAAATGATAAAAGGTTTAATAATAAGAACTGGACTGTTTAGCAGGTCCACTATGCTGCTAATACTGATTTTTAGATCACTAGAAGTGTCTTGCAGGATGATCATCACCCCCAACTTGAACAACAGACATCTCCCCTGACTGAGCATAATGAGGTGCACTTGCCTCGTTCTGTCCATAATAATCTGCAGGAACCTAGAATGAACAATGATGTGGAAGGTCACAATCCCTTTCAAACCTATCAACAGATATGCATCAGACCCCTTCTCTCAGAAGAAATATGCCTGCTATGTTGGAAGGTCTGAGAATTTACACTGATGCCTCCATTCCCCTAATCAAAATATTATGGCTAACCACAATGCAAGACTCGGAGTTTTCCTTCTCAGCTCAGGGCCCCTTCCACATTTTAATGTCTCCATAAAAGATACTTTACCCTCTGTTTCCTCTGTCTTTACAGTGGAAGCAACTGCTCTTGCTTTAGCAGCTATTATTGTTAGCAGGCTAAATATATCTGAGGCGACATTCCTCTCCGACAGCCAACAACTTATCACCTATCTCAACTCTACTTCTGCAGAACACATTCCAAGATGAGATGTCAAGCTTTACACTCAACTTCGGAATGCAGGTGAAGGAAGACGCTACAGGATCCACAAGATATCTAAAAACCTCAATAAAATTGCTCATGTCATAGCTTCCCAAGCTAGACATAACTCACATGTAATGTAATCTCAAGAGTAGATGTCACTTGTACCAATGCTTCTCACATCTCGAGTTGCCTTTTCAGGGATGCTCTTGATCATGTAATAGGGGGGGGGGGGGACTTACCCACATAGCAGTTTGATGCTGCTAGTCTATAAAGTTTGTTATCAAAAAAGTTTTAAACTTCGACTGCAATTTTTTTTTAATTTCTAAACGTAAAATTGGTATGAGTAGATTCGTATTGAAATATTGTTTCACAAAAGTGTTCTTTAAATATATTTTCTAAATAATGTATAGTAATATGTATTAGTGAAAGTTATGTTTTGAAGATTGTGTCAATATTCTAAACGACTTCCTTTACATATGAAGGGAGTAATTTAAATAGGTTTTGATGAACTTAAAGTTCCAACTTTTAGAGCAAGTATAGTGATGACAATTAGGCAGCTCGTGGGTTCTGTTCGGCTTCTCTTATTTCAACTTCTAATGATTTACTTTTCTCTCAAAACAAATCTGTCAAATCTGTCGTACAAATCAGCGTGCAAACAAATTAGCACAACATCCTCATAAGAGAGCCAAAATCTTTACTGGCGTAAAGAGACCAGAAGAGAGAGACGAAGGCCAGTGACTCACGAAACGCCTCAAGCGGGAGCACTGAGCTTGGAGGTTGTGAGACTTTTAGCATTGGCCCATGACAACAAGAGAACATTAAAATTTAGCAAGGACCCACCACTTACCAGCCCTCTTTACTGCCTTGTTGGGTGACTTGACATATTTTTTAGTTAGAAACAGGCTAAATTATTAAAGGTTTGAGATGAGGAATTGTTTGGAGATGCTCTTATTTCGATAAATTTGCGAAAATGACAGACAGACAGTGATAATTTGCTAGTAACTTATTATCACATTCAATCGAATATAAACAGTACTTCTCGATGTGACTGGCAAACGTCTGTCTCTCCCAACCTAGCTTCGCATAAACGAAAATGATTCGTTTCTGGTGATGCCTTTTTGAGTCAACAGCGCATGGAGGAGCTCGTTGCAGCCAGGGGTGGACAGAAGCCTAGGGCCACTAGGGCCATGGCCCTAGGCATGGGCCGATTTTTTCCATATTGTAGCTACTGTAGCACTGAAGACTCAAGTCTAGCAGCTAGATTCAACCTTTTACTGGCCCTAGGTGTCGGCTTGGTTCCTGTCCGCCACTGCTTGCAGCACCTCCCGGCAGGTACCGGTCAGACTGGTCGTCGGAGAATCCGACGGTAGGCCAACGAACACCCATCCGGGAGGGATCCCGTCGGGGCAGACATCCTGGGTTGTCCTAGGCTCGGCAATCCAGCTATGATGTCCTCAAATGCCATGGAAACGAGAGAAGAACAACATGATAGGTTGGAAAAGTGAAGTAAAAGGAAAGACAGATAAAAAGATAAAAGTGTAAATGATAGATTCGATTGTGTCTTATCCCCCAATCGATCGTGGCCTTTTATATTTATAGAGTGGGGAGGTCTTGCCCCGCAAGGAAATTCTTTTACAAGTCTAATCTATCGACTCCTTGATTTAACTCGGACACGGGGGCACCGGTCGACCCGACGTGCAGAGCTTCCCGAAGGCATCTCTCTATCATCTGAAGTCTGAATCAGATGTTCTATGTATGAATCTTGATCTACTCGACGGGACCTATCTAATGATGAAGTCCAAATTGCCTTTTGAGCAACTTGACCATACCGGTCTGACCGGTTGGTGCCACCGGTCCGTCCAGACCTGCCAAATTCAGGTGCGGACATATGTCCCCCTGTTTTCTGACAAAGCTTGCGTGTCAGAAAACATTCTGAATGACCAAAATTATCTAAAGATGATGATAAATAATTCATCGCTCATATAATGATCTCTAACCCTTTATAGATGCTATTATAGCCGAAATAAAAATCGTAGTGAATATAACATGTAAAAAACTGCTATTTCGGCTTCTGAACATTATATCTAACCACTGAAATGTTGATATGGTCATGACAGCCAATTGTAGCTCCTTGGTGCATCACAAGTATAATATTGATAATTGTAAAAAGAAGACCAAGAATCATACCAAAATCATGAATTGTAATTGTTTATACTTGAATAAGCATTCCATGGCACATGCATCGATGGAATAAATGATGAAGACCAATGTGATGACTGTCGATGCTTCTTTGCTTTTGGTGATGAAGAATTCCAACTTTGATCTTCTAACCGATTGTTTTTGCTTTTGCTCGGCTATCCTCTGGTATTTATGCAACAATTCAGCAACGATTGTCTTCTTCCTTATCATCTTGCTGTTTGGTGTGACACTCTCGGCTCTACCAAATTTTTTTGGCATGATCGGTCAAACCGGTCAGGTCAACGGTTAGACCGCCGATTCGTTTGGAACTAGTCACGTTGAGATCATCTTGCCCCCAGCCGAACATGATTGTTGTTCAGCTATATTATTTGAGACATGCTTAACATTGGGAACAATTTTATCAGTAGAACTAACCGATGATTTTTCAATGCTCGACCTTTCTATGTCTAGTGTCAAATCTAAATTTTTATTTAATCTACTGTCCTTTTTGACACGATAAACTTGTTTCACCACATTACGCTTATTTTTCTGCATAAGTAATATAATCTGAACAGAGATATCTAAGAGGAGATGGAAAATATGAATTATAATACCATGGATGACAAAAATAATGCATATTAAAGAAAAGTTCCTATGGCATAGGCATTGGCGATCCATGTGAAGAAAATGGCATTGACGTAGGAAAATTACTCCATTGCCGATTCTAGTGATGGAACTTCTCTCTAGGAGAAGATTTTGGGCGTTTAGAATTTTTAGACCGACTAACACCATTGACATTCTTTTGTCTTTGATCTAGCCAAAAGTTTTTCATTGGGTTTTGGCTTTTCTCTTTGATGCTTACTGTCATTGGATTCAACGGTTTTGCAAACACCAATTTGGGGCTTTTTGGGTTTAACCGTCTTTGGTTTTGATTTATTTTGCGAAATCCTAGATGAGGCGGTTAGACCGGTTTGAGAACCAGTCAGACCGGTCACAGTGCAACCGACACTGTTTCTTTTGTTTTGTTGCCCCATGAGCGTTGAAGTGTTAGACGCAACTTCTATGCTCTTGGTAGGGGATTTTGGGTCAACAATTTCGGCTAGAGACGGCCGACTTGTTTTTTGACCAACAACATCCCAAATTGGCAAAACTTTGTAAGGATTAGGCATGAAAATAGCCGACTTTTCAGAAACCGACTCTTGATTAATAGGAATTGAATCTGAACTATCTTCTTTATCAATCAATGCTTTGAGACGAAAATTCACAAAGACGAATAGAACATCAGATAAGTTACCTAAGGATTGCATCTCCTTTAATATGTCGATGGTAGACGGCTGCTGCAACTCCTTTATCTTGATGATGCTTTGATTAGTTTGATAAAAAACATGATATAAGCAAGTTTTCAACCGCCAGATCGAATTCCCTGTGTTGTACTCCTTACGAAATTCTTCATACGCCATCATATGGTTAGGGTTAGATAGATCGGCCATGACATCCAGATTCTTGTTCGCCAGTGGAGTCGTCAATTTGTTGACGACTTTTTAAAGCCAAGAACGCGCATGGGAGCTCCTTGCAGCACCTCCCCGCAGGCACCTGTCAGACCGGTCGTCGGAGAATCTGATGGTAGACCAACGAATGCCCGCTTGGGAGGGACCCCGTCAGATAGGCGCACCTTAGGTTGTTCTAGTCTCGGCAGGCCAGCTAGGACGTTCTCAAATGTCATGGAGACGAGAGAAGAATAACATGGTAGGTTGGAAAAGTAAAGTAAAAGGAAAGAAAGATAAAAAGATAAAAGTGTAATTGATAGATTGTTGTGTTATGATCCCTCAATCGATCTAGCCCTTTATATTTATAGGGTGGGGGGTCTTACCACCTAAGGAAAACTTTTTACAAGCCTAATCTATCATGACTTTTTGAATTAACTCGGATAGTGGGGTATCGGTCAAACCGGTCAAGGGCACCGGTCAGACCGATCGACTTGGCGTGCCGAGTTTCCCGAAGGCATATCTCTCTCATCCGAAGTCCGAATCAGACGTTCTATATATGAATTTTGATCTCAACGAGACCTAATGATAAAGTCCAAATTACCTTTTGAGCAACTTGACCACACCGGTCTAACCGGGTGGGGTCACTGACCGGTCCGTCGAGACCTGCCAAATTCGGGTGCGAATAGTTTCTCACGGGTCTGGCTCGTTCGCTGCTGCTCGCGCATGCAGGACCCAACTTTTCTAGCTCGTTGTGTGTTATGCAACCAATCAACATCGCAGTACAACCTGTCTCAAATGAAACAAAAAGAACAAAACAATTTGGTTTGGTGTGAAAAATTTTACACACACTTTTAACTGTTAATTAGCGGTATTAAATAAAGTCTATTTCTAAATCTATCTTTACAACGCCTATGTTAATTCGCGAGACGAATCTAATAAGATATTTGACCACACGATTACAGAATGATTATTGTAGCATTACTGTAGTAAATTATGAATTAATTAGTAAAAATACATTTATCTGTTAAAAGATTTCAGAAATAAACTTCATTTAGTACTCTATGCATCTATGCATGCAAGATTCTCTGGAAAAAAATCATCCAAGTAACCCAAACACTGCCGATGCATACCCGTGAACAGCCTGGTCAGTGGTCACACATGTACAATCACGCCCTAATAAGTGGCCGCAGTACCTCACAATTACTCCTGTCCATTGTACTACCACCGTTGTCCGTCGACCGCTAGTCGTCGTCGTCCACTCATCAGAGTATCTTGATGAGGCTAGCTGGCGTTCCATTATCAGTTGAAGACTCTTCGTCGTCCCCGTGCGGTTTCTCGGTGATCAGTGCTCGTTGCGCTGCTAGCAGTTCACGCCCCAGTTTCCATTCCCAGCCATCATCTCCGTCGGATCCGTTTACCTGTGGAGACGGATAACACACAGGTGCGTGCACCCCTATCCCCATTTGGAGTGAGTATGCTAGCTTGTGGTCAACTGCTTAAGGGCATATGCACATGAGCAAAACATAGTATGAGCTGTAATTGCTCAAGTAGAGACCACTTTGTCTCAAGTATAATCCCTGAAAAATCAGGATCAATAGGAGTCGACACACCTCAATAGAGCCTCTCGTGTGCGAGGTAGGAGTATGAGTTTCTCCCTTCCCAAATAGACCGGCTTGTCTGAGTTTTGATGTATGCTTTCAGCTTCCTTGGACGATACACCTAAGCGTGTCTCGGTTCTCTGAAGTTCTCAAAATATTCTTCAACCAACCATCACATTAATCTTCAGCCACTAATTAAGAATATTAAATATGAATTTATTACAAAACTCATTTAATTCGCTACTGAGACCCCATTACCCATAGTACAATAGTAATACTAAACCAATGTGTCGTCAATAGCATTTAATTCGCTACTGGGACCCTATTACCCATAGTTCATTGCAATTCCTTGATAGGAATTTTTTTATATATTTTTTCAATCATTTTGCAAAATTATACGACCGTTTCAAAATTTATCAGATTTAACCACCAAACGCCGTGGCGCACGCCGACCGCCGTGGGCCACGGCGGTTGAAGGTCCAACCGCCGTAGCCCACGGCGGTTGGAGACGGCGGTTGCAGGACCCCGAAGGCGGGCAGCGGCCATGCAGCCGTCGTGGGCCACGGCGGTTGGTTTTTTTTTAAATATTTAGAAGAGAAAACACACATTTGCAATGGCATGTACGGCGCTTGTACAATCCTAACAAAGCGCCTAACGTACTGATAACATACCTTAGGGAATTTAGAAATTTCATTACAACATTCCTAATTAATCTAGTTGTACGAGAACTGCCCGGATTGCATAGAGCCGCCGGAGTGTTGCGACGGCATGTAGTAGTACCCAGGTGGGGGTGGAGGTGGTGAAGGTGCAGGGGGCCAATCTTTCGGAGGGGAGCTGTTCTTCTTGTGGCATTCACAAGTGCAGGTCGAATATTTACAGCATCGGTCGTCTCCTGCGCTAGACGATGGATCTGGAGAAGCCAGTGCCTCTGACAGCTCCCGCTTCAGGTTGTAGATGACGACGCCTCGAGATAGTCGATGTACTGTTGATAGGGATCAACAGCTGGTGGATCCACCCATTGCGAGAAACCGCAGTTCTCTGGTTGGGTGGAGTACTGCAAAACGCAAGAAAACGTTAGCAAACCAAAGAAACATGATGAACAAATTTGTGGACATTGCTTACCCATGCATGTGGGCAGTGCCAGAAGCGACGACCGGAGTTGTTCCATCCCTGGTACACTTGCATCACGCAAAACTCACCGTGTGAACACCTAGGCCACAACACCGTTTGCTTCGGTGCGTAGCTTCTAACATCACGCATCGATCTGTAGTCACTCTTGCCTTTCAGTGGGAAATTGGCTTCGAAATCTTCTGATTGCTGATGCCACAACTTAGGACCGAAACTGTGTTCATCCCCACTCCACGAAGTCATTGCCTAATGCTGTGAGAAGAAGGCAATGGAGTGAATGGTGCTACATATAGGCAGAAGAAGGAGGCTGGCTGGGTGGTGGGCCCTTCGATCTGTGGGAAGGGAAACGAAGCAGTGACTCGGAGAAAACACACCCTAGTATTAGGGCACTGTCGCATTGTGGGCTAATCGATCCGTGGGAGGGGAACGCGTCAGTGACTCGGAGGAAACACAACGACTCTGCATATGACAGTCACTCTAACGAAGCACACGTAACGGAGAAAACACACTCTAATGCAGTTCGATTAAAGTTCTTAAGGATACAAACCGAGGACCCTAGTTGACGATGTCATGAAATCCGAAATTATTTGATACAGTCCGACTAATACTCTAGGTCTACTGAGTACAACGGGGGTATTTCCCCTTCCTGATGGCATCCGGCCCAGCTTCCTTGGCCCGGCGAGCCCTCTCCCTCTTCCTCTCTCTATCGGCTTCACGGGCCTGGGCCGCTTCACGTTCTCTCATCTCTTGGCGATGGCGCATCTCTCTCATCAATAAAACTAGTGACAACATAACCTCTAGATGTCTGCTCACCATCAGAATCCCCTTCTTCCTCCTCTTGTTGTTCCCCTTCTTCATCACCTCCCCCCTCGTCCACATCCTCAGCTTCCTCATGCACTTGACTGCTAGACCCACCCTTCTGGAAAACTTGGACAAACAAAATCACGGGCAAACCAACTCGGTATGCATTTCTGATAAAACTCCTCCATCGTGGAGTCCCTTTAAGTGGCACGAGCTCCCAATACACATGTTCACTTCTATTGATTAGTGCCATCACCGACAGGCATTGGTGCTCTAAATCTACTGCAAATGCCTTGACCAGCCAGTTGGTTATACCCTCCCAAGTTCTTTTTGCTGCTCTTTTAACATTTTTCTCAATTGAACTAAAATTTGACAAGTCAACTCCTTGTGGACCATATATAATTTCTCCAATTCCATAATACAATTTGATTGTGACTGTCTCTGACATGTCTAATTCATAATAAAAAGCAATAACTGCTATCAAATACTACATCCAGAGACTAAGAAACAAATATACTAATATCTAAACTAAAATTGCAAACTAATCCGCCGCAATCTACACACTTAGAAGTAAATATGTTATGTAATATAAACTTCAACTACAGATCTATACTCCAGAAATCTATACCATACATAAATCTATAGAAATCTACAATAAACCGAAATAGTAAAATTAATAAAAGAGTTAAAATCACCGAAATACCTGCAATGAAGCAAAGAAGCAGCAGAGCTTCACTGCTCCGCACCCTCCACCTCCCTCTCTTCTTCTTCTCAACCCTAAACCCTACAAACATGACCTATTTAATACTACAGATCTAAAGAAACGTAGTGAATCACTAATTAAGCTTTCATTACATCTAAGTATAGGTGCTAAAAGGGTTGAAATCAATGAAATACTTACAATGAAGCGAAGAACCGGCAGAGCTTCGCTGCTCCACCCCCTCACTCTCTTCTCCTTCTCAACCCTCTCTTTCTTTTTTTCCGAATTATTATGACATTTCCGGGCTAATTTTCGGCTTTTATAGGGGGCAAGCGACCTGCCGCCGTGGCCCACGGCGGGCGCACAACCTTACCGCTGTGGCCCACGACGGCTGGACCTGCCGCCGTAGCCCACGGCGGCTAGGTCGCAACCGTCGTGGGCCACGGCGGCTGGTGTTCCCGCCTGTTGGGCCCGCGGCCTTTGTGCGGCCCGACGTTTGGTGGTTAAATCTGATAAATTTTGAAACAGTCGTATAATTTTGCAAAATGATTAAAAAATATATATAAAAAAATCCCTTGATAGAGCCCTTGTTAACTTATTGGGAGTTACTTATTCGACCAATTCCCAGAACCTTATGTGATAAAGTCTGACTATAAATCCCTAACTAATTTTGGTGAATATTGGAATAAATAGTAAGCCTTTAGTAGAAAGATTTGCTAGCATTTAATACTTATTTCTTAACAAATCGATCCTGGGATATATCTTTCACAACACAATATATAATCATGAATGGACTTGACACCATTTATGAATATGTTGCTACTCGAAGTAATACAACAATAGTGATATCAACTTATTATTGTTGTATATTATTTCTTAATACCATAATATAATTCTTAAGTTTGCTTGGTTAAAACATGACATAAACAAACTTAGCTTTTCATCATGCTAATTTTGTTTATTAGAGGTTTTCTAAAATTGCTCTTTCAGCAATAGTGTAAGATATAATCTAATTGTGCACTTTTATATCCATACACTTGTACAAAATCTCATCTGATTATTTCATAACTAATAAGCATGTATTTGATGCCTTAAATTCTCTTTGCACCATTCCAGTGGACCTTATCTAGATTAAACTAATATTTTGTCAAGCATCCCGACTAAGTCAAATACTTGTAGACTTTTAACATACAACTTTTAATGGTTGAAGCATAAGGAACGTTCTTTGTCTTATCTTAATCTTAGAGTATTTGGAATAAACCAAATATTTTGCTACATAATGCAAAATAAAATAAGTGCGGATCTATATTCATAAGTATCACGTTACTTAAGCGATTATATCAACTTATGCTTTAGCGACGAAAAATCCTAATCCCTTTGGTCCAATCTTAGTGTATAACTTAGTGCCCAAAACATAAAAGGCTTACACCAAAACATCTTTATATATAATTGAATGATATCTCTTTTGCAACTACACTTATTGCTACTTAAGAATAACATTCACTTTGAGTATTAGGATAATAATCTTTTCCACCTTTAATCAATCTTAGGATATACTGAACTGACCATGAGACTCTAAATCATGGTGAGCAACAAGCTTAATATCTTATTTTTCCTTTGGAATCACTGTTAAAATGTAGACCCATTATAGTCCACTGTGTTGACTCCATTAGAATTTTTTGCTAATAATCCAAACTTATTGATTTAAGCTCATAGGCTCTTTTCTTTTATGCCTAATTATTGTATACTACATTTTCTGGTGTGGTTAATCAACTAATGAGAACCCTCACCGGAATTTTGTAGTTTGCAATGGAGGTAAACTAACTAATAGCACAAACTAAAATATTATGAGAAATTATGTCTTGATTCTTTGATACAGAAAACTAAGTTTGTATCTCCTCAAGATTTCTCTCCCTCCTTTGTTCCCACTGATCTTTGCATTCGTTTAGAACACAACTAATTTGTCTCAATACTCTTAGTGAAAACAATTTAGAACAGTAGATGTGATATCCCTTAAACTTATTGGAGTATCCACAAATGGTAGCTCTTCTATTTTTTAAACTTTAGCAAAATATTACTTTTATCTTGATTAAATACCACTGATGAACCTCCTTCGCCAATCTAGCCCACCACAGCGATGGCCAGAGCATGAACTAGAGTAGCAAAACTATGGTTAAATATTCATAATCAGCGATGGACAGAATGATGAATATAAACCATACTTCAAAAATCTCAGGCCTCATTGAACAAGTCCAGAATAGCGATGGCCAGAAATGAACCAGAACAACAAGAACCTTGTGAACATGTACTCATTAATCAGCGATGGCCAGAAATAATGAATAAATGCCACACTAACTTATTTGAGATGATTGGTAATTTTGGAGTATCTCTCCTATCACCATGGTATTTAGTGAGCATTCTCTCAATTTATTCACCCTTGATTTATGCTGCTTTTTTTATTTCAGCCTTTTGAATATTTTAATTCAACTTCATGGGTAAATACAAGCAAGCGGGAGAACTTATAGCTCCTTCATTATCTTAGCATTATTTCCCTTAATACAATTAGTGCAATATATTTAATGGATGGAGTATCTCTTTACTAATGAGACATTCCATTCTCCCCTTCGAATTGTGGTCTAAACGAAAGTGAGCCACAAATTCGACAAGGTCTCATCATTTAATTATTCACGCACACCACATAATTATATCATATAAGAGAGCACATAAAACTTTTATTTGCCAAATAGCAAACAATAAATGGATAAAGTTGATGATTAAATTCTTAATACCACAAAACATAATGTGACATAATAATTAAACAAACTAAAGTTTCTCTTAAACTATCTATTACATCATCAAGCTAAATATTAGAGTCACTAGCTAATTCTCATAAGAATCTCATAACGCTTTTGACTTCAACTTTATCCATTAGCAATACTTTTCTCCCCTTATTCTTATGGATCTTTATGCAGAATCTGCAAACAATGTGAACTACACCTTAATCTACCATTAAGGAAAATAACTTGCTAAGAAACTTAGCCATAATGAAACAATAAAATCAACATAATTTGCAGACACTTACTTAAGAATCTACTTCTTCATTATTTATGAAGCTAACAAGATCAAGAATGCTCCAAAACTCCTCATTAGTATTGTAGCTAGTCTTGATAGTAGCATAATGAGCTGGCAAAGATGACATGATACTTTCCACAAGGAGACCATTAGTGATGTCAACTCCGAGTGATTTTAACTCATTTGCCATGTCAAAAGTGCTCAAAATATGTCTCATGGCTCCTCCTTGACCATCATAACGTGAGGACATTTTCATAATCAGGATGTTGGAATACATCTCAAAAGAACTCTTACAATTTTCCTCAATTGACTTTAGTAGTTCCTTAGCATCCAACTCCCTTCCATCTTTCTTATAAGGAATGCCTTCCCTTATGCCTACTAAGATCGAATCCTTAAATGATCCTTTTGGCAATATGTTGGATTTCTCCCACTTCTCAATGTCAACAATGAATTTCTCAAACTCATGAGCATATTCCAAATTATCAGACAAAGTAGGAGCAACAAGTTTATCCTTACGTAATGCATAATCAAAGTCAAGAATCATGAGAACGTCTTGCACATCTCTCTTCCAGGCATGAACATTATTGCCATTTAGAGGAATGATGGCTCATAAGACGTCTGCAATATCCTCAGCTGAAAATTATGATAACTTAATGTTTTAGTAATAGCACAATAAGATGCACATAAAAGCACGAAATTAACCCTACTTTGGTCTGATTAATCACATGCATATAATTTTCAATTTGCATCACCTTTGGGGAAAACAAACGAAACTTATCATTAACTCATAATTAGAACAACGATGGTTAGAATTAATTACAAGTGTACTCTAACTGAACTTTTCGATGGTTCCATTCAATTAGAGAGCATCTTAATGGTACTTGTGGGGAATATAATTTTCAGCTCAAATATAACAAAAAACAATATTTAACATAATGGAAACAAATAACTTATTCTGAATTTAAACTTAAACTTATACTTAAACTTAAATACGATGGAATCAAGCCAACATAGCACAATAATATTATAAATAAGTTGCACTATAAATTAAAGGCTTTCATAAAACTTAAATTTATGAACAGTACAAAACATAAAGGCATTAAATTGTACTGAAAATTAATAAGGCTCAAAACTTATAGCCAAAACTCAAATATATCTTAATGAAAAATTCCCAAACTTTATATTCTTAAATAAACCAAACATCATGGGAAATATCACAATGAGAAAAATCTAATATTAAATAGCAATAAACTTATTTGCATATGTAAACAGTAGATTACTCATATTTGTGAAAATAAACATTAAATGGCCGAATACCCAAGTTAAATAAAGGCTTATCGAAAACACACAAATGAGAGGAGAAAACTAAATTTCCGGTCGTAATACTAAAAAAACAGTCTGTGAACTAAAACAGCCCAAAGCTTACGTGTAGTTCCCTGACACGCGGCCCTATAATTTTATCGGCCCAGCTTACAGCACTAACTTATGGCCCAGTTAGCCCGACTTGCTCCTTGCGCAGCCTTAAGTGCGAGCGACGGTGGTCGTCGATTCGATGATCGGACGGTGGAGAGGAGCCCGACTTGGATCAAAACCGATGGGCTTCAGGGAAAACCCTAACTCCCCTAGACTTCTCACTCGCAGACGCAGCCGCTCCTTCTCCGGTTCTCCCCTTTCCCCGTCTCCCTCCGTCCCCGAGCATGCACCGCCGCCGTGATCCCACCACCGCAGTTGTAGGCTCTGCCACGGGCCCTCCGGCCAGAGGACGCGTGCGACTCGGTCGTGTGCGCCTCCGTCTAGAGGATTCGTCGGTGGTGCCGAGGTGGCACACGAGCGGGCGGGTAGGCTGATGCGCGGCGCGACGAGTGGCAGACTGGACGACGACGACGACGACTACGACGGCCGTGGTTGAGGGCTGCTCATGGTCGAGTCAGGCCGGGCATGGCGGAGCTGATGCCGCGCGGCTCGGGCGAGGGGCGCAATGCGCACCTCACTGCTGCTTCAAGGCGCACGTGACGACTTGTGTCGTGTGCGTCTCGCTGACGCAGGAGGCCCTCGTCGACGTCCACAAGCGGCGGAACTAATGCCACGCGCAGCAAATCGATCGAGGAAAGTCCCTAACCATGAACTTAGGGTTAGAGTTTGAGCGATTTTTGGGGATTTTCAAAAAATTTTTGGATTTTTTCTTGATGAATTTTGCAATTCGATTCGATTCCCCTCCTTCTACTTACTTACACACTTCCAATTTTGCGATCTGAGTACTAATTTGCGCAAATTTGGGTACTGACAGCGTCTGATTTGGGGATAACAGGGATGCATTGACCCTAATCACTTAATCATAAAAATGAACTTAATTAGGGTCTAATCTTCGTACTTAGCATGCAATTAGGCACATTAGCATCTGATTCAACTATTACTTAACTTAATAGATCAATCTCTTAACTAAAACAGATTGCACTGATGGCACATAAACTAATCTCATGGCTCAATAACTCATTGCTGCATTTAATTTAAATCTAATTCGGTACTCAATTAGCTCGTCGACTCATAATGTAAGCTAACACATAATTAAGTGAAGGTTATGATAATCCCAGCTCATGTAATATAATCTGCCAGACGCTAATCACACATGATGAAGCAAGAAAAAAACAGGTCTAATATAGGACTGATTGGCACATGAAACTAATCTGCACTGCACGAGAACATCTTAGTGCGCGTGAAGCAGATCTTAATTTATGCTAATGAACTTAATTAGTAAAACCAAATTAAACCGACATAAACAGAGGCTTCTAAATCTTTCAGCTCAAAAATTAGGACCATGTTAGAACTAAGAAGGCTCCGATACCGATTGTTAGAATTAGCTTAATCTAACATTAACTTAAAATAGGATCTTAGCTTAGCCTAACCATGATCACTAATTAACTTAATGCGGAAACTTAAGATTAGACTAACCAGCAGAGCTTGTAGATGCCATCTGTAGGCGTGAAGGTGTTGATGTAGATGAAGTAGATGTGATCTTCACCGGTTCAAGAGTAGGGTTCTTGATAGGTGAAATCGGGATCTCGATCTTCCAACCCCTTCAACACTCTAATTAATCTGTGTTTATGCTAATTGTGAGATTAGAGGATTGGCATACCGTGAGGCACCTCTCCAACTCATATATGTAGTAGTGCTGCAGGGTCAGGGTCGAGTCCTAGTTGAATACAACTTAGGTGTACCTGCCGATCACGGTGCTAGAGTCCTAATCACATAAGGAGGTGGAGTCCTTGTACATGTAGTTGTTCTCTCAATTGTTACACTGAGATCACAATATCTAACATTGGCCCGTCAAATCTTCCTACACTGTGTCAGATCTTCTTACCCGTCGAATCTTCCTACACTAAACTGTGTCGGATCTTCCTATAGCACAAAAAACAGCCTACAAGAGGGAGGAGGAAAATCCCAAACTTGATAAATGACTTCCAAAAATCACGAAATTTGAACTGAATGTTCAAAACAACCTAATGAGTCTTTGCCCTAAAGATCTCCTTGAAAAGATCAAGACTTCACCTTAGATTTCATGATTTAGATGAAGAACACGAGAGAAGAGGAATTTCGGGAAAAATCAAATCTGAGGCAAATCCATGAGTTTGAGGAGACAATCACATGTTATATGGTCAAAAAACTATAAGTAATTCTCTCAAAGGAATCCCACTCAAATCGATTTCAAACTTGAAGAATCGAAAATCAAAGAAAAATACTCCGAAATTCCAGGAAAAAATGACGGGAAAGAGGTCAGATTTGGGGAAAAACACTAATCCATGAGGTCAGATTTCTTACAACATGAGGACTAACCTCCTCCCTTCATCCACCCACTAAAATGGAAAGGATCAAGAAGTGGTGGTGTTAAGCACCCTCTCCTCTCAACTCTCCCTTCTCTAAGCACTAGGTTAGCCTCACAAATGATTAGGGTTCCCAAAGATACACATCCATCCAACCACTAGTCCTAATATATAGTCTCAGCCTAATGACCATACTACCTCGATTGCATAAATAAGGATACATACCCTCTCAAAGGTAAAACGGACCAAGTCATGCATAGATAGATGAATCAAATGGACATGCCATCTTCGTAGCTTTGCTTCAACCTGATGCAAATTCCATGATGTCGTCACATGTCCTCCATTCCGAAGCTTCCGGTCGCCCTAGAACTCCGCGATCCAGACGCACCGAGCTTCCCCGCGTTTTGAGGCCCAAACCAGAAAACATGTCAGTTGTTAGTTTTGGGCCCCAACCAACAAACCGACGATGCAAGACGTGTTCAGCCTCACTCGCCAAGCCTCGAAGCCCAAGTCTTTCACTTTCGATCCCTGACCAGTCTACTCGATCTTGCCTTCATCCCTTGACTCGACCGATGTCGCTGCACCAAGCTACGCTGCCTTGCTTTTCCATGCACCATGCGAACCGCTCTTGATCCTGCCCGACCTTGTTGTGTCTCTCGATCCAAATCTACTTGTTCATGCCTTCACCCGGTGGTCCATCAACCATTGAATTTTTCGTGCTTGATTTTCACCTACACCGTCACCAACCAAGACACATCCAACATGGCAACACCTGCACGTAGTAGGCCAAAAGCACACGTCAAACCACATCATGTTGTCAATCATTCATCACTAAAGAGCGACCTTCATTAGTCCTCACTATGTAGGCTAGCTTAAGAGAAAACACTGTTGATTACCAATTCTACCTTGAACCAACACATGTAAACTGTGGACTTATATTTGTCTAAAGATAGAATTTATAAACTGTACTGTAGATGTTACTGAATTGTACGTCCATTTTCTTTTGCATTCAACTGTATATCCATTATATCGCATTGCCCTATATGTCTATAACTGCAGAGCCTGCCCATTATATTCCATCGCACTGCATGTCCATGCATTTTCTCTTCCAAGCCTATCTGTGCATGCTTTTGGCACTATGCAGCCAAGCACTCGGGCGTGATATACTGTATCATCACTAGTCTGGTGAGGTCCAACCGTCCAGCAAGCTCGAGTCACAGTGGTCCAAGAAGTACCGAAGTAGATGTACAACTTCCATGTTGCTAAATCTATGTACAGATCGTCAAACTATTGATCGAACCTTGTGATATTTCAATTCTACAGTTAGTGCACACTACAACAGACAGAAGTAATATATAGAACCGAACCAAAGGTAGATTAATGATAGTATTGTCAATATGTCGAAAATCATAGTAAATTGATTTCATCCAACACCGTAAGATAGAATGCTCACTCACCTTTCTGGCTGCAGCTCTTCCATTAGTCCTGGGCTTGGCACCATGATGGCGCCGGCGAATGTCTTGCTGGCTTCTGCGACGAATCTAACTTTTGAAGTGACAGAGAGGGCCCTATGGAAGCTACGGCTACGGGAAGACATTAATGAAATCATATCAGGAAACATAATCAACGATGCTAAAAAGGAACTTCCAGAGATTGAGACCTGCATCAACTATGCTTCGTTCATCATTGCTGGAGGGATCAACAATACTGAGGAGGTTAACAAGTGGATTAACGAAGCCCAAAATGCTGCTTCTTGCCTTGAAGATCAGATCGCCATGTACAGAATATGCGTCTCCAATGTATGGAAATTAGTTGATATGAAGTCGTTTATAGGGAAGTCGTCAATCAAAGAACTCATCTCGAGGATCAAGGATTGCATAAAGAGTAAACCATATGAGGTGCAAGAGTCTAAATTCGTGGAGCAGCTCCGTGAGATCACCCCTTTCATCCGATATTCTCAGTCGTTTGAGAAGGCAGAGATTAGTGTATTTGAAATGGACAAGACAATCAAGGAGCTAAAGGAACTTCTGAGAGAGAGTTGTAATCGTTCTGTGATCTTCATCATCGGAAAGAAGGGCTCAGGAAAGACCACGCTAATGAAGAGTTTGTATGAGGACAACCGTGCCAAGAGCAGTTTTGGTCCATGTTCCTGGGTAGATGACACATCAAAAATTACAGATCTGGCTGTCCTCCTGAAAAAGGTGCTGAAAGGATCCATTGAAGCTGAAGATGATGCCATCAATGAGTTGGAGATAATGAATAAGATCCAAGTTACCTTTGACGCAGAGTGCAAAGGACGTTACTTGATAGTGCTGGATGATGTCGAAGACACATGTGCCTTGACCACTCTGAAGCACGTCTTGAGAGGCTGCAAGGGGAAGATAATCTGTTTGACCACAAGGAATAACATACATGAAGATGTACATGACGATATGAAAAAAGATAGTGCCATTCTTATGATAAAACCTCTTGAAGCAAATGATGCCCAGAGATTACTCATGCATGCAGCTTTCCCCGGATTCGACGGCAATGAGTTCAAGGAAGGTATCGAGTGGAGGGCTAAAGAAAAACTTGGGGATAATGATTTACATGTAACTGACGTGGTAAAGAAAAGCAATATACTGGATCAAGTCTTGGAGAAATGCTCGGGCAACCCTTGGAACATACGGGCTGTGGGGAGGCTCTTTGCGGCCCATCCATGTAAAAGGTGGGAGGAAATCCAGGAGCGGATCGATGGCGTCCTGATAGATGGAAATAGTGGAATAGGAAAGCTTGATCCACCCATATTGCTGGAGGTGGAGGATCCCAAATTGTTCCTCGGTGGCGGTATCTGGCAAACTAGCTTCTTGTACTGTCTGTCTTTTCCAGAAGGATGGGAAATATCAGCACAGATGCTTGTCCGACTGTGGATGGTAGAAGGCATCGTGCAAGACAGCCCTCTTCACAGCCAAGAGCACGAAGCTGATAGCCTGCTACAGGAGCTAATAAAAAGGAATCTGCTTGTGGTAAAGAAGAAGGGCTTTGATGGCAAGGTGCTCAAATGCAGCGTCAACAAGCATATCTATCCCCTGGCACTAGAAATGTGCAAACTGCAGAAGTTTTGCAGATTTGTGCCCGACGACAAGGCACATCCGGCGTCCCTGCCCGACTCTCCAGCATCTCGCTATCGCGTGCTTGCTGTGAATGGAGACAGAGGAGTTAAAGAGGTTTTGGACTCGGAAATGCTCGGCAAGGACATTCGACTTCGCTCCCTGCTGCATTTTGGAACTGGAAAGATGCAGCTTGAGGAGTTTAAGCTTTCATTCAAACGCAGACACAGGTTGAGGCTGCCATTCGGACACAATACATACAGGCTTCTACGGACGTTAGAACTTCAGGGAGCCTGTCTACATCGCCTGCCACTCAGTATTGGATGCCTTATTTGCCTGCGGTACCTCGGTCTGAGGAATACACAACTGGAGGATCTACCTGAAACCTTCAACAGGCTCACGAAATTATCATGCCTTGATATCAGGGACACCCACATGACAAGTTTGGATGATATGTCCGCATTCACAGAAATGAGGCATCTCCATCTTGCGAAATCCTTCCGTAGCCGGTCTGTTCTTATCAGCAAAGGCCTGCGATCGATGATCCACCTGAGGACACTGTCGGGTGCCGTGTATGGACACAAATTTGAGCAAGGATTATTTTACCTCAGCTTCCTCAGGAAGCTGTCGATTAAGAAGGCACCAAGTGCATCCTCCAAAAATTTATGTGCTGCAGTAAGTAATATGAGGTTCCTTCACTCACTAGCCATTACCACATCTGAAGGGGAGAAATTTGATATAAGCTCTCTGAAAATTGAGAAAAATGTCCGCAAGCTAAAGCTGGGTGGCGATATGGGAGCACTCTCCGACGATCGTCTTGTAATGATGCATTCGCTCACATACTTGTATCTCTGGGACAGCAAGTTGGATGTCGACGTCTTACTTAGACTGCAAGGCCTTCAGGGTCTCCTCCTCCTCTCCTTATGCAACGCCTCCACATGCAGGAAACTGAGTTGTACACAGGGGGGCTACCGTAAACTGAAGAAGCTATCCATCATCTCCATGGAAAACCTGACCGAGTGCACATTTGGCACAGGATCCATTAAGAGAATCGAAGAGCTTGTATTCGCTAAATGTGACAAACTTGGCAGTTCGCCACAGGGACTTGAGCATATTCTCTCTCTCAAGCATGTGTATGTGGCTGCGATGCATCCTAATTTTTGTGAGAGTGTGAAAGCCAGTGCAAAGGTGCAACCATGTGAGATCAAGATGCCCTTCCACAATTCAAGCAGGGCTGACACTGAAGCAAGGCAGACCATAGCACCTGAGCCCATTGCCCAATCTGCAACTGAAGGTGGAGTGACTCAAACCAAGGCTGTCGACCCTGTCAGTCCCAGGTAAGCAGCCATAGAAGCTGTCCTTACTCCTTTACCACCGATTCCCTCCTCTGTTGCAAAATGCGTGACACAATCACACAATAGCTAGCATCCTCTAACCAAAGCTTTCTATCTGTATGACAGGGGTGCTCAACACACTACTCAGGACATAAAATCTGGTGATGGCAATACTTCAGCTGCAGATTCCAAAGCTGGACCAAATAAGTTTATGGCAGATGCACAAAAAAGCTACAAGTACTTTAATCTGCCTCCATCTCCAACACTTGCCTCAGGAAATGGAAAAGAAATTCGCCCAGTTCAGGAGGATATAGAAGAGTATAGTGATGATGAAAATGACTCACAGATTGACACTTTGGGCAAAACCAAAGCAGGAGCTGGATATGAAGCTGGTCAAACTAGTTCCATGATGAAAAGTCGTCAGGATTTTGAACAGGCAAAGGAGCAGTCAGCTCAAGACCAATCTAGCGATGCTGAAGCTACTGTGCCTCAGTCGGAAGAGAGCGACATTCATGAGGACGATACTGCTGCAAAGAATGCTCCTACTTCTAGCTTACCGGAGCCAATCACTATCAACGTTCATTCACAGTCCAAGGATGGTACAAATACAAAGTTTTCTCAAGATGAGGTAAATGGCCCTGTCCATAGTTCAGACTCGACCAACAACACCATCTCGGAGTCCTCGTCTTCAAGGTCAGGAGATGATAAAGATATCCCATGAAGATGCATAAATGACAAAAAGGCGATATCACTTCAAGGTACTAATGTTATATATTTTGTATTTTTTGAATAATTAAAGTTACATAGGCTCCCTTTGATAAGGCTCCAGCTCCTCCAAAAAGGAAGGAGCCGGAGGAGTTTTTTCTCAGACTTCATATAAAATAGCTCGGCTCCTCTAGTACTCCAAGGTTGGAGCCGTTTTTGAGCAAAATGTTTCGTATGACTTCACCTAGAGCCGCAGCCGAAGCCCTACCAAAAGGGCCCTATTTTGTTTGTATATGGCACAAAGTTAGCCACTTATCTCTTACAAACCTTTTTGTTTCTATATTCCAGGCCTCCTCTTCAGTAATGTTGAACCTCCGGGTTTTCTCCTCTGCAGAAGATTTGCTGCTATCCTATTCCTTCGTGCCTTTGCAGCCCTTTCTGGATAAATAAACTATATACGGTTAAAAGATGTATCTGTGTTGTCAAGAAACCGAAACCAGTTATTGTTTTTCTTTATAATGTTGTGTTGTTCAATGCGTGAGATTGATGGACAATTATTGCTAAGCTAAGATTGAGTTATTACGTCAAATATATGCACTATAGGACTGGGTTATTATGTGCATTTGAAATCTTTGATTTTGTAATGGTTTGTGTTGGCACATGTGGTAATTAATTTAGTGCATTTTTATGTGTCAAAATAATATGCATACTGCACATGAACTTATAAGTGAAAACATGGAACTAGATATATAACTTCAGGGAAACATGTGCCATGCAGTATTGGATGCCTTGTTTGCCTGCAGTACCTCGGTATGTGGAATACACAACTGGAGGATCTACCTGAGCCCTTCAACAGGCTCATAGCCTAAGAGGGGGAGGAGGTGAATTGGGCAACTTAAAATCTTAACATATGGCTTCCATTGCTTTGCATAAAGTAAATTAGATCGTTTCTATCTAGATGTGCAATCTATGGTTGATCTAGTGTGGAACCCTCATCCCAAAACAAGTTTTGCAACCTATAGCCAATCCTAGCAAGATACTACTCTAGAAAAGTAAAGACAAGTAAGGATTGCAAGAATGTAAAGTGGAAACGTAAAGAGAGATGAGAGGAAGCAAACTCTTGACATATGATTTATCTTGTGGTATCGGTAGATACTAAGCCACCCCTAGTCCACGTTGTTGAAGCACTCACTCCACACAAGAGTATTGCTTCCCGGTCACCAAGTCTCTCCCAAGAGCACCACTTGACTTGCCACAAAGGCTCGCCACGAAGGCACTCGCCAAGCTCCCTTGGTCACCTCGATGCCGCTTCCACTAAGGAGCTTCTCCACGTCCCCCGCAAAAAGTGTCCTCGTCACTCCACACCAAGCCGGAGGGTCGAAGACGTTTGCCGGTGAGCCACTTAGGCCTCAAGGCTTCCAGCGCACCTTGTACAGCTTGATCCACTCAAGAATCACCTCACAAGGTAGGCACACCTTGCTCTCACTCAGCTCTAAGTTAAACCTAGCACTAAGCACACACACCAAGCATGTGCAAAGCCTTTGGATGTTCACTTAAGCACTAGCATGGCATGGATGTGATCTTCAATGTGCCTTGCATTTCTCTGGACTTTCACACACTCCAGCAACCTCAAATGGCGGGGTGGAAGGGGTATAAATAGCCCAGGACGTCCATAGAGTCGTTGCTCTAACGGCTAGTCTTTTCTGGGTACCATCGGATGATCCGATGCTATGCTTTTCCCAGACGTCGGTTCATCCAGTGCTACTAGCCGTTACCTTCCACCGCACATGAACCATCTGACGCTTCAACCGACGCACCATCGGTTCATCTGGTGCCAATACGTCCTCAGCCAAAACCTTTCTGTCTCGTGCCGGTGACCCATCGGATAGACCGACGGTGCCTGCCAATGGACCGTCGGTTCATCCGACGTCTTTGTCTCCGCTTCATTGTCTTCAGGAATTCATCCGTCGCATGTATAACTCAAGTCTTCACGCAATGTTCCACTTCATCTATTGCTTGCAACGACGATCGCTTCTAGGTACCATTGGTTCATCCAACAGTGTCTTGTGCTTCTCTTTTCTTCCTCGGTTTAGATCCTCAAAATATATACTATCTTCTCATTTTTGCATGTGGCATTTTGCATCCTTAGGACCTAGAAATGTCTACAAAGACATGCTCAACAAAATGGTTAGTCTCATTGGTCATGTTGTCATGAATCACCAAAATCAAACTCGAACAAAAGGCACATGAGGCTATGTTCGCTACAATATCAGGGACACCCACATAACAATTTTGGATGATATATCTGTATCTATACTATAAGGAGCGAAGACAATTGAAAATTTTTCTCACCCAATTCGGGTCCACCTTACCCCTCACGCCGAACCTACCTGTCAGGTTTCATGATGACCAAAAAGGTGGAACAACCATAAAAATCGCAATTTAGGGAACGTTTCTGCCAAAAATGTAATTATTTTCTCACCACGAGTGGATGTACCCACCTTGTGTACCCGCTGGGCCCATCTTTTTGTTTGGTCGCGCGAGCTCTGCTGTAGATGCAAGCTTCGCCGGTACAGACGAGCTCCGCCGCGCCGCTCCCTCTCCAGCTCCTCCCTGGCTCTCGTCGCCACATCCTCTTTGGCGAGGTGTAGGGGCGCCCGACGAGCCCGTGCTCTCTGGTGGCAGCGCCTTGCTTGGCCGGCCGATGAGCCCCCACAAACCTGCAGGCTCAATCGTGGATGTGATGAGGGACAGGAGGGCCAGATTAGGGGGCTATCTCTGTTGTCCTTGGAGGTGGGGGTGGCGGCGGTGTTGCACAAAGCCACAGACTGATCGGAGGTGGCGCCGCCGCTGGCGTCGTGGTTCAGCCTCAACCCTTATTGTTGACACTCAAATTTGGCAAAAGCCGACTCAGGTCAGGCAGGCCGGTCAGACCGGGTCCCCAGGGTGGTCTGACCGGAGTGCGCTGTAGTCAGTCCGGCACATAGGTGCCAGGCGGTCTAACCGCCCCCAGGGGCAGTCTAACCGGGTCTCCCCGAATTCGGGTAGAATTAGGAGTTTGGCTTGATTCCGAGTTGTAAAGCGTTGTTTGCAGGGCAAGTCCTCCCACCCTATAAATATAAAGGGTCGTGGTTGATTAAGAGCTATCATCCAATCGTCATTATCAATTTTACCTTATTTTCTCCAAACCCTAACTTTTTCAACCTCCATTGCTCTCCTCCTTCGTCTCCACGGTGGTTGAGGGAGTTCTGAGTGGCCTGCCGATCTCAGAACAACCCTAGGTGCACTGTTCCCGACAGGGTCCCTCCCGGAGCAGCGAATCTAGGTTTTCGACGTGCCTCCTGTCCAAGGTGGTTAGACCGGCCCCCCAGGCGGTTAGACAGGCCCATGCTGGGTGGTTCGGTGAGTGGATTTCCGATGACCGCGCGAGCTAGCGCATTCGTGTGTTCGACCGAAAAAAGCGTCAACACACTTTTGGCGACTCCGCTGGGGATAGATCTGGTTTTCACAACCGATCTTTCGATCTTTGCATGGGATCACATTGTGATCTTGACAAGAACAACATGATCATGGTGAATATCGAGGAACTCAACGAGGAAGACCAGAGGAAGTACACGGAGCTGCAAGAGTACGTCAAGCAGCAGTTTCTCTCTAGCGCCAAGAAGGATCGTTCAGGCAAGGTGACATTCACTCAAGATTTCAAGTTGCCGGCGATCAAGCTGAACAAAGACAAGGTTGAGGTAATACCCACTGTAAGTCAAACATCGCCTGCTGATCTAGTTACGCAATTATCTGCTATTACCGATAGATTTCAACGTGTGTTTAACAATCAGAGTAGTTTGGTTGCTAGTGTTGTTACTCACCTTGAAAAAATAGAGGGTAAGCGTGTTATTAATATATCTGATGATGGTATCCCTCAAGTAGATTCACAAGGGGTTCTGCATCAAACCACGTCGGCAGCATTAGAAACTTCACCTGAAGCTCCTGTGTATGGTATGCCGACGGGGTTTTATCCGGGACAGTCACCGTCACCCAAGCCGACCCCGGTTAAACCGCCCCCCAGGCCGGTTCAACCGCCCTGTCTGGCCAGATGGTTATGGTCCCGGATCAGCCGTTGCCTTTGTCGGTTGTGCCTAGTACATTGGTTCAGAGTCAAAATAATTCTTATGGTACTGTTCCACCAATGTATAGCACAATAGCTCACACATCGCCACCTATTCCTAACGTTGCTCCATCTTATGGTGTGCCTAATGATGTGTTTACCGACTTGCATTGCATGCAACATCCTAATCAACCCCCTGTGAGTAACTTAAGAACAGCTGCAATGCAATCTCAGTTAGCTGCTAGGAATAAATTGGCTCAATTTAAGGAAGAGATAGCTAACATGATGAAAAACAAGCTCGACGTTGATATGGGTAATACTAGGTTGTATCAAAAACCATATAGGGCCGATTTTGATTATGTGGCTTTTCCCCCTGGTTGGCGTATGCCCGACTTTGTTAAATTTAGTGGTGATGATAACCGTACAACCTGGGAACATATTAGCCAACATACTGCTCAACTAGGTGAAGCTGGTACTTTTAATTCTTTAAAAGTTCGCTTATTTTCATTGTCTTTAACTGGTACCGCTTTTGCTTGGTTCTCTTCGTTAGCTCCCAACTCTATTGATTCTTGGGATCAATTAGAGCAAAAGTTTCATGACCACTTCTTTAGTGGGAGCTACCAATTAAAATTGACAGATTTAACATCGGTTAGGCAAAGTAAAGAGGAGTCGGTTTCTGATTACCTCAAGCGCTTTAAAGAAGTTAAAAACCGTTGCTTTAATTTGTCTCTTACTGATTCTGACCTTGCTGATCTAGCTGCTAGAGGATTAAGACATGCTATTAGAGATAGATTAGAAGGTGTAGAATTTCATACACTTGCTAATGTGCTTGTTAGAGGTATGGCACAAGAATTAAAACTGAATAAAGAAAAAGAACACTCTAAGCCTCGTCGGTCTAATATGCATATGATTGAATATGATTCCGATAGTTCAGACAACGAGAACGAAGTGTATGTTGCTGAATTTGTGTGGCCTTCAAAGTCTAAAGCTAGTTCTTGTGCATCTCTTAAGCCGGCTACTAAAGGTCGGCAAGAAGAACTAAATTTTACTTTTGATGTTTCTAAATGCGATCGTATCTTTGATGAATTACTTAAGCTTGGAAACATTAAAATTTCTCATACTATGCCTCCACTTGATGAAATTAAATGACGTGCATATTGTAAGTTTCATAATTCTTATTCTCATGCCACTAACGATTGCAATGTGTTTCGTCGTCAGATTCAATCGGCCATTAATGAAGGTCGTTTGATGCTTCATGAGATGCAAGTGGATAAGCAACCTTTTCCTGTCAACACCATGGAGTTGCAGTAGCCCAAGATCTTGGTTCGGCCGCATCAAGCCGAAGCTACTAAGGGTAAGAACGTGATGGTCGAGGAAGCTAAGCCCGATTTGAGGGGAAAAGAGTTGACAAGAGAAGTGGCATATGAAAAGACCCCTGATGGCAGAGAGACTTTCAAGATCACTGTCAAAGCTTCTGGACATAGGGGGCAAGGATCGTCCACGCCGTCTGGTCAGCAAACAACCGAGCATGTCCTGGACAGGGCGGTTAGACCGGGGGTACAGGGCGGTCAGACTGCCCCTGCACATGGCCGCCCAAAGATGCTTATTCCGAAGCGGCCGGAGATTGAAAACTGGAAGCTTAACGTGGCAAAGAATTAGGGAAGTATTCCAAAGCCAAAGGTCACGTTTGATATGCTATTTGACAAGTACTCCAAACAAAAGGCCGTTACAAGTGATCGGCCGGTAAAAAAAAGGATGAGATCACCTCCACATCAAGAGAGGTCGTCGTCGCCTCTCAGAGCAGCTATCAGATTCAGAGGTGAATCATCTCAGAGGCAACACTTTACTCCAGATTGGGCTCTTTCAAATTCAAATCCGCCTCGTCCGATCTACGATGACAATGGGGTAATGTGGGTACCATATCAGCAATCCTTCCATCCTGGATGGGGAGGACCGAGGAGATCAGCGCTGGATCGAATCTCAAGGCATACACAAGATCGCTGGACTCCACGACAAACCGGGCAGGGTCATCAGGCTGACCCGGTTAGACCGCCCCCTACAGGCGGTCAGACCGCCCTGCCCAGGAAAGCGCAACTTCCTCTGAAAAAGGTGTATAAGCCCAAGATCAGAGAGGAAGAGGTTCAGAAGATTGACATTGACCCAGAGAGGACTACAGGTCTTGATATCATTCAGATTGGGACGATGGACGTTCCTATTGAGAAAAGTGGCAAAGGGCCGGTTGTGCTAAACAATCAGGTTATGACACCTACTCAAAAGGGATCTGTCTCTGCAAATGATCATGAGGCCAGCGGAAGCAAGTCTCGTCCAGAGTACTTCTTGCCAAGGTGGTGCCCTCCCGGTCTGACTCATACTCAAAGGCGAAAGCTTCAACGACTGAGGTTACGAGAGAAGAGGGAGAAGGAACTGGAGAAGCAAAGGGATGAGGTCTTCAACAGCTACAGGCCCATGGTGCCGCAGGGAAAGGAGTGGAGAGTCAAGACGGTGCCTCAGACAGAGGCGGTCAAACCGCCAAAGGGGGCGGTTCAACCGCCTGAGGCGGTTAGACCGGCTGACCAGGCGGTCAGACCGGGTTCTCCAGAAATGCCGCCTGGTTTCGCTTCTTCAATCCCCATGGCTTGTGATGACAAGGTATCGTCGGTCCCTACTCCAGAGGACGACGAGGAACTTGTGGACTACAGTTCTTCTCCAGAGCGGATGAACTTTGAAGTTAATGTGGTTCATTTGTTTGTTGATAGTTCGGTGCCTACGGAGGAGGACTTCGCTCATCTTGACTTTGGGCCTAAAGATGCTATATTTCAGAAGCCCAAAGACACTGATAATCATCTGAAGGCTTTGTACATGAAGGGTCACATCAATGGGAAGCCTATCTCTCGGATGCTGGTGGATGGAGGTGCGATTGTCAACTTGATGCCATACTCTCTATTCAAGAAGCTTGGAGGTTCAGATGAGGAGCTGATCAAGACCAACATGACCGTCAGCGGAGTTGGAGGAGGCGAGCCGATAGGAGCTAAAGGCGTGATCTCCATGGAGCTCACTGTTGGAAGCAAGACGCTCGCCACGGCTTTCTTTGTCGCTGAGACACATGGTAACTTCAGTCTTATCCTTGGTCGTGATTGGATTCATGCGAATAAATGTGTTCCTTCTACCTTGCACCAAATTTTAATACAATGGGTAGATGATGAGGTAGAAGTAGTGCATGGTGATAATTCTGCTTGTGTAGCTGTAGCTGATAGTCATTCTATAGGTGTGCATGATGATGTAAAATGTCTATCTGGCTTAGATTTGTCTAATTATGAGTTTGTAAGCTGTTCCAATGATGGCTTCATCCCTGCTGTCATAAAGCCGTTTAATAATCGGCTAAATCACTTTATGTAACTCAATGAGTTCAACAAAAGAGTGGTTGCAGCAGAGGATTGACCACTATCGGGCGCATAAGACCGATATGTGTGAAGCTATTGAGGATCTTGATGATTTGGGCAAGTTAGGACAAGGGTTTACGTCGGCTGATCCTCTTGAGGAGGTAGATATTGGTGATGGCACTGTACCTAGGCCGACATTTGTAAACAAGAATCTTGATCCTACATTTAAGCTCGAATTAATAAAGTTGTTAAAGGAGTATGTCGACTGCTTTGCTTAGAATTATAATGAGATGCCTGGTTTAAGTCGTGATTTAGTAGAACATCGTTTGCCTATTAAACCTGGTTTTAAGCCTTATAAACAGCCTCGTAGGAATTTTAATCCTGATATTTATGACCGAGTGAAAGAAGAAATCAATCGGTTGCTTGATGCTAAGTTTATTAGGTCTTGTCGATATGCTGATTGGATCTCTAATATTGTGACTGTTGAGAAAAAAGGAACAAAGAAACTTCGTGTTTGCATTGACTTTAGAGATCTTAATAAAGCTACTCCTAAAGATGAATATCCTATGCCTATAGCCGACTTTCTTGTTAATTCTGCATCTGGACATAGAGTGCTTAGCTTTCTTGATGGTAATGCTGGTTACAATCAAATCTTTATGGCCGAAGAGGATATATCCAAAACGGCTTTCATATGTCCAGGATTTGTAGGCTTGTTTGAGTGGGTAGTCATGACTTTTGGTTTGAAAAATGCTGGTGCTACTTATCAAAGAGCTATGAACTTGATTTTTCATGACTTGCTTGGTATTATCGTAGAAATCTATATCGATGATATTGTTGTTAAATCGGCTAGTTTAGATTCTCATTTAGCCGATTTGAGACTTGCATTTGAAAAAATGCGTCGATATGGTTTAAAGATGAATCCACTCAAATGTGCCTTTGGAGTGTCGGCTGGCAAGTTTTTGGGTTTCATTGTGCATGAGAAAGGTGTAGAGATTGATCCTAAAAAGATTGAGTCAATTAAAAAGGTTCAAGCTCCTACTTGTAAAAAAGAGTTGCAGAGATTCTTGGGCAAGGTTAACTACTTGAGGCAATTCATTTGCAACTTGTCTGGGAAAGTTGATGCTTTTACTCCTTTACTTCGGTTGAAAAGTGGAGCTGAGTTCACTTGGGGGGGCAAAACAACAAGAAGCTTTTGATGAGATCAAAAATTACTTGACTTCGCCGCCTATTCTTCAAGCACCAAAGAGTGGTGTTCCTTTCCGGCTTTACATTGCGGCGGAGCAGGGTGTGATTGGGGCTGTTTTGACTCAAGAGACCGATGGCAAGGAGTATGTTGTTGCTTATGAGAGTAGAAGATTACTGGACGCCGAAACGAGGTACACATTCATTGAAAAGCTTTGTTTATCTTTATATTATGCTTGTACCAAGTTAAGGCATTATCTATTGTCTAGTACTTGTTATGTTGCATGCCAAACCGACATAATTAAATACATGTTGCAAAAACCTATTCTAAGTGGTAGAGTCGGCAAGTGGGCTTATGCTCTTGTTGAATATGATTTGCGTTGTGAACCAATTAGATCAATGAGAGGTCAAATGGTAGCCGACTTTATTGTTCAACATAGAATTGATAAGCAACTTGATTTAGATGTCGGTTATGTAACTTTTACTCCATGAAAATTGCATTTTGATAGATCGGCTTGTAGAAGTGGTTGTGGTGTTGGGATCATTATTATCTCACCTAATGGAGCTGTTTTCGAGGCCCTTAGCCGGTTAGATCATAAATGTACTAATAATCAAAATGAGTATGAAGCTCTCTTGTTTGGATTGCAAATTTTACATGACATGGGAGTGAAACATGTAGAAGCTTATGGTGATTCTTTACTGGCGGTACAACAAGTATCTAAGGTATACCAATGTCTAAATGGTTCTTTAAATGCTTATCTTGATAAATATTTAGACATTATATCTTGTATGGATGAATTTATAATATATCATGTGCCACGAGAGGAGAATCCGAAGGCTAACGCTCTGGCTCGGCAAGCATCTGGTTATAGTGTCCAGAAAAGAAATTTTCAGAAATAAAAACCGATGTTTGGCGAGGCCGAGAGTTACATTTTGGAAGAGCCGGTTCAACCGCCCCCTCTGACCGGTCAGACTGGGTACCCCGGTCAGACCGCCCCCTCGGGCCGGTCAGACCGCCCCTCTGGGAGCAACCCTACTTCGGCCACTGTTTCTTCCAAAACTGTTGAGGACGAAGTGGAGGATTGGAGAACGCCTCTAATTAAATATTTGCAGGATCCTAAAAGTATAAATGATAGAAAAGTCTGACGATGGGCGCTTAAGTTTATTTTGGATAATGATGAGTTATATCGTCGGACGGCAGATGATTTACTTTTAAAGTGCTTAGGTCTTGATCAAGCGAGATTGGCTATGGCAGAGGTGCATGAAGGAGTTTGTGGTACTCATCAATCGGCTCCCAAGATAAAGTGGCTCCTTAGGCGAGCTTGCTTTTATTGACCTACTATGATAGCCGATTGTTTTAGGTACTACAAAGGATGTGAAGAGTGTCAAAGACACGGAGATGTTCAGCTAGTGCCTGCTGCGTTGATGCATCCGATTATCAAGCCTTGGCCTTTCAGAGGTTGGGGATTAGATTTTATTGGCAAGATACATCCTCCGTCGACCAAAGGGCATTGTTTTGTGATTGTGGCAACTGATTATTTTACTAAGTGGACTGAAGCAATCCCTCTCAAGAACATGACACACAAGGAGGTAATTGGGTTTATTACGGAACATATCATACATAGGTTTGGTATTCCGCAGACTTTAACTACGGATCAAGGTACTTCATTCGTGGCTAAAGAGGTGCGTGACTTTGTTAATTCCTATGGTATTAAGTTGCTCAATTCATTTCCATATTATGCTCAAGCTAATGGTCAAGCCGAGTCTAGTAATAAAACTTTAGTTAAGCTCATTAAGAAGAAGATAGAAGACAATCCTAAAAGACGGCATGAGGTATTATCTGAAGCTTTGTGGGCTCATCGTATTTCTAGACATGGTGCTACCAAAGTTACTCCTTTTGAGCTTGTGTATGGTCAAGAGGCCGTTTTGCCCGTTGAGGTGAATCTAGGCGCATATAGACTTGCAAAGCAAAATGATCTTAATATTAATACATATTATGCTTTGATGATGGATAACATTGATGAAGTGACTGACAAGCGATTGGAGGCTTTGGAAGCAATTGAGAAGGACAAAAGGCGAGTTGCTAGAGCATATAACAAAAGGGTAAAAGCTAAGTCATTTCAAGTTGAAGATTTGGTTTGGAAGACTATTCTACCTATAGGATCCAAGAGCAACAAGTTTGGTAAATGGTCTCCAAGTTGGGAAGGTCCTTATAAGATTGTGAGAGTTTGCTCCGGAAATTCCTATACGGTGGAATCATTGCAAGGACAGCAGCTGCCCAGGGCGCTCAATGAAAGATATTTGAAGAAGTTCTACCCAAGTGTATGGCAAGATGCTTGAAAGTTCATGGCCAGTTTCTATGAAAATCGCCCATAGCATAAAAAATGGTCGACAACAGTTTTGTCGTCCTAAGGATTATTTTTTAGCACACAAGCTTTACTAAAAAACAGGGGGGCATGTGTTGACACTCAAATTTGGCAAAAGATGACTCAGGTCAGGCAGGCCGGTCAGACCGGGTCCCCAGGGCGGTCTGACCGGAGTGCGCTGTAGTCGGTCCGGCACATAGGTGCCAGGCGGTCTAACCGCCCCCCAGGGGCGGTCTAACCGGGTCTCCCCGAATTCGGGTAGAATTAGGAGTTTGGCTTGATTCCGAGTTGTAAAGCGTTGTTTGTAGGGTAAGTCCTCCCACCCTATAAATATAAAGGGTCGTGGCCGATTGAGAGCTATCATCCAATCGTCATTATCAATTTTACCTTATTTTCTCCAAACCCTAACTTTTCCAACCTCCATTGCTCTCCTCCTTCGTCTCCACGACGGTTGAGGGAGTTCTGAGTGGTCCGCCGATCTCAGAACAACCCTAGGCGCACTGTTCCTGACGGGGTCCCTCCCGGAGCAGCGAATCTAGGTTTTCGACGTGCCTCCTGTCCAAGGCGGTTAGACCGGCCCCCCAGGCGGTTAGATCGGCCCGTGCTGGGTGGTTCGGCGAGTGGATTTCCGACGACCGCGCGAGCTAGCTCATTCATGTGTTCGACCGAAAAAAGCGTCAACACTTATCATCTCCGCCATGGACACGCTCCACATGAGGACGAGTGAGCGGCGGCAACTCCTCCAGGCACGAGGCATCATCAATTCGACTTCATCTGCTGGCGTCCGACGGCAGTCGCCACTCCATGTTGCGTCCCTGACCTCCCCACTGGTCGAGCTGTCGTCCTCTAAGGTATACCTTGTTGTGGCGGCACTACTCTCCATCGGGGAGCGGCGAGAGATGCAGTCGAATCCGTAACGGCAGCCATGGTGGTGGGCCTGTGCAGCACCGCAGCACGGTCAAGCCGCTGTCCCAGTCCCACGAAATTTGATGGCGGTGGTCACCAACACCAGTGGCAACATACCTCCCTGCTCCTTGATGTTGAGCCAGGTATTCTTTCCAAGAGGGTTAGTGCTATTTGGGTTTCACTTAGAATATTTGTGCTGGTTTCATCTGGTAAATTAACATGTTCTGTTGGAGATGTCTATGGATGATTTGTTGTATAATAATGCACTATGATTATTGCCTTGACGTATTGTATTATGATTCTCCAGAACATTTACTCTGTCCCGATATGATTTCTTGCAGCCCTGTAACCTTTCTCACACTACAGCATTTTTTTGAAGGGGCTTTTTTTTTGAAGCACTGCAGCATTGACCTGGCCATAGGTATAACATGGAGTAAGGTAAACAAGCTCTGAAGCATATCCGTTGACTCTGTTTATTATCAAATATGGAACAGAATCGTCGGCCCGATGAGATAAAAAGAAGGGGGTATAGTGGTTGAATAAAACTCAAGCTAAGGAACATGACATTATGATCATTATAGGTGCTTCTGAAATTATACCTGCCTACCTTACAATATTATAAGGTAATTAAGTAATTTGGATGTGGTGTTTCTCAGTAAAAAAAAGTGCTATCTAAGTGCTCATGTTTAGTTTAAGGAAAATTTGGATCCATACCATTAAAAGATTGCAAAGTTAGATATATATAGGCTTTTGCTTTTAGTTAATTTGAACACATTAAACCAAACAAAAGTATTTCTATGAAGTAAATGGTGGTAGTATATGTTAAATTATTTAGGAATTATTTGAAATCTGGAACTTAGTAGCCATGTTCCCGTTCCCGTCCCCGGAACCGGAACGTTCCCGGAACGAGGAACAACACTTACGAAGGATTTTTGCACTAAATTGTTCCTGGAACGTTCACGTTCCCGGTCCGGAACGAAGGAACATGGAACGAGGAACGTGGCCACGTTCCACGTTCCCGGCTTCTAAGATCTGGAATCCTGATGGTGCTGGTGTCAAAGCACTCTGTTTGCACTACGCCACATCATCACAAGATATCTTCTCTCATGTTCTGATTCTTCCATAAGGTTCTGATGGAGGGAGAGATCAACTTGAATGAGGAGCTGTGAATACTAGAAGAGGAAGGGTCAATCCAGTGAGGCATGGATCATGAGCTAGAGAGGTGGCTTGTTTTTTTTCACATTGATGCTTCGGAGAAGCAGGTTTCACTGTTGAATTTCCTGAACCGGTTGCTATTTGAGATATTGGAGCCACTTTTTTCTGAACTGGTTCCATACCACTAACTTCTGCGTGTAGTACTGCCAGGGAGATGAAACTGGATCTGGGGACATAACTGGAAACGAAAAATTAATGTGACGCAGAAATCATATGTCAAAGGGTATATATGCATATGGACTAGACAATTTACTTTGTTACATGCATTGTTTTAGCGCCGTTACGGATGATGTAGTCATCAGGAAGTTTCTGGTTGCTATCTTTTATGGATAAATAAATGGTCATAAAGGTACATGACTATGCTTCACAAATTCTTTTGAAAAATACCTTGAATAGTTAATATTGGAAATACCTTGAATTTACTATTTTGATCATTCAAGAATTTTTTAATGTAGGATTGGGAGGTTTTGAGGCCTGCAGAGCTTGTCCTTGACATGGTCAATAGCTATTTGTTAAAGGATACTAATTACTTCTTTCTAGGTAGATTTATAAATTTAAGTAAACCAATACTCCCTTCAGTGTCCTTATTCGATTGTCATGCCCAGCATTATGTATTGGTCTGGGCAGACTAATCCAACTGCAAGTAGAATCCATTTATTTAATTTGATGGATGCTTAGTATGCCCACATGTTTTTGCAATTCTCACAACATGTTTCATGACCATGAATGATTTGTGACAGATTATGATTGTTTCCATCAGGTTTGAACTATTACTTTTCATTGATCACTACTTATGTTCGTTTAGGCCGCACATAAAAATTATTTAACATAATCCAGTAGAAATTCAGACTGGTTTTACGTTGTTAGTTTTGAGTTTGTGTTAGAGAGCAAGGATTTATGAGTACTGCTGACAACCCTCAAGCTGTCCTACTTTATTAAGGATTTATGAGTACTGCTGACAACCCTCGACCTGTCCTACTTTATTTGTTCCAACACTGCTCTGTTCATAATATTGTTCATAGAATTTAATATATTTTGCACTGCACTTTTTAAAAATTCGACCTCAGGGGGGAGACGCCCCCTGGGCTTTGTCTTAAGAAGGGTACCAGGCTTCATACGTGGACTGGCAAGGGAGTTTCGACGACCCCCGAGACCACTATAACTCACGAGAAGCTGGTTTGCACTGCACTTTAAAAGATTTTATATTATTTTTATTTGTTATTCATGCAAACCATGTAGCAGCTGACACTTAGCTAGCCAATAAACATTCAAGCAAATAGAAAAAGTTGGTATATGCAGGATGATAGATGTTACTTGGTTGAGTTGAGATATGAAACCTACTGAATTTGTAGCTAGCTGTGTCAACATATGTGCCTTTTCCTCTGCTATGGATCAATGAGTCCTGCCCATTAGCAACCTACTGAATTTGAATCCATTGCTTATGTATAATTATTATTTGGTTTTCCAATGCATGGGTACTGAAGTAAAAAAAAGTAGAAATAGATTTTGTTTTGTTCTTCCTCACTTCCACCTTGAGTTTATTGTTTTGTTTTAGGGACAAAGGGTGAGAACTCAGGATTGAAGATATTTTAGAGGAAAATATTTACACTCGGGAATTAGGAAGGGGATATCACTACAGTAGTCAAGCTGGCAAATTAGCATTTTAGCTGATTTATTAAGGGTTGTCTCGTTCGTGGGCTGCGTCACAGCGAGATTGTGCTTGGACTCCGCGCTCTTCGGGCAATGGGATTGTTGACTTTGGTAATAAAATTAGTGTGGTATGTGTTTAGGTTTTTTTATTGACTATGTCCATGTACCTTCATTTTAGAAATATATATTTTTGTTTATTATGGGTTTCTAGAAAAAGGGCGGCCTAGTGCAAGTGGTAGTGCTTGCCGCCTGTGAACTGAGTGTTGGGGTAAATATTTCGCAACAACACCCCCCCTATCTTCGGCTCAACGGAGAAGATCGGGAGTCGTCTCTACTTTTACCTTTGCTATTTCAGGAAATGATCGCGAGTCAGCTGGCGAAGATCGAGCAAAGCTTGGGATCTTCGTTTGACGGAAGCCAGGTCCATCGAGCGAAGGGCCAAGTGAAGTTTGAAATCTTCGCTTGAGAGGGCGAGATCCGCGCGTGAAGACACAAGAGCAGGGCTGCCGCGGAGTCAAGTCAAGGCCTGACGAAGATGTAACGCGAAGAGGAACGGCCGAAGACGAAGTGCGTGATCTTCAAAGAAGTAATCTTCGTTCGGTCTTCGGGAGATGACGGTGGAGACGCAGATAGCGACCAAGAGAAAGTCCGCGAAGGGAAAAACTTTGGCAAGGGTTTCGCGAAGCGCGTGGAGGCGAGCGAAGAGCAAACTGCCACGGTAGTAGACACGTAGATAGGCGAGGTGTAAAGTGATTGTCTGTAAAGTTTGTGAGTACAGAGCCCTGCGAGGTTACCAAAATACCCCTAAGATGCTTCGCACAATGTGAAAAAGCAATGGTAGGTGTTGTAAAGTGTAATTGTTACGGGCCTATAAAAAGGACCCGACGGTAATGAAATGGGGGCGATTGGAAGGCGGCGGAGTTTCATTATGCCCATTCGAGTTTGAGTTTCCCTTCCTCGGTATTGTGAGTGTTTTCTCCTAGCTTCCTTTCTAGTCAACTCATTTCGACTGTTGGCCCCTCTTCGGGGAAAGTTTTTACCCCAACACCGAGAGGTCACAGGTTCGAGCGGTGGTCTCTACACATTGCACGATGTGTGGGAAAGACCTCCCGCTAATAACCTCCCCCAGACCCCGCACAGTGCGGGAGACTACGGCACTGGGTACGTCCTTTTTATGGGTTTCTAGAGATTTTTGAGGTGGTTATTGTGGTTTTTATATAAATATAAATTTGGTTATTGTGGTTTTTAAACACTTGCGTGCCGCACGTGCATTTTACTAGTTCACATAAATGAGGCATCTCCAGTCCGTTCTTATCAGCAAAGACATGCAGTCGTTGGTCTATTTGGCGCTGTCAGGTGCTGCGGATAGAGGAAATTTGGAGCGAGAATTATCACACCTCGGCTTCCTTAAGAAGTTATCAATCGAAGTATCAAGTGCGCATCCTACAAGAAAGTATGTCCTGCAATCAGCAATATGGAGTTCCTTCACTCACTTGCTATTACTGTGTATGACAAGGACCCAGCACAAGAAGAGAAAAATGCATTAGAAAGCGTGGAGCCCCTGAAGTAAAAGGGAAAGCACCTGATGGGGAGCCTCTCGAAAAGAAAGAAGAAAATCCTAACAGGAAGTGGTTTGATATAGGCCCTATGAGAATTGGAGAAAGTATTCGCAAGCTAAAGCTGGGTGGTGATATGGGAAAACTGTATGCAGATAGTATCTACATGATGCATTCTGTCTCACACCTGTATCTCTGGGACAGTAAGCTGGATGATGATGTCTTACTTAGTCTGCAAGGCCTTCGGGACCACCTCCTTCTCTCCTTATGCAACGCCTCCACATGTTCCAAACTGAGTTGTACACAGGGGTGCTATTGTAATTTGAAGAAGCTGTCCATTATCTCCATGAAAAATCTGACTGAGTGCACATTTGGGACTGGAGCCATGAAGAACCTGGAGGAGCTGATGTTTACAAAGTGTGACAAACTCACTAGTTCAGCAAAGGGGTTTGAACATATTCGCTCCCTTAAGCATGTGTATTTGTCTGAAATGCACATAGATTGTGGTAAGAGTTTCAAAGTCAGCAGAAAGGGTGTGGAAATCCATGAGATTGACATGCACTTCCACAAATCTCGTGGAGCAGCTCCAACCCAAGCCCATTGCCCCACCCAAGTGAGCACCCATAGAAGATGCGCTTGTTCTTTAGTAGCACCTCCATTCTCCATTACAAAATGTGCAACGCATTAGCGACCACTCTCTGACCAAGCTTTCTGTTTTGTAACAGGGGAGCGCAAGACACTACTCAAGATACAAAATCTGATGACGGAAATACTGCAGCTGTAGGTTCCAAAGCTGCTCCAAGTAAGCTTATGAAAGATGCAATAAAATCTTACAAGCACCCGCATCCAACCCCATCGCTTGTCTCAAAAAAAGGAAAAAGCGTTATTATAGAACAGGAGGATGTAGAAGATGATAGCGATGGTAACAATGACCTGCAGATTTGCAAAACTAGAGCAGGTGTCGGATATGAAGTTGGTCAAACTAGTTCCATGTCACACCTTTTTTTCCGAAGAAAGCCGAATGCATCTCATATGTGTGCCAGGATCAGAAATTCACACATATGACAGACAAATGAGTGTAATATCACAAGACAATACTCAAAACATACAGAAAAGGTTTATTAACTTTTGTTACACTCACGGGGTAGACACGAAGGTCTTTACACGAACAATGATAACTATGACGATGCGACTCCAACTTCATCTTCCACAGGCATCTGACTGGTGGATCGCATGCCTCAGAACTCCTCGTAGTCACCGAAGTACTCCACTCCGGGGTTATCCTCTGAACAGCGTTAAGCAAGGATGGTACTCAGCAAGGCCACAGAAATAACCGGAAAGCAAATTAAGTCAATCTTTAAGTTCATTAATCATGTGAGGGTCCAGGCCGCTCTTAACCGTGAGCACGGCTGATCGATCAGTTTTACACTCTGCAGAGGTTGAACACTTTCACCACAGTTCGCGTAAAAGTTCCGAAGAACTTTGAACCCAACCATGCCTGTGCTGATCAGGCACAATACCACACTTCCGAGGTGTGATTGCATAGGGACGCTACAAAGCCTTTACAAGGATATGCAAAAGCACCAACAACCCACAACGGTTACAGCTCAGGGCAGACCATAACCCTCCCTAGTGGTCAGCACCTTAGCAAAGGCTGCTACCCCAAAAGAACTGGGCTATACCCCTGCAACCTGGAGCCCCCTATGTTCCTTTCTGATAAGGTCATCAATATAATCGCACACCTAATTAATTGGCTAAGACAAATCCATATGGACTGTGGTTGCACTGTTTTCATAGGTGGTTCTCCATATTCTGATTAATTTATAGTGTTCTTGTATTAAAGCATAGGTAGAAGGGTGGTTAGGGTCACTTGCCTTTTTCCAACAGAAAGTTACTTTCATTTTCTTCAAACCTTTGCACTTGCTCTTCCTCGAACGACGCGTTGTCTACGATCATACAAGAAAACATGCAATAAATAAAATAGTGCATCAAACATTACTAAAAGACTAAAACACACATCTAAAACTAACGTGCTTGTTGAGACGATCGCGTGGACACCAAGAACGCTTAAAACGGAGCTAGGACGGAAAAGATATGGCTTAAACAAGGTTTAGGGGTTAGATTGTGAAGAAAACTATCTTCCAGGGGCTTATCTGCAAGAAACCAGGGACTTAAACCTAATAATGTGTAAAAACCGGAGGGCTATGATGCAAGAAAGACAGCTAAGGACGACGAAAGGGTTAACTAGAAAGCTTAGGGGCTTAAACGGAAGAAAAAAGACTTAGCTGTGAAGATCTTTATAGGTGGAAGGACCGGCATGTGATATTAGAAAGTTCAGGGGCTTTTTTGTAAAATGGTAGAGGTCAGCTCGTGTTGATCGGTACGTGGCCGGTTTGACCTGGGGCGCCGGCGGATCTGGGCCGTTAGATGCAGATCGAGCGGCGGCGGACAGGCCGAAGACCGGCGGTGTGCGGCAGCGCCGGGCGGCGGGGGCTTGCCGGCGAACCCGAAATCGAGCTCCCGACCTCAGATCTCGACGGGAACAACTCGAAAACGAAGCTTAGGGGATTGCGGACTTACTTAGGCTCTTGGAGAGGCGGGAGAAGCGGCGGAGAAGGAGATCGACGCAGCGGAGTTCCGGCGGCGCTCCGGCTTGGGCGGCGGCAGCACTGCGCGCGCGAGGAGGAGCGGAAGAGGTGTGGGGAGAGGTGGGTGCTCGGGGGCGGCTTTTATCGGGTGGAGGGGGGAGGAGGGGGGCGCGGTGAGGCGGTGGTGAGGAGCTCCGGCGGTGGCCGCCATTAATGTCGGTGGGAGCTTCGGTGGGTGGCGGTTTCGGAAAGGGGAAGGGGCGGGGCGGCGCACGAGTGCTCCACGACGCATTTATGCGCATTCAAAGGGAGGGGAGGAGGCATGGGAGAGGGGATGAAACCGGGGACAGGCGGTGCGGTCGGCCATGGAAGAGGATGGGGGCGGCCGAAGGTAGGGGAAGGACCTAACGGGTGGGACCCGCCTGTCGGTGAGAGGGAGAGAGGGGAGGGGCATCTGGGCCAGCGGATGTTGGTGGGCCGCGGGAAGAAGATCGGCTGGCGGAGAAAAAAAGAAAAAGAGAGGGAAAGAGAGATGGGCCACAGGATTTGAGGAGGACAACGAGCCGGTGGTGGACTGGGCCTCGGGGAAAAAAGAGAAAGGAGGGAGGGAGGGAGAGGTGGTCCGGTAGAGGAGGTTTGGGCCGAGCTGGAGATTTGGGCCGAGCGGCCTGCTGTGGCTGCGGGCTTAAAGAAAAAAGAGAGAGGGGTAAGAGACGGGTTGGGCCAAAAGAAAAGAGAAAGAGAGGGAGTGAAGAGGGGTGGTTTTGGAACTTTTGGACTTTTGATGATTTTTGAAACACACAACATCAAACAAGAACAATGCAAACCAAAATGATGCACAAACACTTGTTGTTTCTAATATTATTTAAATTTTATTTAGATATTTTTGGGCCAAATTTAATTGATAAATTATTAATCCTTAGTAAATAAAAACTAAACCATGTTTCTAGCATTATTTTATTGTGATGGAATTTTCGGGTGTTATAAATCCTACCCCCTTAAAGAGAATCTCGTCCCAAGATTCAGAGGGATTGGAGAATAACTTAGGAGATTCTAGTACATGCTGATCTTGAAAGGTGTTGGGGTACTCGCTCACAACTTGAATATCGTCAACGGATCTTGATTCACTTTTCCTTCTTCTTTGGGCTGGCAGTAGCAACAAACTCAATCCTATCTCCTTGCGGACTGGTTAAGAGCACGGATTTCTTGGCACACAGAATAATTCCATCATGTTTGCCTAACCAATCCATTCCAAGGATCACATCTATTCCACTAGACGTTAGAATTACTAAGTCAGCTTGAAAATCTATCTCTCCAATTTTAAGATTGACCTGTGGGCATACATGTGTGGATTTCATTTCACCGTTTGGGGAACTAACTAGCAAATGTGTCTTCATGGAACTCATGGGTACATCATGCTTTGCCACGAATTGTTCAGTAATAAATGAATGTGATGCCCCAGAATCAAATAAAACTGTTGCAGGTACAGAGTTGATAAGGAACGTACCAAGCACAACATCCTTAGCCTCTTGGGCTTCTTCAGCTGTCACATGGTTCACCCTACCACACATGTAGTTCTGTTGGCCTCTGTTACCTTTAGAATTTGGATTCCCAGTGCGTACTTGTGACGATGGATGTCCGGGTCTCTGACCATTACCTTTTTGAGGTGTCTGCATGTTGCGCTGGGGGCAAATACTGGCATAGTGTCCCAATTCTCCGCAATTGAAACATCCACTTGGGTGAACTGGAGTACTATTCCTTACTGGTGCACCTGAGCGATTCTGATGAGGATTTGGAGCACGTGGTGTCATTGAGTTGAATTCTTCGGGTTGCTCAATCGAACGATAAAACTGTTGATTTTGTCCATGGTTTCCGCCTTGTACACTAGAACGAAACTCGGAGCCTTGTGACAAGTTGCAACGAGGGCGGGTGTTACTGCTAGACTGCCCCTGAGACTGAAACTTGCGCTTCTACTCACCAAGTTCTTTGCGTTTGTTTTCCAAGCCTATGGCCTTATTCAGCAACATCTGGAAGTTCAGAAATGTGTGGCTCTGCAAATGATAGTTAAGTGGCCCTATCAAACCATCCAGGAAGCGTTCTTGTCTCTTTGCATGTATGTTGACTTCATCTGGTGCATAGCGGGACAACCGAGTAAACTCGTCCAGATACTCACTAACTGTCATGTTGCCTTGCTTTAGAGCGAGAAACTCCTTCTGCTTGAGCTTTTTCACACCAGCTAGGATGTGATATGTACAAAAAGCTTCCTGGAACTCCTGCCAGGTATTGGTGTTAGGAGCAGCATGTGCGGTTGTGTAAGCATCCCACCAATCAGATGCTGCACCCTCTAGGCGACCTGAGGCATACAAGACCTTCTCACGATCATTACATTGTGTGATAGTCAGCATCTTGTTAATGGTCTTAAGCCAATCATCAGTATCGAGGGGGTCTACTGAACGGGAATAAGTGGATGGGTGGTGGCTCATAAACTCTTTATGTTTGTTTGCAGGTGGTGGGGGTGCATGAGGTGGCGGTTGGTTCTGCTGAGCTTGCATATTCTGGACAGTGGCAGTGAGATTTTGCAAGAGCTGCATCTGAGCTGCAAAGAACAGTTGCATCACCGGATCCATTGTTGGTCCTGGTGGTGGAGGTACTTAATTAGCGATGTGATCACGTATCACCGGCGGAACGTCCTGTTCAACTCTAGACCTGGTGTTTACCATCCGATTGTTAGGGAAAAGGTATTTCCGATAAGAAGTTGAATTGATAAAGATGAAAAGAGAAAAGGGGCTAAGATTTAAATTTTAATTTTAATTATTTCATTGATGCATTTGTGGCCATCACTTCACAAAAAGCATTCCAATCATGACAAAGATCCAAATCATGCATAATCACAACCAACAAGCATTTACATCGCACGTCCTCGCAAGAATGGCTCCATCGAAACGAAACTGAGAGAAGGGGTAGGCAACCTAAGAAGCTATCTTAGAAAACACGGGTGGTAGATCAAGATGGAAGAACAAAATCAAACTCAGTGTAGAATAAAACAAATAGATATAATTTTGATAAAGAATAAAATATATTTTTAAGCGTAAATAAGATATTTTTAATGTTGGAAAGACTTTCTCGAAAGAGAGTCCTAATTATCGACCATTTCTACCTGAGGCTGCGTCCTACAGTCAGCATTGCTCTAATACCACTCTGTCACACCCGTTTTTCCGAAGAAAACCGAATGCATCTCATATGTGTGCCAGGATCAGGAATTCACACATATGATAGACAAATGAGTGTAATATCACAAGACAATACTCAAAACGTACAGAAAAGGTTTATTAACTTTTATTACACTCACGGGGTAGACATGAAGGTCTTTACACGAACAACGATAACTATGACGATGCGACTCCAACTTCATCTTCCACAGGCATCTGACTGGTGGATCGCATACCTCAGAACTCCTCGTAGTCACCAAAGTACTCCACTCTGGGGTTATCCTCTGAACAGCGTTAAGCAAGGATGAGTACACTTATGGTTGGTACTCAGCAAGGCCACAGAAATAACCGGAAAGCAAATTAAGTCCATCTTTAAGTTCATTAATCATGTGAGGGTCCAGGCCGCTCTTGACCGTGAGCATGGCTGATCGATCAGTTTTACACTCTGCAGAGGTTGCACACTTTCACCACAGTTCGCGTAAAAGTTCCGAAGAACTTTGAACCCAACCATGCCTGTGCTGATCAGGCACAATACCACACTTCCGAGGTGTGATTGCATAGGGACGCTAGGAAGCCTTTACAAGGATATGCAAAAGCACCAACAACCCACGACGGTTACAGCTCAGAGCGGACCATAACCCTACCTAGTGGTCAGCACCTTAGCAAAGGCTGCTACCCCGAAAGAACCGGGCTATACCCCTGCAACCCGGAGCCCTCTGTGTTCCTTTCGGATAAGGTCATCAGTACAATCGCATACCTAATTAATTGGCTAAGCCAAAGCCATATGGACTGTGGTTGCACTATTTTCCTAGGTGGTTCTCCATGTTCTGATTAATTTATAGTGTTCTTGTATTAAAACATAGGTAGAAGGGTGGTTAGGGTCACTTGCCTTTTTCCAACCAAAAGTTACTTTCCTTTTCTTCAAACCTTTGCACTTGCTCTTCCTCGAACGACGCATTGTCTACGATCATATAAGAAAACATGCAATAAATAAAACAGTGCATCAAACATTACTAAAAGACTAAAACACACTTCTAAAACTAACGTGCTTGTTGAGACGATCGCGTGGACACCAAGAACGCTTAAAACGGAGCTAGGACGGAAAAGATATGGCTTAAACAAGGTTTAGGGGCTAGATTGTAAAGAAAACTATCTTCCAAGGGCTTATCTGCAAGAAACCAGAGACCTAAACCTAATTATGTGTAAAAACCGGAGGGCTATGGTGCAAGAAAGACAGCTAAGGACAACGAAAGGGTTAACTAGAAAGCTTAGGGGCTTAAACGGAAGAAAAATGACTTAGCTTTGAAGATCTTTATAGGTGGAAGGACCGGCATGTGATATTAGAAAGTTCAGGGGCTTTTTTGTAAAATGGCAGAGGTCAGCTCGTGTTGACCGGTACGTGGCCGGTTTGACCTGGGGCGCCGGCTGATCTGGGCCGTTAGATGCAGATCGAGCGGCGGCGGTTAGTGGGCGGCGGCGGACAGGCCGGAGACCGGCGGTGTGCGGCGGCGCTGGGCGGTGGGGGCTTGCCGGCGAACCCGTAATCGAGCTCCCGACCTTAGATCTCGACGGCAACAACTCGAAAACGAAGCTTAGGGGATTGCGGACTTACTTAGGCTCTTGGAGAGGCGGGAGAAGCGGCGGAGAAGGAGATCGACGCGGCGGAGTTCCGGCGGCGCTCCGGCTTGGGCGGCGGCAGCACTACGCGCGCGAGGAGGAGCGGAGGAGGTGTGGGGAGAGGCGGGTGCTCGGGGGCGGCTTTTATAGGGCGGAGGGGGAGAGGAGGGGGCGCGGTGAGGCGGTGGTGAGGAGCTCCGGCGGTGGCCGCCATTAATGTCGGTGGGAGCTTCGGTGGGCGGCGGTTTCGGAAAGGGGAAGGGACGGGGGCGGCGCATGGGTGCTCCACGACGCATTTATGCGCATTCAAAGGGAGGGGAGGAGGCACGGGAGAGGGGATGACGCCGGGGACAGGCGGTGCGGCTGGCCATGGAACAGGATGGGGGCGGCCGAAGGTAGGGGAAGGACCTGACGGGTGGGGCCCGCCTGTCGGTGAGAGGGAGAGAGGGGAGGGGCATCTGGGCCAGCGGATGTTGGTGGGCCGCGGGAAGAAGATGGGACGGCGGAGAAAAAAAGAAAAAGAGAGGGAAAGAGAGATGGGCCGCGGGATTTGAGGAGGACAACGAGCCGGCGGTGGACTGGGCCTCGGGGGAAAAATAGAAAGGAGGGAGAGAGGGAGAGGTGGTCCGGTGGAGGAGGTTTGGGCCGAGCTAGAGATTTGGGCCGAGCGACCTGCTGCGGCTGCGGGCTTAAAGAAAAAAGAGAGCGCGGGTAGAGACGGGTTGGGCCAAAAGAAAAGAGAAAGAGAGGGAGTGAAGAGGGGTGGTTTTGGAACTTTTGGACTTTTGATGATTTTTGAAACACACAACATCAAACAAGAACAATGCAAACCAAAATGATGCACAAACTCTTGTTGTTTCTAATATTATTTAAATTTCATTTAGATATTTTTGGGCCAATTTTATTTAATAAATTATTAATCCTTAGGAAATAAAAACTAAACCATGTTTCTAGTATTATTTTATTGTGATGGAATTTTCGAGTGTTACATTCCATGACAGAAACTCGTCAAAATTCTGAACAGGAAAAGGAGCAACCAGGTCATGTTGAGACTCTTATGCCTCAGTCGGAAGAGAGAGATTCATGAAGTTGATAAAACTGCGAAGAATGCTTCTACTTTTGGTCCTGTTCAGAGTTCAGACTCAACTGCCAACGCCAATCCGTAGTCCTCAGCAGGATCAAGAGATGGTATTGATATCAAGTGAAGATTCTGACAGGACAAAAGGGAAATATCTTCAAGGTACTAATATTACATTATTTGCAAATTGCAATGCTCAAATGTTTTGCTATTGTGTAGCAACTGCTTTTTCCTCCAAGTATAAAGAGGAAGAAAACATGTATCTGTGATGTTGCTTCTGTTGGGGTTGCTTATGACCTTTTTAACTTCACGCAGGTGGATACCCATGGGCCTTAAAAACCGTTTCTTTATTTATTCCAGACTTCCTCTTTGGTATTCTCCAAGCTCCAGATTTCCTATTATGTTCCAGGTTCACTGATGTTCCGCAGTATGCTCGTCTACGTGCCTTTGCAGTGTTTTTTATTAATAAATATCATTTACTAAAGCAAACTACTGCCAATCTGGACCTGCATAGTCAACAAACTCAACCCAAATGACGAACTCCCACCTCCCCCAAGTACTGTTTCTCTTGATAAGATTGCTACTCTTGTTCAACATCAAATACATGCTAAGACTGATTTTATGCATATTTGTAATCTTTTCTTTGGCAATGGTTTGTATGTATCTATTTGGTAATTCAGAGTGTTTTACTCTGTCAAAATAAGGTGCATACCGCACGTGAACACACCAATTTTTCACAGTTATGCTTTGCAATGCATGTTGCCATGTTCCAGGTCGATATGGATTATGGAGTGAACTAATGGATGTCTTAGCCCGATGCAATTGCACACAGCAACAAATGTCATGATATATTATTTATTTCTGAACTTTCTTCGAACTACGCTAAAAAGGAGAGAAAAAAATCTATAAAGCAGGGACAACGAGAACTTGCTCGAAAAAATCCCCAAAAATGATTATAAACTTAGAAACCGTACCTATGCCTGAAACTTGTAAATTTACCGGATGCTGGATCAGTTGAAAGCTTTAACCCCTGTCTCAGCCAATGCGTTAGCATGTCTCCCTCGATCTCTGGTTGACTAGCAAAAATACAAAGAGACAGAAATTAGGAGCTTTCAGAAAAATAAGATGAAAATGCGAATACTACCTTCTACCGCCCCGCGCCCGCGTCGCACTCGTACCTCGCCACGAAACCTCGAGGGCAAGGTCAGGCGCCCTGCCCGGCTGCCCGCCCTTCATTGACCCTTAGGCATAAGCACGTCTGACGGCCGACGGCCGACGGGAATCTTATCTATCGCTTCAGCGACAGATTCTTCTTCTGTCGCTGAAGCAGGGAGCTGCGCGAGCGTGGCCGCGGGGGGCCGCGGCTGGGGGTGGGGGTGCTTTTTCTTTCTTTCTTTCTTTCTTTCTGTTTTTTGTTTCTTTCTTTTTATTATTCTTTTCCTTTTCTTTTCTATTTCTTTTTCCTTTTTTGTTTTTCTTTTTTATTTATAAACACTTTTTCTGTTTTTCTTTTTCTTTTTTCTTTTTTCTCTTGTTTTTCTTTTTATTTATATTTCCTTTCTAACATTATTTTTTTGTTTCATTTTTTCTTTCTTTCTTTTTATTCTTCTTTTTTATTTATTTCTTATTTCACTTTTATTTCTCTTTTCTTTTTATTTATTTATTTATTACTTTCTACTTTATTTTTTTGTTTTTGTTTCCATTTTTTATATTCTTTCCTTTTTAATATTTTTCCCTCCATTAATATTTTTATTGTTCGAGATGGGATGTAAATTTGTTCTCGCTAGAATAATAAGTTGTTCGGGCTATAAGTATCTTGTTCGGGCTATAATAACAACTTGTTCTGACCCTTGTTCTGATTTGTTTTGACAATACATCTGTTTTTGTTCGAGATGACACACAAAATTGTTCCGACTATAATAGGATTTTGTTCTAACAGTTGTTCTCATTTGTTCTGACACTTTTTTTTGTTCGAGATGACATACAAACTTGTTCTGGCTATAGTAATATCTTGTTTTGTCTATAATAATAACATGTGTCTGACCCTTGTTCTGATTTGTTCTGACACCACATTTGTTGTTCGGGATGACATATAAACTTGTTCTGACAGTTGTTCTCATTTGTTCTGGCACTTCATTCGTTTTGTTCTAGCGATAACAGAATATATAACCGTAATTAAAAAATACGAATAAAATAAAGTTTGTCAAAATATAGTCAAGCGGGATCTTGTTTCGAAGTTTTTATTGTCAGAAATCCAATGATGCGATCGGAATTTAATTTTGATGTTTGGTTTGTGATTTATAGATTTTTTTTTAGTTTCAATCAATGTTGCATGTGGTTGATGTCATCAATTTTGTTTTTTTTGCATGCATGCACTCCAACCTCCTGAGACACCTTTCCTTCAGCGACACGGAGAGAATTTGTCGCTGAAGCGACATATAACGTCACCCGACGGCCGACGCCCTCCCTCCCTAAGCATCCGCCCCCTAACATCTCCGCCGTCAGTACTACTACTTCTATCAGGGAGGAAAAACGCTGGGCCTTCTTTTTTTTTTTTTTTGCGATTCAGAGGAATACTCTGGGCCTGGCCCATCAGAGAAGGAGAATACGGAATACTCTACGTACGATCACCTAGGTCAGGCCCCATTTGATTGAAGTATTCTTGTTTCTTTCTGTTCTTTCCTTTTGCTCCAAAAATTTAACAAGAATTCAACATGGGTTTGAGTTTGTGCACATGTTCGAAAAAAGTTGTAAACGCATCTCGTCGGCGGCCGACTGCCGCCGGCAGAAGGAGAAGGTATGGACCTCGATGAAATGTATGCATTGCATGCGCGTAGCTAGCACACGCGTCTGCCGTGCATCCAACGAAAACAGCAGGCCTTGATGTGAGCTGCAGTTCTATCTCAAACCTCCAGAAATCAACTAAATGCCATTCAAGGGAACCAATGAACACACAAAGGTACTGAACCAGGGCACTTTGCTAATCTTACACTTGTAGTGCCATCGATTTAAGCTCTACGACGACCCTCATTTCGGTGTAGCATTTCTGTGCCAGTGATGTACTACTACATTTTACATCTTCTGAATTTCATGTATATATGGATCGGAAGCTATACACACTTTCCACCTGGCTGGCTACTAATCCACTTCAATCATCTGCGGTTTGGTTTGTCAGTAGTGACAGGCTGCTCTTTGCATTGTCGTCCCACAACTGGAGCCAGGATGCATTTGGTGAAAGCATGGCACTGAAGTTTAATAGCAGGACTGTAGGAGTTAGCCATCTTGGGTACATTGGTGTGGCTACCTGAAACCTTTGTCCAGTTTGCAATACGCACCGGCGTGGCTACTGACTCCCTGTACTGTCCTAAGTAAATTCATGGCCGATCTCGCTGCATGCTTGTTTTGGAACCAGACGTAATGTGGAGCAGATTTGAATCATCTCGTTATTCGAAAAAACACATAACCCGGCCTGTTTTTGGTTTTTTTTGGATGGTTCAGTGCATGAGAGCAGATCAGCAGATGCAGTGTTGTGCTGTATGCCGACTGTTGCAGTTTGGCGCCAAGGCTTGCCCGTTGGCGCGCCGCGTCTGGCCGGTCTCTGCCGCGCATGCTTCTCTCCATGATTTGGTCGCGTTGCGCGCCAAATTAAGGCATGCGGCAGGCGAGCCGGGCCACGTGGCCACCCCAAAAGAGATGGCCTGCTCCGATCATTCCTCTCGTCGCCTCCCCCTCTGCCTGCCTATTCATCTCTCCCAGCTCGACCGGCCTTCCCCCTCGTTCCGCGAGCACCATCATATTCATATCTGTCCACGGCGCGTGGTCGTCGGAGGCTGCCGTTGGTCGGCCGCCCCCGCACCACCGCCGCCGGACGCCGGAGAGGTAACTAAGGCAACCTGGATGACCAACCTGTTGCCGCTTATGCGGAGAATGAATCGGTGGATCCTCCCTAGCTGCGGCGACATCCGGTCGTCGTCGCGGCCAGGATCGTCCCGCCGTCGAGGTGAGCAAATAAATCATCATACACATTTATATATATGTATATATCGAGCTCGATCATGGATGGTCTGATGGGTGGTCGTCGATCGGGCAGATGCCGAGACGCCGAGGTCCCCAACGAAGCTGAGGAAGACGGTGTCAGAGGGGACGCTGGCGGTGCCCAAGGACGTGGAGGAGTTCCGGACGATGTCGGCGTACGGGTCCCTCAAGCTCTTCACCTACGACGACCTGAGGCTGGCCACCGGCGAGTTCGACCCCGGGCGGATCGTCGGCGAGGGCGGCTTCGGCGTCGTCTACCGAGGGTTTATCAACGGCGACGGCGCGGCGGGCAAGGAGGTCGCCGTCAAGGAGCTCAACCCAGAGGGCCTCCAGGGGGACAGGGAGTGGCTGACGGAGGTGAGCTACCTGGGGCAGTACAGCCACCCCAACCTGGTGGAGCTCATCGGTTACTGCTGCGAGGACGACCACCGGCTGCTGGTGTACGAGTTCATGGCCAAGGGCAGCCTCGAGCACCACCTGTTCCGGCGAGCCTGCACCCTGTCGTGGACGACGCGGGTGGCCATCGCGCTCGACGTCGCCAGGGGGCTCGCCTTCCTCCACGGCGCCGAGCGCCCCATCATCTACCGCGACTTCAAGACCTCCAACATCCTGCTCGACGCGGTTCGTTTGTTCGTTCGTCGTCGATCATGCATGTCATCGGCGCCGCGCGGCCAATTCATCATCGCTCGTCCCCGCGGCGGCGGCCATTGTCCGAATCATAGAAATGTATGTCTCATGTTCTTTTTGCCTGCATATATGGCAGGGATTCAATGCCAAGCTGTCGGATTTCGGGCTCGCCAAGGAGGGGCCGATGGGCGGCAAGACGCACGTGTCGACCAGGGTCATGGGCACCTACGGCTACGCCGCGCCGGAGTACATGGCCACCGGTAGGTAACCCCGGCCCTCTCGCCGCCGTCCGTACTCGTCCGCCGCCGCCGCAGCAGCAGCAGCACTCGCTAACACCGCCGCCGCCGGGCGCGCATGCGTGCAGGGCACCTGACGGTGATGAGCGACGTGTACGGCTTCGGCGTGGTGCTGCTGGAGATGCTGGTGGGGCGGCGCGCCGTGGAGCCGAGCCGCGCGGGGGCCCGCGAGGGCAGCCTGGTGGACTGGGCCCGGCCGATCCTGATCCGACCCAAGAAGCTAGAGCGGATCCTGGACCGGCGGATGGAGGGACCAACGCCGCCGCGGGGCCTGGACCGCGTGGCCCGCCTCGCGTACGACTGCCTCAGCCAGAACCCCAAGGTCCGGCCCGCCATGGCCAGGGTTGTCGTCACGCTCGAGTCCGTCCTCGCCGCCGGCGGCGAAGAAGAAGAACAAGGCACCGCGGCGCCCGCCGACCCCCCGGCGCGGTGAGTGAGACGCCGCGAGCTCGGCCGTGCCATAGGTAGTTGGGTCGACGTACGGGCCTTAGGTGCGTGCGGTCGTCACAGGAATTAATTAATGAAGAACACAAGGCATGTTTAATTTGGTATGTATAATCATTTTGATCGAACAATGAAGTGAAATGCGGGCTATGCGATCGAGCTTCCCTCGGTCAAATTTTCAACATCCACGTGTCACGCATGTGTGTGTCGTGTGCTCGAGAGGAATTGAAGACGGATGAAGAAGAAGAAAGGGGATAGACGATATGCATGCAATAATGCAGGACCGGATGAGCTCAAAAAATGCAGGTGCGTGATCGATCAGGTGTCAACAAGAGGTTTGTCGCCGCGGCAGGCAGCGGGCGGTGCCTGAACACTGAACGTGTGCTCCTAACCTTCTCGTCAAGTCCTCCGACGTGATCAGATCACTCCCACCGTTCATACGGCGGTGGCGGCCGGCGGACGTCGCCGTGTTCGTCACACGACAAGATCGACGACGGTGGTGGCAAGCAACGCAAGCTGGAACTCAAAAACACTGGAGTATTTAGCAATAACATACCATTTAGTCTGCTTCATGGCACTAAACATGGATGGCTCTTTTAGATCACTCGGGGCGTGTTTGATACAGGCTCGAGCCAGACTCCCTGCGCTCCCCAGCTGCAATTGCCGTGTTTGATTTGCCGGACCCACCGACGAGCCAGGCTCCCGCGAACCAAATATCCTTCTCTCTCTTGGCTCCACAGAAACGCAAATCCATCTCGTTTCTCCAGGCCGTGGCCGAGCTGCCGCGAGCTCCCGCTCGGATCGTGTCACCTCTCTCACCCTCTCTTCTCGTTTCTCACGGTGGCGGTTGGGGCGAGCTAACCGGCGCCGCGCTTGCGCTCGCGGCAGTGGTGGCCGGGGGCGGAGCGGCGGCGGCGGCCGGGGCGAGGTCCCCCGCTTCTGTGCCCACGCTCGCGGAAGTGGTGGCCGGGGCGGAGCTTCCCCGCGCCCGCGCTGCTCTCGTGGCGGCCGCCGGGGCGAGGCCCCCCGCGTCTGTGCCCACACTCGCGGCGGCGGTGGCCGAGGGCGGCGCTCCCCCGCGCCCGCAGCTCGCGGCGGCGGCGGAGGCAAGGTACCCCGCGTCCTTGCCCACGCTCGCGGCGGTGGGCCGGCTGGAGCTCCCCCACGCCCACGACGGAGTCCTCGCCGCTGCAGCTCCGTGGCCGGCGAGCGAAGGCGTCCATGTCGGCCCCGGCACCGTGTTCATCCTCACCGCCTACCGTGAGCGTTTGATAAAATGCCGAAGAGGGAGAGGGGTGGTAAGGCCACCATATGACAGATGCAAGGTTATCCTACTCATCTTCGTACCATATCAAACACGAATACAAACTCATCCTGTCTCACATGAGAAAACAAATTAAACATGAGACGTGCATGGGTGGAGCCTGGCTCTGGCTGGCCACAGCCAGGCTCATCAACCAGACTCGCTAGGAGCGTGAAATCAAACACGCCCTCAAACTCTCTCCCATTCAGTAGTCCGACCATCATAATGGAACAACATAATGGTGAATTTATCTGAAAACTTTGCCCGATCCCAAAAGTAAAAGTAACATGATACCTCTGCTCGCTAGTAAGGTCCTGATGAATAAAGATATTTTAGAAAGAGTAAAGCATGCCACCGGTTCTTAAACTTGTGGCATTGTGTCATATCGGTCCCCAAATTTTACAAAATGTCCAAATAGATCCTAATCTTGCCAATCATACCATTTGGGCCCCAAATCTTAAAATATGAACTTAATCTGCTTACAGGCAGCTCTACAGATCTTCCACCATCTCTCTAATCCCCTTCCCCACCACCATAGGCACCACGGCTTGGAGCCTTGGAGCAAAAGACAGCCATGGCCCATGGTAGCTTCAACACTGACGGGAGAGAAAGAGCACCTGGTGGAGTCTAGAGCTTGAGATCCTGTCGGCCCCGCCCCCGTGCTTGTAAGGAATCGGATGCTCGTAGCCTAAGAGGGGGAGGGGGTGAATTAGGCTTCTAAAAACCTTAACATCTGGCTTCACTACTTTTGCATAAAGATAAACTAGAACATACTATCTAGATGTGCAACTAAGGTTGTTCTAGTGTGAAACTCCCATCCCAAAACAAGGTTTGCAACCTATAGTCAATCCTAGCATGATATTACTCTAGGAAAGTAAAGGCAAACAAAGATTGCAAGAGATTAAATGCGGAAACGTAAAGAGGGATGAGAGGAAGCAAACTCTTGACACGCGATTTATCCCCTGGTATCGGTAGGCACTAAGCCACCCTTAATCCACGTTGTTGAAGCACTCACACAAGAGTATTGCTTCCCGGTCACCAAGTCTCTCCCAAGAGCGCCACTTGACTCGCCACAAAGGCTCGCCACTTAGGCACTCGCCAAGCTCTCTTGGACACCTTGATACCGCCTCCACTAAGGAGCTTCTCCACCAAGGAAGGGGATCTCCACGTCCCCCGCACAAAGTGTCCTCGCCACTCCACACCAAGCCGGAGGGTCGATGACGATTGCCGGTGAGCCACTTAGGCCCCAAGGCTTCCGGCGAACCTTGTACACCTTGATTCACTCAAGAATCACCTCACAAGGTTGGCACAACCTTGCACTCACTCAGCTCTAAGCTAAGCCTAGCACTAAGCACATACACTAAGCATATGCAAGTCTATGGATGAGCAATTAAGCACTTGGATGGATTGGATATGATCTTCTAGGTGTCTTGCACTCCTCTGCACTTCCACACAATCCAGCAACCTCAAATGGGTGAGTGGAGGGGGTATAAATAGCCCAAGGTACTCAACTAGCCGTTGGCTAACGGCTTACTGAAAAGTGTACTGTCGGATGAACCGACGCCTACTTTTCAGGAGCATCGGTTCATCCGGTGCCCCTCCCACGTCACTTAGCCGTTGAGGTTATCTGACAGAACTGCTCCGACGCTATGCACCAACGCACCGTCGGTTCATCCGGTGCTGAAGGACTCCTCGTCAGAACGGCTCTGTAAGCTTCTTCGAGACCGTCGGATAGACCGACGCTTCCACTGACCAAGGCGTCGGTTCATCCGGTGCTGAAGGCTTCGTCTTGGCGCATCTCTGTCTTGATTCAAACTAAGCGTCGGATAGACCAACGGTGTCCCCACTTAGACCGTCGGATCATCCGGTGCTACTATCTTCTGTAGCACTGCTCCTTCCAATCATCCGACGCAACTACAAAATGGACCGTCGGTTCATCCGACGGTGCCGATTTCGTTTGGCCTTCTGCGTAGTGTACCAAGTGCACCGACGCCCGCCTCTAGAGTACCGTCGGTTCATCCGACGGTGCCATTTCCTGTTTTCTTGCGTCTTTGACTTTGGTTCAACTTGCCACCTCTTGGAGCCATCTTACCACTATCTTACCATCTTCTGAATTTGGCATGTGGTATTTTGACTTTGATTGTGGTTACATCCATGGGACCTATAAATGCCTACAAGGACATGCTAGATAATTTGGTTAGTCCCATTGATCATGTTGTCATGAATCATCGAAACCATACTCGAACACTTGGCTACAAGGCCATGTTCGCTACAGTGCTTCATGCTCTTCCTCACACTTCGTGGCACAGTTGCCCGCCTCGTCTGACAACCGTCCGAGCGCCGCCTCCCACATGTCTTGTAGCACGACCTCCAGATTCGACGCTAGGTCCATATCACAGTGCTAGCTTCAGGACAGGCCACATGGCCTACGGATCCGAGCTGGTTGGTCGGCATCGTAAGCTCCAGGTAGTGGGGTGTGGGTTGCGGTGCTCTGCTCTAGCACATGGGATAGCAGGCAGCTAATGGCTTTCTTCGTGGTTTCATGGAGAACGAAGAAGAGGGAAGCGAGATGTTGTTCTTTGCTTCATTCGGTGCAAAGAGAGAAGAGATGGCATGCTGTCGTGCTCGAGTCCATGTGTGACGCCCCAGGTTTTTAATCAGCATCATTAGTGCTAATGACCGAGTCAAACACGTTGACTCTAGTCAAACCTTGGTCAACCTGGGTCATCACCTCGAAAACCTAACCAACAACCCCTAATGGTCAACCTTTGGTCAAAGCTTGGTCAAACCCTAGCTAAAACCCTAGTCAAACCCCTTGACACACCTAGTCCTTCTAGAACTTTTGCCGCGTTCTCCACATTTCACCTAAACACTTCAAATTCTCCTAATATAAAAGTTGTCCAGTTTTTCGAGGGACGCAACTTTCATGTTGGGTGGCATTTGAAATTTGGAGTGGAAAATTGTGCAAAACTGTGGTCAACACCAGTCAGCACTATTCACTAGCGCCAAGAAAATATGCATCTTGGTGTGCAGTTCATGCAATATCGGTTGAGAAAAACACCATAGAGCCTTTGTAGAAGTTGTTGAGGGTCCTGAGATCTCCAACTTTGCTTATTATCACTTAGTGCACTTCAGTTCAAAATTTGGGAGAAAATCGTGGTCAAAATGACCTAAACCGAATTGAACAGACGCTGGAACGCGAACGCGCGCCCGCGATGACGCCCGACGCCACGTCGGCCCGCCGCCATACCGCCGTACGCGCACGCCGAGGCTGGCCGGCGACCAGTGGTCCGTGCGCTGCGCCGTGTTTCCCTGTGCGTGACGCGAGCAAGTCCTCTGGTCGAGGCCACGCGGAGCTCTCCCACGCGCCGGTCGGCCGCACCGCCAATCCCCCACCGGACCATCCGTTTCCCCCCTGCCGCGCACGCCTGCCGAGGCCCGACCGCCGTACCGCGACATAAACACCGAAATCCCTTAACCGCGAAGCTTTCTACACCCCCGTGCACGCCCTGGCTATAAATAGCCGCCCCCACCGAAGCTCGCGCGCACGCAAGCTCCGCCGGCCTGCCATTGCTGCCGCCGCCACGAGCTCGCCCTTGCGCTCACTTCCCGAGCCGCCCAACCACTCTAGCCTCTCCTCTAGGACCCCTTGGAGCTACCACCACCGCACGTTGCCCCGCATTCCCCCTCATTTCGCCGGAGCACGGCTCGCAGCGGTCGCCGCCGCTTTGCTCCGCCGCGCAACCTCGCCGGCATCGTCCCCGCCCCGTCTCTAGCCGCAAATCAACCCGTGGTGAGCCCCTGGACCCCTCCCCGCCGTTCCCCGGCCGAACCCCGGCGAGACCTCGCCGGAATTTAGGCCGGACCACCGCCGGCCAGGCCAAGGACCCAATTGCAGGGCTCTTTTTCTTTTCGGGGGCCTGGACGCAAACTAGGGGCATGGTTGTAATAGGAAAGATCTTTCCAGGGACCCCGCTGCAAAGTGATTCTTAAATAGTAAATGGCTTTTGGCTGATTCTTGTAAAATTCGTAGAAAATAGTAGAAAAATCATAAAAATGCAAACTCAATTTTGTTGGGTTCCTCGTGAATAACCCTACAACTTTCACAAAGCATGACCCCACTTTCGAGTGACAGTTTTTGCATGAAAAATAGAAAACTGTTAAACCTAGATGTGCTGTAGTTCAAAATCTACAAGTGATCTGTAGCTGAATTTTGGATATGTTGTGAGATATGTCATGGCTAGGTTCTGTACCAAAAATTGCAGAAAGTTACTGTGTATATTGTTTTTATGAATTGTTTTATATTTATGATGAATCTGTCCAAATGATTTTTGTAGCCAAAAATAAATAGATTTTTTGTTCAACTTCTGCATGTGATCTTGTTTTGCCAAAATTCACCTCTGGTGAATTAATCACAATTTTATATCTGACCAAAATATTTAATCTTGTTTTATGCTTAGTTTTAAATGTAAATGCATAGCTCAAGATCTAGAGTAGCTCTTGGCATGTTTGATGTTTTCCTAGCCTTGTTTTGAGTCATAGAATCAGTGAGAGAAAGTTGGAATTCATTTGTTGTGTATTTATTTTTATATGCAATTCTCAGGTTTGGGTAGCTAGATTTTGTTATTTTTGTTGTAATTAATTTATAGCCCATGTGAATGTGAAATCTTGTGTGCAGTGGTTTTATTTCAGTTTGTAGTACTTCAGAAACACCCCCACTAAATTTTATGAATTTATTTTATGAATAAAAACAATAGGAGCCAATTAAGCTTAATATTAAAGTAAATTGGAAAATCACCAACTACACACCTAATGACCTCATGGTTATGATGTTAATCATGCTAAGAAGCTAAGTGACACACCCTTGCTGTTTTGGGAAATTTAAATTAATTTATTTACCTAAATATGTACACAATCACTATCAAAAAGAATAATTAATAAAGAACCACATATTGTTCCTTTATTGGAAGAGTATGCTGAATGTATGTTTATCTAGGTGATTGTGGTCAACCATGCACCCCATGGTTGTCATGTGTGGTTTTATAATTAATTAAATCAAAACCGTCAATTAAATCTTGCATTTGCATCCTCGTGTAGATCTTCCCGACGGTAGCTATACGCTTATGCCGGAAGGAGGAGACGAAGGTGCTGACGGTGAGCTGCAGTACGTGGACGTAGCTCAGGACCTGGACCAAAGTCCAGAAGGGCCCAAGGCCAACCTTGCCAGCGAAGGCAAGCCCCGGATCATTAACCCTTTCTTTTTAAAATTTTGCAATTGTCTTTGCTATGATTGTGCATTTACGTTTCAGAAGTTGAATTGAAACCCTAGATGCATGATCCCTAGGTACCTATGTTCTTTTACTAGTATGCTAGGTCGATAGCTGCTATGCTATAGGACCGGTAAAAGTTGAGTGATGTTCGTCACTCGCGAGAATAGGTTCTTATGTTGGAATCATAAGATCTTTATAAATGGATTGCTCATGTGGTAAGAGCATGGGATTTGGGCTCCGGTCCAGTGGCTTTCGTGGGCTAAGCTTTTGAACGTACTAAGCACTTGTCGAGAATGGGACCGGTAAGCCTAGTACCTTAATGAGATGGTGCGGGATCTTACTATTACTAATCTTGAGTATTCACCTGCCCGGCTAGCTACCGGGAGGTGGGTACATGTGTGAAGCTGGATGTACTATGTGGGGCATGCCAGATAGCCTTGTACCCGGGACTGTAAGATTCGATCCTAAGCCGAGGACTTTTGGGAACTGCCTGGTGGTTGTCCAGTGTGAGGGCACCCTATCGTGTGTTTAGGTCTACCTTGCAAGGTTAATAACCAATCGATTATCGGCCTCTCACCGTTATCTGAGACTGCTTAATCAACTGGCCATAATATCCCTTAATGATGGAACTTTGTGAATATTACTGCTTGAATTAATTGTATTGTACAATTCTTGATTGAATTAGTTGGCACACTTAGAAATGGTAATTAACTAGAATTTGTGCTAAAATATTGAAGGTAAGGACATACTCTTTGTTGCTTTTCAGCAAAAGAACTCCACCGGCCAAAAAGCCTCTCATGTCTAGAGTTGGTGATGTAGTTATCACCCGACGGTTAAGTCTTGCTGAGTATTAGTATACTCAGCCTTGCTTTATAAATGTTGTTGCAGGTGTTGTTTGGCCTGGTGAGATTCCACCCGGCTGGGAGCTGGAATGGGTAGATGACGACGAGTGATGGCATCACGGACGGCATCCTGTGATGTTATCGTTGCGCTAGTTTATTTTATTCCGCTGTTTTCGAACTCTGAACCTTTACTTATCATGTCATGAACAATGGTTTGTAATAATTAAACCCTTGGGGGTAATTTGGATTTAATTTGTGTTTGTACTCTGGACTCTCCTTCGTGTGAGTTTTAATGCATATGTTCGATCCTCTGTGTGATTTCCAAGTGATTTACCGGGCGTTAACCCGGCAACCAACGACGGGATGGTACTTTACTGTCGCTTAATGATCAAAGTGGATTGGTTTAGGCGATAGTACGGTATTTTCTCAGGCGGGTTGTCACAGCTGGTACCAGAGCGATTATATGCACCGGAGTTTAATTAACAATCTTAATCACATGTTTTTGAATAAAACTTGTCAAGATTGTTTGTATTTCCAAAATACGTTGGTCCGTTAAGGATGGAAATAGACCGAGAGGCCCTAGAGGGAATTTTTGGGTACTTTCAGGTGGCTTACAAATCTACGATTTATTTTGCTAACTCCCAGCACATTTTATTCTTGTCAGAACTTACTTCTTGCACAACCATACTAGTTCATCACATTTTGCCATACGTGGTGGTACCACAGGAAAGTCAGGTGAGGGATGGATGGGACCTAATCCAATGGGAACCCACCGTCGCATCTGTGTCTCGCCACGTTTTGTCATACGTGGACGTTCCGCATTGTGAATATGCGAGGCAAGGATGCACTCCATTCAAACAGAGAGTGTCTGAGGTTGGACGCTGTCCATGCAGCGGCTTGATGCATGGAAACCGTTTCTATAGTGAACGGTAATGTATGTAGACGCTTTCGTGAGTGCTTGCACGAAAGGTTCAATGTGTTCTGTGATCTTCTGCAGGTACACTAACCACGTTTCGTAAGTCGCTAAGTGAGCATCGACTAGTTCTCGACTAGTTATTATAGGGAGAAACGTGTATTTGCCTTGCCACCGGCACTAACTTCGATTTTTTTTGGCTTGATTGCCTTGTGAGGGCGAATAGGACATCTTGCATCATGTTAAAAATCGTGGAAACGAAAAAAAAACTGAACCCATACCTCTTTTATGTGCTCTCTAAGGAAATTTTGCTAGTGTGATTTCTCTTTGCAAAGCCTCTCGTGTGCAGATGTGTTGCTGTCCAAAAATCTAGTGTGACTGTTTGCCTAGATTTTTGCACCTTGTTCAAGAATCAATTTGCCTAGGTGATCTCTACCAAAGTTGCTCCATATCTAATCTAGTTTCTGCTCGCAAAAATTCGCGGTCATAGCTTTTGTATATCTCAAGTTATTCTCAGATTAGTGAACCTCTGTCCTGCTGTTTTTCCGGAAACCCAATCCGAAACCTTGCTTAGCTGAAGCACCTTCCTAACCTTCTAGATGAACCTTGCATACCAAAGATGTGTCTCATAATCTTGCTGCGTTGCTAAAAAAATTTGAGAATTTTTGGGGCTCTGGTTTTTCAGTTATGAATTTTTGTTCACAACTGCCAGGATTTGCCAAGTTGTATGTTTGTACCAATGGCTACCCCAATTCTTACCCACGTATTTTTTTCCTCGTTGACCAAATCTATCCTTGTACACTCACATCCGTCTGGTTCTCACTTTTGTCGTTATGTCCAGATGGACAACATTGGATCTGCGTCGGCTGATGTGGAAGCATGGACTGTCTCGAGGAGGGTGGATTTCCTGCGCTCTTGTGGGACACCCTGAAGGACTTTGGGTACACCGCTTATCTAGAGTACTCGACACGTGAGGTCATGACCACAGGCCAGCTCCTTCGTTGTGAAGTGAAGGTGAGGGTCCCCGTGTGCCCGACAAATCCTGCTTGGGAAGCATGGGAGAGTAAGGCACAAGGGTTGAACCTGGCTGACACTGTGCAAAAGGCTGCTCTTGAAGCGCTCACAACTTTTTGTGGGAAGCACCCTGACTCGGTAGCTGGCACTGCAGCCAAAGTGATTCCTGTACCTGAGCGACACACTGGACCATGGGTCGAACGCGAAGCTTTTCTCTCAGCTCAGGGCAACTCTCATTATAGTCCTGATCTTGTCACCTCAGTTCGTTTTTCCGAAGCCATGTTTGACACCTACCGACTGATGGTGGGAGAAAGTGCATTCTATAGACGCCAAATCTATAGGCAACGAGTTAAAGAAGTGGAAAGTACTGCTCAAGCATTGAAGGAAGCCCGAGCAATAATAGCCACTCTCAAGAAGGGAAGACGCAAGGATAAGGCAAAGATACGAGAATTGAGTGAAGTTATTCATGAGCAGAATTTCATTTTAGAGCATAATGACCAATATATGCTCGAACTAGAAAATCAACTGGAAGCGATAGCAGCTCCACCTCCGGAACCTGTCATTCCCAGATCAGAAGAAGAAGAAGAGGCTGAGGACATTCAAGGAGAATCTGGAGTAGAGTCTGGACCTGCTTCACCGTAACTTTTCTTCGGCATGGAAGACTCAACCAGTAGGAAGTAAACCTAAAGCTAGCTTGTCGTCTAGTTGGAAGTTGGTATGCTTGTAATAAAGTAATGAGTTGTACGAGTGTAGTAGTAGTAAGGAACCCCTAGTGTGTGCAGCCGCTTTTGATTAGTTTTTGTGGTAGGCTGAACTAGGAGTTCTCTCTTATGCGGCTAGGCTGCATTGTAACCCCAGGTGTTATTATGGTGATCCCGGAACCTTTCATCGATGGAATGCTTTGGTTGAACACCCTCGGTTGTGGTGTGTTGAATGTTGATTTGAGCTAGTTGTGATCAAATCTGGATCTCGAGTCGAATACCGAAGTTGACCAGAATTTTATGACCATCGTGTTCACCAAATTTTAGCATTTTTGCACACCCCTACTGGGAGTTATGAAATTTTCAGTGAAATGATGCTTGCTGTCCAAATCAGCTAGACAAAACCTTGGTGATGAAACTTTTCAGGCATGTTAACTCGGAGTTTGCCTCGGAGTTGAATACCAGCCTCGGAGCTTATGAAATCCTACGCCTACTGACCAAAAATGAGAATTTTTTGGTTCACGAGCAGAGATTGATGAATTTTATGCTTATGACTGCTGTGCTGTCCGATTTCGCAACACTCACCATAAATGAGTTTTCGTCATGCATGTTCTACTTGTTAATTTTATGAGCAAGGTTATGAATGTGTGTGTAATGAAAGCTCAATTTTCAGATGGTCGGACCGACACTCAGCACCCCCAATGGTGTTGGTGCCTCGGGTAGTGGTGACCCACCGCCGCCACCGCCCCTGACACCAACAGAGGCATTCATGGCAACTCAAACCGAAGTGTTGTGCCAGCTCCTGCAGACGCAACAGCAGATGGCCCAACAGATACAGCAGCTGTAGCAGAAACCTCCCCACGGTGCCAATCCAGATGGATCAAAATTGGTCACTACGGCCATGAACTCCACCCGAAAGGATCCAGAGAAACCTCGATCCTTTGAGCCTTGCTCACCAGAAGTACCTAACCAGACTGATATAGATACCATTGTCGGTGCAATCCATATGTTGGAAGAACAAAATTCAGTGCTAAGTCAGATAGTGCACAATATCATCCAAGGTTGTTATCAGGGACTATCTCAAACTAGTTTGGCAGACGGTCTCTCTCAGTCATTATCTACATCTATGGTTGAGCAGGCTCGCTTATTCAATCTGTTGGTGGATCATATAAATCAGGGTCAACTCAATACCTCCGACTCTCTACTACCACCATCAAAACTACCAATGGACCTTAGAAAGGAAGAGAGGAAAAGTCGGAGCAAGAAGCGAGTATTCTCCGAGATGGAATTAAGTGAGTGGGGAATTACCTACAAGGAAATTCGTCCACGCGAAGGACTACGAAGTAATGACATCGGCAAGATCGACCAGCTCATCGAAAATGAAGTTCGCTCTCAAGCGGAGATATTAGAAGAACGAATGGGAAAGAGTCTTTACCCGTATCATCAACTTTGTTTTAAATGTGGAGAGAGCAATCATCTCTTTCAATCCTGCCCTTCAAGTGCTTGGAGTGACCCGAGGGACTGGAACATTTTGTCCCGTCGAGGAAAACGAATTGGGCTTAGTAAGGACTTCCTAAAGTCTAGAGATTCACTTCAACAGTTGATGGATCATCTTGCCCATGGTTATCCTCAACCCCCGAGAAACCAACACGCACATCAACAAGCTTCCAAGCCCAAAGAACTCCCGCCCCGCATTTGCTACAATTGTAGACAACCCGGGCATTATGCAAATGAGTGCCCGAACCCTAAGAAGAACAAGCCCCCGCAGCAGAATCAGAAACCCGGAGCAGACAAGGGAAATCACGGCAAGAAGCCGATCTTTCAAGTAAAGCAAGGCCAGCTTAACTTCATGGGTAACGACTCTGTCCGAGCACACCTCCCTACTTTCGCATCTTACTTTCGAATCTCAGGACGAGATTCTTTTTAAGGGGGGTAGGCTGTGACGCCCCAGGTTTTTAATCAGCATCATTAGTGCTAATGACCGAGTCAAACACGTTGACTCTAGTCAAACCTTGGTCAACCTGGGTCATCACCTCGAAAACCTAACCAACAACCCCTAATGGTCAACCTTTGGTCAAAGCTTGGTCAAACCCTAGCTAAAACCCTAGTCAAACCCCTTGACACACCTAGTCCTTCTAGAACTTTTGCCGCGTTCTCCACATTTCACCTAAACACTTCAAATTCTCCCAATATAAAAGTTGTTTAGTTTTTCGAGGGACACAACTTTCATGTTGGGTGGCATTTGAAATTTGGAGTGGAAAATTGTGCAAAACTGTGGTCAACGCCAGTCGGCACTATTCACTGGCGCTAAGAAAATCTGCATCTTGGTGTGCAGTTCATGCAATATCGGTTGAGAAAAACACCATAGAGCCTTTGTAGAAGTTGTTGAGGGTCCTGAGATCTCCAACTTTGCTTATTACCACTTAGTGCACTTCAGTTCAAAATTTGGGAGAAAATCGTGGTCAAAATGACCTAAACCGAATTGAACAGACGCTGGAACGCGAACGCGCGCCCGCGACGTCGCCCGACGCCACGTCGGCCCGCCGCCGTACCGCCGTACGCGCACGCTGAGGCTGGGCGGCGACCAGTGGTCCGTGCACTGCGCCGTGTTTCCCTGTGCGTGACGCGAGCAAGTCCTCTGGTCGAGGCCACGCGGAGCTCTCCCACGCGCCGGCTGGCCGCACCGCCAATCCCCCACCAGACCGTCCATTTCCCCCCTGCCGCGCACACCTGCCGAGGCCCGGCCGCTGTACCGCGACATAAATGCCAGAATCCCTTAACCGCGAAGCTTTCTACACCCCCGTGCACGCACTGGCTATAAATAGCCGCCCCCACCGAAGGTCGCGCGCACGCAAGCTCCGCCGGCCTGCCATTGCCGCCACCGCCGCGAGCTCGCCCCTGCGCTCACTTCCCGAGCCGCCCAACCACTCTAGCCTCTCCTCTAGGACCCCTTGGAGCTACCACCGCCGCACGTTGCCCCGCATTCCCCCTCATCTCGCAGGAGCACGGCTCGCAGCGGTCGCCGCCACTTTGCTCCACCGCGCGACCTCGCCGGCATCGTCCCCACCCCGTCTCTGGCTGCAAATCAACCCGTGGTGAGCCCCTGGACCCCTTCCCGCCGTTCCCCAGCCGAACCTCGGCGAGACCTCGCCGGAATTTAGGCCGGACCACCGTCGGCCAGGCCAAGGACCCAATTGCAGGGCTCCTTTTCTTTTCGGGGGCCTGGACGCAAACTAGGGGCATGGTTGTAATAGGAAAGATCTTTCCAGGGACCCCGCTGCAAAGTGATTCTTAAATAGTAAATGGCTTTTGGCTGATTCTTGTAAAATTCGTAGAAAATAGTACAAAAATTAGAAAACTGCAAACTCAATTTTGTTGGGTTCCTCGTGAATAACCCTACAACTTTCACAAAGCATGACCCCACTTTTGAGTGATAGTTTTTGCATGAAAAATAGAAAACTGTTAAACCTAGATCTGCTGTAGTTCAAAATCTGCAAGTGATCTATAGCTGAATTTTGGATATGTTGTGAGTTATGTCATGCCTAGTTTCTGTACCAAAAATTGCAGAAAGTTACTGTGTAGATTTTTTTTATGAGTTGTTTTATATTTACGATGAATATGTCCAAATGATTTTTGTAGCCAAAAATAAATAGATTTTGTACTCAACTTCTGCATGTGATCTTTTTATGCCTAAATGTACCTCTGGTGAATTAATCACAATTTTGTATCTGTCCGAAATATTTAATCTTGTTTTATACTTAGTTTTCAATGTAAATGCATAGCTCAAGATCTAGAGTAGCTCTTGGTGTGTTTGTTGTTTTCCTAGCCTTGTTTTGAGTCATAGAATCAGTGAGAGAAAGTTGGAATTCATTTGTTGTGTATTTATTTTTATATGCAATTCTCATGTTTGGGTAGCTAGATTTTGTTATTTTTGTTGTAATTAATTTATAGCCCATATGAATGTGAAATCTTGTGTGCAGTGGCTTTATTTCAGTTTGTAGTACTTCAGAAACACCCCCACTAAATTTTATGAATAAAAACAATGGGAGCCAATTAAGTTTAATATTAAAGTGAATTGGAAAATCACCAATTGCACACGTAATGACCTCATGGTTATGATGTTAATCATGCTAAGAAGCTAAGTGGCACAACCTTGCTGTTTTGGGAAATTTAAATTAATTTATTTACCTAAATATGTACACAATCACTATCAAAAAGAATAATTAATAAAGAACCACATATTGTTCCTTTATTGGAAGAGTATGCTGAATGTATGTTTATCTAGGTGATTGTGGTCAACCATGCACCCCATGGTTGTCATGTGTGGTTTTATAATTAATTAAATTAAAACTGTCAATTAAATCTTGCATTTGCATCCTCGTGTAGATCTTCCCGACGGTAGCTATACGCTCGTGCCGGAAGGAGGAGACGAAGGTGCTGACGGTGAGCTGCAGTACGTGGACGTAGTTCAGGACCTGGACCAAAGTCCAGAAGGGTCCAAGGCCAACCTTGCCAGCGAAGGCAAGCCCCGGATCATTAACCCTTTCTTTTTAAAATTTTGCAATTGTCTTTGCTATGATTGTGCATTTACGTTTCAGAAGTTGAATTGAAACCCTAGATGCATGATCCCTAGGTACCTATGTTCTTTTACTAGTATGCTAGGTCGATAGCTGCTATGCTATAGGACCGGTAAAAGTCGAGTGATGTTCGTCACTCGCGAGAATAGGTTCTTATGTTGGAATCATAAGATCTTTATAAATGGATTGCTCATGTGGTAAGAGCATGGGATTTGAGCTCCGGTCCAGTGGCTTTCGTGGGCTAAGCTTTTGAACGTACTAAGCACTTGTCGGGAATGGGACCGGTAAGCCTAGTACCTTAATGAGACGGTGCGGGATCTTACTATTACTAATCTTGAGTATTCACCTGCCCGGCTAGCTACCGGGAGGTGGGTACATGTGTGAAGCTGGATGTACTGTGTGGGGCATGCCAGATAGCCTTGTACCCGGGACTGTAAGATTCGATCCTAAGCCGAGGACTTTTGGGAACTGCCTGGTGGTTGTCCAGTGTGAGGGCACCCTACCGTGTGTTTAGGTCTACCTTGCAAGGTTAATAACCAATCGATTGTCGGCCTCTCACCGTTATCTGAGACTGCTTAATCAACTGGCCATAATATCCCTTAATGATGGAACTTTGTGAATATTACTGCTTGAATTAATTGTATTGTACAATTCTTAATTGAATTAGTTGGCACACTTAGAAATGGTAATTAACTAGAATTTGTGCTAAAATATTGAAGATAATGACATACTCTTTGTTGCTTTTCAGCAAAAGAACTCCACCGGCCAAAAAGCCTCTCATGTCTAGAGTTGGTGATGTAGTTATCACCCGACGGTTAAGTCTTGCTGAGTATTAGTATACTCAGTCTTGCTTTATAAATGTTGTTGCAGGTGTTGTTTGACCTGGTGAGATTCCACCTGGCTGGGAGCTGGAATGGGTAGATGACGATGAGTGATGGCATCACGGACGACCTCCTGTGATGTTATCGTTGCGCTAGTTTATTTTATTCTGCTGTTTTCGAACTCTGAACCTTTACTTATCATGTCATGAACAATGGTTTGTAATAATTAAACCCTTGGGGGTAATTTGGTTTTAATTTGTGTTTGTACTCTGAACTCGCCTTCGTGTGAGTTTTAATGCATATGTTCGATCCTCTGTGTGATTTCCAAGTGATTTACCGGGCGTTAACCCGGCAACCAACGACGGGATGATACTTTACTGTCGCTTAATGACCAAAGTGGATTGATTTAGGCGATAGTACGGTATTTTCTCGGGCGGGTTGTCACACCATGGCTGGCTGAACTGCTCCGGGAAGAAGAAGATAACACAATTGCTATTAGATCATATAGAAGTTTTTAAGTCTTAGATTCAAAGACTTGGGACTCATATGACACAATTAGCAAGTTTGAGGGACCTATTTGTGCATTTTGCCAGTTTGAGGACCGGGATGACATAACACTCCAAGTTTAGGGACCGGTGGCGTATTTTACTCTTTTAGAAATGTTGAAAGAGGTGAAGAACAACCTCCAACCAATAGAAGCAATGAACAGTTACAACAGTAGCAACCACCAAACCTCACTAGGATCACCCTATGGCATATACCTTCGAGGATGAAGATCTTATTCAGACACAACAATGCCTGGTGGAAGTCTTTCAGCACCTTTTGGGTTTGTAGGAACATAGATCTGCACACAGAACTGTGCAATCCTTTTACGAAAATTGGAAAGTAAGAGCAGAAACCATATTATTAGGCCAAGTATGTCAGATGTATGGGACTGAATGTCAACAACCAGTTGCAGGTTGTATTGAGATCCAAAATTGAGCCACCAACTCCCATTGAAGGCAATTGCTAATCCACCTTCAACTTCAACAAAGACAAAACACCCTACATTTACAGACTTGGCATACTTGTGGAGCTTAAATTTTTTAAATATATATGAGAAATGCAGTATCAATATAAGTACACAGCAGAACAAAATACTAACAAAATAGAGGACCTAGTATGACAATACCGAAAAATATTTAGTTCTAGTGTGTCGAAGTACCTTGGGATTTCATCGGAGTTCGAATTTGAATTGAACGCGATAAAAGATTTGGATTTGCACGCGCCTAGACGGATTATGGAACGGCAGAATCAACCTAGGCGGAATCAACCAATCGGACGAAGAAATCAGCCGGGGCTGACTCCGCTCCTCTCTGCGCCGCAGAAGGTCGGCAGGGGCTGAGTGCTGACTCACTCACGTGCGGCTGATAGCTGGGCCATTAGCCCATTACAAGCAAGCCTCACCTGCGCTCGCGGGCCCGCTCCACGCGGCCCGCCCGGCGCCCCCGTCTCGTCTCCGGCTCCGGCCGTTCTCTCGCCGCCACCCACCCTCGGTTTTCCTAGCGGCCGTCTTCGTCGAGGCTCCTGCCGGCAACGAGCATCCACCAGGTGCACCCCCTTGTGGCCTCGTCTTCCCTCTGTGCGAAACCGAGCTCCCCAAACCCTAGCATGGATCCGCCGCCCCTGATTATATTACAGTACAGTAATGTCTAATACCAGTTTTCCACCCCCAACAGAATCTTGGTTTCACCTGAACTCGGTCCCCTGCTATGCACCCGGCTTCAGTCTTCTTGCAGCCCTTTACTGCAACTCCGGCAATCATACTTATCCCTAGGTAATCCTTGAAAACCTGCATTCCATTTCTCACCCAACAATGAAGGAATTATGCGTCTTCTATACCTCCTCCGTAGCTGCTTGCCATGACAACATCTCTTTATTTCATGACGCTAGGCCCGCAGCTGCGAGGAATTCCATTGATTTTGCCGAGCTGCGGAGAGCTGGAAGGTCTAGTGGAAACCTTGTAATGAGTTCCATGCCAAGTCATACCCGTGAGTCCGAAGCGTCTGGAAGGGAGGATTTTACTGGCGGGGATAAGGATGCAGTTGTCATTGTCGACCATGGGTCGCGGCGCCAAGAATCCAATCTCATGCTAAGTAATAAGCCTGATTCTGTTTGCATTGCATTGGTGGTGCTTTTACTGTGCCTTGATTCAGTTATTGAAAAAAAAATGCAGATGACTTTGTTGAGATGTTCAGGATGAGGACTGGCTATAAGATCGTTGAGCCTGCTCATATGGTATTGTTCATTGCCCCAGCATTTTTATGCCTTACGTTTTCCTGAAAAAATGGAACCTGCTACTTTACTAAGTACTTGAAGCCAAGACATGCTGTAAATGAGTAATGTGCGGTGTGCCTCTCTACCATTTTCTGAGATCAAATCAGTAAATTAACTTGTAGTTTGAGTTCAAGTTTCCCACAGAATGTTTGGATAGGGAAAGTTTGGCTTGTCAGTGAGCGTGTTTTGAATGTAGATAGTTAGGAGCTTTTGTTTATATCTCTGTTAATTTGTGCACTTCTATGTTTTGCTCAAGTCTGACTGTGCGTTGAACTCATTGCAAGCTCATTCGTCACGCTCACAGAGTCACAGGACAATACAAGGCTAATCCCACCTTATCTAGTCAAATGCACAGAGTGGTTATGGAATATAGAATGTGTCCCCTCTCTTGTATTGCAATTTTGTTGCCTTCACTAGATGTGTATGATGCCTACTCTGTAAATCCAAGATCATATCCAGTGTGCTCTATTATTTGTTCCTCATCACCACTTTTACTATTTTTGCCAAAATGTCATTTCACTTTTTTAAATAGCTTATTTAATTCAACTTTGGATGAACAGAGGGCTCTGTTTAGTCAACTTATCTGATTTTGTGTTATTCTGTATGTGTTTTCCTGCTGAAAAAGAAGTATTGCCTAATCTTTTTTGGTGCCGTACTCTTTGTTTCCCAACTTTGTAATATTAATTTTTATTGGCTTAGACTTCTTGGGTCCATTTATCATACTACTCTTTAGTTTTTCGTCGTGTTATGTTCAGCATATTTTGCTTTAACTTGCAGTTTTCACAATATACAGGAGCTGGCTGAGCCTACTATTAAGCATGCTTTTGGAAAATGTGTGCAACAAGGAGCGACCCGTATTATTGTTAGTCCATATTTCCTTTCCCCTGGACGGCACTGGAAACAAGTATGTTATTTTATTTATGTAAGATTGATACTGTTTATCTCTTTTTATGGAGGATAATGCTTATATTTTTAAAGGCCTGAGTTGTTAAATGCATGGTATTTCATTGCTTGATAGTTTTTAGTGAAGAGGATAGATGTGTATCTACTTTGTACAGACTACATACAGTTTTGTACTCGTATAGTAGTTATATTACTATATGGATTTTTATACATGTTGGACCCTTTTTCTCAGGATATCCCTGCTTTAGCAGCAGAAGCATCCAAGGAGCACTCAAATGTACCCTATATTGTCACTGCCCCTCTTGGACTGCATGAGCTTATGGTGGTATGTGCTCACCGAGTTCCCTCTGGATTCTTTATATTCAGCACTAGTTAGGCATGTGAGTCTTATTTGGAGTTCCTTCCAGCATTTTGTGACAAGGGAAATTTGTTGACACCATAGATCAGTAGAACTGCTATTCTCTTGATGAATTTTTGAATCAATAATTTGGAAAGGAACGCTATGATTTCCTATAAAATAAAATCATGGTGTTGTAAATACTAAATAGAGGGTTGATGATTTATGCATACTGATCTATTTTAATTTAAGGTTCAGTGGGCATTGAAACACCGTGTAGCGTGCAGTTATAGTAGAATGGAATTCTTGCATACCTTATGTTTTGTATGTATTAGGGACAATATGAATAGGGAAAATGCTGTAGTCAGGAAATTCTTGTACAGTTGCAAAAAACAAAAGCTTTGTGTTGCTTGCCAGATGTCATTCTTCACATGCTTAACCATCATCCTATACAGCCCCTGGTTGCCCCGCTTCTTCACTCCTATGATCTGGTTTGGACTTTGGATTGATTTTTTCTTAATTCAAGAGACAACTTCTTTTTGTTAGCAATTTAGGATAAGGACAGATGATGTCCTTCCCTCAGTAACATGATGTCTAACGCCGTGCGGACATTCTTTTGCAGGATATCATGAATGACCGCATCAAGTACTGCCTGCGTCACGTTGGGGGTGATGTTGATGAGTGTACAGTATGTGCCGGAACTGGGAAGTGCCGCCTCTACTCCTGATGGGAGAGTACCTTGGAGGCTACTGATTCTATCCATACTGGAGCTTAGAATCTGAATAACTGTGGCAATGGCATTTCAATGCCACTTGTTTCTCTGTTTAACCATTTACCGAGTCCAATACCTTTTCTCTTGTACGAGATCGTACGAGATCTGACAAGTGTATATCCTGGTCCGGTGTCCCAACCAAAAGTTACCATTGTAATACTGATCTCGGTTTTGCGCAGCTTGTAATTCTAGTGTCCATATTCTGAGCAGATCGTCAAGAAAGATTGTAGCACCATTAACTACCATCAAATCAATTACCTTGTTATTGGCAAGCACCATGAACAGATCTAGTCAGTAATTTGTCTTACCCAGCAGTGATGGCATCTTGCCATCTTAAGCTTCGCTAGTTAGTTGCATTATGTTCGATGTAATGTGTGTTTCTGTTACTACTCTTTTGCGTAATTAGTTATTTGCATCCTTGCTATTCGATAAACCCCCAAAAAAACCATGTATAAAAAAGTGTGGCTGCTGGGATTAGAGCCCAGGTCTCCACGGCCACAACGTGGAATTCTCACCACTAAACTACAGCCACTTTATGTAATTGGTTATTTCATCTTGTTCTATTCGATAAACCTCCAAAAAAAACCATGTATAAAAAACTGTGGCTGCTGGGATTCGAGCCCAGGTCTCCACGGCCACAACGTGGAATTCTCACCACTAAACTACAGCCACTTTGGTGCTGTTTTTCTGTAAATTCTCTATTAATTGTTAATAATCTTTCAGTTGGACAGCAGCATACGAGCGGGTGCTTCCGGACAGAGAAGATGCTCGTACAGGCTCTTTTTTTTTTTTTGCGACTATGCTCGTACAGGCTCGTGGCAGAGATGAAGCGTGCCGGAGGGCTGGTCGGAGGCTCGGAGCCCGCGCCTGCGGCTCCCGGATTGCCGGTGGCGGCGCCGCCCGCACTTCTCCTTCCACTCCTCGATCGTGGTGCCGCTGCCGGCATGCCATGCTGCAGAACAAGCTTCGTCCGTATTTTTCACTCACATTAAATCCGTCGAATCAACACAAGAAAAATCTGCCGAACGCAAACCTGATCTTGCAGATACTCGAAAATTTCAGCTAACCTTTATTTTGGTGGAGTTCAGCATTATTTTAAATTTTTGGATTTTAATATCCGAACTACCCCATCCGAATTTTCCAAATTACCCAAATGCCCACGGCACACCCAAACGAAACGAGCCGCTTCTTCCCCGTCTCCTGCTGGCTCGGTCGAGCGCGCCGCCCACTTCCCCGCTCGATCCCACCTGCCCGGGCGCCCCTTGCTCCACCACTCAATCCCGCCCGCGCCGTGCCTCCCCTGCTCGATCCCTAGCTCAGCAGTTCAAGGAACTCTCGCCTTTGCCCTCGGGCAAGGGCGGCCGCGGCTCTGTGCCGCGCGCGCCACCGCGCCAGCGGCCGCAAGCTCTGCAAGACGCCGCGCCGCGCGGGCCACGGCCGGGAGGCCCCGCGTCTCGTCGCCGCCGTTGCCACACGCCGCGCGGGCCACGGCCGGGCAGTGCTTGGAGAGGCGCGAAACGCACGGGCGCATCATTTCCGCTCCCCTGCCGATCTGAATCGTGTAAGCTCTGATCTGAAATTTCATCACCTCTGAGCTCCAATCTCATGCTCTGATCTTCTAAAATCTAATGCTATGGTCCGAATTACATGCTCTAATGAGAGCTCTGATATGAAATTAGTTCATTTTGAGCTCCAGTTGGATGCTCTGCTCCGAAATTTCAGAGCATAACTAGATGGTCGTACACACTCTGAGTCTTGTTTGTTTAGGACTTGGGTGCTAATCACTTCAGATGATTAGTTCTGTGCGAAAATTGCAATGTAAACACTTGGATTCTTGTGTAAAAGCCCGTTTTACTGATGCTGCTGCTAATTTTTGACACAAACATCAATTGTGCGTGGTTTACACAATTACACTGTTTAATTAATTTTCGTCACTTCTCTCGTATACAGAAGAATAAACTGAAAATCAATCATTCCAAGAAGGCGGAGATGGCTCGAAGCCCATGCGACCTCCGCCTTCTCCTCCTTGCTGCTGCCGCAGCTTTCATCTACATCCAAGTAAGGGAGCACACCTGCCTGTTATTTCTATCTCTTTGTACGCTGTTCGATTGAGGTTTCGGTGGTTTGGTCTCGGCATCCTAACCACATTGTTCTGTCCTACATTCAATTTCCATCCCTATGAGTGATCTATACTGATGTGGTCCCTCCCTTCAGGTGCGTCTCTTTGCAACACAATCCCATTATGCTGACCGTCTTGCAGAAGCAGTAAGTACCAACTATTTGTATGTCTTTGTTTCTATCCTTTTTTCATCTATGCAATTTCATTGTAGGTCTTCTTAATCTGTGGACTCACCATAGGACTAGAATCAAAATCATTCCATAACTCAAAGTTGCTTACACCTGTAATTTGTTCCATACAGGAAAGATCTGAAAATCAATGCACCAGCCAATTAAAGTCCTTAATAGATCAAGTCAGCATGCAGCAGGAGAAGATTGTAGCGTTGGAAGGTACAAAATTTAACTGGCACCTCCATTTGATTTTTTTTGGGCATCAAAACAGAAATCAAGCAAATCTATGAGTTGCTCAGATCCAATGGGTATTTAAGATTGTAACCTTTTTGGTAATGCAATAGAGATGAAGATACGCCAAGATGAAGAACGTGCACAGCTGAAGATTCTGGTACAGGATCTTGAAAGTATGGAATCATTTACCTTCTTGTAGCACTTGATTATTGATTTTGCTGGCCAGCCTTGTCTACTTCTGTTGAATTTCTTTGTCCTCTCTCATACCAGCCTTTTAGGCTGTGTAGAGTAACATCGTTCACCAGTCAGAACCTTACCAAACTGCAGCATTATGCACACTGTTCATTCCTTTATGCATTGTGCTCAATTCATAAACAGTTTGGCTGATGTTTCATCTTGAAATTAGCATTTTTTTTTCTTTCTTTATCGAATCAAAATATTGTTTCCCATGTCTCCCATAGATGAGAATATTTTAACCCATTATATGCTATGTGGACAAATTTGAGTAAAGCATGTTTAGAAAGAGCACTGCAATAAATGGAATTAACTATAGTAAAATTATGGTTGCTAAATGGTGTTGGTGCCAAAATACAGAAGCGAGACATCTGGTTCTAAAACCTTGGCAGTTGCCATCTGCATATCAGGCCCAAAGTTGTATATTTTCTTAACTGGATGCTATACTTCCTATGATGTCTATTCCACCTTTTGTAATTTCTAATCCTTTCCTAACATTTCTTTTAAATGCAGAAAGGAGTGTGCAAAAGTTACTAAACAAGAATGTGGTTCCTGTTGCTGCTGTTGTCATAATGGCTTGCAATCGACCGGACTATTTGGAGAGAACAGTTGAATCTATCCTGAAGTATGGTTCATATCTGAATCATTTGGTTTCAGAAAGCGAAATGTTCTATTCTACTCTTGATTCCCAAATAGGTTTCTAACTTGGTACTAGAACCCACCCAGTGTGGTTATACGATTATACAAGAATTATGTACATTTGTCAAAATTACATAAAGTTAACCCTATTGCATATAAATTACATATGAAGTTTATTTAAATAGATTTTCAGCTATTATGAATATTATAGGTATATGGCCACTTGTGGTACATATATATTCACTGCGACCTATTAATCCTGTTTAGCTCGACATAGCTTGGTGTATAGATACCCTTTCTAAATGATGAGTGAGGATAATACTTGTTCCAGGTATCAGACATCAGTTGCTTCAAAGTTTCCGCTTTTTATCTCTCAGGTACTTGAAACAGCAATTTCTGTTCTTGGATCCATTAAGTGTGTGGGACACCCAGTTTTTCATTGGTTCTTTTCTTGTCACAGGATGGAACAAATGGAGCTGTGAAAAGGAAAGCTTTGGATTATAAACAAATAACATATATGCAGGTGCAGAAATAAATGTTCTGATGGTTTTCAGAGCACTTTTATGCTTAGTTATCTAATAGTGCGGACCACGATCCATTGCATTCATGTACTATTTGAGGCATAAGTGGTTAGACATTCTCATTGAAAGATGATGCTCATAGTTGGAGTAATAGAATCATTTACACACTTCTCTTATTCCAGTCATGCACTTTAAATATTATTATGGTATTACCCCCTTGGATGTTCAAATACACTTATATGCTATTCAGCTCTGATGTAGGAAAAATAGGAAACCCTTGCATTATTTTGGTAGTATTTAGGGTTTGACATTTGTGTAGGCCACAAATAGGATGATGGTTGCGATTTCAGAATGAAATAGAGAATAGAGACCAAAAGACCCCTGATGTTTCCCTGTGGTGTCTGTTTTTACTGAGCCAAATGAGAGTGAAATTAAACTGCTCAATTGGAAACAAATGGTAATTGACAGAATATCAAACTCACATCTTATAGTGAATTTGAATGGTAGTATTTTTTTTGTCCCTTTGATTCATTCAATTGATTTCGAAGCAAAGTAGTTATCGATTCATTAGTTAAGAATTTCTGTGGTTCTTATGCTTTCTATATGTTGCAGCATGTGGACCTTGAACCTGTACGAACTGAAAGGCCAGGAGAATTGACAGCATATTACAAGATTGCTAGTAAGTGCTTCTTAACTGATGTACAGTGCTTAAGGTTTTTAATGTGGTTTCTAACACTTGCACTTTTCAGAACATTATAAGTGGGCATTGGATGAGCTGTTCATTAAACATAACTTTGCTCGAGTAATCATTCTAGAAGGTCTGACATTCATGATGATTCTTTGGCCGTTTATTATTTACATATTTTTCATTTCCAACATTTTTTTCATAATTTGTTAATAGATGACATGGAGATTGCCCCTGATTTTTTTGACTACTTTGAGGCTGCAGCTAAATTACTTGATAATGACAAGTATGTTACATTATTATCCTTTCTACCTGAAAAACTAAGGAATTCGATATATAATTTCTCTAATCACTTTCCTTTTGTTCAATAATTGTGGCATTTAAGGACGATTATGGCTGTTTCTTCTTGGAACGACAACGGGCAAAAGCAGTTTGTCAACGACCCAAGTTAGTACTATGATAGTCCTACTTCTCGAAATTTCTTCTTTATATAGAGGGAATACTACTCACTTTGCTATGCTCCATTTTGTAGAAGCACTTTACCGCTCGGATTTCTTTCCTGGGCTAGGATGGATGTTAACAAAGTCCACTTGGATGGAACTGTCACCAAAGTGGCCTAAAGCATATCCTTACTGCTGCCTAGATATTTTTTATTACTGCATATGCTATTTCCCCACCTTTTATCATTTAATTCTTCCTTGACGAGATTTTACTTATTGGGATGATTGGGTGAGGCTAAAGGAGGTACATGGAAACCGGCAATTCATACGCCCGGAGATCTGTAGAACATACAATTTTGGCAAACATGTACGTCGGCATTGTTCCTTAATTTATTTAATTAAAATAGGAATAGGAATATCAATCACCACTACCAAATTTCTTCATGTGATACAGACTAACACTTAGCAGTCAAAGATGAATATACAGTGAAACACACCACATTTCTTCGTGCAATGGAAACCGCCGATAACAATTCGTTGTCAGATTACTGTCCCCACATTTACACTTCGTCATTATGCTCTCTTTGCAGGGATCAAGCTTGGGACAATTCTTTGAGCAATATTTGGAGCCCATTAAGTTAAATGATGTTCATGTATGCAACACTTCCAATATTAATCATTTGTATTCCTGCTACAAGCTATTTGTTGCTGAAATACACTTGTTCCATATTTGTGGACACAGATTGACTGGAATTCAGAGGATCTGAGTTACCTTGGGGAGGTAAGAACTAATTTGGATTTCGAAGGCTGCCTGCCATTCACATAAGAAAGTGCCTAATCATTTTTGTCCTTGCAATACTTCAAGGATTTTTCAACAAAATTTGGAAAAGAGGTGGCTAGTGCCACCCCTCTCCAGGGATCGGATGCTGTGTTGAAAGCCCACAACATGGCTGCAGATGTAAGGATCCAATACAACGACCAGGAAGATTTTGAGCGGATAGCTCGTCAATTTGGAATATTTGAAGAATGGAAGGTCAATTCTTAACCCAAATGTAGATTGTTTTCTTAGTTATGTGAAGCAAAAGTTTTTCATATGTTGTAGAGGTAGTTTTTTTGCTCTGTTAGCAATTGCCTATTTGGATTTGAAAAGTGGTAAAGTGTATCTTGATTTTTTTTTCTTGGAAAAAAATTCTAGGATGGCATCCCAAGAACAGCTTACAAAGGAATTGTGGTCTTCCGATACAAGAGTAGTCCGAGGCGGATATTTCTTGTGAGCCCAGATTCTCTTCGTCAGCTAGGGGTATAGTGGTGTTGAGAAGATAAATTTCACCATGGAGCCTGTGGTGAACCCTTCTTTTATCAAATGGCAAATGTCGGCGGGTGTGTTTATTGATTTCTGGCATGGAGCAACCGGGATACATGGCGAAGGAAATTTTGAGAAGTGGTTGTCTTTAGCCCAAGGGCCAAGGCACTGAGTAATGGGGGGATGGGCTTGGTTTATTGGAACATTTGCAAGATTAATCATCAACATTATATTTTTTCCGATGAATCCGTAAATATTTAGTTAGCAAGGGATTTTAATCCTAGACTATATTTAGGGGTTTACACGATGCTGTGGTATTACTGGTATACACACATATTTGCATGTAACAGCAGGGTAATAGCTTACCTGACAGGTTGACATACTCATCTTTATGGTAAAAAGGAAAGGTGATTTCATTATTGGTAACATCCAGCTAATCGCTAGATACATGCAACATTCAGGTACAGCATTACAGGATGGGGGTGGGATTTAGCTGACCTCTGCTCACATGTATGCGATTGATTTGCCTGGATTTGAGTAGGAATCTGAGATGGCCACAAAACATCACCGTTGGGTATTCTAATGGGTTTTCATGCTGAGTATCTAAATAATCAACGGTAGCATTTTGTCACTTACCTTTTTTTTCAGTTGGTTGAATTTAATTATTTCGAGACCTCGACCTAGTACTTCCTCCGGTTCCGTATTAGAAGTCGTTTAGGACAGTGACACTAACCAAAGCACAACTTTGACTTCTCTTTTCTATAAAAATATTTATTGAAAAGTTATATATGTATATTCTTATGAAAGTAATTTCCAAGACAAATCTATTTATATGATTTTCACATTTTCAAATTCAACGACTTAAAAGTTATTCATGATTTATATTCTCAATGTTTGACTCAAACTTTATCCTAAACGACTTCTAATAGGGAACCGGAGGGAGTACTGTTACTCGAATTTTCTAAATTTATTTCATGATTTAACCGGTGTTATTCTTTTAGTGGTAGATGATTTGTCCGTAGTTGTCGACGTCACTAGTAATTTTGTCAACCTCGATGATTTGGCAGCTTAGTCTTTCGGATGTGCTTGTAGAGGTAGGGTTGCATGTGTGTATTCGTAAAGGTGAGTGCTTTTGTGTTTGTGAGTTTACATATGTACTGTGTCATCGAAAAAAGAACAAAGAGGAAACTCTTGGCATGTATTACTGATCTCGCGCGCATTGCATTCATGGGAAAACCAAGAAACGATTTTTCTGATATACTGCTCATTGTCCAGCTGAATGCCTTCATTTTCCTCTATTCTTCTGTAGCACACTGTAACACTTTCGTTTGTTTGTGGTAAATATTATCCTACCATGACCTAACTAGGCTCAAAAGATTCGTGTTGCGAAGTACATCAAAACTGTGTAATTAGTTATTTTTTTACCTATATTTAATACTCCGAACTTATGTCTTTTGGCGTATTTAATGTGATGTGATGGAGAGAGAGTGGAGAAAACTGCAGTCTGCAAGTTTCTTCATGCCTTCTGCTTGGACATGAACACGGGTTGGCAGTCTGCAGTCTGCAAGCTAGCGCGGGTTGGCAGTGCAACGAAGAATGATAGTCACGGAGGTGAAGCAGCAGCGTCCCGCTCAACCAGTCCAGGACAGGAGCACGGCGCGCGCGGGATCTCCTGCAGTCCTGCTCTCCTGCGCCCGCGCGAGTGGCAGCTGGAGGCGAAGGTCTGACGCCAGCGGCATGGCGAAGGCGTCGGTGGTGACGAGAGATGCTCCAAGCCCAGCAAGCTGAGGACGAGCGAGCGTGTCGCGGAAGCGCGTTCGCCGATGGATTGGAGGGCAGGGAGGGCGTGGTTGCACCGGCGAAGTCAGCTAGATACGCTGCTGATGCAGCTGCCGTTCAGTTCCTCTGTTCTTTTTTGAAAAAATTAGAACGGAAACCAGCTCCTCTGTTCCAATTCTGTGCAGATCAAGGAAACAAAAAGGCTAGGAGTATGTCGGATTCCACTCCATGACAGATTGCAGATTGGCGGCGAGTGGCAGTCTGCGGTCATCTGCGCGCGCGAGAAGCCCGGTACAGGTAGTGCCGGCCCTAGCCTGATCTCGAGGGCCCTCTGGCAAACTTGTCGCAATGGACTTTTGAAATCCGAACTTTAAATAAATAATATGTACACACTGTTTTTTCTTGCAAGTTGAAGAGTTTTTTTTTGCGATTTTACAAAAATAAATGACCGATCCAAAAAATTTCAAAAGTAGTTTCGAACTGCCGTTTGCAACGGCGGCGGCAGGCTCCAACTGCCGTTGACAACAGCGGTTGAAGGTTCAAGCGCCGTTGCAAACGACAGATGCTTCAACCGCCACCTTTATTCGTCGGCATTCGGCAAGCCTACGCCAGCGGGCCTCAGGATGCAACTGCCGTTGCCAACGGCGGTTGGCCGCGTGGGACCGTGGTGCAGGCACCACGCGCCATTGAAAACGCCGGTTTAAGCAACCACTATTGCCAAACGGCGGTTAGTTGCCCACCCATATATAAGTCCGAAAATTCCCCGAAAATATCATAAAAATTCCGAAAAAAAAGAAGAGAGGGTGGAGAGGAGAAGGAAGGGAGTGAGGTGGTGGCGGGGGAGAAGTAACGAAGCTTTGCCGAATCTCTCGTTTCAGGTTTGTAGCCGTTTGAACTCTCTCTCTTTTTAAGCAGATTTGCATAGATCTAAACGATTAGATGACAATTTTGTTTAACTTCATTTAAGTAGTGCAGTGTATTAGAGTTAGTAGTAGATTATGATAAAATAAATTTAGTAGTTTTAGTAGATTATGATTTAGTAGATTTAGCAGTTTTAGTAGTATTATTACAAGTATTTTAGTTCAGAATCAGTAGATCTAGTGGAGTTAAGTTTAGATTAGTTATTAATAGTGGTCGTTGCACTGTATGTTCTCAAGCATGTCAGAGAAACTTTCTGTCCAAGTGTATTTTGGACCAGGAGAAGTTAGGTATGGTCCTCAAGGAGTTGACTTGTCAATGTTTAGGATTTAGGATAGTCACGAGAAATGTTAAAAATGTTGCGGACAGAAGTTGGGAGGCCATAACCACCTGGTTGTACAAAGTATTTTCACTAGATTCAGAGCAATATGAGCTGTCCATAATGGCACTATTCAACAGAAGTCATCCAATGTTTTGGGAGCTTATGCCACTTGAAGGCACTAGAAATTAGAGGAATTATGTCAGAAATGCATGTCAAAGTCGTTGTCTGGTGGTTCTGTTTGTGCAAGTTTATGACAAGTCTCAAGTGAATCGGGCACCCGAGGGTGGTGAAAAGGGTGGAGGTGAGGGTGCTGAAGAGGGTGAAGAGAGTGATGCACTAGATTAGGAATGTTGTAATCGGTTTTCAAAATTCCCTAAGACATGTTAGGATTAGCGTCGTACGTGTCATTGCAAATTTGTGTGTCGCAGACCAGTGTCCTTTTAACTAAAAAATAAATAAAATTCAAACGTCATTTGAAATGGTGGGTGTCAGGACTCTAACTGTTGTTTCAAATGGCGGCTGGAGGCTCTAGTTAGCCACCGTTTGAAACGGCGGTTGTGCCAACCACCGGCGGTTGGATCCCTGCCCGCGTGCCACGTCACTGACGCCGTTTGCAACGACACTTGATCCTTCAACCACTGTTAACAACGGCGGTTGGAGCCTGCCGTCATTGCAAACGGCGGTTCGAGGCTACTTTTGAATTTTTTAGATCGAGCATTTATTTTTGTAAAATCACAAAAAATATAAAAAATTCAAATTGAAAATAAATGGATTGATATATTTTTAATTTAACATGTTCATAATTATCAAGAGCATTATATATTAAAATAGCAGTATATTTGTACTTCTAGAATTAATATGATACAAAAATCATAAAAGATACTTCTTTGGTCGTTTTTTATGAAAACTACAACATTGAGATCAATATTGTTCGATATAGCCTTCTCTGTGGTGCATATAGCCAAGCCATTTAATCTAGTGACATAGTTGTTCTCAAATAGTTCTTGCACAATTTCAATTTTAGGAAACATCTTTCAGCCGAAGTTACCATCACAGGTACAATTAAGAGGATTTGATAGGCAACCGAAACATTTGGATGGCAATATGCAACCATAATAACAAAGTCTAAAATCAAAATCCTAAATGTTGACATCGGATTAAATTGAGGTGCTTGATTAGATAGACCGGCCTATCTATAGTTGTACATATACATACTTGAGTTTGGGCCCCACCTAACTTGGGCCCTCGGCCGTCGCACATGCTGACCTACCCCTAGGGTCGGCACTGTATAGCAGACTGAGCACAGACAGCAACGCGCTCGCGGAGCGACAAGGTACCAGCACCGGCGCCCCGCCCCCCGCGCGACGCAGAGGAGCGTGGAGGTGAAGACGTGCATGTATATGTTTCCCAATCCCAGGCGCTCCATGTTCCACTCGAACACGCAAAACGTGCACACCAGGTGCAGCGCTGCCACCGTCGGTGAGGTACAACAGCCCGCTGGCCCATTCCGCATGGTGACCGCCAACTGCCATTGTCGTACCGCGACACGACAACGGCTGTCGTACTCGTCCGCGGCCTCCTGGTCGTCGGTGCACGCCGAGAGAAGGAAGGACCTTTCTGTCGAGCGGGCCATACACCATGTAAAGCGCGACGATGTTGACGGTGTATTTTAGTACACCAAACATGTTCATTACACTTTGGTTTGGACTTGATTATGAAACTAACCCGCCACTAGGCACACTAATGATATAACAAGTTCATTTTTGTATGTGCATTTGGAAGTGTTATGTTTTTGCAGGAAAACATGGACATAAAGGACGGAGTCACAACAAGTTCAAAGGAGCAATTTAGGAGTCCCGTTCGTGTTTGAGAGCATGATGAAACCACTCCCAAAGGTGGCAAGGACCGAAGTGTTACAAATCAACATCCTCGAGGATTGAAGCGTAAAAGACCGAACTTCATGCGACAAGACCCTCCATCTTGGACGCGAGGATGACATCGTCAAAATGGTGCAAATGGAGGGGGCAAAGTGCAAAATGACAGGAGGACCCACGTGCACGAAGGGGCGACCAAACCGGGCTGAAGTGGGTCTGGGCCGGTCGGCCCAGGCCGGCCGGCCTGGCCCATCCCCGAGGCGGTTCGGTCCCCCGTTTCTTGAGTGTGAAGATGAGTCAACCCTAAGTACGGGGAGGCGCCACCATTCGCAGAGAGAGAGCCATTCGCCCGAGAGGCCGTCCACAAGCTAGAGAGAGAGAAGAGGAGGGAGATCATTCGCAAGAAGGATCGCTCTACTCGAAGGAAGCAACCACAAGTGGAGGAGGACGTCGAGGCCCTGCCAAGACACCCCCGGAGGAGAAGGAAGACACCGTCGGAAGCGTCACCATGATCAACGGTGCTATGTCTAGCACCTTGATGGGGTAATCTTCTCATTTGTCCATGGGTTGTAATCGATCTTGAGATGTAATCGCTACTTTGAATGGTTATCTATCTATCAGCTAGTGTTGAAGATGCTTTATCGTTTAAGGTTAGCTACCATGCTGTGTAGGGAGTATAGATCTCAATGCTCCCTTGGAACCATTCAATACGCTGTGTCCATCATAGGTCTAGTCACGAATACCTCCGCATAGTGACAGTACGGGGGGAGGGAAAGGGCGAAACCGTGGTCACAACCCCCGATAGATTAGATCGGTTTTCATATCTTAAACGGTTGCATGTTCAAGTATCGTAGACCCTTGGGCAAGTGTCTTTTATATATCTTGTTGGTTTAATTGTTCTCTCTTGTGTAGCGTAGTAGTTCTCTAGATTAACCGTAGATTAGGGTTTGGTTAAGTTAGTGAGTAGCTAGATCAAACGCTTGTAACCCCCTTGCTCCGCGGATTGATAAGAACCTAGGGAATCCCCGTGGTGAAAAAGGTGTAGGTCCGTACGCTTGCGGATCGTAGGTGGATACGAGTTTTATCCGTCAACATGCCCCTTTTTCTGGTGCCATTGCCGGGGAGCAAGCCAGTTTACATCATTTGGTTTTGCATCTAATTTTGTTTTAGTTTTTGTTTATCGCTATTTGCTAACATCTAACCCCTATTACCTAGAAAACCACTTTGTTTTGTTTTTGTTTTTATTTTGTTGTCTAGATGGCGTTCGTCAACCACCCTGTGGAAGAGCCGGAGAAATCGCTAAGGGATTACGCTAGTCCTCGATGTGAAGACATAAAGGTACAAGAGTCGGATTCGAAGCTCGAAGCGACCAAGTATGAAATCAAAGCTAGGATCATCGAGATGGCGGCGGCAACCCCGTTTGAAGGGATGGATACGGAGAACCCATATAGATACATAAGGCATTTCACGACGTTATGCAACATGGTGTGTCAAGGAGTTCCCGATGAATGGTTCAAGTGGAATCTCTTCCCTTACTCACTTGCCGGCGAAGCAAAGACGTGGTACTCATTTGCGTCCTTTGAAGTTGAAGGCAATTGGAACAAGTTGACGAAGAAATTTTGCGAGAAGTTTTTTCCAATTAGCAAGGTTCAACATCTAAGGAGGCAAGTGATCACCTTCACGCAAGGAGAAGAGGAAGGGATAGACCAAGCTTGGAATAGATTTAATGAGTTGATTGAACAAGGACCAAGACTCGGTTTCTCCGGTGACGTACTCTTGCATACATTTTTCTTTTCCTTAACCCCTAGTTGCATGGAACATGTTCAAATATGTGCAGGTGGGGATCTCATGGAGAAAACACTCACGGAAGCCGCTCAACTTTTACAAAAGATTAGCAAAGCGGTGGCCATGCGAAGAGATTGGGAAACAAGACTTTCGGGAGAGCCGGAACAAAATTCAAGGATGAAGACATGTGCTGAAATTTCTAAAGAGGCAACCCCGGAAGATAAGAAAGAGGAGCCAATCCCGGAAAAGCTTGAAGAAGTACACATCAAGATAAGAACTACCCCAAGCGTTTACTTCGCCAAATCAAATGAAACAAACAAAAGGAGTATGTCAAGCGCGAAGCCATTAAGAGAGTTCGAGCATATGGATTGGGTTCCAATCGATTACGGAGAAATATTCGACAAGAGAAGACTGTTCCCTAACCAAAAAGGGATAGCGAGAGCATTGGAAGCGGATTTCCCACCGGAAAAGCAAGCGGAAAATTTATACGATCTTGAAACCACCGGTGAGATCTTTCAAAAACTCTTTAGTGATGATGAAGTGGATCCGGATCACTTAGCCGAGGTGAAAAGAATCATGGGAATCAAGTCCGAAGCATCGACATATGCTCGCCTCGCCGAAGTTTATGCAATAGGATCCGACCAAGAGGAGAAGATGACACCACTCTTGAGTTGCGAGATCAACGGAGTTCAATGCAAAGCCTTATGCGACATCAGAGCCCAAGTAAGTGTCCTATCCTCCAAAATTTACGATAAAGTTCAAGACCATAACCTAGACTTAGCTCCAACTTCAACAAAGTTAATTATGGGAGATGGTAGAACTATTAGACCTTTAGGTATTGCTTGCAATATTAATGTAATCATCTCTGGAAAGTGCATACCAACCGACTTCTTTGTTATAGATGCTTACCATAGTAATCATGATCACATAATCCTAGGTAGGCCTTTTCTTAAGTTGGTTGATGCCGTGTTGGATGCCGAGAAGGCAAAGTAACAATAAACCTTAATGGAAAGAAGTACACATATAATTTTCTCCGCGTTTCTAGTCATCCTTCACCTTTTCCTCCCGAAGACGAAGAAGTAGAGGAGATAGGTAGTCTTTGTTTTGTTGAAACCCTTAGAGACCCGCTGCAAAGAGCAATGGAGAATCAATCTAATGATCAACAAGACAAGGAACTAGAGGAGGCAACGAAGGGATTAGAACCACAAGATGGAAGCGTGGAGGAAGAAAGATTTGAAGACATAGGAGACATTAAACCCGAAGAGCCACGAGTGCCCGAGGTGGATCTCAAACCTTTGCCCAAAGGACTAAAGTACGAATTTTTGGGCCCAGACAAGACTTATCCAGTCATCGTGAGCGACGAGTTGAGTCCCGAAGAAAATGAGAAGTTGCTGAATTTATTGAAAAAGCATAGGAAGGTGATTGGATATTCAATCAATGATCTCAAAGGACTTAGCCCAGCCTTTTGCACTCATCGTATACCTATGGAAGACCAATGTAAGCCCGTAGTGGACCATCAAAGGAGGCTAACTCATGCCATGCGTGAGGTAGTAAAGAAGGAGGTAATCAAGTTACTTGATGCCGGAATCATCTACCCGGTGCCGCATAGCGAATGGGTGAGCCCGGTACATTGTGTGCCGAAGAAAGGAGGCTTAACCGTGGTGAAGAATGAGAAGAATGAGTTAATACTGCAAAGAACCGTGACCAGATGGCGGATGTGTATCGATTATCGAAAGCTAAATAAAGTAACGAAGAAAGATCACTTCCCCCTACCGTTCATTGACGAGATGCTCGAGAGATTAGCGAACCACGCTTATTTTTGCTTTCTCGACGTGTACTCGGGGTTCATGCAAATTCCCATTCACCCGGATGATCAACACAAGACAACATTTACATGCCCTTATGGAACGTTTGCATATAGAAGGATGCCCTTCGGTCTATGCAACGCTCCGGCCTCTTTTCAACGTTGCATGATGGCAGTGTTCTCGGAATTCATCGAAGAAATTGTCGAGGTGTTCATGGATGATTTTTCTGTTTATGGGAAGACGTTCATGGATTGCTTGGCAAACTTAGACAAGGTTCTCACGAGGTGTGCGGAGGTCGATCTAGTGCTAAATTGGGAAAAGTGCCACTTCATGGTAAAGCAAGGCATAGTGCTCGGACATGTTATATCCGAGAGAGGAATTGAAGTGGACAAAGCTAAAGTGGAGACGGTTGAGCAACTCCCACCTCCAACGGATGTTAAGTCCTTGAGGAGCTTTCTAGGCCATGCCAGATTCTATAGAAGATTTATTAAGGACTTCTCAAAGATCACTAAGCCTTTAACACAACTCCTTCAAAAGGATGTGGCTTTTGACTTTGATGAGAAGTGCTTAGCGGCATTCCGGACCTTGAAAAGTGCTTTGGTGAGTGCTCCCATTATTCAACCTCCGGATTGGAGCCAACCTTTCAAGATCATGTGTGATGCAAGTGACTACGTCGTAGGGGTGGTTTTAGGTCAAAGAAAGGAAGGCCGAGTTCACGCCGTATATTACGCTAGTAAAACTCTTAGTGAGGCACAATTAAATTGTGCCACTACGGAAAAGGAGTTGCTAGCGGTTGTGTTTGCCTTTGAAAAATTCAGATCTTACATTGTGAACTCAAAGGTCATTGTTTACACCGATCACGCGGCCATCAAGTATCTTTTGGCTAAGAAGGACGCTAAACCAAGGTTGATTCGTTGGATCCTTCTTCTCCAAGAGTTCGATATGGAGATTCGTGATAAAAAGGGGGTGGAAAATATTGTGGCCGATCATTTGTCTAGGATGAACCGTGGACAAGATGATAAAGAGCCCATAGTGGACAAGATGAGAGATGACCACCTCTACCAAATACTCGACAAAGATACTTGGATGATCGATATCATTCGAGCAATTCGGAGGATGCCTCTTGATCACTTAGATAAAAATACTCAAAGGAGGATAGTCTCCGAAAGTCGAAAATATTTTTGGGATTCACCTTATCTCTTCAAACTTGGGAATGATGGAGTTATGAGAAGATGTGTACCAAGAGAAGAGAAGCAAGAGATTTTGAGAAAGTGCCACTCGGCGGAGTACGGTGGACACTATAGCCATTTTCGGACCCAAGCAAAAGTGTGGTCCAGCGGATTCTTTTGGCCGGAGATGCATGAAGATACTAAAAGATATGTTGCGTCATGCCCCGAATGCCAAAGAACCGGAAATATTTCTCAAAGGAATGCCATGCCTTTGAAATATAATCTACAAATCGATTTATTCGATGTTTGGGGAATAGACTTCATGGGGCCCTTCAAAAACCCATATGGATTTGAGCACATCCTAGTCATGGTTGATTATGTGTCTAAGTGGGTAGAGGCCATGCCATGTCGTAAAGCTTCCACGGAGGAATCCATCGCTATGATCAAGAGTGTGATTTTCCCTCGCTTCGGTACTCCGAGAATTTTGATAAGCGATGGAGGAACTCACTTCACCGGGAAGAACTTTAAGAAGTGCTTGTCCAAGTTAGGGATTGAACATAGAGTCTCTACAGCTTATCATACACAAACCAACAGACAAGTGGAAACATCGAATAGGCAACTAAAGAGCATCCTTAACAAAACTATAGAGAAGGGAGGCAAGGATTGGTCAAAGAAGTTGGATGGAGCTTTGTGGGCATATCGAACAGCGTTCAAGACACCGATAGGTATGACCCCTTATCAATTTGTTTATGGCAAAGCTTGTCACCTTCCGGTTGAGTTAGAACACAAAGCCTATTGGGCTATAAAAGAGATGAACCTCGATCTAGACGCCGCGGTGGTAAAACGGAGAATCCAAATAAGCGAGCTAGAGGAGATGAGGTTAAAAGCTTACGAAAATGTGAGCATATACAAAGAGAGAATTAAAAGGTGGTATGACAAAAGATTGAAGAAGAAGGAGTTCAAGGAAGGAGATAAGGTCCTCCTCTATAATTCGAGGTTTAAAACCTTCGGAAAAGGGAAATTGCAAAGCAAGTGGGATGGACTTTACATTGTTCATTCGGTGCTCTCCAATGGAGCGGTAACCATCATGGATATGAAAGGTGATCAATTCATGGTGAATGGTCAACGACTTAAGGTTTATTACGAACCCGACGTTGTGCCCCTTCACCACATTGATGTTTTCATCATGGAGGATCAGCCTGAACGTCAAGCCTAGGACGTAAAACAAGGTGAGCATTTTGTAAATATCTCTTCTTTTATTTTTCTAGAGTTTCTCGCGAAGTTTTACCAGGCCAACTTTTTCACATGGGCTAGCAATTGAAAAATAGTGGGGCACACAAAAAACCAGACCGAACCGGCCTGCGAACCAGGGCAGGCCGGCCGGCCCGGTCGGATCGGCCCAGGAGGCCTGGGTGGCGGTTCGCCCCCGGTTTCTTCTGGGACGCGCGTCTTCGACTTCCTCGTTTGGTCAGAAAATTTTAGGGAAGTCAAGAAAAGGAAAAGATGGGTTCTAGGGCATTCCTTCCGAACTATTTAAAGGGACGAGATGGGAGCTCGGGAATCCATCCCAATTCACATCCTTTTGCACCCAAGCAGCAGCCATGACGTCCCCAAGGAGCGTGGAGATCAAGCTAGGTGCCGAGAAGCCTTTGAAGCCGGAGGAGGCGAAGCGATGTGAGCTCAAGCCATCAATGGAGATCAAAAGGACCGCCCGCATCCGTTGTGGAGGGTGTGTCCCGACCGGGCCAATCGCATCTCGCCACCACGTCAAGGAGGAGAGGGTCTCTACTCCCGTCCGTAGATCGGAGCGCATCCGAGGCATGAAGAGGAAAGACTACAAGGAGGTGTCGCCCGAGCCGAGAGATTACGGGGGGAGTGACTACTCCGATGACCGCAGCCCGAGCTCGTGGGCAGCCATCGGGAGGGACGACAACGACCTCTTCTATTGGGAAGAGGTGCCCAAGGAGAAGACTCCCGAAGGTCCTAACGGTGACGGAGATCCCGACGACGGCGGAGATGGCGACAACGGCGATGACCCTGGCGATGTCGACCCTTTTGGGATGCATCCGTTATGTTGTGCGGCTTGCCGTCACTCCATCTCGGAGCTCTACGCATCGGTCGATGAATGTTTCCTGGCTATGGAGGCAACTCATGGAGGACTTGGAACGAGTGGTCAAGGACGACTACAAATTCCTCAATCGGAACGTGCGGAAGTTGTTTGGCATGGTGGGCAACATGAAGAACAAGTGGTGCAAGAGCTGTGGAAAGTTCCACTAGGAAATAGAGTTCCCCCCCTTAGGTTTTTGTAAGATACGACGAGGACGTCGTATGGTTTTAGCGTGGGGGAGAGCTAGCTAGCTAGATCCTTTTGCCTAAAGTTTAGTTCGGTTTGGTTTAGATTTCGCGAGAGTTTGAGAGTCTTAAAGTTTTAGGTGTGCTTTTTAATTTTTCAAAGTTTAAAGTGTCTTAAATTTAGTGTTCGAGTCAAGAAAATCAAATAAATAGTGTCCTTTCAATTTTTGTCTCTTGCAATGCTTTTCTTTCTTTACTTGTATGTTTGTCTTTAGTTTTTGATATATAAACATGAGCGCTTGGTTTAAAACATTTACCGTGGTGCTTAGTGGAGTTTTTACCTTTAAAAGTACCCGCATCATGCTTTGATCTAGAACTTCGTTTCGGTTGTGCTAAGTTTGATGCTAAAATTGGAGGAATTTAATTCTGAAAATTATTGAAAAACCCTTGTAATAAAGGTTAGCGAATTCTCTTTTTCCAAGTTGAGAGACTAAGAAAAATCCTATACAAAGCCAATCCAATATTCGCTCCATCATAAGTGCGGTTTGCATAATAGTTGGGCTAGGATCCTTCTCTCTTGGAAGTTTTAATTTCGAGCAATGATCATGTCCTTGTGTTTATCTTTTATTGCTAGCCTCGTCATGCATTCGGTAACGAGACTCTCACATCAAAAGTCCCGTACATCACCGAATTCCATACCCAAACCATAATATCTCTTTTGTACATCGTATTCCTTGAACACAACCTATGTTCGAAGTTTCGTCTCGTCTCTAGGATGGTTTTTATTTTAAATTCAGATTGTGTTGCAAGAAGAGATGAGTAAAGAGCTTTGAAAGAGAGGTAAAGATGTCAAGAGAGAGAGAAGTAAAGGAAAATATATGTGTATGGAAAAGAAAAAAAAGAGAGAAAAGAAAAGTAAAGAAATAAGAAAGAAAGAAAGAGGAAAGGCAAGAAAGATAAGAAGAGGGATGAATCAAGTGAAGGTTAAATAAAGTGCAAGGAAGGATGTTGCGTTGTTGTTGAGAGACGAAACTTTCATTCCTTTTCCAACCATGTGCAATCCGACAACGAGGACGTCATTGGTCCTCGTAGTCTTATTTTCTTTTGCCTTTGCACATGTCCACCATTCTATATCTTCTTATCCTTGATATCCCTACATTATGGTTTAATTCTCATGATCATTGGCTTTGAAAGGTAAACAACCATTAAAGGAATTTCTTAGCTTGACAATACTTATGTTGACTACACTAGCCATACCCATAGCTCCACTTTACATAATATATGAGAGACTTATGGGAGGTGAGAGTTTATGAATTGTTTAGGATAGCCACTTCATATGAGCGACATGTGAGAACTTGGAGAAAGGTTTTTGTCTAATACTTGATGCAGGAATTTTATTTTTGAAAAATCATGAAAACCCTCCAATGGAAGTAAAGAAGTAAGCATGGCTGGAATTGAGGACATCAAGTGAAAAGTGTGAGTTGTGGGGTAAATCTCGATTTGGTAAAAAATCTAAACGCCCATGTTTGTGTATCATGATCATTGTCTTATATTTATTATATTAAAGATAAAAGATTGACTAACTTGTGAAGGAAGAATTAGCGGAGCACGTTTTCAACACCTTAGACAAAAGTTCTTTTATGGGTGCTTGCTTGAGGACGAGCAAGATCTAAGCGTGGGGGAGATGTTGACGGTGTATTTTGGTACACCAAACATGTTCATTACACATTGGTTTGGACTTGATTATGAAACTAACCCGCCACTAGGCACACTAATGATATAACAAGTTCATCTTTGTATGTGCATTTGGAAGTGTTATGTTTTTGCAGGAAAACATAAACATAAAGGACGGAGTCACAACAAGTTCAAAGGAGCAATTTAGGAGTCACGTTCGTGTTTGAGAGTATGATGAAACCACTCCCAAAGGTGGCAAGGACCGAAGTGTTACAAATCAACATCCCCGAGGATTGAATCGTAAAAGACCGAACTTCATGCGACAAGACCCTCCATCTTGGACGCGAGGATGACATCGTCAAAATGGTGCAAATGGAGGGGGCAAAGTGCAAAATGACAGGAGGACCCACGTGCGCGAAGGGGCGATCGAACCGGGCCGAAGTGGGCCTGGGCCGGTCGGCCCAGGCCGGCCGGCCTGGCCCATCCCCGAGGCGGTTCGGTCCCCCGTTTCTTGAGCGTGAAGATGAGTCAACCCTAAGTACGGGGAGGCACCACCATTCGCAGAGAGAGAGAGCCATTCGCCCGAGAGACCGTCCACAAGCTAGAGAGAGAGAAGAGGAGGGAGATCATTCGCAAGAAGGATCGCTCTACTCGAAGGAAGCAACCACAAGTGGAGGAGGACGTCGAGACCCTGCCAAGACACCCCCGGAGGAGAAGGAAGACACCGTCGGAAGCGTCACCATGATCAACGGTGCTATGTCTAGCACCTTGATGGGGTAATCTTCTCATTTGTCCATGGGTTGTAATCGATCTTGAGATGTAATCGCTACTTTGAATGGTTATCTATCTATCATCTAGTGTTGAAGATGCTTTATCATTTAAGGTTAGCTACCATGCTGTGTAGGGAGTATAGATCTCAATGCTCCCTTGGAACCATTCAATACGCTGTGTCCATCATAGGTCTAGTCACGAATACCTCCGCGTAGTGACAGTACGGGGGGAGGGAAAGGGCGAAACCGTGGTCACAACCCCCGATAGATTACATCGGTTTTCATATCTTAAGCGGTTGCATGTTCAAGTATCGTAGACCCTTGGGCAAGTGTTTTTTATATATCTTGTTGGTTTAATCGTTCTCTCTAGTGTAGCGTATTAGTTCTCTAGATTAACCGTAGATTAGGGTTTGGTTAAGTTAGTGAGTAGAGCTAGATCAAACGCTTGTAATCCCCTTGCTCCGCGGATTGATAAGAACATAGGGAATCCCCGTGGTGAAAAAGATGTAGGTCCGTACGCTTACGAATCGTAGGTGGATACGAGTTTTATCCGTCAACAGGCGACGACGGGAAACCGAGGCCGAGAGGCATGCAGCATGTAGTCCGCTATTTGCTATAGCTCCTCATAGCGGCTGGTAACAACCACTATTTGTCATAGCCCACTATTTAAAACTTGAGTGAATTTCACTATAGGTCTATGAACTTTTTTCAAGATTATATCTAGATCCGCAAAATAAATAAGTGGTCATCTAGATCCATGAACTTTTAAAGAGCAGTCATATAGGTTCATGAACTTTTAAAGAGTTGTCGTCTAGGTTCAATACGGTGGCGACGAGCCTCATGGCAGCAGGATGCGCGGAGGTGGTGTTGCTTCGACAGTGGAGGAGCGGGCAGCACCGTGCCCTACCTTCGGTCGAGCATGGCTCGTCGCCACCACTTTGACCTAAATGATCGCTTTTTAAAAATTCATGGACCAAGATTATTTATTTAATTTGCGAATCTAGATGAGACATCGGAAAAGTTTATTAACCTGGATGACTTTTTTTAGTTTGTGAACGTAGATGAAATCTCGAGAAAAGTTTATAGACCTACAGTGAAATTCACTCAACAAGTGACGCAGGTAGGCATGTAGCGGCCGTGACCAGCAAGAAGAGCTCACGCTAGGGCGGAGGCCGCGCCCTCGAACGCAAAGGTCAGTCGCCTCCACTTGCATTGTGGCCCGGCCGGTGAATGGGGAGGAAGGATCGACTGTGTTCGAGTTCGGCCAGACCGGCGCGGAGGTTTATCGACGCGGATGAACGCCGCCAAGTCTGTCTGTGTGCTTGGTCACTGTCGGCAATGTCGGGTGGTGTCGTTGCAGGACTGGTAGAACAGATACGCTGGTGATGCAGAGCCAAAGAGTTGCCGCTCAGTTCCCCTGTTCCAATCCTGTGCAGATCGAGGAAAAGATAAGATGCTTGTGTGATTGTGTCGAAGAGGATTCCATATTTCCATCCCATGACAGAGATTTACTGTGATATGATGAAGACTGAGCAATTTAATGGGATGCTTGATGGATAGTTCAGAGTCCTATGCTGACGTGCAATCTGAACAGCATCAACCATCAGAATATTTTCAGCAGCAGTTTTTTTTTTCTTTGAGCATGAATTTTTCAGCAAGCAGTTTTGCACTACAGTTTGCTGCACAGCGGAGCTGGGCACTTTCGTTGGTCCCAATTTGTATCTGAAGAGCAGGCTTTACCATCTGTTCAAACAATTCTCAGCAACTTCGATCCCCGCGGCATTCGAGTTTCAGGTCGTCATGGAAACTACAATGATGAATTTCATCAAAAAAAAAACTACAATGATGAATGCTTGCTATACTCTAAACGCAAGTTGTTTGTGGTAAAACCGTTTGAATTTATCAGTACTACCACGGGTTGAAAATTTTGAGATTTTAGTTCCATAGCCGATCAAAGTTGCTTATATTTATCTTCTCTATAAACTGCTTATATATTATAACAAATTGTACATGTAGATAGACTTTAGTTAATAGTTACTCTACATACTTTTGCATCCCTATCTGATCGTCCCCTTTGCAGTATGAGGTGTTTTACAGCACACAATACGACCCTGCAGTAGTACGGTAGTATTACCGGTTTCTTACTAAGGGTACAATGGTAATTTCCTCAAAATATATTATTTGGAAAATTTTTCTCGCTGCCCATTCAGCCAAGATGCACCTGATTCATATATTTTATTTCTTATATTACAACAATACTATTTTACATTTCCGATAATACCCTTGTACTACTCATACGACCTATGAATACTACCGTACTACAGCTAAAAAACTGGTAGTATAGAATTAATCTCAACCGTCGGATCCTTACACATAGGTTTTTTCTATTACATACGAGTCCTTTTTCAATCGGTAGTACACGTCGTATTGTGCGCCGTAAAAGACCTCTTGCAGTATACCTTTGCGTGTTTTTGATATGCTTCAGCTATGCATTAGATGTAGTAGTGATCATAAGCATGCATGCGTTTAGATATGCAAGGTTACTTTATGTTATAATACGAGTAGTGCCAAAGGTGAAAAATTAGATGCAAATTTAGGAGTTACTTTATACTCCCTCCGTATCGAAATATTTGTCGCCATTAACCTTTTTTCACAACTTTGACCATTCGTCTTATTCAAAAAATTATGCAAGTATCATTTACTTTGCTTGCTACGTGCTTTATTATTGTAGGTATTTTAAGCTTGACTTATCCTTTTACACATTTGCGATAATTTTTTGAATAAGACGAATGGTCAAAGTTGGAAGAAAAAATTAACGGCGACAAGTATTTCGATACGGACGGAGTATAATGTTTTAGTGCCATAGGTGGCCAGGTGGGTAATAATGTAGGTGAAATTAAGGAGATGTCTCAGTTTTTTGTTTCACAACGGTATACATAATACTTTAAATGTAGGTTTAATTTAGAGGTCACTTTAGATTAGTAACATAAAGTTTGTTGTCCTTGATGGCACCTCCATTGACATTGCTCAGTGCCATAGAAATTTAACACCGTGCTACCATGCATGCACGTTGTATTTATTACCAGTACCCCTAATCCTAGAGGTTTTTTACGGTACACAATACGACCTGTACGACCGGTTGAAAAAGGACTCGTATGTAATAGAAAAGGACTTATATGTAAGGATCCGACGGTTAAGATTAATTCTATACGACTGGTTTTTTTAGCCGTCGTACGGTAGTATTCAAAGGTCGTATGGGTAGTATAAGGGTATTATCGAAAATGTAAAATGGTATTGTTGTAATACAGGAAATGAAATATATGAAATGTGTTAGATAGTGTAAGGGGGCGGCGGGAATTTTTTTTCCAAATAATATATATCTATCAAATTACCATTTTACCCATAGAGAAAAACCGATAATACGACCGTACGACCGTTGGGTCGTATTGTGTACAGTAAAAAAACCTCTAATCCTATATCTGCAAATTGGAATAGGAAAAGTTTTATTACGCATCAAATCGTAAGATCCCCAGAATTGACATGAAAGTCTCTTAACTAAAAGTTTTTCCATATGAACAACAAAATTTCATAAGAACCAATTTGACAGTTCTAAACTAAAAAAAATTCTTCCATCTCGATCGATCTAAAGGTTTTTGGGAGCCGATTTGGTAGTTTTTTTTCCAATCGATTTGAAAGTTTGCAGACTAAAAGTTCATATGAAACATTTGAAGACTTATCGGAGGCGCCTAGCAAAGCTTTTCTTCAGTTAACTAAAAGTTTTGGATTGCATCCCCTGTTGGATATGTTTTGTTGACCTCGGTCAACTGACTTGCACGGGAGAAAAGGGGGTGCCTGCGGCCCTGTCCTTCGCGCGAGACACCAACAGATTGAGTCTGTTTTTGCCGTGATCAGGAGGCAAAGCCTAAGCCGTCACGGGCTCGACCCCTTGCCTACAACACCCATATATAAGAGATGGAAAACCCCTCAGGGTTTTACACGCCATCTAACTAGTTTCCACTGAAAACCCCATCAGCGATCGCTAAGGGTGCTGGAAGGCTCGGAAGCTCGAGCTCGTCCCCAGTGTTGACACCATTTTTTGGAAAAACAAGTCAAAAGGATAAGAAGGAGCAGCCGATGAGGAAACAAGGCAATCGGCCGATTGAAGAGGAGAAGGATGGTCAACAGGACTCGCCGATGGTCAAAAGAGTTCAACTCTGTCAATGGGCTGGCGGGTCAAACTGATCGGCCGATGGTCAACTGGAGGGTCGGCCGATAGAAAGAGAAAAAGGCGGAAATCGAGAAGATACGCCAAAAGGAAAGCACGACGGAGGCGGGTCAATCCACGATTGACAACGGGTCAAGAAACAGTTTTTAGGGAGTTTTGACTTTTGCGAGAGTCTTTTTCTATTTTTAGTAGTATTTGTTTTCTTTAGATGCAAGTAAACAGTGCCGTAATCGGCTAGGAGTCGGGTTGTCCTCAGGACATAAATAGCGACCCTGCGTGGTCGGAAAAAAGTGTACACACCAATATCAAACAAACTGCCTCCGGGCAAACCCTTTACAATTTACGGCATCTACTTTACAGCATCTACTTTCCGGCGACTTCACAATTGCGTTTTTTCTCTTTTCTACAACGTCGTCCTTCAAGTTCGTCGGGCTGCATCGATCGATCTCCGACAAGCTTGTGAGTACCGTTTTACCAAATAACCCTAGGCTTTAACCTCCGGGCGCATTGCTGAGGTTTCGTCTAGTTCTTTATTCACCCCTTACCGATATTAGCTAGATCTGCAAGTTTTCGTAACAATTCTTGTGGTTTTTAGCTATTATCACCAATTTATCCAGCTCGATCTAGATCACATCGGCTTCTAACACTACAGCCGATTCCGACCTACTCAAGTGCTGACGTCACGATCGGCCGATTCCAGCCGATCTTTTATCCACACCCTCGCGCCTCGGTCGCTCTCGAGCCGGCCGATCCCGCATGTTCGTATCGGCCGATTGGCTGGTACACGTGTCGCTAAAAGACCATCGGTTCTCTAGCCGATCCCTAATATTTTCCATTGTCAATCAACAGGTCAGATTGGCTGGCATGCCTCGCTACAGACCGGGGAGTCACGTGTGCTGCGCGCGGAGGTGACGTCCTATTTTCACGTCAACACCCAGGGGCAGTGCCGCTGGAGACTTGAAGGACTGCGCTACCATAAGAAGACGTTGAAGGAGCGTCTACGCTACACTGACCCAGACGCCACCCTCACCATTGAGTTCGTCGCCCTACACCGAGTTCTACTAACAAGATGGACGCCACCTCTGCCGGTATAAGATTCACTTCATATTTATTCGCATCAGTTAGTACACTAGGCGTGATCCGTTGTAGACTAGAGATCCTGGAAGTTTAAGATTAGATCTAAGTGTTGTTAGTTTGATGCTCAGTTTATACTAACATCCCCGACACTAATATTTAATCAAAAGTTTTTCCATAGAAAAATAGAAGTTTCTTTGAAGTGAATTGAATGTTATCAAAACAAAATTTATCCTTCGCTGATCAGAAAGAGGAATTCGAACGGAATTTTTTTTTTACAACTCAACACACCAATTGGCCGCCTCTTCCATTGGAAAAAATAATGACATGGCCAGCAGCCAGCAGCATCGGCTGTAGTGCAGCCCTGTCAAACACTCGGCAATTTTGCTCCATCCAAAATCTCGACACGATCGACGATCATATTTTCGCAACCTTTGACACTGACAGATTGGTTTGCATCTTCATTGTTGCAGTTAAACGCACGCGATTCCAAACAGTCCCTCCTAGCAGCTATCTTCAATTTCTGACCATTAGTTAGTTCACCAATCGCAAAGACGCGATCGACTTGCATTATTGAGCGCACCTTTGGCCGGACTTCACCCAGTTTCAGCCTCGGCTAATTCGTACCTGTAGCATTATTGTGCCACTAAAACAGCTCCAACTTCTTACTATAGGACATAAAAATGAACTGAACTAGAAGGTTCACGTACTCCCTCCGATTCAAATTGTACTTGGTTCGAAGTTTTCTAGATACATAGCATCGATACGTAGGTCATCACCAAGGCGCGAAGTTTTCCACGTGGCTACAAGCCTACAAGTACTTGGTTCGAAGTTTTCTAGATACTGTACATAGCAACTGACAACTGTGCAAGTAATAAGTCATCACCAAACAAGCTAGCCACCAAACGTGAGGACCCTATCCAATGAGCGGCGATGATCACTCATATCTACGGTGCCTCGGTGTCGATCGATCGCTATTCCGTGGGAGTTTTGCCCTTGTCGAGGGCGACTTGTTTGTCTGGTTCCGCCACTGCCTCGGTGTCGATCGATCGCTATTCCGTGGGAGTTCTGCCCTTGTCGAGGGCGACTTGTTTGTCCTTGAGCGTATCCATACATGCGCTTCCTTCCGTTCGGTGTGAGCTCTGTACTGCATGAGCAAGTATAAAAACTAAAAAGGGACTCACACTCACACCAAGATGTGCATGCGAGACCTCCTGAGTTTAGTAAAAAAAAAATTTGAAGCCGCACTATTTGTAGCCATGTGGAAGCTCAAGGTGAGCGAAGGTGGCGGGCCGTGGCTGCGGTCGTCGAGCGGCTTCCTCGGCAGGCACGTCTGGGAGTTCGACCCCGACGCCGGCACGCCGGAGGAGCGCGCCGAGGTCGACAGGCTGCGAGAGGACTTCACCCGCCACCGCTTCCAACGCAAGGAGTCCCAGGACCTCCTCCTGCGCATGCAGGTTTCCTACTAGCTACTACTACTTCATATATATTTTTTAGATTAAGGAATAAAAATCCCAACCTCTATATCCACAAGTGAATATATACGGCCAAACAAGAAGAAAAACACACAAGCAAAAAGAAAAAGGAGGACTAAGCTTCAATCTTCATCTCCGCTCATGCTCCAAACAAACCTCCATCCGCTCACCAAACCGTTCCTCCACAATTGAAGCCGATCACATGATTTCCAAGGCGACGCCCCCAAGAAGTATACGACGTCGAAGCCGCCGTCGCCGCCCCTCCGGTCAGCCGGAGAAAGGTTTTCACCTGGAAAACCAGAGACCAAGCAGGGAGCCTCACAACCAACGCCTCCATGGAGGTACACGACATCCGAAGACACCGTCGTAGCTGACCCTGACACCAGCGTCGGGATAGACTTTCGCCCGAAGCTCCGTCCAATGCCGGCCCGCCGACGAAGAACACGATGAACCACAACTCTGGATGCAGTCGCCGGTAGTGTGAGGGGCGAGCACTTAGGCTCCCCTCGACCCAACCCCCGACTAAAGACACAAGAGTCGTGACACCCTGCTCAGCTCACCGGCGCCCCGACACAGACTGGTGAGGCCCACCCCTTCCTACGGGGACATCGATGAAGAAAGCAACCTGCAGCAGCCGCCAGCCACCACCGCCACCGCGCAGCCCGCCAACGGACCTCCACTGCACTTAGACCTCGGGAAAAATCCGCACACAGGGACGCGGCGCTAGTCGCAGCCAACGTCTCCCACACATCACCCCGAACTCCCTCCCGGAGCGATCACCGGAGACCAAATCCTTCCGCAGCACTTAGTCTGGGCAAGGTAGGCCCCGAGAACCGCCACCAGACAGTGAGCCATCGCCGCCCACGCCGCCACCCACCATGAGCAGGCCACGACTTCGTAGATCTGAGCAACCTGGCCACCGCCAACTCCATCCAAGGAAGAACTCGGAGAGGCCCGAGATGGCCTTGGCGCCGCCGGACAGAGACACCAGCACCAGAGGACCCCAGACTCCGCCGCCCGCTGCCAGCCGGCCCGACGCCACACACCGTCGCCGCCAAAGCCCGCGCCATGCGGGCGGCCGCCACAAGCACGCAGCGCCGGCCAGCCTCCGCCGCCCCGCGCTCGCCGCGCCGCCGCCCTCCGGAGCCGCCGTCGCCGCCGCTCGGCTCCGGCCTCCATCCGCACCGAAATGAAGATCCTCCTCCATGCAAGCCCCAGATCCGGCCAAGGCCCCGCCGGATCCGGAGTCTACACCGCCCGCCGCCGCGGGGGACGGCCCGCGCCGGCGAGCCTCGCCGCTGTGCCCGAGCGACCGCCCCGCCCTAGCCCACCAGCGAGGAGAGGAAGAAGGCCGCGCCGCCGCCTTCCCCGCGGGTCGGCCGAGATGCCGGCGACCCGCTCTGGCAGCGGCGCAGCGAGGGGAAGGGAGGAAGCGGCGGTGGCGGCCTAGGGTTTGGCGGCAGCGCCCGCGTCGCCCGAGCGGGAGCGACGGGCCGCCCTTCTTTTTTTTCCACTTCATATATAAAAAAGCACTCTGTGTATGTTTATTTTTTTCTGTGATCGTTTGTTTTCTTCCGTTACATTGATTTTATTTGGTTGTTTAGCTTTTCTCTCTTTGACCCTCTGTCACTAATTGTTGCTCCCTGCAGGGTTAACAGTCAAATTGTTGTGTCACTAATTGTTGCTCACTGCCTCCCTAGGTTAACAGACAAAAAGAAGTTAGCAACATAACACGTAGTGTTTACAAAGAATGTCCTCACAAATATTTTTTTAAGACATGCAAAGCATGTTTTTCATTAAGAGAGGAGAATGAGGTACAACAAAGCAACTTTAGGAGAAACCCCAAAGAGCTGGGTAGAAGGAACAACAAAGAAACAGAACGACCTAAAGACTGAAACAAATAGGAAGAGAAGAGAAAGCCCTACACCAACACCACAACGAACAAGGACTAAAAAGCGAAGCTTAGCCTAGCCTGCACGAAAGGACCCCAAATACATGTTCAACCAACAACCCACATGATTTTTAGTTTGACTTGAGTTGGAGATTGGCTTATGAACATGACCTGATGATGATCAATGAACTTCAACAAACGCTACATTTCTTTCACTACATCTGTACAATATCTTGTTAAAATGAAAAACAATAAGTACTTAAAAGTAAAAATAAAAATAACTATTGTTATTACCGATTTTCAATACATAACTAAGGCTGCACTTTATTACAACCCTTGTTTGAACTCGTTCTAATAAGCCTTATTACGAGTCTACTTGACGTGACCATTTCCTCTTTATATTATTACCATTATTTGGCAGTATCTTCCAATTCAACAAGCAAAGCACTAGTGACAATTGCATTTTATACATTATCATTTTTACGGTGCTTGAAGGTTTTAGGAGCCATCCATCGATTCATATCAGATGGTTTAAAAGTAGGAGGAACCTCTTACAAGAAGTCAAAATTGTAACTGATACCAAATAATTGTGGGCCAGGAACTAATTCTAACTACGGAGGAAAGGGTATATTGGTATTTGCATACGTTGGCCCATATTGCTCGGTGCTGGCTCGTATTCGCCAACGTAAGCTATTTGTTTGATCAGACCATTTGCGTCCAATAGTTGATGAGCGATGACTCCCAGCGCTGCCGCCGGTTCATCGCCCCACAGCTAGGAGCAGTGCGTGCAGTCGATGCTATCGTCCTCCATGGGTGGCCAACTCAGGTGGTTGTTGGGGGATGAGCACGAGGATGGTGGGCGATGTGACCCAGCGATGGAATGGATGTAGGAGCATGTTGTTGATGCCCACCGTGCGCCGCAGTCTTGGGTTGGAAGTTGCAGGGGTTGGGTTCGGCGACTACAGCAAACCAAGTACGAAACAAACCGACGATGAAGGTATCTGATATGCCGAAGAAGACAAACAGAAGTTTTTGAGTGGGCTGGACTAGACGTTTAGATTTTGTTTCTTTATGTTACGAAACTACCCCTGTTTAGGTTTCGTAAAAAAATCAGAGAGGGGAGGAACCTCCTGTTCCCCTCAAGCACGGTAAAAAAACCTCATATATATTTGCCAATAATAAATGGAGAAGCAATACTAGAGTCTGCTTATAATTTTCCCCCTTTGTTTCCCTATATTTTGATTCAGCTTTTGTGTTGAGGATGTTGTAAACTTGGTCGCATGCGGTTGTAGAGGACCAAAACTATTTCCTTTTTCCAAAGAAGTTGAGCTTTTCCTTGTTTATCACCCACTGTACATGTATACTCCTGATAGTGCTTATCTATTGTATACAGTATGCAAAACTAAACCGACTACTTCCTGCAAATCTTCCATTGATGAAGCTTGAAAACAATGAAGAAGTCACTGAAGAAATCATATTAACTTCACTGAGACAAGCTTTACATCAACATTCCACTCTACAAGCACATGATGGCCATTGGCCTGGAGATTACAGTGGAGTTTTGTTCATTATGCCAATGTTTGTAAGTATTTTGAAATCCATTATATGGTGAACAAAATAGCCTGATTGCTACTTGGTATGTAACATTTGGCTATATATACTCATGTGTGAGTGTAGAACCTGGAACACTTTTTTCATTTACCCAACAAAAATCAGTCTTCATTTATTAGTATGACTATCTACTAGAGTGCACAACAAATTATTGCATAGCCTCCTATACCCATGAGTTTGTGCCCTACCAGTCCCAAGTTCACTTGAGCCAACAACAACAAAGCTTTGGGCCTAACTCAATGCAAAAGATTAGCCTGATGAGTATAGTAAGGGCTACCCCAACCTTGTATGTTTTGCTCATCCACCATAAATTTTCGATGAGGAACTAAACATAACACTATCACTTTCAATGTGTAACATGAATGGGCAGTGATAGCAGTATCCCTACCGGTTTTTGGAATCACCACTTAATCGATAGTGGTTGTGTTTCTTCGATAGTGATAGTCACTGATTATCACTACCCTTTAACCAAAAAATTGGTTCTAAAAACTACTAGTAGAGATGCCAATAATGATGAATCAATAGTGATTGATTCTACATCATTGTTTGAAAAATCTTCCACTTTGTGATGTACCTATTAAAGTAATTAGATGATATGTTGTCTGTTGAGAAAATGATACATCATATGCCATATAAGAGAAATTTAGTTTCATACGTAATATAATATTATGAATTTTATATATTATATCCACAATTCTCAAATATATAGCAATTAAATTTAGTTTTGCAATTAAATATATAACCAGTATTTCATCGAAGGACATCAATAAGATGTTGCTCTTGCATTATGGGACCTTTTGTTTCTCTTGTAGATATTCTCTTTGTATGTTACTGGATCAATTAATACCATCATATCCTTTGAACATCGATGTGAGATATTGCGCTACATTTACAACCATCAGGTACTAATGTGTTCTGACTCAAGCAAACAAATTTATAAGAGCCCTACTTTTTTGGCAATGAAATGTAGAAAAATTATAAACTACAACATATGCAGAATAAAGATGGCGGTTGGAGCACACATGTTTTAGGGTCAAGTAGCATGTTTGGATCATGCATGAACTATGCTACCTTAAGGCTTCTTGGTGAGACAACACATGGTGAGAATGATGCGTTGTCAAAAGGACTTGCTTGGATTTTATCCCATGGAAGTGCAACTGCGCTACCACAATGGGGAAAGATATGGCTCTCGGTATGAAAAATAAAGATATAAATTAATAAAAAGTTTTACCATTATGCTATAGGGAAAATTACTAGAAGAAAAATTAAAGCAATTTAATAATATGAGAATAATATTTGCAATGCATCGACCTTTATTGTTTTGATTATACTATAACAACTTAAATGTATAAGTTTTGTGTTAGCAATAATCGGCTTGTTCATTTGGCTGATGGCTGGTTGCTGGTGCTAATTTGTTCTGAGAGAAAAGTGCTACTGGTTGGTAGTTGGTGGCTGGTTTGTTCTGAGAGAAAAGTACTGCTGGCTTGTGGCTGATAAGCCAGACAAACAGGACGAATGTGACATTATCACATTTTCTGATAATAGTCTCAACTTGTATTTCTGTTAGACACTATCAACCACTGTTAAGTCCTCCTTTGAATTCAAAGGATTTTCGTAGGACAGGTGATTTTAAACCTTTGGAATTCCCATAGAGGCACATTTGGAGCAAAGGAATGAAAATGTAAAAAAATTGTAAGGATTGCATTCATGTGCCCCAATTTCATAGGAAAAATATGAGCTCAATCCACATGCTTTGAGAAATACAATGTATCTCTATTCTCTTCATTCTTCCAAAATCCCTATATTGTTTCCTGTGCACCATCCAAACACATCACTTGTAGCATTCCTATTGTTTGAAAGCATGTAGGAATCCAAATGTGGAGGCATTACATTCATGTGTTGTAATTTCTTATTCCTACATTTTTAACTTCATATGTACCAAAGTTTTTTCTTGCATTTAATTAGGCTAACATATCCTACCTTCTGCAATCGTAGATAATTGGTGCTTATGATTGGTTAGGAAACAATCCAATTATTCCTGAATTGTGGATGGTTCCATATGCTCTTCCAATTCATCCAGGTAATTAAATATTCATTTTATGGGAGTATCTTTGGTGTAACTAGGATCTACATATATATACAATGATTCTTATTTAATTAGCATAATTCCTTTATAATTTAATTATTATTTATTCCATGCTGTCAATTTGTAAGTAGTAAAAATGAATCAATGGCCAAATAATTTGTGGTCATTTCTAGCTTGATTAAAAAGGCATATATTATTGAATGAAGGATATGAAACAATAACACTAAGGTTTTGGCTTATAAAATGGAAAAATGTTTGTCCGAAAATAGTCCTAAAACAACATGCAAACAAAGAATGTGATTGTATCCAAAATGGGATCAAAATATGGTCCCATTTAACTCTACGATAATGAGAACTTCACATTTCACCATTTTCAATTCATGAGACTCTTATTTTTCTATGTACTACCATGACATTCGGCATATGATCTTTCTTCAAGATATTTGTATAATTTTTCTCCATATACTAAAACTCACAAACCCACCATATATTGACCCTTGCATTCAAATCTTCCACATTTGGTGCCCATTTGATAAACCTACCTATAACAAGGGTTGGCTTCCATAAAACTAAAGTCTATGATACCCACGGTTCTTAAAAAGCTATGCCCACATGTTAGTCAAAGTCAGTCAAATGGACCATGTTTTTCATGTGATGTACCTAGACTTGCACCTCTTAAGGTAACTAAGATCAAGATGGCATGGCACAACGAAACAAGCCCTGACCATCGACTCATTGAGGATGACATGTGGGTCTAGCTTCTCAAGTTCTATAAAAACTAAATTAATGACAATCCAAGGATTGTTTGTGAAGTGGCACAAAGTGTGGTGGGTTTGTGACTATTGAAATAATATATCTATGGGCTTGTGAAATTTAATCTTTTGCGTGTATTTAATACAAGAAAACATTGTTCTTCATAGGAAGATTCTGGTGCTTTTGCCGATTGGTGTATATGCCAATGGCATATCTTTATGGGAAGAAATTTGTTGGGCCCATCACTCCAACTATATTGGCATTACGCGAGGAACTCTATAGTATTCCATATGCAAATATTAATTGGGAAGAGGCTCGCCGCTCTTGTGCGAAGGTTTGTTACAAAATCTACATTAAACTAACATTTAAATATGTGATCTTTGTCCAAATATAGATGTGTGGTTTCTATTATAAGGTTATTAACTCTATTTACATATTCCTAAAAGTCTGTAGTATTCGCTGCTAATTATGTATGCTGCAAAAATATACACTTGTTATGAACTAATCTAAAGCTTGGGATGATACATTCCCCACCCTCACCATCGATGATGCAATTATTCTTGGGTACTAATTTGAGTGTCTATTTCTTCTTGCAAATCACCGATACCTAGGATGACTTATATTTGAATTATAGTGAGTGCTAAATAATCTCTTACATAATTTTGGACATTAGAAAAAATGTAATGAAATAAAGTTAAAGAAGTTGTGGTACTGAAATTCAGAGATAAACTTGATTTAACACGGATTATACAGAATTAAATGGCATGCAAAGTTGGCCTTGTTTTAATTTGAGTTCCACAAAGGATGACTGAGTTTGCAATGAAGTACTGGATTCTCATATATTTGTTTGGAACAATGCTAGTTTGATAGATATTCCTTTATTACTAAAAGCCTAAATCTTGAAAGAGCAATATGTTTAAAGTTCTTAATACTACTCCTTTACTATTTATATATAGCACTGCAAGAACAATATATATAACCAGGTTTCCTAATGCTTGGTTCACTACTATTTTGTTGTAGGAAGACATTCTCTATCCCTTCTCACTGGTGCAAAATATTATTTCGACTTGTCTCAACAAGTTTGTCGAACCAATATTAAATTACTGGCCAGTTAACAAACTGAGAGAGAGAGAGCTTTGCAAAACCTCATGGAACATATCCATTATGAAGATGAAACTACTAAATATATTTGTCTCGGTCCTGTCAACAAGGTAAAACATGATTATTTTTTACTACTAAATATATTAAAGTCTTATATTAAAGTTGAATGTTCGATTATTCCAGAAAACTTTATGAACAAAAAACAATTCAGTAATTCTGAAATGAATGAAAATTTAGTTAACCATGTTTTGGGCCTTTTTGCAATTTACAATAAGATTTACATTTAGCAATGGTTTGCACATAGTCACACAAGCTTCGTATTAATTACTTGTAAATTTACCATGCTGCTGGTGATGACAAACATAGCTTGGTCACATTGTTTCTTCTTAATATATTGATACACAGCTCTCCTGCGTGTTCGAGAAAAAAAAGCTTGGTCACATTGGGTAGTGTTTCCAGTAGCCTATGTTGTTAAAATTATCCAACCTCCTTACCCCCAAAAAATTATTCACCCTGCTATTGTATGGTTTCCTTTGGTTCTTTTGTTACTTGTGTTTATCTAGCAAACCTTATTCTCATGTAGTGGTGTGTTACTCATTTTCTTCTCTCTTTATTAAACCAATCCACAGGCTGCTTTCGAAAAAAGTGAAGGAGCATGAGCACTTCACCCAAATATGATGTGTTTAAGACTTAGATTTCAAATCTAAATGGTAAATTATTAAGTTCGAAACACCATCTTTTGAAATGAGATCTGAAAAGGTTCAAATAAATATGTATGCATGCATGTCAAAATCATATATCTAATTACATTGTTTTTTATTTTTTTTAATTGCATGTATTAAAGACTAAATAGATTGAATGAAATGTCCGACACTTGTTCTTGTTAGGCATTGAATATGATTTGTTGTTGGGAAGAAGATCCAAATTCTAATGCATTCAAGCAACATCTTTCAAGGATTTATGATTACTTTTGGCTTGCAGAAGATGGCATGAAAGCAAAGGTACCTTTGTAGCGCCGATATTTATACATTTTGCGCATGCAGGGCCATCTCCACATGTGTCTCTAGCCTATACAGTTTTTCCAGGCCAACTTCTGCACTAGGCTTGCTCATGTTAATTTGCACCAAAACTTTAAGTTCATTTTTTCTCTTATACCATTAATTTTTAAATCAGCTCAATATTTTTGTTTTTGAAAACTAATGCAACAAAATATGATTAGATGTGGACACTTTGTTATTACTTATTATTTTTTAAATGATATTGGAAAGTTAGATTGTTTTCCTAATTGGGCATTTTAAAATAAAATCTTAAGAACCTCGAATTTTCCCATAAACCTAACACATAGTTATACCATGAAAATTATGGGTGAAGGAACATTTCATATGAATTATTAGAAGAGAAGCAAATTTGAGTCTCAAGTAGTGAGTCGGAATAGACATGAAATTTCTATAGGCTCAGTTTATTTTGCATGTCATAAGTATAAATGACCAAATAACACTCGATGTCCTATTTATAGCTTGATAAATCAATCAAACAATAAATTTGATGAATAAATTAAAGAGTACCGAGTAGTCTCTAATGATGCTCCTTTTTCTTTTTTAGGCTTAAAGCCCTTTAAGTAGAAGATATAGGTGACTCCCATGTCGATTCGCCTCAAAAAATTATGAAGTGTAATTCAATTTATATTGAAGCCACTTTTTAATGGAAGCATGGACTAGACAGTGGTTTCTACATGCTTATGTAGCTAGAGATGTACCATGCTGCAAGGCATTTAAATAAATGACCCTACTTTAAGAATACATGGACATTTAAGCACTCATTTTTGAGTTTTTGTTTTTTATGTGCTATTGACTTATGATGACCATCAAATTAATTAATATGGTAGCCTATTGCTAACAACAAAGTTATATTTAATTTTGAATTAGATTTAGTCTTTGAGCAATTGAGTCATTTCCCTCCAAAAAGGTGAATTATTCAAAATTTTAATCTAAATAAGGAATTTGTTTATTGAAAATAGGTATATGATGGCTGCCAAAGCTGGGAGACAATATTAACAGTTCAATCCTTTTGTGCAACGGACCTTATCCATGAATTTGGTCCAACTATAGAAAAGGCACATGAATATATAAAAAAGTCACAGGTTTGTTGTTTATGGCTTTATATTATTGGAACGAATTTATAACAAATTGTGACACTCTGTTTTTTTTACTGAAGGTTCTTCAAAATCTACCAAGCTATAGAAGTTATTATCGTCAAAGGTCAAAAGGTTCATGGACTCATTCAACAGTAGACAATGGTTGGAATACACCAGATATTACAGCAGAAGCTCTTAAGGTTATTGACATAAGCCTTCAAATGAAAATGGTGGATTAAATCATGGAATGGTTTTGTATTTTGAGGATTCTAAAGTTTCATTTTGTCATTTCCTTCAGGCATTAATGTTATTATCAAAGATTTCTCCTAACCTTGTTGGAAATCCAATTGAAGAAGAAAGGTTGTATGATGCTGTCGATTGCATCCTTTATTCCATGGTATACCCTCAAAACTGCATATAGTATTACATCATTGACCAATGATTCTTTAAAGCTCATGAAAAGTATGTGATAAATCAAATAACAAATTAAGATGGTAAATGCTAGTAGGTAGTAAAGTCATGAAAATCACAAATAATGTATAATGGAAAGTATGTGTATCTTATTTAATTAAGATGGTAAATGTTGGTACGTAGTTCATCTACAAGAATATAGCTAACGAGTGTTGGGTATCAATAATAGGGATAGCGAAGGACCGTAGACAAAAATTTGGATCCTTGGGAGACCCCACCATTCAGAAACGTAACCCTTGAAGGGTTTCACCTTGCTCAACCCCAGCCGCGCCAGGGTCAGGTCCGTCTGTACTCACAGGCGAGGATTCCATCTCACCTCTCGATGCAAACTCTGCCTCTCCCAAACCCAAAACTACGCAAGGGGTTGGGAGGCACACCCGACCCAGGACAACGAGGGAAGGAGAATACAGCCAGATCTCTCTCTCTCTCTCTCTCTCTCTCTCTCTCCATAGGGCTATAAAAGGGGAGGTGGGCCCTCCTGCACCGGGGGAGGGGGGTCAATGGAGCAACTTCACCACGCACCTGAGACCGGGGAGCCTTCTCTCTCTCACCCGTTTGCAACCCCTGCTGCAAACTAGTGCCAAGTAAGACGAGCAACATCAAACTGGATGCAGGGCATTTGGCCTGAACCAATATAAATCCTTGTGTTCCTTTTGCACACCATCTGGGCCTGATGCACAATCCCAAATTTACTAGTCGGTGGTTCAAAACACCAACAGCTAGCTCTTGTAACCAGAACAAATTATTCTGAAGGAAAGTAATTTTTCTAACAAATTCAATCACATCTGACCTTCTTTGAATTATGTAGATTTATCTAACTTAGCAAACCTTGCAATGCCTCACTAAGTTTTGAACTAATTTCTTATAGCACCATTAGTAGCGGACACATACACACATTTGTATTCTCATGCATGAGCAGAAAACATCCTCTGTAGGAGACTAGGATCAAATATGAGCCACAAACTATTTTATTAATTGAGTGACTAAAATTATCCTCAATGTCCGCACACATATATAAGTGTATGTATGCATGCACACAATTCCTTAATTTGCTATTACAAATGTCAACTATCTGACAGCTTATTTTCTTTTTTATTTTATTAATTGTTTTGAAGAATAAGGATGGAAGTTTCTCTTCATATGAATGTCAAAGGACAGCACCTTGGTTAGAGGTAAGTGTATATCTATACCAATATTAGCTCAATTCAAACATGTTTTCCCTCGATCTAGGTAATTAGGAACAACAAAAGTTTTGATAAACAAACAAGAACACTACTACCAATTAGGGTAATATAATTTTTTCACTATTTGTATTTACATGTGAGTATCATGTGTCATATATTTTCTTTGTACAAATGTCCCAAATAAGTTTGTTTTGTTATCAGTAGCACAATGAACTACTCACCAAATCCCAGCAGCGGATGGATAATTTTCTATCATTCCTCTGCACCATAACATATTGTAACTGTACCTGTACTAACATGTATTTTTGCATGAAAACTTAGATTCTCAATCCTTCTGAAAGCTTTGTGAATATTGTCATCGATTATCCGTAAGAGATCTGAATACCTCTTAACATCTATTACCATGCTTTATATTTTTCAACTTAATTAGGAAAACCGATTCCTGGAATGTTATTGGCAGATACATTGAGTGTACATCATCAGTACTTCAAGCTTTAATAGTGGTCAAAGATCTATATCCTTCTTACCGTACCCAAGAGATAGAAAATTGTATAAACAATGCTGTTATGTTTATTAAGAACAAACAGAGGAAGGATGGTTCATGGTAAGTAAAATTATGTAATCTCATCGTACGCAAATGACTTCTAACCTGAATGATTTGGAACTGTTAGTATATACTCTGCAGGTATGGCACTTGGGGTATCTGTTTCACATACGGAGCATTTTTTGCGATAAAAGGATTAGTTGACGCTGGACTTTCTTATGAAACTAGCTCTTCTATCAATAAAGCATGCAACTTTTTGTTGTCAAAGCAACAAACTACAGGCGGGTGGGGGGAAAGCTATCTTTCTAGTAGAACAGAGGTAATTTTGCTCTTCTTGCCCACTAAAGATATTTGTTTCCGTTTGGAGTGTCAAAATTAATTCAAATTCATTTTTTGTATGCATATAATTTTTGTACATATGTATAATGCTAATTTTAAAATATCAAGAGTACTGGGATAAATTTGTTAATTTCCAGCACCAAGCTAGTAAGCTCTCGCACATACCAATAGATATCTCATACTGAAACCATATTAGGATAGCATGTAATGTTTTTGTCTCTAGTCTCCACCTTCACCATAACCAGTCAACCACAATGGTATGAGTATGAGGCTATCACCTTAAGGGTTGGTGACTGGTTATGCAGTTCAAGGAGGCCTTTTTTTTTGTTGGTCACCAACACCTTGACGGTCGGGATAGGTAGGGTCAGGGATTTTATTTTCTCAATCATAGGGATGGTGCACAAGTATACTCACCATCATACTTCAGCGCACCACGATTCTGTACCCTATCAATGCCTAACATAAACAGGTGAAAGTGCCCCCTATGTAATTCTTGGGCATCAGGAATTAATTCTAATGAGTGGAGTCGCACATGTACTAAGTTGTTTCCTAGGGAAGGGCATATAGGGGAAACCTATGCTGGAGTATTAAATCCTTTGCAATGAGGGTTGTGCTAATTGGCAATAGTCAGCTACCTTACACCATGTATTGGATCTAACCGCCTCATGGTCACGTGAGTTAGATGCTCTACGGGGAGGGGGCGATATGACAATGGACTAGTGTGAAAGCTATTGTTATGGAACTTCAATACATCCAACAATTTGTCAAAATAAGGGATATGAAGTCTCACTTCAACTCTCACTCTTAATTCCCTCCAAAAGAAAGTAAAGTGAATGGGACCAAAACTCATATTTTCCAAGTGAATTACCTCCTACAACTCCCACCACTAATTCTCATACGTACCCCTTCCCGTTAGTTGCCAAATGCTGAAGAATATCAGACCCAAGAGGAAAAGTATAGGACTTGACAGGAAGACTGTGTGCTTACTGCTTGCTGTTGAATTGTTGATAAAGCTTTTATACAAAGACTAATCTAGGAATTGATGTGTTAGTGTTCAAATTATTTTATGAAACTTCTTACAATCCAATGTCTTCTGCTCCATAATTTAACAGAATTATGTTGATGGAGGTACTCCTCATGCAGTGAACACGGCTTGGGCAATGCTAGCTTTGATTTATGCCGGACAGGTTTGTTAATTGTTGTTTGGAAGGCATATTGATATGATACTTCTATAAACTATTTCATAAACCAATATTATTAATTTCTGAAAATGCACTACCTTCTTAAGGATCCTGTATATTTGGCATTCTGTCTAGGTTGAGCGAGATCCAACACCATTATACCGTGCAGCAAGAGAACTTATTAACATGCAGCTAGACACAGGAGACTTTCCCCAGCAGGTATTTTTTTTGTTTAATTAGTGATAATATTGAGCAATTAATAGTCTTATAGACCCATTTGGTACATTCCTCGTAAAAGTGTATACTACTGTAGAAACCTACAAAGCATGCATGTCAAAATTTGAGGTATCAAACATTGACCATGCTATTTTTCTACTGCACACTACTCCCTCTGTCCCAAATTATAAGTCGTAGGGAGTACATTACCACTAGAAAATTGTATATGGATAAATTAATGCACATGAATGAATAGGACAGTCTAATAAACAGTAAGTTTATCAAGATTCTTATGGTGAAAGGTCCTCTACCCTAGAGGTTAGAGCACCTAGCAAATTAAACTGATCTGAAATAAAAATATATAAAAAAATAGGTTGGAGCTTTCTCTATTGACTTTGGTAAAAAAAAAAGATGTTTATGGTGTTCTCAAATAAAAGTTGATATGTTTCTTTATTTTGTCTTGTTTCTTTTCGTAGGAACATGTTGGATGCTTTAACTCTTCTTTGTTCTTGAACTATCCCAACTACTGCAATTTATACCCCATTTGGGCCCTTGGAGAATTTCGTCGCCGCCTTCTTGCCAACAAGAAGTGATGCCAGCAATGTATGCTGATTGATTATTGTACCGTAATAAACATGTCATCAAGGGATTGTTTGGATGCTTTAACTCTTCTTTGTTCTTGAACTATCCCAACTACTGCAATTTATACCCCATTTGGGCCCTTGGAGAATTTCATCGCCGCCTTCTTGCAAACAAGTGATGCCAGCAATGTATCATTGATTATTGTACCGTAATAAACATGTCATCAAGGGATTGTTGTAAATGCATTCGCTTCCAAGAACAGAATTTGTATTTCTTTAAAAAGTGAAATTATCATAAATAAGCCACTTGGCTCTGTTGTGAACATGGATATTTATTGTTTTATGAAAACCAATAAACTTTATATACGTGACATGGCTGTCAATTTTTGTCAACAAATGCTCGCATGTGCACCGTGGATTTCCCCGAGAGTGAGGTGGGAGATTTCAAGATTGATGAAGTCTCCACAAATGTGTCGCCGTCAAAACTCGATGAGCATGTCACTGACTACTAAAAGTATGATTAGTCAAAAATAAGAGCACTCATACTGTGTGTCTGTGTCGAAGACTCAAACATGAGTGGAGAAGTTCGATCAAGGAACCTAACCAACAAATATGCGCTTTGCAAGCTTCATGAACCAAGCGCACGGCTAGCAATTCCTCCAGCCGTAAAAACAACCTTTCCTTTTTCACTGACACGGACCTAGGGCTAGTAAAGGGCCCAACAATTTATCCTAAAAATTTAAGAAACAGACTCAAAAAGGATTGTGCTTCTTTTCTATGTTTGTGAGATTAAAATAGTTAAGGATTGAGTTTGATTTTGTGAACGTGCATTACAACATCATGATGTAGGAACAAACCAGTAGTGTTCACTCTTGGTCGTCAGCATTTATGTAAATATTCCATCTTTCAGATTTGCTTTTTTTTAAGACGTGCAAAACACGTTTTTCATTAAGAGAAGAGAGAATAAAGTCATACAAGATCCAACAATTACCCAAGCTGGGGGCACAAAGAGAGCACAGGACAAAGGTTAAAAAAGTTTACAAAGCCGAGACAAAAAAAAGTGCTACAGAGGCCTCAAAGGCCGGACGCCGAGGAGGCGAGCAATCGGGAGGAAGCCCGCACGCGCCCAAGTCTTGGCTTCATCGAGGATTGCCGGCGCGAGAGCCACAGGCATTAGGGCCTCCCTGTTGTGAACGCACCGATTGCGCTCCCTCCAAATCGACCAAGCGACCAACCAGACAAAGGCATCGAAACCTTTTCGCCGGGCTTTAGCGACCAACTTCCTGGCGAAGCACCACCAAGTAGCAAGAGACATGGGACGATCCGAGGCGAGTTGAGGGAGAAGAATATGCCCGAGGGTTCGGAACCACGTCTCTCGACTGAAGACGCAGTCGACAAGCAGGTGATCCATAGTTTCGACCTCCTGCGCACAGAGTGCACAGGTATCAGAGTCCTTCAAGCCATGGCGATGAAGTCTGTCAGAGGTCCAACATCGACCATGCAACACTAACCAGGCAAAGAACTTGCATTTGCCCGGCATCTGAGTCTTCCAAATTTGACGGGCACCCAGAATGTCGACGCAACTAGGGAAGAGTGCGGCTTAGGCGGAAGAGGAAGAGTACATACCGTTTGGCGACCACTTCCAAATAAACTTGTCGGGCTCCAGCGACAACCTCACGGTCCGTACCAGGTCCCAAATAGAAAGGAACTGGACGATGACATGCACGGTCCACGCGTGCGTAATATCAGCGACCCAACGGATCCCACGAGGTCCCGCACTGAGCCCCTCATGGACAGTACGTGAGCGCCCGACCCGTGGCGAAACAGCCGCCCACAAGTTAGGTGCTAAGAGCTTAATGTTATTAATAACCAGTAGATCTAGACGGCTGTACACTTAAAACATGAAGATAACAGAGCTTTGGATCTAGATCTACAACTCCTAAACACTACTGACAAAAGAACTGAGAGAGTTGAGGGGACGCAGACCATCGGCGGTGGGTGCAGGAGTGGAGTCGGAGGCCATCTCGTCGGTCGTGGTCGCAGGGACGGCCGCGGCTTGATGCAGGGGATGCAGTGGCGGTTCCGGCTTGGCGACAGGGTCGGTGCGGACTCGCTTGCAGATCTCCGGGCGATGGCAGTGCGTACGGGCGATGAAGCAGGACGTCCGCGGTGGCGGTGGAGCTTCCCGCCGCTCCAGTGCTCCCTCGGGACGGTTAGGGTTTGTAGGTGGGGTATGTGGCGGCGCAGGTGAACCTCATACCGCGAGTCGTGGCCCCCACCATCTCTTTATAGCACTGTGCGACGGGGGCCCACCAACCATGGATTGGTTGGGCGCCCCCGACCAGGGCGCGAGACCGAGCCTGTTACGTCCTTTGGGCCGTAACGGATGGGAGATCGAACTAACATTCTCCCTCTCGATCTCTCCTACAACATTTACTTAATCTCGAGTTCCTTACTTGGCATCCACTTCATCACAAATAAACATACCGAGCATGGGTCATCTAAATTGTAATCATAACCAGATTAACCAGCCACAATACACTTATCCATTTTGATAGGATCTTAACTTGGGCCCAGTCCAGGAATCATAGGCTTTCCCTTAAACCCATACCGGTTATGTGTTCTCCAAACACACTGGGTGGTAAGCCTTTTGTGAGCGGATCCGCTAACATCTCTTTAGTACTTAAATGCTTCAGACTTATGGTTTCATCCTGGACTCTGTCTTTGACCGCATAGAACTTTATTTCTATCGGTTTAGTAGCATTACTTAACTTGTTGTTGTGAGCATAAAACACTGTCGGCTTATTGTCGCAGTACAGCTCTAGTGGTTTATGAATGCTATCCACCACTCTTAAATCAGGTATAAACTTCTTTAGCCACATCACCTGTTGTTGACGGCTGTTAAGTACCTAATTTAAGACCATCAATCCCTACATTTCATCATGAGAACCATGCATCCACAGTAGAATAGGGGCTTAAACTAAACTGACAATTTCCGCAAGTGGCTGTATGAAGATGAATGCATGTGTTTAGCATAAGAAATGAAGAGAAAGCACACCTCTATGATCCTAGCACTTCAGGCTCAGCCAATGAGGGGCTGCCATGCAAGCATCCCCTGGATCAATGACATCACCAATCCAAGAGAGAGAGCATCGGCGAATCAAAAACCGCCACGTGTGCATCACATGGATCCTATGGCCCACCAGAGCCACTAAACCGCCTCAAACACATGTGTACACCAGGAACCGACCTCAGGACCCACCAAGCAGCCACTCAGAGAAAGCACAGGCCGAGGGGGCCCACCTGGGGGTCGGCCGACCCCAGGATCGGCCGAACCGACCTTAGGTCGGTTGATCCTAGCCTTCCACGTGCTGGCTCCTGGTCACATTCCGAGGGTGCACAGGGTGTCCTCTCACCGGTGTCTTGGCCTATAAATAGAAGAGGAGGGGGGTAAGAAGAGGACAACACACTTGAAGGCAACTTCTCACCTTAGCCTCTTTCTCTTCTTCTCATTCCCTCTTGGTGGAGGTGAAACCTAATCCCACCATGAGTGTGAGTGTGAGGAGGATCTAGCTTAGGTGGTGCTAGGTAGAGAGGGAGTGTGTGGATGAGTAGAGGTTGTTGACGGCTGTTAAGTACCTATTTTATGGCCGTCAACCCCTGCATTTCATCATGAGAATCATGCATCCACACTAGAATAGGGGTTTAAACTAATAATTTCCACAAGTGGTTGTATGAAGATGAATGCAGGTGTTTAGCATAAGAAATGAAGAGAAAGCACACCTCTATGATCCTAGCACTTCAGGCTCAGCCAATGAGGGGCTGCCATGGAAGCATCCCCTAGATCAATGACATCAACAATCCAAGAGAGAGAGCCTCAGCGAATCAGAGACCGCCACGCGTGCATCACATGGATCCTATGGCCCACCAGAGCGCCTAAACCGCCTCAAGAGCACGTGTACACCGGAGACCGACCTAAGGGCCCACAGGGCAGCCACTCAGAGAAAGCACAGCACGAGAGGGGCCCACCTGGGGTCGGCCAACCCTGGGATCGGCCGAACCGACCTTTGGTCGGCTGATCCCGGGCCTCCACGTGGTGCTTGCCATTGGTCCTAGAGGCCATCCCCAGGGTGTTTCGCTCCACTTGACGCCGGTGCTCAGGCCTATAAATAGAAGAAGAGGGGGGTAAGAATAGGACAACACACTTGAAGGCAACTTCTCACCTTAGCCTCTCCTCCTTCTTCTCATTCCCTCTTGGTGGAGGTGAAACCTCATCCCACCATGAGTGTGAGTGTGAGGAAGATCTAGCTTAGGTGGTGCTAGGTAGAGAGGGGAGTGTGTGGGTGAGTAGAAGGGAGATGTGATGATCCGTTCTTCGTTCATCATCCCTTTGTACCTCGTGAGTGATGTTGTTCTTCATTTAGACTAAAGTGAGTATTTCGTTATATTCCAATTAGACTAAAGTCGCATTCATACATGGGTGATATGTTCTATAGTTCTTCATCTGTTCATCATTTAGAGGCTCGTGTTCTTCGTGACACGATCCTTTGATCTTGTTGACTAAATGAACAGTTCTGCATTCCATTTGTGTGACTGCTTGTCAATTAGAATATAGTGAGTCTCCTGCATATCTGAATTAGACCAAAGTGTCATTCATATCTCTTCGTATCGTCTTGATTCCATGATGGGCAAGGTCTAGCTGTGCTCGCGGGTTCGTCACTCCGTATTTATACGGAGTGCTATAGTGTTGCTACGGGACGTCAGACGTAGCCGTGCTATAGTAGTAGTCGGTAGTGCAGACGTGGTGTCTGGACTACGGGTTATCCTTCGATTGCCCTGTATCCCACGGTTTGTCTTGGGGTAGGCCGCGGTAGTGACAGTCGTTGGACCCTTTCGGAATCCCCCATGTTCGGATACAGGTGTAGGCAATCATTTGCCGTGAACCGACTGTTATAGCCAGGAAGGTCCGGTGTCCGAAGCGAGATCCTTTGCAGCTTGTACCCCCTAGAACCGAGTACCTACAAGAGATACCATACCTCTCACCTACCTCAGCAGAGATCCTGTGTCCTTGGATAAGTCGCTCGTAGAGTACCCCATCCATTCCTAGGATACGATACCCTTTGGAATACTCCCGAGGGAGAAGTGCTACAACGGTGTATCCGTGCGCTTGCGGACTCGTTCGCACCCGTCAATATACCCGGGTGATTCTTACACGCTCACGCTATCCCGGCGCCATAGTGGTGAGGTTAAGAAATACCAACAAGCATTTCTGGTGCCGTTGCCGGGGAACGGTTGTCGAGAATCTACGAAACTGACTATCCTCGTATCTTTTGTTTTTCCTTTTTGTTTCTACCTCTACCCCCGTTATCCCAGGAAGGTTATCCTTGTACACACTTTCCGCCCATTATGAGTGAACCAATGGAATCATCCTTACGGAGGCGACCTGCCTCTTTAACACCTTGTATGGTTCACCCATCCCTCATGAAGCTAGTTGAGAAAAATTCCTTTTCGGGGAAAAGTCATGAAAATCCCTACTTCCATGTGAGAGACTTTGAACAACTGTGTTCTACCCAGGGTAAGACCGGGGTGACACAGGATGTTCTTAGGAGGAACTTGTTCCCGTTCTCCCTTTCTAGAGGAGCGAGAACTTGGTACCGTTGTTATGGGCATGATCACCTCAACTGGGGAGCATTGAGAGCAGCTTTTTGCACCCGATTCTTTCCTTTGAGGCGTATCATTTCCTTAAGAATGACGATCCTCAGTTTCCAACAGAGAGAGAAGGAATCCCTAGGCATGGCGTGGCATCGCTTCGCCTCTATGGCTGAGTCATGCCCAGTCCTTATCTGCCAGACCTGGTGCTCCTGCAGCACTTCCGGCTTGGTTTGCTAAGGGATAGTGGCATGATGCTTGATGCCATTTCAGGAGGCGCCTTTGTGTTCTTAGAGCCGGAGTGAGAAAAGGAAATTCTAAGAAAACTCTGAGATTTCAGCTCCCCGCCCGTCCTGAGCGACGAGGTAGCCAACCGTGGTAATGTAGAGTTGCCTAGATCCATCTTCGAGAGAGCCCGAGCTTACATACCGCCCTTCTCTACGCTCTGGTCGAAGATATCATTCTTGACTAGCAGGAATCTATGGGAAAGAGCACCTAGTGTGAGTTCTGCCCTTAGGTTCCCCTATCGTTTCTTCTCTTGAAAACCCGACCTTCGAGACTTAGTCTCGAAGGAAGGAGGGAAGGAGTGGTTAAAGAAGGATAGTTGTTCCTGGCGAGAACGATTATCTCGACTTCGACTACAACTTTCCGGGAGAGGTTACGATGAATGTTTCGTGCTTCTTGTCAAGGCTCAAACCGAGGTGCCGCCACACCAAAGGTCAGGCCAAGACACTGGCCCTAGGCTCACAAATCTCTACACTTTTGGCCTTGGAAAGCACGATTTTATACCGACCCAGTTGAGCAACCTATCTCGTCATCATGAGCTCAGCTAGGACCGATGCCGATCAAGTCAAGTAGGCATAAATCTCATTCCTACGCCTTGACTTGATCGATGCCCCGTGGGAGTGTGATTGCATCTCTATCTTTTGCACTTCCGTTGGAAGCTTGGGTTGGCTTACGTGTCATCCTCACACTAGTGAGGGTGAGAACCTTTGGCAACCTAAGGAGAGAATGAACTGGCAAGTTTGTTACTCTTGATCTATAGCTCGAATGTTCTTTCGACCCATGGAGTCTCACTCACTAGATCTGGGGTCCGAGCATTCTTGAGCCATGCTTCCAGAGGTGAAAGTTTCACTCTCAGAGCACTTTTGGCTGTAAGCCGAATCTTGTGCTCATCCGCATCACCTCTGTCATCTCTCGTCCGTAGTGCTGTAACCTTGCTAGCTGCACGACCCTCCTAAGGTTACCTATCATAGTTCCCTTAGGATGGTTGTGAAGGCCACCATTGCGGCATCCTGAGCACAGCTTGCTGTGTATACATGCACTAGCCTTATAGGAAGGAAACGGGCTCCATCATAAGAAACCCGCTGGGGGGACCATGAGTTGATATAAGAAGGTACCTTGGAAAAGGCGAATGATCTAGAAGGGGTAGCAACATCTTTTCTACTCGGGCATGAGTCCAGGTGAACCCCCTATGTTGCACTGTTTATGCGGGAAGAGGTTTAAGTAAAGCTAAAGGAGGAGTGAAGGCATTTATGCCCAAAACCTTATCCTAGCTATTATTGGAGCCTCCGACCTCAAAATCCGCGGGACACCTGGCCCTGAGACCTTGAGCCCTACTAGAACCCACAGGCCAAAGGGGAGGCCCAGCGGGGCCCATATGGGTTCGGCCGACCCACTAGGTCAGCCGACCCAATAAGGGTGCCACTGCCTCTCCCCTTTCGCGTGTGCCTCCCTTCGTCCTCCAGAGATCTCCTCCTCGCCGCTTGACAGATTTTGAGCCACGCAGAAGCTCCATCTTCCCTGCTCCTTTCTCTTCACAGCCACCGCACCATCGGTCATGAGTAGCCAGGACGCACAGCCTCGTCGGATGAAGGCCCTGTCCCCCTTCGAAGGGGAGAAGTCCTTCTTCTTCAGTGACCTAGGGAGTGACAAGTTGCATCCATGGGACGGATCTCAGGATGATATGATGACTCTGGAACGGGGGAGGAGGATGAGAAGCCCAACTGGAGACTCGATAGAGCCCCCAGCTAGGCGCGCTCATCTTCACCCCCCACTTTCGCTGGTCATTGTTCCCGATTTACCGCCCTAAGGAAGAAACCAGCCCTGGTTCAAGCAAGAGGGTGCTCTACGATGACTGGCCAGGCCCACCGTTGAAGCCCGGAGAGCGCTACGCAGGATCGCTCTTTAGCAAGGATGGTGAGCCTTTCTGCCACAAGTATGAGCAGGATGTTTGGGACGGTTGTCGAGAATTTACGAACCCGACTATCCTCGTATCTTTTGTTTTTCCTTTTTGTTTCTACCTCTACCCCCGTTATCCCAGGAAGGTTATCCTTATACACACTTCCGCCCATTATGAGTGAACCAATGGAATCATCCTTAAGGAGGCAACCAGCCTCTTTGACACCTTGTATGGTTCACCCATCCCTCATGAAGCTAGTTGAGGACAATCCCTTCTCGGGGAAAAGTCATGAAAATCTCTACTTCCATGTGAGAGACTTTGAACAACTGTGTTTCACCCAGAGTAAGACCGGGGCGACACAAGATGCTCTTAGGAGGAACTTGTTCCCGTTCTCCCTTTCTGAAGGAGCGAGAACTTGGTACCGTTGTTTTGGTCATGATCACCACAATTGGGGAGCATTGAGAGCAGCTTTCTGTACTCGATTCTTTCCTTTGGGCAGAAAAATAGAATCAATGCATGGAAACCTTAATTCAACAGTTTATAATATTGTAATTATCAGCTTTGGCTAGAAAAATAACAATATCATAAATTCCTCATAAAGAAACACTTCTTCTCTAATTAAATATCCCTTTGGTTCAATTTAACTAGAGAATATTAACAACACAGCGGAAAAACATCAAATAAAATAGAATAAAAACTTAATTTCAGAAGCATCCTACTCTCTGTAAAAATTTATTACTTTGGTTCAAAATTTAAACAGAGATATTAACTTGATTAAAAAACAACAAGAAAACAAGAAAAACAATTGAAATGTACTTCTGAAATTGCAAAACTTAATAAAAAGTGCTACTGTTCTCAGCCGACCAAAACAGCCCAGCAGCAAAAACGGCCTGCGGCCTGCTTCCTTGTGCTCGCATGGGCTCGGAGCCCAGCAGCCAATGACTGGGCTGGCGAAGTGACCCACGGCCAACTCCCGCCTGGGCCAAAACCGGCCCAGGGACCGCCTAACCATCTGGCGCTGTCGATCTCCTGATCGACGGTCCTCAGCTCTGCCGGCGTTTTCGCACGGTATAAAAATCCCGACTCCCTGAAAAACCCTAGAGCCATTCCCATCCCCCCGCCTGCCGCCTCACTCGCGCAACACGCAGCGGCGGTGAGCGCTCCTTCCCCGCAGACGGCGCTTCCGCCGGCGGCGGTGAGGGGCGGCTCCGCCCGGTGTAGCACCGCGGCGAGCTCCCTCTCCTTTCTTACCTCCTTCCCCCTTCTAGCCTTCCACCGAATCAAACCTCCCTAGATCTCCAAGACCCAGAGAGTGAGAACGGCGTAGCTCACCATGGCCTGGGAGTGTGGAAGTTGGCGGCGCCTCTGCCGGTCCCCTCGCCAGCACGCGCGTCCACCCCTAGGGTGAGCGCGCCGCCGTCGAGCGGCTCGGTGGCGGCGCCCATGTGCAGGTCCCGCACGCCAACGACGCGGCGGCGAGCCTCGGCTCGATCTGTCCCCGCGCGGCAGCGGGTCCTACCCGCACAGTGGCGGTGGTGACCGTGACAAGGTAGGCCGAACGTTGGGGGAAAATGGGATCTAGGGTTAGGGTTTCTGTTTGATTTTATTCGAACTCTTCGGTTCCTTCCCCTAACCCAAAATGCATTTAGGGTTAGGGTTGTCTCTTTCTGATTTGATTTGACTTATCTTCCCCTAACCCGAGCTAGATCTAGGGTTAGGGTTTCGAACTTTCTTCGATTCACATCGAATTTAAGTCATTTCCAGTGTTCTTTCCCCCGGATCTATCGATTCGGGGTCATCTCCTTCTAACTTTCTACACTGGCATACGGAATTAATCTACCCCGAAACAGATCTACTCACTAGTTAGGCTAACTGATACCATTGTTATTAATAACCGGACCACTAGCAGTAGATCTAGACGGGTGTACACTTAAAACATGAAGAAAACAGATCTTTGGATCTAGATCTACAACTCCTAAACACTACTGACAAAACAACTGAGAGAGTTGAGGGGACGCAGACCATCGGCGGTGGGTGCGGGAGTGGAGTCGGAGGCCATCTCGTCGGTCGTGGTCGTAGGGGCGGCCGCGGCTTGACGCAGGGGATGCAGTGGCGGTTCCGGTTCGGTGACGGGGTCGGTGCGGACTCGCCTGCAGATCTCTGGGCGATGGCAGCGCGTACGGGCGATGATGCAGGACGTCCGCGGTGGCGGTGGAGCTTCCCGCCGCTCCAGTGCTCCCTCGGGTCGGTTAGGGTTTGTAGGTAGGGTGTGTGGCGGTGCAGGTGAACCTCATACCGCGAGCCGTGGCCCCCACCATCTCTTTATAGTACTGTGCGACGGGGGCCCACCAACCATGGATTGGTTGGGCGCCCCCAACTAGGGCGCGAAACCGAGCCCTTTACGGCCTTTGGGCCGTAACGGATGAGAGATCGAACTAATACTTAATGGAACAACCAGCGAGCCAGTTGTCCTCACGAAGATGAAGTCATATGATGGGCTTGGAATTCAAAGGTGATGAATGTGTCGAAACCAAGGCAGTCAGAATGTAAGGCATGTCAAGCGTGATAAAGCAGCAGATTCGGTCTACTAGAACAGTTGCATTCTGTCACTTTCACAGTGTCACTTACCTCTTTTGCATTTGGTTGAATTTAATTATGAAGCATAAAATCTTGGCATCAAGCTTATGTTTTCAAGACATCAGATCTGATCAGTCATCAAATCTTGGCATGTATTATTATTGATCTCGCGCTCATTGCATTCCTGAGAAATCCAAGAAATGTTTCTGCTGATCTATTGAAACAGCTCATTTTCCTGCTGAATGCGTTCATTTTCCTCTATTCTTTGTGAGGATTTGTGAGGGTGGTGAAGTCGCTGCTGGACTGCAGTCTGCAGGCTTCTTCATGCCTTCTGCTTGGACATGAACGGGTGGACAGTCTGCAAGCTAGCGCGGGTTGGCACTTGGCAGTGCATCGAAGAATGATCGTTACGGATGTGAAGCAGCAGCGTCCATCTCAACCAGGAAAGGAGCATGGCGCGCGCGGGATCTCCTGCAGCCATGCTCCTGCGCGCGCGCGAGTGGCAGCTGGAGGCGGAGGTCTGCGCCAGTGGCATGGCGATGGCATCGGTGGTGACGACAGTCGACAGCAGTGGCGTAGCCAAGGGGGGGCTGGCAGGGGCCATGGCCCCCCCTATGATTTGCAAATTTGCACTAAAAATTCATTTTGGATCAAATTTTCAGATAAATTAGCATTGATGGCCCCCCTTGACAATGAAAAAAATCGATTCCTGGCTACGCCACTGGTCGACAGATGCCCGAAGGGCGAAGCCCAGCAAGATGGCGACGAGCGAGCGTTGTCGCGGAAGCGCGTTCGCCGATGGATTGGGGAGCCCGAGGTGGAGGGCAGGGAGGGGCGTGGTTGCACCGGCGATGTCACATGTCAGCCGGCCGAGGGCCGCGGTGGCGAGCGCCGGACTGCCAGCCCGACCCAGGCCAGGGGTGGGCGGTATTACATTTACCGTCCACCCCTTGTCTCTCACAGGTGTCGGATCGGACATCTGCGGCCAAGATCGCAGCGCACATTGATATTTGTTTGATACACGGGGACGGGGCGCCCTTCTTCTTCCTCGGGCGCTCGAGGTCGAGGCCCCGGCGCCCCCCTCGACGATTCTGATCGCGTGGGTAGAGGCCAGCCCGCTGTGAGAGCTCACGACAGCGGAGGAGGTGAGGCCGCGCCCCACGATGCCAAGGTCATCAGACACTCCTGGTTGTGCTTGTGCCCTGGCCGGTGAAGACCCTGATGCGTTGTATCCTTGCAGGTCAGAATGTCAGATATGCTGGCGACGCAGAGAGTTCAGGAGTGACATTCAGGGCTCCTTTGGGAGCGCTCCAATAACCGCTCCCGGAGCTCCTTTTCTCAGAGCTGTGCCAAAGACCCCTCCCGCACGGAGCGATTCTGCATGCAAATTGAGCGAACCGGAGCTCTTTTCTGGGCACATAGGCGGGAGCGGGCGGAGCTAGAAAACTCAGCTCCTTCTGCTCCGCTCCGGCTCCGTCTCGTGCAGGAGCGCGGCCAAACAGGGCCTCAGTACCTATGCCCCAATCCTCTCTGCCAATACTGGCCATGTTTGCAGTTTTCTGGGCTATTTCCATTCTTGATGAGGATTCAACTCAAACAAAGAAAATGCATTTTGTTTCAAAGAGCAGTAACAAATAGCTATCTTATTCCTTTGCTAGTTTTAGTGATGCAAATGGTTCAGAGAAGGATCTCTCTTCTACTTTGTTTTCTTATATGTGAGATGAGTATTCTATTTATTGCAATAAGCATATGCTGCATGCCTGCATTTAACTCACAATTGGATATCAACAGATTAGTTTAGTACCTACTTATACTTGCTGGTGAATATAATGAAGCAGCAGGATTCTTACCTTGCACATCGAGTGTACCTAGCAGCTATTCACGACCTGGAAGACTGCTAACACGAAGAAAATGTGCTCTGTTGAGAGAACTTGTAGCCTGGACATTTTTCCAAGCATGTTGTGGGTGCACTGAAATTCAAAGGGTTTCTCCCAGCATCGAAGCTCTTGGCTAGAAAGAAGCGGCTGCACAGCGATGCGTGCTGCAGGTAGTGCCGCGGGCATTGGAGTACCAGCCGTGGGCTCCCGGATAGGCACTGTGCGCGGGCTTTCTCCAATCTCCAGCATGCCGCGAGGGGATGCAGCGCGCCGGGCGGACGATTTGGCGTGGATCGCCCAGCAATTGGCTCCCTCAACGGCGATGCCTAGCGGAGGAGGCGTGGAAATAAAAGAGCTACTTAAGCGGAGCATGGCCTTTCCTCGACATCATCGGCCGCTAGCTGGAGACTGGAGTGGCGAGCGGTGGGAGGATTGAAGGTGTTCTATCGTGCTCGGGAAGAAGGTTCTGGAAGTGGCGGCTGGAAAAAACGCTCAGCTGGGGCCTGGGGGCGGCGGAGCGGCCTGCCGCCGCCGGAGGCGAAGGGGCGTGCCGCGGGCCATGCGGGCGGTTACCGGAGAGCGACGGGCCGGGGGAGGGAGGCGTGTGGCAAGCGTACTAGCGCAGCGCCAGAGGGACACGGTCGGGTTCGCGACGCTTCGCGAGCGCCCGGGTGCACGGGTAACGGTTGCAGACCCGAATCAATCTACGATCGGACGGATGCCATCGTTAGTTGGGCGGATCCGACGACTTGAGACCTAACGGGTGATGTGGACCCGCTACTCGGCCTCGGTATTTGCCCCCTTTCGTAAGTTAGTAATAATCTATACTATAAGGAGCGAAGACAATTAAAAACTTTTCTCACCCAATTCGGGTCCGCTTTACCCCTCACGCCTACTACCGGAAATCGCAAGGCTGCCGTGAGCCTTTTCGTTGCCGTGAGCCAAACATCAAGCACACGGCATACAGGCCTGTTTGTCGTGAGCTTCCTAGGCGGCTCACGGCAGACACGACACACACGGCGCCAAGCCTGTATGCCGTGAGCAGGTTGACCGCACTCACGGCAGCTAGAACACTCACGGCGTAAGGCGCTGTTTCCCGTGAGCTGGTTGACCAGGCTCACGGCGTACAAAACACACACGACATCAGTCGCTAGGTGCTGTGAGCCTCTGTACCAGGTTCACGGCAAAGAAGACGGCTCACGTTGACAGCCTCCCCCGTCACGGCCGTCAGCCTGGACCGTTAAGGTTGCCGTGAGCCTGACGCCTAGCTCACGGCAACGCCTAAGACACACGGTGCACATCGCGTGTGTGCCGTGAGCCAGATCTGCGGCTCACGGCAAACATGTAGCAGCCGCGTGGCAGCCTTGTAACAGCAACGTGGCACAGAAACGCAGACGCTTGGCAGCCTCTTTGTCGTGAGCCCGTGGCAGCTCACGGCAACACCACCTGACGCCGTGTGTTTTCCCCATTTGCCGTGAGTTAGGTCCTTGGCTCACGGCAAACAGGCAAAAAAAAATTGGTCTTTGCCCTCCAAAAATTTTCCACCCTTAAACCACATCTCTACAAACTACATATTCAAATTTGGGGCAATTATAACTCAGTTTGATATATTTAGTAATTTTTTTCTTTCTTCGTATTTTTTTCAGATACGTCGGATTTGAACTGGAAGTGCATAAAATCATAGACTAAAGTTAGTGTAATAATGATATTTCGTGTTCTTCATTCCTTTTTCATACATATACCATGAAACTAGAGAGAATTTCAAACATTTAGACTCGACACATGATTATGAAGGTTTCGTGCAATAGTATTTTAATTGTATAAAATCCATACAAATTTAAAACATCATGAAATTTGTATGGTCATCATGATATCATGTATGGAGGCTGTGATGAAGAATTGAGATGGTTTCGAATTACTCAACTTATACACTGTTTACAAACTGAAGCATCTCACTGGAAGTTTCTGAGATGTTGACTCATGTGACTAGATTTGGAGGTCTTTGTGATGTTTTGATTCAAATTTGACCTTGGAACTTTCCCTAGGATCATTAAACAACTTTGAGTGTCTTATGTTGGTTAATAGCAAAATTTTTGTGTAGTTTTATAATTTCGAACATTATCGGACCGCATGAAATGATAGAATTTTAGTTGCAAGTACAATCAAACTAATGTTTTTAATTCATCGAAGTTTAAAATTGACATTGTAGAGTTAGCTTAGCAGGTAAATATCATAATGCACTCAACTTGTTTTTAAGGAAAATCATTAAAAAAATAAGAGTGAAATAAACAAAATTTGATAACTGACGGTTTACCGTGGGTAGCTCACGGCATACAGCGATTACACACGGCTGCCACCTTGTTGCCGTGAGTCGTGGATCTGGCTCACGGCAACGCGTGCCCTTTGCCATGAGCTGTAGACCTGGCTCACGGCAAACATATGTCCTGGAACCCTAGGTTGCTTGCAGCTGACGTGTGGGACCACCGGATCTTTGCCGCGAGCCATAGATCTAGCTCACGGCAAACTTCCATGGCCCCACTCGTCAGCCGCACACATGCACACTTCACACACGCACCACACACTTCTCTACTCCACACGCTACACACTCCACACACGCACCAGACACACACACGCGCACACACACAACTGCCGTCGCCGCCTACCGCGCGCCGTCGTCCCCTCCGCCGAGCGCCGTCGTCCCCTCCGTCGAGCGCCCCGTCCCCGCCGCGACTCCCGTCCGCGCAGCCTTCGTCCTCCCCAACGCCGGCCGCGCGGTCCCCGCCGCGACCGCCCCCGACGCCGGTCGTGCCGTCCATGGTCCCCGACGCCGGCCGCCGCCCGTCGCTCCTCCACCTCCTCTCCCCCGGCGTGCCAGATCCGGCCGCGGACACCTCCTCTGCCGGCCCATGCCTCCCCACCACCGTCGCGGCCCGAGGAAGAGGTCGTCCCGTGCCTCCCCACCGCCGTCGGGGGAGAGGCCGGCCCCGGCCGCTTCCCCCTACCGTCGGGGCCCCTCACCGTGAGCCTCGCCGCCCGTCGCTCCTCCATCTCCTCTCCCCCAGCGTGCACGATCCAGCCGCGGCCCCCTCCTCTCCCGGCCCATGCCTCCCCACCACCGCCGCGGCCCGAGAGAGAGGCCTACCCATGCCTCCCCACTGCCGCCGGGGGAGAGGCCGGCCCCGGCCACCGGCCCCGGCTGCTACCCCCAACCGCTGGGGCCCCTCGCTGTGAGTCTCGCCGGCCCTAGCTTGCGCCCCTGTTCAGGTGAGGAACATGCACTTTGTCAATTTTTAGTTGCTGAGCATGCAGTTAGGAAATTTTAGTTAGTAAATTTTGTTAGCAAATGGATTCAGTTAGTTACTTCTCATATGCCGATGATGATATGAATTGTACCTAGTGTTCTTGCTGGGTAACATAGGATGACCTTGAGCTTGTGTTGTACCGGTTATATGCTTCTCATGGTTGTCATCAAACCGTGAGAGACATCCATTCCCAAGCAACAACTTGGTTGGGATGGACGTCTCTCACGGTTCCATGGCTGTCATGAACCCTCTTTTCATTATCTATGCTATAAGTTCAAGGTCCATGCAAGAAAAAAATATCTGAGGCAAATTACTATTTTGGACTGTGGTTGTTGGCCATAGTGCCGTTGTTTTGTTGTAGGTTTTGACCACCTGTCCATGTAGGGGAGGTTTTGTTGAAATTCACTTTGATTTTAAATTCAACTTTACTCATGCCTATGATGATATCAAAACTCACCCAAATTTCATGTTGGGTAACATATGATGACATTGAGCTTGTGTTGTACCGGTTATATGCTTCTCATGGTTGTCATCAAACCGTGTGATACATCCATTCCCAAGCAACAACTTGGTTGGGATGGGTGTATCTCACGGTTCCATGGCTGTCATGAACCCTCTTTTGATTATCTATGCTCTAAGTTCAAGGTTCATGCAAGAAAAAAAATATCTGAGGCAAATTACTATTTTGGACTGTGGTTGTCGGCCATCGTGCCGTTGTTTTGTTGTAGGTTTTGACCACCTCTCCATGTAGGGGAGGTTCTATTGAAATTTTGTTTCATTTTAAATTCAACTTTACTCATGCCTATGATGATATCAAAACTTACCCAAATTTCATGTTGGGTAACATATAATGACCTTGAGCTTGTGTTGTACCGGTTATATGCTTCTCATGGTTGTCATCAAACCATGGGAGACGTCCATGCCCAAGCAACAACTTGGTTGGGCTGGGCGTCTCTCATGGTTCCATGGCTGTCATGAACCCTCTTTTGATTATCTATGCTCTAAGTTCAAGGTCCATGCAAGAAAAAAATATCTGAGGCAAATTAATATTTTGGACTGTGGTTGTCGGCCATCGTGCCGTTATTTTGTTGTAGGTATTGAAAACCTCTCCATGTAGGGGAGGTGATGTTGAAATTTTGTTTCATTTTAAATTCAACTTTACTCATGCCTAAGATGATATCAAAACTTACCCAAATTTCATGTTGGGTAACATATAATGACCTTGAGCTTCTGTTGTTCAATTATATGCTTCTCATGGTTGTCATCAAAGCATGCAAGACATCCATACCCAACAGGTCGGTCGTGATGACATGATGGTTGGGATGGACGTCTCGCATGCTTTCATGTTGCCATGAACACCCTTTTTAGTTCTTTTGATGATCTATGCTCTAAGTTCAAGGTCATATGAAAAGACAAAATATCTGAGGCAAATTTCTGTTTCTATAAATTTGGAATGTGGTTGTCGCCATCGTACTGTTGTTTAGTTGCAGGTTTTTAGAACCTCACCTTGTAGGGGAGGTGCTGCCTATAATTGCAACTTACACTGTTATGTTCATTTGTTTGCAGGAATCAGCCGCCTTCCTCCGCCATCTGCTTCTTGCCGCCTTCCTCTGCCACCGGTCCGCAGACCCCTTCGTCATTCTTCAGGCCAGCTAGGTGAGGCACATTTCTCTCTCTTTTTAGTTGATGTCGTAGATCACGAAACCTAGTTAGGCGTCTCCCGTTCGGAAGAGATACAGTTGGACATATGCAGAACTTTGCATATTTAAGGCTGTATCTGTTTCGAATTGTCCACGTTTTTTGGACAGCCCGTGGATGCGTAGATGGGGTGATCGGTTCCTATGGTCTACTCCGATCCTAGACAGAATTTCGGCAGCACCTCCTCGTTGTTCTCCGGATACACAATCTCCCTACCGGGACGTGTATTTGGAGAACAGCGGGGAGGTGCTGCCGAAATTCTGTCTAGGATCGGAGTAGACCATAGGAACCGATCACCCCATCTACGCATCCACGGGTGGGATTAGGACCTATCTTTACCTAGTAGAGTGTCTAGGCATCGTAGAGTTTTTATGCAATGCATTTTATATAACTTCCTGGTATGATAGAGAATGGGTGACCGTGACTGGATGTACAACGGGTGGGCAAGTGGGGGTCGTCTGACACCTGAATGGATTGCGAACACCCAAACTTTCGTGAGAGAAGCATTTGAAAAGCTTAAAAGGGAGACTCCCAGGGAATCTACCATCTGGTGTCCTTGCAGCAAATGCGGAAACACGCGTCGGCATACAAAGCGTGACATGCTTGAGCATCTTGCCAAGTATGGTTTTACGAAAGACTATACAAAGTGGACCTACCATACTGAAACCGGTCGTATGAGAGATGAGGTCGTGAGACGACGCATTGAGGAACTTGATGGTGATGCCGGGGTAGCAGACATGATAGATGACTTTCACGAAGCACATTTCCAAGGAGAACCTTCGGAGGAGGAGCCAGAGCCAAGTGCTAAGGCGTATTATGACATGTTGGCTGCAGCACAGAAACCCCTTCACGAGCATACCCAGATTTCTCAACTGGATGCCATCTCCCAAATAATGGCCATAAAGTCCCAACATAACCTAAGTCGAGCGGCCTTCGATGCCTTGGTGACAGTTTTCAGCAATATGCTTCCGAAAAGGTCACATTCTGCCCAAGAACATGTATGAAGCAAGAAAAGTCCTTCGTGCACTCAAGATGCCATATCAGAAGATACACGCCTGTCCGAATGGATGCGTCTTATTCAGGAAAGAACATGAGAATGCAAAGTACTATCCGAAATGTAAAGCGTCTCGGTTCGTGGAGGTAGACTCTGGTGAGGGCGAAAAGAGGCAGCTCACGGTCCCGGTTAGTATCCTACGGTACCTTCCGTTCATAGAGCGGATCCAATGGATTAACATGACCGAGGAAACTGTGAAGCAAATGACTTGGCACAAATCGGGAACCCGACACAGTGATAAGCTTGCACATCCATCCGATGCCTTAGCATGGACCAAATTTGATGAGAAACATCGTGAAAAAGCTCTTGAGGCTCGCAATGTACGTGTGGCGTTGGCAACCGATGGGTTCAATCCTTATGGGCGAATGGCTGCCTCATACAGTTGTTGGCCTGTGTTTGTCATCCCCCTCAATCTACCCCCCGGTGTCGTCTTTCAAAGACAACACATATTCTTGTCGCTGATAATTCCTGGATACCCGGGGGATAATATGAGTGTGTACATGGAGCCTCTGATTGATGATTTGATCCGTGCTTGGAATGACGGGGTGCGGACATACGACCGAGCTACGAAGAGAAACTTCAAGATGCATGTGTGGTACATGTACTCCATGCATGATATGTCAACATATGGGATATTTTGCGGCTGGTGTGTCCACGGGAAGTTCTCCTGCCCAGTATGCAAGGAGGCTCTGTTGTTCTTTTGGTTGAAGAGAGGTGGCAAGTATTCTTGCTTTGACAAACATCGACAGTTCCTCCCTATTGAGCATGAATTCAGACAAGATTCGAAGAACTTCACGAAAGGTGTGAGAGTTAATGACCCACCACCGCACATCATGACGGGAGATGAGGTTCGTGCCCAGGTAGAGGCTCTCGTGCTCAAAGAAAGAGAAACTCGTTTTGAGGGATACGGTGTGCAACATGCCTAGGCTCAGAAGTCGGGCTTGTGGTGGCTACCCTATATGCAAGATCTTCTTCTTCCACATAACATTGATGTGATGCACACCGAAAAGAATTGGGGGGAGGCACTTTTGGGTACAATCATGGAATGGGCAGATAAGTCAAAGGACAACATTAAGGCTAGAGTCGATCAAGAAGCGTTATGCGATAGGCCAAAGCTAGCCATGAAGAAACCTGTAGCGGGCAAGACATGGTCTCGGCCTAAGGCTGATTTTGTCCTGAAGAGGGATCAAAGGAAGGAACTTTGTGAATGGTTCAAAACGTTAATGTTCCCTGATGGGTATGCTGTGAATCTGAGGAGGGCGTGAACTTAGCTACTTTGCGAATACACGGGCTGAAGAGTCATGACTACCACATATGGATCGAGCGGCTTCTTACGGTGATGGTTCGAGGCTATGTACCTGAACATGTGTGGCAAGCGCTGGCAGAGTTGAGCTATTTCTTCCGTCAGCTTTGTGCTAAGGAGTTATCTCTTGCTGTGATTGAAAAACTGGAAACAAATGCGCCTGTGTTGCTATGTAAGTTGGAGAAGATCCTTCCACCCGGCTTCTTCAATCCGATGCAGCATATGCTTTTGCACCTCCCGCGCGAGGCACGATTGGGGGGCCCGTGCAGAACCGTTGGTGCTATCCAATTGAGAGATGTCAAAAGTTTCTTCGATACAAAACTGGCAACAAAAACAAAATTGAAGCTTCCATTGCAGAGGCATACATTCTGGAGGAGGTGTCAAACTTCACAACTAAATATTATGTTGAGAACCTTCCCAGCGTGCATAACCCACCTCCTCGTTACAATGTTGGGGAAAATGATTCGAACCGCAGCCTTTTCCGACGACAACTTAGAAGTGCAAGTCTTGGGAGGACCAAGTACTTACTGGATGAAGAGTGGCACACTATCATGATATATGTGTTGCGCAACCTTGACGAAGTAAAGCCGTACATAGAGTAAGTTCTCAAGAAACCTCATTTTTTCCTTTCACGTAAGATCTCGCATCTTAGCTCTTTCTGCATCCAACCTCCTCTTCTTTTTGGGTGCAGTGAATTCTTTGCACAATACTGGCGTCATTCAAGGCCACCTACCGAGGAGGAAGAAGATACCCTACTTAGTGAGGGTAGACATGATGCGCGACACAATATCCCTGATTTCATATCTTGGTTCAAAAAGAAGGTAATTTTAACCCACCTTCTTTGTAAGATCGTACTTAGCGCGGCATGTCATGTATGATAACGAGCTATCCTCCCTGGTTTTGCAGGGGCAAATCGATTCGTCTATGAGTCCCGACTTGAGACAGGTTGCCGATGGTTGCGCCGTTAGAGTCAAGTCATACGCCGCTTATGTGAATGGATATCGCTTTCACACAAAAAATCACGAGGACAGTCGTCCCAATCGAAGAACCACAAATTCTGGAGTTTGTATGACAACAGTCGATGGGTCCGAGTACTATGGAAGACTTGAAATATATGAACTCGAGTTTCATGGTTCCAAACCTCTGAAACCTGTCGTATTCAAGTGCCATTGGTTTGATCCTCAGGCTATGAGGCGGAACCCGAATCTTGGGCTAGTCGAAATTCGTCAGTCAACTGTGTACACAGGAGACGATGTCTATATCATGGCTCAACATGCCACACAAGTTTATTATCTATCATACCCTTGCAAAAAAGACAAGCGTCTCCAGGGTTGGGATGTTGTGTACAAGGTTTCGCCACATAGTAAACTACCTGCCCCTGTCAACGAAGATTACAACCTACTAGACCCAAACACATATGTTGGCGAGTTCTTTCAAGAAGATGGGCTAGAAGGGAGTTTTGAGATAGACTTAACCGAAGTGATCGGAATGGAAGTAGAGATGGACGATGCCGGAGAAGATGTTTATGATGAGGATGACTTACAATTACTGGAGCGATTAGGTTTGGAAGTGATAGTGATGATGACGTCTTTCCTCCTTTGGAGCACGGTGTTGAGGATATGGACATGCGTGATAGTGACGATGAGACATATGATCCAGCTAATACGGATCATGATGAGTATTTCTAAAACATGTAAGAACCGTACCAATTATGACATTAATTTAATAGTTGTACTTAGTACATTAATTATTTTTTATTTAGTACTTGTACTCTTTGCTGTCTAATACATGTACTAATACTTGCTTCACTCTTTTTTTGCAGTTGATTGAACGAAGATGCCTAGGGCACGCGGCGGCAGAGGCGGAGGCGGCCGCGGTGGTCGCGGGGTGACGAAGAACCTCAACGAGTTCTACCCTCGTAGCGCCCTTGACGGCTCCGAGACGGCTGAGGGCTCCGGGGTTGGTGGTAGGAGGGGTCGCAGGAGGTCACCCACTCCGGAGAGTGCACCTCCGTCTGGAGGAGGAGGAGGAGGGAGGGTTGGTCGCCGGAGGTCACCCTCCCCCCTTGGTTCTTCGTTGTCTGGAGGGAGGGCGGGTCGCAAATCGCGTCCCTCTCCTATGGTGCCACAGTCTGCGAGGGAGGAGAGTGATAGGGAGGAGAGGGAGGCGGAGAGGCTGAGCATAGAGAGGAGGATCTGGAGAGGGAGAGGGAGAGGGAGAGTGGGAGTGGTAGTGAGGGAGAGGGAGAGGGAGAGGGGGAGGAGGAGGGGGATGGGGAGCAGGGGGCTGGGAAGATCTGGTTGCGAGGCCCTTCGACGCTTCCGACACATCTCGTACCTCTTGTGGAACAACCGATGATTGCACCTGATGGGAAAAGGTAATTTACCAATGCTTTTTCATTGGTTACTTTGAACTTTCATAATTGAAACTATTAATTTGTCTGAATCAATTTTGCAGGGGGTGGAGGGTAGTCGCTCCAGGTCGTCACTCACGTCTTCCCAATGGCATCCTCGGTATTTTGTGCAAGATTCACTGGCCTGGGTTGGTGGAGGTTGGGGACCGAGAGGACCTAGCAGAGACGTTTGACCACTACGTCAGCGCGACCGATCAAGATGATCGAGACGGCAGGAATTTCAATACTAAGGCCGGGAGTGTGGTAAACGAACTATGGGTAAGTCTTCCTCGCAAAACATTGCTAATCTCAATACATCGATTTTACTTTGCATATTCCTAAAGTATTGACAACACTTGTATATGCAGGATTTCTACAGATGTGAGGAGGGCTCTCTGGAAAGGGCGAATGAGGTGGCGAGGAATGCCTGTCAAAAGCTGGTGCATGATATGATTTACGAGGCGCGAGTGGGCACCGTTGTGTTCTACTTCGCAAAGCACAAGAAACAGAAAACCACCAAAAAGCAGGCAAGAAACGAGAAGCTGCCCAGACAAGAATGGTTGAGGGTAAAGTACATCTCACTGCAATATTAACTTCTCATCGTTCACGTATGATCAATTTGATATGGCATGCACTTGATGACGTGCAGGTGCCTCCGTGGTGGTGTAGCGGCAATCGGCGGGCTTGGGCAAGGCTGGTGGACAGGTGGCTTGACCCGGAGTGGGACCTTAAGCACCTCGAGCGCCGGGAGCGGCGTTTGAAGATGGCAGGTCCGGCACACCATCAAGGCAACCTAAACCTAAGGCAATATGCGGCTAGATGGGTACGTGAATTTATTTCTTTATTGCAATGCTCACAATTTTGCATTATTTGTGACAATCTTGTTGTTTGTCGCAGTCTCGGGCACATGGTGGCCAGCCTTGCTCCCAGCTCGAGGCATATGCTTTGTCTCACAAGGGCAAGGCGACGTCGGACATCACCTACAACGAGGCAGACCCGCCCGAGGCGTACACCAACCCGACGATCCAGCCCCGCATCGTTCGGTACAACACGATGGCACGGGAGGTCCACGGGCCAGAGTTCGATCCGAGGACGACGCCCCTTGATGGAGAAGTCATAATGAGGATCGGACACGGCAAGCAGCATGGTCGGTACTTTGTGGGCGACAGCATCCTCGACCCGGCCGAGGTTCCCAGTCTCCCGATGGTGAAAGCTCGGAGCACAAGCTCAGCCCTGCCCGTACAGCGACGACCGACCGTTGCTGAGTCCTTGCTGGAGACAGTCACGGTAATTAGATGTCTATATCCGTCGTTCATTGACCATGCTTCTTATATTTTTGCTTTGTATTCTAATGTTGGGATCAAAAATTGTAGTCCAAGCTTGCACAAGAGAAGGCCGAACGGTAGAGGGACCACCAGCAGATGCAGCAGTATGTCAAGGCCAATACGCAGCAGATGCAGCAGGTGCTTCAGCATATCCAAGGTCTTACTTCGGTGATTGCTCAAACACAACCACAAGTGCAACTCCCTTCTCCACCTCGGCTCGTACTTCCTCCTAGACCGACTCTGAGTACTCCGGTGAGTTTGTTTCCCGCTTGTCTTTCCATTTCTGGTAGTGACTTAGAGAGCTAAGCAACCTAGAATGACATAGAAACCTAGAATGACTTAGAAATGTAGATTTATTCTCATATTCATATAGAACTTTCATTCTCATAGTGACATACTTAGAATGCTGTACTTCCATGTTTTTGACTTAAAATTTTGTGCAAAATATGTCGGCGGCATCGAATGATAGCCCGGCTGCACATGACGTGTCGCCGTCTCAGCGGCCTCCATTGGTCCCCGGGAGTGGAGCGTGGGGGCAAGCGCCTCACGGGTCTACTTACACGTGGCCGTTATGGCCGCATGTTCTGCCGGGCATGGGGCTGCCACCAACCGGCTCACCAGGTTACACATGGCTGCCGCCGGCGGCTGGAGGGTCGGCGATTGCGTCACCACAGCAGCCACCAGAGCACTCGCCGCAGCCAGGGCCGTCGCCGCGGGAGTGAGTTATGGACTTTACATGCATTTCGACTAGTGGTTGTGGACTTATGTTGCATTTGTGGACTTATGGACTTTAAACTGTCTGTGATGCTTATGTGAACTTATGTGATGCCTATGTGAACTTATGTGATGGTTATGGTGATATTTGAACTGCATGTGATAGTTATGGTGATATTTTAAACTGCCTGTGATGATTATGATGATATTTGAACTGCCTGTGATGGTTATGGTGATATTTGAACTGCCTGTGATGTTGTATCGAATGTGAGGTGTCATATATGGTTCTGGGAAATAATAAAAAAAGGGTACTTTGCCGTGAGCTATTGCACCTATGTCGTGAGCTTCGGCTTGTGCTCACGGCAAAGGTGTGAAACTTGGTAGCTGGGGTATAGCCCCTACGCCGTGAGCAAAAGGCTCGGCTCACGGCAACCAGCTACTCTATGCCGTGAGCTAGACGGCCGGCTCACGGCAACCACGTGACGCCACCTCACCTAGGAAGTTGCCACGTGTGGCCTCTTTGCCGTGAGCAGAGGAGCGGCTCACGGCAGCCAGCGGCTGTGTGCCGTGAGCTGGACGGCAGGCTCACGGCAACAGCGTGACGTCACCTCACCTGAGAAGCTGCCACGTGTGGCCGCTGTGCCGTGAGCAGAGGAGCGGCTCACGGCAACTAGCTGCTCTGTGCCGTGAGCTGGACGGCCGGCTCACGGCAACACGGTTCTTTCACCTCACCTAGGAAGCTGCCACGTGTTGCTCCTTTGCCGTGAGCTCGCCGTCACGTTCACGACACAATGAGTCGTTAAGACACCTCCCGTGAGTCCCGTTATGGACCTTTGCCGTGAGCTATAGACCACTCACGGCACACGTTTGCCGTGAGTCAACCGGTAGGCTCACGGCAACTATGCTGTTTGCCGGCCGAACTGTGTCGTGAGCCCTTTGCCGGCGGCAACTCACGGCAAAGGTGTTGCCGTCGGTGGACCGCTCTTTACCGTGAGGAACCGGCTCACGGCAACTAAGCTGAATCCGGTAGTGGCCGGACCCACCCGTCAGGTTGCATGATGACCAAAAAGGTGGAACGACCATAGAAATCGCAATTTGGAGAGCGTTTCTGCCAAAATTGTAATGTTTTTGTTACCCGGCCTCGACTTACCCACCCATCCTGTACCCACATCATTGGGCCCATGCGAGGCCGATCGAACGCACGCCTCTCACGTTTCCGACTCTCTCGCTCAGCTTCGCGACGGCTGCCTCATGAACGCGTCTTCGGTGGCATCCTAGAAGCCGGAGGGCGTCGGCTCGATCAAGCCTCTTGGTGGTGGCGGCATGCAACACGACCCTGTAGACCGTGGCGTAGTTGTGCTCCCGGCCGATAAGCCTCGCGTCCGAGAAGGACAGGGTGGCCTTGTTAGTATCGCGAACGGTGAGCTCCGGCACGTCGTCGGCGAGGAGCACCTCCGTCTCCGTGCTGGCAACTAATGGGTGAAGGCAGGCGTAACTTGAGTTGAGAACGTGCGGTCAAGAGAGAAGCAAGGCAAGAAGAAAGCAAAAGAAGCAGTGCCATCGTACGTACCTGCAAACACCGGTGGCAAGTTAGAGGTGGACGATGACGAGTCGCTCTTCCTCGACAACGGGAAGACGATTCGACCAACGGCACCCAGGAAACCCTACGTCCGGGAGACGGATCGAGTCCGAGCGGGAGCGGAGCCGCGCGGGATTGCAGCGAGCGCAGGGAGAGCCGTCGCGAAGCCGAGCGCGTCGACGGAGCCGAGCGGGGCGCGAGAGCCAGAAACGCGAGAGGTGTGCGTCCGATCGGCATCGCGCGGGGGTGCGCACGGGAGGCGCGGTGCGCACCCCGCGCACCCAATTTTTTCCCACTCCCCAACGCGCTTGAAAAAATCTATTAGATTTCTCAAAAAAAATCTATTAGATTTCTCAAAAAAAAATCTATTAGACGGTGTTCCAGTCCCACCGCGCCTATCGTGTCGTGTGACTTCGCCTAAACTAAGATGCGTGGCCATCTACAAATTCCCGCGCTCCATTTCGAGCTCGTTGTCCTCCATCGATTGCTCTAGAGGCCGAACACGTGGATGAGTGAGCTCCGGAGGAGCTTCGACGACGCGCTCATCGAGCAGTGACGCAGCGACGGCATGGGAGACACTGCCGCCGCCTGATTGGTGAATTGCAACTAACATGGATCGAATGGAAAAAGGCATGGCCAAGGCTAAAACGAGAGGTAACTGAATTTAGTTCTCATTGCAGATAGGAATAATTATTTTACAGTTCTCATTTGTTTCCTTCAATTCATTGCTTCTGCGAATTGGTGATGTTGATTTTGCGATGTGTGGCCATGTTGGAATTCAGATTCATAAGGTTTTGGTCCAATGACAGAGGCTCGAATGCAATCGCCGAGGCTTTCACCTGGCCTCTCTTGACTTGCATCGGTGTACTTCTATCCTAAATTTAGATCACTATTTTTTATATGTTAATCTATTAATTTTCACGTACATTTATGTTTTGATAGATCAGCCCTGCATTGGGGGTGTTCAGGCTCTACGTGCCCAGTCGTGCGAGACTCCGGAAGCTGGGGCTTTGATGTTGCCACAACATCTCATCGCGTCGGAGCTGGTGGCCTTTGAGTACAGGGGCATCGTGTGCCCAACGGCACGTTTCTAAACCATAGACGACGGGCCTCCAAAGGCCGTGTACTGCAAGATCCATGTCTACGGCCAGGTCTCCTCGGAGGAGGTCACGAAGCTGGCCCAGCTTCTGCAGTTGTTTGCAAGCGCCAAGCGTCTGCAACTGAAATCTGCTCGGTTCGGCTCAGACATTGACAAGGACGTGCCCATGAACTTCAATTCTCTACCTTATCAGGTACTGTCGTAGCACTGTAGTCACTACCACTATTCATCACTACCACTATAAAATGTACCAGTTTGTTCTTTTCTAAAGCCACACAATCAAATCACCCCAACAGTCATTACCAAACTAAGTACACCCACCTAATTGTACCAGCAAACATCCACTTTCTCTCACTCACCCACGATCCAAAGGTCCAAATTGCTGTAAACATCAACTTTCTCTCACTCATCCACGATCCAACGGCTCAGCTCATCTCGATCGAACCTCAGCCCCCTCCCATTCCCCTCGCTGGTCTCTTCCCGACCCCTCCCATTCCCCTCGCTGGTCTCTTCCCCTCCCCTCCCTTCCCTACCCACCTGCGCCGCACCTCCCGTCCCCGGCGGCGGCTGGATCTCCGGGGGCGGGGCGGCGGAACGTGCCGGCCGCTGCCGGGTGAGGCGCTGCTCGGCTGCACCTCGCCCCACCACGCCGTCATCTCCTTCTCCACCACCGTCCGACGCCGCAGATCTCCTCGGCCACCGCCACGGTCCGCCGTCGCGCACGCACCCGCCCCCGCACCCGAGGTCGAGGATGGGAGCAGAGGGGGTCGTTGACTCTGGTGCTGCGTCGCCACCCACTGGTTTTTCTACTCCTCAGCTCTGGTTCCTCTCACATCTCAACCGTCGCCGTCAACCGTGATGCCGCTGCCGTGTTCAACCGGAAGCCGCCGCCCCCGTGCAGGTTTCATCTTCTTTCCCATCTTCCAATTCCCCATCTCACTCTAATTCCTGCTCCCCTCCTCTCCAACCGCGGCGCACCTCGTGTCCCCTCCCCTCCTCTCCAACCGCGTTGCACCTCCTCGTCCCCGGCGGCGGCGCCGCTGCGGGATCTCCCAGGTCGCGGCGGCCGGAGCTCCCGGGGCATGGCGGCAGGGCGTGCGGACCGCTGCCGGGTCCACCACCACTTCCTCCACCGCAGGGTCTACGGCGACTACCCACTCCACCAGCTTTGCGGCTGCCTCGCCTCCCAGGTACCGGCAGCTTCTATCATCCCCTATTCTTCTTGATGTCACAAAGGTTCTTGATCTGGGTGTTTCTCGATCTTATTTCATTTGGGTTCTGGCACCTTTCTCGATCTGAAAGCGGCGGCGCCGGAAGAGAGGATGAATCGCTCATCGTCAGGGTCAGATGCCAACACATGAGCAGGTGCTTTCCCTAACCTTTCAAACCCATCTCAAATGTTCTAGGATTCACATATGTCAGTGGAAATCAATCCTATTGAATACTTCCTCCGTTCCATTATATAGGCACTTGTAGGATTCAAAAATTTTGCCACAATGTTAGCATTTCTACAACTGCGGGCCCCACCACCCATTAAATTCCCCCGCACAGCAACCCAGCCGAGCAACCCAGCCGCAGAGTCTTCCGGCTCTTCCCAGCCGCACAACCCAGCCGCAGTCCGCGCGTCCGGACGTCCGCGTCTGAGCATTACCGAAAAAAGAATAAGCTCGAACTCTCCCGAGCGCTACAGTTGCGAGAGGCGAAAGGGGGGCGACCGCCGGTTCCGGCGGCAATTTCGTCGGTCGCCTCCTTCTCTGATGGCCGGAGAGGCGTCGGAACAAGGGGTGGGCTGGCAAATCGCCGTGCGGATGTATATATAGGCTTTAGGTTTAGTGTTCGCTCGCTGGCGGAGTTCGCCAGTGGAGCTAGGGTTAGGTTTAGTGTGTGCTCGCCGGCGGATGTAGTCGGCGGAGCTTGGGTCAGCCGGAGGGATGCTGCTCCCTTGCGGTTTGTGTATCCGGGCGGCGTCGGCGAGGCGATGGCGGCGACGGCGCTGTGGAATAAGTGCTCCAGGCCTCTTCCTCGCCCCGGTGACGAGCTTCTCCGGCGTCAGCGGCGAGGTCGGGGAGCAGTGCTCAGGAGACAGGGCCTGGTGAGTCGTCTCTTGGCGATTTTGCTGGCCTTCCTTTTGTTCAAGGTTGCGGAGATGGCTGTGGGGTTCGTGGATGGTGGCCGGCCGGATCTGGCTCGACTTCCCCTCGGCGACGGTGGTTGTCGATGGCGAGCCCGGATCTGGGAGTTGGAGGGGTCGGGGCGCTGCCCCGGTCGATGGGCGACCGCCGAGGGCTTCTTCAACTTCGACTCCAACAAAAGCCTGTGTGCGATGGTGCTTCTCCAGCTCAGGGACATCCTCTTCTTCGACGGTGTTGGCCGGCGGCGAGGTGGACGACAGCGGTGGAGGATTCACGAAGGGTCTAGGGGCCTAGATGTAATATTTTCCTTTCTTAGGGTCCTTTGTGTAATCTGGCTGGGACAGCTGTCTTTGTATACCTGTAGTGCCTGTATGTGTATGCTTGTATGTGTACGCTTGTATGTGTACACTTCCTTTGAATGAATACAGGTACGTTTCAAAAAAAAAAAACCCAGCCGCAGTCCCGCAGAAAAAATCCCCAGGCGGACCTCGTCGCGGCCCTCCGCCGCCGTGGGTCTCGCGGCCCTCCGCCGCCGGTCCCAGGCAAGCAACTCCCCACCCACCGCCGCTCCTTCTCGATCTACTCCCTCCCCCATGGAAGGCACGAGTGAAGGAGAGCGTAGGCTCCGACGAGGTGAGCGCTGCCGTGCGTCTTGCGCACGCGCACCCGGCTGCTGGGGGCAGGCAGCAGGGGAGCTGTGGCTCCGCGCTGCGACGCGCCGCGGAGGCGCGTCCCACCCGCGCGCTCTCTCCCTCTCTCCCTCTCATGCGGCGGCGGGCGGCCGCACGAAGACGGCGCCCCTTGCGGCCTCGGTTTCTGCGGGGCCAGCGGCGGCGCTCCTGGGAGGGGCAGGAGCGAGGCAGGGTCCATGGCGGCGGAGCCTGCCATCGGCACTCGCGCAGAGGAGCCGGCCGGCCGCCTCGCGCCGCCTGGCGCTTGCAAGGAGGGAGAGTCGGAGAGAGAAACTAGGGAGAGAGGTTGCTAGCGGTGTGAAGATAAGGGGCACATGCGTCATTTCGCGTGGTTGCTATTTTCCAATTTGAAGGCTTGGAATGCTAATATATTGGAACGGAGGGAGTAGCATATGCAGCTGCTTCCTGTTGAATGTTCACAAGCTTGCTTGTGCCGGAACGAATTGGAGATTATTCCTGCTGGATTGATTGCTGATGCCTCTTTCATTAAGTTGCTGCACTTCTCTTAGTCATGACATATTCATAGTGTAGGGTACAATCTTATACTATTATTTAGTTACAAGGTATCTTCGCTCGTCTGAAATAGCCATATCATGCATAGGAATAGTTAATAACTACTTATGCCATGCTCGCAATATTAAATAGTTAATTATCTTGAAGCCGCCCCCTTGGCCCCCATCACTGCCAGTCTCGCGGCGTCCTCTTCGCTCGCTTTAGATTCATAGCAGTTGTGTAGCTAAAGCAACTAATTTTGATGTTTGCCTTTGCTCTAGATCTTACAATGGACCTTTAGGCATGTTCAGCTACTTTTCATCAACGCATTGCCAGGTTCCTGCTCCTTCATTGTCATATTGTGCTGAACTGTTGATGGTAACATTTTCTACTTCTACAGGCTACTTTATGTTAACTCGATTGACAGTTATTTAATGGTACTATATAATTAATGAGTTCATCCTAAACTACATTGTTGGCTTAAAATAGTTTGATATTTTCATGCAAATATTGCAAAGTTATGCAGGCTTGAAACTTATAAGCAATTTTGATGTGAAATTTCCTCTTTTCTTTCTTTGGCATAAATTGCTAATATAACTATTCTCATGCTTTGTGCAAAATTGTAGTTCTGAATATTGCAAACCATACTTGTGAACCATTTGTTTAGTTATTGGTAGCCTTGTTGGGAGGATTGGGCCCGTTCTTGCACCTTTGCAACTGTTTTGCTAAGTGTTCTGAATATAATTTGCTTGGTTCATTGGCCTTGTGAACTTGCAGGGATAAGACGGGATATCATAAACAAGGCTGGCAAAAAGTATGATATAAGGAGATGTCAAGGGATGAGCCTGAATTGCTCTATAAAACAAGGCAAGTAAATGCGCAGCAAACCAAATCTGAGGCATTTCGTTAGCTCTGATTATTAATTTTTCCTACAGCTTGAACTAGAGAGTAAATTATATTTCCAATGTTTTCTTGTGGACTATAAATAGCAGCTGATAGTTTTTCTCCTTTTTCTCCTGCTATAGAGCAACGACTGCCACTGCCGCCCATTGTATTGTCCTGATTTGCAACACATAACGAGTGTTGTAGAAATTTAATTGGCTGCCAATAGAATTTGAACCCATAGCTCATGTATGTGATTATAAATTATTTTGGTTTTCTAACACAAGGATGCTGTTGAAGGGAAAAGAGATTAGAAAACATTTTTTTTTCTAAATCAATGCTGGTTGATCAGACTATTACTGTAGCCAGGTATAGCCTTCTAAATGTAACCTTTGGATTTTCTAAGCTTATGTTCCTCGACTATGTAGAGATACGTTGGGTCCCTATGTTTTTTGATTCATTCATTATGGCTTTCAATTTCATATGCACTTGGCAAGAATGGCACGACCTGTTTATCTTTTTTTCTTAACTGTACAAATGAATCTGCTGATTTCAGGGGACAAAATAGAAGAATAATGACCACCTGAAAGGGTCAAATGAAGTTGCGGGTTGGCACTCTCTTCCTTTCCTAAATTCATTATTCTTTTCTTGAAACTCCTGGTAGTTCTGTCATTTGTTAACTTGGTCAGTTATATTTTCATTTGAGGTTTTTTGGCTGAAATGTGTTGCTTACTAGGTAATTCTTCGAATTGTTCTTGAGAAAGAGGTGTATTTTGATGATGCACATATTAGTGTTTTGAACCAACGATTTAGTTGTAGTGCTCTGATCTAAAACAAGATAGACCCTTTGAAATAGTTTGAATACATGCTTTTGTTGAACCATGCCCGAGTAGTAGAATTTTGATTGCACTTTTTTTTTCCGATGTATTCCATTGTCTGCAGTTCTGAATGTATTCCAACAATTGTTCATAATATATACTAAAGCAAGATATAACTTATTTGTAGGATGTGAGATATGACTTGTTAAGCATGAATGATTTTTGCTTGAGACTTTTGAATCCTTTTGCATGAGACTTATGTAATGATGAAAACCTTGTCGTTAGTGTGGACATTATATTATGAATGGTAAACATCCTATGTGAAGTGCCTCTGTTATGTCCATGATCTTTTAGTTGTCCGTAGCAACGCACGGGTATTACCCTAGTAGTAGTAGTGAGCCGGATCCTCGAGGTCGAGCACACCCCAAACCTACAGGTACTGTCACTCATCTTCCATCCTGAAGAAGTGAAGAACATGATCGGTGGGCAGGCTGCTCGCGTACATTTACAAGTACAACGAGGAGAAGCTACTCGACATGCAACATTTGAAGTATAATGGCCAAACCTGTCCTTTCTCATCCGAGAGTTCCATGATCCCTTGCTTGAGTAGAGTGAGGGAGATCAACTTGATGTATTACCAAGTGGTGCTGGCCTGCAAGTTTCTACTATGCAACGCGCCGGTGATGGAGACAATGTGGTGTGAGGAGTTCGCTGAGGTTACTCTGTTCATAAGACATATCAAGTGCTTTATTTCGGGATGGGTTGCATATGTAGCTAACGCGGCGGAGGTAAACGAGTCGGCTAAAACACACTTCATTTGATGCAGGATCATTTGATTTCAGCAATTTTGTCAAAGGTATTTTGTTTTGGAAACACATCTTAGATAGCTCGGAAATTTATTTTCTCTCAAATTCTCATTAGCCTGGTATTACATATGTCTAAGGTTTATAACTATTTGGGAGGTTAATTTTCAAACACGTGCGAGCATTTTACTAGTAATAATAATAAAGGTAAAGATACGTGTTGCAAGCGCAAGTAGTGTGATCATCTCCCCTTTCAGTTTGTTTTAGATAGGATTTCAGGAGCAAGATGCATCTGAAGAACACCACTGCTGTTGTTGGCTTGTTGCTAAACGGGGAACTGAAAATCGATTCTGAATTCAATCAACTTTGGATTCAATCCATCGAACAAACCTTTGTTCGTGCCAATCAACTTTGGATCATTTGGCTGTGTGCGGTTACACAGGCCAGCTGGAACCTGGAATTATTTTCATTTAACCCGAAAGTGTAACTTTGGATTCAGAGTTTTTCTGGAGCAAACAACGCACTTGAGTATTGTAACAGAGGGTCAGATGGCAACCTTGCTGTAGCGGACAATAAATCCGATGTTTGGGCTTCAACTCAAGTTTATCCAACCAAAACCACACTTGTCCTTAAAATCTAGGAGTACAATTTTTTTTAATAAATCCCAATGTAGTACGTTTACGATATTCAGCAATTATCCATGGTTTTTCAGAAAGCATGATAACACAATTCGTCTAAACCACAGCGTTTGACAGGTTTAAGAACAATGGTAATGACGCCATCACCTCGTACAAAGGAAAATCGATAAAACCACCTGGAACTTAACAGCCCAAGCCTCTCGGTGCTTAACACTAATCTGTTCCTTTCGGGGGATACAAAACAGTGTTGATTTGAACAAACAAAAGCAATTCCAGTGTTCTTGAAATCACATCACATTTGTGAGTTCACGTGTTATTCCAACATTTCGAGCCATTGCCTGGGAGCTGTGCTTGGGTAAACCCTAAACACTAGAACTAAACCAGTTGACAAAACCAGAGTTCGTTAGGGTAAGCTTGGGTCAAAATAATTTCGCGGACAAGGATAACAGATTTGGAGGGTGCAGTAACCACTGATGGAGCCCCAAGGAAACAGCCAACGATTTGATCATTATCATGCTGCATTATGCACAGTTGTCTTTACATTTTCCATGACACAAAATCAGGTATGACCTCAGTCGTTTTTCCATTGACATACATACATCAAGGTGTAAATAACAACATTATCACCAGCTTCATCGAGGGGCTTGCGGCACTTGTTGAACAGCAGCTAGAGGATTCATCTGGACAGAGAATGCAAGTTGCAGTGCATCAAAGAATGCTCGTTGCAGAGATGATGCGTGCTGGGACACAGTCCTGCTCAAGCAGATTCACTTGTTCATTATTCGTCAGAGCACAAAAACAGGCAGGGTATCATGGATCTTATGAGAAGACAATTGCAAAGTACTTACCTCTTCAAGCCAGCAGTTTTCCTCCGGAGCACATAGATTGTCGAAAACAGCAGCGAGAATAGAAGCATTAGCTTGCCACTCGGTAGAACAATATGTATTTTACCAAACCTCAAGCGAACCGAATGAAACCACCAAAACAAGGGATCAAATTGATTTGTGACATGTTGGATTGAAGGTCGAGTGGACTTTACTTGGACCTTTTGGCTGTCGTACACAGGAGCTGTGCTTGGAGCATCCTCATGCAGCGATGGTATTGAGCCATTTGTAGAAGTGGAAAGGTTTCTTTCTGCTGTTTGTTTTACCCCTTGAACAGTGGATGGCTTTTTATTTGCAGCAGATCGCAGTGCATAAAGCTTTTTTAGTAGGTCCTGCAAAGAAACATTAAGAAACAACTAGATGAAAAGGAATGCAACAAAACTAACTGAAAAATGAGAGTAATGTAGTGGGAGTTCAGAAAAGAAATAAAATGTTTGCATTAAGTTAGCATAAAAATTAATTGGAAAACTGTTAAATTCCAAGTCGGGATGGAAACATGATTTGTAAACTAAAAAAAGGTAGTTGGCATGAAAATATTATATGAGATCTGAAACATCCATGGTTGGTATGCTGTAATAGCATCATTAAACATGTTACCAAAAGGTAAAGGTACCTGACGGCCTTGCTCAGTCAGCTCTGCTTTTTCTGCCCATGAGATAGCAGTTTCACTCTCTTGAGAGACAATACAAAGGAATGTTACTGTATACAATTCTGCCACCTCAAGATACTGCTTGGTTGATATAACAGATGAAACAACAAATCCATTTAAAGAGTTATCTTGTCCTCCATTCAAAACATAAACTTCATCATTTGTATATCTCCATTTAGCAAGGTACTCCTCAAAGATTTGTCTAAGGTCAGATCCAGATCCCGCTGCCATTTGCATGGTAGCTCTATGAAGAGAAAGATAGAAGTCATTGACATACACACAAAAAAAGGGATACATTACGAATAAAAAATAAGCATATAAGACTTGTATGTGAAACATTACCCAGTAAGGAAAACTTTAGCAGGTACCGATGCCACCGAACCAAACATCTTTTTAAGTTGAACAAACATCTCAGATGTCCTGGGAAATTTAACATAGCTTGTTAGACACTAGAAATTGAGCATGCCATACATAGACACTCGGAATCTGTCATAATCTATATTTTAGGAGGCGGTGCTTTCCCTTTGGCAAATCCAGAACCCCATTGGGATATCCAAGCAGCATGTAGGAATAAGCGATTCATCTTATTACAGTACATAACAAAGCCCTGAATTTGATTGGGGCATAGAAGTATCATTACCGTAATAAAAAGAAAACGAACAGGATTTACCTCCTGAGTTCTTTAAGTGCCTGGACAAGCACCATTCCAGCTGATTCAAGAATATCCAAGAGTTCGTCACGGTCACATTCAGTCTCCAATGAAATCGTGCGTATTTGATCAGACACAGATAAAGCTGTCGACACAGCCTGCTCGAACAATCCGCTGAGCAGACAGCTGAACCATGGGAATGATAACTAAATAAGCAAACAAGCCACCATCCTTCTTCATTTTCAGATAAAAATGTGACCTATGCACTGTTGACAACACAGTAGCACCGTTCGAGCAATCTTATCAGAAGAAAATAAAGTTCCAACAAGTCCACAGTGTGACAACCATATACTAGCTAATAGGAATAAGCTTGCCGTCCAAACTGAACCAACCAAGTTGATCATCAACCATCATAGATTGGTACCTATTCTAGTGTTGTAGTAACAGGGACGAGGTGGCAAAAAAAAGTAACAGGGCATGCGATGATTTTGTAAAGTAATTTAAGTAGATAGTATAGTATTACTTTTAAGTGGATACATATTATTACTGGGAACCTAATTAGCAGCAACCATATGGCCACATGGGTAGAAGAAAAGAAAACATAATGTTCTTACTCCTCTGCGTCGTCGATTTGCTTCCACAAACCCGTTTCCTGCGCACAGGCCCCCATGATCCGATGCTTCGGCGCCCACCTCGTAACAGGGGACAGACCTATAATAACACGGAGCATAGAGATCAGTTGAATTCGAAACATGGAGAAACTCGGAAAGGAAAATGGAATCGCAAGCAAAGCTAGGGTTCCTCACCAACACAAAGAAATCAAGTAACTGAAGGTAGATACCAACTCCGCGCCAATCTAATACAAATAGGGGGTATAGAGGAGGGAGGCGCCGAGCTCAGGCGAAGAGAGGAGCTCGGGGCAGTGCCGGGGCCCTGGTGGATGGAGCTGATCAGGGGCGGCGGCGGCGGTGGGATCCGGTGTGGGGAACTCTGAGAGGAGCCGGGGGTCGGTTGGATGAGCTCAGGGCGGGGCGGGCGGAGGAGCTCGGGGTGGCGCCGGGTCGTACGGCGGAGCGGGAGGGGAGGGCGCCGGCGTGCCGCTGGCCCCGATAAGCTGTTGACTGCTTGACGATGGACGAGCCCATGCTAGCCTTACAGGTGGGGTCCTCGGATGCACGCATGGGCCATGAACGCACTCTTGTTGGGCTTGGGCTAGGAAAGTGGGCCGATAGATGTGCACTCACGTTTTTAAAAAAATGAAAATAAAAGGGCCTAGCCAGAACTCATGAGCAGCGTTGCAAATAGCCCGCTATATAGCTCCGCTACAACTTTTTGAGACAGGTGCCACGACGATATTGTAAATTTTACCGCTAATGCCGCTAACTCCGCAGTAATGTGAAATTGCACTGTTATGATTTATGACTTATCTCCCGAATCATTACTTGTTTACTTATGTTTTCACTAATGCCTGCATATACATATGAAATATGAGTTGGAATTTATGATGTTAACAATATTTAAGTCTAAATTTTGCTTATTTTTTTATACCGCTAAAGGCCATAGCTTCCGCTATAGCTGTCTATAGCTCTTATAGCTTTTCTAAAAGGACTACGCTAAACTCTATAGCCCGTGATTTGCAATATTGCTCATAAGTCATAACTGGTTGTATGATAGTACGAAGCAAATAAGTTTGGAAATTGAAAGCACGGCCAAGGTGAGAAAAGCAGCAGATTCGATCCACCGCTAAAAAAAAACTAGAGCATTTCGTCGCATACATTTCTCCAAAAGCACTTGAACGTGACCGGAATGTCATCTCCCATAGTTTTTTTCAGGTCATGAGGTCAGGTCAATCCTCGAGTCTCGTCTCACCGTCTGCGCGCGGCTTCTTGGAACAGCATTCAAACGCACCGACCCCGCGCGAATTCAATCTCTGACGGGAGGCATTTGTGTGTGATTTTTCGTCGAGGTGAAAAGTCACCGCTGGACTGAAAAGAGCTGAAGCTTCTGCGTCCCTCGGGCCGCCATGGTGGTCTAGTATAGCTAGCTGGATTAGTCGAAAGAACATGCGAGAGCAATTCACCCGGTCCATGCCGGTGCCGGAACTGCAGATGATTCAATTTTCGAACCCCAATTTGCAGCGTTCATCGCCGGCGACTGGCAGCCAGTGCAGACTGGCGCTGACTCTTATAGATGATCGCCTTAGCCAGTGACAGTTTGCTGGTGCTAACTTTGGTGTGAGAAAAAAATATTGTTAGCTGGTGACTGATAAGCTAAGCGAATAAGACGAATGCCGACAGTGGCAGAAACTAATTTGTTCGGTTGGTAACAAGAATAGTATTCGGCTGGTACATGGAATAGCATTGTGTGATAGGAAATTTCGACGGGTACATGGAATAGCATTGTGTGATAGGAAATAAGTCGAGATAAGCCGAATAGATTCTAAACCGATGGGGTTAAGACCGTCCCACGATTTTCGTTAAGAGAAGATAATCTAATCTTTGTTTGAAAAATCTCCAAACCTCAACTTCATCATCGACGAGGGTAATTTTTTAAATCCAGTGGCAGGATCAATTCGTCCGGTTTTTTTTTTTAATGAAATCGATAGTGGGGCTTGCCCGTCGTCTAATCAGCGTCATCTCATCACGTCAGGAAACCAGACTTGTGTTTCCTCGTGGCCCATGCGTGAGATCGATCGATCGAGAAGCACTAGCAGCACAGAGCGACGACTGATCGGATCGGAGGGGCACAAGTGCACTCGAATCTCCAAGCCTGGCGGCCCCGTCCACACGGCAGCAATCTTGATGCGCGCCGGGGCCTGCTGTGTTTAAAAGGGGCCCCGCACCGCATCCTCCCCCCAAGTCACCAAGCCAAGCGCGCGCCGCAACCTGTCCGTCTGACAGCGCTCCACTCGGCTCGAGTCGACAAGCGACGCCGAAGCGGAACCCCCTCGACATGGCGATGACGCCGCCGCCTCCTGCCGCCGCCGCCGCCGCCAAGGCCGGGGCGCACAACGTCTTCGTGTACGGGAGCCTCATGGCGGCCGAGGTGGTCCGCGCCATCATCAAGCGCGTCCCGCCGGCCGCCCCGGCGCTCCTCCCCAACTAGTACGCCCCTCCTCTCCCGGTCCCGGCTCCCCTTCCGCCTTTATTTCCCGCCCCCGCCTCGGTGGGTTCCTGATTCCCCGCGCGCGGGCGCCGGCCGTCGCTTTCCGTTTCCCCCCATTGCGATTCGCTGATGCGCTGACGCCGTGGCAATCCCATTCCTCCTTTTGTTTTCTTCTGGGCCGCCGTCACGAGATGCTCTCTGCACTCTGCTGGCCTGCTTCCGTCACCGCGGGCGTTTGAACGCCCAGTGGATGTGGATCAGTGTTACCATTATTTTTTACAAGCTGCAATCATGCAGTGAGTGATTCAAACATCCACGGAGTAGACATGTGCGCCACGCACGCAGCAGCCTGCAATTCGTGTATTTTACTGAACTTTTGCTTGCAAACTGCAAGTTCAGTATTAACACGCCTTGTCTTTTTTTTTCTTTTCTTTTTTTGCCTTTTGCAGCCACCGGTTCAACATCCAGGGCCGTATCTACCCGGCGATCCTGCCCGTCGAGAGCAAGAAAGTTGCAGGAATGGTCAGTCGACTGTCGCCCACGGCTCGACCTGTAAGCATCGACCCTGCACCACACTCTTTGCTTACTTACGCCTATTGGCTCTGCAGGTTGTCATGGGTGTCACTGACGAGGAGCTCCAAGTCCTGGACGCATTTGAAGATGTAGAGTACACCAGGACACGAGTTGAGATATCATTAACCGTAAGCATGTGCAAGCCTTATAGGCGATTTGGCAAATAGTATATGTTAGTAATAGAAAAATGTTGCTAAGACAAACACTCTACAGATTTTATACATGAGCCACCCTGCTTTCCCTCTAATGCGGACCGGAAAACCGTCGCCATTGCTCTGTCTTGTTTTGCTCAGTATTAGTGGATTGAGATCCTATGCAGTTGACGACCCTACCGCTGAGTCACTGCCGTGTGGGTCCTATCGCAATGGAGCCCACAAAGCAGTGACTCAAATGTAGAGGCTGAATGGCAAAGGAACCTCTTCCAGATTAGTGACACTGTTTGCATGCTGTTACTTGTATAGATTGTGTCCTGATAAAAGAAAGGTGGTTTTGCGTTGCAGGACTCTTCAGAGAAAATGTTTGCTGACACTTATGTATGGAGTGATGCTCAGGATCCAGATCTATATGGCGAGTGGGATTTTGAGGTGAGGGTTTCCTGCAGTCTGAGTATTCGGGATGTTTCATCCCCACAGCTAAAGATGATCCTCTTCTGAAAGATCTCTTTATAATGAGCTGTTCTCAACAATAGGAATGTATTACTTATGGCAATAGCAGGACTACAACATAGTCATATTCTAGGTGATCATATTAAAAATGCTGAACAGTAACAGCTATCACTTCCTCACTATCTAACATCTGGTGGAACCTCACTCTGCCTCTATATGGTTAGCTCATGTAGCAAAATTCTCTTGAAACAGAGACCAACCCTCAGCAACAATTTTACTAGCATCTATTTTAAGATGAAACTACTTTTAAGGGTCATGTTCTCATCTATCTGCTTCCATTACACTGACAGCCACTCTTCAAAATGCTTATATGTAGGCTTTAGTTTTCTAACTTCAAATTGTGTCTTCTATGCAGGAGTGGAAGAGGCTGCATATGAAGGATTTCCTCGCAATGACCAATGGTTTCATGCACGGTCTCGAACAGCCTGAAGCGAAGACCCGGGTTGAGACCTACCAGTCATTCATGCAACAACAGGAACAACCTGCATCGGAGACCCAGGTTGAGGGTTGAGAGTTGAGACCTGCACTTCCGCTGGTCATTCTCGGAAGAATTGTTCTGGCAGTGCGTTGTACTATCTGTAATAAGTTGCTTACATGATATATGAATAAGATCTTTATAGGATCCCGTATAAAATATTATAATAATTACACATATGAAATAAACTATCATTGGAGAGATTTCTGTTGATCCTATGGATGGTTCAGATTCATTGCTTTTAGCCGTTCCAAGTGTTGAGAATTTACTGCCAGATCAAGCAAATTCTTGGCTGGCTTCTGTGAATGGTTGGATGCTTTCTAATTTGTTTGTGTTCATGTTAAACTGTTGCCTCAGCCTGCAAGGAGTTAAGGACAAGGACTGTTGGCCTACTATTGTCAACAGTGTGAGATCTCGAGTTTTGTTGAGCAATCTGTCACGCCATGACATAATTGAACGGCAATTTGAGCCCCACTGAATTTGACCCGGGAAAAGGTTCCCACTTAACAAACGTGCTAGATTTGAGTGATCTTCGTCGTGAAAACAGAAATCAAGGAAAGCATAGTTTATCATTTGTTAATTATTCACCGGTAAATGATCAACTTTTAAAGATGTGTTATTTGATAAAATAAATTATGTGTCTTCTTAAAGATAACCTCTTCAATTTCCTTTAGTTCAGTGAAAATGTGTGTGACGAGTTTTCATTCAATTCCTGAACGATGAACATGATGTGACACTTGGAAACAGCACATGGTCAATGAAGTAATTTTTTGAAAAACGTCAATGAAGTAATTCCTGTAGCGCACAAATTGAGATACGTGGGAGACCTTTGGCAGTGGCATCAAAACAGCCGGAGCAGCAGTTTTTACTACAATGCCTTTCTCATAGTACATCATCTTTCGCCTAAGGTAAGATTTCATTTACCATCCCTACTTTCCTTCCATGTGAGCGAACCTACACATATGAACAAAAGCACAACTAATCCATCGAGCCATTTGCTCTCCTGGATGTCAAATGGCAACACATCTACACAACATTCTGCTGCTGCACGCCTTTCGCCTACCACCGTTTCAGGTGACGCCTACTTGGACTGGCGGCACAGCATGTACGGACCGGCAAGTTAGATCATTCAAACTGGTCATATGAACCAGTAGAAGGGTTACCGGAGTTCTGATCGCAGCGAGCTCTCCAGGCATTCCCGCCGTCTGAGCTGCTGCAGGCCTGGTTAGGGGGAATGCTGTTCCCAAGATCACCATCCAAGCTCAACTGCTGCACTTCCTGAGGCGATAGGATCCTAATGCACCTCACACAGTTGACAAATTCCCTGCATGATAGGCAATAGCGTTGTTAGGTCAAAACATGGGTAAGCCGTAGTAAGCAATCAGAATGTGTTTATGGCTGTTCACATTTTCATCCATAATTCATAATTTCTATTGAGCATATCCATATCATCAATACCAGTTGCAAGAACAAACACAACATGTTTACAAGTTAATCATTATTACTACCAATTTTGTACAAACTCCTAAACTAGATGCTTCAGATAGCAATTTTTTTAAAAATATATACATTGAAGTACAACAAGATGGAGATGAACTTACTCCCATGGGTCATCACCAAGAAGTAGGATGTCATCCTCATGGTCCTTGTACACAAGTTTCCAGCCAATTCTCTGCCGTTCCTCAAGTTGCCCCTCAATACTAAACATGCGAGCCAGAGCATGCTTCAATTCATCGTATCCAGAATACTGACTAATGTCAATGGATCGGCCTACAGCTCCACGTTTATACACCTACAAGAACTTCTAGGTTAGGCATTAGAGGGAACATGAAAATGCAAAACCGGCGTATGCTTCAGTTTATAACAGTTCTAGCTCAGAATACTAGTATTATGCTTGGCTAAAAATAATACCCAAAGTAACAGTTTAGCTTTGATCAAAACAAACAGACAAGTGCCAACCTTGGTAAATGTTCTCATCCTCTTTAGAGGAGCAGCAGGCGGCCAAGAAGTTCTGTTCAAGAAACCACCGTCATTCATACCAGAGTCAATTGAATTGAATGCCATATCCGATGCACCAAACGAATGTGAAACCATGGATGATGATATTTCTTGTTGACCATCCTTTGGAATCCTGTAGTTACCATCAATGTCTGTTGAAATATGATTCTGATACTTGGAAGCATCAATTCCATTTGACAAGAACCCATCTGCTCCCATGGGAAAACCCAGCTGACCATCATTGTTTATTCCAAAAAGTGCATTATTACTTGGATCTGTACCCTGAATATCAGTCTCAGGAGGCGCATCTTTGAACATCTGCTGCTGATTGAAGTTAGACATGGGGAAACCTTGATGTAAAAGTCCATCTGCTTGGGAGAGCCACACTGAAGTTGCTGATGAAGCTGTTTCCAGATAGTCCGTTGGGGGTGCACTGCTCACCAAATTCTGTGGTATATGCCCTGCATTTGGTAACTTCGAAGCCATCACACTTTGCTTGACATTAGAATTCAACTTAGACAGTTCCTTAGTCGATCTTGGTATCCCCGTGACAACTTCAAGGGAGCTTGGTATTGACATAGGAGCAGAAGACTGAGGCAACTTCTCATTGTTGATTATGCCGCATTGTTGGTTCCTTCCAAGAATTGGTTGCGCAAGATGGTTACCATTAGCTGTTGATGGTGATGTTGAGCAAGAAGGGATGTCCTCGGTAAGTGCAGAATGTGCTGCACCATTCGCCATCATTGGGCTTCCAGCTGCTGAAATAGCATTGACTGATGTAGTTGGAGGAATTGCAGCATGTGATGTGTCAGTGAACCCAACATGCTTCTGTGGAACCTTCTGCTGCGGCTCTTGTTGCATGGATGACGGCGGTGGTGGTGTTGCCTGTGATGGAACTTTGGTACTGTGTTGAGGTATCGTTTGTTGCTGGGAAAGTGATTGAGAGTTTGACAGCTGCTGCTGCATATCAAGAATCAACTTTTGCTGTTCTTGGATTACGGGTATCTGTGCAAGAGTAACAGCAGGTTGTGATAGCAAAGACTGCTGCTGCTGTTGCAATTTCTGTAACAGTTGCAGTTGAAGCTGCTGATCAGACAATTGCAGCTGCTGAGCAGCCAGATTTGGCACTTGTGCAGCCATCTTATTTAGCTGTTGCTGATTTTGCTGCTGTTGCTGCAATTGCTGTTGCTGAAGCAAAAGCTGCTGCTGCTGATGTAGTAATTTTTGTTGCTGTTGTTGTTGGTGGTGGTGGTGGTGCTGCTGCTGCTGCTGCTGCTGGTGCGGATGGGACAGGAGCTGCGGCTGGCTGGCAGCTGGCTGCTGATTCTGAGTCATGGATGGTGGTTGCTGGTGCTGTTGCATTTGATTCTGGACAAGGACCTGAGCCTGGACAAGATTGGTTTGAGATTGGCTAAATGGAATCAGTTGGTTCATGGACTGTTGCCTCTGCAGATTGCTGGGATCATGAGTCTGTTCTTGTGGTTTGGTGCCCATGCCAAGCTGATTCAGTGGGAGTGTTGCCTTGGACAACTCATTGACCGGCTGCATTTGCTGAGGAAGTTTGGAAGAACTAAACTGAATATTGTTCTGTTGCAGAATCTGGTTCTGCATGCATAACTGCCTCGAGAGATCAGCTGCACCAAGATTTTGCATGCTGGGGTTGCTTAGTGATCGTAGGTATTCAGACTGCATTGCCGTGTTTGCAAACGAGTTCTGCTGCATATTCATGTTCATCCACTGAACCAAGCTCAGACCTGGCATTATGGTGTTCTGTGTCTGCGGATCCTTTATGCATATCTCCTCACCAAGCCATGGCATTGCCCTCTTCAAGAGATTCTCCATTTCTGAAGACTCATCATCTGCAAGTACACAGTGGGTATCATTCATCACACCTGCATGCTATAACTTTCATAACTACAATTTTTATATATCAGGACTCACAACTACTCTTCAATCTTAATCTCATAAATATATACAGAATTCCATTAACAGCTCAGCTATAACCAAAGGAAAATTACCCAGCATCCAGAATTAATTCCCTTTACTTGGCTAGTCTAGCTATATTGCAACCTCATAAGTATGTTTTACTTATAAATGTCTACTGTAACACGGTACATATCTCCTAGTTTTATATGTTATTTGTTCTTAACATGAACTAAAAGCTTCAAGCTTCTTCTTTATCACTAAATCTTGAAGACAGGTACAGTACCTTCATTAGAAAAAGGGTGCACCGATAATAATGGTATCACCAATTTATGGCATATGATCATGTCAGAAATATAAACATAAAATATGCTACACATGACGATTGACATGTAATCCCAGGGATGTAGTATCAGAAGCTTGATGAATTGTGTCCCTGATCTAGCAAACTATCTAAGCACCAAAGCATACCTAGTGATAATGTAAGCACCAAAGCATACCTAATTGTCTGGGACGTTTTGAGCCAAAAAATGGTGGGGGGCATATGAAAAATGGAGCGGCAACCGGTTCAATTTCCCAGATTGAAACCCTGTTCCGCCTTTCGCCTGCTGCAGACTCATCCCAGCCAACCTATTGAAAAAACACAATCTCCTTAGGTCACAAAAGAATCTTTGTACCAGCAACAGAAAAGGGGTAAAGGCTAATGCACAGGATGTGACAAAATTAACAAGGAAACCAACCTGCAAGTTGCGCCATTGTGAGTTTTTCCATCTAACTGGATCTAGATCACTTATGCCAGTTATTGTACCCATGTACCTGCAAAAATGTCAACATAAGGGAATATGAACCTGTCATTTTGTCAAAACAGCTAAATTTGGTCTCTAGTCAAACCACCAAACCATAAAGAGAAATTGGAAAAAATGAATAGTCAAGAAACTTGAAGCAGGGAAAAAAGAAAATTGAGCGACCGTATACCTTCTTGTACCTAATTCCTCAGTTTCAAACATCATGCGAAAGCGCATTCCTAAAGATATTTGGTTACCGTAGAGTGCCTTCTGATACTTAGCAAACGGTACAACAAACTCTGTAGGACTGGCCCTGAAAAATCCAAGCTTTGAAGTTAAGTTTTGACGGAGCATTCACTGGGAATAAGCCATCTACAGTAACTATTAGACATTAAGTCGAAATTCAAATCTGACCTAGGATTATAAAATATGGTAAATGGGCTATTGTTCGCTGCAGCATGGGCTGCTGCAGCCAGAATTCCTATATGCATGCTGTCACTTGAAAGGACAGATGATGATATGTTAGTTGGCTGTCTGTTAGCACGCCTGATTCCTAGTAGCAGCTGCTGTTTTTCATCCCTAAAAAATATAACAACAAACACAGAAAGATGAACAATTAGTGTTGAATAAACCATGAACACCAGAAAAACAAGCTATGATATCTGATGGTCTTTTCCTAGAGCAATTCAAAAATATATATTCACAAGCTGTGTTGTACCTAACAAAAATGACAGAATCACCAGCAAATAATCTCTTGCCACTCACAAAAAGACTCCAGCCAGTGGTAAGCAGATGCCTTTTGGGCTGACCTATTCATTCCAAAAGATTGGGATGGTTAAACATCATAAGAATTTCTATATGTACAAAAAGATCTGGACATGTAAAAACATTCGTAAGATTTTTTTCTTCAAATTTGTGCACAAGAGCTACATAAGACGGCAACTGTTAAGTGCATTTGCAAGTGAAAGTGAGCACATTTCAGGCTAAAAGATTTCCTTGATGCTGCATTCTTTACCTCGGAATATGTGACGGAATGTCCATGTGGCATCATGTAGATCCCTGGCTTGTATCTCTTGGGCAGGTGGTTGCATGGAGAAATCCTAAAGAAGGATGAGAGTACATTAAATGCAATGATGAAGAAAATGCTCAAAATCATGTGGAAATCAAATCTTTGCGTACAAGGGGTGGAAATATCTTCTCAGCTGCTCGACGAGGCACGGAGAAGCCTCCATGAGTGCTTGTGTCACTTGCAGTCAGTGTCTTACAGAAGAACTCTGTTTGAGGCCTTGGTTGTTTCAGTGCCAATTCTGATAGTTGCAATGCCTCCTTTCCATACTGATCGTCATTCACAATCAATTTGACATAGAAAGAGCTTGGTCAATATACCTGAACAAATAGGGAAAAGAGGAGGAAAAACTGTATGGCAAACCAGGTATGGCATTGGATGCTTACTGAAGTGACTGGCTGGAGAGTCATTTGCGCATACACTTCATCTGTTTCTGGATCCGCCTATGAAACCCCCAAAATAATTCTGTTTAGCAAAAAAATGATCGAGCAGAAGACAATAAAATGGGGCACAGCTGCATATTACATGTAAAGTGACGTTATGCAGAAGGCAAATCAACTTTGATGGAAGATTTGGATAGCTTGGAACATGTCCATCAACATCCTTTTGCATAGAAGCAGCAACCTGCAATAAGAAACAAGTATAAATCTCAGAATCCAAAGAAATCAAGCACAGTCTGCGGACGAAAAGAGATGGAAAGATCTTTTGATGATGATTTCAGGCATAAATTTCCATAGCATTCTGAGCAATCAATAATTGAAATAAAAAACATAAGAAATTTTGAAAATCTCTGAACACCAGTACAATGTAAAACAGGTACCACCTACAAGCCAATTGAGAAAGCTGTGATTGGAAGTTGTTGGGATTTAACAGCACAAGACACAAAGTAGATACATTGCATCAAACAGATATTAAAACCACCATGTGCGATGAACCCATCCACCAATCATAACTGAAAAGGTTCTATTTTCTTTCATTGAGCAGAACACAAACAGAATCAAAGTTGGGCACCTCCCAGTACGTGCATTCAGAAAGAGAATCATTTCCAAATCCAAACATGTGATGATTCCCATCCTCTAAACTTGCTAAAAACAAGATTCTTTGGTGCCAAATCCACGAAAGTTGCAACAGAGGTTACTGAACACATCACCTATAAAAGCTAAAATTCCACCATACTTGGTTGCTTCATCCACCTAACGAACAAGCAAGAGAATGGTGCAGCACACTGGAACCCATAAAAAGAGTGGGGCAGTAGGCCCATTACTCCCAACTACTTTGGCCATAAGCCAAAAAACGGCAGCAAACAAAGCTACTAGCAACCAACTAAACAAGTACTATTACAGATACAGCTTATTAACACAACCTATCCTCTCTTTTTTCTTTTTTGCGAGGTAGCCTGTCCCTATTTCAAAGAATTCCAATTTCAATTGTATCGAAGGCAGCACGGATCTTACAAAACAAAAGGAAAATAATCATATGATGGAACAAGGCTCTAAAGTACAGAACAAATCTGACTTAAAAAAGGCATCAATGAAACATTCCGAGAAATGAATATATGATAATAAAAATATATTTTTTAAGCAGCGAAAGATCCGATTAACTTAACTGGCACCACCACTCAGCAAAATGGAGAACAGCAAATCAAGTCACATCCCTGACACTTTTTTTTAGCAATTAAAATTCGACAGAAACCAATCCTACCCTGTCAAGACCTCAAAGGGCCCGCAAGCGCAAGGAGTAAAGTATCTTTATACATAAAACCAAAGCAAAATTTGACAACTAGAAAGCATTTTAAAAGTCATTGCACATGAACAAGTCCGACCACATGGAAAAACTCATCAAAAATATCGCAAAAAGAAAATAGGCAACCAAGGAGCCAAGAATCACAGCACTAGCAAGCAGGGATAAGCTCAGAGAGAGAGAGGACAGAGGAGGGGATCCACCTGCTCGCTGTGGCCTTGGGGGAAGTAGACGACGAGGCTGCCCGCCGGCGGTAGCGACACCAGCGGCCCCGCGCAGGCGTGCCACAGCTCCGAGTTGATCACCGGCGGCTTCTTCTCCCCTGCACACACGGCCAACCAAACCGACGGCAGCATCAGTAACTGAAGAAAAAAGAGACCCCCCCAAATTCCGCCGAAAATACGAGCATCCAAACCCAAATGCATTCGATCCCATCCGCCGTCGCTTCGCGTGCATCACGCCGCCAGCCTCAAGGATCAACCCGTTGGCAGAGAAAAAAAAACATAACACTCCTAGCTCGCCTGATGGGACTTCAGAGATTTCTGAGACGCCGGGGGGCTTAAATGCAGAATAATCGTGCACTTTTGTCCACGTACTACGCACTGTTCCCCGTCGGTCGCCGGCGGCGATCGCGACGGGCCGGCCAACTGCGTTTTTGCACATAAACCCCTCAACTCTCCAAAAATCGCAGAGCCCAACACGCTTGAAACGCATTGGAAAAACCGCGCCTTTGCAACAGCAGTAACGACGCCCAAAAGATCCAGCGGGTGAAACCAAAAGGCCCTTTCCAACCCCGTGACGCAATAAGTCGACGAAGCAGGGACCAAATAGCAAAACAAAGACGGCACTATTCCATTACATTCGCTCTCTCTGCCATTAGCAAAGCTCCTTACCTTCGCATCCGCTCGCCGCCGCTACCGCCACGGCGGCGGCCTGTGGCCCGACGGAGCCCACCGGCTGTTGTTGCTGCTGCTGCTTGATCATCTTGTGGACTCCGACCACCCCGCCGGCAACCGAAGCGCTAGTTTCGCCGGCGAGCTAGCTAGTGGAGCTCAGCGGGGCCCACGCATGGCCGGCGCCGGAGCAGGCCCGTCCCACACGGCCGCGCGCGCGTGCGCGTGTCCCCTCCGACACGGGAGGGACAGGGGGGCAGGCGAGGCGGGGGAGGAAGCGAGAAGGCAGGGAAGGGCCAACACCGGCCAACACGAAGACCAAAGACTTGTTTGTCTAGGCTGGGGCTCTAGAGAGAGAGGGGGAGTGAGGGAAGGGAGGCGTGGGTATGCGTGTGCAGGGTGCTGTGCTGCTGATGGCTGGGGTTGTGGTGCTTCTCTCTCCTCTGCTTCCTCTGCGCTGCTGCGTTTCTTTGTGCGGGCCTCGGGGAAGTTAAAAAGTTTTCTTATTTTTTCGTCTGAGGAGAGAGGAGGGAGCGAGGTCAGCTGCGTCTCCCTCTGTTTCTGGCCGGTTTTTACTATGCTCCCATTTTGTTTCTTGTGCGTGTGGGCCCTTCCATTTTTTTCAATGATTAGTGTGGGTTCATTTCATCTTCCATTCATGGTGTTATAATGTTTTCTAAGAATATATTTTTTCATAGAATTTCCTCAACAATTAAATTATATGCTTACCAAAAGTCAAACATTTTAGGTGGGGGAATTGTGAGTGCATGAATTAGACATTTTTAGGGTTGAGAGGTGAGGCCAACCCACGAATGGATGGTGATATGACGAGTTGATGGCACACCATTAGCCGGAGGGGTTATACATATAGAAAGAAGGTATTTGTAAAGGTAAATAATAGGTTAATTTTGAAATCATAATCCCAAGTAGTGATACATGGGGTGGGATGGGAGGATTTGTCTACAATGCAGTGCGGCAATTTACGATCACGTGAAATTGGGGTGCATATGTATGACGTGGAAGGAGAAATGTAGACGTCAGTTGAGCGCACGCGATAAGGATGAACAGAAGTAGCGTAGGCGTACGTTATCACTAATGTATAAGCTACATCGAGGATAGCTTTATCACTATGCAAGAACTATAAAAGATAGTGTGGTAACAACGAAAAGTCGATAATACTAAATTGATTGGTCGGTTTTATACTTTGGAGATGCAACAATCTTACAATTTTTTATGCATCGGCATTAGCTATAGAGATCATACTCCAAGATGTAAAGATAACATCGGCTCTTTGCTATTTGGAATGCACTCTCCCTCCCCCTTATATTTTGTTGTGATAATATATATATTTGTGTTGCGCTATAACATGGCTTTTATTCAATAATCCGCTCACATGGATGCTCTGCCTTCTCACATTGAAAATACATAGAATTTTTGTAGAGTCAAAGACGGCTGCACCTGGCTCATCAAGTAAGTGAACCTTTTTCTTTCAAATAAAAAGTAGTTAAGTGAACTGAAATCAACTCATCTCATCGGTTCAACCCTCAAACCATATGCGAATGGGCTTGTAGTCCAATGGTAGGACGGTCCAGTGGGACGCTACCCACCAGGGTTCAAATCCTGGTGCTTGCACCTTTTCCTGGATTTATTCCGGGATTTTCCGGCGTTATGCGTTAAGTGGTAAGCGACGTTCCCGTCGACGACGATGCGCCAGTGGTGACTTTGAGAATCTCCAGATCTGCCGGTGCTCAGTCCTTCGGAAGTGCTCATAGGGGTAGGGTTTGCGTACGTGTATTCATAGGGGTGAGTGTGCGTGCGTGTTGTGAGCATATGCGTTGTACTGTGTAATTCTCAAAAAAAAACCCTCAAACCATATATTTCTGGTTTGCTGGTATCACCCTCAACTTGTGCTTGTATGCCAAACAAACCCCTCCAAAGTCAGTTAAAAAAAACCCCTCCAAAGTCCAGACTCACAAGTCGAACGTAGTATATGTAAACGTAGCCGCTAATATTGACCGTGCAGCGTGACACCGGAAGGGTTATCTCACTGATTGGATGAGGTTTTTTTTTTTTTCGAGACAACACTGATTGGATGAGTTGGTGAGGGGAACCTGGCCTGAATGCCTGACGCGGCATGCATCAACATAAAGAAAAGAACAAAATCACATACTGTACGCAATACTAGGAAAATTACTGCTCCACATGAAGTGCAGAGAAAAGCAACTCATCATCTTGCAGTAGTAGTAGATGATGGTAGACCCCTTCCGTGCAGTGTACAAAGCTGAGACACATTCCATATTATCTGCAGCATTGGTTCCAACAATCACTTTAAAATATTTCTTGGGAAAAAATACTCGCTTCGATTTTCTAGAATCTGCAATTTAAAACTAGTGCAATTTGAGCAGCACATGAAGGAGTACTACTAGTATTTCACCAAACCTATGCTCAATTTTCTACTACTAGGGATCCAAATAAAAAAAGTTTAAACCGAATATGAATATGCAGATATATGCATGGGTGGGGCAGGGCAACAGCAACACAAAGGGCGTGGGCCTCGATAATTGGGTTGGAGCGAGCAAAAGCCGGGCATGCATCTGCTGCAGCGGCCAACTAATCTGGTGTGGCCTCACCTCACCAGCTCCATCATTGATCATCAACCCCATGTGCTCCTCCTTAAACTAACCACCCACTAGGAATTAACTAGTGCAACTTCTCTCTCTCAGGCCCATCTCTTATCTTTTGTTAAACAATAGCTACACCCATGGGAAGGGGAATATTAAGTATTATTAGGAGCATGATTGCCCTTCGCCTACCTAGCTAGCTTCTCATGCCTAAGCTAGGGCAAATCAGTGTCCTCAATAGTAGGTTGTTGGGTTAAAGTGGCTTGACTGCCTAATCAGGTTGTTTGACTAGTACTATATGTCTATATGTACTTTGCCACGTCGATATATATAGGGTTTGAGTTAGGTTATTTATTACGTATTCGTTTAGTATATTATAAGGTCAGTCTAATGCACAGTTTCATTGCACGGGTACCTAGACTGAGAACTAGATAACTGTGCCATAGGAGTTTCATAGTGATGAAACTCCTCTCACATATGATGAAACTCTCTCTTCTCTCTCCTCATAAATACTTTGCCACATAAGCAAAATTGATGATGTGGCATGATAATTAATACTCATGAAATTCTTCATGAAACTGCCATTGAGACCGGCCTAAGTTGTACATGCATATATCAAGTTTGTAATCTTTGATGAACAATTTAGTTAATAGGAATAATGTAATTTAAGATAAATGAATATTTGAAATCTTATTTTGAAGATTGTGCCATAACACACGTCACGCCTTATGAAAAGGAATGGAGGAAGTATCACAAATATCTAAAAGGAAAAGTTCATTTTTGACCATTCATCTTTTGCCAAAGTTTGGTTTTGTCCATCGAACTTCTAAACCGGATATTTTTTGTCATCCAACTATCAAAAACGTTCAAATATGCCATCGGGCTGTTTTGATGAGTGGTTTTAAGTTTTTCTATTTACAATTTAGTCCTTTAATCTTAAAATGATTATTAATTTTTGCTCGTACCTCTGATTTAGGTGATTCTTGTGGTCACGTGTTCATAACTGTGAGCTTTATCTTTTAAATGTTCTTCATAATATTTTATCACTATTTGTTATATTATTCTTATGTTATTGTGTAAAAACAACAATTCCAAAAAAGTGAAACAAATAGTTACAAAATAATAAGAACATTTTAAAAGATAATATCGTTACAAACACATGACTACAAGAATCACTTAAATTGAATATACGAGAGAAAAAATAGTAACCATTTTAAGATTAAATGACTATTTTATTTATAGATTAGTCACAGGTCTTAAAATGATTACTATTTTTTCTCGTATCTCAGATTGAAGTGATTTTTATGGTCATGTGTTTGTAACGATGAGCTTTATCTTTAAAAAAATTTTATATTATTTTGTAAATGTTTATTTTACTTTTCTTATATTGTTGTTTTTAAACAACAATATAAGAATAATATAACAAATAGAGATAAAACAGTATAAAGAACATTTTAAAAGATAAAACTCACTGTTATGAACGTGTGACTGCAAGAATCACCTAAATCGGAGGTACAAACAAAACTTAATAATCATTTTAAAATCTAAGGACTAAATTGCAAATAAAAAATTTAAAACCACCCATCAAAATAGTCTGATGGCCAAATTTGGACGGTTTTGATAGTTGGATGGCCAAAGATAACCGGTTTTGAATTTGATGGCAAAAATCAAACTTTGACAAAAGTTAAATGATCAAAAATGAACTTTTCCTATTTAAAAATGGTTGAGAGATGATCTGTGAAACATTTGGCGGCCGGATGTGTCACATTTGTAGCTAAAGGGATTATGTTGCAATTGATCTTAACCAGGGCCGGAGTCAGAATCCGGACACACAAGGGGCAGAATAAGCTATTTTTCTTTTTTTATTAAAGAAAAACAGGCAATAGGATTTCATTCGAGAGACCTGCTGCTGGTGCGTGTTTTAAAGTTTGGCAAAGCCAGGGTGCTATATTTGTGCCGCGCGGCGCGTACGGTCGTGTACCGGTACTTTAAGATTTCCGGCCTAACCGAAATACCGGTCCATAAATACGGAGACCCAAAGAATGAAACATCGCTGTAATAAAACCCACGCCAAAACCAGGAACGCGCGGGGGACAGGAAGACACGGCCGCGGCCCACACCATCGCCGGCCGGCGGGCCCGCGGCGGACACGGCACGTGCCGAGCTCTGCTAGTGCTACGGACGCCGGCGGCCGCGTCGCCGGTTGGCCGCGATCATTCTGCCGCGTTGACTCCCCGGCCGGTGCGCGCGTGTGAACGCCCGAGTTGGGCGGAGCGGCCGCCGCCGTCGAAAAGGCCCGCCCGCCGGATACGGCGGCACGCGGCCACGCGCACGGGGGCACGGGCGCGCATGTGCCATGGCTCATGGCGTGGACGCTACGTACCCCCACCACGTAGCCGGAGGCGGGGAAAAGGCCTCGTCTTCCTGCGCGTTTCCACTTGGCGTCGTCGGCGTCGGAGTCGGAGTCACACGGCCACTGGCCACACGGGGAACTCGTTTTGCTCGAGACGCGCAGTGCTCGCTTTTCCTGCCTTGGCTTTTGAACGACGCTCGTTTTGCTTGTGGGTTTTCCATTCCTGCCAGACTGACAGAACAAAGATATACTAGTACATGCTTGTTCCTCCTTGCATTACATCGTGGAATCTATACATGCACGTGCCATTTTTTATGTCCACAAATTAGTACTCACTATCCCATGGATATAATCCAAATGTGGTGGAAATAAATAGTAGATGATAGTAGAACTTTGTAGTTTAGCTTGGAAAAAATGGTGGAGATGTGATGCGAGAACAGTGTATTAGGTCACGTGCACAAAGTGATAAACCATTAATTTCTTATGTGAAACTAAATCCAACAATCTCCCCCGTCACACATCAGGTTTAATTCTTCCATCACAACCGTCTGTGTCATCTCTCGAAGACATTATTCAGGCCTCAAGTCCAACTCTCCGGTCACAATCATCCGTGTGACCCTTTGTGGACTCCCCCCCCCCCGAGTCACCATGTGACCCCGGAGATGTTTTCCAAGGTTTTTCCGACCTTCGGCTCTGATACCACTTGTTAGAGTGGCGCAGCGGAATCCGGCCCGGCCCGCTATACCGACGAGCCAGCACTCCACCAGGCCTAGATCCACCGGAGCCCACAACAACAAGGCTCTGGGCTTAACTCAACCCAAAAGACTAAGAATGTGATGGGTGAAAGAATGATGAATAGTGAAAATTTGGATCAGAGGTGTTTAGGATGTGTTTAGTTTTCCACCAAAAATTTTCACCCATCACAATGGAACTAGCTACACTAATTAGGAGTATTAAATGTGGATTATTGATAACAAAACATATTACATAACACTTGGTTTAAATCGCGAGACAAATCTAATGAGGTTAATTATGTCATGACTAGACAATATCATGCTACAATAAACAATCTCTAATGATGAATTAATTAGGCTCAACGGATTCATCTCGTGATTTCCCGTCCATCCATGTAATTAGTTTTCTAATTAGTCTATGTTAAGTCCTCCTAATAGACTTTATTTGTTTAGTAGTTCAAAAAAATTTGCCAACTAAACAAGCCCAATTTGGAAAAGTGGTAGGGATGTGATGATAAATAGTGGATTTGAGTGAAAATTTGGTGAACTAAATTGGAGTGGAAATTTGGTGAACTAAACAGCCCAATATGGACCACTTTTAGTTCATCAAATTTGCACTCTAATCCACTATTCATCTCATCACATCCCCACCACTTTTCCAAACTAAGCAACCATTTCTTAATAATTTTAGCACAACACAAACTAGTAACAAGGAGAAATTATTCTTCTACCCCTCAAGATCACTCCTACTAATAAAAATCCTTGACTAAAACAAAGCCTGAGAATAATAGCCCTTGGTTAGCTCTTTATAACGATATAATCCATCCATCTTCTCGTAGTTAGGAATTCATGAGCTACTTTATAAAAATCTTGAACTAAAACAAAGACGTGTATAAATAGTATTATCATTAAATATATGTCATTTAGAACAAATTAGTTAATTAAAAATGAACTAATTTACTCATTCTAAACATTATATATTTAAGAACGAATATAGTAATATCTGTACTATCTCTAATCAGAATCAGACTTGCAGTTGTCACTGCACGCGGGCCGTGATGCTCAAATTAGTCGACTGCAGATCGAGGATCCAGATCCCCTCTGCTCCGGAGTGGATTGGAAAGTGAAGCAGAAGCGTGTTGCTCCGTGCTTGACTGATCAGGGGAAGCAGTTGACAGTTGACACTGCTTCTGAGTTTAGAGAGGGACGTTTCATCATAAAAAAAAAACTAGGGAGGGATTAAACGGAACCTAATCTCGTAGTACTAATCCTCCTGAAAACCAGGTCTCCATTTGGAAAACACATTCCCGAAAGCCGGGACGCACACTCGTGCCGCTGACGTGGTCTGTGTCCCATATGACAGCGATCGCACTGCGCCATTATTGTCGTTTCTCTCACTTGTTTAGCACTAGCAGCCTCTACAGTTTACCACAGCTACAGTACCTCTTGAGCTTACGAGAGGCCATTCTAGGATCTATCTGATCGCGGACGGCTTCCCGGCCGTCGGATCCTCGCTCCTCGACATCGCACCCGCCCGTGCTTCGTCATCAACCGCTACCGTGCGACACGCAGGTACGTAGTACGTACATACATGTGTGTGAGCAGTAGAAACCACTTTTTTTATGGTGGCGTGTTGGCCGGGGGAGCACGAGAGGTGGGCCCGCTTCTCATGCTCCCCGGAAATGCGCGTTGTGGGCCCGCGGGGTTTGACCAGGTGGCCCGGCATGCGAGGCCTGTTGTCGGGGGAGCTTTTTTTCCCCATTCTGTGGGATTCGTGTCACTGTGGCAGAACTCAGAAGAAGCTGCGTGGTACTCCCCCGATGGATTTAGGGTGCCTTTGGCGCAGCTTCGCGAGCAGCTTCGGCAGCTGTTTCGCACGAAGCTGTGCCAAACGGCCCTCCAAAACAGCTGCGCCGGCGAATCACCTCGATATCCCTGACTCTAGAGCAGTTCGGCCGGGGTGAAGCTGCAAAAGGGCAGCTTCGCCCGCTTCGCCTGCTTCACCCTGCCCTTTGCCAAGGGTGCCCCCGGTGGGGCCTGCGGGGAGGTGGCGGTCGGCGGTGGCCGGGGAAGAGGCGGCGTACCTGGAGCTCGACGGCACCCTGGCGGGCTCGGGATCGACGGCGGCACCGGTGGTGGAGATGGTCCGCGGAGGAGGCCGACGGGATCGACGGCGGCGCCGGCTGCAGAGACTCCACGGCCAGTCGGCGAGCTTGCCCCGATGGGCGCGGCGCACGCGGTGGAGAGCTCCATGGTGGGTCGGCGCAGGTGGCGGGGGAGGCGCCCGGCGTACCGGCGGGGGAGGCGGCGGGGAGGCGCCCGGCGCACCGGCGGGGGAGGCACCGGGCCGGCGGGGGAGGCGGCGGGGGAGGCCGGTGCGAGGATGAGGCTCAGGATAGGTGAGAGGAAAAAAAAGGAGGGGAAAAAAGAAGGGGAGAGGGGAAAAAAGAAGGGGAGAGGGGAAAAAAGAAGGGGAAAAATAATAGAAAAGAAAAAAGAAAAATAGAAAAAGAGATAAAAAAAGAAATAAGGGAAGGGTATTATGGGTATTTCACTCTCTTATCCATGTGACACAGCCAGGAGAAGTTGTTTTGCCAAACGTTTCTCTAACATTGATTCAGCTTCACCAGCTAATCCGCTTCACCAGCACAGCCACAGCCGTGCCAAACGCACCCTTATTGTGCGAGTGAAAATACCGTATGTTGATTGACACGATAGATTTATTGTCAAAGAAAAATACTGTATAAAAAGCTGAAATAAGACAAGCAGAATAAACTGAGGGAGGGAGGGGACATTATCTGTGCTAGTTTCAAATATTATTGAGGTAATTCTGTAGCGGCAATCAGGACACCGTCCATTTAATTTCCCTAATACTCCCTCTGTATCGAAATACTTGTCGCTGTTGATTTTTTTCTACAACTTTGATCATTCGTCTTATTCAAAAAATTGTGCAAGTACAATTTATTTTGTTTGCTATATGCTTTATTGTTGTATGTATTTTAAACTTAGCTTATCGTTTTATATGTTTGCGATAATTTTTTGAATAAGGTGAATGGTCAAAGTTGCAAGAAAAAGTCAACGGCGACAAATATTTCGACACGGAGGGGTAATAAGGAGTATTATCAAGGATTTTTTTTTCCTTTGAGAATTGTGCTGTGGAGTACTGTACTCCCCTACAATTTTCTTTTTTAAAAAATTAGACAGAGTATTATCGAGAATTCTTTAAAGATCCATATGCCATGAATTGCTGCTGCAAACGACAACAGGCGCCTATCAGATACGCTTGCAAGTCGCGATAACTAAAATATAGCCCTCTTGCGGTTGTATAGTGCGCGCCTTGTGGTTCAAAAGAAAAAAAAATTGCAACTTGCGTCTCTGTAGTCCGTATACGCGTACGGTGCTGCACGTACGTACGTGCCGACCTGAACACGTATTGCTACGTGCTGTATGTCGTGATGGGATGAGATGCATGGACATTCCATGTGAGGGTGTCATGCATGCATGACGTGGAGGGAGGGAGGATGCCAGTATGCCACCACTGACCCAACGGCCTCTGGGAGTCGGATGGGATGGCGGTGGCGTGGGCCCGGGCCAAGTAGATACGCCGAGCCATGTGCAGCCTCGCCGCCCGTCTCAGTGTCTGACTTTTGTTCCGGCCCTTCCTGTGTGCTGTTTCCTGGGGACTTCGGATCCAGACCACCACTCTATAATTCTTCTTCCATCTGGCCGGCCGGTACCTCTACCTTGCTCAAGGCAAGATTTGTTCCGCTTCCTTTTTTTCATATACTGACTTGTTCTAGGAGAAAAATAGTGTTGCTTGGTTAGTGGTTGGTGGCAGGTGTTGATTTGTTCTGAGAACCACTGGCTAGTGACTGATAATCTAGACAAACAAGACAGCCCAACAAAAGATTATTTATTCATATGAATGATATTCCTGAGGAATCTACAGATAATGGTTTTGTGATATCATAGGCCCTTCTCAGTAGATACTAAATAGTTTTATTCCATCATTTACAAGGCTGGCATGACTTCCAAAATAAAATTGGACCAATTCTTACAATCCAAGCTTTATTTTTTTTTTGTTAATTGATACACAACCAAAATCAAAGACAGAGCTAGGATTTAACCCTAGTGAGGCATTCCTTTCATTCTTTTTTTCCTTCAGCCTCCCCTTTCCCTTCTTTTTCAAATTTGTAGGGTAACTTACGGGATTCCGTCCGGCAGGGGGGCTCGAGCCCCCCCCCCCCCTCCCGACCCATCGCTGGATCCATCCATGACCACAATATTCCATTGATGCCTAATGTTGAAAAGTTTAGTTGGACACAAGACTGAACAAAACGAAACTTGTAGCCCATAAAACGTGTGTGCGGAAAAAATTCTCACTACGAATTTCTTGAAAATCCAAAATGACTAGAAATTAAAAACGACAAATAAATTAAAAATGGAGAGAATAGTATTAAGATGCAGGCGGCGTGGAGTGGTTATGACGCATGGCCACGCCTTTAGCATCATGATCACCGTTGCAAAAGGGGTGCTTCCTACAGGACTATTATACAAAATGATAATAATAAAAGTGTACAGGTACCAGGTGTGAAGAAAAAAGGGCATAGATTCCGGACCTGCCCCGAGATCCTTTTGCGTTTTGACGCTAGGCAGGCATGGCATCTCTCCCCGGTATTTTGCATGTTGCATTGCATCCTCAAAGTGAAATGGAATCGGTGTGTTTGTTTTTTTAAATAAAAGAAGAATCGGTCTCTTGAGCGAGAGGGAGACCTGACGTGGAGGTAGTAGTACTGGTGGTGTGGTGGAGGCTGGAGCCCCAGCTGGGACTGGCTGTACGGTAGTCTACGCTGATACTACAACGTATGTACCGTACCGTACGTGTCAAAGGGATACGTACGTGTGACGTGATGTGACTTGTGAGAGGGCCCGCCCCTTGGCATGGAGGAACGAGAGACAAGACACGATGATGCGACGGATCGATGCCGTAGCAGAGCAGAGCTGCTTCCTTTTCACTCGCTGCTGCTGCTTCTGGTTGGGCTGCCGGGGGACAGCCGCGTTGGCATTCGAGCGCCTGGCCGCCGCCTGGGCTCTCCTCTCCTCCTCGTTCAACTTGCACGGCGCCGAAAGTGGAGAGGAGAGGAGGCCCGGCTTCCGCATGGAGTCAGCCACAGTCCACAGCTGGAGCCGAAGGTGAACCATGCATGTATGACCACCTGCACGGTACATACGTGCATGTGTGCATACCCTGGAGCCGAAGATACGTACGAAAAAAACCCGGCAGGGTATATGAGAGCGCGTCACGTACGTACTCCAGCTATTCCGACATTCCGTATCCATCCAGTGGTGTAAGGAGTACGGAGATATCTCAAGGCTTGCATTAGTGCATGCATCCGTGTGTAGTGTGTACTAATTGTCTACGGTACGTATTACTCGGATTAATAGAAAGAGGTAACTCTAAGAAAGTGTCACCAGGTGCTGCTGCTGCATGCTACTAGCCTAGTAGGAGTAGATTAAAAATTAAGAAAACTCCTAACTAATCTCTGACGGGAAGGATAAAGTGTACTGCACGCGTCACTTTACAAAAGCTACCGTACTGTAGTACCCCCGGGTGGTGGTCGGGCTCACACGCACGCATCGATCCTTGGACCTGTAGTACTCCTACAAAGCATGCACGCGTTCCGCTTTTTGCTGCATCATCTCGACAGCGAGCACATATGGCATACGGTGATGAGGTACTGATGTGCCTTGCTTGCCTGCAAACGCCGAATTAAAATCCAGTTTTTACTTTGTCACGTACGGAAGATAAAAGTGTTGAAATTCAATCATAGTTTACATTTCTAGTGAAATTTTGCATTGCTGGGGAGGGGCCCTGGCCCTACATATCGAATTTGTTAGGCTTTTTGCTTTGCGCAGACAGTAGGGTTTCTACTTTTTACGCAATATTTTTTTTACAACAAATCAGTCGTGCAAATCACCTGCATCATGCACATGTTTTTACTGTGATCGATCATGTCTGGGTACTTCGCCGATATGGTCATGATGGTTGATTACTTGATCTCTTCGGGTAGATACTTTGCCACCGTTACTATGTTTCGGTCTTTCTTGTTTTGACAACCGCAGTGGTGGTGTTATTCTTAGCAGGTCTTCAGTATGTTCGTTTGGCTGGTGACTGGTGGCTGGTACTGATTTGTTCTGAGAGAAAAGTACTGCTGACTGGTTGTTGGTGGTTTGTTTGTCCTGAGAAAAAAGTACTGTTGGCTGGTGGCTGATAAGAGCAACTCCAACAGTTCCCCATCCTAAGTTACCATTGTTATTTTTTTTTGGCAAAAACAGAAAAAACCTTCTCCAACAGTTCTAAATCTCAGATTGTCATTTATTCCAAGTTGGGAAAAACTGACTCCGCGCGCGTATATATGCGCGCAGCGATCCGCGGCGCATCCTCCCGTACTAGAAGAGGTGGAAGGGTATAAAAATAATTTTGTTTTTTCTCAGGATTCCTGATTTAAGTTTTCAAGAGGTGGAAGGGTAGAAACATAATTTTGTTTCTCTCTCAGGATTCCTGATGTAAGTTAGATCTAGATTTGGCAAGTGAATTATGCCAAACTGTTGGAGATAGACTCTTTTTTTACTTGACATATCTTTTTACAAGTTGGCAAAATATAAGATTTGCCAAGTAAAATTTGGCAAACTCTTGGAATTGCTCTAAGACAAGCGAACAGGGCGCTTGTTGTTAGGATGGCCTGGGTTGTTTAAGTTTGTGAGCTTGAGTGTGTTCTCTCCCCCTGTTTTTCTCGCTGTTCTTGTTGTGTGATGGGTCGTGCTCGCCACTAGCTTAGTGGTGCTATGTAACCGTCTTAACAGCCTCTGGCTATTAAGGTTTCTATCGTTTGTATCGCTTTCCTTTTGATGAAAATTATGCTATTTTTACGTGATAGTAAGCGTTTCCTAGCGGCCTGTGCGGGTGCAGCAATAACCAGATATTTAGATTACAATCTCAACTTTATTTTTCCGAGTGATGTCGTCTCATGCTGGCCACTTAATTCAGTTAGTGGTTAATTTTGTGCTTTATTAGCTTTATTTATCTCTCTGCCCTACTTGAAATGACTGCAGGTCTCTTTCTTTTTTTCTTTTCATCTTTTCAAAAGGAGCATTTTTGTGTGAGGTGGGCCTTTGCTCGCGGCTGTTACTACGAAGGTCCAAGGCCCAGGCATTGGTTGATGGAGTAGTAGACATCACACTAGCAGGTTAAATGAGTGATGATGAGTTGCCTCCCAAAGCCTAGCTAACCTCCCACTGACAGAGTGACAGTAGTGTCTAGACTCTAGAAGGTGTGTTACTTTTTCCCCTGCACGTTGGTGTCCAAGATTCTTGTGTCTCGAAATCTAGATTGAGAAAGAGAGGAGCAGTAAACATGAACACACGCTTGATATGTTTGCTAAATTGAGGCTGTGTGAAAAATATTGTGGATGCATAGCTGGGTTTATTCGCAAAAGCTGCTGCTGTGTCTCCTATGCGATGTCATTGTCATCTCACCGTTCTGCACCGACCGAGAGTGCCAAGGGCTCGCAATTCGTCCCAAGATTTGCCGCTGCCGATGATCGAGAATAAAGCTCTGCCGTCTCTCCGTATCCCGCCCATCCATTCCGCATTTCTCTCTGCCGGTGGCCGGCCATGCATCCAGCTTTGTGAAATCGAGGGTGGTTCGGGCCTAACCTTTCGAGGAATGGCTTGGTTGCACGCCCCCAATGCAAGCATGCAAAACAGGGCAGTCGACCACAAGCACTCACCCACTTGTGGTGGCGTAGTGCGTCCATTTTGCCATGGGCGAGCAAGAGATGAGGGGACTGGAGATATGCTGTACGGGAATCGGATCTCCTGATTGGTGTGTGTGATCGTCCAAGGTTGCCGATGACTCATTCGCCCACACAACCTTAGCTTTGGCGTCGACGCTTTGGGGACTGACGGAGGATTGGATTTGTCGTACGTGTTTTCTTCTCCAAATGTTGCAATCGCAGTGCAGTTTTGCATTGGGTGGTGTGGATGCAGCTCATCTGGCAGATTCGACGCGAGGATTCTTGCAGAAATGCTGGGGGATCGGAGGGTGCTTTGCAATTGCAATGCATCCATCTCCCACGGACATGCTTGGACGATCGACGTGACGAGTGACACTGCTAGCTCAACAGCAGCACATCTCGCTTTCAGCTCCAGTTGCAGCAATGCAGGACCGCCATGTCGCTGCGTGGAAAGGCCGCAGACGCAGAGCTTTAGAATCGACCTAGCCCGGCCCGTGTGGCGGTTTGCATCCGTGCGCGCTCCTCTTCTTCGTCTTCCTCCGCCGCACTCCGCAGAGGTCGATGATCCTTGGAGAGAGACCGGACGCGTTCAGGACGGCAGAGCGGCGGCGACGACGGAGGAAGGGTGCAGGGGGGACGGCGGCGAGGCGGGAAAACTTGGTGCGGCCGAGCGGTACTCGCGCGCCAGCGGCCGCAGATCGCCGGCGAAGCCACGGCGCCGTCGACGGAAGGGAAGGGGATGACACCGCGGACGAGAATGAGGGACTGGTTGATAATTTCCGGAAGAAAATCAGGGATATTCTGCAAAATGGCGCGATCCAAATAAGAGGGTTATACTAAAAATTCCAAATCATAGTTTTACATATATACCCCTAAATCGGATCGCGATTAATACTCGCGATCCAAACCAGGGGGTTAAACGAAAAATACAGAGTCAGGATTTACAGAAAACCCCCTAAACTGGATTGCGATTATTAATGGCGATCTAAATCAGGGGGGTTTCTGCAAACGGGGCACCTGCTCTGCTCTGTGCTCTCCGCCTCTCCCTCCTCCCGCCGGCGACCGGAACCCGGCGGCGATGAGTGCTTCCGACACCGACGGGCGGCCCGGTTCAGCGACTAGAATCCCTTCTGCATCTGCTGATCTTCACCGGCCTCGGCGGGCGAGTGGGCGACGCTGGAGACGAGGGCAGCGAGGACAAGACCAATCGGCCCACCGGCCACCGGCCTCTTCAGAGTTCAGTCACGCTGGCGACGGCGGCACAGCACAGACGTTGTCTGCCTCTGTTCCGACAGGGCGTCGCGTCGTCGGTGGAGGCGGCGCACAGAGTCACCAGGCCGGTGCTGTGCGAGGCACCGCGCTAAGCTACCAGCTCGGGGAGCAGCAGGCCGGGCCCGCCGCCGGGAACGAAGACGACGCCGACGCTGCACTGGCAAGCCAACGGACGACTGGCACTGCCTGAAGGATTCACTGATCAGACCGGCGTGAAACTGTCAGCAAGTTCATCACACCAGACGGAGATACATATACATGTCAGACAGAGCAACACACACACTAAAACAAAAAAAAAAAGCCCCAGAAGAGCTTATTTCTCCATTTTCTTCTTCACTATATGTTTCCATTGTGGCAATCTGTAACTGGGACTCCTTTGTCCCCTCTTACTGAATTGGCATGGGAACTGACAAATATATCCCGAGGGAAAACAAATATAGTCGATGAATGCCACAACTAGACTAAGGCTCTTAACAATTGAGCCATACATATATGTCATCTGTAACACAACAATAAGGCCATGTTCCTCGTTTTCAATCAACTGACTAGGAACGACGGCGGCGGATTTTCAGGTAGCCGAACTTCGCAGCTCCTGGAGACGATCCGTCGAAAAGGACTGGCAGGTACCCGGTGGCAGCCTTGTACCTCTGCTGAATCTGAATAAAGTCCAAGGAAAGAAACCATCAGTGTCCAACGGCACAACAGAGTGCCTTGTGGAAAGGATATTGTCACTACGTGAGGTTACCTCTACGATCTCTTCGCTGCTCCTTGCGCAGTTCTTCCCAATAACACAAACCGTGCCACCAGAGCCTCCACCGGTGATCTTTGCGCCAAATAGACTAGGGCTTCCACCTTCTGATGTCGTCTTGTGTTGCATTTCTTGTACCAAATCAACTAGTCTATCAGTCCCATCGGAACCAAGGCCACACGCGCTGTAGCTGTTGTGGCACTGCCAAAAATATGTGAAGAAAAATTGTCAGCAATATTGCCGTATGATTCCCTCAACTTCACGCTTTACACCGTCAGCTTCATGTGCAATAAAGAGTTGAGAAAGGTGCAGCTTCGAGCAGAGACTCAAATTCACCTGGTACATGAGTTCTCCTAGGGCTGACAACTGCTCATCTGTACTGCCTGCTGCTAACAATGTTTTGAAGGTCTGCAGACCAGAGATATAAGAATGTCAAGGGTAAAATTAATGAAGATATTGTACTGCATAAATTCTTCAGTAGAGGGACAAAAAATGAACAAACATTAGTTGCAGAAGTTTTAGTTTCTTCGGGCAAATGTAGACTGCTCTGTAACTTTGTATGGTGCATATCATATCAATGTTGTCATTGCAGCATGTTTCAGGAAAAGAACAAAGATTTGAAATGGTTCCATTCGTAAAAGCTTTTCAGATTTAGAAAATGAATTTGACAGTGCAGAAACAAGTAATCTGGTGTGGAGATTTAACCTCAACGCGGAAGTTTTCATATATGGGATGTCTAGTAGGAGCCTTCACATTGTAAGATCTCTTAGGATCAATAACTGTCACAGTGTCACTGTGATCCCCATATTTCTCTAAAAATGCATCTCCACTGATCACCTCTGGAATATCTTTTGCATAAGCAGCTTCAAACCTGAAATTGGGATTTTATTACTATCCATGCTATACGATAACTATAAATATAATTGGTAGATTCACTAAATGTAACCTGTGAGGTGGTAGGTTGCACAAATACTCCAGTGCAGCTTCAGATTTCAGTAGATCCGTACCATTTTCTTTATAACAATCAGACTGAACAGGGGCCTCTGAAACTAAATCCGATGCTGCACACTTGATCATCTTTCGTCCCATGTAAGTGCCTACCCTAACAGATCCGTAATCTCCCCCTCCAACACTAACAGTTCAAGAGATTAATTCTGCAATTAGCTCCAATTCGTCCAATAACACAAGTAATGTCTCCACAACACAAGCCAGTCAGGAAAGGCTTCCTACCTATGGCGGATCCCTGAATCTAGACCCCAGAACCGCAGATGAGTTGGTATGCTAACCAATTCCTTCACTTCTGCAGGCTGCAGCAAACTATGATAAAATAAATACAAAAGCAGCATTGTTTTTGACAGGAGGAAAGGCTGGATCTATCAGCTTCTGTATGCTTTTTTTTTCTCGAATACGCAGGAGAACTGCGTATCATTGTATTAATAGAAGAGGAAGAGTCTAACATATGCTGGGACTAATAAACGACACTAACCTGGCAAACCATGGCAAGGAGTTTGTTAGCTTCTCCACACGCAGATGCCATTTGATCCATTACCCCACAAGGAGCTCCAACAACATGGTTCTCAACCTGAGAAAACATTAGATGCGTAAAAGGCTTGTGGATTATATTCTACCACCAAATTTCAGTTAAACATTATACCTTCTGACAAAGCAAAGCAAGATCCCTTGGGGTGATGTTTAAACCTATGGACAAGTAAAAAGGAAAACATCAAAAATGCTATTTAGAGACGACATGTTACTCTGAGTTCCTGATAGGCTAAATAAGCCATTGTAAATCTACAAACCATAGGACGCGGCAATAGCAGACATGGTAGCAACCTCCACTGATGCAGAAGAAGAAACACCTTTGCCTTCTGGTACAGCGGATGAAACCTAGAGTTTTAGAGTAGAAAAAAAAGGGACAAATTGATTTATTACAGAATTTGACATGAGCAATTGCACACTAATCAAAACTTGGGTGATTACCAGAATGCTCATGCTGTCAGTGAACTGGACACCAAGCTCAGTCATCAAAACTAGAATTGTTCCAGCAACATAGGCAGCCCATCTGACACAGGACTACAGGAGTTGAGCTTCCAAATATAACTGAGAAGATGAAACTCTGAAGTGAAATAAAAGTTTTTGTCTTACTTTTGGGATGGATTCTGACAGAAAAACTTTCTGGCTTTCTCATAGGATATTGGTTTTTCACCATCCAAAAAATCTGACAGGTCCATATCGAAAGTCGGTGCACGGGAACTCAATTCAGAACCAAATGATACCTGTGAGATAACCATGTTTATAACAGGTCCAGCATTGACAAATCATGAGAGTTAATTCAAATGTAATGCAATTATACTGAAGTTCAAATAAGCCAGCATAAGCGCTATTATTATGTATCTAGTAAGCAGTACCTACATACCCTGGTCCATGGAATACTTACTTGAAATGGAGGTGCAACATTTTTTAGAATAGATGATATCATAAATTAATTGAACAGTTAAGTTGAACATACAATTTGTATCACCGGTGCCAGGCCTGCATTCTCAAGCTGTCTTGCTTGTGTGTGTTTCCAAAGCTTCTGGTTGCTGGGATGGTTTCTTTGAACAGCAACATGGCAAGCTTCCCGAAGGGGCATCTAGTAATTACATCCAAAATTTCAATCACAACTGTCCAACACATGATTCAAACAAATATATACATACTACATCTATAGTTCTTTGCAACAGTTTATTTATTTATTTATTTATCTTTGGCATCAAAGAGAATTAAAAAAAAGACTTGCAGAAAATATAGCACAGATTCAACCAAATTCCAGTTTCTTGCACGCTACATACAATATTTAACAGTGGCATACTTATGTCATAAAAGGTGTGAATAACCGATTATCAAATATTTGTGAGCAGAGTATCCAACTATTAGCTAAACTTATAGTACTGCAATGAAACAGAAACCTGTTTCACCAGCTATTGAGCATACCTGCAAAACAAGACTTCCAGAATAATCAGCAATGCCACCCATGACATCTAAACGTCCAGGTGCCCTTGCTATATATATTTCCTTCTGCAAAGGAACAAAGTGGAAAACCATTATAACACACCATTCAACATTTAGAGTGACTTACTTCAGTTATTCATGTATGCAACAACCCTCTAACAAAACAAATTAAAGTAATCAGTTGTCGTGCAAAAGAGAGATTGATGAAAGAAACATGTTCCTTGAAAACAAACTTGTTCTTAAGCTTATGTAATAGAAATTGTGATACAAGTTGAAACATGAAGAGCTATGTAATCCATCTTATCTTATTAAAATACCACGATGCTGTGTTTTATGATAAAATTTGAAAGTTGGTTCCCTTGCACAAATTTGGGAAGGTATCACCTCATTGTACAGCATTGCAACTTATGAGGCCTTGCTATCCTACATTCTAGATATGATGCATGAACAGAAGCATTAATGTTGCCCCACGGGGAGATCCTACAATTTACTAAAATGACCACAAAGAACTGCCAGATTAGTACCTCCCAGTCAAAGAGAACAGATGCAGCAGTTCTTTCTTGCTGTTGCTTCTCAGGGCTCTCCAAATTATTTCCTTCAAGTTCAGATAAGCTCTTCAAAAATTCCATCGTATCTGTTAATCCTTGCAGGTCCCCATGGAGTATCTCAAAGTCTTCAAAACATCTGCTGAATCAAATTTGCAATTTCAGTTGCAATTTGCAAAATATTTCTTTGGAGAATTAGAGACATGTGACAAACAAGCAAGAGCAGATACTCACGATGCTGCAGTTTCCTTTGTTGCAACATTTTTTGAGGTCAGACCAGCACTGGTTTCTGTCTCAGACAGAGAGTACCAGTCGGGAATGCTTACATCTCTCCCGGTAGCCCTTTGAAGTTGATACCCTGACACTATGGCATCTTGCAGTCTTCTTGCACCACTAAACTGTAATTAAAGATAGACAAGTTGTCTCATGTTACTATCTTAAAGTAGACTTTTAACATATTGCTTCCAGCTCTAAGTTCTATGGGTATCCATGTTAAAAATATGATGATTTCACTTGGCATAGCATTAGAAGTTTTTAAAGAGGTTATTTTTTTTAAAAAAAGCTAAAGATCTTTCATTAGGATCTCATTTTTCACATGAGCAACAAAAGCTATAAAACTTCAGGATGAAAATAAAGTTACATAGATGGAAACATTAGGTATGGAAATAAATTGACCACTCAATGGCATGCAGAGTCACTCACTTTATCAGAAATACATTCCTTTCCAATAGCAGTGTCCTGGAGGATCTGGGCGACCACCTGAATCAATAAAGTATTCATCCACAAAATGATATAAACTTCCATAGGATACAGATGATTTGGTATGCAGAGCTCATTATTATGATGGAAGCCCAGTATACAACGTTATCCTGAGGTCGACTTAGGCAGCTGATTTTGCATAAATGCAAATGTTATAATACAAGCAACTACAGAAATAGTTTGATTTCAAGCTAATTCAGACATAAAAACATCAAGGTATTGAGCATCTGTAGAAAAACTTACCTCACCGCCATTTATTGGGCCATTGTAGCACGGTTGAAGTGTGAGAGCACGAAGTAAGTAAGGTTTCCAGTGTCCAGCAAGAAAATCACTTCTGATCATCTCGATGCTGTTTTGGTAGTGCTGAAATAGAACGAGAAGTGGGCAGAGCATGAAGGCATTTTTAACACAACTATACATAAGATCCTCCTAGCATGGTAAATGATAAGATATGTTTCAACCTCGAGTAAATTTCGCAAAAATGGTTCTTCGTTAAAGTAATCTCTGCGAACAAACACAAGTGGTAGCTTATAAGCCAAAACCTCACTTGCAGCTCCATATCCAATTTTTCCTATAAACAATGAGAGTAAGTATACACATCTAGCAAGAAATCCCATGAAAGTAGAAATCTAGTAACCAGGCAATCAGCAGCGCAACATAAAAGATTTGTGTACCAAGCATGCAGTCAGATGCCGCTATAACATCAGGTGTGTAAGCATCTTTTGCAAGCTTAATGAAGTTCGGTGGAACATCTTGAGAATCAGAGGCACCACAAACCTTACATGAAGAGGGAGTTTAAGTTTAGCCAATCACATCAATTAGCCACTTTTCAAGAGATATCATATAACTGTACTCTAAAAAGAGTAAACATACCAAACAGATCCAACCATCAGGGAGCCATTCTTGCTTCAGTTTCCATCCTGCTGGCTGTGGGCAACAGCACACCAATCATTTCATTATGTTAGTGGTAAGGTATAGTTCACAAAAAAATTGAGCCATAATAGAAGAACGAATCAAAGCTTTTGAAGAAGCATGGTACATGTACTTAATGATGATGAGTTCTGCTGAAAACTAGAAAGAAATGCTGTGATACTGATTCAAGTACCATGGGAGCTTCATTACAAAATGGTGGTGTCTAAACATAATGTTTGCAAGTAACTAAAAAGGCACCACTTTTTTATTTACATTCACTAATTTCAATACCAAAGGAAACATAAGCAACAGATACTGGCACAGAAGATATGAAATCTCAATTCTGAGGAACCAGATGAGCACAATAAATTAGTGAATGTAAGTACTTCAAAATAACGACATAATACATTGCCGCACAAGGGAAAAAAAGAAAAAGATGTCCTAAACTTATCAAAATGCCTATATAATAAGTGACCCACCTGCCCCCCAAAATTAAAAACGAGCACCTTAACATTCTCCTCAAGTCCAAGTTCCTTCCTCACCTAATATATCAGAATTGAAACATGTAAGGAAATGATAAATGAGGCAGAATATCGTTCTCCAGCAGAACACAAACCTCAGATCTAGATTTGCGCAATCCTCTTACAATGAGAGGCACATCAATGACATTGCGGAAAGCCGGCACTATGGAATGAAACAACACTCTATTTTCATGATAGATGAGAAAATGGGAACATAATTTTAAGGGAAAGGAGAAGATAAATATAGTTGAACATACTTGGGCCATATCCAGGTAATCGAAGTAAGATGTCACAATGGGCATAATCCTCTGCTATCTGTAAACATAGATGAGCAAACTGATTATTGAACAGGTAAAAATGTCTATTGTCATAATATGCGCATAAAGAAACAATTCTGTTAAGTCAGAGCGCACTTGCAAATAGTCTATAGATCAGTATTTGGACACATTCAGAAAAATGGTAAACTATGATCATGACATAGTACAAACATAACCTGCCAAACAATGGATCGGTGATGATATCCAGCATCCATGATGTACTCAGAATATATGAAGTCCCAGCTGCAAAGTGAAAAAGGTCAAACAAAAAGTGAACTTCAAGTTGACAGATGTTAGTCTTAAGTGAAACACTGAAACTGCAAGTAGGATATCCTTAAATAAGCTGTCAAATGACATCGCAATATCAACAGGGACTAGAGAATTACACGGTTCTGACGGGATAAAAGTACATCCCGATGCTATTATCATCGATTGAAATTTCCCTCATATTAAAACTTTGAAAGACATCAAACTGACCAAGGCTAGGTGGAAAAATCCTTTCAATCCTAAGACTTAACAGCTGCTGGGGAATATAGTAAAGCTCACCTAAAATTCCCAATGCATACAGAGCGGATGCCCATATCTGCAGCTACCCTGCACACCACAGGAACAACATCTGATACCTGCACCAGAAGCGCCCAGTTCACTTCAGGCATTGCAAACACGACGGCTGGTATTCCCTTGTAATAACATTGCTGTGTATGAATCGATTCAACATGGACTGAATCACAGCACTGCAGCAGAATGTACCACTAGGTCCGCCTTGATGGAGCTCAGCCACTCGGACTCCGCCCTCAGGATCGACTCGCGGGGCACCACGGCCGCCTCACGATACTGCATTCCGTAATCAGACTCGGAGTATCAGACAACAGCCGACACGAGACAATGCCGGATTGGTAGGATGGGGATGCACCTTCTCTAGCGTGGCGAGGGGGTCGACGGTGAGCGGATCGGCCTGGACGGCGCCGCAGTCGAGTACGACCCTGCGGATGCGGAGGCGCGGGGACCGCACCTCGGCGGTGAAGACGAACTCCGGCACGGCCGTCGCCACGTGCACCTCGTGCCCCACCTCGATCAGGTGTCGCACCACCTGCGATCCGCGGAGCCGCAGGAATCGAAATCGGGCTGAGACTTGACACTTGAGCGGCGAAACGAGCGAGCGGCCGGTGACGGGGGTCGTTTTAGCCGGAATGCGCGTGGTGAGCGGGACTGACCTCGATGGCGCGGGTGGCGTGGCCGAAGCCGTGGCCCGTGAGGTAGAAGGCGAAGACCAGGCGACGCGGCGGCGGGGAGCGGTCGGCGCCACCGGCGGATGCCATGGCCGACGCGACGACGAAATGGGGGGAGCTCGGCTCGGCTTGGCTTGGGATCCAAATGGGACGAGACGACGATGGCTTGGCGGGTGTAGTAATTTTTGGTGGGACCCAGGATTAGTTGACTGCTCACTGTCGACTGATCCAAGTACCAGGTTGGAGTATACTCATAATTGTTTTTTTAAAAAAACAAGTACCATAAGAAGCGGACCAGCACCAGAAGAACGACGTTTGATGGCACGCCTGGCGGAAGTCCTAGCTCGGGAAGAGACAATGGAAAAGCAGCGATCTAGGGTGCAATGGCTGCATGAGGTAGACCGGAACACTGGGTTTTTCCGAGCCAAGGCGAAGCAGCGAGCACGAACAAATAAGATAACCGACAGAGATGGCAATGGGTACCCGAAACCCGAGTACCCGACGGGTTTTACCCGATAAGGAGACGGATATGAAATTATATTTCTACCCGCGGGTACATAAATGGGCAACATCATATACCCATCGGGTAAGCGGGTGTGGGTGTGGGTACATACTACCCATACCCGCATACCCGCGGGTAAAATAAACTCGTCTACAATATGTGATAAACGTGTAAAATCGTACATTGTTAGAGAAGGATAACTTAATATTGATAACTAACAAAAAATTTTATGCTTTATTAGACTATTAATTAGTTAATAATTATCATTTATCTTTTTTATCAATTAAATTCGTTGATGTATGCACTTTATCACGTGTTATGTTCTCAAATATATTAGTTTACAACGGGTATGCTATCGGGTATGGGTTGCCCGTCGGGTAAAAAAACCCACGCGGGTACGGGTATGGGTAAGAACTTGAACCCGCATGCGGGTATGGGTTTTTAGCGGGTAGGAGTTAGAGTTGGCGGGTGCGGGTATGGAACGGCACTACCCGACGGGTTTCTACCCGTTGCCATCTCTAATTACCGCACTTCGCAGGGCTGATGGGTCGTTTTGTGAGGTACAGGAAGAATTGGAACAAATGGCGGCGACATTCTATCATACTCTTTTCACGACGCAGGAAGACACACTACCTGAACTTGTGGCACAGCATGTGCCGCGGAAGATTACTGAGCTGATGAACGCCGCACTCACAACTGAATATTCACATGAGGTTAAGAAGGCTGTGTTTATGATGCATCCAAACAAATCGCCTGGTACTGATGGTTTCACAGCCGGTTTCTATCAACGTCATTGGGGCTTGATCGGCCATGATATCTCAAATGATGTTCTCTCTTTCCTCAACGGGGACGAGATGGAGTTGGTGGTCAACAGAACAATTCATGCTCATTCCAAAGGTACGAAATCCGCAGGAACTAACACACTTCAGGCCTATCTCTCTTTGCAATGTTCTATACAAAATTTGTTCCAAGGTGATTGCAAATAGGCTTAGAGTGATTCTGGATGAGATTATATCCGAGGAGCAATCCGCTTTTCTCCCAGACCGACTCATAACAGATAATGTTCTAGTGGCGTATGAGTGTATCCATTACCTGAAGCGTAAGAAAGGAAAGGCAGGTGCTTGTGCAGTGAAGCTCGACATGGCCAAAGCCTATGACAGAGTTGAATGGTCTTATCTCCGGTCAATCATGTTGAGGCTGGGTTTCCATGAAGCTTTTGTGCAGCTGATCATAAAGTGTGTTGAATCGGTGTCTTTCCAGGTGAGAGTGAATGGTAAATTGTCGGATCCGTTTACTCCCTCTCGTGGAATTCGCCAGGGGGGTCCCCTATCGCCATATTTGTTCTTGATATGTGCAGAGGGTTTCTCTAGCATGCTGAAGAATGTTAGCCCACAATTCCTGGCGAAAGGAGTCCGGGTAGGGATCCATTCACCTTGGATTTCTCATCTACTTTTTGCAGATGATAGCTTACTCTTCACTCAAGCTTCAGAAAGGGGTAGTCAACGCATTGTGAGCATTCTAAACCAGTATCAAAGGGCTTCAGGCCAATTAGTGAATATGTCAAAGTCAGCAATTTTTTTCAGTGCGAACTGTGATGATGCTGACAAGGAGATTGTCAAGCAAACCATAGGGATTCAGAATGAAGCTCTAGGTGAGAAGTATCTTGGATTGCCTACTGCTGTTGGCCACAGTACAAAGGAGGCTTTCGAAGCTATACCAACTAAAATCAGCTGTCTTATGAACGGATGGGGGGAAAAGCAACTTAGTTGTGCTGCTCGAGAAACACTGATAAAATCGGTGGCACAAGCTGTACCTACATACTCAATGAGCTGTTTTGTTCTTGCCCCATCTACTTGCCAGAAAATCACCTCGGCTACGTCCAACTACTGGTGGAGTAGTGGAGTGGATAAGAGAGGAATGCATTGGAGGAATTGGCCGGATATGTGTTTACCAAAATGTCAAGGAGGGCTGGGCTTTCGTGATGTCAAGCTTTTTAATCTGGCAATGCTAGGCAAACAAGGTTGGAGACTGATGGTTAACCCTGAGTCGCTGTGCGGTCGGGTGTTGAAAGGAAAATATTATCCTAACTGTGACTTCATGTCAGCAAAAAAGACAAAGAATGCATCACACACTTGGCGTGCTATACTTGCTGGCAGAAAGGTACTGGAAATGGGATGTATTAAATGCATTGGAGATGGAACTTCAACTAATATATGGCATGATCGGTGGCTCCCAGGGGGGTAGGCATGAAGCCCATCTGTCGCAAGGAAGAAGCAGTGGCAGAGCAAGTTAGTGAATTGTTTGATCCAGAGGGCAGGTCGTGGAACGAGGAGGCTTTGGAACTGAATCTAGTTCCTCTGGATGCAGCAGCTACAAGACGGATTCCCCTTGGCAGAGCAACTGATGACTTTTGGGCCTGGTCCGGGGAACGACATGACAATTATACAGTAAAATCTGGCTACCGATTGCTTGCAGCAAAGGAGGAATAGCAGAGAGCTTTTGTGAAGAAAAAGGCAAGACACTCAAGCTCAAAGGATCATGTATGGCAAAAGCTATGGAAATGTAAAGTACCCCCAAAGGTTCGGGTATTTTGGTGGCGCCTCCTCCATGACTACATGCCGAGCAGGGCAAATCTGCATCGCCGACACATTGACCCACTAAGCACATGTACCACCTGTGGCGCGGTTGATGAGACGACGTTCCATGCTCTTTTGGAATGTACATATGCAAGGAGGTTTTGGGAGAGGATAAGGGTTCTCACTGGTGTTAAACTTCCGGCACTATCCCCGCACTCATGGACAGTGGCTCTGTTGGACGATAATGTTTGTGGAGAAAGTGACCGGACGATCATCATGTGTGGAATGTGGTTAGTTTGGCGCTCCAGAAATGACCGCCTCCATGGAAAAGCTCCAATTGAAATGGGAGCAGCGATTGATTGGGTACTTGATGTCTGCTTTCACCTCATCTCAGTCAAGACGGCCAAACCATCCCACACTGTACCCATGACAGATCAAAGATGGCAGCGCCCTTCGGCGACTGCTCTGAAGGTTAATATTGATGGAGCATACTCAGCAGATCAGGACTCAGGGGCAATCGGAGCAGTGGCTAGAAATGCTGATGGAGAATTTGTGATGGCCTTGTCGCGTCGGCTGCCGGTTGTGGCGTCTCCTCTGATGGCAGAAGCTGAAGCTCTTCGAGCAGGTGTGCAGATGATTTACACGGTCACTACCAGGCCGGTGATAATGGAGACTGATTCGCTGGAATTGGTTGGCTTGTGGAATAACAGGAGGTCCCAGAGGTCGCAGTACACACCAATCTTCAGTGATATTCAGGACTTAGCTTCTTCGTTCTCTTCTTTTTGTGTTGTGCATGTTAAACGCACAGCCAATAGGGCTGCCCATGTGTGTGCTCATTTTACAAGTACTAGTACGTGTGATGTATGGGCAAATGACCCGCCTAGTTACCTCTTGCCGGTGTTGCAAGATGACTGTAATATCAACAGTATTTGAATGAAGAAGCAGTTCCTCAAAACAAAAAAAAAAGTACCAGGTCCACCGTCCACAGCACTCCACTACCACTGTAGTTTTTTTGGGTCAATTCTGGAGTATACTCATAATTGTTTTTAAAAAAAAACAAGTACAATTTTAATGATGTGGAATATATGTGCCTTTCTTATTTCAACTACGAGTAAGATTAGTGAGTTTTAATAATCCTTTCCGTTCAACTGCATTGCTACACAAAATCTTTAAAAAAAGTACAGCTATACAAGTGTTTTTTTTTCTTATTTTTAGTACCTACTACTAACTGATAAGCTAAAGCCAAGGATGCTGAATAAAATACAACCCTGTGAATTTAAATAAAATAGCTGAACTACAGCTAAGTTTTTAAAGAAACTACAGCCAAGTTTATCCCTACTGCTGACACTATTCAATTGTGTAAATCTTTTATCCTCTTTTTTTTAGAAAGTAAAGCTTTTATTCTCGTGAAGCTATGTCAAAGTTCTTACGGTCCATGAAGTTGATACGGATTTGCTAGCGCCCGGACGTCCGTTCCGAGCACTAGTATCGGACACCTGTGCACCGTTAGATGAAGACAGATCAACCGTCAGATGAAGGCCGAAAATTCACGAGCAACGTTGTCCCGTGTTGCATGCAACATCGTACAGCCGGACAATTTGCAACACTCGAAAATTACATTCGCAACATCAAAAAATGTCATTTGCAACATCAAAAACACAATAAAAAATGTTGTTAGCGATTCATAAAAAAATGAGGAGCGCGTCATGGGAGCGGAGGAGGCGGCACACGTTGCGGGAGCGGGTCGCGCGCGGTGTGTGGCTGCCAGCATGGACGGGGCGTCCGACGTCGGACGCCCTATACGTTGCATTACCGAAGTTGATAAGATCAAAAACGTGTCGTGGTTCTGACATTACCCAACAAGTCAGTCAAAATCCGTATCCGACTCGGCCAAAATCTGACGGTGAAATTCAAACCATGGGTTGATCCGGCCTCGTGGACACGAACCGGTTCTTCCCCCACCCGTAGGATTGGAGATCTATCCGGAATTGGATTGATCGTCTGCCAAAACTCTCTTTCATCACAAACCACGCACTGATGTGCTAATCGATGCTCTTTGTTTCCACCAGAAATCCGTGAGCGATCCAAGCCGAGAGCCAGGATGGAATTGGAACCCAACGACGGTTCCGAAGCGGCGGCGGCGAAGCTGCCCATGGCCATGTTCGCCGTGGAGCGCAACTCCAAGACGCGTCTCCTGCTCGACGTGTCCAGCAGGAAGATCCGCGGAATGCGCAGCTCCGTGTTCCCGGATGCGACCTGCGCGTTCGAGAACGGCGGGTGGCTCCTCATGCTCCAACGGAAGCCGCTGGCCGGCGGCGTCGAGGAGGACCAAGCCGCCGTCTTCCTCATCCACCCAGGCACCGGCAGGCGCCTCGACCTGCCGGCGGCGCCTCACGGTTCCTCCAACGACGGCGGGCTCTTCGTGTTCCACGTCGACTCCCACGGAACGCCACTCGTCGTCGCGCGCGTCGAGGCCCTCAGCTTCGTCCCGACCGTCCACGTCGCCTGCCCCGGCGACGTTTACTGGAGCGTCTACGAGCACGAAGACACCGACATCGACGACGTGGATCCTCCGCCGCCCTGCACGACGTCGAGAGCGCCGCCGCGGCGGCGGCAGGGGAGGTTGATCGAGCCTGCTTCCATCGTCGACGTGGCTCTGCTGGGGACGCAGGCGGTGTGCCTGGACGCCAACGGTGAGGTCGTGGTGTTCGACGTCGCCGAGACGACGTGGAGGAGGAGGACACCGGCGGTGCGTCCGGACAGCGGGTTTGGGCAGTACGCCCGCAGCCTCGTCGCGGCGGGCGGGGAGGTCCTGCTGGTGTCACGGCCGCGGACGGCGGAGAACGACGCCTTCAGGTTCTTCAAGCTGGACATGGAGGCGCTGGAGTGGTCGCCGCTGGAGCGCCGGGAGCTAGAGGACGCCAGCTGGTTCCTCCACAGGGGCCAGTCGTTCGGGGCCAAGGAGACCGGCAGGAGGAGGGTCTACACGTTCAGTGGCCCGGAGCAATGCGGCAGCGGCGGCGGCTTGTCGGGGCAGCGAACGGCGCCGAAGGCCATCACGAATGTCTTTGCCTACGATTTGTATGATGGGTCCGTTGAGATGGTCATGCCAGCGTCTATCGTCACAGAAGCGCACCAGTGGGTTCGACCCAGTGTATTTGCCACACCAGCCACATGATCAGGTGGTGTACTGAATATAATTTTTTTTGCGGTAGTATTGAATATAATTGTGAAATTTGATATTATCTTTGCGGATATTTTCTTCTGTTTTCTTTTAATATAAACACTAAACGGAAGTATCGTCACAGTTAGTATTTCTGAGCCTGGAACTCAGAATCAATTCAACACAAATGACAATTTCTACTGGTACCAGTAACTGTAATAGGGGCATTGTAACCAGAACACTCAGAACAGGAATCAGATCGTCCAGAGGTTTTGAGAGATCCAACATGTTCATTTTGCTCTAAGCCTTCATGTTACACTGGTATCAGTACACCTGCGAGACCGGTTTAGCATGAAAATGCATACATACATCAAACATTCTGCAAGGTATCTGATACCAGCTGCCTACTTTGGTGGTCAGCAAGACCATGTCCAGCATATCTACATTACCAAAATTTGATTCATCTGCTCAACCGCGTCCTTAGACTGCAAAGACCCTAGGCTGCTTATAGGTTAATGCCCCCCCTCTCGGGATAGGTGCAGCTAAATGATACCAAAGCAAGAGCAGACCCACAGCAAGGAGGCTACTCAGAGCGGCACATGGTCGATGTCGATGAAGTGCCCACCAGATTGCTCTCCGAGTGGAATGCTCGAGGACAGTTCCTTCAGGGTTCTCATCTTGCGGTACCGAGATGGTGGTTCAGATGCCTCAGGCTGGTCAAGGTCAACGCGGTCCGACATCTCCAGTCGGTTGATGCTAGCAGGATCTGAAGTTGAGGAGCTAGGTCCGTTGAGTAGTTCTCTGCGAGTAGGAGGTGCTGCCCAACACAGTGGATCAACTGCACAATAACATCAATATATAAACAGTTATATCAGAAAACATCATTCAGCATGGCCCAACAACAGCTACGTTCAATGGGAAATGATGAAATCTTGTTAACTAGGAAAAGGAAAGATATACAATGAATAAACAATACAAACAGAAATTTAGATGTTAAGAAGCCAAAATAGCAAATAAACCACAATATATATCATAATCCAGATAATGCCATGACTTTTGAGTTTCGATCACTCATTTGGCAGCATTCCTTGATGATTATAATCCATAGAACAAGGGACAGGGAGCTAGTAAGCTCAATTATCTGCAGCTAAACTGTAGCATGAAAACTTATCAAGTTTCGTCGGGGGTTATTGACAGATTTAAGTGCGAAGGGCTCCCCATAATACATAGAGAGAATAAATAGTTACAATGAAGTGTATGCACCTAGGAATGTTGCCGGTGCTGAATTCAGCATTTATGCACCATAGCACATGGCAGGTATGTAAAAAGGCCCAGTGCTGACAGAGATACAGGCCTCAGCCTAGAACAAAAGTACCACTAATGTCCTATTAAGAAAACAATCAAAGAGACATACGGGCCCAGCCTTGGGCATAGCTGATTTCTGCACCCCCCCCTGCAGTATTGAATACCAATATCCTACATGAATTACATATAGACTACTACATTTTTCTCATACCAAGGTTTTAGCAAACACTATTGGTTGTATGGTGATTGCAGTATTTGATCAAGTTTTCAAACTCCTTACTATTTTATCCTGATTTGCAGCATTCTCTATCAAACAAATGTGGGGAATGACAAGAAATAAACAATAAAATTACACATGTAGCCAACCATTCAACAAATCCTGGGTTGAGTTAACGCACCTTCAGCTATCTCAGGAAACTCTGGCAACTCATGAGCATCTCTTATTGTACGCTTTCGAACATAGTCTTCTTGCAGGGGTTTAGGAGTAGCAAATGAGAACTGAGATAAGTTAACCCCTTCCCTGATGTAGTGTGGGTTCTTTTCCAAGTACCTGGATGTCAAAACAATGATGTATCACATCATGGCAAAATTTCAAAACATGCCATAGTTCTTTGTACTACTAGATAAACTAGGAGAGTCGGTTACATAAGCATACATAGTAGTTAGAACAAAGTATCAATGGATGAACACACCTTCCAATTTCAACCAACGACCTCAACTTTTTCCCAGATGGAGAAGTGTAATACCTGAAATTAAGCATAACACATATATATGTTAACATCAAGTATACCCTGCATGTCTATCAGTAGTTGATGTTTGGAATATCAAAATGAAAACTTCCAGAGAATAAATTTTACAATTACTAGATTTCAATGAGCATAATTGCCGATTGATAATATAACAATGGCTGCTTGTGCTGTTCACACTCACAAACTATAAGAGACTAGTATTACTATTACTTATGGCTTGAGCGCTAGGTGGAAACAGTTACTAGTTAATTGCATTAATCAATAAATATCATGCCAGTCCTTTAACAAGTTTTCCTAAGCTAAGCAGCTGATTATGACAAACCACAATTCTTTACTGCAACTCAAGTTAAAGAAAGTAGGAAAGTGTGACATACACATCTGCAAACTTGGTGGAAGCCCCTCTGAGTCTGACCTCCCTGTCCCAGCCAGGTGGGGGTTGGACAATGTTTGGCTTATCAAGCGCCCACACCCTGCTTCCATCTTGTGACAAATCTTCCGGTTCATCACATGATAATGCACGGTTCCACTCACTAGCCCTTGTGCATACAAAAAGCTCCTGAGAAATACTCTCCCGCAGCTCTTCATATTTTTCTTTTGTTGGAACGATCCTCCATTTGTAGCAGCTGGCACACTGCACAGTATAAGCACCAATAGAAGGCAGAACCGCGCCAGATCTTGGCTTCTTGGAACTTCGATGCGGTGAAGTATTGTGATCTATGTCACCTTGCTTGTCATGTGTGATCTCAGGATTGTAAAGGACAAGCTGCTTTGATGTGTCTTGCACAGAGTAATCCTTGCTGCTGTCATCATCATCGTCATCAATAATATGCACTTCAACCGATTCAGGTACCTTGTAAAGCTTCTTTTTGGAAGGCAAAGACTTGCAAGTATGGTCTCCACTATTCTCAGGGTTTTGACCATGAAAAGTCCTCATGGCAGAATAGTGTTTTGCCCTGCATCGTAGATTACACAAGGTTCAGTAAACAGTAGCATTAATTCAGTAGGATTCTGTTGAGAATGCAAACATTGAAATTGACAAGTATTGACACTGCAAACACACAATGCATTGGGCTTCTACTAACAATATGCCATACACATAACTAAGCAGACAAAGACACAAGACATTGCACTTGTACTAACAATGCATCAGACACGTAACTAAGCACATAGGTTGTGTACTGCGCACAATGCAAAAAACACAGAATCTATGCTACTTGCAAAACGAGGTTCAGTGCCAGTGTAATCCTGAACTTGGTAAAGTTTACATCGTAAAACTGAAAGGCCAGCACCAAATTTAAGCTCACCGAGTGGCGATTCACACCAAACCCCTCATGTCATGTGTGCAGCAACTGAACAAGAATTAAGCACCACATTTTGGACCAATTAGGTCCCTTGATTCCCAAGCATTGAACAAATTAGTGATTAGTTTATCCACATCCAGATGTCCCCACATGTAACCCACCACCAGCAGACAACAACATCATTCCCCACACCAATACCCCAGGCCCACCCATGCTGGTCCCCCTCATTGTCTTTGTTGCATAGTATATAAAGACCATCAGTGTTGCCTGACAAATCATCAGATCACAGCTGAACCCGAATAAACACAAGAGGGCAGAAGCAAACACAAGCTTCTAATTGCGATAAACACTAGATAAAACTCCAAATAGATCTCTAGCGAGCTTCCCCCACCACCCTCAAAGGTGTAGCTGTAGCTGGGACCAAGCTGCCGGAAGATGGGTGGCAAATGAGCACACCGTACCCAAAAGCTCACACCGCAAATCCATATATCCACATTGCACGAAGAGCACCCCGCTCCGCAACACAAATGGAGGGAGGCAAGCTAACACAGAGCTGCCAAAAATAGCAACCGCCAAGCGAATCTGCAAGGAACAAGCAGCGCGCACGCGCAGCAACAGAACCGGCGGGGCGAGGGGAAGCTAGGGTCGCCCCCCTCTCCCGCCGCTTCGTCCTAGGAAGACACCCGTGAGGCCGTGACCCGTCACCTCCCGCACAGTAGCCCGCCGTGATCGTGGACGAAGGAAACGAAACGAAACTAAAATTAAAAAAACGAGAATTAAAGCAGAGGGAGGGAAGGATGGTGGGGGGAGAGAGAGGGGCGACCGGCGCGACGGGGACTTCGCCGAGGATGCGCCACCTCTGGAGACTCCGACGGAAGGGTGGAGCGGTGGGTAGGCAGAGGCGGCGGTGCCTGCGCTTGCGTGCGTTGCGTGTGTTGGCGCTGCACTGTGTGGCTGGCTGGCTGGCTGGCCCGCTTGTGCTCCGTGTCCATGTGTCGTCGAAGTATACCTGAGCATTTTGGCTGGCTGGCTGGCCCGCTTGTGCTCCGTGTCCATGTGCCGTCTGTGCTTTTTTTAGTCCGGCCCCGGCCCACGAACATTACTGGACGGTTCTGGATACAGATCTTACATTTTGGGGTAAAAATCTTAGCACGAGCCCAGTCTGAAATGCTGTTTTTAACTATTTTACACTACAAAACGCATGGATGGCCCGCCCAAGTCCGGGTCTGGCCCGAAAATTGAGGCCCGACGTGTCCAGTGGGACGGTCGTGGGCGGGATTTTCTCAGCTCGAAATAACCGGGGTTTTTTTCTAATCGGCCCGAAAAATGCTCAAGTATACGTCGAAGGCGAGTTAGTAACTCAGTATTTTCTTTTCAGGTGTAATTCAGGCGGGGCCCATTTGCAGTGGGTGCTAATTTTACTATTATGTCCTGTAGTAAGTGTTACTTTTATGGAATAATTTGATCTATACCATTGAAAGATCCAAAAGTTAGAAATATATCATTGATCTCACATGTCACTGACTCATGTGAACTGTACATGTCATTGACTTGCAATGGTATATTTTTTTTAACAACAAGCATATGTATTGAGACTTATCATTGATCTCACATGTCACTGACTCATGTGAATCGTACATGTCATTGACTTGCAATGGTATATTTTTTTTTAACAACAAGCATATATATTAAGACTTAAGCCGTCCTTTTACAATAAGGTCCTTGAGGAAGACCTGAATTACACTGAGGTCCATAGACTAGAACAGAGCAACAAACACAATGCGTTCGACGATGACGAGCTCGCCGACGATGGTCGCAGGGGCGTCGGAGGAGCTTGCAGCCGAATGGAGGACCGTGCGTAGTCGGATTGAAGTAGGGGCGACGGGGCCAAGAAGACCACACCGAGCGACCGAAGAATAGTTGGATTATCGTCGTCGGAGTTCAAAGAAGGGCCTCCAAGTCACATCCCAGGTGAAGGCAAGGTCATCGGAACAACCCACGAAGTTCTGTGGCGAGGTCGGATTGGATCAGCCTTGGAGGAAGGGACTGCTTGAAGTCGTGGATGGGGGCGGAGCCAGGGATGGGGGTACATCGATGCGTTCAACGACGACAAGCGTATCTCAACAAAGGAAGAAGCGGGCGTCAGAACAACCACCGGTGACCTACATCTGGGCCGGATGCGTGGCGGAGAGGTGAAGTCCTGCTCAGACCTGGCGAGGTGGGGGAGGAATCAAAGCAGGGAAGGAGGGCGACATCGGTGCGTTCGACAACGTCTGACGCGCGGCGCGGGACGCTCGATCTCTGTGAGGATACGGAGCTTGGAATTTTTGAAATTAACCCTCAATTGGTCACCATCTTGTACATAGCTTAGTTTGATTTCGTCAATTAGCGTGTCAGGTGCACTCTAATGCACTGGTTGAGCCCCGCACGCTGTTCAGGTCTAGGCGCGTCCGCGTTCCGCTTTGCGCGGTCATCGTGTGGAGGTGGCGAAGGCCATGGGATGACATGGCCCCGTAGATGTCGTGCGCCTCGCACGTTACGTGAGATTAGCTCACGTTCTAGGTAGTTGGCATCTAGGTTTGCTCTTGTATCCTTTAAATTCTGAAGCAATCAAAGGAAAACGCTGCTGTGTTTTTTGCTGCACCAAAACTCTGTTTTTCTCTACTCTGTTCTGCGTGCGCGCTCTCCGAGGTTTGCCGGCGACACAAGTCCGGCGCATCTCCGACAGGAATTATGGCCTGGAGGCGTCTGCTGACGCCGAGGCCGGATCGGAGGCCCGGACGGAGTGACGGTCGCGACCGTCGGGCGCAGGGTGTCATCGCGCCCGACTGGGTTCAGACTTCAGACGAGTGTGTGGCGGAGGCGGAGGTACCCACGGCCGGCCTGCCGGCCGAGGCAAGCAGCGTTAATGCCGGCTCGGGCAGTCGGGCTTGCGTCGTCTTCTTCTTGCGGTAGTGATACTTGTTCTCTGCGAACCAAAAATGAGATTCGCCATTGGTAGTTGGGGAGATGGTGAAATGCGTTTCTTTCAGCTCAATCAACTCAATCACAGTGCACTGTTTAATAAGTTCCATTCTCGACACACAATACAAAAGGCTCAAACCTGAACCTCAGCACAACAATCCAACCGAAACAAAAAATTCAGGATAACAAAGTGGAGTACTGGAAACTGAAAATTCAGGATACAAGTATCTGATGAGCACTTGAGCAGAATGTAGGGATCAATGGGGAGCTACTGCTGCTGCAGCGCTGCCCTGACCCCGGACGTGTACCTCTCCTTGTTGGCAGCGAAGAAAGCGACGAGCTCGTCCCTGTCCGGCAAAAACCTCTTGACGGTCTCGTCGGAGGTGTACTCTTTGGCCCACCGGCGGAGAGCCGGGTACTCGCCGTCCTCCACGAGGCGCACCCCGGCCACCTCCTCCAGCACGCCGAGCCAGTGCGCCAGCGTGCAGGCCGCGAGGTCCACGAAGCCGATGGCGTCGCCGCCGAAGAACCTCTTCTTCCCCTCGAGCTGCGCGTCAATGATCGCCAGGCTCTCCTTGGTCTCCCTCGCCAACCGCGCCTGCGCCTCGCCGTCCGCCCACATCGACAGCCACAGCGACTTCAGGCACTTGTCGGCGATGAACTGGGCCCAGAAGCGGGCGGTGGCGCGGTCGTAGGGGTCGGCGGGCATGATCGCCGCCTTCCCGCCGTCGTGGAACGCCTCGTCGACGTACTCGACGATGAGGAGGGACTCGCAGACGGCGCGGCCGCCGTGGAGGAGGACGGGGACGGAGCGGTGGACGGGGTTGTGCTGCAGCAGCAGCTCGCTCTTGTTGGCCAGGTCCTCCACGACCAGCTCGTACGGCACCCCCTTGAGCGCCAGCGCCACCTCCACGCGGTGCGCGAACGGGCTGCCGAACGCCGTGATGAGCTTCACCGGCGCCGGCGGCGCCTGTGCTGGCTGCTGCGACGACGACGACGACATCTCCTGATCTCAACTGGATTTGCTTACGGCCTCGATGGCTCGATCGCCGTGGTTTGTGTGTGTGTGTGTGTGTGTTGGCTTGGCGAGTGCGAAACTGATGAGTGAGCCAGCCAGCTACTAGGTGATGGTGTATTTATAGACGAACAAGATTACAAGAACAAGTGTGGTTGAGCAAGCTAGAGTGGCTGTGCATGGTCAGAGATGGGGTGCTCCGCGTCGTCGTCTTCAAGCTCAAGGAAAGGATCCGTCGATGTCTTCTCTTTTCACACTACTTGGACTGACCTCTGACATAAGCAACGACGCACGCATGCACGTCCCAACTCCCAAGAGGTTTAGTTGGAGCTGCTAGACAGCATATGTTGGATGCATCAGATGTTGGGAAGCTTCGTGAGAGACAGATTGCACACAGTAGAATATTAGGATCGGTGCAGCTCAAATGAGACGGGGTTTAATAGCTTACGCTGATAAGGAAATGTGGACATTCACTTGTACTCTAACAAATAGTATCATTTCATTTGCATAGGATAACAAATCGATCGAGCTACTCCCTCCGTATCGAAATACTTGTCGCCGTTGACTTTTTTTTATAACTTTGACCATTCATCTTATTAAAAAAATTGTGCAAGTACAATTTATTTTGTTTGCTATATGCTTTATTGTTGTATGTATTTTAAGCTTGACTTATCATTTACATGTTTGCGATAATTTTTTGAGTAATACGAATGGTCAAAGTTAAGAAAAAAAGTCATCGTCGCTAAATATTTCGATACAGAGGGAGTACATGATTGATCACGTTTAGTGTAAATCTACGCCTGTCATAAGCGATGACCTCAGCATGCGAGACAGCAACATAAGCCGACCAAGCTTGCTGGCTGGTGGAAGAAGCGTAGTGTATATTTCTCAGAGACAACTTGAATGATGAGCAGAGCATTAGGGACTCCTCGCGTGTTGTGATCATACAAAACTCCGTGACAATTCTGAGGCACAATATTGCTTCTGGATGCTTAATCTCGTCGCTGCAAGCGTAGCCGTAGCGCAAAAATCCTGAGCACTAGAAAATTTGGCGCGGCCGTTGCCGCGCCTGCCATCGTGGTTTGGCTGGCCAGTTGGTATTGGGACTATGTATATTCGGTATTTTGTGTTTTTGACCCGTGGCTGACACATTTCGTTATGAATGTACAATATCATGAGTTGCCTCTACATTGCATCAATCAACAATCATTGCGAATATTATTGGAAGTAATTGTAGATAAACATACAAGACTGACAAGTGCACAGCATGCTATTGACTTCTCATTGACATACATGTGAATAGGAAAAAGTCTACTTCACCCCCAACCTATGAGGGTTGGAACACATCACCCCCCAACCTATGAAAATGGATTTTTTACCCCCTGAACTTTCTAAAACAGGACAAATCACCCCCTGAAGCAGTTTTGAAAAATCATAATAAATCACAAAAAAATCATAAAATGAAAAATCAAATTGTGTTGGACTTCAAATTAGTAGTTCTACGCAGTGAACATACAATATGGAATGCTTTAGTACATATTTTTTGTTGTAACTTTAGATCTATGATTTTCTCCATAATTGTAAAAAAAATGTACTAAATATACCATATTATATGTTCATTGTGTAGATGTACTCATTTAGAATCCAACACAATTGGATTTTCCATTTTATGATTTTTCTGTGATTTACTATGATTTTTTAAAACTGCTTCAGGGGGTGATTTGTCCTGTTTTAGAAAGTTCAGGGGGTAAAAAATCCATTTTCATAGGTTGGGGGGTGATGTGTTCCAACCCTCATAGGTTGGGGGGTGAAGTAGACTTTTTCCCATGTGAATATTATGAAGAGGCTACTTGCAATTTGTGCAGCAAAAAGGTGGACCTCATAGCCTTTATCCTATTTTATTCAGAAGTGCTCCAGGGGATGAAGCAGTTCCGATCAGAAATGCTGGCATAACCTTTTTCGTGAAGACCGGACAAATTGGTTAACGCAGAGATGAAGGCAGATCACAAGCAATTTATACAGCATAAGATTGACAAGAGCCTTGGTTCTATTTTTCTACAACAGTGTTCGTGTGGACGTTGCAGACTTGCAGTCACAATAAAAAGTGCTGACATATATAACTTGTTGTTTCAGGCTTAACTGCCTGACAACGGAGGTGGAATGTTATTACATGAGGTTTGGTTTCAGATTTATGAAAATTGTTTTGAAATAAAAGGCTTATGTAAAAGGACATCAGGAATATATTTATAAAGCAGCTTCCTAAAAACAACTCGTAGTGGCACACAGAGATTAAAAAGTGATATAGCCTTTCGATTGTTTTTAATCTTTGTGAATTACATATTCGTTGCTTAAGAAATAAGAATTAGATCTAATACAGAATGCAATAATTTGCATTGCCTTGGTTGTTCATTCTCCATGTTCTCAATACACTGTGACAGTTGAGATTTAGAGAATCAACACTGTAAGTGTAACATAAAAATGAAAAATGATTTAAGTAGTCATGAAGGAAGTAATGCTATGGATTGGATATACTATTATGTAGAATGTTTTACAGCAACAAAATCATTATGTATGCTCTCAAACTATCTACCAAGTTTCAGATCAGTGTTGTCTGGGTGCTTTAACTTTAGGTTGCAACCTCAAAATGTAGTATTTGATTTCTCTGGTAGTTGTTATGAAATTTTAAGCCCATATTCATACATGAGATTAAGACAAAAATATTATATGGTTACTTTGTTTCCGGCGAGACTAAGAATAAACGTAATTAATTTGAGTAATAATTGTTTTAACAAACTTAGTACCACAAAAGAAGTACGATTCCTTGAGAAATAATTAATATGAATGGTAAATTCATACGGCACAGAAGAATAATTCTAGTCATTGTAAAGCTAGTAATTGGTATTTTGGTTATGTCTAGCTGTTCGTAGGAAATTGGAGGATATTGAATTACCTGCACGGGGCCATGATCATGTATTCATGTACAATATCAACGACTCTTGCTTCCGTTGTTGTATTAGGCATTTCTACAAACAACTTGTGTGCAGTAGAGACAACTCATCATCAGAGAGAGCAACGACAGATGGGAGGTCTGCAGAGGCTGCTGTGGCCGTCGGCAGCGAGAGCGTGTATGTGGTTGTGACGGTACACGGCCGCGTTGCCGCTGGACCCGTTTGGAGAGAACGCAGGTATGAGCAAGGGCAGTGGCCAGCGCTACCAGGCGCTCCGCTGGAGGCAGCTGCCCAAGCATTCCCCGTCGTCGCCTTCGAGGCCACTGGTCCCGTCCCTCCCGCCGCTAACGGCCATCGCCGCCGAAGCAGCTAGCCCTACCGTCCACGCTGTCAGCCACTGCCGCAGGCAAGCGAGGCTCTAGGCCACGACGCCGTCGCGGTGGTGCGAGGTCGAGATGGAGACGCAGGTAGGTTCTGGGCCCTGAGCGGGGCGAGACGGCGCGCTCGCCCCGACCGAGGACGACGGATCGGCCAGCTGCTGCCGGAGGCGAAGGGGCGTGGCGGGTGGACCCGTGGAAGCGTGGAGCGGCAGGCCGAGAGGTGGAAGGCAGCGGCTGGAGGGATCCGGAGGCGGAACGCAAGGGCGGGTTCACGATGTTTCGCGCCCGGTGCAAACGGGCGAGGGATCCGCAATCGGACAGTCCAAATCACGAGCTGAGCGGATCCAACGGTTTGCGGGTTAACAAGCGACGTGGATATCGCGCCCGCCTCCGGCTTTCGTCTTGTAAAGATTGGAGATGTGGTACTCCTTGATCCCTTCACAATGCCCAGCTGCAGAAGCAGATGTCACAATAAGTGTGAAAAGTCATCGACCATTGCCTTTTAAAATCAAACATAGTTTTCATGTGAATTTTATTAGAATATGTGGGCGAGCGCACAATTAAATATGCTAAAGCGTGACTACGTGCCTCCATCGTGCCCTAGCGGGTTGACAGTTAGTCGTGTCGTGCCCGTGCCAACCCACGGGCTGAGGCAGCGGCCCAGCCCTGCCTAAGGACGGACTAGGCCAACTCCGACCCGTTTAAGACCATGCCTAAAATGGGCCAAAATCCCGTGCCATGGGCCGGCCCACGGATCACAGGTAATATTGCCAAAAAAAAACTACCCTTTGCCACAGCTCGCTCCTCTTCAAAAGCCTAGGTAGAAGGGGGAGGGGAGAGAGACGACTAACCTTGTCGGAGCCGGCAGATCCGTGGCGGCGCCGCATGTGTGCGTGAGGGACGGAGAGAGCCGGTGGTGGTCGTGTCACGTGTATGATCCGGGTGAGAGAGTGAAGATAAAGGAGCATATATGAAGAGCAACAGGATACTAATAATCATTCTGTAGTCTCTGTACAAATGGAATGAGTTTTAGCACTAATAATTTGCTCACAATTATAAACATTTCAGGTACACCTAGTTCTCCTCACCGTATCGGTTTTTTACATAACTTTTGATAGAATTATTACCTATTTAAGAAAAAATAGAAAAAATGAATTTAATAAAAATAAAATGAATAGAATTTGAGATGGAGGGAGTAAGTCCTATTTGGGTAATGTAGCAGGGCAACATATCCTATGCAAATCAGCTTCGTGTGCAAACTCTGCAAACTCCCACTACAAACGTTGGATCTCCATCTGATGGTCAGATTGAGAGGTGAGAATTTTTAGCACTTAAACTCCTCCACCTCTACTCTTTGTTAATCAAAACTCATAAAAAAACCCTCTCGCGACGTCCGTCTCGCGACGCATCCCGTCCCGCGGCCGCCTGGGACGTCGTCGGCCTTTCCGCAACGCGTCCCTGGGAGGAGCTCGCCGCCGGCCCTGGACGTGGACGCCGCCGGCCCTAGGATGCGGACGTCGGCCACCTTGTTGGGTACCAGGCTTCCCTGGTTCGTGCTTGCAACGCAGGAACTGATTGGAGTATTGTTGTCATCCTCTTCATTTGCCTCTTCTTCCCTTTCCTTTTCCGCTGTCCTGATCGCCGATCTTCCGGCCGGCGGGGGCGGCGGCGGCAGGGACCGGTGGTTATTTGCTCGTCTCGATCGGATCGCTGCTCTTTCGACTTTGCAGGCACTGCAAGATGGCATGTCTCTGCTCGTGGGCCGGCGGTGTTCGCTTCTCAAGCCGGCAACATCCCAGGCGGCCGCGGGACGCGATGCCTCGCGAGGGGCCAGACGGCGCTGTCGGGTCCTCTGTCCTGCTGTTTGGAGGGTTTTTTTATAAGTTTTGATTAGCAAGGGTAGAGGTGGGGGTTTAAGTGCTAAAAATTCCCACTGTCAATTTAGCCATTGGATGGAGATCCAACGCCTGTGGTGGGAGTTTGCATAGTTTACACACGAATCTGGTTTGTATAGGATATGTTGCCATGTAGCGGAACTCCCTATCCGATCCGGTTACGCGTTCTACTTTTATTATTTACGGCATCATGTAGCAGAACCAGAAGCCCTCTCCTGCACGCCGCCGGCGGCGGCCTCGATCCGCTCGGGCAAGGACACCTGTGCTTCCAACCGATGACGCTCGACCACCTCTGATCGATCGGCACTCGCGGCTCAGGCGGCTACCCGATGTCCTCGCCCGCGGCCGCTCGTCCGATCGGTCGCGCCGCCGGCTCCAGCGGCGGCCGTCACTGGCCGCCGTATCACGCGTACTCCTCGCTCAATCAACGCGAGTGCTACGGCGCCCACGACTCGCTCGATCGCCGGCCACCCCCATTCGACGGGCACCCACCAGATCACCGGGACCGCGCCCGTGGCGCTGGCGGCTTCTCCGCGTCCATGCCGCCTCCTCCTCCGGCCCATCGCCCTGCGGGGTACGGCGTGGACTCTCCCACCGTCGTGCCGGCGCCCGATCTCCAGTCTGACATTTCGCCCGTGCCGTCAGCGCTTTTCCGATCCGCACAAGGGGAGGGGCACCAGCACCACCGCTCCCGTGATGAGGGCGGCCACAGCCACAGCCCCCGCTTCCACTCGCCGCTCAGGGCATCCCAGTCAGTGCCGTTGCCCGAGCGGCATCGGCACGAAGACGGACGCAAGGGATCCGAGTCACTTCCGTCTGCCAAGCGGTGCCGGTTGGAAGATGGACGCAAGGGCTCTCCAAGCGGCTGGTAAGGCTGTGCTGATATGATGTGTGACTCATTCTACCTTGATCAGCTTAGTCTCAGTGTTCTAATGAACTGTGTTTTGGGAGGCAGGCACTTGTATGATGACGAGGAGCGATGTGGAAGCAGATGCAGATGTGCTTATGGCCGGCACACCCAAGGTGATTTTCATTTATCAATTCCCTCCCCCCTCCTTCACTCACAATTGGCATGAGCATGTCTTTTGACTATCAACTGTTACTACGGTCTCCAGAGCTGGCCTACCCAACAAGCTGTGACCAAGGGATCCACAATCTTGGCGATAGCAAGAGGAACCACAGTCTGTGTGACCATGGCGAAAGTGTTCAGCACCACTTCTCGCTAAGAGTGAAGCCACCATCGCCAATGCCAACGGAAATTTCTCCATGGGATGATGGCTATGAGAGCCCGACAAGTCCAACGTAGAGCACTACTTTTCTTTTGAGTCCTATCTCTTGTTTGCCTCAATGTTCTAAGTTCATATGCTTTTGGATACATGCAGATACTGCTGCGAGGATGTAGAACAAGGTTCACATGATGAATATAAGAATGAGACTCCAGGTACAACTTCACAGTTTAGGTGCAGATTTGTTCCATATAAATAGGTGTGGATTTTTTAAACAGTTTGTAATATGATTTCCAGGTTGGCTTGATTCAGACTACGATGGTTCAGGGCTTTCTGGAAGGTATACCTTTTGGAACTTGTGTTGGGCTGTTGGATAAAATGAGTTCCATCTTTTCCATCGCTGTGTGACTAGCTAGTTGTTTCCCTCCTCTACACAATGCTTCGTTTGTTTTTGTCATTGTTATACGTCTGAATAGTCTCATGTTTTTTCATCCATTCTAGTCATGTTGTTCTGAACCAATTATTCAAACAGGGATCCCAACTTAAAAAATGAAGATCCTGTTCTCAAGACAAAAGAAGATTCTGCATATTCTGCATTGGTTGATGATTGTATGGACGCCGTGATGAAAAGTTGGCGTAATCCTAATCCTAATATAAGAGTGAATAAAGAAGCTCACCAGAAGCAAGCAGATAGGTTTGCTGAACTGGCTCTGAAGCGTTACAACAAAAACAAAAACAACAAGGTAATTATTTTTTCCATGTTCTTTTCTGCAAGAGAGGCTGACTTGAGCAAGTTAAAAACCAGCTAAAAGAAGATGTTGAGTGCTTCCTTAGAAAGAAAGTTTACAAATTTCAAACAGCATGGAGGCTGGTGCCTAGTGATTTGTTGACACAACTTAGTTTGAATGGTTAGCTTGGTGTCTTATTTCTGTGAAGTTTTCAAATTGCAGTGAATATCTCTATCCCTACTTAACAGTCTATTGTTGCACCAGGCACCATTGCATTCTCAATCCACCGTTTTCTTTGTCAATTGCTAATAACCAAACAACTTGTAAAGCACCATGCATACAAGCAAAGCTTCCTGTTGTGCTAGTCATGTAACCCACAAATCATTGTTTTTTACTTTTTTGTTATCTCTATTCTAATAATGAGCATTTTGATCCCGTACTGCTCAATGTATTATGATATTATCTTTGTCGTTAAAGTTGGACTAACAAGCTAGATATTATGTATCATGACCTCTGTCATGATAGCTTTAGGTCATTTTCTCCTCACTTGTAACTAACTATGGTAGAGGAATAGGGCTAGATATACTGTGTAGAGAGCCAGGGCAAAAGAGGTCACAGGAAAGGTTTGCTCAGTCTGTATGCTTACATGGTGAGAGTGAGACCAAGTCAGGCAGCTTTTAAAAACCTCAAGGACAAAAGTAGGCCTCTGGTCTTTTTTAATGGGCTAATTCTTCATTATTGTACTGTTGTAGATACTATGATTTTTAATGCGCTATATTAGCCTCTGGTCTCATTTTTTTCATTTACCATACTGTTCTTATTGTGACTAAAATCTTTATTGTGAATTTGTTTGTTTAGGTTAAGTATGCTCTTATTGAGGCAATTGTTGGTGCTGCAATATTGGAGGGCTCTGAACTCTACGGCCATGTGAATTTCTATGCCAAGGCCAAGAATGGCCCAAAGAAGAATGATGGGAAAGTACTTGTGTTCGCAGAGTTGCATCAGATTGGTTGGCGACCCAATGCTATGGCTCTTACCTGCTTTTGCTTGTTGGATGAGAATAACCAATCATGTATGTATATTTGGATCTTAATTCATGTTTAGTTTTTTTTCATTGCTGAATTGCTTAGATAGCTCATCATTAATTTTGCAGGTGGTCGCCGCGATCAAGTTCGGAACTGTCATATGACTCAAGATCAGGATAAGGGTCACTGCTATGCGTGTAGCAACAGAATTAAGCATCCAGATGGATCGTGCTACAAGGCTGGTCATTTTGTTCACATATTGTGTTATCATAACAACTAGGCAGCTATTTGAATGTAAATGTGTCAAATTATTTTATTATTAAACATATAAATTTAGCTGCCTGACTGGCCAAATGTCTATGTTATGATGTGATGTGTCTTGTTTTGTACATCATGATGCGCACATGGGGGTGTATTCATGATATAAGATGCAATGAATTATTTGGTTTGTGTGATGGCTTTTGCTGTGGCCCTTTCTCCATGGTTAGTGAAATGTTGACTCTTTGACGTGAATATCTGAGATGGTGACCCAAAAGCCATGGATCCGTGACAGCGATCAGTTGAAACGGATTCATGTGACGAGTTTCCAAGCTATCATGACATCGGTTGAAACGAATTCATGTGAGAAGAGTTTCCAAACTATCAGTGGTATAGAAATGTACAAGGGAGTAATAATGATTTTATAGGAATATATATTACTATCTGTTTTGTTTGGGTTCCTGCAAGCGTGAGGTCCGTGCACTTTTTAACACTAGTAGTGTTATTTGCAATCTCCATTTCCTAGTGCCTTCAGTTTTATGCTAGATTATTTAGTTATTTCGAGGGCACTGAACCATAACAACGTGAATTTGAGATGCCAACAAGCAGTGGGTAATTGGGAAAACCAGAAAAGCAATCTTGGTTGCTATGGAACTGCAGTGATTTTTTTTTTTTTTTTTGCATATCGGAGCTGTCTCATCAACATATCAACCTAAGCCTAGTTTTTGTTCTTTCATATGGAATTATCTCCATTCAAATTCAATTTTCAATGGAAGCCCGTAATACTGCCCACAGTTGTGGGGCTTGTGATTCGACTGGTTTGCATTTTGTTTTTTGCCAAACATGTCTTATCACTGATTTGCGTGTAATCTGAGGATTTCATCTCTTAGCATCTGAGTTAAATCATTTGGAAGTCTTTAAATTAATATGTTGTTTACCTTGGCAGTAGGCACTTTAGATCAATCACCCATCTTTGAGTTATTTGCCACTACTGTTAACTTTCAGCTACATCCTGCTATGATCCCAATTTACTTCATTTGTTTCCTCTGGCAAGCAACGATTGTTTGAGGAACATCATTCACATCTGCTTTTAGAAGTTTAGGACAATGATAAGTGATGATCTTGCAACATATCTAATAGATCAATTTATATACTTACCTTCCCAGATTGTTTTTCTTTTTTCAACCAAGGGAGACACCCCTATCACCTTTTGAATAAAATGATCCACGAAATTTGTGTTTGAGATGCTACTTCACACCCCTACAATGTGAAGCTACCTACACATCACACATTCAGTGTTGCATCAGCTCCTTTGCTATATTATCAGTAGGCTTCTCCACCTGCCCCATCCATCTCCATTGCTTGCTAATCTTCATTAAACTGACTCCCATTTCATTTCTATTTGTATTTTTCACAATAATGAATTCTTGCTTATCTACATACTCTTCTATAATATGTGGATCTATTACACATTTGTAGCGAACATGGCCCCATTTGCCATTTGTTCGAGTTGATTTTGGTGATTCGTGCTAACACAAGTAATGGGACTAACCACATTGTCTAGCGTGTCTTTATAGGCATTCTTAGGTCCCATGGATATTACCACAAATTAACATACAATACCCAAGTTAACATACCATGCCCAAGTTAACATGTCATACCACAAGTTAACATACTATGCACATGTTAAGTTACTCATAGCAAAAATGAGGACTTATAAGTGATGACATGTTAAGTATGTTAATGACAAGTTGAAGACGTGAAGAAAAGGAAGGAAAAAGACACCGTCGGATGAACCGATGGTACCCAAGGAAGAAGCGTCGGTGCACTTGGTACACTGCGCAGAAAGCCAAATACAATTGGCACCGTCGGATGAACCGACGGTCCATTCTGTAGTTGCGTCGGACGATTGGAAGGAGCACTGCTGCAGAAGACAGTAGCACCGGATGATCCGACGGTCTAAGTGGGGACACCGTCGGTCTATCTGATGCCTGGTTTGAATCAAGACAGAGACGCGCCAAGACAGACTCTTCAGCACCGGATGAACCGACGCCTTGGTCAGAGGAAGCATCGGTCTATCCGACGGTCTCGAAGAAACCAACAGAGACGTTTTGGCGAGAAGTCCTTCAGCACCGGATGAACCGACGCACCGTCGGTACATAGCGTCGAATCAGTTGTGTCAGAGGACCTCAACGGTTAAGTGACGTGGACAAGGGCACCGGATGAACCGATAGCCCTGAAAAGATAGCATCAGTTCATCCGACGCTACCTTTTTCAGTGGTCGTTAGCCAACGACTCTTTGGATGCCTTGGACTATTTATACCCCCTCCACTCACTCATTTGAGGTTGCTGGATTGTGTGGAAGTGCAGAGGAGTGCAAAACACCTAGAAGATCATATCCAATCCATCCAAATGCTAAATTGCTCATCCATAGACTTGCACATGCTTTGTGTGTGTGCTTAGTGCTAGGCTTAGCTTAGAGCTGAGTGAGTGCAAAGTTGTGCCAACCTTGTGAGGTGATTCTCGAGTGAATCAAGTTGTACAAGATGCGCCAGAAGCCTTGGGGACTAAGTGGCTCACCGGCAATCGTCTCCGACCCTCCGGCTTGGTGCGGAGTGGCGATGACACTTTGTGCGGGGGACGTGGAGACCCCCTTTCTAAGTGGAGAAGCTCCTTAGTGGAGGCAGCATCAAGGTGACCAAGGGAGCTTAGCGAGTGCCTAAGTAGCGACCCTTTGTGGCGAGTCAAGTGGTGCTCGAGACTTGGTGACCGGGAAGCAATACTCTTGTGTGAGTGCTTCAACAACGTGAACTAGGGGTACCTTAGTGCCTACCGATACCACGGGATAAATCGTGTGTCAAGAGTTTGCTTCCTCTAATCCCTCTTTACGTTTCCGCATTACTCTCTTGCAATCCTTACTTGCCTTTACTTTCCTAGAGTAGTATCATGTTAGGATTGGCTATAAGTTGCAAAACTTGTTTTGGATGAGGGTTTCACACTAGATCAACCTTAGATTGCACATCTAGATAGACTTGATCTAGTTTACTTTATGCAAAAGTAGTGAAGCCATAGGTTTAGGTTTTAAGTTGCCTAATTCACTCCCTCCCCCTTTTTGGCTACGAGCATCCAATTCCTTACGACGTTGGCAACCACTTGTCCATTTTAATCTCTAGCAGTAGGCCTACTGTTCTATAAGCTGAATCATCACCATCTTTTAACTTCTTCTTGCTGGTTTGTATATGGGGTAAAAGGGAGGAACATGTCCTTCTCCCTTCAGAACCTATCCCTTTTCATTTTTATCACGCGTCCCTTCACTTCCAAGCGCCGACCAATTGAGCTGCGCCTGGCACCTCGGGTTAATGGGGCGGGGTCACCGGCAACCGCGCCCTTCCTACCATCGCGACGTGCCTTCCACTGGGCCTTTCCTTTCTCCGATCCTCGCTCAGAGACGCGCGGTCCGGAACGCTCGACGACGCGGTGGTGCCGGCGCGTAGCTGCTTATCTTTGGTCCAGCTCTCGCTCGACGCGCGACCGGGTTTCTTGTTGCTGGCAACAAACTGATCGCTCGCTCGCACGACCTGCAACACCAACTACAAGTCACAAAGTTGGGAGTAACGGCGGCAGAGCAGCCGCCAGGGTCAGCGTGCAAGCAGCGGCCATCAGTGAGTGGCAAGCCGCGCACGTGCACGAAAACAGGGAAAACAGAGCAAGTGCGAAACAGAAATGAGCAGAAAAGTAGAAATTCAATAGGAAAAATAGACTATAGGATAAACGAGATTAACTTGCAACGTGAACTACTACGCACCAAGATGTCTGCTTATATTGATTCTGATTATAGTGCAGGCGCTCCCGCCGACGTCACGAAACGCAGTTTGCCGACGAGATCGGAAATAATAGATTGGTTCGTGATTAGTAATCTGAACGAACAAATCGATCGAATCTAAAAATTAAGAACTGACTCACCCGGTTATTAGAACCAGATAGTATATCGATGTTGATGAAAACATCCATCAAGCTCGCCAAAGGATCTCGGCGCCACCCCTACTTGACGCGCCAACTGTCGGTACAATGATCCCGGCAGTCCACCAAGGGGTAGACGATGGTGGTAGATTGTGTGGAGGGGTAGCCGGATCAGAAGTAAGATGGTAACGCAAGAACACAAAGACACAACGATTTATACAGGCTCGGGCCATCAGATTGATGTAATACCCTACGTCCTGTTTGGTGGATTGTATTGTGTCCCGCACTCATGTATGCTGGGTGAGAGGACGTGGCCTCTCTATCGGTTCGCCATTCGGTTCCGCCGATCTAGGAATCCCTACCCCTCCTTATATAGTCCGGTGGAGTTGGGTTACATGGAAAGCCCTAGTCGGTTACAATTCAGGAGATCTATCTAGATTACAACTGAATATTTGGGGAGTCCCGGATGGGCTCCACCATCTACGTATCTATGGTACCCAGGGGGTATATCCCCCACAGCGACCACCACCACGACCACAATCGCGGCCGCCGTCATGACCACGACCACGACCACGGCCGTTTCCACCACCACGTCCACGAGAAGCCATGTTCACAGACGAGTTATTGGAGTTGTTTCCAACGAGCAGATCCATTCTCTGCTCGAAGGAGACGAGCTGAGTGTGGAGCTCACCAAGAGTGATGGGCTCCACGCTGAGCTCCACGCGCGTCGCCATTGCAGAGACGATAGGGTTGAACTCAATGTCGAGGCCGGCGAGGATGTATGAAGCGAGTTCCTCATCTTCAAGCTTCTTCTCAGCAGATGCCATCTCCTCTGCTAGGCCTTTCATCTTCTCGAAGTAGTCAGCGATGGTGGAGCTCCCTTTCTGTGAAGTGGCCATGGCAATACGCGTGTTGATGACGCGCACCCTGGATTGGGAGGCAAACATGGCCTTGATCGCAGCACATGTCTGGGCTGCCGTTGGGAGGGAGGAGATCTGCGACAAGATGTCGCGTGAGGCCAACGTGAGTAGCAGATTGAGCACCTGCTGATCCTGAGCGACCCAGACATCGTACTCAGGATTGGGCACCTTCTTGTTGTCCTTCGTCAGGGTCTTGGGCGGCGGCGCAGCTTCGGCGTTGAGGAAGGAGGCCTTTTGGGCGCCGCGAAGAGCAGATAGGATCTGCGCCTTCCACATCTGGTGGTTGGTGCGCGCCAGCTTCTCGATCATGGGAAAGCTGAGTTGCTGCCACGCAGAAGCACCAGAGGACGAAGAGGGGAGGAACGCCATAGGAGATGCAGTGAGGAAAACCTAGAGCTCTAATACCACGTGAATTTGGGTGGAACGTGATGCCTTCTCAGGCTCACAGCTTCGTGTTTATATAGCCAAGAACAGCCCTTGGCGTGGCGCTTAAAACCTTGGAGTACAAGTCAAGAGAAGTACAACAACCTACCATACTTCCTATACAAGAAGATAGAGGATTACAACAAACTAGATACACACACGAAGTCTAAGCCTATCCTATCGGTACATCATCCTTTAGCAGGGCAGGGGAGGGATGGTGCTGCCGAGACTCCCACCAAGGCTCGTCGGCGAGTCGAAGCGTCAACGACGCCGATCGCTAAGCAGGGAGGGGCGCCGCGCCCGCCGCGGAGGAGCCAGCCCCCAACACCCGTCGTGACGTGCCCTGCCGGCACCATAGGTGGTGCCGGAGGAGGCAGGCCACGGGATCACGATGGGGGAGAGGGGGCTGCAGCAGCCCCATGTAGAGGACCACCCGCCTGCTTCAGATAAGGCTCCAGCTTCGCCCTCCGCACGGGGTCTGACACCCCCGGACCCCAGTGGAACGGGCGGTGGTCCAAAACCTTGCCGGTGTAGGGTGGAAGGTTGTCGCCGTCATTGCGGAGGTACCCCTGTCCCACTCTGCATTGTTGCTCGTCATGGTGCAGGGGGTATACGCCGACCCCCTTCCCCCGCAGCGCGAGCGTGAGCCCGCCGGCGCGAATGGGCCGGCGCTTGCCCTTGCCGCCGGCCGCCAGCGTGAAGAGCTCGCCTCAGAAGAGGTGAATCCATAGATCCCATGAGACGGGGACGCCCAGGAAGCCCTCGCAGACGCCCACGAAGGTCACCGCCTGCGAGATGGCGTTGGGGGAAAAGTTGTGCAACTCCACACCGTAGTGGTAGCACAGTCCCCGCATGAACCGACCGGCGGGAGCGTTGAACCCCTGCTCGTGTAAACGAACGAAGCTCACCGCGTACCCCGCCGGGGGCTGCGGCTGTTGATGCCGCGCCGGCGGAATGATCCACGCCGGCCTGCTCGGGTCGGTGTTGGCCGTCAGTTGCCCGCCGGCAATGAGCCCTTCGAGGAGGTGCGCATCCACGTTGGACTGACCCCATGGCCCGACCTCCAGGTACTCAACCATGGCGAACGCGGAGCGGGAGACGAACGCGGAGGCGGAAGCTGTGAGTGGGCGTGAGCTCGGAAGGCGAGAGGAAGGAGAAGACGAGTGTGACGCGAGCGAAAATGGCTAAGGTAAAACTCCTCTCCTCCACCCGCTGTTTTTTATAATAAGAAGGGGCGGGGGGATCGAACGGACGGGGGCCGGGGCGCACGACCGCAGTTAATGCGATAGACGTCGCCCGGGCCCCACTGTCCCGAAATCACCGCGCGCACGCGCGGGCGCCATCATTACGCCGCGGTAAAAACGCGAACCGCCGCGCGGTACCTCCACACTGCCTAAAAAGGTGTGCGCGGTGCTCTCCTGGAATGCCACGTGGGCCACGACCCCACGCGCGTGGCTAACCCGAGTCCACAGCCGAAAACAAAGGGACGCGGGATTCCTTCCGAGAGAAGGAGCCCCCGTAGGTCACAACAGACAGGGGGCAGAGGCCTGACCCCTCGATAAGCCCCTAACGGGCGACTCGAGGGGTCAGGGGCAGCCTCGAACGTGCTTGCTCGAGATAGCCCTCGAAAGCACGGTTTGAGGAGCGCCTGGCGCCTCGCCTAAGACTCTTACTGATAAGTGGCTCGAGGCTCAACCCGCAAAGGGTTCTATGGGCGCCACAGATGCGCCTCCTAACGAGGCACAACTGACCAGTAGTTCGAAGCTCGGACCAATGGGGTGCAACGGGCGCCACAGGTCGACCAAAGACGGGGTTGCACGAGTGCGCCCCGCAAGGCCCCTACTGATCAGGAATCCGAGCCCTGGCCTGCGGAAGGTTCGTACAGGCGTTTCAGATCAACAGAGTCAGGGACGACCAGGGCGTGCGCGATCGAGCCGATCCCCGAACTCAAAGTTTGGGGCGCCCCATAGTTCGTATTCAAGGCCAAACAAGGGCAGCTAGTCGAGGGATCCCGTCGAGGGAGAGCTTCCGCGCCTTCGGTCCCCATCGAACGGGACCGAGCCCTGCCTAGAACACCCATGTGAAGTGCTCTCATGGACGTCCCCGGACCACGAGCCGACCCTTATCGAATGGGGCACGGACGTCCACTTGAATTACCCGCTAAAAGCTCAACGAAGCGTCCATGACTCGCGGCCCGTTCGATGGAAAGCATGGATTGCCTCACTCCTCCTCCCTGCGAAAGGGCGGCGAGGGGCGCACGAATAAGTCGAAGGGTCCGCCCCGATCGCCCCTATACGGGCCCAGGCTCGGGGGCTCCTCGCACAGCTACACCCTATGGACGTGTCCGAAAAGGGCCACCTCCCCCCTCAGAAGCAATGAGCGAACCCTCTAAGATTCATCCCAGACGTGCTCAACGCCGCTCCACACGCGTAAGATTGCCGAGGCCGGCTGAAACAAACGCTCCACAGACTGACAGCTCAATGTAAAAACCTTGCACGAGTGCACGCACTCCTCCAATGCTTCAGGGGCTACACCCGCGGGTGCGCTAGCATGCCCCCACGGAACGTTGCACACGCCCAAAGGGAAGAAAGGTCCCACCAAAAGCTTCAGCCTTTGCGGAATCTTCATTATTCCCGCAAAGGCTCGGGGGCTACTGTCGGGGACAGCCATAAGGGGTCCCCTAACTGTGGGGGAAATCACCCTCTTCAAACAAAAAATAATAAAAACCGCTAAAACACACCTCCCAAATCAGTCCCAGCCAGAGCACAAACAAGGCCCACAGCCTGCTGCGGCCCAACGGCCCCCATGGCCCGCCAAGTGAATGCACCAGCCGCCCTCGAGCGAACTTCCGCTTCGCTCGAGGGTCGGACATCACGCGGGCGAGCCCCCGCCTCGCTCGAGGACCAGCGCCCCTCGAATGGGTCTCCGCCTCGCTCGAGGGCCAACGCCCCTCGAGCGGGTCTCCGCCTCGCTCGAGGCCCCTCCTCCCTCGGCCCAGGACATTTCACCTGCTCCTCCCGACCAAGGCATTAAATGCCCCGTCGCGTCACGGGCGCCGCGGTCAAAGGCAAGATCCCCGCCACGCCGAATCCCTGACATTGCCCGGGAATTTGGTCCCGCCATTGTGCGGCCATCCCCGGCGCTGTGCGGCATGGCCAGCGTCATTCCACGGCGCTGTGCCACCCGCTCCCGTCCTTCCTCCATGCCGCGCCCCTCGAAAGGAGACGGCGACACCCTCGAAGAGCATACAGACGCCGACCTGACGCCCGCCCAGGACGGCGCCGTGACGCAGGATGAGCGGAACACGTCCCCTCCATCAACTCCGACCCTGTGCGGCCATCCCCGGCCCTGTGCGGCCATCCCGTGCGCTATGGAGCCATCCCCGACACTGTGGGGACCTGTGCTGACGGGACGCCGCCACGCCAGCCCCTGTGCAGCCCAAGTTCTCCCGTCAGCTAGACCCTCGAATCGGTGTACGAACGACAACCAGATGCGGGCGCCGGTAGGACCACCCTCGAAGCCGCCTCTAGACAGGCACAGGAGTCGCCACGACGCATGCAAGGACCAGGATTCGCCAGGACAACCTTCAAATTGTAAGCACTGCATGCCAGTACCGCGACACTGCACAAAAGGCCACGCAGCGCATTTGTATGCCGCCTCCCCTCGATCTATAAAAGGAGGAGGTGGCCGCCCAGCCGCGGGCATCGCAGCACAACACGCTCATTCGCGTCCACGTTCACATTCCCACCGATATTGGCACTTTGCCTCAATCACTCAGTTGGGACTTGGGGGCTTTTCCTCCTCTCCCGCCTCGCTTGTAGCCCCCCTCTACAGGCACTCCCGGTGCATTGCAATACAGCGCACACGCGCAACCTGCTAGACGTACGGCCCCGTGGCCGGAACCAGGATAAACTCGTGTCTTTGCATTGCCTAGCACCGACCATCGAGAGACTGATCACGGCGCATTTCACTAGTTAGTGTCGGGGTTAATCTCATCACCGACAAATATTGTTGATTGGTGGTTGATAATCCAAATGAATAGGGCGCTTGTTTTGAGATGGGGTTGCGTTTACGCCAAGCATGGCAGCGACTGGGTGGTTAGTTTTTTGGGAGATTGGTGATCTTGCCCCTACTATGCAGTCTAATGGTGATTTTGCCCCTATTTTTTCAACTTTGCGATTTTACCCCTGTTATTTCAAATCGAAGATAGCCTCTACCCCTGTTTTGTGAAGAGCAGTTAACGGTGTTAACTTTGTTGTGGAACGACAACATTACCCTTGCGATTTTGCCCTTACTAATTTGAGTCCTTTGCAATTTTACCCCTGTTTTAATAAAAAAATAGGCAGAACTGTTACTGATTTTTTTCATACTTTGATATATATTGCATCAAGGACAAAAACACATTTTGACATATATTCACATGCAACGAGATCACAAATCACAACATCTTGACATAAACTCAGACCATAAAAGCTCCAACATGAACCACCATATCACACATAGGGCACAAAAGCTCCAGATTACACCATAACATATCTCAACATGTTTTGAAGTGTACATATGACATCACAGTCAACAAAAGCACTAGGGAACTAGTAGAGAGCTATTACATATCACATCACTGTGAAGCATTTATGCCTAACAAAGTAGCCAAACTCCCTGAATTTTCCCTTCCCCTTCCTGATGCATTTGCTCTTCCTCCTCCCCTTCCCCTTCCTGGTGCATTTGCTCTTCCCCCTCCCCTTCCCCTTCCCCTTCCTCTTCCCCTTGCCATTCCTGTTGCACTTGCACCTGCACTTTCACCTTCACCTTCACCTTCATCTCCTGCTTCACTTGCACTTTATATGACAAAAGATAAGAAATATATTAGTAAACAAGTTGATGGTACAACAATAGAGTTGATAAGCAAAAAGACATTACTCACCCCTCTCCTAAAGCTGATAGCTTTCTCTTTTTCATTTGACTAGCAGTGGGACCTCCTTGGCAGTGCTTGGCTGTATGGCCAAGCTCATGATATTCAGAACATGGCCTCTGTTTCTTGCTAGTGCCGCCCTCATCATATGCCTTGATCCTTGATTTTCTTGGTCTCCCTGGTTTCCTTCTCAACTTGGGCTTCTTAATTTTGTAGCCTAAATCAACACATGGCCAGCTGTCCTTGGATGTCATTGGACTAAATTTACCTGCATATGCCTTTTGAAACCTCTCAACAGAGAAGTATTCATGGACAAAGACATCCATCTGCACGTGTCTACTTAGTTTTGCAATGAAAGCTAAAGCATGGCTGCATGGCTGTCCAGTTACTTGCCAAGCCCTACAAGAACATGTCTTTTGCTCCAAGTTAACAGCATGTCTAAATCTGTTCACAGTTACTTCAGCCGTCCCAGCCCCACAAATTAGCACCTCATGGTTCTTGATAGTCTTAGATTGAGCATTTAGAGCATGGATAATTGAAGGGATGATTGAACCAACCATTTTTCTACCAATTTTATCTCTCAAAACCCATTTTTCAATGATCATTTGTCTTATCCTATCATGCATGTCAACAACTTGAAAATCCTTGCATTTAGACACCCAACTATTAAAACATTCAGAGAGGTTGTTGTTGATGTAATCTACCTTGCAATCTTCGCTGAATTTGCTTCTGCTCCACACATATGGATGGTTCTCATCCAACCAAGAAAGCGCATTAGGATCCTTTTCCTCTATCTTTGACATGAAATAGTTGAACTTGTCACTTGTGAAGCTCTTGGCAGCACACCACATATTCTTACCATAAAGCTCACCATTGAACCCATTCTTCTTCATGTTCTTCCACAAATGCCTCATGCACTCTCTATGTTCCACTCCTGGGTACACATCTTCTACAGCCACCTCTATCCCTTTGCCTGCATCCGTACTAATGACCAAACCAAGAGGATGACCAATTGCCTTCTTCAAGTTTTTGATCCACCAAGTCCAACTTTCTTTAGATTCTGACTCAATCACTCCATATGCCACTGGAAATAGCAAGTTATGACCATCCACCGCTACAGCTGCTGCCAGTTGTCCTCTAGACCTTCCTGTAAGATGAGTGGCATCTATAGCAATGTAAGGCCTGCAACCTTGCAGAAATCCATCAATGCATGGTTTAAGAGCAACAAAGGACCTCATGAAACACACATCACCATTGTGCTCTTCAGTCTCTAGCTCTACAATACTACCAGGTACTGATCTCAGCAATTCAGCTTGATATGTAGGGAACAAATCATAACTATCTTCCCACTTTCCGTATATCATGTCTAGTGCTCTCAGCTTTTCTCGAACAACTCTGTAATATGGGACATCAACGGAGTACCTCTTCTTTAACCTGTCTTGCAACTCCCTATGTCCAAGTTCAGGTTTTTTCCGCAACCAGTCAACCACTCTGTCAGCTACCCATTTGTTTGAGGCCATTGTGTCACCACAATTGTTGACTGAACCACAAGTATGCATTGGTCCACTTGTCTTAACCTGCAACAAAATATTCAATTTCTGAGTACAAACAGCAATAAAATGTTGAATTTTCCATGTACAAACAGCAATAAAATGTTGAATTTTCCATGTACAAACAGCCACCAAAATGTCATTTTTTCTAAGTAAAAACAACAACAAAATGTTGATTTACCTTGCAGCCAATGTACTTCTTGCTTGTAGATGCAAAAAACTGCCAATTGCAGCCCTGATTAGCCCTCGAGCAGATGGCTCTAAATCTGGTTCTATCTTTTTTCACAGTCTCAAAGGCATGATCATTTAATATAGCATGATGGGTTACAGCAGATTTGCATTGATCAACATCTGGAAAGACCACATTGACATCAATACATGGATCATCAACATCATATGAAAATGGAGGAGGATCAAACTCATCATCATTATCAATTATTTCCCCATCCGGATCAAACTCAAGGTCAGAATCATAAGAGCACGAAGTTGCAGCCAAATCTGAGTCATAGCTGCATCACTTGGCACCGCGAGTGAATCTGTGTCGGAGTACATGCCCTCCATTTATTTGAGCAACAATGCAGACTACTCCATTCTCTAGATTGAGTTGAAACCATTCAATCAAATGTTCATCAGATTTTATCTCAATAGATTCATTGTCCAAATCACGCCACAAAGAGATATATTGCTTTGAACCCCACATATAGTGTTCAGCTATGAAGTCAACTAATTGCATCAGCCCATAGTTATGCATGTCAACAACTTGTGGGGGTAAAACTCTACCCTGCAGCCATGACTTTGGACCCCCATCAGGCAAGCCGAAAAATGAACGAACCCTAACAAGAAGTTTCAAATCCCTGTGATTTGACCTACAAATCACAGCACCGAATTTAAAGTTAGCTTAATCGGCTCTACAGACCACATCTAATTCGTCTTATAGGTCCATTTCAATCAAAATCAATGGAAAATAGAGACATTCAAGATCAGGATTTACCTGTAGGCTGGACGGACAACAGGATGTCGCGCCTCCTGCGCTTGGCCCGCGACCGGCGTCCAGGTCGCTGGAGGCCGTGCCTGCTGTGCCTCGCGCGCCTGACCTGTTGCCTCCTGCGCGGTGCTCGTGGGTGGTGGCGGGCACGCCTGCCGCGCGGCGCCCGCGGCTGGTGGCGGCCGCGCCTCCCGCGCGGCAGGGGCCGCGCCCCCTCGCGCCGGATCTCCTTCAGCTGCCGTGGATGCTGCACCGGTCTGCCCTCCCTTCTGGATCGAGTCACCGGCGGCAGTGCGGCACCCTAGGGTTCCTCGTGCCTGTGCGGTCGGTAGAGTCGAGGGAGCACGAAGAGGAACCGTGCGTGCGGCCCCCTGGATGGATAAGGTGACCAAGGGTACCTTGGTCTATTCGCATATTATTTAGTTTTTTGCCTTTTTTTTTATTGTCTCCAAGTGCTCCTCAGTTAACAGAGTTACAAACAGGGGTAGACGGAGCCTTCGTCTGCGAAAAGGAGGGGTAAAATCGCAAAGTTGAAAAAATAAGGGCAAAATCACCATTAAAATCACCAATCTCCCTAGTTTTTTTGTGAGCACTGAGTGTGGAAAATCATACTGATACCTGCAATTTGCAGTAGTTAATATGATCTGCTGTTGAGTTTTCTATTAACACAATACAACAATCATTTCATTTCACATACTAATCCTAATAATCTCTAATTTTTTGGAAAAAAATATGACGTCTCAACATTCTTCTCGACTTCGACCAGAAATGTTACCGGGGCGGTGGAGGCCCAAGCCAAGCTTGTTCGGTTCCGTCCGTGGCCAACCAAGGCCTATGCCCCAGCTCCGTTTAATTGCAAAATAGGATTGGCCTGCTCGAAATATATTTGATCTTTTCCTGGTTTATATTTAAGTTTGGGCTGAAGGGGCTCGAGAAATGCTCGCTCAACCAATTCCTGGGTCTTATCGGTTTCGGATTTGAATGGCATGGCGGTTTGATTGGTGGGTGCCTTGGCGCTGACGTAAATCGGAGTAGAGCACGGCGCCAGCTCGACCTCTCTCCACGAATCCGACTTCGATTCAAAGACGAGTTTTGAGCCCCGGCCGCGTTTCCACCTATCTCGAGACCGCGCCGCCGCCGCCTCGCCATATACTCCTCGTCTCATCCCATCTCTCTGCCTCTAGATTCTCTCGGCGCGGGCGCGCAAGGAAAGCAGCGGCGGAGCCAGCGGTGGGGCGGGGGGGCTGGAGCCCCCCCCTACCGCCGGCGCCCCCCGGAGCCCCCTAGGCCGGAGGTGGAAGAAGAAGAGGGGAAGGGGGGCTGGAGGAAGAAGCCGGCAGCGGGAGCCCCCCCTGGCCGCCGGCGCTGGATTCGCCGCTGAAGGAAAGGATCCCATCCATCCCGGCTCATGGCGGAGGCGCCGACGGCAGCCCGGAAGCGTCCGACCCCGGACGGAGTCTGTCTCGAGGCGGCCGCAGCCAAGAAGCGGGCACGCTATCAGTTCGCGAGCATCAACGACTACGAGAAGCTCGAGGTGCTAGGGGAGGGCAGCTACAGCGTGGTGTTTGAGGCGCGTCACCAGCGCACGGGGGAGAAGGTCGCCGTCAAGTGGATCCGCCGCAGCGGCGGCGGGCCCGACCGCTCCGCCGTCTTCCGTGAGGCCGGCTGCCTCGCCGCGTGCCGCGGCCACCCGTCGATCGTGCAGATCAAGGATGTCGCCACCAATGAGGCGACTGGCGACCTATTCATCGTGATGGAGCTCGTCGGCTCCAGTCTCCGCGACCTCCTCATGCGGCCCCTCTCCGAGGACCAGACGCGTGTGTTCATGCGGCAGCTCCTGGACGCCGCCAAGAAGCTGCACAGCACCAGGATGCTTCACCGTGACATCAAGCCGGAGAATATCCTCGTCGCCCCCGGCGGCGTGCTGAAGATTTGCGATTTCGGCTGCGCGACGCCGATGCGGACGCCGTACCAGGAGCGGTGCGTGGGCACGTTGCAGTACTGCTCGCCGGAGCAGCTGATGGGCCGCAGGTGCTACGGGGCGGCGGTCGACATGTGGGCGTTGGGGTGCGTCATGGCCGAGCTCCTGACCGGCCAACCCCTGTTCGAGGCCGACACGGAGGAGGACGTTCTGGAGCAGATACACGATCTACGGGACGAGTTCGCTGCAATAGGATTGCAAGTGTTTTTCGTCCTGCCGGAGCTGTCGCAGGCAGGGAGAGAGGTCCTCGCCGGTCTTCTGAGATTCGACCCTGAGGAGAGGCTCACGGCAGCGGATGCGCTCGAGCATCCCTGGTTCGAGGAGGACGTCAAGTCCCCTGCCGTCGCAAAAGCAGAGTACCCTGGCTTTGTGCCTCTGTTCTCCGCAGCATATGAGTAGTTGATTCATGAATCATGCATGACACACATGCACACTCTACCTCCAAATTGATTCTTGTAGCTTGGTTCTGTATTATTTAATTTATTTGCAGCTTCATTAGAAATATAAGCACTGTGTTGTAAATCGATTCTTTCGCTTGTCTGTTACCCTTGCCATGTGCCAAATGAATCTGCAACAAGGAATGGGAATATATCTTTGTATGATAAATCAGCATCGTACTTGCAATGTAGTGAATGTGATGACTTGAGCAAAGTCATGCCATTGCTAATTATCAAAGGAACCGATAAGACCTCAGTTCATACCTGTCATCTGTTTGTCTTTATATGATGGAAATTTCTTATCGTTAACTCTAATCCAATAATTGCCCGATCTTTCTCTCCATCGGTCACTTTGGTTCCCATTATTCTTATTCAGATAAAAATATGAAAAATGCTACACGAATTTTGTCCAACCATATTCTATCTGATTTCACCAAGATCAAGCAGTCTATGTTAAAAACGACTGATGGCTCCCCATGCAAATCTGTAGGTTGGGCCCTCCCTAGAAAGGTCATCTTCGGGCAGTAGTATTCAATCCAATGAGCGGAAGCAGATCCGCGGCCTTTCAGCCTCTGCCTTTGAGTCACCACCATGCGGGACCCATAGTTCTTAGGCTCACATGGCAGTCACTCAATGGTAGAGGGGGCAAAGGCAGAGGATCTCATTCCCCAATGAGAAACACAACTCACCATTTGTTTCAGAATTTTTTATATTTTTTCTTTGATTTTCTAAAAATAAATGCTCCCAAAATAATTTACCAAAACTATACACATGTCGTCGTATCATATGGCGGCAGTATACAAACGCCATACCATACGGCGACAGGATCAGTCAAACGCCGTGTGGTACGACGTTTGGCCCTAGCGCCAATGGTCGGGGAGTGGGGCTGCCTTGCCAGTAGGCCCGGGACCCTAGCGCCATATGGCACGGCGGTAGGGTCCCAAACGCCATATGGCACGGCGTTTGGGCCTACCCCTGTGCCATACGGCGGCAGCCTCACGCCTATATAAGCTGCCGCCTCACGCCTATATAAGCTGCTCGAGGCTGCCGCCAGCCCCTCCCCCCTCCTTCCCTCTCTTTCACTCTCATCTCCTCGGTGGTCTTCGCGGAGCACTTCGAATCTAGGTATTTTTTCTAGTTGTAGCTCATTTAGTTTAGAAATTGTAGAAATAGTTTATAAAATTTTGAAATAGTTTAGAAATTAGTTTAGAATTATTAGAAATCGACACAAATTCTTATAAATAGCTAGATTATTGTAGAAATTTCATGAAATTGCTAGAAATTCTTAGAAATTGCTATAAATTCGCGAAAATTAGTGAAAATTGCTAGAAATTGCTGCAAATTTTCTTAAATTCGTAGAAAATCCTCGAAATTGCTAGAAATTTTTCGAAATTGTTAACAATTACTATAAATTCTTAGAAATTACTGTAAATTCCTGAAAATTACAGTGTAAATTGCCTTAAATTCATCGAAATTCATGTAAATTGCTAGACATTTGTAGAAATTCATAGAAATTGCTTGAAAATTACTATAAATTCTTAGAAATTGCTAGAAATTACTAAGAATTGCTAGAAAGTCTTAGAAAATTCTAGAAATTGTTATATGTTGATGGAAATTACTTTAAATTCTTAGAAATTGTGGTAAATTTCATAAAACTGCTCGAAATTATGAGAAATTGCTCTAAATTTGTGAAAATTAGTGAAAATTGCTAGAAATTGCTGCATATTTTCTTAATTCATAGAAATTCCTGAAAATTTGTGAAAATTAATGGAAATTGTTGGAAATTGCCTTAAATTCGTAGAAATTTGTGTAAATTGCTAGAAATTTGTAGAAATTCGTATAAATTGCTTGAAAATTATTGTAAACTCTTAGAAATTGCTAGAAATTCTCAAAATTTTTTTGAAATTGTAGAAATTGTGGTAAATTTCATGAAATTTCTAGAAGTTGCTTAATATTACTAGAATTTCTAGCAATTTCATATAAATGTTCCTAGAAACTATTCTTATAAATTACTTTAATTTTTTCAGGTATGGCTCAGCCGCTGGTTGACTATGTGCGTCCGGACAGGCACAGGCGGATGCAAGGTTGTCGCAGGTGCCGATGGCAACACCGCGTCTCGACGATGATCGACACTGGATCATCAGACCACGTGAGCCCCTCACCTACAACCAGGACCACACGAGGGTTGGTGCTCGAGCACTTAGGCTGAAGTGGGGCGGGCGGATTTAGATTTAGTTGTGATTTTTTTTGTGACAGCAGTACATGATCATTATTGTGTATGAACTTTTCACTTGTTGTTTTATTTTAATCGGATTTTTATATGCAACTGGTTTTAGAAAGTTCAGAGGGTGATATATACTGTTTCATAAGTTGGGGGTTATGTAATCCACCTCCCATAGGTTGGGGGTGATGTAGACTTTTTCCTATTCCTTTGGAAGACTATAGCTACAATGTGATTCCATATGAACAAGAAACTCCACTCTCACCTATTGTTTTTGTTTCTTCTGCTGAAGCCTGCGCGCGCGTGGCTTCTGAAAGTGCATCTAGGCCCCTAACTGAATTTTGGTAAATTGTGTGACAAAGCGATTAAAGGACTAACTTGTTTGTCTAAGAATGTGAGCAGGTTTTGATTTAAACATTCATGAATTAATGTTGTCACATATTTGAGGATGAATATTGGATGGCTCACATTGAGAAAGACGAGCAAATGTATGATCCCATAATGCAAAAGTGATAAGTGTCAAGCATCAATGAAGATAATTATTGGGTATATTTTGCAAAAATTAATTCCAAGTCTCCGATGACTTAGTTAGCTTGATTAAAAATCAAAGGATCATAAAATAGAATTTGGTAACTCACTAGAAGACAATGCAAGGCTTCATATGGAAATTGCAAAAGGATACAAGGGTATTTCTAATTTTGATGATCCTCAATTAGAAGTTTGCATATTTGAGAGCCAGGTGTGGTTCGAGGACCGGTGGATGGTCGCTTCCTGGTGTGATGAGTGATTGACAACGTGGTGTGGACTGATTCTTGGCTAAGTATTGCAGGTGCAGGTTGCGGCTTGACTGGTGCAGGTGCAGGTGAAGAACAAGCGTGAAAGGTCGTTGCCGGTGAGGCCTCCAGGTGTGGAGAAGACAAGTAGGCTTGGTTCGAGGGACCCGGTGGCCAGCGGGGTCAAGTGCGGGCCGCATGGTGGCAAGAACGGCAAGATGAAGTCATGGACGGTTTCTTGGTTGAGCCTCAAAACCAAGGTCGAGTCGGGACTACGTGGGAGCCGAGTCATGAGTGGTGATTGGCGGAGGCTACACCGAGTTCGCGGGGTTTCCGGTGGTTCACCAGAAAATCACTGGGTTCCTTGGTTGATCCACAAAGCCAAGACCGAAGAACCGAAGATGGAGGTGCAGCAGCTCCAGACCGGTCTGATCGGTGGGTCTGACCGGTCTGACCGGTCTGACCGGTGAGGAGCACCGGTCTGACCGGTGTGCGACGACGCAGTCCGGAATCTTCGAAGCGGAGGACACGCGTCGGGATCGCAAGGCTTGCGTCAAGGCTAAGCAAGTTTGCGGTCGCTGGGCATCCGTCCGATGGTGCGAAGACAAAGACTTCCAATTTCGCCCTCTAGGGGCATGTATCCCTAGTTAGCTAGTAAGGGTATTTTCGTCTTTCGGTTGCCTCCATATAACAAAAGGGATGAGAGGATGGCAGTCATCTCTTGGAACCCTAGCTCATTTGGTTTTCCTATTTTCCTTCCTATTTTCCTTAGGATTTTCGTAGGACTAGCTTGAGAGCTTCATGGTGAGATCTTGTGAGAGGGAAGGATGATCGGGCGGCAAGCTAGACCTTGTATGAACCTCTTTGGTATGTATAGATGATTCGGCGTGGTTCCTCAAGGTTTGGATGTGTCTTTCCCGTTTCTCCTTTTTTGGTGATTTTCGGAGCCCTTTCTTAGCGATTTTCTTGGAGCGATTTCGAGGCCTTTCTCTTTGGAATTTGGTGGGGGATGTATGCATGAACCCTTCGTGGTTCTTTTCCCTTTGATTCTCCTTCCAAATCCGTGAGCAAAGGGGCTCGATTTTGGGATTTTCGTGGCTCTAGGGTTAGAGGCGTTCTTGGTGGGATTTCTTCGATTCCTCTTGATTTGACAAGTTTTGGTGGACCAAATCTTGGCTATGGAGTACCCATGAGGTGTTCCTACTATCCCCAAAGTCTTGTGCAAAACCGTGGAGCGAATCGGGAGATCGGGAGTTGGATTTGGGGGAGTTGACTCGCGGACGCTGTTCATCCCGAGCTGCCCAGGCGCGACTGGTCTGACCGGTGCTCTTGACCGGTCTGACCGGTGCTAGCCCTTGGTGGGTTTTTGTCTCGGGGAATAGCCTTGTCCGTGTAGTTTTGTCCCGTGGTCCTGCTGATCAGTTCTTGGCGTGTTTGGAGTTGTTTTGCTAGGTTTTGTGAGGGGTTCTTCTTCCTCACAGGTTGTGTTTCGTGGTGGTTTTTGTTCCAGGGCCTAGAGGAGTCACTGAGGCTTCCAGGAAGGTTTGCTGTGCGGCTGCTGTAGCCACCGGCCTGACCGGCTCTGTCCACCGGTCTGACCAGTGTCACCGGTCTGACCGGCGCAGGCCATCAGTCTGACCGGTGTAGCACAGGCAGCAAGCCGTGCAAGTTTCCGCTGTGTGGTTTGGTGAGTTTTGGCTCGGAAGGTTGAGTGTTGGTTCCTAGGACCAGTAGCACTCCAGTGGCTGTGTGGTCTTGACCAACTTGGGTAGTTGAGTCGGAGACGTGAGTTGGAAGCCGTGTTCGTCTTGTTGGAGTTCTCATCTCCTTCGAGAAGAATTTTTATCGGCTCCCATTCACTCCCCCCCTCTCTGGTTCGCCTAATCGGTCCTTCAATTGGTATCAGAGCCGGTTCGGGTATTTATTGACTCTTACCAGTCTAAGATCCAAAGATGGCGTACCAGGAACGGGGTTCGGGTCCTCCTCACTTCGATGGGAAGAACTACCAGATGTGGCAAAGGCGGATGGCGGCGTTCCTCCGCGGAAAGGGTCAGATCCTTTGGGATGTCACGGTGAACACAGCTTATGTTCATCCGATGAACTTCCTTGCTCCAGGATCGAGGGATATGTTCGAAGCCAACAACAAGGCTGTCGACTACTTGTTTCGTGCTCTGTGTCAGCCTGAATTCGATCGGGTTCAGACAGAGGACTTAGCTTGTAGGATTTGGGAGCAGTTGAACGATGCTCATGCTGGGAATGCTCAGGTTCAGGCTCGGATGTACGCGACTTACCGGAGAGAGTACGAGAACTTCACTCATCTCCCCGGCGAGTCCGTCGATGCCCTTTTCCAGCGATTTACGGTCGTTGTGAACAACATGAGAGCCAATGTGGACGTCCTCCCATACAATGATCATGATAGAGCCGTGAAGCTCTTGCACTCGTTGGATCGTACCGTATGGGACGGGAAGTTTGAGGCTATTGTTGAGTCCGAGAAGTATGACACCTTGACGGTGAACGAGCTGTTCTCGAAGCTCAAGTCGGCTGAGTTGGACCGTGGTATGACAGCCAAGATCGAGAGCCCGACTGATTCTCATAGTCTTGCTCTCGTTAGTGGCAAAGGAGCTAAGTCTAACGCTAACGCATCCTCCAGGATGTACTCTCTGTCTTCTTTGATGTCTTTGCCAGACGAGGAGTTCGACGTGCTTGGAGAGGACGAGCTGGCGTTGCTGACCAGGCGGTTCGAGAGGCTGCACGAGAACCGGGTGAACACGAGGAGGACAGCACGGACGTGCTTTCAGTGCGGCAAGCCAGGACACTTCGTCGCCGACTGCCCTGAGAAGACGGAGAACAAGGACGGCTACAGGCACCGATCGAGCAAGGATGGCAAGTACCGATCGAGGCGCGATCACAAGCACAAGAACAAGCACAAGGACGAGCGACGGTCGAGGAAGAAGGATGACCGCGGCAGGAAGGCCCGAGCAATGGTCGGAGCGAGCGACGTCGACTCCAGCTCCGCCTACTCTTCCTCGAGCTCGAGTAGCAGTGAAGATGAAGGTGATCGGCGCAAGAACAAGAGGTCATCCAGGAACTTGAGCAGGTTGAGCTGCTTCGCGGGAGATGGCTTCTGCGGCATGGCCCGTAGCTCCGGCAGCAAGAAGAGCCACCAGAGTGACTCGGACTCTGACTCCGAGGCTGAGGTATGTGATGAACTCTCTTCTTTGCGCAAGGAGAATGATGAGTTGGTTGACTTGCTTGATAACCGCGATCACATGCTTAGAGAGGCCAAGAAGATGAGGAAAGAGCTTAGGGCCTCACTAGAAGATGCTAGGAACCGTGTGGCTGAGCTAGAAACCCAGAACCTAGATGCTAAGCTTGAGATTGATTCGCTTTAGGCTTCTCCTGTGGTTTCTGATGAGATTGATTGCTGTGATTGCTCTGTGTACCTAGCTGATCTTACTGCTCTTAAGGATAAGCATGCTTCTACTTGTGATGAACTAGATATGCTTAGGGTTGAAGTGGCTGAGCTTAAGTCTAGACCTGCTTTGCTAGGTGCTTGCACTTCTTGCCCTGTTTTGCATGGAAAGATTGATGAGATGCATGCTTAGACTGTTTCGCTTGAGGCTAAGTTGAAAGAACCTATTCCCACTTCTTGCTCTACTTGTGAATTGCATGCGGTTAAGAATTTGGAGCTTGCACATTATGTTGATCGCTTGCAGGATGAGAATGATGAGCTGAGAAAATGTATGAGCTGGTTGTCGGGTCAGGAGCCTCAGCTTGGTATCATGATAGCGGCTTTCAAACGCTATGATGGTCAGGCACTTGGGGCTGACAAGCTTGGAGAGAACTGTGGCGAGGGAGTTGAGAGAGTTGGAGAGATTCCTATCCCAACACCAAACAGAGACAAGAACAAGTTTGAGCCCAAGCCTAACCATCTCAGAAACAAACTTGACACTACTCCAGATCCACCCATATTCCCTCACCCAACAAATGATTTTCAGAAACCGGTGAAGTTTGTGAGCCCAAAGGGAGGTGAGGAAGGAGAGAAGAAGGGTGAGAAGCCGAGTGGGCAGCCCCAACCCAAGCCTAAGCCTAAGCCACAGCCCATAAAGTTCCATTGTGGGTATTGTGGGAGAGATGGTCACAAGGATGAGTTTTGCTTCAAGAGGAAGCGTGAGGAGAGAATGGCTAGAGAGTGGGCTAACAAGGACAGGTACCACCCCTCTAATGGTGTACCTGAGTCTCGTATGCAGATGCCCAGGGCCAAGGCGATTGTGAGGACGGTTCCGGCTTGGGGAGACCGGAAGGCTGCAGGTGCTGCTGCTGGTCGAGCTACACCGGTCAGACCGGTGTACTACACCGGTCAGACCGGTGCAGGTCTGGGCAGACAGCGAATCGGGTTTCGTGCTCGTGAGGATGCTCGGTTTGGTTCTGGAGGTCGTGGTTCTGGTGGTTGGTCTGGAAAGTTTGCAGGTGGTCAGTTTGCTAGGCGTTCTCCACCTCGTGCTCAATACGAGGGTGGGAGGAGTCGTAGCTTTGAGATGAAGAGGAGGAACGATCCATGGTTTCCCTTTCGTGGTTTTCGTCCTCCTCTAGCTAGAGAGGGTTGGTTCCCTCGTGGTGGTTACCGTGGTGGTAGCTTTGATAGGCATGATGATTTGGTTTGTGCTAACCCCACTTTGGAGCAAATGGCTCGGCACTGGTTTTACTCTTTTGGTACTAACCCCAGTGCTGAGTCGTTTGTTCACTCACGTGCTCGCTTTTGAATTTCAGGTGGGAGACTTGAAGAATATTTGGTTGATTGACTCCGGTTGCTCGAGGCATATGACCGGAGACAAGGGGTGGTTCTCAAGTCTCGTCCCGGTGGTGACAAAGAAGTACATCACCTTTGGGGACAATGGGCGAGGGCGTGTGCTGTCAGAAGGTGAGATTAAGGTAAGTGACAAGATCACTCTCAGGCGTGTTGCTCTTGTTCAATCGCTTGGATACAACTTGCTTTCTGTGTCCCAGTTGTTGGATGAGGGTTTTGAGGTGTTGTTTCGGCCTGGTGGTTCTCGGATTTTAGATTCTCGGGGGGATCTTGTTTGCATGGTCGTTCCCGAGGGTCAAGTGTTCCGAGCTGATTTTTCTCAGTCTTCTGGTGTGGAGCGTTGCTTCTTGGCTGGTTCTTCGAGTGAGTTGTGGAAGTGGCATAGGAAGTTGGGTCATTTGAGCTTTGACCTTTTGTCTCGCTTGAGTAAACTCAATTTGGTCCGAGGATTGCCACGATTGAGGTTTGAGAAAGAGTTAGTTTGTGCGCCGTGTAGGCATGCCAAGATGGTAGCCTCTTCTCACCCGCCTCTCACCGATGTGATGACTGAGCGTCCATGCGAGCTGCTCCATATGGACCTTGTTGGCCCAGCTCGTGTGCGATCTGCGGGTGGGAAGTGGTATGTCCTTGTTGTGGTGGACGACTACTCTCGGTATGCATGGGTGTTCTTTCTTGAGGAGAAAGGGGAGACGTTTGGTTTTGTTCGAGATCTTGTCTTGAGGTTAAGAAACGAGAGGCACGGAGATGCCATACGAGCGATCCGCAGTGACAATGGCTCGGAATTCAAAAACTCTCGCTTCGAAACCTTTTGCCATGACTTGGGTCTTGAACATCAGTTTTCGAGTCCGTATACGCCTCCCCAGAATGGCGTGGTGGAAAGGAAAAACAGGACCTTGTGCGAGATGGCTCGGACGATGCTCGACGAGCATAGGACTCCGAGAAGGTTCTGGGCTGAGGCGGTCAATACCGCGTGCTATGTGTCGAACAGGATCTACCTCAGGGTCCATAAGAAGAAAACCTGTTACGAGTTGATGCACGGTCGCACACCCAAGGTGAGTCACTTCCATGTCTTTGGTTGTAAATGCTTCATTCTGAAGAAAGGGAAGAAGTTGGACAAGTTCGAGGCTAGGTCTGTCGATGGCATTTTCTTTGGTTATGCATCTCATTCTAGAGCATTTCGTGTGCTCAATCTTTAAACTAACCAAATCGTGGAGACTTGCGAGGTAACCTTCGACGAGACACAGCCACGTAGTCAGCTTGTTTTTGAGTGTGCAGGTGACGACGAACTTGGCGAGGAGATCTTTCAGGAGGAGGAGCATGAACATGGAGATGATGAAGATGGCGGTGTGATGCCCGCGGTTGAACATGTACCTACTACTTCGACGACGATCGAGAATGGACCCTCTCCCACACCTACAACGACAAATCCAGATCAAGGCGAAGCTGCTGTTGAGGGGGAGGTAGCATCAAGGCGAGAACCTCCCCGGCGAGTGCAAGTGGATCACCCAGCTTCGAGAATCATCGGCGACATGAATGAACGTACTACACGGTCGAGGGTTCGGAACAATTCTCATTTCGCTCATGCTGCTTTTGTTGCCACCTTTGAGCCCAAAGACATTGGACACGCGTTATCTGATCATAATTGGGTTAACTCGATGCATGAGGAGTTGGAGAATTTTGAGAGGAACCAAGTTTGGGTGTTGGTTGACCCTCCCCCAGGGTGTAAGCCGATTGGGACAAAATGGGTCTGGAAAAATAAAGAGGGAGAGAAAGGAGAAGTGGTGAGGAACAAGTCGAGACTTGTTGCTCAGGGGTACAGTCAGAAAGAGGGGATCGACTACGAGGAGACTTTCGCTCCTGTAGCTCGTTTGGAGGCGATCAGGATCCTTCTAGCCTTTTCCGTGGCTAAAGGGTTCAAGTTGTACTAGATGGATGTGAAGAGTGCTTTCCTGAACGGTGTGTTGGAGGAAGAGGTGTTTGTGAGGCAACCACCGGGGTTTGAGAGTGAGAAGTACCCCCACCGGGTGTACAAGTTGAGGAAGGCGCTGTATGGGTTGAAGCAGGCGCCTAGAGCTTGGTATGGTAGGTTGAGGGGGTTCCTGTTTGAGAGAGGGTTTGAGATGGGGAAGGTCGATCAGACCTTGTTTCTCCTCAGGCAGGGCAGAGATATCCTGATTGTGCAGGTATACGTGGATGATATTGTCTTTGGTGGCTCGTCTAACTCTCTTGTTGCAAGGTTTGCAGAAGACATGAGCAGGGAATTTGAGATGAGCATGATGTGCGAGTTGCAGTTCTTCCTTGGGCTACAAATCAAGCAATCAAAGGAAGGAACATTTGTGCACCAAGCTAAGTACACCAAGGACATTGTGAGGAAGTTCAAGATGGAGGACTCCAAGGCCATGGCGACGCCTATGAGTACGACTACAGCTCTTGATGCGGACGAGGAAGGTGAACACGTGGACCAGAAGGAGTACCGGAGCATGATCGGGTCACTCCTCTACTTGACGGCGACGAGGCCGGACATTCAATTCTCGGTGTGTCTGTGCGCTCGTTTTCAAGCTTCTCCGAGGACTTCGCATCGGCAAGCAGTCAAGCGCATTTTCAGGTATTTGCGACACACTCCCGACTTCGGCCTTTGGTACTCTGCGTCTTCTTCTTTGGCGCTTCATGATTTTTCACACGCGGATTTTGCCGGGTGTCGGTTGGATAGGAAGTCCACTTCTGGGACTTGCCAGTTCTTGGGTTCTTCTTTAGTGTCTTGGTCTTCCCGCAAACAGTCGAGTGTTGCTCAATCCACTACCGAGGCAGAGTATGTGGCCGCAGCTAGTTGTTGCTCTCAGCTCCTTTGGATCACATACACCATGAGTGACTTTGGTGAGGAGTATACACATGTCCCACTTCAATGTGACAGCACCAGTGCCATAAGCGTGGCAAAGAACCCAGTGCTCCATTCCAAAACCAAGCACATAGAAGTGAGGTATCATTTTCTGAGAGACAACGTAGAGAAAGGGAAGATAGCTTTGATCCATGTACCCACACATGAACAACTAGCCGATATTTTCACCAAACCCCTAGATCAGGCAACTTTCACTCGTTTGCGGGGGGAGCTTGGTGTTTGTTTGATTTCTTGAGTTGGCGTGTGGGAGCTCCTTTGTAGCATATGTATAGCTTTCCTTTGTGCATTTCTTGCATTTGGCATGGCATATGTAACATGATGTATAGGCATCTTTGTATCTTAGGTTGCATGCATTTTGTATCATATGCATTGTTTAGGAAAGGCTTCTCCTATATACATTGTTCACCATGGAATGATATATATGTCTTTGTGAGCTAATTTGGTAAGCTATGGTTAGTTTGGCTTAGCTCTTGATAATCTTGGTTTGTATCCATGGTTGATGGCTATGTTTTTGAAAATTTCATATGTATGCTCTCTTGTGAGTAAATGCCTTTACATGATCCTGACATGTTTTTGTGGCTTGGCTATGCTTAATTTGTGGTTGGATAGCTTATTTTGATCATATGGGGCCAAAGGCTCCTTTGCCATCATGAATGTTTAGCCCCCATGTTTCATCTTATGGAGGGGCATAAGTTCCTTTTTGTCGCAAAGACATTTCATGTACCAATTATAAATCTGAAAATGAAATGTAAATTGCTTGAAAAATGTGCTCCCATGTCATAGGTGCTAATTTTAAGTTGTTTTGGGTGCTAAATCGTTGCATGATGCCTACCAATGAGAAGTCTCATATATAGAAGTAGGCACATGGCTCGGTGGCTTTGACATGACATGAGGTGCTTGTGGGTGTTTATGATGGTCTGATGCTTAGAATGGCTGTCCTAGCATGAAGTTTGTGTGGCTTTGCCATTTTAACATGTTTTGCTCATGTTTAGGACTTTGCTCATGAGAGGGTGATTTTTCGCAAAATTACTAAATTCTATCTTAGCTTCGCCCAATGGTTGTGAAACTTGGTGATCATGAAGTTTATGTCATTACGAAGCTATAGAGTATCTAACTTGCTCGTTTGGACATGTGTAGCATTCTATGTTCAATTTTGTCTATTTGAGAAGCGCTAGGTTGCATTTTTTGCATTTTTGGCTTGATTCATGCATTGTCAACAAGGGGAGAAGTTTGAGCATGTTTTGGCCTACTGAATGCATTCGGAAGGCTTTCAGGTGGTTTCGAGCCATTTTTGGGCTCTGTTGTGCACCGGTCTGACCGGTTGAGGTCACCGGTCTGACCGGTCAGAGTGCTGGTCCTGTTCACATGTTGCGCACCGGTCTGACCGGTGGTGTCGACCGGTCTGACCGGTCAGAGCTGAGCTGTTGCAGCTGCTCTGTTTCGTGAAGTGGTTCGCATGCATTTGTCCAGGGGGAGTTGCATTGGTTCAGGGAGAGCTTGCATGTGTGTAGGGGGAGCTCTTTGTGGTTTTCGAGCTTTGGTTTGATGGTTTGTGCTCTTTGCTTGAGCATGTTTTGTCTCGGATGTGTCGAGCCGTTGCCCTTGCCTAAGGGGTCCGAGACTTGTCTTCTTCAAGTGATCTTGCTCTTTGCTTTTTCTTTGGCTTTCGATCGCTTGTTGGAGTTTCTTTTAGTCGTTTGTTTTCTTTTTCTTTTCTCTTGGTTACCAAAACGTGTGTGTTGTCAATGCACTCATCAAGTGGGAGATTGAGAGCCAGGTGTGGTTCGAGGACTGGTGGATGGTCGCTTCCTGGTGTGATGAGTGATTGACAACGTGGTGTGGACTGATTCTTGGCTAAGTATTGCAGGTGCAGGTTGCGGCTTGACTGGTGCAGGTGCAGGTGAAGAACAATCGTGAAAGGTCGTTGCCGGTGAGGCCTCCAGGTGTGGAGAAAACAAGTAGGCTTGGTTCGAGGGACCCGGTGGCCAGCGGGGTCAAGTGCGGGCCGCATGGTGGCAAGAACGGCAAGATGAAGTCATGGACGGTTTCTTGGTTGAGCCTCAAAACTAAGGTCGAGCCGGGACTACGTGGGAGCCGAGTCATGAGTGGTGATTGGCGGAGGCTACACCGAGTTCGCGGGGTTTCCGGTGGTTCACCAGAAAATCACTAGATTCCTTGGTTGATCCACAAAGCCAAGACCGAAGAACCGAAGACGGAGGTGCAGCAGCTCCAGACCGGTCTGACCGGTGGGTCTGACCGGTCTGACCGGTGGGTACCGGTCTGACCGGTGAGGAGCACCGGTCTGACCGGTGTGCGACGACGCAGTCCGGAATCTTCGAAGCGGAGGACACGCGTCGGGATCGCAAGGCTTGCGTCAAGGCTAAGCAAGTTTGCGGTCGCTGAGCATCCGTCCGATGGTGCGAAGACAAAGACTTCCAATTTCGCCCTCGAGGGGCATGTATCCCTAGTTAGCTAGTAAGGGTATTTTCGTCTTTCGGTTGCCTCCATATAACCCAAGGGATGAGAGGATGGCAGCCATCTCTTGGAACCCTAACTCATGTGGTTTTCCTGTTTTCCTTCCTATTTTCCTTAGGATTTTCGTAGGACTAGCTTGAGAGCTTCATGGTGAGATCTTGTGAGAGGGAAGGATGATCGGGCGGCAAGCTAGACCTTGTATGAACCTCTTTGGTATGTATAGATGATTCGGCGTGGTTCCTCAAGGCTTGGATGTGTCTTTCCCGTTTCTCCTTTTTTGGTGATTTTCGGAGCCCTTTTTTGGCGATTTTCTTAGAGCGATTTCGAAGCCTTTCTCTTTGGGATTTGGTGGGGGATGTATGCATGAACCCTTCGTGGTTCTTTTCCCTTTGATTCTCCTTCCAAATCCGTGAGCAAAGGGGCTCGATTTTGGGGTTTTCGTGGCTCTAGGGTTAGAGGCGTTCTTGGTGGGATTTCTTCGATTCCTCTTGATTTGACAAGTTTTGGTGGACCAAATCTTGGCTATGGAGTACCCATGTGGTGTTCCTACTATCCCCAAAGTCTTGTGCAAAACCGTGGAGCGAATCGGGAGATCGGGAGTTAGATTTGGGGGAGTTGACTCGCGGGCGCTGTTCATCCCGAGCTGCCCAGGCGCGACCGGTCTGAACCGGTCAGACCGGTGCTAGCCCTTGGTGGGTTTTTGTCTCGGGGAATAGCCTTGTCTGTGTGGTTTTGTCCCGTGGTCCTGCTGATCAGTTCTTGGCGTGTTTGGAGTTGTTTTGCTAGGTTTTGTGAGGGGTTCTTCTTCCTCACAGGTTGTGTTTCGTGGTGGTTTTTGTTCCAGGGCCTAGAGGAGTCACTGAGGCTTCCAGGAACGTTTGCTGTGCGGCTGCTGTAGCCACCGGCCTGACCGGCTCTGTCCACCGGTCTGACCGGTGTCACCGGTCTGACCGGCGCAGGCCATCGGTCTGACCGGTGTAGCACAGGCAGCAAGCCGTGCAAGTTTCCGCTGTGTGGTTTGGTGAGTTTTGGCTCGGAAGGTTGAGTGTTGGTTCCTAGGACCAGTAGCACTCCAGTGGCTGTGTGGTCTTGACCAACTTGGGTAGTTGAGTCGGAGACGTGAGTTGGAAGCCGTGTTCGTCTTGTTGGAGTTCTCATCTTCTTCGAGAAGAATTTTTATCGACTCCCATTCACTCCCCCCTCTCTGGTTCGCCTAATCGGTCCTTCAATATTCGCTGTCAATCAAGAATAAGCATTTGGAGTATCTTTCAAATGAAGAATAAATGTTGATGAAGTAAAGCCAAACTCAACGTGGGTTGGGTAAGTGATGAAGAGATCAACCGAGATGACTAGACCGAGGTACTAAGCATCTATGGTGTTTTGCTAAGGTGAAGTAACTAGCTAGTTTCTGTGGGGTCTCGAAGTATCATATCCAAGCCTTAACCGAAGGAAGTAATGCAACTCATCTATATGATATGATTGACAATATGGAGTGACTTAAAGATTCAAGTGTGCACTCTTATGCTAATTGGAAGAATCCTAAGTGGCTAAGTCACTAGCTCAAGTATGGATGTGCTCAAGACAATAGCAATGTTGGAAGCCCTCAAGTTGAAATTGTTCAAGTATGTCAAGATTGAAGATCTAAAAGCTCAAGAAGTTGATTTAGTATTTACTTTTATTCTTGAGTAGAATGACGTACGAGATGCAACATTAGCTTTATGATAAACATCAAAAAGTGCTCATTAGTTTACCTATGCGAGAAATAGTGTTGAGGGAGTTCCTGAGTGATCTAACAAACCTTTAACCCAACCTTAGCTACTTTATCTCGCGGATGAAGTGTTGGTAAGAAGTTAAAAGGGTTTTTGGGCTCTCTCTCTGCCCAGGGCGGTCTAACCGCCTCTGCCCCTGGCAGGCTAACGTTTGTTTTTCAAATTGGGCGGTACTAGGCGGTCTAACCGCCCTGTACATGCGCAGTCTAACCGCGCTACTGAAAGTGCATCTAGACCTCTAATTATTTTGGTGATAATGACAAACATAATTTGGGTATTTGTTGGGTTCAATGAGATGTGTGCAGGAATAAAGGAAAAGAAAATGTGAATGATCAAAGGAAGGCCCCCAATTTCATTTCATCGATGTTGAAGCTCAACTGACATTTTAATTCTATTTTTTTCGAATTTGAGTATAGGAAACACCGTACTATAAAGGGGATGCGAAAAGTTGAGTCAAAGTTTGCCACTAGTGAAATACTTGAGATCTAACACTGACTTGAAAGACGAAATTCACTCATGAACACTTTAGCTCTCACTATTTCTGGGTTCCTCAAATGATCCGGTACTATGCTGGATGACCCAGTCTCACGTCCTGAAACCCACTGGTGGTCATCCGGTGTTGCCCGGTGATCCGGCATAGTACCGGATGATCCGGTACCCGTCCAGCTGAGCAGTAACGGCTAGTTTTGGGGGGTTGGGTATTTATACCCCTTCACCTCCACCTTCATTTGCCGCTAACCTAACTCGAGACAAAACACCTCTAAGCCTTCAATCCTCACTCCCAACTCCATCTAGAGCCCTTCCAATTAAGGATTCACCTAGGGTTGGGTTTGAGAGACATTTGAGGTGTGAGATTGAGCCCTTTGAGTGAGCTCTTCACTTGTTGATCTCAAGAAGCACTTGTGGCGGCCAAGACTCTTTGATTCACATTTGTTACTCTTGAAGCTTGCTTCTAGACGGTTAGGCGTCGCTTGTTGAGTGCCCTCTCAGTGTGGAGCACCCGGGAATGTTTGTATTACCCCTCATTTGTGAAGTTTATTAGTGAGCACCAATTTACCTTTGTGGTGAATTGGGTGAGGCAAGTGGCACTTCGTGATAGCCCTCCCCCTTTGTGGGATCCTCAACGGAGACGTAGCCTTCTAAGTGAAGGTGAACTTCGGTGAACAAATCGCTTGTCTCGTGTGTTCATTGCGTTCTTCACTAGTTCTATACCCTAGAAGCTTGTTTGTGCCCAATCTTCTTATTTGTGGTTTCCCTAACAAATCTTTGGTTGCAGGAGGTTCATAGCATCTATAGTAAACCTTTGATTTAAGTAGAATTGTTAGTTTCAGCTTTGCTTATAGTTTCTCGTAATTTCCCTTGTTGCTGGGTCATCTGCCTCAGTACCGGAAGATCCGGACATCGGATCATCCGGCATTGTGCCGGATAACCCGGCCCATTTAATTCCGCTGCTAAGTTTTTTAGGAAATTTTGAAGTGAGCCTATTCACCGTTTCTCTAGTCATCACAAGATCCTTTCAGTTACGCCTGGTTCCAACGGCTAGTTTCTCTTGAAGAGGGGTATAAATATCTCACGAGCTCCACAAGGAGGAGCTACTGCTTCTCGGGTTGCTGGTGGGGTTTTTGGTAAACCAAAGCAAAAAAACTCTTCTCAACCCTCTCTTTGTGAGATTTGTGTGATTCAAGTCATATCTTTGTGTTGGGTTGAGAGAGTGATCTTATGTGATAATTTGTAAGCTGACAAGAGCATCTCATAGCTCGAGCACTTGTGATTCGCGTCTACAAGCTTTTGAAAAAAACGAACTGCCCACCTTGGACTTATGTTTTAACTCTGAGTGTTTGTTGGATCAATCTCTGTACTGAAATTGAGGGGATGTTTATTGTTATTCTATTTTTCTTGCATTATCATTTTGTCCTGGGTCAATTGGATTGGTGTAACTATAGTTGGCACTTTGAATTTTTTCATTACAATTCATCTATTCATAAACTTGTCACACTTTCCCTTGATTATAAAATATATCATTGTATACATTTTTGATATTTTTGAACCCAACCTTCTGCTATGGTATTTCCTTATTGACATAAATGCTCTTATCCTTGTACTCACACAAGGGTAGGTGCATTGATATCGTTTGATAGATAGTCTCGTACATTAACAGGTAACTTTGAGACAACTCAATATACAACATGCACATTGATTTATCTTTTAAGTTGTTTGATAGAGCTATATAATTTTTCAGTATGCATATAAAAAAGAATATTATAAATTACATGGTAATGATAATTCATACAATGGTTGTTGTCTTACGAGGTGATTGATTTGTAAATCAACAATCTCTTTCTTTCTACCCGCTCTCTCTCTCCTCTGCAACATCAAAATTTCTACGTGATAAATCTTCTCTTGTTGACTTGGATCAATATATTTGCTCTTTTCTTCCCAAAATCCTCTTGTTGCTTGCAAATTTGCAAGTCCTTCATATATTGTCATCCATCTGTCGCCGTTCAAAGTGTTAGCAAAGCTGCAAAGGCAGCTGGGGCGCGCGCTCGCAGAGTTCCAGCAGCAGGCGCACGGGTGGGGGATGCTGCCTAAATCTGGAGAGGTTGGCGCCGCGTGCCGCCGAGGATGGCGGAGGTCCTGGAGCTCCGGCGCACAAACGGCGGGACGCCACCACCCCTCCTCCCTCGCGCCCTCCCACCGCGGCCACCAACCACCACCCGCCCGCCCCCCCTGTCACCGCGCCACCGAGGGGAAAGCCGCGTCGCGAATAACCGTGGGGGCGCGCGCGCGTGCGTGCCTCTCTCCCTCCCTCCCCGCCCGCCCGCACCGCCACCACCGCTCCCCACCCCCGGCGCGCGTCGCGTCTCTCCCGGTCGGAGGCGGAGGAGCGGAGGACGACCATCACCGGCGCCGACGCACCGGCGTCCCGCATTCCCCCGATCCGGTTCCGCCCGACCCCGTTGCCGCGGCAGCTCGATCCGACCGACCAACTTGCCGGCCGGCGGGCGCCACGTAGTCATGTAATGGCCTCGTTCTCATTCCATGCTTTTTCATCCACCGTGTCCATTCTGGTTGTGCTGATGATCAGAGTCACTGGGCTCCGAGGGTGATCGACTGATCAGGGTCTCTGTGTTGCACCTCATTTTGGGTCCACAATTTATCGAAATTGCTTCTTCTTTTTATTGCTGTGTTGCGGATTGATCATCTGTTCGTGCTGGTTCATTGTCATTTCGTTTTATAAACAAATTCCTACACGATTTCAATTTTGGTGTCACTTTGCGTGCTAATAATCAAAGTTGAGTTATCCATCTGATCGATCATCTGTTGCTGGAATGCTGAATCACATTTTATAAATTCAACTGCGATGCTTTACAGTTTTTTCCCGTTTGGTACAACCTATATCATTCATTGTCGGAATCAGGATCATGAGGTGTTATGTTTTTTTATTCGAAACAGTGTTTGTTATGGATGGCGTTGGCACTAACATGCACAATTTTCAGCTGTTAACATAGAAGTATAGGATGGCGTGCGGGAGCCTGTGCTATTTCTGCCCTGGGCTGACCACACGGTCCAGGATGCCCGTTAAGCGGTACAAGAAGATCCTTGCAGAAATCTTTCCTAGAACACAGGTTTGTTTTTTTTTTTTGTCAAATGTGACCATTCTGTTGTGGATCTATTTATTGATTGAGCATGTTATTTACCTGCTTCAGGATGAAGAACCTAATGAAAGAAGGATAGGGAAGTTGTGCGAGTATGCTTCGAAAAACCCTCTTCGAATGCCAAAGGTTCGTCCCTTTTTTTTTTTTTTGGGGGGGGGGGGGTAGATATATTACCAGACATGACTGACTCTCAGTCTGTTCTAACAAATTCAGATTCTCAGTAAGCTTCTTATCTTTTGCATATTGATATTTGAGCAGATCACAGTTTACTTGGAGCAACGTATTTACCGGGACTTAAGAAGTGAGCAATATGGCTTTGCAAAAGTGGTGATGTTGATATATCGCAGACTGTTGGTTTCTTGTAAAGAACAGATGTGAGTCTTCCTTTCAAGTTTCTCTTGCTCTCATCGCACTGGATTCTGTGAAGTTATGTGTGTTAATCTAGCAGCACCCTAATGTCAATAAATCATGTGTTATATTTTCATTTGGTTTGCAATGGATATACTTCTTACACTTTATTATTGCTTCGGGTGTCTTGGTGGTTAAAATTATAACTGTTATTTTTCTTAATGCAGGCCGCTGTTTGCAAGTAGCTTATTAAGCATTGTACACACACTTTTAGACCAAAAGAGACAGGATGATATGCGCATCATTGGGTGTGAAACCTTGTTTGATTTTGCTGTCAATCAGGTATTTCTATCAGGGTGGATGCCATTGTCCATTAGCAATATTCAGTATATATATAGGCATATCTCATTACCAGTGATCTCTTGTCTTTATATTTCAGGTGGATGGTACATATCAGTTCAATTTGGAAGGGCTAGTCCCAAGATTATGTGAAATAGCCCAAGAAGTAGGAGAAGATGAGAGGGCCAAGTCCCTAAGAGCAGCAGCCCTGCAATCCCTTACAGCTATGGTAAGTTCTGTGATCAGACCATATCAAACAGATATCATATTCCAAAAGGATGTTGGCACACTTCCAGCAATAACAAGTTTAATTCACAGTTTAATACATTTCTTATCATGTGATCAAAGAAAGCACATATGCAATAAGTACCTGCGACTAACTTCGTATTTAACCTAGCTCAATTTTTTGATGGCGTGGATGTATGCCTGGATCACCTAAGTTCAAATCCCATTTCATGCAAATTTGGGTCCTGCTTCTTTATAACTAAACATGTAGTTCCTCTGATGCATTACTATGCAAATGGCATCTTCTTGAAGTTACTGCTTTTCTCATTCTTCTAATATTCCATAAACACAAAACCACTCCGAGCTTTTAAAATTTTCAAATGAAAATATGTTTGACAGTCATAATATCATGTAGTTTCTTTCATTGAGCAGATCTGGTTTATGGGAGAGCTTTCTCATATCTCATCAGAGTTTGACAATGTAAGTATTAAAGCGAGTTCTTTTTTCTTGCCTTACTTTCCTGTTTACTATGTACATGCCAATCTTGTGATTACATCTAAAGAAGAAACCCTATTTGGTGCTGCAAGGAAGGTTCCTTGCTTATGTTCATTTGGTTACTACCATACCATCACTTTTGCAAGCAGATTTGTAGCCACACATTTTTCATCACAGCTCTTTGTTTTTCTATTTTATTGTCTAGGTGGTTCAAGTAGTAATGGAAAACTACTCAGCTCAGAAGATGCAAAATGATGATCAAAGTACCAATGATGCCGACAACCAATCGGTGCAAGAAGGCCAAAAGGATGAGAACCCTCCTTCCCCTTTTGTCATCTCTACAGTCCCCTCTTGGGAGGACATAGTTAATGTTAAGGGAGGAGTAAAACTGCCAGAGTAATAATAATCTTATTTTTGCTTCTTTTTATTGACTTTGCTTCTTATACGGTAAGTAGTTCCTGAAACATATCCCCGTGCTGCAGGGAAGATGCTAGGGATCCTAAGTTTTGGTCCAGAATCTGTGTGCACAATATGGCCAAGCTTTCTAGGGAGGCAACCACATTCCGTCGCATCTTGGAATGTTTGTTTCGGTACTTTGGTAACAATAGTTCATGGTTGTCAGAAAATGGACTTGCTCTATGTGTCTTGTTGGACATGCAATTTCTAGTGGAAAGCTCAGGTGCTCCCTTTTCCTTGTAGTCTCTGAGACTAAGTATACTGCATATGGGCACTTATGTTGATTAAACGATTTCTGCAGGCCAGAATATGCATTTAATGCTGTCACTACTGATAAAGCATATTGAGCACAAGGCAATGGTGAAGCAGCCAGAGATGCAGCTTAGCCTCGTGGAGGTGGCTACTACCCTTGCAGAGCAATCCAGTGCTATGGCTTCAGCAGCAACAATAGGTGCCATAAGTGATCTTGTGAGGCATTTGAAAAGGACATTCCATATTACTCTTGGCAGTAAAGATTTGGAATTAGTCAAATGGAACGAAAAATTCCGGAAGGCCATAGATGAATGCCTAGTTCAGCTGTCAAAGAAGGTTCCTTTTCCTTTCTCTCCATCTGAAGTTTTGTGCTTCCTTCTTGTTACAATATAAGGGTGCTGCTTCCGTTAGTGTGCCTTTTTAACTAATCCCCCACTGGCAGTCTAGTCTGTGTAACATGTTGATTAGTCTCATACGAACATCTATGCACAATGCATATAAGGCTTATCAAGACTGCTGTGTTGATCAGGTATCTGATGCTGGGCCAGTTCTTGACATGATGGCTGTGATGCTGGAAAATATTGCAAGCACTGCTGTTGTAGCTAGATCAACTGCAGCTGCTGTTTATCGCACAGCTCAAATAATTGCTTCGGTGCCAAATTTGCAGTATCAGAATAAGGTATACTGTATACTAATGAGTGTTAAATTAATCTCAGGTAACACTACTTTCTTCTGGTTTGAAATTTATCTTCTATACTTGATGCCAGGTGTTTCCTGAAGCTCTGTTTCATCAGTTGTTGTTAACAATGATACACCCTGATCATGAAGCTCGTATTGCTGCACACCGCATATTTGCTATAGTCTTAGTCCCATCTTCCGTTTCACCTTCAATTCAAGCCTGTCCCTCTGGGCAGGCAAGGAAGCATGATATGCAGAGGACACTCTCTAGGGCTGTGTCCGTATTTTCTTCTTCAGCTGCTATCTTTGACAAGTTGAAAAAGGACAAGTACTCAGACAATTCACAAGGAGAAAACAAGAACAATAATTTGCATAACATTGGTGAAGGGACAGGACAACACAAGAGTCAAATCCTGCCCGTGTCTCAAAGCCGTAAGCACAGCATGAAAGTTCCTAATTTTTCCATGAAAAGAGGCCCTTCGATGGCCATTAGAGCTCCTTCGGTATCAATCAGAGCTCCATCAATATCTTTAAGAGGTCCTTCAATGTCTTTAAGAGCACCTTCTATGTCTGTAAAGGAAGACCAAAGTTCCTCAAGCAAGTCAGATGAGGAAACGGTATAACTGATTCTAACCTGGATGTATGAAGTAACAATGAGCTATATTTGAGCAAAATATTTCTTATCATGAATAACTGTTTGTGCACTGTGCTGAATGCATTCAGGAATCAGTGTTGGTAAAGCTGAGCACTCGTCAGATCACACTTTTGCTGTCATCCATTTGGGCTCAAGCAATATCTCCTGAAAACACTCCTGCAAACTATGAAGCTATTGCTCATACTTACAGTTTGCTTCTGTTGTTCTCTGGATCCAAGGTAATACTACTTTCTATGCATTGTTCTTTTCCGACATTGAATCCCTGCTTGTAAGAGGAACCTGATAATCTGTCGCTAAGTCCAACATGATCCTTCTTAAGTCCTACGCGCTGATGGTTTCTCCCCTTTCCTCTTCCAGGCATCAACTTTTGAGGCTCTTACTCAGAGTTTTCAGGTTGCATTTGCTTTGAGGAGCTATTCACTCACCGAAGCAGGTAATGTAGCCAAATTCCCTTTGCAGAATTACAAGCACAGAAATTCAATGTTCCACGTAAGGTTTATCTTCATGTTATACATGATGGCACAGTAATTATGCATACTTAAATGTGGTTTTGGTTCCTTTCTAACTGCCTGTTTTTTTTTATCTTGTAGATTCATTAGCACCTTCTCGGCGCCGCTCCTTGTTTACTCTATCCACAACCATGATTATTTTCTCATCAAGAGCTTACAATGTGTTGCCACTAATTCCAATCTGTAAACAAATGATCAATGACCGTGCGGTATGTAAGAACAAATTTTGTACAGTTTTATTCTTCTACATTTATTTTGACTATGGTAGTTTAATTCCCTGAACAAGACTGTACACAAATCAGAATGATGGTATAGAATATTAGTTGGAAAGTGGTAAGAACATTCCAAGCTGAGACTCTAAATTAAAATTAACCTAACCAATAAAACTTGCTATGCGGCATTGTTTCTCTTGTATGTACCCTAATATTTGTTTTTTAATTATGAGCTGTCTATAGTAACCGTTACTGGAAATTTTGTTCACCACATAGTGAGTACTGAGTTGAGTAGTGACAGTCTAGCAACTGTGTACCCATGAATATCGATTCTTCATCCTTCCATCTTATGGTCCCTTGATATCCTTCAGTGTCCTATCTCCTATGGTTTAGAGTTTTATTGATGAATGTGGTTTAAATCTTTTGATCTCAATAATGGTGCGTTGGTTTGGTCCTCATATTCAACATTTGTTTGTTATTTTGTTTAGGCTGATCCGTTCCTTCATTTGGTGGATGAGAGCAAACTTGTGGCTGTTAAAGATTCCTCAGACGACCCGTCAAAAATATATGGATCACCAGAGGACAATTCTAATGCACTGAAGTCCCTTTCAGAAATAGAAGTATCAGAAAGTCAATCTCGAGAATGCATAGTCTCGACAATCATGAACAACATTGCAAATATGATGGATGTAATGTTGCGCTTCCCAATCGTGTCTTGTTTCCACAGTTTCGACTGATTTCCATGCAGCTGCTAATGACTTCCCTAGTTCTGCAGGCCGAGTTGCATAATGTGAGAAGCCAGTTGCTAAGTGACTTCACTCCTGACGACATGTGTCCTATGAGCACTCAGTTCTTTGAAGCGCATACTGATAATCCTTCATCAGGGTCTCATGAGACTGGCCACCACCAAGAGGTATGTACATCTGGCACGTGTATCCGTCTCCTACTTTCCATGCTAAACAGCATGTATGTTTCCACAACAGGCTATGCTGATTGACCTGGGGAACGAACATGATGCTTTTGGAGAAGCTTCAGAAAGCACAGAAGCTTCGGCATCCTCTGTACCCGCATCAGATCTTCTGAGTATCGACCAGCTTCTTGAAACGGTACGGTCTTCACCCCCTTCGTATTTTTTTCTGTCATTGGGGTGGTACTGTCTATAGCCTTGCATGAAGTTATAGGTTGTGGTCGTTTGGCATGAATGATAACTTGATTGTGATGTGTTTCAGGTTGGTGCGGACGCGGCACCTCAGGCAGGAGCAGCTCTGTTGTCGACGGACATGGCGTTCAAGGACATGACCAGCCACTGCGAAGCCCTGACGATCGGGAAACAGCAGAAGATGTCCGCCTTCATGAGCTTCCAGCAGAGCGTGGTGCAAGGGGCTGGTGTGCCAAGCAGCCAGCAGCCCAACGAGATGGAGCTGGCTCTTTTCCAACAAGACCCGCAGCTGCCTCAGGTAGAGTACACACCTCCCCGTTCTCAAGACACATTCCTCCTGAACAATTCATTGGAAATTAATGAGCACAATGCAAAACAAGATGTTGACGACATCAATGATTCCAAACTCTGAGCAGATGGCGGCGCGGAGCACGAACCCGTTCGCCGATGACAACCTGCAGGGCTTCCCGCAGCTCACCAACGGCGAGAACCCGCACCCGCAGCCGGCTCAGGACTTCCTCAAGCTGCCGGCGGCGAGCCCCTACGACAACTTCCTCCGGGCTGCTGGCTGTTGAGTTCCAGCAGCCTGGAGCTTCCAGCCACAAGACCATCAGTTACTACATCCATGGTTAGTGATGATGGTGATGTCAAGATCGTAGTCCCAGAGGAAGGTGTGTGTCGATCAGTTCCTTCCAATTTTTTTGCAGATGAAAAGGGAAAGGAAAAAAACGGTATGTCCGCGTGTGAGGCCTTAGAGGCTCAACCGGATTCGACACCCATTCCATACGTACGTTAGTACGTACAGCTGTATATACGTACACGTGTACAGGTTGGTCGTTCCTTGTGCCCTTGGGGGTTTTTTTTTGGCAAAATGCAACGTGTAGAGAGGCTGTGTGGTGTGAGGGAGCAGAGTGCTGCCTTGTATCGCAGTGTAAACATGTTGCAGAAATTATATATAAACATATAACGAAAGAAAACGACGACGTGTTCGGCAAAAAAAAAAAAGCATCTCGTTAGCTGTGAATAAAGCCTGTACGGCATGCACGGTAAGTTGTCCACGACTCCACGTCATGACGAACTTGCGGTCGTTCTTGTGACTGAGCAAGCAGGATGTTTTGTTTCATCTCGCTGCTGCTCCGTCAGCAATAACTTGTATATTGATCGACGTCGTCGTCGCGGAATAATTCTCTCCATTGTGATCTATCGATCGATCGATCACATCGGAAATCACGGAGAGAGATCCGAACGTGACCTGGCAACCAATAGTCCAGTTGCCCATTTTTGCGTTCTTCTCGTTTGAATGCCCTGTGTAGATCGAGTACGAGTTATCGTTTGCATTGGCTGCTGCCCCCCAGTTTTTGCCTTTTTGGTACGCACCAAGATCTGCGATGAGTGATCGACGCGACGCACCAAGAAGACTGGGATTATTGCAAGCTTGCAAAAAGCTTCCATGGATTTGGTATTCTAACATTTCTCTGCATCTCGTGCGCCATGGTTTGGCTGGGCCCAATGCCAAGTCCCTCAGTCCTGGCTGTCTAGTGTCCCTTGTTGACTTCATGGCGCCAAGTGTTTTTTTTTCTCTCCTCTGAGAGAGGGGTCAGTCATGCATGGCGCCAGTTAAGCGTAACCCGTGGCTAGCAGCGATGGGCGTGTTTTTCAGTCTTGTGGAATAATCTGCAGCATACACCGATTTTTCTGACCAGTTTAGGTCGGTCTCCGCGCACTAATCGTACTGCGTACGGACACCGGATAATCTGAAGGCAACTTGGCACCTTTTACCTTTCCTATTCTGAATTTGACTGGTTTTTACTTTTCCTCTACTACGTACATCACTTTAGATCTTTGTTGTGTGAAGACGATGACTCGTCAACACTCACACGCGTGGATCGAGAGACGTACGTGTATATATAAAAATCGAGCTTCCACGCTCAACTTTTTGACGCCAGCCCGCTAGAACAATTACTTGTAACGTTTTCTTGCAAAGGGGTTTAGTTTGGCTCAATGAGAGAAGTGGAGGATGTGCTGGACTACTCACTAGCTCGATACGCACACTGACCTCCCAAACTCTTTCAAATTAAACTCACGTGCTCCATGACTTCATTCCATCATCTCTCCAAACCAAAAAAAAAAAAAGTTGCAACTTTATATAACCCAACTTTTGATCACAAACTTAGCCGATTCGGAAAAGAGGGGATTAATTGCTGAGCACGTTTTAATTTGTGCCGTCGGTCGATTCCCTTTTTGAAAGAACAAAGTATCCTCGATAGACGATAGTCATCTTTCACACTCCATTTTTCTAAAGGGAAAAGTCCGATTTACAACCTTGAACTAGCACACAAGTTTGGTTTTCAACCTTAAACGACAAAATCAGACATAAAAGGCCATCCAACTATCAAAATCGTGCAAGTTTCAACCTTTGAGCGGTTTTGGAGGTGGTTTTCCATTTTGTGAAAATGTTAAAAAAAATGGTTTCATCTAAAAAATCATAACTAATTCATTTTAAATCAGAAAAATATGGAACTTATACCCAAAGTTTTATAAAAATGTCACCTATCTATTGGTGAACTATTTGGAGTCATCTGCATCTTATTATTCATATTCCTAGTATTTTTAGAAAAAGCAATAAAAACTAGAAACTTGAACATATAATATTTAAAAAAACTCCAAATAGTGCACCAATAGATAGGTGACATTTTTATAAAACTTTGGGTATTAGTTCCATATTTTTCTGATTTAAAATGAATTAGTTATGATTTTTTAGATGAAACCATTTTTTTAACATTTTCACAAAATGGAAAACCACCTCCAAAACCGCTTAAATGTTGAAACTTGCACGGTTTTGATAGTTGGATGGCATTTTATGTCTGGTTTTGTCGTTTAAGGTTGAAAACCAGACTTGTGTGCTAGTTCAAGGTTGTAAATCGGACTTTTCCCTTTTCTAAAAAAGTGGACACTGACGACGGAGCTAGCTACTGGATTGTGCCACTCCTCCATTAAAATTTGAAAATAAAAAAATAAAAAAGCGTGCCGGCCTCCTCTTTGCCTGATCCAGATGTATACGTACAGTTCGTGGCCGGCTTCTAGAAAGAAATTAGAAAAAAAAAGTGATAGGGTAGAAACATTCCGTACTCATGGGTCCTTATCAGCATATTCCTTTCTCAAGCAATGTACTGTCTAGGTTGTTAGCTAGCTACTAGCTAGGAACACCACTAAACCATTAAGCACTACTTGTATCTTGACAAGCTGATGAAGCATTAGCATAGTGATGATGGTGTGCAGTTGGAGGTAGCATCATATATATGATATAATTAAGCACACAGGCAGTTAACATATAAATGGATGTAGTTATCTTATATCGTACACAAACACAAGGACGAACTAACGAAGAGCCAAGCTGAGCATACGAGAATAGATCAATCATTGTGCATATATCAGTGTGTGCCAGTTCACCTAATTGATGACGAGGAAAAACAGGGATCGGATGGATCATGGATCTCAGCTTGTCCTCGTCTCTCATTTCCTCCGATTAATTCTCCCTGCAGCAGGCCAAAATTCAGCGTCACGGGTCTTGTCTGCTGCTTCGTTTGGAGTGAGCAATATACACATGATTTATTCCAGCACCATGCCCTTAATTTGAGACTCACAATGATATAATCGTACACTACTGCCACTTCATATTCCATTGCGTATAGTGGAACCAACGACTAGCTTGTCGATCAATTAAATAATTAATGGATGACGCACCGAAAGCTGAGCACATATGAACGAATTATTCGATAAATAAAGATCGTGTTTTTGAAGAAGAAAAGGCTAGAACTAGAAATCGTGTGAAAGGAAATTAAGTGGTGTAAGTATGCTTTAGGCTTCCATCCCCAGAGCGTCACACTCAGACCGATCAGTGGATTGGAAGACACCGTACGTACGAAACCGATGCTGAATCACAAGGGCACAGCTCAGCTCAGCAGCCGCGCGATCAGTCTTCATTCCTCGATCAAGGTCCAAGTCAATAGCACAAAGTTTTCTTCGAATTCGACACCTCGATTCCAATTCACACCACCGTACACCATCAACGTTTTCAAAGCCCAAGATCGCCTCATTTCCACACAATTTCTATGTTGCACTTGACATATCGATCGCCCTCATCAACTAGCTAGATCCTTCGGCAGTCCTCACGTACGTACGATACAAAATGGAGTCCACCTCTCAACTCAAACTCTCAATACGCTCCTCTTTGCATGCAATTAATTTTTTCCGTGCCCGTGCCCGTTTAGTTCTGAAAAAATCTTCATTCACTCGTCACATCAGATGAACGAACACTAATTAGCAGGGGCGGAGCTAGAGTGAAATCAAGAGGGGTGTATGGTGAAAGTTAAAATTTGATAAAGGATTATGAAATCTTTGTGGGTGCGGCCGCACCCACAACGCCTAACGTAGCTCCGCCCCTGCTAATGACAAAACTCATTTCATAACCCGTCCTCAAAACTTGTGGCAAATCTAATGTTTTTAATTATGTCATGATTAGACAAAATGTCGTGCTATAATAAAAAATATCTAATGGTTGATTAATTAGACTGATGGATTCGTCTCGTAATTTTCCGTCTATTTGTGTAATTAGTTTTGTAATTAATCTATGTTTATTCCTCCTAATAAGTCTTGAGAGGGACACCTAAAAATTTTTCCCAAAATTTTCGAAAACTAAACGGGGTCTTGGAATTCTAAAACCCACGTCACTCACTGCCGTTTGGAAATCAGAACGATACTGGAAATTCAAGTCAAATTTCTGAACAGCAGTTTTACATATACACAAAGTCCCTCGTGAAATCAGGTAGAAAATTCGCGTGTGTTCTGAAGAGAGAGTCGATCTCCCCGGTCGAGAAGACGCGTAGATGACGTACGTTCTTTGCGCTTAACATTTGGCCGCAGCTAGGGCCGGTTGACCGGCGAATCAACGTGCATTCCACGCCGGCTATCTAGCCGGGACGTGCTGACGACGGAGACACCAGCTGATAGATGAGGCCCGATCGAGGAAATCGATCTGTAGACTAATGAGAGGGCTTGAAAGCGGCCGGCCACCAAATCTCCGGCGGTACGTACTCTTCTTCTTCTCCTCCCCAGCCGATTTCGTACCTTGTTGTCCTGCGCATCCTCGCCTTGATTTACCTCCAACTAGTCTCATACTCTTGTTCAGCAAATCTCTCTTTTTTATATAATCGAGAATTTGTGTGCTTCTTTGCATCCAAGTCCCTCTTCCTAGCTGATAATTTGTTACCAGCATAGTCCTCTTATTTATGGCGCGCGCAACAGATCAAACTTTTTTTTTTCAAACTAGTACTACTTGTGATGGGGTGGAGGTAATTTGTAGAAGGTATAGTGAGAGCGAGTTTAGATGTAAGAGCATGAAAATTTCTTGTTCAATTGTTTCGTGGAATAAGAATTTTGTGGGATAAAATACAACAGGGACTACGATTTTCCCTCCAAGCTCACCGACGGGACGGAGGATAAGAGTTTCGTCTAGCTTGAACTCCTCCATCTTGTTGGTTCTCCGCACAAGTCACAAGCCAAACATAAAAGTCCAGATGTCAAATTTGCGTGCAATTTTCACCTTGGCAAATTAAAAAACGGTACGTAGATCAAGTTTTGAGCTGGTTGCTCTAGCAAAAAATCTCAAGGGCGTGCATGTTTGGTTAGATACCAAACTTCTTGGCACAGTTGCTACAGTTATTAGGCACGCGGAAATGTTTTTCAACCTCAGCAGTCTACTTGTCATAAACACACTAGACTTGTTGTGAGATGGGAGTCTCTTAGTCAGGTATAAAATTATGCAATTTTTCTTAACCGCAAGTTTGGCCATAATGTTTGGCATAACTTTGAAAGTCATGGATAGAAAATTAATCAAATACTATCTCCGTTCTTTAAAAAATAGCGTTTAGGACAAGCAAATTAGTTCATTTTTGAACTAACTTATTTGTCATAAACGTCACATATTTAAGAACGGAGGCAGGGACGGATCTAGGAATAAATTTAGGGGGCTTTCTCCTCCTTCTTCTTCCTCTAGTCTCTCATTTCCTCATTCTTCTTCCTCAAATTTGTAGGGGAGGCTTAGGGGGGCTCCATTGGATTTCCAGCGGTGGGGTGGGCGGGATCTATCCCTAAACGGAGGTAATATCGCATATCTGGTCAAGGGCAAAGCTATACTATGATTAGGGGGTATGGCAGATGCACCAACTACAAAATGAAAAAAAAAGTAATAATCGAAGATCAAAATTTCACCATGCATATATATGCATTTCAACAGCTCAATTATATATACACATCACCCACAAAGCAAGCGCACCTTTCCTTCAATTTACTCTAACTTTTATCACTTTCGACCCAAACTTCATTGAAAGTTTGATTTCTTTTTCGAGGAACTCTACATACAAGACCTAGCACTCTGGGTTTTTATTTCACCTCTTGGATATGGATTTATGGATAAGGGAGAATAAACCTAGCTGGTTCCTAGCCATATAGTAGCAACATAGCGGCATATCCAAGTGTTTGGCCTTGGCCGTTGGCGTCGTGCCTAGAGTAGTGTACGCTTCCGCACACAAAAAGGACGGCAAATTCATGGCCCGGCACGGTCGTTTAGGCGGCTCTCCACCGCCAATACGAGGGCGCCACGTGCCACACATTCGTACAGGGAAGTACCAGCCCTGTACTTGCTGGATACGGTCTCCAAACTGCAGGGTGCTACGCGTCAAAAGCCTTCACGCCACAGCAAGTCACACTCACACGCAAAGAGAAGTTGAAGAGAGAGAGATATCATTGGGATGCCTTCATGCATGCATGGCTCTGGAATATCCGCATCTAACAGTGGCTGCAAGGCAATTGCGTGCAAGAGTTAATTAGGGGCAATCATGGATGAAAAAATTGCAGATTAATCCAATCCGAACCCCCCATTTGTTTAGAGCAGAGATTGCGACTGCTCCAAGGTACTCCCTCCGGTTTGGTAAAAGAAGTCGTTTTGGACAAGGTTTGAGTCAAACATTAGGATTATAAATCATGAATAACTTTTAAGTCGTTGAGTTTGGAAATGTGAAAACTACATAAATAGATTTGTCTTGTAAAATACTTTCATAAAAGTATACATATGTTAGTTTTAAATAATTATTTTTAGAAAAATAGGAAGTCAAAGTTGTACTTTGGGGACTGTGTCGCTGTCCTAAACGACTTCCTTTACCAAACCGGAAGGAGTATAGCAGCAATGACTAGTGCATCTGAATCGTACTTATATAAAAGAAACGGTCAGTAGTGAAATGTGACCTCTCTCCTCTTCTTCCTCCTCCTCGCTCCATTTGGCCGCTTATCATCATCATCTCTTGATCTCGAGTCAACTAATAAGACGCTTTCGCCTAAAGCTCGGCTTGCCGATTTCATACTTCTCAATCCTGCTTTTATCTCTTGGATGGATGAATGAATGGATTGAACCAACGAATGGATGTGCATTCGTTTGGATTTTGCTTGCACTCACAGTTTCTATTAAGTTTAATTGTTCCTTGGCAACGGTTGCGTTCGGTAGTGTTTGGTGTAAGTTTAATCGTCGAATCGGGATGGGAAGAATTAGCTAGGGAGCCATCTCTAACAAATCATTATCATTGTTGTTGTTTTACAACGAGCATATCTTTAATAGTTGATATAAGTGACTTCCCAAAAAAAATATTTTGCTCTGATTTTGTGATATATTGAAATAGTTTATCATAGAACTGTGAAAAAAATGTGAAATTTACTCGTCATACTATGTAACTCGGTGGTTATTAGAAAACATAGATATATTACTCGATCGCAGAAAAGGTTTAGAAAACAAATATGCACATCAACTAGTTTGACCTCTTTAAACAATGCATTTCATCAAATTAATAAACTTCCACGGCGTACAAGTACAACCGGTGGTCGTGAGCACCAGCAACTCATGAGTGGCTTGTATTTTAATTTCCCAGCAGATTTTGTTCACAAATTAAAAACAAACCGAGGGAAGTTCCTTCTTTGTTTTTTCAAAAAACAATAACATGAAATTTCATCCGGGCATTATCAAACCTCAATCAAACCCATTGAATAAATTAAACTTATCTTATCACCGTCACCATTCATTCTTCTTTTTGTAGCGAGAGATTATCACCATCACCATTCACCACCAGTATAAAAGACCGCCTCTCCCCTCGCTCCCCGACCCCCTAATCATTCATCACGAACAAGAGGAGAGGAGAGGAGACCACGTCCTGCGCCGCCTGTGCCGTGGTTGGCCGCCACCAACTCCAACAAGAGCTCCCGAGAGGCCGGCTGCCGCAGCATCCAGCAGCCATGGCGGCCACCAACCCATCACCAGGTGCCACTGCCACTTCCTACTAAACCCTCCTCCAGCCGCGCGCCGCCCTCACCTCACCGGCGATCAAGAAACACACACGTACGTACTCAACGTACGTCGCCGCCGGCGATCGACGATGATGGTGATGGGCTACTTCCGGTCAAGCAAGGCCGCCACCGCGACGTCGCCGACGGCCAAGAAGAAGGCGAAGAGGGACGACGCGGGCCTCCGGGAGTCGCTTCTAGAGCAGCCGGCGGCGGCCGCGGAGGAGGGCGGCGTGCCCAAGGGCTACTTCGCGGTGTACGCCGGCGAGGAGTCCCGGCGGTTCGTCGTGCCCACGGGGTACCTCCGGGAGCCGGCGTTCCGGGACCTCATGGAGCGCGCCGCCGACGAGTTCGGCTTCGCGCAGGCAGGCGGCCTCCGCGTGCCGTGCGCCGAGGAGGACTTGGAGGACCTCCTCCGCCGCCTCCAGCGCAAGAACGCCGCCGCCGGCGGCAAGGGCAAGAAGGCCGCCAACATCCGGTAGACTTGTTGGGGGGTTTCGATCTTCTTGTACAATTTGCTTGACGTGTAGGTGATGAGATGAGCTCAGCTCAGTTCAGCTAGGGTGAAGAGTTCGTGTACAGACAGACTACAGAGTGCAAGCAAGCAGCCACATGCATGCATGGCGTAGCATAGGCGAATGCATGGTGTGTTGATTGTTCCGTGAAACGTGGAGTATATACAAAATTCCTTGGGAATTGAGATGTTTGATGTTTAAAACATGTAAGCTTTGAGTCAAATTTATAAGTCCAAACAGGCCGTAGAAGATTTTTGTTTTGTTGATCAAGGAGAAACAATCAGTAAGAGGAGTTGGGGTTTTCTGTAGTTTTCTTTCTTTGATTACTGACGGTGGATTTCTAAGAATTTTGGATCACTTTCTGATTACTCTGTCAAGGGATCAACTCTTTTCATGTTGTTCTTATACTGAAGAAAAAAAGGAAGGATTTTGTGGATTTATATCTTTCCCATCTCCCAAACTTGATTTTATTTGGTTGGTTGGAGATCTGTGATGATGGGTCAGTGCGTCTCCATATTCACAGTCATCATTTCTAAGTGATGGACGAACTCATGACCTCTGTTCCACTTCCATACCTCCACTGAACACAGAATATGGACTCTGCACTTGAAGCATCACTAGTTAATGAGAATTGCTCACTTAAAACTGCAAGAAAATAAGACTTTGTTCTATAAACTGAACAGCTAGTAGCAGCTCTGGATCTGGATCTGGATCTGAAGTGTTCGTTACTTCATCCTGGAATTTAGCATTGAGCAATGTACGGAAGGTCACCATGTTCTCTTTCTGCAGATTGACTTCAGCTCTCAGCATTGCGAAACACCAAAGCACATCCCTCTCAGAACTGTGCTACATTTCAAACTGTAGTTGGTATGTCATGAACTTACAGGGACAGCAACTGGTACTGTCCCTGCATCTCGCTCCCTGTAGATTGCTTGCTGGGGAATGTTTGGTTTAGGGATTTTAGGTACCCTGCTGCAAGATAGAACAAGCACACGTCCATGTCAGAAACAGACCAATCACCCATCTCAGAGTAGACCAATCATTGTGCTTACTCACACTCAGAGAGTTTCAATTCTTTGTTCCTCGGTGTCTTCTGCAGAAACATGATTCAGTTTCAGGCCCTACTTGATTGTCCTGACAGAACAGATACACTGAATCCTACGATACGATCAGTAGCACATTGCAAGTGCACATTCATTCTGTCGCTTATCGTTAAGATAGGTTGTTTTCAGATGTAAATTCAGGCACTTAAAACAAAATGAAGCGATAAACGCAGAGATTATGCTGGTTTGGTTTCTGAAGATTCAGGTGAGGATGCAGAGTAGAATGCAGAGTATCCCCTCTCATGTGTCGCCGATGTGAAGCCAGGTGCGCTTGGCAAATTGCCATGTGAAATGTACCAAATATCTTTATTTTTCCTGCAAATCTTGACAGTATATGAAGTATATGGTGGTTAAGAATATGCCAACAGAATCGCATATTTAGAATGCAATGCAATATGCAAAGTACATGCGTATCTCATGAACCAAGTAAACAAAAGAGGGTTCTGATTCCTACTTCCGGACTGAAACTGCAGATGCTCTACTTTCCCAAAAAGTTAAAAGTTTAAAACAGTATTTTTACCACACTTTCGTGAGCTACTCTTTCCGATCACAAATAAATGATGTTTTGACTAATATCCCGTCAAATTTTTTTAAACTTGGATATCGATGTACTCCAGTTTAAAACATGGAGTTTGAGGACGGTATAAAAATAAAAAAAATCCATACTATGTAGATTTGAATGGAAAAAGTTCTCCATCGAACCCCATGAGAACTCACCTCAAAGACCGTGAAAACTTAATTTTTTATCGGAGGAAGTATGGTTAATCTTTTAATGAGCTACTAATCTACCATCTGCACTCTGTAGCAACTAGCAAAGGAACCTGAATGATGGCAGTATGGCACATAGTTTCACAGATTCAGTTTCTGCATTGTTCGTCTGCTTCGTTTCCGTTTGGTAAGAAAAATATAATGCAGCTAAGAATCGAATGAGATGTGACAGAAATTATCAGGAACTGCAAGATCAAAGCTTTTCTTGTAGTTTGTCTTACATATAAAAAGATCCTTTGTTCAGATCTAAAAAAAAATCCTTCATCTCCTTCCATTGTTGTACGGATTACAGATCTTATCGTCGTCGGTGGCTCGGTGCAACGAAACCTCTTCTCCTTTCTTCAGCAAAAAACCAAGAAGAAAGCAGAACCAACCCGAGAAAGGAGAGAGGAAAAAAAGAAGCAGGAGCAGAGAATCATCAGAGCAGGCGAGCGGCCTCGTCGTCATCTGCAGAGGATCTCCGTCTCGGAGGAGCAGGAGCAGTCGCACATGGCGGCGGCGTCCTTCTTCCTCCCCTGGACGAGGCGGAGGATGCCCTCGAAGACCTCGACGTCGCAGGGGATCCGGAGCGCGCCCTCGTGCTGGAACCCGAACTCCTCCTCCGCCTCCCGGAGGAGCTCGGCGAACGCCCAGTGGCCCAGGTACTCGGTGGGGATCACGAACCGCCGCATCTCCTCGCCGACGTACACCGCGAAGGAGCCCCTCGGCACGCTGCTCCGGCCGCCGCCCTTGCCGCCGCTGCCGGACGCCGACGGCGTCACCGTCGCCAGCTTCTTCCACTTCTTGAGCAGCTGCTGCAGCCGCACGATGTCCCGGATCTTGTTGCTCGCCCGGCCACCCTGCTGCTGCTGCTGCTGAACCTGCTGGTAATCCTCCATTGCCGACGAGCTGCGGGTGGCTGGTGATTGCTCGATGCGTTCTTGCTCCGGTAGAGGTGGTGATGAAGGACGGAGAAGGACGGAGGGCGAGAATATATAGGAGGAGGAGGGATCGGCGATTGCCTCTGGGCGTGAGCCGCCGCAGAGTAGACTGCTCGTGACTTCTGAGCCTCTTCACGTGTTTATGTGTTCAAATCGATGGAGGTTGTTTTAATGATTAGTTTTCGGTAAGGGAGCCCTGCTTTTTCTTTTCATGAATTATTTGATTATTAATATGCGTGCAATGTCCTTTTTCCCCAATTCTTTCACTCATTATATGCCATTAATTTTTAGAAATTGAGTGGTAAAATTTCCAAAACATTTTGACATCACAATTTCCCTGATGCATTCCATTCCTGGCTTCCTGCTTTTCCTTTACCCTTTGCTGCAGTTGGCAACTATCACCAAGCAATGCAAAGCCACAGCCCACATTTTGGTAGGCCGCAGGGATTGAGTGACTTCACTGCATGGTCAATCAGTCCACGTTGTGAGTATGGAGATTAATGGTCCCCTGAACTACCAACTTGGTCTCTCCTCTCCTAGATCTGCTGGTTGTGATGTCACTGATGTGGAAAAAATGTGAATACATGCTGAATTTCCCCCTTGATTTCAGGGATGTTATGGGTCAAGATTACTAAAATGTACTACTCCGTTGCTGTTCTTGTCACACTGAATTCTACACCAGCATCTTCCAGCTCATGCTGCATCCATGCCTGCAGTTCGGTGGAAAGGATCTTGAACCTTTGGCTGCTTCATTCAGAGTGCAGAGATCGAAGACAGTCAAACTGCATCCTCTAATGAATGCAATCATGCTAATGCAGAAAATAATGTCACAAACTAGGTCGATCTCTTTTGGATTTGAACCATTAATCGTGCTTCATTTTTCAGAAAGGAAAAGAGCAGAAGTGCAGAACACATTTGCCCCTACTGGCTAATGAGAGGTCATATACCAGTTCACTTCTGAAAAACCTCTCTCTCTGACAAAAGTTTTGAGGTACGGAGTGGGAAAAATTATGACTTGGATTCAGAGAATCATTTTGCCTTACGTGTATCCAACTAAGTGCAGTGCAGCAACGCCAAAACAAACTGCCGAGAGGCAAGATGAAAACAACGGGAGCCAAACACAAACAAACCGCTCGATCAGGTGGCCTCCACTGAACAAACGCAAACAAAATTTTGAGGACCCCCAACTTGCCATATGGATCGGATGCATCCACCACAGATATGGATACGTATAAAAAGTTGGTGTACTTTTGCTCTGACTGCATTTCTTTTATCTTCCCCATCTAGTACTTCAAGACTCTTTTCTCTCTCCCCTTTTCAAACTGTGTGCATCGGGAGAACATGGTTTCAGTTGCAGGGTCTGATAACAGAGGGGACTGAGACTAGCTAGGGGAGTGCATGCCTGCATCTGCATGTGAGGAGGTTTATTCACATGCATGGGAACATCATGAAGCTTTACTCACTCCTAAGCAATGAAAAAAATAATAAGTGTTAACAGTAAGATGCCTCTAATGCATATGAAAAAAATAAACTTCTTCACCCCCTTTAAATTTGTATATTTAAAAGAAAAGGAAAAGGCTAAGTACGTTGCATGATTAAACAAAAAGGGTTGATGAAGTGCGAAAACCATTAATGCAAGATTCCTTAATATATAGTTGTATTAGACTTGCATTTCCCCCCTGATATTATTCCAGATCATGTGAATGCGGCACTTGACCATTTCCTGAAGATTGCAAGTACAGTACTCCAAGTAGACGATTTAGATTCCTTTCCTCCACCACGCCATATGCTAGCTAATCATGAGCCAGAGGACCCAAATAGGCAATTGCCAGCACCCAATGCCCAATTAGTTTATCCTGAACCACCATTTGCATGATAGTTCCCATCGGTCTCTAATCATTAATTGCTGCTAGCTACACAATGCAATGCATTGCAAGGCAATGCAAGCAGATGGGCAGATCATGCATGCATGCATGGGTTGGATCAAACTAACTGCCCATGAATGTGAGATAGATGCAGGTTGCATCCAGTACTGGCTTTATTGTATATATTAGCTAGCACAATTATATTAGCCGTGTTGACATTCCACTTAATTTTCATGTTTATTTTCTGCACTTTCCCTTCTCTCCTCTATGTTCACATTTGATGGCAGTTAGTAGTCTGGATCATCATCAGAGTATAATCCTTCAGCTAGTCTTGATAATTGTAATATTCTGTTTGGCTCCTGAATGAGAGGTACTAAAAAAACGGTATGATCAGATCATGGAACACAATATAATTTGCAAATATCTTATTAGTGCACAAAAGCAGTTACATCATCCTGGCCTCCTTCCCCTGCTTCTTTGTGCTAGGTAGAGACGTTGTATCTGATCTAACTGAACATTAGCTAGTCGTCGAATATCTCGACCGGTCAACAGAAACCTAAACAAGAATAAATTTTGCAGAAGAATGACATATTTTTTTGGGAGGTTCTAGGTCTAGAAGTCCGGAAAGATCAGTAAGCAAAAACTGGAGAGATTCGTCAAGCCAAGCTCTCTCTCTCGCGCGAGCTCGATCGATCTACTCGCCAACAGGTCCAAATGGTTCACGATTTTACACTAGATCGGCGTGTACGGGGGATTGTTGTCGTACGATCAACGGGATAGATTCCTTTTCCTGGCGCGCGGATTCCGATGCAGATCACGAGCCCTGATTTTTTTTAATCTCTGATCGATCTGGCGCCTTAGGCCAGTCTCAATGGCAGTTTCATGAGTACTGTTACCAAGACTGCCACATCAGCTTTGCAACATAATGCAACTAACACTCTCAATGCACAGTTTCACAGGCACAATTTCATAGATGATATACAACATTTAAATTTTGCATGTGTTATGATCAATTGTGGCATGAGAACTTTGTAGCCTTTTGTAAATAAAACAAGTAAGGTTCCATTTCAAAAGTTCTCTATGAAAACATGTTCATGCTGTTTCAATACAAAAATCATCAATTACGGTAACATGTCCGAGTGTCACTGCACAATGCTCATCGTCAAAGCTATGTCTCATATATTATCAAGACAATTTTGCATTCGTGGTGCAGGACACTTATTCTGCACTCTGGATTGTTTATTGAGAAAATCATGGACATGAGAATTTTCCTTCCTAATAAGCTCAAAGTTAACAATGTCAACTTGAGGTTCGACTACAGGCAGGAAGAATCACCCACCGGAAATTAAACTGGCAGATCCGCTCAGCACATAGGATTACAAAACCGCTTCTTCTACATCCTACTGACGCCCCAGAAATTACCAGCAAATCCTACTGACGCACAAACTGAATAGGTGAGGGAAGTTGTCATGGATTTGTTGGAGATGATTGACCTCCGGGGATCCCAACTCCTGATTACGGCCACCATGCTGCATATGGCGGTGGCGGTGGCCGTATTGGTGCCACAACAGGTCGTGGTGGCCATGTTGGTGGCGCAGCAGGTGGTGGCGGTGGGGATTCAAAATCACCAGTTGAGGATCCGATGATGCCAGAGTTGGAGCTGCCGGTGAAGAACCTATCTGTTTCTTGGTCCCTCCCTTCCTCTCTCTACCAGCATCGGGCTCCAGTGCAGTGATGGCAACGCGGCGATGCCACAACAGATGGGAATCAAGATTGGAAGGGCAGAGGTGAGATTGGAAGGAGGAGGAGGCGAGATTGGAAATCAACGGCACCTAGCTCCATATACGTACAGACCTTGGGCAGGGAAGAGCACCGTACGGGAGAGCAGCGCAGGTGGGCGCGGGAGGAAGGGCGCGACGCACGGGATCCGCTGCCGCCGCGCGATGAAACGACGACGCTCTCAATGCGGTGTCGTCCTTCTTGGTAACCGTAGCTGCGGCGTTTCACCAGGGGAAAAAAATTCCGTGCAGGAGGGCTGTAAAGCTCTCCCTGTGCAGCCCTGCTCTCAATGTGTGCCGCGTGGACATCATCAAGATCAGACGTCCACCTTATCGGTTTAGCATAGACAGTTCGGCTCGGCTCCATTCAACATGTATCCCCGTGGCTTGGCTGAGCTCCACGAGAGGATGAACATCAGAACATGGAGCAGGAGTCGGCCGCCTTGTCCGCTGGCGGGATCCTGCTGCCGCATTGTCCGCCTCGGTAGTCTGGCACCCCCGATTCGCGCCTTTGATGGCCGTAACAGGCACCGCCGCGCCCTCCGTCCTCGACATGGCTGGCTCCTACCCTTTGAATTATATATGTTGTCATCTCTGTTTTGCAGGTTCCCTGATCCTGATCACACGAAAACTCACTTATACTAGATTCAGAAGCTATGATGAAAAGAAAGGGAATATGTCAAGACTTATTAGGATGTAGCAAACCAATAATGCAGTGATCATGTGTTAAAGGAGAAGATATTGTACAGTCATGCCAGTAGCCGTGCAATATTTACAATCTATTTTCTGGGAGATATACATATGTAGTATCGTGGATGTGTTACATAATGTGGTTGTTTCAGTGATTTGCTTAAAAGAAGTTGGGACACATTCAGGTGTGCAATCTGGAATATTTTGTTATATGTACACCCATATGTATTTTAGATTAAAAAGATATATTATACATTGATCTTGTGAAAATCTTTGTCACTGCGAAATCTCTCTACATGTTTATGCACACATCGTACATGTACACTTGATGGTGTCATACAAAATCTATACAGCTGTAATTTTATCACTGTGCTATTCCTTGTGACTTGTGAGCCCTGCCACAGGAAGCAACAACATGGAGACATGACTTTCAATTGGAGTAGTGCAGATCGCAGAGCATTGTTTGAAATCACTAGCTACCAGATAAGTGCACATTGGACTTATAGCAGAAGATGCTCTCTTAGCCTTTGATAATTAACCTACCGAAAGAACACAAGTTAGAACTTCGTCTGACCACAAACATTGGCATTAAGTCATTAACCGTACTAGATTTCTTGATGGTTGCATCCTTCTCGTCACATTCCTTTCGAAGATTGTAGGAGACTGCAAGGGGACTGAATTGAGTTCGCTGCTCCTCGAGGACTGCAAACTAAGAGCTGCTAAGAAACCCAACAGCCGAAGATGCCTAGTTGAGCAAGATCGAGCTCGAATGAGGTGACTCATCTGCGGCGGACGAAAGCTTGGCGGAGTGTGAATGTGACCGATGGGATGGAGAAGTAGGTCGACTCGAGGAGGTGGCCAGAGGGTGTGCGGAGGAACCAAGGAGGTGGCGGCGGCGCGGACGACTGAGGTGCGCGGCGGCGGCAAGGCGAGCGGCTCTCTCTTCACCCTCGTTCATCTGCGCCTGCAGCCAAGCCAAGCCACAGGGAGCGTCAAAAGGAGCCGAGCCGAGCTGTCTACCGATCGGGATCAAAGATGGGCATCTGATCTTGATGATGTCCACGCGGCACACATCGAGAGCAGGCTGCACAGGGAGAGCTTTACAGCCCTCCTGTACGGAATTTTTTTCCTTCACCAGGACGACACCATGATTTTCTCTGTCTTCATTAAATTAGTGCCACCTCAGCTAAAATGTCTACTTGGCACTCTATTAATTACTGATGAAATCTGCACTGAGACTGGCCTTAGGCCAGTCTCAATGGGGGTTACATGGACATTAAATAGGCTGTCATGTAAGCACTTTTGATGATGTGGCAGTGTATTAATGAAGAGAGAGGTAAAATGAGTTTCATGAGGATGAAACCCTCCCTACACAGTTACCTAGACAACTTGTGTCTTGCATGCAACCTAGAAAACAACAATAGATGAAACTATGTATTGAGAGGGAGGTGTTTCATTATAGTTTCAAATGTTTTTAGATGATGTGTCACTCTAGGTAATCGTGTTCATGACATCTCCACTGAGACTAGCCTTAGGCCAGTCTCAATGGGAGGGTCATAGGCATTAAATAGGGTGTCACATATGCAAAAGGATGACATGACATGATATTTAGGAGAGAGAGAAAACCAGGGTCATCCTCATGACCCCGGGTCGGCGCGAAGTTCTAGAAATGACACCCCAATGACCCTCCCACTGAGACAAGTTGACACAATTTTTATAGCACAATTGACCAACCAACATGCAGCAATTAAATATTTACAGGAACCTATGAAACTGCTATGACCCCGTGCATTGAGAGAGGGTGGATCATCCCGCAAACTAATACAGTAAAGATGATGTGTCATTAACTCCCTCATGACCCCTTTCATTGAGACTGGCCTTAAGATTTTCAAGTTGGGCAACCCCTGATTAACTAACGGAGCACGCATGTGAAGTGATCATGGAGTTTAGCGAGAGATGGAGCTCATCGATCTGCATATATGATATATATATACATCCCTGCTGGCTGCTGCCCTGCTCTCTCGTACGTGTATGTCTATACTTGTTGCTCTTGTGATCGATGGCTTTATTTCTGTATGTTGTTTCGGGGTATATGCACGATTCGTACGGCACAGGATCGGACATCTCTCTTCTGTCCGATCTTGAAGCTAATCTTAAACAAGAGTCCATAAGTGTACTTGCAGTAGTAGTGTCAGGACCACACCATCATGCATATATGCGCGTTTTCTTGAGAGATATATAATGTGAGCGATCGAGAGGCATCTACAACATATATATCGATCGATCGATCGATCGTCGTCATCTAGCTAGCCCTGCGTGCCTTCACGGGATTGCAGATAAGCTGCTAGCTAGCTACCGCGTCTACGTCGCGTCGTCTACTAGCTACGAGCAAGTATCTGTTCCAACCTTACCTGCCATGCATAGTTATATATATACATATATACATACTTATATATATATACATGTTTGCAGACGACTGCGCAGTACTCCCTCCGGTTTGGTAAATAAAGTCGTTTAGGACAACGACACGGTCTCCAAAGTACAACTTTGAATTCTTATTTTTATAAAAATATTTATTAAAAATTAACATATGTATACTTTTATGAAAGTATATTGCACGCCAAATCTATTCATGTAGTTTTCACATTTCCAAACTCAACGATTTAAAAGTTATTCATGATTTATATTCCCAATGTTTGACTCAAATCTTGTCAAAACGACTTCATTTACCAAACCGGAGGGAGTATGTGTGCTGAATCTGATGTTGCCTCGGCCTATAACGGCCTGCTGCTGTATGGCTCTCTCTCAGGCTGCTCTCTGCGCCATGATTCGGCAATCGATCGACGAGCAGGGAGCAGCACCGCAGGGACCATGCAACTCGAGATTTTGGACGCGCGTGTTCAGATCGCCGGAACCGAGGAGCAAGTACGTGTCGTCGTCGATGCTCGTGCAGCTCATCACTGTTCATCTTTGCGGCGCTTATGAGCTAGTGACACGTATAGCTCCCTGTGGACTCGAGACACGTACGTACCTGCTGCGTGCATGCCACTGTGCGTAGGTAGCCGTGTACAGTGTGGTGATCCATGAACGGCGGCGACCATTAATTTCCTGACTCCTGAGGCACCCACAGTCCCACACTCAGTAGTTTTGGTGCAAGGATATACAGTATGGTGGCGCGTACGTTCTGATCAAACTGTCTCCGATCGGCTAGGGTAGTTTTGCTATATATATCGTCAGGCCAGCCAAAGCCCAAAGGGAGGGGGGGGGGGGGGGGGGTTGCATTTGATTGTAGTGTCCAGCTCCGAATAGGTGGCTCATGAGTGTGAGTGTCCATTGCATAACTGTCATAACCGCTCGTTTCCTTGTTGTTGCTCATGCATGTATATGCTTGCCGCGCAGAACATGCATGGACGCATGCATATATGCGTGCCTTAATTTGTGTGCTGACGATGCAAGGTCAGCAAGTGGGACGACGTCAAAATGCCGTTGCATGCACATGGCTAGAGTAGAGGGAGCCTAATTGAGCTACGTGTAAATATATAAATGTCCAAATGATTTGTAGCATCACGATATATGTATACTGAGCTGCCTCTTAGTTTGAGCTGGTGAAAAAATACAAACAATACAGTAATACAGTATTATTTGTATATACAATGCAAGAGGCGCCCGGGCGTTATATTGTAGTGGTGGAGGTGCATATGGCACAGTGCGTGCGGCGTCTGACTAACTGGCCTGCTGAGCTGCACGATAATGCATGGAGCCACATGCAACGCAAAAGCCCTTGCCCCAGATCTGGCGACGCCGAGCTCGCCTGCTGCTGGTCACCACGCACGACGACTGCACGTGCAGCGACATGCATGCAGAGCGCGGTGCGGCACAAGTCCTACTTGCTGCTATTTTCTATCGCCTCTGTACATCTGTACGTTTCCTTCTCGGATTCCCGATGTGCAACTTGTATGCCCAGTATCATCATCTTTTAGACCACGCATGCATGGATTGATAACCTTAAGTACAATTCCGGCATTTCATTAATACTTCCTCCGTTCTAAATTGTAGATCATTTTTAACAAATTATTAAACTTTGTAGATTTTAGTATATATGTACATAAAACGAATACCCCTACACTGTTGCTAGTGATCGAGGACCAGCTAGCTAATTAGGGTACATGGTGAGAGTAGTAGCTAATTAGGGGCCGGCCCGCTGCCGCCAAACCGTCTGGCCGTTCACACTATAGTGTCCCGTACGTGCGCCAAGGATCGGAGCTCCGATAGACCAATAAGAGGTGGGATATATATATGATGATGCATGGCGGCGCACATATATATACTACAGCAGGGGCGGAGTTGGGCCTAAGACCACCCAGGCCATGGCCTTAGGCGTGGCCCAGAAAACTTCTTATGCTCATGTATTTTTCCTCGGCCCAGCAAGTATTTTTTAGCCCAGTTAGCTTTGTGGCCCGGTAAAAACACCCGCGTCGGCCTTCTCATTGCGCCCAGGAAGGTCTGCAGCGCCCTCCACCCCCATCCCTCGATGCGATTCGCACTCGCGGTCTCCCTCCCTCACATCGGCAGCCCTAGCGGGCGCCGGGCGGCGGCGACCGGTGGCACAGGCGCCCTGCGCGCATCACGGCAGCAGCGCGGGCGCTAGGCGGCCTCCCCTGCTCCGAAGTCCGGAGCTACCCTCCTGGCTCGGCGGCTCCCTCACTCCCTGGTCCTTGCCCCAGTAGGCCGAGCGGTCAAGCCCCAAGGGCCATGGCGCCGGCGACCCGGCCGGCGGAGGCAGACGCCGGACGGCGCCACGGTGGAGTGGCGAACCTGCCTACTCGAGCGCGTATAACCCAGCCTAATCCTAATTTCTTCTATTCCCAACTCACAGCCGACCAAATCGAGCGATTCGGCAGCTGCCGGCAGGCGGCGGCGGAGCGTGCAATGAGCCGATGACTTTTCAGGCTTCGAGGTGCTTGTGCTTCCCTTTACGGGTAACTAATTCTTCCCTCCTTCCTCAATCTGCCATTCCTACTTTGGCTTACACGATTCGTGGACACCCCGTTCATCACCAGTTAGGTACTTAGGTTGCTGGCAGACCTTGAGTAGTAGTTGTTGGAATCGACAAGCCTGTCGTCGCACTGCTCTTCATCGCTTGTCAGCTCTTGCTTGATATGGTAGTTGCTATTTGGAGATTCAGGCTCTTTCCCTGCCAAAAAAATGTGACAGTATAAAACAGATTATCGATTGCACAGATGAAAGCTGCATAATAAATGTTGTAACCCAGTGCTGTCAAATCTTAAAACAACTGCCAATCAGGGATACCGCAATTACTTGGTTTAGTCTTGCCACACTTCTTTTTTGGAGTAGATGCCTTGTTTGGGGATTCAATGAGGTGCATCGGCATTCTTAAATCATCAGAATCACTTAAAATGCAGTGCTCAGCTTGTTAATCCACCATGCCATCTGAGTGTTTGTGCTCAGCTCTGGTTTCCTTCCTTCTGTCCATGAATATGAAGATATGAATATATGATATGCGAGGAGCGATGATGAACCAAATCGACACTAGTTACATATTTATTTTATCAACTTTCTTGTACAATTAGATCTTAAATTGCGATGTACTAGTCTAAATCGCACATTTTAAGTACTTATATCCTTATATGGACTGCTGCTGTCATAGTTATCGTTTATGAATTACACTGAGATTGAGTGGTTTAAGTGCGGCCCTAGGCGTCAAAATCCGCCAGCTCCGCCACTGTACTACAGGATCATTTCTAGGAATCGGCAGTACGTAGCTAGATTCCTACCGATAGATATATAGTATATCGATGAATCGATCATTAATGATTCTATCTAGGAATCGGCAGTATTTATCTACGTATAATCCTACAACATATATATCCAGCATAGTGGCCGCCCGCAAGAGGTTTACAAACACTTACTAGATGTTCATCATCTTCAGTTACGTCAATTGTGAGGGGGTAGTTGTTTCACTTGTCAACCTAATAAATTCTAGCTCAATGAGTACATGAAATTTGATCATATGCGAAACATGACATCCAAACTGCAGGCGGTACAATTATGTAGTTTTCATCAATTTTGATAACTTTGTGTATTGATTGACTCGGCGGAGAGCGAGACGGCCCCACGGAATATAGCAACAAAGTAAGCTGCACGCGTCTCGAGCAACGACGGCAAGACGGCAAAGTACGTACGTCTACGACGACTATATATAGTGCAGGTACCACGCTAGGATGAGATCATCGAATTGTGCGATGGATTTCGCCCATGCATATCCGATCGATCGGGCAGAGGTGTGCATCTCGATCCATCGTTCGTCAGCGATACTACGGAGTATACTAGATGCATGGCCAATGTCGGTACGTGCATGATCGGCCGTTACGCGCCCGCAATTTTGGGTGAAGGACAAACTTCCACCGCGCGCCGCCGTCCTTCCTAACCGACTTGACCCCCGGCCAGTCGCGCCGCCGGCCGGCCTTGCTTCTGTTTGGGCCATATGGGCGGAAGATGGGCCATACGCTACGTCATGGCCCACCCAGAAGAGATGATGGTATGGGCCCGCAAAGGCCTACCTGTGCCCGGGAAATCCTATATGTCTTCCGCGAGGTGGGAAGAGGTCGAAACTTTCAATGTTTAAGATTCGTGCAACCAACCGCATCCACATAAAATCCTAACTCACCCTTCTCTCTCATGGCTCCCTCACTCCGCGTGCTGCTGCTAGCCACGAAGGCCCGCGCACCGCCCGACCGTCGGAAAGGCCCTGGCCGCGCGCGTCGACCATCCCTAGTCGGAGCTATCCGCCGTCGCCTCCCCAGCCCACCGCCGCCGCTCCCTAGTGCTCCGGCCATCCCTGTGGAGCCACCGCGCTCGCATTTGGGTGGCCGTCGCGCCCTCAGCGGCCGGCGTGTCGCGCCCCTGTGGTCCGCCATGCGCCGCCGGGATGGCAGGCACGCCTCCCTTGCACCGCCGCCCTCGCCGGCCGCCGGAGCTGGAGCTGAAGACGAAAAGAAGATTCTCAACATATTTGCTGCAAAATGTTGGTCAACATTTTTGCTACAAAACGTTACCGTTTTTTCTATGGAAAATTTGATCCAACTTTTCTAAAAAAATGTTGGTCATCATTTTTCTTTTCAAAATGTTGAAAATATTTGTTGTAATGCAAGCGTTAGGGAAGAAGATAATAAAGGTTTAGATTGACTTTAGTGGACAGGAAGTTGTAACTCTCATCTTCCACAAGCTATATAGGACCCTGGACCCTCAGGTTTCCCATCCACACGGGTCCACCTACAGCGAGCAGCATATGATGATATCTGGCTGGCGCCCGCGCGGTAGGGTGGCTTCTACGTAGCTTTCCATATGTGCTCAACATGGTTTAAAGCTCATCAGGTGATCATGTAACTAATAGGTCTAACTAAATTCAATGTTTCGAAATTTGCTTTCAACTTTTAGAAATACTTGATTTAACATTCAATATCTTTTACAATATTCAATATTTTTCACCATCTATTTCAACATTGGGCAAACAAGATTCAACATTCAAACAACATTTATTTCACCATCTTCTTCCTCAGCAAACGAGAGTGAACCGGTGTGACCACCGGCGGAGTTCGCGGTCAGGGCTGCGGCGCGCAATGGCACGCGGGGGTCTGGCGGTGCTTGCGAGCCGACGCGACCGGGGCCGCGGTGCGCGGTGGAGGGGGTGGTGATGCGGGACAGGGGCGGGAGAGGGCCTAGGGTTGAGGTATAGTTGGCCAAAAAGCACGAGGCCCATAGGTCGGCCCAAAGCACGACAATTTGGCCCGACACGAGCACGCGCCCAGCACGATAATTTCGGGCCTGGGTCGGCACGAGCATGACGTTGGGCTGTGCTGGGCTGCAACTTCAGCCCATAGTGTCAGCCCAGCACGACACGAAATCCCCTGGCACGATGCGGCCCATGTGCCGGCACGAGGCCCAGTGGCCCACTTGGCCCAGGCGGCCCGTCATCTATTCCCCACCCCCATTCCTCCTGGCCTGCAATGCTATCAAGCAGCCCAGCCAGCCCAGCAACGGTCGGATGCCCCCGGCGTCATCGATATATAAGCCCCCGCGGCACCCCGAAACCCTAGCCCCCCTCCCCCTCCCCATTCGCCCCGCCCGGCGCAGCCGCGCTGAACCGGCGCACCCCTCCGCCTCCGCCCGCGTCGTTGCCGGCCAGCCACCTCTTCCGCCCTCCTCTCCTCGATGCCTCCCTCGCTGTTCACCTTGTCCTCACCCTCGCCGGCCACCACTTCCGAACCCGCGACGACCAGATCTACGCCGGCGGCCGGCCACCTCTTCTGTCCCCGCGACTGCCAGATCTACGCCGGTGGCCATCTCCTCTGCACTTTCGCCGGCCAGATCTACGTCGCTGGTCACCTCCTCCGCTCCCTCGCCGGCCAGATCTACGTCGTCGGCCACCTGTAAGATTTGATGTCTCCTCCTTCTCCTCTGTTTCTCTGTCTCCTCCTTCTCCTCTGTTTCACCGGTTCACCCCCTTCTTCTTTTTCTGCAGATGGACCATACCTACAATGACGAGCTTAGGATGATGGGTCTCCTAGGAGATGATGAGGACGACTTGGGTGGTGAGGAACTCTTGGGCGCCAACTTTGCTGCTTGAGGTGTTCGTGGTCGCAGAAGTGAGTGAAACTCTCTCTTCTCTGTTCTCTTTCTCCTCTTTCTCTTCTCTGTTCCTAACTAATTGTCTGTCTTCTCCTTCTGTAGGTGGAAGCTTCTCTCCACCTCCAGCCGCCTGTGGCCCTGCACCTGCAGCTACCGCAGCTGCTCCTACACCTGCACCTGTAGCTCCTGACTCTGAGTCTCCTACCGTCAGCACCGCCGACACGAAGAAGTCGGGGAAGAGGTCTAAAGTATGGGATGAGTTCGATGAGGTTTCGAGATGAGGAATGGTAAGAAGGTACGTGTACAGGCCACCTGCAAGCATTGAGGCAAGGTGTACTCAGGTTTGTCCACTGGTGGTACTGGCCATTTGATTCGTCACATCCCCAAGTGCTCTGTTCTTCTTGCTTGCACTTGTAAGTTTTCTCAGTCCCAGCTTGGCTTTAGCTCTGATGGTAACATGCATCTTTGGCAGTACAATGAAGAGGTTGCTCGTACTCAGCTTTGTAGGTTGCTTGCTAGACTTGATTTGCCTCTGTCTCATGGTGAAACTGATGCTTTTGAGGAGTACATTAGGATTGCTCATAACCCTAAGTTCACTCGTGTATCTAGGCAAACCACAACTAGAGACTTTTGCAAGTATTTCATGTCTCGGCGTGATCAACTTATTGAGTCTTTTAAATCTGTTTCTGTTGTTGCTCTTACATCTGATATCTGGTCTGGAAATGCTAAGGAAGATTTTCTTAGTGTGGTAGCTCATTATGTGAATGTTGATTGGCAGTTAGAAAAGATGATAATTGGTATGTATTTGATTGATGTTTCTCATAATGCTGATAATATTGCTGAGCTCATTGAATCTGTTGTTGCTGAGTATGGTTTGACTGACAAGATATTTGTTGTTACACTGGATAATGCTTCTGCCAACACAAAGGTAATTAAGAACTTGACTCCTTTGATTTGTGGTTATGTTGGCAGCCTGTGCAATCATCAACGATGTGCTTGTCATATCATTAATCTAATTGTGAAGGCTGGCCTTCACGTTTTCAAGCCTTTTCTTTCTTCATTTAGAAGTGCAATTTCATTTGTCAATGCATCTAACCAACACATTGCTGCATACAAGTCATATTGCATTTCTTGTAATGATCGACCTCGTAAGTTTGGGTTAGACATGGATATTAGATGGAATGCTACCTACCTCATGTTGAAGCATCTTATTCCTCATCGACATACATTTGGTGTTTTTATTGCAGCAAATTATCCTTTAGTTGATGGACATCCCCTGCTGACAGATCACCACTGGTAGGCTGCTAAAAAACTCCTTGAATTTCTTGAACAGTTCTATGATTCTACTGTTGTTTTATCTGGTGTTTACTATCCAACATCTCCATTGGTTTTGCATCATGTTCTTGATATAGCTGAGCATCTTAATAGTTATGAGTCTGATCCTGAATTTGAGGCTGATTTTTTTTACAAAGGATCAACCCTGCTTTTATAGAAAGCAAATAGAGTTTGGGACAAACCGGGTTTACGCTGGGGCTTCCAGCTTGACACAGAATTACAAAAGAAACTACCGGGACTTTTCCAACAACTAGGGGCCTTTTTTTGCTAAGACTCCTTGAAGAGTATCTTGGCCCCCTAAGTGGGTTTTGCTGATTTAATGACACACATTTAAGTGGCTAATGATTTATCTAGTGTATGAGCAGGAATTAAAATTGAATGGTGGCATCATGTGTTATTCATTGATTATGCAAAAAGGAAGTGATGCTACAAAGGGTTCCTATGAAGGCTTATTTATTTTATATTTTGAATTTGAGTCCTAGGAACGTCGTACTATAAAGAGGGACAGGAAATGTATCTTCCAAGAGTCGAAAAGGTGCTCTAGTTGTCAAAACAAAACCTATGAGAGACACCTTTGCACCAACACGTTCATGGGGTTAACTTCTTGGGTGCTGACCTTGGAAGGCCGGAATCTCCGGGGTTTTCCCAGAGTCTCCGGACTTCCCGGAGTTTCCGGGCTTTTCCCAGATACTCCAGGTCTTAGAGCTGTAATGACTCTTTTCTGTGTGAGGGGTATAAAAGCCTCCTTCGCCCTTTCCTCTCTCTCTCTTGCCCATTTCGACCTGCAACACTCAGAACTCATTCACTCTCTTCTTTACTCCCCTTGGCCTTGGTTTGGTGAGATTTGTTGGGGATTTAAGGATGGTTTGAGAGCAAGAGCTTGGAGAGTGCTGGTGAGCTGATTTCCCATCTCTAGGGCACCTCGTTCTTCGCTTGGTTGGCACATTTCGTGTTTGTTACTCTTGGAGCCTTGAGCTCCTAGCCGGCTAGGCGTTGCCTTGGAGCATCCAAAGGTTTGTGGCTGCCCAAGGAAGTTTGTATCACCCCGAAATTGAGTAAGTAACTCTAGCTTGATCTTTGTGGTCGCTAGAGGGAGGAAAGTGACCTAGGTGTAAAGGTCCACCCTTTGTGGGTTCCTCAACAGAGACGTAGACATCAAGGTGTGAGGTTGAACTCCGGTAACAAATCCTTGTGTCTCTATTGTGATTGTTGCTCTTGTTGTATGCTTGTATATCTCTTGAGCTTATTTCTAAGGTTTGGTGCCGATCTACTCCGTGTTGAGGTTTTTGCAGGTTCTTGGTGGAGAAACAGGCTTGCCTCATCCTATTGCACAACCTATTTTCGTAGATCTATGTTTGAGCAAGTTTGATTTCAGTCGATTTGAATCCCCCCTCGTAGGCCCGGAATATCCTGACATTTTCCCGGATTCTCTGGACTTCTCGGAGTATCCTGAAACTCCGGACCTGGACTAACAGTTGGTTTAAAAGTGTGTAAATTTCAGGTTTGACTATTCACCCCCTCTAGTCGACATCTTGATCCTTTCAATTGGTATCAGAGCCAAGTGCTCCGAATTTGAAGCTTAACAGCTTGGAGTTAAGAAGATGTCGGATCCAAATGCTCAACCTACACCCCCTCCCCAAGGAGGAGACCTCACCAACAATGTTGGTGACGAGGGCCCGGATTAGGGACCCCTTAAACGGTAAGATAATCACTCATGAGATGGAGTCATCTGACACCATTGACAATGTGAAGGCCAAGATCCAACATAAGGAGGACTGCAGATCCCTGTCAAGACCTTCACTGGCAAGACGCCTTGTCTCCGACCAGTGGGAGGCTTCCCCGACAAGTCTCCGACTGGGGGGTGGCTTCTCCGACAAGTCTCCGCCTCGCACGACAAATTTCCGCCTCGCACGAGGAGTCTCCGCCTCGCACGACAAGTCTCTGCCTCACACGAAGAGTCTCCATCCCGCACGAGGAGTCTCCGCCTCGCCTCCGACAACCTACTCGTTCGCACGACCAGTTTCCGTCTCCGACCAAGACACGGGCCACACGAACGTGGTGCCACCCCGACGCTCGGGCTCCCCCGCAACGACGCGTGGGGCGCTGGTTCCCCACACCATGCAAGCACACTAGCTGGCGGCACGCGCGGGTGGCCGGCTCTGACAAGAGCCGTAATGCGGCACTGTTCGGCCGCGCGGCCCCCGACGCGCCGTCCCGTCCGACTCTGCGGCACGCCAACCCCGTCAGAGGCACTCGAGTGCCCTCTATAATTAATGCCTTCCTACGTTTAGGCCCTAACGTGGCGGACTCATCCCACACTCAGGCAGGTCGAGTCAGCACAAAAGAACTCGGAGGGAGCGCCAAGTGCCCGGAATGAACAGCGCCACCTGGCCACGTAGTGGCCTCGAACGCCAACACAGCTCAGCCTCCCTTCAATGCTCCGTGGCAGACGACGACGTGCGAGAAGACCTCCCGGCTGCGTAGGACTGTAGCATTTGCTTGTATTCCTTTTTTGCCCATCCCCCTTGCGTCTATAAAAGGGCTGACGAACCGAACACACACACACCCTAGGGACTTGGGCTCGATACCCTCTCCCGATCAGTTTGTAACCCCTACTACAAACATCCCTAGCGCAAGAACACGACAGCTCGATACTGGATGTAGGGTATTACTCCTCGGAGGTCCGAACCAGTCTAAATCCCAGCGTCTCTCGCGCTAACCATCCGGGTCGGACACACGATCCGATACAAATTTACTGCTCGACGGTAGAGAACCCCGACAGTTGGCGCGCCAGGTAGGGGCACATCGTGTGTCTCGCCGAACTTCACCAACGATCCGGATGGAGGGCCGCGGGGTTTCGCTAACTCCCGGGGCCACCATGTTCTTCGGCTCCCTCGGCTTCGTCTACACTGGGCCGGCAGAGTCCGTCGTCGGGCGCACTTTCGCCCGACCTGCTCACCCCAACGCCATGACGACGGCGGCGGGGCGCGCAGCGTTCGTCCGAGGCTTCTCGGGCGAAGCGATCATGACCATGTTGGGGCCAAACCCGACACAAGAGCGTTTTAGGCTCGCCACCTACTACCTCACCGACCTTGCCTTCCAGGCCAGCGGAGCCGAGCCGCTCGCCTGGGGCAAGTTCATGGAGCGGTACACCGCCATGTACCCCCGTGGACAGCAGGGCCTCCCGGACGACCCGGTGACGGCCTACGTCGACGCGCTGCGAGCGTCCTACACTGCCCCGGGCTCTACGACAGCCCAACGTGCACCACCAGCACCCGCGCGCGATTTCACGCGCGAGTTCTTCGTCTGCGTGGCGTCGAGCTCAACTAGCTCCACGGACGCAGAACCAGCACCGCGCCGCCGCGCCACGGACGCCCAGCGCCGGGCGTGCCTCGACGAGCTCGCCGAGGCCAGACGCCAGCTCGACGCGGAGCTAGCCAACCTCCACCAGGAACTCTGGGAGGACCGCGGGTTGCGCAACCCGCAAACAGCCCCGCAGCCAGTCCCGGTGCGGGAACAACGCCGTGAAGGAGACAGCGAGCAGCAGGAGCGCCGCCCAGCCGCCGAGCAGTCCAGAGCCCGTGCTCTGACACTGCCGGCTCGAGGATACACGCGCGACAACAACCAACGCGTCAACGAGGATGCAAACATCGACGGCAACACCCCGCCACTCTTCAGGCGAGCGTCGCAGAACTTGGCCGCTGCGGCCATGCTGCTGCGCGGCTGCCCAGAGGCGGCCACACCCGAGGAGAGGAGGGTGCGACAGCAGCTCAAAGCCCTCCTCGAGACGGTGGCAGCACAGCAGGCGAAAAGTTCCGCGTCACGCCAGTGGTCGGCGCGCGACGGGAGAGCAGCGCCCTCCGCGCACCGCTAGAACCCATCCCCCTCGCAGCATCAGAGCCACGGGGAGGGGGCCGGAGGGTCCGCGGTCAAGCAATGCCTCGGACCCAATCGCGACGCCCGTGATACCATCGAGGCTCGCCGCCGAGCCGCTAGCGTCGACAACTACGGCTACGGCGACGACCGCGACCACCGCGACGAGCGCCACCCGCATCAACAGGATGATCGGAGGCGTGGGGGGGCGCTACGACAGCGATGATGATCGTGACCGCAGCTGGTCGCCAGACTAGAGGGGCCCGCGCGCCTTCGGCCAGAAGGTACGGGACGCGAAGTTCCCCTCGCGCTTCCGAGCTCCGACAAACATCCCCAGATACGACGGGGAGACCAACCCGAGCGTGTGGTTGGAAGACTACCGGCTCGCGTGTCACGCGGGTGGAGCGACGGACGACCTCTTCATCATCAAGAACCTGCCGCTCTACCTTGGCGACTCCACGCGGACATGGCTCGAGCACCTGCCTCGCGGCAAGATCAACGATTGGACGGAGTTGCGCCGAACCTTCGTCGGCAACTTCCAGGGCACGTACGCCCGCCCCGGCAAGCAGTGGGAGCTGCGCAACTGCAAGCAGCAGCCGGGGAAAGTCTGCACGACTACATTCGGTGCTTTTCCAAGCGTTGCACCGAGCTCCCCGGCGCGACGGACAACGACGCCATCTCGGCGTTCCAAAATGGCACGACCTGCACCACCCTCATCCATCGACTAGGGCGCCGGACTCCTCGAACTACTCGGGAACTCCTCGACATCGCGACCAACCACGCGGACGGCGAGGAGGCGGTCGCAACGACTCTCAACACCCCCCAGGGCAAGGGGAAACAGGTCGTGGACCACGACGAGGGGCCGTCCTCGCACTTCAAAAAGAAGAAGAAGAGCGACAAGCGTCGCCGTGACGACAACCTAGTCGCGGCGGTCGAGCGCAAGGCCTCACGCCCCAAGAGCAACCCATCCAAGGCCGGTCCCCCGAAGGACCACTTCGAGAAGCTCTTGGAGGCACCATGCACCCACCACGAGGTGCCCGTTAAGCATGCGCTCCAGGACTGCCATTTAATGAAGAACTACGTCAACGGCACACTCAAGCCAAAGGCGGCAGATCCACAGAAGAAGGTCGCGCCGCTCCCCGACAATGATGATGACGACGCAGGAGCCCAGTACCCGGGCAAGGACAGAGCGGTCCACACGATCTTTGGCGGGTCCCCGGCGCGACCCTCAAGGCGCCAAGAAAAGCTCATACGGCGGGGGTCTACAACACCGAATCCGCGGCGCCGTCGTACCTCAATTGGTCGGAAGTTCCGATCACCTTCGACCGCAAGGACCACCCCGACCGCGTGCCGCAGCCAGGATGCTACCCACTAGTGGTAGATCCCTTGTTCAGGACCAAGCGGATCCACAAGGTCCTGATAGATGGATGGAGCGGCATCAACGTGCTCTACGCGTTGACGCTCGACGACATGGGCATCTTGCGGTCCCAGCTGCGGCCATCGACCACTCGTCCACGCCATTCCACGGGGTCGTCCCTGGGATGGAGGCGCTCCCAATCAGGCAGATCGATCTGCCCGTCATGTTTGGGACTCCGCAGAATTTCCGCACAGAAACCCTCACCTTCGAAGTGGTGGGGTTCCCGGGGACGTACCACGCCATCCTCGGGGGGTCGGTCTACGCGAAGTTTATGGCCATGCCCAATTATGCGTACCTCAAGTTGAAGGTTCCCGGCCCGAAGGGGATCATCACGGTGGGGACTATGTTCCAGCACGCATTCGAATGCGATGCTGAGTGCTTCCAGTTCGTTGAGACACTGATCGGGTCCGAGAGGCTCCACGCCGAGCCTCCCTCCGAGGACCATGACATCCCCGAGTCGTCCAAGCGAGCGGCCTGCTCTTTCGAGCCCGCCAAGGACGTCAAGGATGCGGCCGTCTCCGACGATGGCCGCATGCTCCGTATCGGGACGGCTTTATCCTAAATAGGAAAGCGCGCTCGTCGACTTCCTCAAAGCGAACCTCGACGTGTTCGCATGGAAATCCTCCGACATGAAGGGGATCCCGAGAGAGGTTGCCGAGCACAAGTTGAACATCAAGCCGGGATCGAAGCCGGTGAAACAACGCCTCTGCCGCTTCAACGATGAGAAGTGCAAGGCGATTGGCGAGGAGATCAAGAAGCTCCTTAGTTCAGGGTTCATACGAGAAGTATTCCACCCCGAGTGGCTTGCTAACCCTGTACTTGTAAAGAAGAAGAATAAGAAATGGAGGATGTGTGTTGACTATACGGGCCTTAACAAGGCATGTCCCAAGGATCGGTTTCCTTTGCCTCGCATAGATCAGGTAGTCGATTCGACAGCTGGGTGCGAAACCCTCTGTTTTCTCGATGCGTACTCCGGGTACCACCAGATAGCGATGTGCATAGCGGACCAACTCGCGACATCATTTATCATTCCGTTTGGCACTTATTGTTACAAGACGATGCCCTTCGGGCTCAAAAACGCAGGCGCCATGTTCCAAAGATGCATGTGACGCGTCTTTGGAGACCTCATAGGGCGAATCATCGAGGCACACATTGATGATATCGTGGTCAAGTCGAAAAAGACCGGCGATTTGGTCCCAGACCTCACAGAGGTGTTCACGAAGCTGAGAGAACACGGGGTGAAGCTTAACCCCGAGAAATGTGTTTTCAGGGTCCCGAGGGGTATGCTCCTCGGCTTTGTCGTGTCGGAACGTGGCATTAAAGCTAATCCCGAGAAGATTTCGGCCATCACAGACATGGGACCAATCCAAAACCTAAAGGGCGTACAGCGCGTCACGGGCTGCCTCGCGGCTCTCAGCCGTTTCATCGCTCGACTCGGAGAGCGTAGCCTACCGCTGTATCGGCTAATGAAAAAGTCCGACCACTTCGCTTGGACACCCGAGGCTCAGGAAGCACTCGATTCCCTCAAGAGTCTCTTGAAGAGCCCGCCTATACTCACGGCCCTGGCGCCGAAAGAGCCAATGCTTCTGTACATTGATGCGACAACCCAGGTGGTTAGTGCTACATTGGTGGTGGAGCGAGAAGACCCCGGAAGGTCACTCAAGGTGCAGTGGCCAGTCTATTTTGTGAGCGAGGTACTCTCCGACTCGAAAACCCGCTACTCGCAAATGCAAAAGCTCGTATATGCTGTCTTGATCACCAAGAGCAAGCTTCGCCACTACTTCGACGCGCACCCCATCACGGTGGTATCCAAGTACCCACTCGGGGAGGTGATCCAGAACCCCGAGGCCGAAGGGAGGATAGCCAAGTGGGCGCTCGAGCTGATGGGACAAAACATTTCATACGCACCACACAGTGCCATCAAGTCGCAGGTGCTGGCGGACTTTGTTGCTGAGTGGACGGAGATCCAAACTTCGACGGCTCGGTCATGAAGGAAGGAGCGGGAGTAGGCCTTGTCTTCATCTCGCCTCTGGGCGTGCGTATGGAGTACATGGTTCGACTACACTTCCCCACCTCCAACAACGTCGCCGAGTACGAGGCACTCATCAACGACCTTTGAATCGCGGTCGAGCTCGAAATCCGTCATCTGGAGATCAGAGGAGACTCAGAGCTTGTCGTGGATCAAGTTATGAAAGAGAAAAATTGTGTAGATCCGAAGATGGCGGCATATTATCAGGTCGTGCACGAGTTGGAAAACAAGTTTCATGGCCTCGAACTTCATCATGTGCTACGCGACTACAACAAGGCCGCAGACGTCCTCGCCAAGACCGCATCAAGCCGCAAGCCGGTGCCACATGGTGTGTTCGCGAGCGACCATCACTCACCATCCGTGCGGGTCGAAGGGGAACACCCACAAGAGCAAGAGGGGCCGGAAGTCATGGAGATCGACCAGCCGCCCGAGCAGAACCTTGAAGATCCAGATTGGCGCTTCCCCATCCTCGAGTGGCTTGTTGAAGGGAAGCTTCCCTCCGACCAGACGGAGGCACATCGCATCGCACGGCGAGCCAAAGCTTTCGTCCTCATCGAGGGCGAGCTCTACAAGTGGGGTGCAGCAGGCATACTTATGCATTGCATCTTGAGAGATCAGGGCAAGGAGCTACTTCAGGAGATTCACGCTGGAACGTGCGGACATCACGCTGGCCCGAGAACTCTTGTCGGGAAAGCTTTCCGGCAAGGATTTTACTGGCCCACCGTGGTAGCGGACTCCAAGGACATCGTGCGGTGTTGCGAGGGATGCCAGTTCTATGCTCGACAAACTCACCTCCCGGCGCAGGCGCTTCAGACAATTCCCATCACATGGCCTTTTGCTGTGTGGAACCTCGACATGGTGGGGCCGCTCCGATAAGCGCCTGGGGGCTTCACGCATCTGCTTGTGGCCGTCGACATGTTCTCCAAGTGGATCGAGGCTCGACCCATCGTGAAGGTCCGCTCCGAGGAGGCCATAGCGTTCTTCACTGACATCATCTACCACTTCGGCATCCCAAATACCATCATCACCGACAACGGCACCCAGTTCACAGAGAAGAAATTCCTCAATTTTTGCGATGACAACAGCATTCGTGTGGACTATTCTGCCGTGGCGCACCCGAAGACGAACGGGCAAGTTGAGAGGGCCAATGGCTTGCTCTTGCAAGGACTGAAGCCTCGCATCTTCAAACATGTTGAGAAGTTCCGAGCAATATGGGTGGCCGAGCTGCCATCTGTTCTTTGGAGCCTACGCACCACGTCTTGTCGAGCTACTGGCTTCACGCCTTTCTTCATGGTGCACGGGTCAGAAGCTGTGCTCCCCACGGACGTCGACTACGGCAGCTCGAGGGTCCGCGCGTACACCGAGGAAGGAAACCAGGTCGCTCTCGAAGACGCCATCGACCAGCTCGACGAGGCGCGCGATGTGGCGCTGCTACACTCAGCGAGATACCAACAAGCCTTGCGACGCTACCACGAGCGCAACGTGCGTAGCCGCGAGTTCCAGGTCGGGGACCTGGTGCTCTGACGAGTCCAAGGCAGTAAAGATCGACACAAGCTCGCGCCCCCATGGGAGGGGCCATTCATCATCGACCAAGTGCTTCGACCGGGAACATTCAAGATCCGATACGAGGACGGCCGAGTCGTCTCCAACGCTTGGAACATAGAACACCTGTGGGCGTTTTACCCTTGAGTAATGTTTCCCGCTCATATCTTACGAATCAATGAATAAACGCCGCATGCTTTGTTCATACATCTTTGAGTTCATAAGCTCTTGTGTTGCCATGTTTTTATACATTGTAACGTTGCCCAAGGCTGAGCGGTGAGCATCCCTGCACCTGTGCAGGAATGCTCCTCGCTCGGGGGCTACCCAGGGCACGATGCCCTTCTTTCGTTTTCCCGTTTTCAAAACAAAAATCGACAACTATGTTGCAACTGATCGCACACGTGAGAAGTTTTTTGGCGGAACGCTCGGCCTTGCGAAAGGTGAAGATGGCAATCTGCGCGGGGTTTGGTGTTGTTGCTCGTTCAAAGCTCCTAGCACCTATGCCTCCGCGGCTACGGTGCGAAGACTTGCGAGCACGGTCCAGGTCCACAGGCTTCCATCCGACCTCTTTCAAAAAGCACTCGGGTAACCGCTCGGGCCCCGGCCTAAGACGATTTTAACGAAAAACACGCGAGTTGCTTTTCAAATTTTCCCGAATACTCGGGGGCTGTGAACACGAGGCACCTTTTAGTGACTCTAGTTGGCTGGGCTTTCCGACTCCTATGCCCCCGCGGCTCCAGAGTGAAGCTCGGTCAGCTTGGGTTCCTAAATCCTGCTACTCGTTACCGCAGTCGTCCCCTGGTACTCGAGAACGTTTGAGCTGTAACAAATCTGGGCAAGTTTTCAATGAAATGAAACTATTCAAGGCATTATACATACGAAATGTTCTTAATTGCCTACAAAATAATATGATACATCTAACTCGAGGGCCTGGAGTCGTCTTGGACCTCTGGTGTGTCTTGTGGAATTAGGTCCAGGTCCTTCATTGCGACGTCGGCCATGGCGCGGGTGAAGGCAGCACAGTCCTCTTCGAGCTGGTCGCAGTGGTCGTCGGAGCTTCCGGGAGCCCAGCCACCGCACAGCGCTGTGCGGTCCAACCCTTGATAGTGCGAGTCGAACATGGCGAGAACCCGGTGCACCACCTTCCGAGCAGTCGACAGTTCCCGCTCCTTGACTACTTCTGGGTGGCGCTCAACTTGCTTCGCAAGCGTACCAGGAAGCATCGGTCCGAGGGGAACGCCGAGCTCTGACAAAGCCTGGCCGACCAACCGCCCAAACTTGGTGTGTTCTAGAATGTTCTGCTGGCGTGATGCCTCTGACTCGTGCCGGGCGTTCTTGAACCCCTCGAGATCAGTCTTGACCTGCTCCTGAGCCTTCGGGACTGCTCAAGCTCGGCTTTGACCTTTGAAGAAGGACGATAATTTGTAATGAACGGAGACGACACAGCCAAGCAAGAAGAAAAGCAAGGCGGGGTCAAGGAGACTTACTCTCGAGTTGCTCTGACAACCGCTTGATCAACCCGTCCTTGTCGATGATCCTGAGTTTGGCGTCGTTCACCTCCTTTGCCTTCTCCGTGAGCTTTACGCTCAGCGCGGTACGAGCCACGTGCCGTCCTGCGCCCGAGAGAAGACACGTCAATATCGACAAGAACCAATGAAAAGGAAGAAGCCTGCACTCGAAGGTGTTCGAGGCCCACTCACCGTCGACATCCTGCATCAACTTGGAGTTGGCGTCCCAAAGCCGGGCCACCTCGTCGGTGGTGTCCTGGAGCTTGGTGGCCAAGTCGGAGAACTGCTTGTTGGCCGTCCTGAGGTCTGCACCGGCGGCCGCCAAGTCTTGCTTTAGCTCCGCCACCTTCGACTCGAGCACCGTCTTCTCTTGGGCGGCGGTTTCAGAGGCAGTAGCAGCAGTTGTGGCCTTCTCGGTGGCCTCGTTGATGGTCGTCATGGTAGCCCGCAGCTCCGCACCTGTCGCCTCCGCTTGGGCCAACTTTGCCTTAAGGGACTCTCGCTCCATCGCGGCGATGGCTGCGGCGGCTTGTGCGGCCGTGGCGCGGTCCTCCGCGGAATTCACAACGGCCTCGAGCGCGGCCCTCGACGACGCTTTGTTCGCCACCACCCCAGCGGTGGCCAGACGAGCAACCGCCAGCTGCATCTCCAGATGGAATCGCTCCGCCTGGAGCTCCCCGATGGTGCGCGCTTTTCTCGCGCCGCACTCCGTGAGCATCTGTTCCGGGCGAGAAACCATCAACTACAAAACTTGAGAGAATGGGAAAGACAAGACCAAGCTCTGGAAACAAAGGGACTTATCGTCGTTGCGGGGAGGATGAGCTCGTCGAACGCTCGCCGCGCCCACCCGAGGCCTCACTCAAAGCGGTGGCAGGCTGCGGCATCCTCGTCTTCATCGTCGGGTGCGTCCGTTTCGCGAGCAGCCGCCCACATGGAGCGCACGAGGTCGGTGATCCGCGCGTCGCCCTCCGCCGGCTCCGGCAACAGCCCCGCGCCCGAGCTCTCCCCGATCTCCTGGATCTCTGGGGAGGCACCTCCCGCTGCGCCCACGGGGACATCATGTTCTTGCGGGTCTGGGCGGGTCGGGCTCCCGGTGGGAGCTGCTTCGACGTCAGGGGCGGCGAGCCGGGGTGATGGCAGCTCTGGCACGCTCGCGATGGGTGTCTCCATGACCGCGACAGGGGGTGAGGATGCAGCGGCGGCCAGCTCCGCCTCAGACCACAGCCGCAGCCTCGAGCGCGGCTGCTCCGGACGCCTCGGCCCCGGCCTCCTCCGGGTCTGCCAAAAACCGCTCCAGCTCATCCTCAAAGTTGGTCGGGTCGCCGCCTGAGAAGTTGGGGACATCAAGGTCGATGATGTCCCGAGGCCGGGCAGACACATCGGCGACTACCGGGGCCTCCATCGTGCTTCCACCCGCCTGCGACACCGCAGGCACGGTAGTCTCGACCGACGTCGGCATCTCGGTCTCGTGCCTGCCGACCGATGGCGACGGGGGCACGTTCTTCTCGGGAGACGTCACTAGGGCATCGGCACCTTCCACGGTGGCCTTGGCCGGGGGCTCGATCGCCGCCAGGGAGTCGTCTGCCTCGGAGGCCGTCTGCCCCCTGGCCAAGCCGCCGGCATCCAACGCCGGCGGAGGCACTACCATCTCGACAGCTTCGGCCACAGTAGTGGGCCCACTTCCAGCCTGCTCCGCCGACGGTGCGACAGGAGAAGATGTCAGGCGGGGCTCGGGCTGAGGATCGCGCGCCCAGCACTGCGCGTTTCTGCAGCGCATGGCTGAGCACGCCGGTGTCGGCGCGGCTGAGACAAGGACGGAATAAAAATGAGAAACGGACTAAGACGAAGAATAGTGAAACGATGAAGAATGGCGTGTGAACGCTTACATGGTAGACCAACGCGGGCCCGCTTGACAGGCCTGTCCGACGGGCCCGACTCGGGGGCTAGCCTTTTGGCCCCCACCGGCTCGGAGACCGGCTCCCGACGCTCCGCCGGCTCGGGAGTTTGCTTCTCGCCCCCCAACGGCTTGGGGGCAGCGCTCCGGTTCCCCGATGACTCGGGGGCTGCTTTCTTCTCCTCCGCCACGCCGGAGGTCGGCCCCCGGCTTCCGCCCGCGGAGAGGGGGACCTGCTCAGTCGGGGCTCCGCCGTCCCGGATGACCAAAGATTGAAGGCGCCGCGGAGGAGTACTTGTACTTCCCCCCTGCGGTGCGCTCGGTACGGACGACGGCGGGGTTGACCTCGCCTTGGGCGGTGACCGCCTCTTCAAGGAGTCCGGGTCCCGTAGTGGGACATTGTCGGAGGAGAGTCGGGAGGAAGAATCTCGGCCCGCCAACCGCTTAGGGGGATCGTCCCGACGCGGAGGGTCCCTCCGCCCCTCGGAGGCATGGGAACCGCTAGGGGCCGCCTGCGAGCGGGTTACCCTTTGATCCTCTCGGGCGGGGTGGACCCCCGGATGCGAGCCGGAGCTCGCACCCCTCTCACGGGCGACCGGCTCTGGCCGCCGCTTCAAACTAACCTCCGCGGCCCGGCGCGGTGAAGACAGGGGCGACCCAGATAGGCCGCTCCAATCGACATCTGCGCTCGGCTCGTCCTCGCTCCACGGCGGTGACAGCGATGGATCTTCATTAGAGGAGACGGCAGCCTCCACCGTTTTGCGACGCTTGATGCGGTGGTCGTTCCGCTCGCGCTTCGCAATCTCCTTCTCCTTGTGCCGGGCCTTGCGCAGCCGCCCTGTTGCGGTTGAGGATCACATCCTATGGGAGAAGGGGTTTCGCGGGGATGAGGTCGGCGCACTTCAACTGAAACTGAGGAGGCAAAGGAAATCATCATGACCGACAAAATCTCTGAGAAGAAATGTTCGGCACGACCTCCGAGCCGGCCGGGAACTAGTCGGAAGGAGAGAAGCACTTACAAGACTCACTGTCCCCTCGTTGGGGAGCATGGGCAGGAGCTGTGGCAGCGGCCACGAGTACGACGCCCGCCCGATGGCCACTGCCACCCGACGCTGGATCTCGTCCAACGACGGCGGCTCGGGCGCCGTCACAGACCACGTGAAGGGAGCCCTGTTCGCTGTCATCTCATAGATGTGAAGGGGCCGCCTTCGGAGCGGAACAATCCCGTGCGCGTGGTACTGCCTGATGACAGCCGCCAAATCGACCCCAACATCGCGGAGCCGGGTCAACACCGCCCAGTGCTCCTTCATCAGCCTCTCTTGCTCGGCCGTCGGAGGCCCGTCGCTCCTGTTTCTCGGCGCCTTGGCGATGGAGGAGCCGGTGAACTCCGACAGCGCGTGGCCAGGGTCGTTCTTGAGGTAGAACCAGCCCTTGTGCCACCCGCTGTTGGAACTCGTCAACGTGAAGGGGATGTACGCGTCGCCCCTGCCTTGCTTCATCTGGAGGTTGGCGCATCCGATCGTCGCCGGAAGCAAGCCGTCCTTCAGGCAGGCGAACTTGAAGAAGTACTTGAAGAGGTGCCAATGGGCACCGACTCCCAAGTACCCCTCGCACAGCGCCTCGAACGCCGCCATCTACTGGACGCTATTCGGGTTGAGATGCTGGAGCTGCAGTCCATACTCAAAGAGCACCGCACGGATGAATCGCCCGACGGGGATAGAGAAGCCGCGCTCGTGGAACGCCACGAATGAGACGACGTAGCCCTTCGGTGGGCGCGGCACGGTCTCATCCCTGGGCACCCTCCACTCCTCGGCGTCGGTGAGCGTGGGCAGCTGCAGAGCGGCGATGAGACGGCGGAGGACCGTGCGGGACACGCTGGAACGAGACCAATTCGACATGACGCCGGCCAAGATCCCGGACGTAGCACAGATGAAAGAAGCGGCGGCGCTGTGGGCGTGAAGCGCAAAGGGATTGGGCGGCGAAGGCAATGGAGAAGGCAGGGAAGCAAAAGATTCGAATCCTCAGCCGGCGCACGGTTAATAAGGAGGGGGAATGGCCACTAGCCTTAAATGCTGGACCCACCACACCGAAAAGACGCCTGCACGGGCGCGCGCGTGCCCCGGGGTAACTAACGCCCGCCTGCACGACGCTTCAACATCAGGTGGGCCCGGGAATCTGAACCAACCACGCGCTGTCTCTTCAAGCCGTCATGTCCGCCATGTCAGCCACGACCTCCACGACGAACATGACACCCACGACCGCCACAATCGTCTCGACCAAGGATCCCGGAGCAACGATGACCTTCCTGAAGATTAAAACCCCACCAACGAGTCTACAACTCACTCGTGGGCTACATCCGGCGGATGCGCTCGCGCGCACCTGCCGGGAGAACCAAGAGCAAAGGTCGTCACGACGCCTCTCATCTGAGCCTGTGGGCGAGTCCTTGACTCCCACCAAGGCTCGGGGGCTACTGACGAGGGCCCAGATTAGGGCCCCCTTAAACGGCAAGATAATCACCCAAGAGATGGAGTCATCTGACACAATTGACAATGTGAAGGCCAAGATCTAGCGTAAGGAGGACTGCAGATCCCTGTCAAGACCTTTACTGGCAAGACGCCTTGTCTCCGACCAGTGGGAGGCTTCCCTGACAAGTCTCCGACAGGGGGGTGGCTTCTCCGATAAGTCTCCGCCCCGCACAACAAGTTTCCGCCTCGCACGAGGAGTCTCCATCTCGCACGAGGAGTCTCCGCCTCGCACGACAAGTCTCCGCCTCGCACGAGGAGTCTCCGCCTCGCACGAGGAGTCTCCGTCCCACACGAGGAGTCTCCGCCTCGCCTCCGACAACCTACTCGTTCGCACGAGCAGTTTCCGTCTCCGACCAAGACACGGCCCACACGAACGTGGCGCCACCCCGACGCTCGGGCTCCCCCGCAACGACGTGTGGGGCGCCGGTTCCCCACGCCATGCAAGCACACCAGCTGGCGGCACGCGCGGGCGGCCGGCTCTGACAAGAGCCGTAATGCGGCACTGTTCGGCCACGCGGCCCCCGACGCGCCGTCCCGTCCGACTCTGCGGCACGCCAACCCCGTCAGAGGCACTCGAGTGCCCTCTATAATTAACGCCTGCCTACGTTTAGGCCCTAACGTGGCGGACTCATCCCACACTCAGGCAGGTCGAGTCAGCACTAAAGAACTCGGAGGGAGCACCAAGAGCCCGGAATGAACAGCGCCACCTGGCCACGCAGTGGCCTCGAACGCCAACACAGCTCAGCCTCCCTTCAATGCTCCCTGGCAGACGGCGACGTGCGAGAAGACCTCCCGGCTGCGTAGGACTGTAGCATTTGCTTGTATTCCTTTTTCCCCCTCCCCCTTGCGTCTATAAAAGGGAGAGGAGGGCAACCGTCACAAGGGCTGACGAACTAAACACACACACCCCATGTACTTGGGCTCGATACCCTCTCCCGACCAGTTTGTAACCCCTACTAAAAACATCCCTAGCGCAAGAACACGATAGCTCGATACTGGACGTAGGGTATTACTCCTCGGAGGCCCGAACCAGTCTAAATCCCGGTGTCTCTCGCACTAACCATCCGGGTCGGACACACGATCCGATACAAATTTACTGCTCGGCAGTAGAGAACCCCGACATTTGGTGACGCACCTCCCGTTCTACCACAAGGAGGTGGTGTAGGTGGAGCAAGCACAAGCCATCAAGCATATGGAGATGGTGTGGAGACCTCCGATAGTGAGGATGAAGAGTTTGATGATGCAAGGTCAACCCGCTCCGCTCAGCGCCTGTCATCATCAAGGGATTACACTAGAACCTCTTTCGATTACTCTCTGTTGACGGTGCAAAACCGTGTTGAAGTTCACCGCAAGCGTACGGGTGACTTGGTACCTTTTTCACCAAGGAGGGTCCTCCCTAGATTTGTCAATCCAAGGGTCGGAAGCAAACTCCCAGGATTCTCCATCTAACCTATCGATCTAACCCAACGCGAAGCATTGATTGCATAAGAAGATAAACCTTAAAGATATATGAGTTATAGCATAAGGTTGATCGCATCCATGAACGTCGACAAGGTAAGGAGCAAGCAAGGGAAACTAAGGCCTATCGTCTTCTAGTCGTAGTTCTAGCCAAAAGAGCAAGCGCGACATGCATCTCATCCAAAGCCATCTTTAAACTACTATCTTCCGGTCCGATTCCGAAGACGCCCGCCTTTTGGAGCCACCGTCCTGTCACAACGCACTCCTATTCGTGCGGGTTAGCCTAGGGCGAGTTCGAGAAGAACAAGTTGAAAACACTTGGTCGATCCGGTATGCACCTCTAGCCACCATGACTACAAGAGCACCCCAAGCAATCTATCTATAGAATAGATTGAAGACAAAGCATAGCCAAGCGAGAGCAAAATCATAAAAGGAGGAATCGAGTCGCTAAAAGATCGGATGACATGAAGTACTTTACTCACATAATAAATGCGTTTAGATCATCTCCACCGAGTACATACCATTGATGACCTCAACTAGCTCTGGAACTTCGCCATGGCTCAACCGTGCAAGGCGGCCATGGCGGCTAGGGTAGGCCTAGGCCATCTCCTAGACAACTTCGAGGACTCGCGGCGGCCGTCGTCTGCCTTCGTCGCTCTCTCCTAGGTTTCGCTGAGTTCCTGTGGATGGATATGAATGGGTAACCATCTTGGGGCGCCTAGGGGGTTGTATTTATGCCCTTGGGGAGTCTTGGGGCGTGCTCCACCTTGCCTTGCACGAGATCTTCCTTGGGAGAGAAGCAAACTTGGTTTCCATAAACTCAGCCTCGTCCAGATTTTCCTGATTCGCAGCCCTTCCTTGCCGGCACCATATCTCCCACGTCCGGACTCCAAATAATGCAAATTCGGTGTCCAGGTTGTGTGCCACGAAATTATCTTCAACTTTGGTATTCACTGCTTTCCTTGAAAACGAAGATAAGATCCCAAAATAGCCTCGGAAGATAATTTGTCTGATTTCGGACTTGTCTGCGCAGCTGGCATTTCGGGGGCCATATCTCCTAGCTCCTTGACCCGAATTGGGCCTTCCATATGTCCAAATCGAAGCTATCATCGAGGCCCACAACTTTGGTAGTCAAACTTTTGCCATTAGAGGCCGTTTAAGTCTCCAAATCTGCACCGAAAGATCATGCTGTTCTGGGCTGCGAGAATATCTCTCGGGCTGAGTTGATCTCGTTGGTAGACCTCATAGTCCCCAGAGTTTTACGTGTTGATGCTTCGGTCCTTGGGTCATTTGGAGTCGTGTTCACTTCATGTCTTGACTTGTGACGGGCTTTATGACCTTCTCATAAAGTGCTTGATGAACTTATCCCGAAAGTCTCTTCTTTAACGTTGATTTCCTGTGTAAATAATAAACTCCAAAAACCACATGCAATTGTGAACTTGTTACATCATTAGTATGCCTAGTGGCGGGTTAGTTATAATTCAAAGCTCAAACCAAAGTGTAACAAGTGTTCTTGGTTGACAGAAATCGACCGTCAACATACCCCCATGCTTAAACCTTGCTCGTCCTCGAGTAAGCCTTTAATGGATGTCAGTAATGCCTTTCAATATTCATACCCTGCACTTGGTCATACATGAGAAAACATAATGCTCTCCAAGTTTATATTTGTTAAAGTTCTATAATGTAGCTAGCTTTCATCTCTATGGAGGGTAGATATCATTTAAGCTCTTTCCACAAGTAATCAATCATGCTCCACAAAATTCGAATAGGTCTTAGAAACTTTTGAAGTGAAGAACGAGGTGAATAAAAGAGCTAAACCAAGTACAAAAATTTAAACCTTCTTGCATCTTGCTCATGAACTCTCTCATCTCACAACTCTCTCAAGCCTACTTGATCTATATCCTTTCCCTCTCATGTGTTGTAGGTGGAAGGGTTTTATTTGGAGCTCATAGGAAAGTTTTTATCCCTACCAAGATGTTAAAGTCGAGACTATTATCAAAATAAGGCAAGCTTCTCATGGACTTATCATGACTCGTCAAAAAGGTCATTGGAAAAATAATGTTCACAAGGAGGGGGGGGAGAGAAAGAACTCACACTTTTAGATAGGTGGACATGTGCAAATGGCAAAGAATAATCCCGAGGCCCCAACGAAGTCCTCGTTATCGGATTGCACATGGTTGGCAAAATGAGTATGGGTCTTGATCTTGAAGTCCTTGAAAAATCCTTAAGCAACTAGAGAACCGGGAGAGATTATTATTACTCTCTCTTTTTTTCTTTTTCTTTTTCTCCCTTTTTTTTCTTTTTCCTCTCTTTTTTTTCTTTGACCGGTGCGAGGTGTTTTGAATTTTTTTAATTTTCTCCTCTCATCTTATTCATTTTTTTATCTCCCCTAGAACTCTAATTTGCATAGTACCTACCTCCTCCCTCATGCTTAGACGTTTGCTCGTCCCCGAGCAAAGAGGAAGTGGTGTTAAGGTAGGTACCGGATGTCTTGATGAGAGGGAACTTGAATCTTCCCTTTGAAGCACCTTCTTGTGACGTGTCGTCTCCATACTCAAGTGATAGGTAGATCAAGGAGGTTAACACAAAAGATGATGTTGGTTTAAAGGTGGATACCCGGCGAGGTTTGCAAAACTTCCGATGTGGGAGCTCACAATGCACAGATAGAATAGGCTAGCAAAAGATAAGTTACGTAAAAAACGGAATGACCAGCTTCTTAGTCACGAGCCAGAGAATCGAGCCTTGAATCAATTCACCCAACAATAACTCTTGTAATCTATGGTTGCACTCAATATATAAGGCTATGGATAGGTAGAGCAAAATGCAAGAGGTATTAATAACAAGGTTAGCATGACTTTTAAAAGCAAAAGTAATATGTCCTTCGACCCATCCAAAGTTGAGAGCATAAAAGAAATCATGGGTCTTTATTTTTATGATGACCTCCACAAAAGATTAAGCTAGAATTTAATTAATTTTAGATTTGTATTAGAGAGAGCAATAGCTTAATCATGCATAAACAAGCACAAAGTTTAAACAAAGCGGCAACGGTCATCATATGTCAACGAGCAAGATCAAGCCAAAATTATTTCATCATGGTGAGCACAAGGTGATGACAATAAATAAAAACAAAAACTAGGTCGTACTCCTAGAAGCCATGTTATTTAACAAGAGAGACATACAAAAGTTGCATCTAAGGTTGTTGAAGGCATATACATATATACAAGCATTTAGAAAGACAAGGACAAAGAGAGGGTTGAGGAATTGTTACCGTCCTTTGATGCTTGTGATGTAGCGCGCTCTCCCCCATGCTTAAGCATTGTGCCTAGCATGGAAGAAGGAAGATCGGCATCCGCAGCAACCGTGATCCTTGAAGTCCATGCGGTCTTCTTTCGTCCACCAAGTCTTCCCCCATGCTTAGCATGTTGCTAGGCACGGAAGATGATGAACCATCTTAAAATTCTTGAAGTCCTACTGCCATGCAAGGAGATCATCATCACATTGTTGCCTTTATTCATCCTTCAATGTCCGCCCTTTGCCACGAGCCTTGATCCCAATTGTTTCTCATCCCATCTTCTCCTCCTTCCATGTTGTCCCTTATCGCTGGTTCATCTTCCACGAGTTTTTCTTCTACTTCCAGAATTGAGTATGTACTGAATCATCACTCCATTGCAAAGTGCTTGAAATTATCTTTCCAACGAGTGGTCATTCATCCCGATCGGACTCCGAACAAGAGAGTTACGCCCTTTTTACTTTGTTGGTGCAAGCTGTCCCGGGCTGATTTCAGAATGTGTGACGCCCAAAGATTTGGTTGTAACTTCTTGCACGGGTCTCCTAAAATGTTGATTCTTGATGCATTGGAAAGTAGACTTAATGGAGCACTTGAATATCCAATTTTCCCCTTTTGTACATCTCTGAACATGTGCTTAATCTTGATGAAAACAGCAGTGCTCCTTTCGGGATTTTGGAGGTGTTGATGATCTTGATTTCAGCTTTTATTACGAACTCATGGGAGTGATTCGCCATGCCTGCAAAATAACTATAATGCACAAAGTACCCCCGAGGTGACGGTCGGGAATACTCACCCTATGCCAACAAACCATGATATCCCTAATATCTTCACTTGTGGCATAGTTAATCTAGCGAAAATCCTAATGGGTGTACGTGAGTGCAAGCGTGCATGCAAATGATAGGATGGTATAAAAACAAAACAATGTTTACACCAAATTCTAAGCTCTGATTACAAAGTGGTTGCCAAACTTTCTATTCCCATAGGGATTTATTACCAAGATCAAAACACCATGTTCATCCCAAGATCAACAATTCTTTATAGTGCAAGAAAAGTAGGGCGCATTGCTAAGTTTATAAACCAACCAATGCAACATGATAGCCCGGGATATAAAACTGAATGATGTGGGTCTCCAATCATGTCTAAACACCATGTTTACACAAGATTGCAAAAAGGAGTAATGCATGTCGACAAGCATTAACATAGATATGAAAGCATTCATCATAAAGTTTCACAAAAATCTAGCTATCATAAGGTGGATAACGACGATGAGGTGGATGCCTCATGCAAAGGAAAGAGTTAGCACAAACAAACGTTAGCAAGGCATCAACCAAATCAAGGTTTAAGGGTAGGTTATGGGTATCCTATATTTTTGGCTCAAAAAGGAGTTTTGAAGAGGGGAAGTCAAGCATAGAAATTCTATCTAAGGTGGTGCTAGAGTCTTTCTACAAACCTATGGTTTTAGGATGTCTATAGGTAGGGCCGTAGGGGAAGTTTTCCTAAGGGTTTTATAGGGAGGCTAGTCAAAGTTTATGACGATGAGTTCTATGGGGCTAGAGCATGATTCACCCCGAAAAGTATGGTGGCCGGCCATAATCATCAAAGCACCGTCGTCTTTTTAGTTAGATAGGGGTAGACTTAGCCGACCCGGAGGGTGACAGCCCCCGGTCAACTCAAGCAATCCTACCTCTATTGGCTATGGTTTTTGGTAGAGGTTATAGGAAGGTTTAGGTTGGTTGGACAAAAAGTTAGATCAAATCAAACATGCAGTGCGATGCAAGGTGGATGAACAAAATGATATGACATGATATGCGGTGGTCTAAAACAAAAACAAATGTTAGCCTAAATTAACTAGCCACAAGTTTAGAATCAAAGGATGGTGCCAGCTTCATATATCTCTCTAAAAAGACACAAAAGAAAAAGACTCTAAACTCTAATAGGCACACAAAAAGGTCTACAAGTTTTCCAAGATCAAATAACAAAGTGCTCCCTCAATAGCAATTAGAACATACAACTTGGTGTTGTGGTTTTTATTAGAGCAATGGTACAATGTTACTTGATGGTTGGATTAAAGAGCACAATGTAGACGGTCATGTATATATATAAATAAAAACCGGGTTGCCTCCCGCAAAGTGCTTCATTTAAAGTCGTAGAGCTCGGCTTTCTCACATACCTTCTTGTTGTTGCTGAGCCATGATCCTTCATGCAAGATTTGAAGGTGTTCATGCAGCCTTGATCCACTCTCCATGCTTGACACGATCACTTATGCTCGATGAGAGGCTTGCCCAATCGTCTCCTTGCATCATCATCATCACCTTCTCCATCGCACTTTATCGCTGCCTCTTCTTTCACAAATTTTCCTCTCTGTCTAGATCAGACCATGTAGAAAACAATAGCTTCCATGCGTGGCGCATGAAATTGTCTTTCCATCAAGTATTTATTCACCCCCAACGGACTCCGATCGAGTGAGTCCGGCGCTGCAATCTGTCCAAAGCTGATTTCAGACTGCACATCGCTCAATGTTTTTGCCATATCTCCTTGTACGGGTCTTCAAATTCATCGATCTTGGATGCGTTGGAACCAGCACTTGATGGAGCTTCTTATTTTCAACTTTTTCTTCCTTGAACATGTCTGACTAGGTCCTCAAAATTGATGAAAACAGCAACGTCCATTTTTGAGGTTCGGTGACGGTGATGCACGGGTTTGCAATTCCTTTGGGTATGACTTCTCTCCTCTTAATTTATGTTTAATGCCCTACATGGTTAGTGAAACTTGGGATTTCTCCCACAATTTGCTCTTTTAAGGTCACTAGCTTGACCGAGCACAAAGCAAGTCCAAGATTTACAAATCATATCGCAAACAAACGCATCCATATCCACAATTTATGACAATGTAAGTTGTGATTAATTGTAGCATAAGTTTTCTTGCTCAGCGTTAAGCTCTCATTAGGCAAAGGTTCATTAGGCATGTAACAAAGTTTAAGCACAACAAAGCCTCTTTATCACTCTCAAGAAATTCTAGCCTGTCATGATCATCATAAGAACAAGGCATAGAATTGAATCAACCTCACTATTGGATATGAATCATAGATATATCAAAGGAATATTATCAGCTCCAAAAGTATCTTGAGAGGTTAATTTGTACCTTGGCCTTCGAGATTTTCATCGTGAGTGGTCTCTCGGAGTTGAAAGCAAACAATCTTCAATGATCGGTGGCTTGCATCGTCTTTTCGCAATTCCTTCATTCGTGCCACACATCATCAAGGTTTCCTTGTGTGGACTCACTCTTCTTATTCATTTGCAGGACTTCACACATGTCTCAAATATCTTCATGTAACTCCATGATCCTTCGTGTGAGAGCCCAGAGTATCCGGGCCATTGGATGCCATCATTTGTGTGTAATCCATCGTGATTTGCTTCTAACATATCCTAGCGTCGGATGTTGCCAACTTGTGCCTTCTTTTGCCAATGCTCTTGGGGTCTTCGTTTTGTTCCAAACTTCTGAATTTCATCTCGTGTGGTCTAATGGAAGCATTGCCCAAGCTCCTCTTCGTTGTCGTCGTCCTCATCTCCACTATCTTGTTCTCATCGTGTTGCTGCTGCCCCTTCTTCGTGGATTTCCCCAGTGTACATAACAGAACACATACAAAAATATTGTTCCATTGAAAACTTTATAAAATTACCTTTCCAACGGGTGCTCATTCATCTTAATCGGAGCCCAAATGAGGGAGCTATGGCCGTTTTGTTTCCGCTCTTGCATTCTGTCCAGAAAATTTCAAAACGCGCAACCTTCGGTAATTCGGCCATATCCGCTTGTAGGAACCTCCGATTGACTTGATTCTTTGTTCGTTGGAAGCATAACTTCATGGGGCTTCTAAATATCCAAAGATATCCTGTTGTTCTCCCTTGAGGTTGTGCAGAGATTGATGCGAACATAGACTTCTTGCGAATCGATCTGAAGATGTTGACGACCTTGATCTTGTGGTCTTCGGGGCGTTACGTCGCGTCTCCTTCGGCTTTAAGTCATCGCCATTGCTGGACCAGTGAGTAGCATGATGGCAATGGTATGTCTTCTTCATGATTTTGCTTTAGCCAAAGTGACGGGTACTTCTTTCGCAACGTGATTGCTTCCAACATCTATTGCTTGGACAAACAAACCTCCACGAAACATTAGTCTTAAAACTTTAATTGACACATTGACATACCTTGTTTATCATCACTCGTGTAGGCTGTGGACTCAATAGTGGATGATGGGCCACTAACAAAAGTTAGCACCTACCACTAAAGAGTGAATCTTGATGTAGTCATCATCTTGTCGGAGTGGATTGTGAACTTCTCGAACATCTTATGTCTAGCTTTTCACCTACTTTCAAGGACACAAACAAGAAAGCAAGCATATATGCAATAATAGAAATTAGGGTTAGTCAAAGAGATAGATGGATCACCCTAGGGTTCGAGTTGCCAATCCCTGGTAACAGCGCCAGAAAAAGGGGCTTGTTGACGGTGCAAAATCGTGTTGAAGTTCACCGCAAGCGTACGTGTGACTTGGTGTCTTTTTCACCAAGGAGGGTCCTCCCTAGATTTGTCAATCCAAGGGTCGGAAGCAAACTCCCAGGATTCTCCATCTAACCTATCGATCTAACCCAACATGAAGCATTGATTGCATAAGAAGATAAACCTTAAAGATATATGAGTTATAGCATAAGGTTGATCGCATCCATGAACGTCGACAAGGTAAGGAGCAAGCAAGGGAAACTAAGGCTTATCGTCTTCTAGTCGTAGTTCTAGCCAAAAGAGCAAGTGCGACATGCATCTCATCCAAAGCCATCTTTAAACTACTATCCTCCGGTCTGATTCCGAAGACGCCCGCCTTTTGGAGCCACCGTCCTGTCACAACGCACTCCTATTCGTGCGGGTTAGCCTAGGGCGAGTTCGAGAAGAACAAGTTGAAAACACTTGGTCGATCCGGTATGCACCTCTAGCCACCATGACTACAAGAGCACCCCAAGCAATCTATCTATAGAATAGATTGAAGACAAAGCATAGCCAAGCGAGAGCAAAATCATAAAAGGAGGAATCGAGTCGCTAAAAGATCGGATGACATGAAGTACTTTACTCACATAATAAATGCGTTTAGATCATCTCCACCGAGTACATACCATTGATGACCTCAACTAGCTCGGGAACTCCGCCATGGCTCAACCGTGCAAGGCGGCCATGGCGGCTAGGGTAGGCCTAGGCCATCTCCTAGACAACTTCGAGGACTCGCGGCGGCCGTCGTCTGCCTTCGTCGCTCTCTCCTAGGTTTCGCCGAGTTCCTGTGGATGGATATGAATGGGTAACCATCTTGGGGTGCCTAGGGGGGGTGTATTTATGCCCTTGGGGAGCCTTGGGGCATGCTCCACCTTGCCTTGCACGAGATCTTCCTTGGGAAAGAAGCGAACTTGGTTTCCATAAACTCAGCCTCGTCCAGATTTTCCTGATTCGCAGCCCTTCCTTGCCGGCACCATATCTCCCACGTCCGGACTCCAAATAATGCAAATTCGGTGTCCAGGTTGTGTGCCACGAAATTATCTTCAACTTTGATATTCATTGCTTTCCTTGGAAATGAAGATAAGATCCCAAAACAGCCTTGGAAGATAATCTGTCTGATTTCGGACTTGTCTGCGTAGCTGGCATTTTGGGGGCCATATCTTCTAGCTCCTTGACCCGAATTGGGCCTTCCATATGTCCAAATCGAAGCTATCATCGAGGCCCACAACTTTGGTAGTCAAACTTTTACCATTAGAGGCCATTTAAGTCTCCAAATCTGCACCGAAAGATCATGCTGTTCTGGGTTGCGAGAATATCTCTCGGGCTGAGTTGATCTCGTTGGTAGACCTCATAGTCCCCAGAGTTTTACGTGTTGATGCTTCGGTCCTTGGGTCATTTGGAGTCGTGTTCACTTCATGTCTTGACTTGTGACGGGCTTCATGACCTTCTCATAAAGTGCTTGATGAACTTATCCTGAAAGTCTCCTCTTTAACGTTGATTTCCTGCGTAAATAATAAACTCCAAAAACCACATGAAAGTGTGAACTTGTTACATCATTAGTATGCCTAGTGGCGGGTTAGTTATAATTCAAAGCTCAAACCAAAGTGTAACAAGTGTTCTTGGTTGACGGAAATCGACCGTCAACATTCTCGTTTATCTTTTAACCATCCATCGGGTTCTAGCCACATTGGGAAGATACCCCAATTTGATGGAACCGGCTATTCCAAATGGAAGAACTCGATGGAGGAGTATTTGATGGCGGTAAATCCCGCACTATGGACTATTGTGAACAGGGGCATTACATTTCCTAGTGGTGATATGACGCTAATTCAAGATCAAGCCAATGAGATACAAAGAAACTACCAAGCTATTCGCATCATCAAGAGTTCACTCACGTCCGAAGAGTATGACAAGGTGGATGGGTTGAAGTCCGCCAAGGAAATGTGGGACACCTTGTTCATCAACCATTAAGGAACAAAGCAAGTGAGAGAAGGAAGAATTTGTGCCTTAGAAAGTGAGCTCAACTGCTTTGTTATCAAGGAATATGAATCTCCACAAGACATGTACAACCGCTTGAATAAGATCATCAACAAGATCAAGTCGCTTGGAAGCACAAGATGGGGAAGAAGAGAAGTGGTTGATAAGATCCTCTCCACATACATGGCTAGGGATGTGCAACTCCCAACACTCATAAGAGAAAAGAGAGGCTTCAATAAATTCACTCCGGCGGATGTAATTGGAAGAATTGAAGAACATCTTATCACCGTCAAGGAGTCAAAGCTTTCACAAGAGATGTCCAAGATGCATGAGCAACTTGAGAAGAACAAGGGGGTAGCCCTCAAGGCATCTAGCAAGGAGAAGAAATCAAGTTCATCAACCTCCAAGGCCGTGGTCAAGGAAGATAGTGATGAGAACATGACTCCCGAACAAATGGCACTCTTCATTAGAAAGTTCAACAAAGTGATAAAGAAGAGTGGCTTCTTCAACAAGAACAAAGACAAAGACAAGATCAAGACCAAGAGGACTTCCAAGAGGCCATGCTTTGGGTGTGGCAAGGAGGGTCACTTCATTGCGGAGTGCCCCAACATCAAAGTGAGAAGAAGGGACACCAACAAGAATGATAAGAACAAGAAAAAGGAAGTTAGTGAAGCACACTTGGGTGATGAGTGGGATTCAAATGAAGATAGCTCCGACTCTGATGATGAAGTGGGACTTGCCACTATATCCATTGGGCAACCAATCAACAAGTCACCACTCTTTGGAGATCTCACCGATGATGAAGATGACTTCACCCACACATGCCTCATGGCTAGGGGCTCTAAGGTAGACACTCCCACCTTGCCTCTAGATGAAGATAGTGAAAGTGATCTTGAATTTGAAAAAAATGATAAATGGTTTTGGTAAAAAGGCAACTCAGAAAATCATGTTTCTAATGAAAGAAATAGAGAATAGAGATGGGACTCTAGAGGTGCAAGAAGAACTCTTTAGACTTGAGTGAGAGAAAACCATTTCCCTTGAGAATGCCCTTGTAATTGAAAAGAAGGGTTTCAAGGTGCAAGAGGACTTGCTTAAGAAAAAGGAACTAGAAATTCTTAGCCTCAAGAAATTTCAAGCTAAAGAGGAGTTGATAGTAGATGAATAAACTAGGGAATCTTTCCTAGCTAAGGATGCTTGCAATAAACTTGAGGGTGAAAAGCTTGAACTTCAAAAGAGCTTTGAAAGCTTACGGACTAGTCACATAGCACTTGAAGTTCAACTTGACAATCTCAAGAATAGTGCTACAACAACCTCTGATGATGCTCACTCTAACTCTAAAGCTTCAACAAGTAATGGTTGTTCTCAGTGTTATAAAATTGATATAAATGCTTGTGCTACTAACATTGCCGAGATGAATGCTATGAAGAAGAAAATTGCTAGGTTGTCAAATTCCCTCATTGATGAGAAAAAGAAAGAACCAAAGAGAGGTGAGTTTGAGAGCCATACCAAAGGCTTTGGGTCAAGCTACATGAAGAAGTTTGGCTTTGTGGATGGGAATGGTCTAGGTAAGCAAGAACAAGGTACAAAGGACCCCATCCCATTCATCAAGAACAACCACACTCAAGGTGTGGGAACAAAGAATGTGGTGCACGACATGAAGCAATTGGGTGCCAAGAACTATGACAAGCAAGTCAAGTACAACACTCCTATCAAGTTCAAGAGCACTCAAGACATAACACATGCACCACAAACAAAGGCAAAGGCTATTCCAATCAAGTCAAACAAGAAGCCCAAGCCACATGCCTCACAAGATAACTTCTATGCCGATTATGTGTTGACTTGGGACCACAAGGGGAAGGTGGTTGCCAAGTATGTGGGACCCCGCACAAAAGGAACATTGGTCAAAAGGAATGTGTGGGTGCCCAAGGTTCTTGTGACTAACGCTCTAGGACCCTAATCTACTTGGGTACCTAAAACAAAAGCATAATTTTTTTGTAGGCATACTCCTCCGGTGGATCCAAATGGGTGATTAATAGTGGATGCACAAATCATATGACCGGAGAGAAGAAGATGTTTACTTCTTGCGACATGATTGAAAAACCTACGGAAAGAATTGCCTTTGGAGGCAATGGTGGAGGAACGGTTGTTGGTCTTGGTAAAATTGCTATCTCAATCAATCATTCAATTTCTGATGTTTATTTGGTTGAATCTTTGGACTACAATTTGTTGTCTGTTTCACAACTTTGTGAGATGGGCTACAATTATTTGTTCACTAATGAGGGTGTGACCGTCTTTAGAAGTGGCGATGACTCCGTTGCCTTTAAGGGTGAACTCAAGGGAAGACTTTACTTGGTGGATTTCACATCGGATAAAGCCCAACTTGATACATGCTTATTGGCAAAGTCTAGCTTGAGTTGGCTTTGGCATCGCCAGCTAGCTCACGTTGGGATGAACAATCTCAATAAGCTTCTAAAGGGGGAACACATCCTAGGACTAACAAACGTTCATTTTGAGAAAAATAGAATTTGTAGTGCTTGTCAAGCCGGAAAGCAAGTTGGTGCTCCTCACCCCATCAAGAACGTGCTTACCACTACAAGGTCATTGGAACTACTTCACATGGATATCTTTGGCCCCGTGTCATATGTTAGCATTGGGGGAAACAAGTATGGTTTTGTCATTGTTGATGACTACTCTTGGTACACTTGGGTTTTCTTTATGAAAGACAAGAGTGAGGTTCATGAAATATTCAAGAAGTTTGCCACAAGAGCCCAAAATGAGTTTGAAGTGAAGATCAAGAGAGTAAGAAGTGACAATGGTACCGAGTTCTAGAACACCAACATTGAAGAGTATCTTGATGAAGGTCATGAGCTCTCCGTCCCATACACTCCACAACAAAATGGGATAGTGGAGAGGAAGAATAGAACTCTCATTGAAGCCGCAAGAACCATGCTTGATGAGTACAAGACTTCGGATAGTTTTTGGGCGGAAGCAATCAACACGGCTTGTCATGCTATCAACTGATTGTATCTTCACAAGCTTCGTCACAAAACCGCCTATGAACTACTCACCGGTAAAAAGCCTAACATGTCTTACTTTAGAGTTTTTGGTTGTAAGTGCTTCATTCTTAACAAGAAGCCCAAAAGCTCTAAGTTTGCACCTAAAGTTGATGAAGGTATTTTTCTTGGTTATGCCTCAAACGCTCATGGCTATCATGTCCTCAACAAAACCACTGGTTGTGTTGATGTCACGTGTGATGTGACGTTTGATGAATCTAATGGCTCTCAAGTGGAGCAAGTTGATGAATTGTGTGTAGGCAAGGAAATACCTGTAGAAAAGGCTATAAAGAAGATGGCCATTGGAGAAGTCAAGGCTCAAGAAGAAGATGATGAGGGCTGCGAGATCATAGAAGAATCACCAAGTGCAACTCCCGCTGCAAACCCCGGAGAGTCCGGAGAAAAACCCAGAGAATCCGGGAATCCCGGAAACTCCGGAGAAAACTCCGGAAACTTCGGACCCTCTGCTGGTGACTCTCAAGGCAGTCAAGAAAATGAGGATTTGATTCAACAAGTAGCTTCCGACCCACACCCAAGAGTTCGTCAAAGTGTTCAAAGAGATCATCCCATTGACAACATTCTTGGAAGCATCCGTAGAGGGGTAACAACTCGTTCAAGATTAGCAAATTTTTGTGAACATTACTCGTTTGTTTCCATGTTGGAGCCTCTCAGGATTGAAGAAGCACTTGAGGATGCTGATGGGGTGATGGCCATGCAAGAAGAACTCAACAACTTCACTCGGAATGAAGTCTGGTCCTTGGTGGAACGCCCCAAGCAAAATGTGATAGGTACAAAATGGGTTTTCCGCAACAAAGATGAGAATGGCGTGGTGACCAAGACAAAGCAAGATTGGTGGCAAAGGGGTACACTCAAGTAGAAGGCTTGGACTTCGGAGAGACCTATGCACCGGTGGCAAGGCTTGAAGCAATCTGTATACTCTTAGCCTTTGCCACACATCACAACTTAAAAGGATCAAGATGTCGACTAGAGGGGGGTGAATAGTCGTTCCTGAAATTTACAACTTAAAACAAGCTTATCAGATCAAAGTCCGGAGTCTCCGGATATTTTTCCGGATACTCCGAGAAATCCGGAGAATCCGGGAAAATGTCCGGATTGTCCGGGCTTTGTGGTAAAGACTAAAATGCCAGCTCCAAACTAGCTCAAATATAGATCGATGAAAATAGGTTAGTCACTGGAGTGCTAGTAGCCTTTTCCACCTGCAGGAAACAACTCAAACCTCTCCACGGAGTAGATCGGCACCAAACCCTAGAAATAAGCTCAAGCAAGATATGCAATATAACAACAAGAGCAATCAACACAAGAGACACAGGATTTGTTACCGGAGTTCAACCTCACACCTTGAGGTCTACGTCTCCGTTGAGGTACCCATGAAGGGTGGGCTTATGCACCAAGCCACTTCCTCTCTCTAGCGATCAACGGGATCGAGCTAGAGCCACTTACTCATGCAAAGGGTGATACGAACTTCCTTGGGCAGCCACAAATCGATTGGATGCTCCAAGGCACGCCTAGCCGGCTAGGAGCTCAAAGCTCCAAGAGTAACAAACACGAATCGGCCAACCAAGCGATGAACAAGGTGCTCAAGAGATGGGAGTTTAGCTCACAAGCTCTCACACTTTCTCTAGCCTTGAATCCCTCCTTAAATCCCCAACAAATCTTCACCAACCAAGAGCAAAGGGAGTTTAAGAGAGAGGGAGGAAGCTTTGAATGTTAGGCAGTGTAAATGGGCAAGGGGGAGAGAGTGGAGGTAGGTGAGGGGGTATAAATACTCCCTCACCCGAAATAGAGCCGTTGCAGCTCTAAGGGCCGGAGACTCCGGGCAGGGTCCGGAGACTCCGGGAAATCCGGAGACTCCGGGCCAAAGCCCAGAGACTCCGGGCTTCCAGGGGCAGCACCCACTAAGAATATCCCAATGTGTATGTGAGTGCAAGGTGTCTCTCATAGGTTTGGTTAAGTTCTCTAGAGCACCTTTTCAACCCTTGGTAAGCCTTTTCACATCCCTCTTAGTAGTACGGCATTCCTATGACTCAAATTCAAAATATGAAATGAATAAACGTCATGGAATCCTTCTTCAATCAAGACTTCCTTTTTGAATAATTTGTATCATACGCCTTGATGCCATGCTATAATTTTAATACCTGCTCATGTACTCACAAATAGCATTAGCCACTTAAGCTTACGTCATTAACCACCAAAACCCACTTAGGGGGCCAAGATACTCTTCAATCTCCCCCTTTTTGGTGATTGATGACAACAAGCTTAAGTTTTACAAGATAAATATATCAATTAATAAACATGTACATGATACTCCCCCTTAATGTGTGCAATATGAGTTTGAATCTCAAGGACCCTTTTAGGATCAAAAATTTGCACAAGAGTGAAAAAATGAGTGTATCATGTACTCAAGCAGCAGTGGGGTGTTTGTGTTGTGCAACAAATATGTGTGAAATGCTTATGACAGGATATGCACTCAAGAAATGACAGAAAAATGGACTTGACCATAAAGTCTGGAGTCTCCGGGAAAAAGTCCGGAGTCTCCGGGTTTTATGACCATTCTAGAAAGCAGTCAACACAATATTTCTCAATCTAGCGTAAATAGACCTAAAACATCCATAAGCAGTTTTAAAGTTCTAGAGCATCACAAACACACATCCAAAGTCTCAAGCCACATAGTTTTACACAAATGAGAATTAAAGCATTATTACAAGCCATTGTTCCAAATCGACAATAAAACTAAGATACTTCTCCCCCTTTGGCATCAAACGCCAAAAAGGAAGATGGGGCACAGCAGCAAGCTTCATTCTTCATCTTCATCGTCCTCCTCCTCTTCTTCATCCACAAAGCGGCGGGCGCGAACGGGCCTTGGAGAAGAAGCGGACGGCGGTGATTCCTCCTCATCATCAACACCAGCGGCGGTAGCAGCAGCACGGGCGGCATCCATAGCATCCCACTCGGCGAAGGGATCATCAAACTCCAGAAGCTCATGGTAAGCTTCGGTGGGGAGGCCAACATGGGATTTGAGCTCAAGGATGTTGCGGCGATTCTCATTAACTTGAGTAGCCGTATATTTGCACATGGTGAAGATGCTCCTAAGGACCCTTTTGATCATGCTTTTCTTGGTCTTCTTAGGTTGAGAGGGATGAACCGGAGGAGATGCAAGGGGGTCATCATCATGACGAGGAGCGGCACTAGAGGATCCAACATGCTTAGTGCCTTGAGGAGTGCCCTTCTTGGAACGATCACGGAGATGGCGAAGTGGCTCATGAGACACATCCTTTGGAAATTGGGTGTTGGTGACCCGCTCAATCATATACATGAGGTAGGGGGCATAAGGAAGATGCTTCATAGGATCATTCATCGCCCGCCTAAGCTCATTCCATATGAAGTCAAATATGCAAAAACCTTCCTCACCGGGTGCCACACGGTTTAGAAGATTTGGAGCAAAGTAGCGGAGAGCGGTGATGTCACCAACCTTTGGATCAATGGTAGAGCGAAAGAACTGATTGAAGTAGTAGTAATATGGAAGGAGTGTGTCCGCTTTACCAAAGACGGCCATGGCATGACTAGGGAACATGTATGCCAAATCCTTAGGCCGGTACTTGTCCTCATTGTGAATGGGTGTCCTCTTCTCATCATTGGTGCCTAGCCCAAGAAGCCTAGAGAAGGTCAAGTAGTCAATGGAGTACTTGGCCCCTTGGGTTGTCCATGTGATGGTATTCTCTCGAGCATCAAAGTAGTACGAGCAATGAAATTGTGCGAGAATCTCTTTGTTCCAATTGTACCGAAAGCCCATGATGTCATAGAGACCAACTTCTTGACACTTAGCAATGACTTGAGAAAAGGTTGGATTATTGCGCTCCTCATAGTATTTCCAATCAATGTACCTCATCTGCACAATGGGAACCTTATTCTTTTGCCTCATGGTGGGACTCCGAATAACTGTCTCATAGAAATCCCTATGGAAGTCACACCAAAAGCGAGCTTCAAGACCTTCACTCTTAAGATAGCGATACACATTCTCCTTGCGCTGCTCCCTCATGGCCAAGGCATTTTTGGAGTAATCTCTAGTGAGATGCTCCGCAAAGCCGGGAACATGGCCGGGGTCCCTTAGGTTGATAGGAGTGGTCTCGGCGAACATTGGGAGGAAGCGTAGCTATGAGTCTAGGAGGTGTGGATGGGCATATGTGGGTGAAGGGAGTGGGTCGGTCTTTTGGAAGTGGAGGATGTGGGACTGCACAGCTTTGATGGATATATGGAGCTTGGGCCTTCTTCTTGGGATGGGATTTAGATTTAGCGGGGCCCTTCCCATGGCGACGAGGAGGCGCATCCTCATCACTTTGCTCATAGGTCTCATCCTCGACCTCATCATCATCATCATCACTGCCCTCTTGCTCCTCCTCTTCAATTTCTTCCTCATCATCACCACCCTCATAGTAGGAAGGTGGGGGCTGTCCACGGCGAGAGCGGCCTTGACTTGGCTGTGAGCCTCCAAGGCCAAGAGTGTCCTGCACGGCCCTAATAGTGGCGGGGTCGTGCCTATGCTTTGTACGCCGTTGAGAGGCGGCTCCTTCTTCTGGACGCTTGATCTTGACCCTCATGATACTAGAAAAGATATGAATGCATACATGAGAGTTTGGAGCAAGAATAGAACATGGAAGAGGTGCTCAACACTGCATTTATAAGGTTTGGCGGCAAAACCCGGAGTCTTCAGGCTCAAGTCCGGAGTCTCCGGGCTTGACAGCCAAACCCTAAAAGTGCAATGCTGACCAAAACCACCATGGGAAATTGAAACAAACTGAGATCCAAGGTCCTAAGATGGTATCTAGTATTTCTATCCATAAGGAATCAAGAGTTGAAGCCTAAGGAAAGAGATCGGGCTTTGAACGTTTTAGATACCTTTGGGAAGAGGAAAGCCGAGGGAAGAGCTTGAGAATCTTCAATCCAACACGGAGAGAGACTTCTCCACCCTTCAAACCCGCTTGGCCCTCAAATCTCACAACGTTTTGGAGGTGGAAACACAAAATCGCCAAGGGGCGTTTTGGGAAGGAGAAGGGCGGCGGCCTGCGGTGGAAGAAGGTCTGGGAGGCAGTAGAAGTGAAAACCTAGGGTTTTTACTGCGGGTGAAAGGATTTATATAGGGTCGGTTTAAGACCCGGAGTCTCCGGGACCAAAGGTCCGGAGTCTCCGGACACCCCGGATTCTCCGGACAAAAGTCCGGAGTCTCCGCTCCCCCTGGCTGCTGGACAAAAGATTTTCAAGGAATTGATAAGAGATAGATTTGGATGACCTTTTATGCAAAAAAAATGTGACTTGAGTAGATACAACACTTGAGGCTAGCCACAAACATACAATGAGAACAATAGCCCAAGTGTTGCACTTTTAGATAAAGATCCAAACATTTTCATAAATAAATTCACAAGTTTTGATTTTCAAATCATTTTCACAAATCTATCCAATGTCAATCAAACGTGTGCATGATCTCAAGCCAAGTTACGAGAATCCAAGATATTTAGTTCACTCCTCAAAGCACAAAACCTTAGTTCATCAAGAGGCTTTGTGAAGATATCGGCTAGTTGCTTATCGGTGCTCACATGACTTAAAGTGATATCTCCTTTGGCTTCGTGGTCTCTCAAGAAATGGTGTCTTATGTCTATATGCTTTGTTCTTGAGTGGTTTACGGGGTTGTTAGCTAGCTTGATGGCACTCTCATTGTCACACAAGAGTGGCACCTTGCTAAACTCACAACCAAAGTCTCTCAAAGTGAACCTCATCCAAAGCAGTTGAGCACAACAAGAGCCGGCTGCAACATACTCGGCCTCGGCGGTGGACAAGGCAATGGAATTTTGTTTCTTGGAACTCCATGACACCAAGAACCTACCAAGAAATTGACAAGTCCCGGATGTACTCTTTCTATCTACCTTGCAACCGGCATAATCCGAATCGGAGTAGCCAAGTAGATTGAAAGTGGAGCCCTTAGGATACCATAAACCAAGGTTAGGAGTGTGTACTAAGTATCTAAAGATTCTCTTAACGGCCACAAGGTGACACTCCTTAGGATTAGCTTGAAATCTTGCACACATGCACACACTAAGCATAATATCGGGCCTAGATGCACAAAGGTAAAGCAAAGATCCAATCATGGAGCGATATACCTTTTGATCGACGCTTTTACCATCTTTATTCAAGTCAAGATGCCCATTTGATGGCATGGGTGTCTTAGCGGCCTTGGCATCCTTCATCTCAAACCTCTTAAGCATGTCTTGAGTGTACTTGGTTTGACATATGAAGGTGCCTTCCTTGAGTTGCTTGATTTGAAATCCAAGAAAGAACTTCAACTCACCCATCATGGACATCTCGAATCTTTTAGTCATGATCCTGCTAAACTCATCAACCCAAATTTGATTAGTAGAACCAAATATAATGTCATCGACATATATTTGGCACACAAAAATATCATTTCCATCTTTACGAGTGAAGAGAGTAGGATCGGCTTTTCCTATCTTAAAGCCTTTTTTAAGAGAAACTCCTTAAGGCATTCATACCATGCTCTAGGTGCTTGCTTAAGCCCATAGAGCGCCTTATGGAGCTTGTAGACGTGGTCGGGAAAGTTGGGATCTTCAAATCCGGGTGGTTGCTCAACATAGACTTCTTCGGAGATTGGGCCATTCAAGAAATCACTTTTGACATCCATTTGATGTAGCTTGAAGTTGTGATGGGTAGCATAGGCCAATAATATGTGAATAGCTTCAAGCCTTGCCACCGGTACATAGGTCTCTCCGAAGTCCAAGCCTTCAACTTGCGTATAGCCTTTAGCAACCAATCTTGACTTGTTGTTTGTCACCACGCCATTCTCATCTTGCTTGTTGCAGTACACCCATCTTGTTCCAATGACATTTTGCTTGGGGCGTTCCACCAAGGACCAGACTTCATTCCGAGTGAAGTTGTTCAACTCTTGTTGCATGGAGATCACCCAATCCGCATCTTGGAGAGCTTCTTCTGTGCTAAGGGGTTCAAGCATGGAAACAAACGAGTAATGTTCACAAAAAGTTGCTAATCTTGAACGAGTTGTTACCCCTTTTCTTATGCTTCCAAGGATGTTGTCGATGGGGTGATCTCTTTGAACATTTTGTCGAACTCTTGGATGTGGATCAGAGGCTTCTTCTTGAATAGGGTCTGCATTTTCTTGACTGCCTTGCACACCATGGTCAGAGGGTCCGGAGTCTCCGGGGATTTCTTCGGAGTCTCCGGGATGTCCGGAGTCTCCGGAAATTTCCCCGGACTCTCCGAGTCTCGCAGCAGAAGTCATAAATGGTGTGTCACCAAATGCATCGCAGTCATCTTCATCTTCTTGAGGCTTGATTTCTCCAATTCCCATCTTCTTGATAGCCTCTGTAGAAGATACTTCCTTGCCTACACACACGTCATTAACTTGCTCCAATTGAGAGCCGTTAGATTCATCAAATGTCACGTCACACGCTACATCAACACAACCGGTGGTTTTGTTGAGGACACGATAGCCGTGAGCATTTGAGGCGTAACCAAGAAAGATACCTTCATCAACTTTAGGTGCAAACTTAGAGCTTTTGGGCTTCTTGTTGAGAATGAAGCACTTACATCCAAAAACTCTAAAGTAAGACACGTTAGGCTTTTTACCAGTTAGTAGCTCATAGGCGGTCTTGCGTCGAAGCTTGTGAAGATACAATCGGTTGATAGCATGACAAGCCGTGTTGACCGCTTCCGCCCAAAAGCTATCCGAAGTCTTGTACTCATCAAGCATTGTTCTTGCGGCTTCAATGAGAGTCCTATTCTTCCTCTCCACAATTCCATTTTGTTGTGGAGTGTAGGGCACGGACAACTCATGACCAATGCCTTCTTGATCAAGATACTCTTCAATGTTGGTGTTCCTAAACTCGGTGCCATTGTCACTTCTTACTCTCTTGATCTTCACATCAAACTCATTTTGGGCTCTTGTGGCAAACTTCTTGAATATCTCATGAACTTTGCTCTTGTCCTTCATAAAGAATACCCATGTATACCGAGAGTAATCATCAACAATGACAAAACCATACTTACTCCCCCCAATACTAACATAGGCCACCGGACCAAAGATATTCATATGAAGTAGTTCCAATGGTCTTGTAGTAGTGAGCACATTCTTGGAGGGGTGAGGTGCACCAACTTGCTTTCCAGCTTGACAAGCACTACAAATTCTATTTTTCTCAAAATGAACGTTTGTTAGTCCTAGGATATGTTCCCCCTTTAGAAGCTTATTGAGATTATTCATCCCAACGTGAGCTAGCCGGCGATGCCAAAGCCAACTCAAGCTAGACTTTGCTAACAAGCATGTATCAAGTTGGGCTTTCTCCGATGAAAAATTCACCAAATAGAGCCTTCCCTTGAGTTCACCCTTGAAAGCAACAGAGTCATCGCCCCTTCTAAACACGGTCACACCCTCATTGGTGAATAAGCAATTGTAGCCCATCTCACAAAGTTGTGAAACGGACAACAAATTGTAGTCCAAAGATTCAACCAAATAAACATCGGAAATTGAATGAGAGGTTGAGATAGCAATTTTACCAAGACCGATAACGGTTCCACCACTGTTACCACCAAATGCAATATTTTCGGTGGGGTTGTCAATCATATCAAAAGATATGAACATACTCTTCTCCCCGGTCATATGATTTGTGCATCCACTATCAATCACCCATTTGGATCCACCGGAGGAATAAGCCTACAAAACAAATTAGGCTTGGTTCTTAGGTACCCAATGAGAGTTGGGTCCTTTTACGTTAGTCACAAGAACTTTGGGCACCCACACATTCCTTTTGATCATAGAACCTTGTGTGCGGGGTCCCACATACTTGGCCACCACCTTACCCTTGTGGTTCCAAGTCAACACATAATCGGCATAAAAGTTTTCTTGTGAGGCATATGCCTTGAGCTTCTTGATTTGCTTGGCTTTGGTCTTGACTTGTGGTTCATTGGATGTGCCATTGGAGCTCTTGAACTTGATAGAAGTGTTGATCCTAGGTTGTTTGCCTTCAACCCTAGCACCCAATTGCTTCATCCCATGCACCACATTTCTTGTTCCTACACCTCTTGTGTGGTTGTTCTTGATGAATGGGATGGGATCTTTGGAGCCTTGCTCATTCTTACCTAGCCCTTTCCCATTCTCAAAGCCAAACTTCTTCATGTAGGATGATCCAAAGCCCTTGGTATGGTTCTCAAACTCTCCTCTCTTAGGCTCCTTCTTCTTTTCCTCAACAAGAGAGTTTGACAACCGAGAAATTTCTTTCTTCATTGCATTCATCTCGGCAATATTAGTGGCATAAGCATTTATATCAAGTTTATAGCATCTAGAACAACCATTGCTTGTTGAAGCATTAGAGTTAGAGGTAGCATCATTAGAGGTTTTAGCACTATTCTTGAGATTGTCAAGTTGAACCTCAATTGCAATGTGACTAACTTTCAAGCGTTTTAGGCTCTCTTGAAGTTCAACATTTTCATTCTCAAGTTTAGAGCAAGCATCCTTAGCTAGAAAAGACTCCCTAGCTAAGTCATCTATTATAACGGCCTCTTTAGCTTGAGAGTTCTTGAGGCTAAGAGTTTCTTCCTTTTTTTCTTTGAGCAAGCCCTCTTGCACCTTGAAACCCTTCTTTTCAATTACAAGGGCATTCTCAAGGGCAATGGTTTTCTCTCGCTTAAGTCTAAAGAGCTATTCTTGCACCTCAAGAGTCTCATCTCTATTCTTTATTTCATTTAGAAGGTTCATGATTCTCTTAGTTGCTTTCTTGCCAAATCTAGTGATCATTCTTTCAAATTCATCATCACTATCAACATCAACATCAACATCTAGGGGAGAAGGTTTAGAGTCTACCTTAGTGCCCCTAGCCATGAGGCATGTGTGGGTAAAGTCATCTTCATCATCGGTGAGATCCCCAAAGAGAGATGGTTTGTCAATGGGTTGAGCAATGGATATTGTAGCAAGCCCCGCTTCATCTTCGGAGTCGGAGCTATCATCATTTGAATCCCATTCTTCACCCAAATGAGCTTCACCAACTTCCTTCTTCTTATTCTTGTCATATTTGTTGGTGTCTCTTCTTCTCACTTTGATGTTGGGGCATTCCGCAATGAAATGACCCTCCTTGCCACACCCAAAACATGGCCTCTTGGATGTTCTCTTGGTCTTGATCTTGTCCTTGTCTTTGTTCTTGTTGAAGAAGCCACCCTTCTTCATCACCTTAGTGAACCTCTTCACAAATAGAGCCATTTGCTCGGGAGTCAAGATGTCATCACTATCTTCATCACTATCTTCTTTGACCACGGTCTTGGAAGATGATGAGCTTGTCTTCTTCTCTTTGTCTTTGCTTGAGGCCTTGAGAGCTACTCCCTTGTTCTTCTCAATTTGCTCATGCATCTTGGACATTTCTTGTGAGAGTTTTGACTCCTTGACGGTGATAAGATGCTCTTCAATTCTACCAATCACATCCGCCGGAGTGAACTTCTTGAATCCTCTCTTCTCTCTAATAAGTGTAGGGAGTTGAACATCCCTAGCCATGTAAGCGGAGAGGATCTTGTCAACGACTTCTTTTCTTCCCCATCTTGTGCTTCCAAGAGACTTGATCTTGTTGATGATCTTGTTCAAGCGGTTGTACATATCTTGTGGGGATTCATCTTCTTTGATGACGAAGCGGTTGAGCTCACTCTCAAGAGCTTGAATTCTTCCTTCTCTTACTTGCCTTGTTCCTTCATGGTTGATGAAGAGAGTGTCCCACACATCTTTGGCGGACTTTAACCTATCAACCTTGTCATACTCTTCGGCGGTGAGAGAGCTCTTGATAATGCGAATGGCTTGATAGTTGCGTTGAATTTCATTCGCTTGAGCTTGTGTCAACGTAGCATCTCCACTAGGAAAGATAATTCCCCTGTTCACAACACTCCAAAGTGCGGGGTTTACCGCCATCAAATACTCCTCCATCGAGTTCTTCCACTTGGAATAGCCGGTTCCATCAAATTGGGGTATCTTTCCAATGTGGTGGGAACTCGATGGTTTGTCAAAAATTAAGTTGGAGTAATCGTAAGGGATTCTAGAAAACTCCCTTCCCGAAGGCCGACGAGTGGAGCGGTTTGATCTTGCATCGTCGAAGTCCTCATCACTTGATGAAGATGATCCACCATCTTCATTTCTTGGATGATGACTTGTGCTTGCTCCACCGGCACCTCCCGCAGCACCCGTAGGACCCTTGGGTGTGTTCACGAGGGGTTGATTCCCACGGGGGTTGGTCAAGTCACCATCGGGCGGTGTTGCTTGATTAGTAGGGGTCGACATCTCTTCTTCTCCAAGCGGTTAAGCTTCAAACGGAGCAACCGGCTCTGATACCAATTAAAAGGATCAAGATGTCGACTAGAGGGGGGGTGAATAGTCGTTCCTGAAATTTACAACTTAAAACAAGCTTATCAGATCAAAGTCCGGAGTCTCCGGATATTTTTCCGGATACTCCGGGAAATCCGGAGAATCCGGGAAAATGTCCGGATTGTCCGGGCTTTGTGGTAAAGACTAAAACGCCAGCTCCAAACTAGCTCAAATATAGATCGATGAAAATAGGTTAGTCACTGGAGTGCTAGAAGCCTTTTCCACCTGCAGGAAACAACTCAAACCTCTCCACGGAGTAGATCGGCACCAAACCCTAGAAATAAGCTCAAGCAAGATATGCAATATAACAACAAGAGCAATCAACACAAGAGACACAGGATTTGTTACCGGAGTTCAACCTCACACCTTGAGGTCTACGTCTCCGTTGAGGTACCCACGAAGGGTGGGCTTATGCACCAAGCCACTTCCTCTCTCTAGCGATCAACGTGATCGAGCTAGAGCCACTTACTCATGCAAAGGGTGATACAAACTTCCTTGGGCAGCCACAAATCGATTGGATGCTCCAAGGCACGCCTAGCCGGCTAGGAGCTCAAAGCTCCAAGAGTAACAAACGCGAATCGGCCAACCAAGCGATGAACAAGGTGCTCAAGAGATGGGAGTTTAGCTCACAAGCTCTCACACTTTCTCTAGCCTTGAATCCCTCCTTAAATCCCCAACAAATCTTCACCAACCAAGAGCAAAGGGAGTTTAAGAGAGAGGGAGGAAGCTTTGAATGTTAGGAAGTGTAAATGGGCAAGGGGGAGAGAGTGGAGGTAGGTGAGGGGGTATAAATACTCCCTCACCCGAAATAGAGCCGTTGCAGCTCTAAGGGCTGGAGACTCCGGGCAGGGTCCGGAGACTCCGGGAAATCCGGAGACTCCGAGCCAAAGCCCAGAGACTCCGGGCTTCCAGGGGCAGCACCCACTAAGAATATCCCAATGTGTATGTGAGTGCAAGGTGTCTCTCATAGGTTTGGTTAAGTTCTCTAGAGCACCTTTTCAACCCTTGGTAAGCCTTTTCACATCCCTCTTAGTAGTACGGCATTCCTATGACTCAAATTCAAAATATGAAATGAATAAACATCAAGGAATCCTTCTTCAATCAAGACTTCCTTTTTGAATAATTTGTATCATACGCCTTGATGCCATGCTATAATTTTAATACCTGCTCATGTACTCACAAATAGCATTAGCCACTTAAGCTTACGTCATTAACCACCAAAACCCACTTAGGAGGCCAAGATACTCTTCACAACTTCAAGTTACATCAAATGGATGTCAAGAGTGCTTTCTTGAATGGCCCAATCTCCAAAGAAGTCTATGTTGAACAACCACCGGGCTTTGAAGATCCTCAATTCCCAAGCCACGTCTACAAGCTCCATAAGGCGCTCTATGGGCTCAAGCAAGCCCCACGAGCATGGTATGAATGCCTTAAGGAATTTCTCTTAAAGAAAGGCTTTGAAATAGGCAAAGCCGATCCTACTCTCTTCACTCGTAAACAAGGCAATGATTTGTTTGTGTTCCAAATATATGTCGATGACATTATATTTGGTTCTACTAACCAAGTTTTAGTTGATGAGTTTAGTAGGATTATGACCAAAAGATTTGAGATGTCTATGATGGGAGAGTTGAAGTTCTTTCTTGGATTTCAAATCAAGCAACTCAAAGAAGACACCTTCATAAGTCAAACCAAGTACACTAATGATATGCTCAAAAAGTTTGATATGAACAATGCCAAGCCCATCAAAACACCTATGTCATTTAATGGACATCTTGATCTAAATGAAGAAGGTAAAAGTATCGACCAAAAGGTATATCGCTCCATGATTGGATCTCTACTCTACCTTTGTGCATCTAGGCCCGATATCATGCTTAATGTGTGCATGTGTGCAAGGTTTCAAGCTAATCCTAAGGAGTGTCATCTAATGGACGTTAAGAGAATCTTTAGATACTTGGTTCATACTCCTAACCTTGGTTTGTGGTATCTTAAGGGCTCCACTTTTGATCTACTTGGCTATTCCGATTCGGATATGCCGGTTGCAAAGTAGATAGGAATAGTACATCCGGGACTTGCCAATTCCTTGGAAGGTCCTTGGTGTCTTGGAGTTCCAAGAAACAAAACTTTGTTGCCCTTTCCACCACCGAGGCCGAGTATGTTGCAGCCGGCGCTTGTTGTGCTCAACTACTTTGGATGAGGCTCATTTTGAGAGACTTTAGTTGTAAGTTTAGCAAGGTGCTACTCTTGTGTGACAATGAAAGTGCCATCAAGCTAGCTAACAACCTCGTAAACCACTCAAGAACAAAGCACATAGACATAAGACACCATTTCTTGAGAGACCACGAAGCCAAAGGAGATATTGCTTTGAGTCATGTGAACACTGATAAGCAACTAGCCGATATCTTCACAAAGCCTCTTGATGAACTAAGGTTTTGTGCTTTGAGGAGTGAGCTAAATATCTTAGATTCTCGTAACTTGGCTTGAGATCATGCACATATTTGAGTGACCTAGAATAGGCTTTTGAAAAGGAAAAGATTTGCAAAAACTTGTGTTCTTTTGTTTTGAAATATTTGGATCTTATTTTGGTACAACACTTGGACTATTGTTCTCATTGCTTGATTGTGGCTAGTCTCAAGTTGATACTACTCAGGCTAACATATATTACATGTATAGTCATCCAAATCTATCCCAAATCAAATTCATTGCAAATCTTCTCGCTGGGTCTCAGGGGGGGCGGAAACTCCGGAATTTTTTCGGAAAGTCCAGGTTTCCCGGAATGTCCAGGTCTGGCTTGGATACTCCGGACCATTAGGGTATAAATACCCTTTCACCACGGTTATTTATCCTTTTATCTTCTTACCGCGTTGACCAGCCGCCTCCCTCTCTCCCGTCGCTCTCCCCTCTCCCACCATCGCCCTATAGGCGATTTTCAAATCCAACCGGCCAAATCGAGTGAGAGTAAGGGATTGAAGGCTCCAAGGGGTGGAGAACAAGGATCTACACTGCATTTGAAGATTTGAAGCTTCTCCCTTTCTCTCCCCTAAGGTATCCCATGAAGACCTAACCCGATATATCTCCCTACTCGTTTTCTTTCATTATCCTCTTAGGGAATAGTTGGAATAGGCTCTATAGACTCAGGATCTGCAATATCTCTAGTTTTCCATGGTAGATTTGTGCGGCATTGCAGTTTAGGGTTTCGACTGTGAAACTCGGAAACTCCGGAGATCTCAACCTGGAATCTCCGGACTCCCCGGAGTTTCCGGACTTTTTCCCAGAGTCTCCAGGATTCACACTGAAACCACAATTTGCAGTGCTTTGCATCTCTTCCATTTCAATTCTCTCATGTCCATATCCTTCTATATCATCAGATCATGAGGGTGAAAGTGAAGCGCGACACAGGTGAACCCACCGCTCAAAGGCGGACAAAGGCAAGGCATGACCACGCTTCTCTAAGGGTCGTGCAAGAGACTTTGGGACAAGAGTCCTCTCAGCGCAGTGCCAGGCCAAGAAGGGGTGATCCCCCTCCTACCTATGCTGAGGGCAGTGAAGAAGAGGAAGAGATTGAGGAGGAAGATGGGGCTGAAAGTGATGATGATGAGGTTGGGGATGACACGTATGAGCAGCCCCTCGAGCCACCTCGTCGCCATGGAAAGGGGCCTGCAAATGAGAAACCTCGCTACAAACCTCATCCCAAGAAGAGCCACAAAGCCCCTTACATCCAACAAAGCAAACCGGCTGAGTGTCCACCTCCAAAGCACAAGCAAGGCATAGCAGCCCACATCTGCCCTAACACACCTCCAAGGCTTATCCCCACTCTCCCACAAAACGTCCAAGTGGTGAAGACTCCCATAAATCTCAGAGAGCCCATGTCTGTCCTTGGATTTGCTGAGCACATGTTTCGTGACTACTCAAAGAATGCTCTTGCAGTTAGAGAGCAAAGGGAAGACAATGTCTATCACTATCTCAAGGGTGAAGGGCTAGAGGCAAGGTTTTGATGTGATTTCCATAGAGACTTCTACCAAACCGTCTGAGAGACATGGGTACCCATGGGTCCCCACCGACCAGGGTCCCAGAGGTCCCTGCCACGTGGACCCGACCTGATAGAAGCCCCACCGACCTGCAAGTGGGCCCGGAGACCTTATCCGCGACCCCAGCGACCTTGGAAGACCCCAGAAGACCTTATCCAGATCCCGGAGGACCCGCCGGGCTTGTGGTGCAAGATTCTCCCCCAGGTCGCGGCTCGGCACCGCCAGTAGGTCCGCAGATCATGGGATTCACCCTGTAATCACGGAAGATGACCTTCCAAACTTGTAACCGACCCAGATGAGGGTCCACCGACCTCGAATGGAAGCCCTAGCCCGTTGACCATATAAGGCGGCCTAGAGCTCCATTCGAGGGGACTCCCCGATTCGCGCATAATTCCACCGCATACTGGACGTAGGGTTTTACTCTCCGGAGGCCTGAACTAGTATAAATCCTCGTGTCTTTAGCCATTCTCGTCGTATTTCGAGTTCCTCCTGCGAACTACCACCTACGCTCTTAGTTCCCAATTCCCTCCATTAACCTACAACCGCTTGGGTAGCCCCCTTGCGGATCTGTCCAGGTCACACCCCCTGACAGTTGGCGCGCCAGGTAGGGGAGATCTGCTTTGGTTCCTTCACGGTGACCACAACCATATCGGCGGCCGCGACCTCCCCGGCGACCGCTGTGAAGATTCCGACGGCACCCGTCACCGTCCCTGTTTCTGATCTGGCGTCGAAGACCCACCCGCCCAAACCCTATGACATTGTTCAAGGAATGGAGCACGTCATCGACATGATGGAGGAGACTCTCCAGATCTGCGAAAGAGCCCAACGCTCAACGCAGACCGCGTCGCGCCGCAAGACCTTCCCCTTCGGCCTGCGACCATCCAGCAACGCTTACACACATCAGGCGACCAAGTCCTCCCAGATCCAATCTGGGTGGCAGGAGTCATCTGGCGACCTCAAGCCCGAGCTCCGCGCCCGCCGCGATCCGCTCGACGCCACGACGAACGCCTGCGTCGACGCCTCGGCAGTCATGGTTGCCGAAGCTGCGAAGGTCGCCTCGAGCGACCTCACCGTCCCAGAGCAAAAGCGCACTGACACCGCCCTCGACGCCGTACCAGCGACAAAGAAGGTCTGCCTCGGCCTTGCCGACCCAGAGAAGATGGTGGTCATCGGCGACAACCTCGGGGAGAAATAGGAACTCGCGCTCACCAGTTTCCTCCGGGACAACGCCGACATATTCGCATGGACCCCATCGGACATGTCGAGTGTTCCAAGAGAGCTGGCTGAGCACTCCTTGGATGTAAGCAAGACGGCCAAGCCTGTCAAGCAGAAGCTGCGTCGCTTTGCGAAGGATCGCAAGGAGGTCATTAGGGTAGAGATAATAAAGCTCCTAGCTGCCGGATTTATCCGTGAGTGTAAAAATCCAGTTTGGCTCGCCAACCCGGTGCTTGTACCCAAGAAAACCGGTCAATGGAGAATGTGTATCGACTACACCAATCTCAACAGGCACTGCCCTAAAGACCCCTTCCCTCTTCCGCGCATCGACCAGGTCGTTGACTCTACAGCCGGAAGCGTCCTGCTATGCTTCCTCGACTGCTACTCAGGGTATCACCAGATAGCCCTGAAGGTCTCTGATCAAGACAAAATGGCATTCATAACACTGCACGGCATCTACTGCTACACAGCCATGATGTTCGGCCTCAAGAACGCTGGAGCGACCTACCAGAAGGCCATCCAGAAGTGCTTGGAGTCCCAGATCGGCAAAAACGTCGAAGCATACGTCGACGACGTAGTTGTCAAGACCACGGTGGAGGACAATCTCATCGCTGACCTCGCCCAGACCTTCGCCAACCTCCGGCGCTACCGCTGGAAGCTCAATCCGGAGAAGTGCGTCTTCGGCGTTCCATCTGGCAAGCTCCTAGGCTTCATGGCAGCCACCATGGCATCGAGGCAAACCCTACCAAGGTCGACGCCATCCGCAGGATGAAGAGACCAACCGGGAAGAAAGACGTCATGAAGCTTACCGGCATGATGGCCGCGCTAGGTCGCTTCATCAGCAAACTCGAGGAGAAAGGCCTGCCCTTCTTCAAGTTGCTGAAAAAGTCAGACAAATTCGTGTGGACAGATGAGGTGGACCAGGCGCTAGAAGAGCAGAAGACCTTCCTCACAATGCCTCCAGTCATGGTGCCCCCGGCGCCAAAAGAGACCTTGCTGCTGTACATCTCCGCGTCCACCCAGGTGGTCAGCGCGGTCCTGGTGGCGGAGCGACCTGAAGAAGGTCAACCTTACCTCGTCCAGCAACCTATCTACTACGTCAGCGAGGTCCTCTCCGATAGCAAGATCAGGTACTCGCAACCTCAGAAGATGCTGTACGCCCTCCTCGTCACCTCGCGCAAGCTCCGGCACTATTTCCAATCGCACAAGATCAAGGTCGTGTCAAGATTCCCCTTGGGAGAAATCCTACGCAGCCGCGACACCACAGGATGCATCGTCAAGTGGTCGGTCGAGCTAGGCGAGTTCAAGCTTGAGTTCTGTCCTCGACAGGCCATCAAGTCCCAGATCCTCGCAGATTTCGTCAGCAACCCCCACCGACGGAGAAGCCGGAGCACTGGAAGATGTACTTCGATGATTCCCTGAACCTCGAAGGAGCGGGTGCGGGTGTACTCTTCATCTCCCCTCAGGGCGATCACCTGAAGTACGTCCTACAGATCCACTACAAGGCGTCCAACAATGGCGCCGAGTACGAGGCCTTGATCCACGGACTGCGCATCGCTGTCTCCCAGGGAATCAAGCGGCTCATTGCCTACGACGACTCCAAGGTCGTCATCGACCAGGTCAACAAGGCGTGCGACATCAAGAAGGACTCCATGAATGCCTACTGCGCCGAGGTACGGAAGCTCGAAGCCCACTTCGAGGGCCTGGAATTCCACCACGTCTGCCGCGACAACAACGTAGCGGCCGACGTCCTTTCCAAGCTGGGCTCCAAGCACGCGCTGGTTCCGGCCGGCGTGTTCGTCCAAAATCTGCGCAAGCCTTCCATCAGGCTCCTCAGCGACCCAGAGACGTCGTCTGGCGACGTGCCCACCCCAGGCGTTCGCGATGTCCTTATGGCAGAAGCCGAAGATGACTGGCACCTCGACTTCATCTCCTATATCTTGGAGCAGCGAGTCCCTGAGGACAAGGTCGAACGGGAGAAGATCGTCAGGCGTAGTGCCAACTACGTCGTCATCGGCACGGAGCTATATCGGAGGTCCACCTCCAATGGCGTACTGATGAAGTGCATCCTCAGGTCTGAGGGTCTCCAGCTCCTGTAGGAAATTCATGGTGGAGAATGCGGCAATCATGCAGCCTCCGCCAATCTGGTGGGAAAGGCCTTCAGGTCGGGCTTCTACTGGTCTATCGCTCTGGCCGACGCTCAAGACCTAGTCCGGCGATGCAAAGGGTGTCAGTTCTTCGCCAAGCAACAGCACGAACCAGCGCAGGCCCTGAGGACAATCCCTCCATCCTGGCCCTTCGCCATATGGGGCCTGGACTCAGTGGGACCCTTCAGGACGGCTCCTGGTGGCTACAGGCACATCTTGGTGGCAGTGGACAAATTCACTAAGTGGATCGAGGTTCGAGCCGTCGCCACCGTTACGTCGAAGGAGGCGGCAAAGTTCATCGAAGACATCACCCACCGCTTCGGAGTCCCCAACAGAATCGTCACCGACCTAGGCACGGCCTTCACAGGATCCGACTTCTGGGACTTTTGCCAAGACAGCCTCATCGACGTCTACTACTCCTCGGTGGCGCACCCACGCTGCAACAGCCAGGTCGAGCGCGCAAACGGCATGGTGCTCCAAGCAATCAAGGACCGCATCTTCGACGACGCCTCCCAATACGCCACCAGGTGGCTAGCAGAGCTACCGCACGTGATCTGGGGTCTCTGGACCCAGGTCAGTTCTGCCACAGGTTATTCACCATTCTTCCTGGTGTACGGGTCGGAGGCCGTCCTCCCTACCGACCTAGCTTTTGGTGCCCCTCGCATCCAACATTACGAAGAAGGGACAGCCGAGGAGACGCGCAAGGTCGACCTCGACAGCATTGAGGAACACCGTGTGGCGGCACTGATACGGCACACGCGCCACGACCAGCAGATACGTCGCTACCACGATCGGAACATGCGTGAACGATCCTTCAACGTGGGCGACCTAGTCTTGCGGCGCATCCAAGACACCAAGGGCATGCATAAGCTCTCCACGCCCTGAGAAGGTCCCTTCATCGTGACGGAAGTCGTTGGACCAGCGACCTACCGCCTCCAGTGGGCCGATGGCCAAGGCATCCCGAACGTCTGGAACATCGAGCACCTGCGTCGCTTCTATCCTTAGAAGATCTGTACCAAAATAAAAGCTATGTACTCTCCTCTCTTTGTAATTTCCATTTAATAAAGAAAGAGATTCCTTTCAGCAGCTCCTCTGTCGACCTGCATTTTGGGTCTCCCTTTTACTTTCTGTTGTTTTCACCCTTCCCCCTCGAAACGCTCGGGGGCTTGGTCTTGGTTAGGCCCCGAAGCGCTCGGGGGCTTGGCCTTGCCAACCTAAGGGTCTCACGACCTGAAGGGGTTTTCACATGTCTTATGCTTATGCGCATCCCTCACATGTTTGGCTGTTACTTTCTTTATGAACGTTAAGTCGCTAGGTTGCGAGACCTAGGGTCCACGACCCCCCTCCGCGCGCCGGCTGTGCCTAAGCCTCCACGCTGAGCTGCACAGTCGGTAAGCCGTTCCTCCACTGAGTTGGGTTAGCGGAGGGCGCACCTCGCGATCTAGTTATTTTCGAGCTTACATAACGATTGTTCTTGCTAATCAAGTGATGCGCACATTCTATATAGTTTGCAAAAGCTCTATTACGGCAAAAGTTTGTTTACATTGCTAGGCCCCCGACCTAACTTACATCTACAAAATGATACAGCTCGACCTTTCACTTTCAGAAGTCGAACTTGTTGATGACCTCCTCTGCGGCAGCCACGATGTCCTCGCGCCTCACCAAGCCAGATAGGTCGACGTCCTCCGCGACCTTCTGCAGATCGAACGGCGCTGATACATTGGGCGATGCCGGGTCGCAGAAGAGGGCGAGGAAGGCCCCTCCTAAGCCCTGCAAGCCCGGGTTAAGGTCGGCGACCAAGTAAGTCACGGGACCTATATCCATTCTTGTTTTGTACATCAAATTCTCTGCTGCTTCTGATCAGTTAAGGTCGCTGCTTGTTCGCAGGGCGACTCCGGCCACGTCGGAGAGCGCCAAGAATGCCTCAGGCCAAGAGGCGTTCGGGCGTAAGGGGAAAGAGGCGCCGGTGGAGCAGTCGCCGGCAGTCTTGACGGCTGATGTCACGAGCTCGGCCGCCGGGGCCGGGGCAGCGGCGGAGAAGGACGGGGCCAGCGCTGCTCCAACCGCGAGGGGTGAGTAGGACGACCTCTGTATGGCGGACCCGTAGCCGACGATGGACCCGCAGACCGCAGAGGTGGGCGGTGCCAACGTCGAGGACGACGAACATCGGTGCCTGTACGTCGGGACCCCATGGGAAGACGACATCATCGCCGACCGCCGCGACATCGACGACTTTAAGGAGGCGTCGCGCACAATCGCGCGGACAATCGCGGTAAGGACTTGGGCCTTGATACTTCAATCCTTGTCGTTGACCTCGAGCGTCTTGTGAGGTCTCAAATCGAAATCTGTTTTTTGTTGTTGCAGTCGCTTGCCGCACGAGCTCAGGCTCGGGCGGGCCTAGTGAGGGAGGCGGCCAATGCCCACGCGGAGGCTGCCACGGCCCGAGAGGCCACTTTGCAGGCCAAGGTCGTGGCCGCGCAGGAGATCCAGCGCGTGAAGGAGGCCATGGCTCGCCAGGCGGAGAAGGAGGTGGCCTCCTTGAAGAGGAAGCTGGAGGTCGCCGAACGGAAGGCGAAGGATGCGGCTGACGACCTCCAAGCCGTAGTAGAGGGTAAGTTTGCTAGGTCGCCAAAGATTGACTCTATGTGTCCCTTGGGTCTTTTTCTGACTTCCCGACCTTGAATGAGTTCAGGTGCCAAGGAGGCCGAGGACGCCCTGAAGAAGGAGCTTGCAGAAACCAAGGATCAAGTAAAGATCCTTATGGAGAGGACCACGGAGATCCAGCAAGGTCAGTAGTTCTTTCGCCGCAGCGGTGTGTTTTGACTTGCCGCCGTTAATCCGGTGAAATAACAGGTCTCTCCCAATTGATAATGCAGGTCTGGGGAAAGGGCTCGCCGACCTCAAGGAGGCCGCACAGTACGTGATGGACCTTTACGTCCCCCAAGAGGAAGGGGCGGAGCCAAAGGGGTTGGTCGACTGGCTGGATGAAGCCGAGAGCCGGATCAAGGACCTGCTGCTGGACACCGCCAAGCTTGCGGCGGCTGCGGCATTGTCGACGGTGAAGTACCATGAGCCGTCATTCGACCTGCAGAAGGTCGCGGAGGACGTCGACCTATCTGGCTTGGTGAGGCGCGAGGACATCGTGGCTGCCACAGAGGAGGTCGTCAACAAGTTCGACTTCTGAAAGTGAAAGGTCGAACTGTATCATTTTGTAGATGTAAGTTAGGCCGGGGGCCTAGCAATGTAAACAAACTTTTGCCGTAATAGAGCTTTTGCAAACTATATAGAATGTGCGCATCACTTGATTAGCAAGAACAATCGTTATGTAAGCTCGAAAATAACTAGATCGCGAGGTGCGCCCTCCGCTAACCCAACTCAGTGGAGGAACAGCTTACCGATTGTGCAGCTCAGCGTGGAGGCTTAGGCACAGCCGGCGCGCGGATGGGGGTCGTGGACCCTAGGTCTCGCAACCTAGCGACTTAGGAACGTTCATAAAGAAAGTAACAGCCAAACATGTGAGGGATGCGCATAAGCATAAGACATGTGAAAACCCCTTCAGGTCGTGAGACCCTTAGGTTGGCAAGGCCAAGCCCCCGAGCGCTTCGAGGCCTAACCTAGACCAAGCCCCCGAGCATTTCGAGGGGGAAGGGTGAAAACAACAGAAAGTAAAAGGGAGACCCAAAACGCAGGTCGACAGAGGAGCTGCCGAAAGGAATCTCTTTCTTTATTAAATGGAAATTACAAAGAGAGGAGAGTACATAGCTTTTATTTTGGTACAGATCTTCTAAGGATAGAAGCGACGCAGGTGCTCGATGTTCCAGACGTTCGAGACGCCTTGGCCGTCGGCCCACTGGAGGCGGTAGGTCGCTGGTCCAACGACTTCCATCACGATGAAGGGACCTTCCCAGGGCGCGGAGAGCTTATGCATGCCCTTGGTGTCTTGGATGCGCCGCAAGACTAGGTCGCCCACGTTGAAGGATCGTTCACGCACGTTGCGATCGTGGTAGCGACGTATCTGTTGTTCGTGGCGCGTGTGCCGCATCAGTGCAGCCACACGGTGTTCCTCAATGCTGTCGAGGTCGACCTTGCGCGTCTCCTTGGCTGCCCTTCTTCGTAATGTTGGATGCGGGGGGCACCAAAAGCTAGGTCGGTAGGGAGGACGGCCTCCGACCCGTACACCAGGAAGAATGGTGAATAACCTGTGGCGGAACTGACCTGGGTCCAGAGACCCCAGATCGCGTGCAGTAGCTCTGCTAGCCACCTGGTGGCGTATTGGGAGGCGTCGTCGAAGATGCGGTCCTTGATGTCTTGGAGCACCATGCCGTTTGCGCGCTCGACCTGGCCGTTGCAGCGTGGGTGCGCCACCGAGGAGTAGTAGACGTCGATGAGGCTGTCTTAGCAAAAGTCCCAGAAGTCGGATCCTGTGAAGGCCGTGCCTAGGTCGGTGATGATTCTGTTGGGGACTCCGAAGCGGTGGGTGATGTCTTCGATGAACTTTGCCGCTTCCTTCGACGTAACGATGGCGACGGCTCGAACCTCGATCCACTTAGTGAATTTGTCCACCGCCACCAGGATGTGCCTGTAGCCACCAGGAGCCGTCCTGAAGGGTCCCACTGAGTCCAGGCCCCATATGGCGAAGGGCCAGGATGGAGGGATTGTCCTCAGGGCTTGCGCTGGCACGTGCTGTTGCTTGGCGAAGAACTGGCACCCTTTGCATCGCCGGACTAGGTCTTGAGCGTCGACCAGAGTGGTAGGCCAGTAGAAGCCCGACCTGAAGGCCTTTCCCACCAGATTGGCGGAGGCTGCGTGATTGCCGCATTCTCCACCGTGAATTTCCTGCAGGAGCAGGAGACCCTCAGACCTGAGGATGCACTTCATCAGTACGCCATTGGAGGCGGACCTCTGATATAGCTCTGTGCCAATGACGACGTAGTTGGCACTGCGCCTGACGATCTTCTCCCGTTCGATCTTGTCCTCAGGGACTCGCTGCTCTAGGATATAGGCGATGAAGTCGAGGCGCCAGTCATCTTCAGCTTCTGCCATAAGGACATCGCGGACGCCTGGGGTGGGCACGTCGCCAGACGACATCTCTGGGTCGCTGAGGAGCCTGATGGAAGGCTTGCGCAGATCTTGGACGAACACGCCGGCCGGAACCAGCGCGCGCTTGGAGCCCAGCTTGGAAAGGACGTCGGCCGCTACGTTGTTGTCGCGGCAGACGTGGTGGAATTCCAGGCCCTCGAAGTGGGCTTCGAGCTTCCGTACCTCGGCGCAGTAGGCATTCATGGAGTCCTTCTTGATGTCGCACGCCTTGTTGACCTGGTCGATGACGACCTTGGAGTCGCCATAGGCAATGAGCCGCTTGATTCCCAGGGAGACAGCGATACGCAGTCCGTGGATCAAGGCCTCGTACTCGGTGCCAATGTTGGACGCCTTGTAGTGGATCTGTAGGACGTACTTCAGGTGATCGCCCTGAGGGGAGATGAAGAGTGCACCCGCACCCGCTCCTTCGAGGTTCAGGGAACCATCGAAGTACATCTTCCAGTGCTCCGGCTTCTCCGTCGGTGGGGGTTGCTGGGTCTCTGTCCATTCGGAGACGAAATCTGCGAGGATCTGGGACTTGATGGCCTGTCGAGGACAGAACTCAAGCTCAAACTCGCCTAGCTCGACCGACCACTTGACGATGCGTCCTGTGGTGTCGTGACTGCATAGGATTTCTCCCAAGGCGAAGCTTGACACAACCTTGATCTTGTGCGATTAGAAATAGTGCCGGAGCTTGCGCGAGGTGACGAGGAGGGCGTACAACATCTTCTGAGGTTGCGAGTACCTGATCTTGCTGTCGGAGAGGACCTCGCTGACGTAGTAGACAGGTCGCTGGACGGGGTAAGGTTGACCTTCTTCAGGTCGCTCCGCCACCCGGACCGCGCTGACCACCTGGGTGGACGCGGAGATTTACAGCAGCAAGGTCTCTTTTGGCGTCGGGGGCACCAAGACCGGAGGCGTTGTGAGGAAGGTCTTTAGCTCTTCTAGCGCCTGGTCCGCCTCATCTGTCCACACGAATTTGTCTAACTTTTTCAGCAACTTGAAGAAGGGCGGGCCTTTCTCCCCGAGTTTGCTGATGAAGCGACCTAGCGCGGCCATCATGCCGGTAAGCTTCATGACGTCTTTCTTCCCGGTAGGTCTCTTCATCCTGCGGATGGCAATGACCTTGGTAGGGTTTGCCTCGATGCCGCGGTGGCTGACCATGAAGCCTAGGAGCTTGCCAGATGGAACGCCGAAGACGCACTTCTCCGGATTGAGCTTCCAGCGGTAGCGTCGGAGGTTGGCGAAGGTCTGGGCGAGGTCAGCGATGAGATTGTCCTCCACCGTGGTCTTGACAACTACGTCGTCGACGTATGCTTCGACGTTTTTGCCGATCTGGGACTCCAAGCACTTCTGGATGGCCTTCTGGTAGGTCGCTCCAGCGTTCTTGAGGCCGAACGTCATGGCCGTGTAGCAGTAGATGTCGTGCGGCGTTATGAACGCTGTTTTGTCTTGATCAGAGACCTTCAGGGCTATCTGGTGATACCCTGAGTAGCAGTCGAGGAAGAATAGCAGGACGCTTCCGGCTGTAGAGTCAACGACCTGGTCAATGCGCGGAAGAGGGAATGGGTCTTTAGGGCAGTGCCTGTTGAGATCGGTGTAGTCGATACACATTCTCCATTGATCGGTTTTCTTGGGTACAAGCACCGGGTTCGCGAGCCAAACCAGATTTTTACACTCGCGGATAAATCTGGTAGCTAGGAGCTTTATTATCTCTACCCTAATGACCTCCTTGCGATCCTTCGCAAAGCAACGCAACTTCTACTTGATAGGCTTGGCCGTCTTGCTTACATCCAAGGAGTGCTCAGCCAACTCCCTTGGAATACCCGGCATGTCCGATGGGGTCCATGCGAATATGTCGGCGTTGTCCCGGAGGAAACTGGTGAGCGCGAGTTCCTATTTCTCCCCGAGGTTGTCGCCGATGACCACCGTCTTCTCTGGGTCGGCAAGGCCGAGGCAGACCTTCTTGGTCGCTGGTACGGCGTCGAGGGCGGTGTCAGTGCGCTTCTGCTCTGGGACGGTGAGGTCGCTCGGGGCGACCTTCGTAGCTTCGGCGACCATGACTGCCGAGGCGTCGACGCAGGCGTTCGTCGTGGTGTCGAGCGGATCGTGGCGGGCGCGGAGCTCGGGCTTGAGGTCGCCAGATGACTCCTGCCGCCCAGATTGGATCTGGGAGGACTTGGTCGCCTGACATGTGTAAGCGTCGCTGGATGGTCGCAGGCTGAAGGGGAAGGTCTTGCGGCGTGACGCGGTCTGCGTTGAGCGTTGGGCTCTTTCGCAGATCTGGAGAGTCTCATCCACCATGTCGATGACGCGCTCCATTCCCTGAACAATGTCATAGGGTTTGGGCAGGTGGGTCTTCGACGCCAGATCGGAAACAGGGACGGTGACGGGTGCCGCCGGAATCTTCACAGCGGTCGCCGAGGAGGTCGCGGCCGCCGATATGGTTGTGGTCGCCGTGAAGGAACCGAAGCAGATCTCCATGGGGTTGGCGAGGACGTCCGCCATGCTCGCCGGGAAAACGACACCAGATCGGGCCACCATGCTGCACAGCGAGTTCCCGATCACCCCTACCTGGCGCGCCAACTGTTAGGGGGTGAGACCTGGACAGATCCGCAAGGGGGCTACCCAAGCGGTTGTAGGTTAATGGAGGGGATCGGGAACTAAGAGCATAGGTGGTAGTTCACAGGAGGAACTCAGAATACGGTGAGAATGGCTAAGGACACGAGGATTTAGACTGGTTCAGGCCTCCGGAGAGTAAAACCCTACGTCCAGTATGCGGTGGAATTATGCGCGAATCGGGGAGTCCCCTCGAATGGAGCTCTAGGCCGCTTTATATGGTCAACGGGTTAGGGCTTCCATTCGAGGTTGGTGGACCCTCATCAGGGTCGGTTACAAGTTTGGAAGGTCATCTTCCGTGATTACAGGGTGAGTCCCGCGATCTGCGGACCTACTGGTGGCACCGAGCCGCGACCTGGGGGAGAATCTTGCGCCACAAGCCCGGCGGGTCCTCCAGGATCTGGATAAGGTCTTCTGGGGTCTTCCAAGGTCGCTGGGGTTGCAGATAAGGTCTCCGGGCCCACTTGCAGGTCGGTGGGGCTTCTATCAGGTCGGGTCCACATGGCAGGGACCTCTGGGACCCTGGTCGGTGGGGACCCATGGGTACCCATGTCTCTCAATGACATTCCAGCTGCTCCCTCTCCATCTTGGCCTCCCCACCGATCCCTACCATGAGCTTCCCACGTTTGATGATCCATTTGCGGAATGGGACGCTCAAGATAAGGAAGAAAGGCAAGAGGAGGAGGACAACAACAACAATGAAGAGGAGGACAATGAGGAGGACGAGTGATCCAGCTGCTGCCTCACTTCCTTTTTGGTGTTTGATGCCAAAGGGGGAGTGAACATTTATCTATCTATGTGTGGAACTTATGGATTTAGAACAATGGCTTGTAATAACTTTTATTTCGTATGCGTGTAGGACTATGTGAGCTTGAGACTTATGCTTGTGTGCTTGTGGTTGATTGCTCAGTTTTTATATTCTAAGGATGCATATGTGTTAGATTGAAAATTCTTGATGGTTGTTATTTTTAGTGGTGATCAGAAATGCCGGAGAGTCCGGACTTTTCCACGGAGTTTTTGGTTTTTCCGGAGATTTCAGGTCTGGCCCGAATATTCCGGACTTCTGAGCACCAGATTCTTTATGCTTCTTTTTGAGTGCATGAACTGTCATATGCATTTCACTACTTATTTGTTGCACATCACAAGCACCCCACTGATGTAATACTCTCATGTTTTCTTTCCTTGTGCAAAGTTTGGTCCTAAAAAGACCATTGATATTCAAAATCAATATGCAATATTAAGGGGGAGTATTACACATCGTTTTTAATATTCAATGTTATCTCTTGTATGACTTAAATGTGTTGTCATCAATCACCAAAAAGGGGGAGATTGAAGAGTATCTTGGCCCCCTAAGTGGGTTTTGCTGATTTAATGACACACGTTTAAGTGGCTAATGATTTATCTAGTGTATGAGAAGGAATTAAAATTGAATGGTGGCATCATGTGTTATTCATTGATTATGCAAAAAGGAAGTGATGCTACAAAGGGTTCCTATGAAGGCTTATTTATTTTATATTTTGAATTTGAGTTATAAGAACGCCGTACTATAAAGAGAGACAAGAAATGTATCTTCCAAGAGTCGAAAAGGTGCTCTAGTTGTCAAAACAAAACCAATGGGAGACACCTTTGCACCAACACGTTCACGGGGTTAACTTCTTGGGTGCTGACCTTGGAAGGCCGGAATCTCCGGGGTTTTCCTGGAGTCTTCGGACTTCACGAAGTTTCCGAGCTTTTCCCGGATACTCCGGGTTTTAGAGCTGTAACGACTCTTTTCTGTGTGAGGGGGTATAAAAGCCTCCTCCACCCTTTCCTCTCTCTCTCTCTCTCTCTCTCTTGCCCATTTCGACCTGCAACACTCAGAACTCATTCACTCCTCTTCTTTACTCCCCTTGGCCTTGGTTTGGTGAGATTTGTTGGGGATTTAAGGAGGGTTTGAGAGCAAGAGCTTGGAGAGTGCTGGTGAGCTGATTTCCCATCTCTAGGGCACCTCGTTCTTCGCTTGGTTGGCACATTTCGTGTTTGTTACTCTTTGAGCCTTGAGCTCCTAGCCGGCTAGGCGTTGCCTTGGAGCATCCAAAGGTTTGTGGCTGCCCAAGGAAGTTTGTATCACCCCGAAATTGAGTAAGTAACTCCAGCTTGATAGTTTTTGGTCGCTAGAGGGAGGAAAGTGACCTAGGTGTAAAGGTCCACCCTTTGTGGGTTCCTCAACAGAGACATAGACCTCAAGGTGTGAGGTTGAACTCCAGTAACAAATCCTTGTGTCTCTATTGTGATTGTTGCTCTTGTTGTATGCTTGTATATCTCTTGAGCTCATTTCTTGGGTTTGGTGTCGATCTACTCCATGTTGAGGTTTCTGCAGGTTCTAGGTGGAGAAACAGGCTTGTCTCATCCTATTGCATAACATATTTTCGTAGATCTATGTTTGAGCAAGTTTGATTTTAGTCGATTTGAATCCCCCCTCGTAGGCCCGGAATATCCGGACATTTTCCCGGATTCTTCGGACTTCCCGGAGTATCCGAAAACTCCGGACCTGGACTAACAGTTGGTTTAAAAGTGTGTAAATTTCAAGTTCGACTATTCACCCTCCCTCTAGTCGACATCTTGATCCTTTCACTCCTGCCACACCCTGACTCAAAGAACTGGTCAGGAGACACAAAGAAAAAGGAACAAGCAACACACATATTCTACCGGACACTAAAGCATTACATAAGCTAGAGCTCCGGTGGTCGGCTTCTTCTTTCTTCTAGGAAATTCCCCACCCATCCTTGTACTTGCAACGCCAGCGTCTTCAGGTGCTCTTTGTCTTCAGGCTTCAATCTCCCCCGCCATTTCTGCAAAGAGGTGTGAATTTTGAACAAAACGTCAGCCGGGTCTCTGATAAACGCCCCCTCGATCACCATTTTATTTCGTACGTTCCAAAGAGCCCACAAAACCATAGCTAAGACAAAGAGATTTAAATTGTATGTGTTGTTATTCAGCGGTAATATAACCAATTGTCAAAGAGGTCTTGGAGGTTTCTCGGCGTTCTCTCCCACCCCAAGGCTTGCTTCAGACAAGTCCAGGTAAACTTTGCCAACACACATTCAAAAAGTATGTGATTCGCTCCCTCAAGCTTCCCGCACATCACACAATTTGCCTCTCCCTTCCAGTTCATTTTCTTTAAAGTTTCTCCCGACTGGATCCTGTCTTGGCATGCTAACCACATGAAGATTTTGATTTTCATGGGTAACCTGCTCTTCCATATTTTCTTCATTTGTTTGTTTACAGCCACCTGATGCACCAGGCATCTGTACATTGATTTGGTGGTGTAAGTTCCTGACCTTTCAAGGTCCCAGATTGCTTTATCTCTGTCTTCGTTCAGTTCTAGTTCTCTCAGCTTAGCCAGCAGATCGTCCCATTTTTCCGCTTCTTCCTGAGACAGTGATCTTTTGAAGTCCATTTTCCACTCCCCATCTTCGTAACAATCACTCACCAGACACTCCTTGTTCCTGCAGTATTCATACAGCCGAGGGAAAGATAGTTTCAAGGGGACCTTGTCCAGCCACACATCCTCCCAGAAAATTACATTCCTGCCATTGTTCACCTTAAATTTCACCCCCCTCTTAAGTTTGTGTTTCACTTTATTCACCCCCTGCCAAAACTGGGACCCCCCTTTGCCATTGCAGTTTGCGAAGGATTTTATGTTCAGATATTTTCTCTCAAGAATTTGGCAGCATATATCCCCCTCCTCTTGATTATAGATTCTCCATGCCCACTTTATTAGCAAGGCTTCGTTCATGATCCTTGTGTTTATGACCCCTGCCCCCCAGAATCCCTTGGTAGACAAGTGCGTTCCCACCTGACCATGTGATACTTAAATTTATCTCTGTCGCTCCCTCAAAAGAACTTCGATCTAATGGTGTCCATTTGGCGATGCACTCCCTCATGTAGTTGAAACATACTCATAACGTAAGTGGGCATGCTACTTAGTGATGAATTTGTTAAGATTAGTCCCCCCTCCCCCCCCCCCTCCCGAGGTCAAGTTTTTCCCTTTCCACGACTGTAGTTTGAACCTCATTTTGTCTACTATGCTTTTGAAAGCTCCACGCCCAACCCTCTTGTCGATAATTGGGAAGCCCAAATATTTCATAGGTAAACTTTCTATTTGACAATTTAACATACTCACAATCCTGGCTTCTATGTTGTCATCCACCCCAAAGGTCACTACCTCACTCTTGTGGTAATTAATTTTCAGCCCCGAGAGCCATTCAAAGCAGTAGAGTAGGAATTTCAGGTTCACAATTGATTGCTTGTCTCCCCCACACATCAGGATGGTATCATCCGCATACTGCAAGTGGGTCACACCCCCTGTTACCAGATGTGGTACCACACCTTTAATAAGTCCTTCCTCCTTAGCTTTGTTCATAATCAAGGATAATGCATCTGTAGCTAAGTTGAACAGGAGCGGAGAAAGTGGGTCTCCTTGTCGCAGTCCTCTATGTGTTTTGAAATAAGGGCCATTCTCCCCGTTGATGTTGACACACACTCTACCCCCCCCCCTAACAGTACTCATGATCCAGTTTCTTAGCTTACTATCAAAACCTTTTCTTGTTAGTACCTCCTCCACAAAGTCCCATCTAACACTATCGTACGCTTTTTCAAGGTCGATCTTGATTTGAGGCTGATTTCAGGCGCATTGTTGCTCCTATGAAGCAGAAATTCCTTGAGTATTGTGTAAAACCCCGGATTTTCAAAAGAAAACCCGAATCCCTGTACCTTCGCGATAGTCCCTGGATCAGTGGCTATCGCGTACAGAACATCTCACAGATAGTAAAACACAATCATACATCGCATCACACAAACATTAGTACATAAATTTATTACAAGTCCATTATGGAGTACATCAGTACAAGCCTCTTGGCTGAATCAGAGTGAAATTCTACGCAGCGGTAGCTAGCATCTCAGAAGGGTCTCCATCTTTTATTCTTCTCGCCACAGGCATCCTTGAGCGAAGCGACGCATCCCTCAGTCGTACCATCCATTGGCGTTGTTGTCGTACTCGGACTCGTACCCTGCACACCCAAAGTCTATCCCCAAGGAGTGGGATAGGTCCACGTCACCAACTGTATGCAGCTAAGTGGCCTAACTTCTAAAGGGAAGGAAAAGAGACAAGGAAGCAGCTCGGGTTTCCTATGCAGCAGCAGCAGAGTAGCATCAAGATATCTCCATCAAGATCCCAACCCAAAGCTCTCAACACAGCTCGGAACCACCTGGTCACCCAGGGTACCGTCTCCACAACCTACCTCCATCTAGGGTCGATGCGAGAACTTCCTCTCCTCGCACCTCAATGATTGCAATCGGATCCGCGAGGTAGAGGGAGCCACTCTCCTCTCCCCGGCTGCAACCACGGCTCACCACACTCTCAACTATAGGGGGGAAGGTAGAAATCCCAAAACATGAGAACCAACAATCCACTGGGCTCGTCCATGACCGAGGACGCGGCTATAGCTATAGATCGAACGACTCTGCAGAGCGTGTACACCTGTACCCAACCCGGAATGGCACCCGACCGGTGTACGGTCGATCGAGCCCATCCTACCGTGCGAACTCTCGGTAGTTACGGTCCCATCCTGCATCCGGCCCTCAAAAACGGTCCCCCCCCTCAGAAGGGACGGCACCGGAACTGTGAAATGCCCCCGTGTGGCCACACGGGAGTCGCTCTGAGAGGGTGGTCTCACCTCCACCTCTCCCCCACTGATACCCCGCTATCCTCCTGGCAGGTATGGTTCCGCACTTGCCGAGCTCAACTCGGCCCTAACCCCACACTCGGCGAGGTGGTGTGTACGTAAAGTCCCGTGAAGCGGTTGGCCCACTCGGTTTCAGTCCGGGGCGAGCTCATATCCTCCAAGCGCAAGTAAAACCTCAACACCTAGGCTCTGAAAACCGTCAAAGTAGGGATACACTGAGGAGTGCACCCCCATCCCCGATCCCAGATCGGTTGTTTCGAGCTCACCCCCGCCAAAGTACCCAAAACGCCTTCTCCTGCTGGTTTTTCCCCACACACGCCAAGAACCACTATTCCCATCCCAACACATGCATCGCGAAGCCCAGCATATATACACGCTTATAATCATATATAGTAGTAGGACAATCAAGGACAGGGTAAATAAAGTAGGCAGTGCAAGGTTCATCAACATGCATATAAAGTAAAGCGCTAGCATACTAATTTGCGATGTCTAATAGGTATTCAAAGTCAGTCGGGCGTGAACCTGGGGTCTGGTAGTCCTCCGCGGCGTAGTCGTCGGCGTAGTCGTACTCCGGGATCAGCTCCCCGGCTCCAGCTGCTCCTAATAACGCGTAAAAGAAAATAAACAACGGTCCTATTGCAATTAACTCCAAACGAACAGCAATTAAGAGCCAAAAGAGAGCAAACACTAGCCTAACACGGAGTTTAAGATTTTAGAGAATTCCTGGAAAAGGTTTTGTATTTTTCGAAGCAAAAATGGATTTACTGGGATTTTCCAAAGATAAAATAGTTTTCTGGAAATAAAATACGCATACACAATAGCATTAACTTTAGGCTGTCTACTGGCTGGCTCTAAAGGGCTTAAAGCTAGCTACTGGCTGGCTGCAGGCCGGCTACTAGAGCTGACGGGGCGGCCACATCAGCGGCTATAAGCCGGCTGTAGCCCACGTGTCTGCTGGTGTGGTGCGGCGCAAAGGATCCCGCCGGGATCTTCTGCGGCGAGCTGTGGTGTGGACGAACGCGCGGAAAGATGTGAGCGGTCGGCCGCATGGGATCTGGGCTGATCCGGCGCGGCGCGGCCCGGGGCGGTCGGTCGTGCGGCGACGACGGGATAGGTCGGCCGCATCTGATCCGGAGGATCGACTGCAGCCTCAGCAGCATGTGGTCCAGCGTGTGCAACAAAACCCCCCTCGGGTCTGGGCAGGGCTGGCAAGCGTTTGAAGAAAAGCCTCAAAGGCTCGGCGGTCGGGAAAAGCTCCGCCGGCGACGAGGTTAGGCGACGGCCGGACACACGGGACACGGCGTCCACGGGGAGACCCTAGGGCAGCGACAGGTTCAAGGAAAGGCGGCGCCTTAGCTCGGCAAGGGTGTCCCGATGACGGAGTCAAGGCGAGAGCTCGACGCGATGGCGCGGATGCCGGCGCTCTGCTTGCCATGCGCGTATGCGCGGACTTGGGCACGGCTCGGCCTCGCAAGTGGTGCGACCGCGGGGAAAAAGGACGCAGCGAGGCAGTGCGACTGGGGTGGCCGACGCTGGCGAGGCGGATCCCGAGCGCGTGCACGCGTGCGCTCGAACAGACAGGAGATAAAGCCCGGCGGCGAGCTTCTAGTTCTGGGCGACCAGACGCTGGGACACGCGGCGCGTGCGCGTGCGTGCTTGGTGACGTGCGAGAGTGCGTGAGTGCGTCCAGGGCGTGCACGGGTCCCAGCCGAACGGCCTTGCCCGGCGGCGACGCACGCGGGTGTGCGCGCAAGGTCGGCATGCCGGTGCTCGTGGTGAAACTCAGAGATCCACGGAACGATAAGGCGGGTTGCGCGCGCATTGACGAAGGCTGCGGCACCTGCAAGAACTTGTCCCAGCACGGCACGAAGACCGGCTTCACACAGCGGCGAGCGCGGCGGCGCGATGCGACGGCGAGCACCCAAGGCTCGATACGCGACCGCGACTCGAAGGCCGGGCGCCACAAGAGGTGTGGGGGTTTGCGGTGCTCACCAACGGCCTAAGGGGGCCCGGCGGTGAAGACGTCGACGAAGAGGTGCTCGACGCGGTGAAGAGCAGAGGAAGCAGAGGGCGAAGAGGAAGCAGAGCAGCACCCCGGGCGGCTCCCCCTTCACGGACGCTCTCCTTTCCTCGCGACGGACGGCGTTGCTCCCGCGGACGGCCAACCCCGCCCCCTTCTCCTCCCCTTCCCCCTCGACGTCAGCGGCGGCGGCGGATTGGGATTTGGGGGAGGAATCCCCTGCGCGGCTAGGGTTCGGGGCGCTCCCGCGGCGGCTTCTTATAGGAGGTGGTAGGTAGAGCGGACGGCGGTGAGCGTCTCGGGACGCGTGGAAGCATCCGGCGGCAGCGGCGCAGCTGCACGGCTACAGCTTTACACGGCGGCGCGGCGCCCCTCTCACCGGGAGGAAGAAAGGTGAAGCAAAAGGGGAAAAGAAAGGAGGAGGTGGCACTGACATCGCGGGCCCGCGCGTCATAGACACCGGTGCGTTTAAGGGATAGATGGGCCTACTGGGCCGCTCGGCGCATGGGCCAAAGCTGGCTAGGGCGGTTTGGAGAACTAGGAGGGTTGGGTTACGGCCCAAACAGGGTAAAAAGGTTTCCTATTAACTTTTCCCTATAAACTATATGATTCAAATTTGAATTCCAATTCAAATTTGAATCCACACAAATAAATCCAAATAAAACCCAAATGAAACTCCAAGTTCTCACACTAGCATATTATAAGTCCTAAAATTATTGATCGACTTAAATTGAATCTAGGAATAAGGGAAGGGAAAAAGGAAGACATCCTTAAATTATTTCATGAGCACTCAAATAGAAAGCATGTTTTTGAAATTCCACATTTTTACAAACAAGCAAAATCAAGGATGTTACATATTGGACTAACATACCATATTTGTATGCCTTTGCATTCATATTAGATCCAAAGGCTAAGATGAAGGGTTTTACAAATGTTCTCAACCATTTATCTCATTTCAATGGTAAGGATTACTCCATGTACTTAACTGAAGTAAAGGATGAACTAAATGACCTCTATGGTATGTATGAGGCAAAATTTGGACATCAAATGAGGATGCAAAGGCCTCCTCAGCCTGGCCCTACTGCAGGTAAGAGGAAGACAAGTTGGAGTAAGGTCTTTTCTTCTCAACCTTCTTCTTCTGGTAGTACTATTGGTTCTGTTGCTACACATGGTAATTTGTCATCTGCTAGTGCTTCATCCAACCTATCTAGGAGAACATCTGCTACTTCTTTAATGCATGCTGCTTGTTCTGGTGCTCCTCTTGTTTCGCCTACTACTGAAATCTCTTCCTACCTGGACAATGACATTGTCACCCAGTTTGAAGATGATTTCAGTGTGTTAGCTTGGTGGCATGAGCATAAGCTAACATATCCTGTTATTTCTATACTAGCTAAAGATGTTATGACTGTGCTTGTCCCAACTATATCTTCAGAATCTGCATTTAGTACCACTGGCAGGATAATTGAGGAGCGGCGGCGGTGGCTGACCCCGGACATGGTGGAGATGCTGACTTTGGTGAAGGACGGGAGCTGACTGATGCAAGACCGCAGCATGACATTGAAGACCCTGAGCTTGAAGATGCATTTGAGAACCTATACCTTGATTGATAGTTGATAGATGTTGTAATGCTTTTGAGAACTTGTATCTTAACTTAATTAGGTAGAGCTGTATGTACTCTTTTTTCCTTTGTAGGGTTTTCTCACGAGGTGTGAGTTTTTACCTACAAAGGTTTTTAATGAGGCAGCACAATAAGAACAGCTCAAATATTATTTGATCTTTTGAACTTTATATGTTTGTGATTTCTTTTCAGTTTGATTGGATTTTGAATCGTCAGTTTTTGACTTTGAATATGTCATATTTGATGTGCTTGTGAAATTTGCTTTTGAATGAGGTGCAATAGTGGTGCCGGGCCGCGGGCTGGCACGGCACAGATGGCCCATCGTGCCTGTCGCCGTGCCTCGTGCCGGCACGGCACGAAAAATGAGCCTCGTGCTCGTGCTGTGCCGCGCGCTCGGCACGTAGTGCCGACACGACACGAGCACGAAGTGCATCGTGCCTGCTCATGCTCGTGCCGATCGTGCTCGTGCCTGCTCGTGCTCGTGTCGGGCTGGGCTGGGCGGGCCAAATGGTCATGTATAGGTTGAGGATGATATGATCCTAAGGGTATTATTATATTACACGAATCTCAAACACTTCAAGTCATATAGGGAAAAAATCTAGAAGCTAGATGGAATTTCTGGAGAAAGAATGAAGATAATAAATTGGCTAACATTCGATTCGTGGATATGGATACCTGGAAATTGAGTCCACGGAGGAACCGGCCCGCGCGCATTTCCGCTCTCTGCCGCTTTTCTTTCTTTTTTCGCGTATACATCTGCCGTTTCTTCGCGTCGCATGATGAGTCGTTCACTCAGTTGAGAGGTGAGTTTCTAACTTGCTTGCAACATCCGTAAATACCATGGTTGGCAAGGAACCCAGGGCGGATTCGTGTCCACGGGTACCCCTGCACATGTCCCTCGGAGCATGGCATCGACCAGATGCAGCAACTCTCCTCTCCCTCACTTCATTCCTGGCCATGAATCTGATCTGAGCGTGCTCCTTCCTGAGCTCTATTCTCCCAAGTCCCAAGCCCCACACCGGTCGCTTTCAGTGTCACGGTCGACGCAAGACGTCTTCAAAGGCATGTCGGCACCGGTCTCTGATGCGATGCAAGACGTCTGCAAATGCATGCCCACCGATCTGATGCCAAATGCAGAGGATCTAACTCGCATGCGTCGATACGGTACCAATTGGAGGCGCCAACGAGATCGATCGATCTACCAATGCCCCCAAAACTCCAGCTTGTTCTTCGCGTCCATGGAGGTGAATAGATGATTCTCTGCAGCATCTTTCCAGCAGCCTCGCTATCACAAGGAGCTACATGGCTCTTTCAGTTACTAGTGGTTGGCGTTCGTCTGCGATCCTGCATCAACAGTCAGGCAGGTGAGGCCTCCTACGCTTTACACTTGCCTGTTCCGGCCGTGTAGCAGCTGCGTGCCCTCGGCAGCATGGCAGGCCGTTGGGCTAAGACCTGCCACGCACGCAGAAAGAAGCCTCTTGACGATTTCCTCCAGCATTCTCTGCACGTTGTTTCTTCGAGTTCTCGACTAGCATCTCGCTTATTACAGCATCATGCTCATATGCATATGCATCCATGCCATTAAGTTCTGAAAGCTGCCTTGATCAGCCATGTCCCTAGCTCCTCCAGACCACTAATCACTTTAGCCAATGGGATGCTGGCTGAAACAGTTGCGTTTCCATATGATCACTGCTCTTTCAACGAGTTGTATAAATACACACATTGAGAGATCACTTTGTCACTTGTACTAGATTTCATGGTTCCTGTAGCTTCCCTTTGAACCAAGACAAACACATCATAAAAGTTCAGGGAGCTAGATCATATCAGGCAGCACTGTTAAAAACTGTCCTCTCTAAGTCTCCACATCCAATGCCAATAGTCAGTCTGCATGTCTTCGTCAGCTCAGCCAGGCACGTCGCCACTTCGTCGGTGTTCCTCTGCCGGCTCGTCGCCTTCCACCTCAGCCCGCTCCTGCTCCACCTCTCCTACTTCCTCGCCATTGATCTGCTCGGCTTCCTCGCGCTGGTGGTCCTCAGGCCAAGCGGCAGCACCGGGTCGTACCGTCCTCGCTACGTCGACGTGTTCTTCATGTCGACGTCGGCGGCGACGGTCACCGGACTAGCCACCGTCAAGATGGAGGACCTCTCCAGCTCCCAGCTCGTGGTCCTCACACTCCTCATGCTCCTGGGCAGCGAGATGTTCGTCTCCTTCCTCGGGCTCGTTCTAGAGTCGCGCAAGCGAAGACGACGGCGTGATCATGATCAGCAGGACGGCAGGGTGAGATCGGTCGTCACCATCTCCGACGACGACTCGAACCTCGAAGCGGCGAATCCGTCTGCCAACTCCGACGACGAACGCAAGGAGATCTGGTGCCTCGGGAGCTTGGCGCTTGTGATGCTAGCCTACATGGCCATGGTTATCGTGCTCGGCTCTCTGTCGGTGTTCGCCTACGTCGCCGGCGTTCCGAGCGCGCGAGATGTGCTGGCGAGGAAGGGCATCAGCGCCGCGCTCTTCTCGGCGTCGGTCACCGTGTCGTCCTTCACCAACGGCGGTCTGATCCCGACGAACGAGAGCATGGCGGTGTTCGCCGCGAACCGGGGCCTCCTGCTGCTGCTCGCCGGCCAGATCCTCGCTGGCAATACGCTGCTCCCGGTGTTCCTGAGGCTGGTGATATGGGCCACGAGAGGATTAGCGGCGAGAGTGTGCGCCGGTCGGCGTGGGTCGGAAGAAGGGCTCGAGGTCGAGGCCGTGGCGAAGGACGCCGTGGCGGCGGGCTTCGGCCACCTGCTGCTACCTGGGCTGCAGACGGTGTTCGTCGCCGTCACGGTAATCGCTGTGGCCGCCGCGACGGCGACGCTCCTCTGCTTCCTGAACTGGGACTCCGCCGTGTTCGCCGGGCTCACCGCCGGCGAGAAGGTCACCAACGCGGTGTTCATGGCCTTGAACTTGCGGCAGGCCGGGGAGAACTCCATCGACTGCTCGCTCCTCGCGCCGGCGGTGCTTGTGCTGTTCGTCGCCATGATGTCAGTCACACGTTCCCTCGTGCCCTTGTGTTCAGGCAGATGGCAACCGAGACGAGAACTGATCGTGACAAATTTTGCATACACGTTTCAGGTGCATTCCGGCCACGGCGACATTCTTCTCCGTGCAAGACGGCGGCGGCGCAGTGGGCGAACCTAGAGGCGGCGGAGAACCAGAACACAAGGATGATGGAGCGACAAAGAAGAGGAGATTGTCACTGAACAGGATGCTCCTGTCTCCACTCGCCGGCAACGCTGCACTGGTGATGCTCGTCTGCGTCACCGAGAGGCGGTCGATCTCCGGCGACCCTGTCAACTTCTCCACGTTCAACATGATCTTCGAGGTGATCAGGTGAGTTCCACGATCGAGGCATATATAGTGGCATACCAATATATACCATATCACGGATCGCAAATTGCATCAGAAATTTTCCAAGTCCATGGGTAATGTGGCGAGTTGTGCACTGAGACAGAATGATTTCTGCATGCAGTGCTTATGGGAATGTGGGGCTGTCCACCGGCTACAGCTGCTCGAGGCTGCTGCGGCCGGAGGAGGTGAGCTCCTGCCATGACAAGCCGTACAGCTTCTCCGGGTGGTGGAGCGACCAGGGGAAGCTGGTCCTTGTTCTCCTCATGCTCTACGGGAGGCTCAAAGGTTTCTACATGAAGCGACGCAGGAGCTGATTAAAAAAAGCCAATGCCCTGAGTGTGAGTGTGGTCCAAAGATCAAACTTGGAGCTCCAACTGCGTGAAAATGCAAAACATTTCGAACGAAAAAGAGAACGGAAGAAGAATAAATAGGGAAAAATTAGATTAAGTTACCATATATTTTTTTAAAAAGTTTTTGTAGAGTGTATACATATAGATGATATTGCTTTTGAAAAGAAAAATGGTGATACTAAAAAGTTGTGCATGCTTGTGTCTTTGTTTCCTCTAGAGCCTCTCGTTTGGGTAAAAAATTACCTAATTTTCAGCTAAATCGGAACAAAGTGTCGAACGGACTGAGGCCCAATAGACTCTTTCCGGCTCACCCAAGCGTAAACCGACCCAACAACGCGGCCTCATGGGCTTTTCCTACTCCAGCACGAGCCCACGAAACTACTACATAAACCCGCCCCGCGGCTAGGGTTTCGCCCCACCAGCCTCCCGATTCGCAAAGCCTCCGCCTCTCCTCCCACCTCCGCCGCCGCGCGCGCAGACGACCAGCGACCAGCAGGCATGGGCGTGTACACCTTCGTGTGCCGCAACTCCGGCGGCGAGTGGACGGCCAAGCAGCACTCCGGCGAGATCGAGGCCTCCGCCGCCACCTCCTACGAGCTCCAGCGCCAGCTCGTCGCCGCCGCCTCCGCCGCCGACTCCGCGTCCGGCGTCCAGTCCTCTTTCTCCATGGTCACCCCCAGCTCCGCCGTCTTCCAGGTCTGGTCATACGACGCCGCTCTCCCAAACCTCCGGATCCGGCTAGATGCGAACTGTTTTGTAGTTAAGGATCTCAACTTAGGGTCTGGTGAATCGCTGTTTCTCGTCGCATCAGATGAATAATAGGTTGTCGATTGCTCTCGTACCGAACTGATTGTTGTGTAGCTGCTTACAATAGCTAGATTTGCTACTATGTTTAGTTATTGCATTGCCTGAGAATAAGTGTTGACTATCTGCTGTTAGTCGTTGTAGTTGTGCCGTGACAAGTTATTCCTGATCTGTATGCACCGGAGTTAGAGCAACTCCAGCAAGGACCTGCAAATTGAGGCCTCCAAAACTCATTTGCAGGTCTAACTCCAAAAAATAGAGGCCCTAAATTAGGTCTCAACTCCAGTGGGGAATATGTATTCAACCCTCTATTCTGAGGTGGACCCCACGCATAACCGCATCCTCCTCCCATCCCCACGCGACGCCCTTGAGCGCGGCCTCCTCCCGGCTCCGCGACATGGCGCTCATCTCCTCCTTGGAGAAGATGCTGCTGTCCCAGCCCCCCTTGTTGCTCGCCTGCTGCGCAGCGGCCGCCGCAGGCCATGTCCCGGACCAGCCGGATGAAGAGCTCCGGCTTCACGGCCCGGCCAGCTTGCTGCTCTCAAATCGAATCTTGTCAAGTTCCTGCGGTCACATTTGGTTGGTTCATCGTCAGAAACAATTCAGCATCGATAGGTGAACGAAACAAAGGAGCGGAAAATGGAGGAAACAGAGCAATGGAACAAGAACAGAAGAGGGAGGAAATCAAGAATGTCCTCTATCGCCCTCCGTCGTCCGGCCACCTCGTCGTCGTCTCGCGCACGGACACGACGTCCTCCATCTCCCTTCGTCGCCCGGCCACCGACGTCGCCCCGTGCTTCCGCGCCACGAGCAGCTCCCCTGCCTCGACGCGACGTTTCCTCGTGGCCGTGACAGCTTCGAACTCGGCCGCTGCTGAGGACCCCGCACGCAACGCCGAGAACACGGAGAACGCCGAGGACGCGCACTGCTTGGCGCACCCGGTGGCTGCGAACGAGAACTCGGCCGCGGCTGAGGACCTCGCACGCGACGCCGTCGGCGAGTGCGTCGGCGGAGGCGGAGGTAGAGGCGGCGGAGTGCTCGGCGTGGGGTCGAAGGGTGCCAGCTCCAGCAGCATCCTCTTGCGCACGGAGGAGGCAGCGGCGCTTGGACCCGCGTCGGCGGCGCACGACACAGAGGAGACCCGCATCGGCGCACGGCACGGCGCGGAGAGCACGGCTCCCGCTACCTTCTCGCGCCCTCCAGGTCCACATCCGCCTCCACATCTACATCGAGCTCCAACTCCACCTCGGCCTCCACGCCCTCCCGCCGCTTCGCCTCGCCGCTGTCGGGTCCTCGAGCTTGAGGAGGAGGTCGGGGGCGAGCACCGTGGCACGCGCGTCCCTGGGCGGTGCTGCTAGTGCACCACCGCCGCCCCGGACGAGGCCTCCTGCTCCGCCACTTCCTCGTCGGACTCCGGGCGGGGGCGGCGGCGGGCGACTCCGGGCAGGCGGGCGAGCGGACAAGGGGAGGAGATGCGCCGCTGGGAGACGGCCAGACGGGGGAGGGAGCAAAAAGAAAGAAAAATATATAAAAAATGGCGGGACCCACGTTTGGAGGGGGATTTGGAGGGCCTCTAGAAATGGAGGCTTGGAGGGGAAATTTGGAGGGGCATGCAAAATGGAGGCCTATTTGGAGGCTCTACTGGAGTTGAGTTTTTCACCAAACTTCCAAATTTTGGAGTATATGCTCGTATGGAGATCCTTGCTGGAGTTGCTCTTAGGATAGTGCATTAGTGCTTGATTAGCTAGTGTTAAAAGTTTTCACAGCAGATGGTGTCCTAGCTTACAGTTATGTTTTAGTTGATAATAGTTATGGTGCCTTAAGGCAACGTTACAATGATTTTTAAGCTTCTTAATCTTGAAGCTTTAAGTTTCTAGCCTAAGGGTTTAGCTATAATCTTGAAGCTTTAAGTTTCCAGCCTAATTGCTCTTGTATAGTCTTCTGCTGCTTTATTGTTTGTTACATTTGAAATTAGTGATAATTCTGGATCTTCTAGCCTGATGATGTTGTTTGTTTGATGCTGTTGAGGTGCTTAGTGCCATGAATTGCCTTGTTGGTGGGTCCTGAATCCTGATTGTTGTTTTTTCATTCTAATGCAGGTGATTGTTGGTGCCGTCGGTGGTGGTGCGATGATCAGTGGAGGTGCTGTTGCTGGTGGTGCCGCTTCCTCTGGTGGTGGTGCGGCTGAGGCCCCCAAGGAGGAGAAGAAGGAAGAGGAGAAGGAAGAGAGCGATGACGACATGGGTTTCTCCCTGTTCGACTAGATGCTATTCAGCTCCCATAAGCGGTGGTTTGGTCCTATTGTGGTAGTTAATTTTGCTGTCCTGTCTGGCACAAGCCAGTGGCTTGTGAACCTGAAAAACTTGTGTTCTTAAATTGTTACAAGCGACCCCCTGTGTTCCCGGTTCATGTGAGGATTTGGCTATGTTCAGAATCAAAATGTTATGCCTTGCTCCTTTCTCTTTGCCATTCCTTTTGACTGTTGTGTAAATTCTGTTGTTCTGAAATTTTAGTGCATCTACCTTGAATTATATCGTGGCATAGCAATTGAATTTTCACGGCCTGTTTATAATTCATTGCAATTTTTACCTGATATTGCTGCCCTGGTGAGATTGGCCTGTCCGGGATCAGGCCTTGCAGCTTTTTGCTGACTTCCAAACTGAATTGTTGATCGACAACGGAGATTGACAACCATGTCAACCACCACGCTGTGGAAACGTTGGTTTAAAGCGGTCTAAACACAGAATGGTGGTCAAACAGTTTTACACAGCGAGTACACAGTTACAAACAAAATTTAGGCGATAGGAAAATGTGAACTATATAGTTGTGAATTAATATTATTTGTTGTTTGATTTGATAATAGTTAGCAATTCTCAAATCAAACAACAAATAATTGCTGATGCGCGCGCGTGTATCAGCCATGGGGGCGGCCGCGGGACGACAAGCCGGCGACGTGGCTGCGGCCGCAACGCCCGACGTCGGCAGGCGCGGCGGCGACGCGCCTGGGGCTCGGGAAGTGGCCGGTGAGGTTGAGCCGGTCGCGGAGCGTGGTGCCCTTGACGAGCTCCTTGACGAAGAAGAGGTCCCCGGTCCCCTTCCTCCGGCAGGTCCAGGAAGTGGCCGGCCGAGCGCGACGGAGAGGAAGATGGGGTCCAGTAGCGTCCAGTGGGAACACGCGAAAAGCGCGCCCCTCCGGCCGGCGGCCCGCTCGGCGCGGCGGCGGCGGCGCACCACGGACGAGCACACGCACGCCCAGCGGTAGGTCACTGCAACCGCCATGGTCCACGGCGGTAGGTCACTGTAGCACCTGCAACCGCCATGGCCCATGGTGGTTTGCCCCTACCGCCATGGGTCACGGCGGTGGTAGGTTAGTTTTGCTAAATTTTGAAACGATCGTATATTTTTGCAAAATGAATAAAAAAATAAAAAAATTCCTTCTGGAGCCACCACGACGGCCCATATGATTCTATATGAAATGGGCCGTGCGCAGCAGAGTTTGTGCAGAAGCAAAACAAGCGAGGCCAGGCCTTGACTTCTGAGTGGGCTGTATCGCGCAATAATGAGGCTTCCAATGAGTTGGGCTGCTTGAATATTTGGGCCGGCGTATGGCTCCAGAGATGATTCAACTCCATTATGCGTCACTGCGTTTTGAAAACTGACCTAGCCGCAGGCGGCGACTAGGGTTTGGCGACTCCGCCGGCGATCATCGCGGCGGAGGTTTCTTGACCGATGGAGGGCCTCTCCTGTGATTCCTCAGGTGTCTCTCCGCTCGGGCTGACTACGGGGCCGACCTAGCTCGGCTTCCCGGCCTTGGTTGTGAACACTGGTAGGGTTTCGGGACGAGTTCCCTCCGATTGGGATTTCGATGGCGGCGGAGGCAGCCAGAGGGAAGGCGAAGCGGAAGGAGGTTGATGTCGATGAATTGCTGAAAAAGCTTCACCTGAGTGAGGCGGAGAAGGATGGCGTTGTACTGGCTGAGAAGGATAGGGGGAGCCTGCAGGAGGTGAAGTGGATGGCGGTCGCGAAGCTCCTCACTTTGAAGGAGTTTAGCCCGGCAGCCTTGTTCTCGACGATGCGGGCTGCATGGAACCCAGCACGTGACGTATCCTTCCGACCCATCGGAAGTAACTTGTTTGTGGTTCAGGCCTTCTGTCTTGGAGATTGGAAGCGAATCATGGAGGAAGGGCCATGGATCTTCCGTGGATGTGCTTTGATGCTGGAGGTTTTTGATGGATCTACTGCTGTGCCCAATGTTGTGCCAAATAAAGTGCCGGCGTGGATCCAGATCCATAAGATCCCACACCTCTACAGGACTGAGGATATTCTAAAACAATTGGCGTCCAGGGTGGGAGAAGAAGTGATGGTGGATATGAAGGCAGTGTCATCTGGCGAGGGTGACTTTCACCGAGCACGTGTGCTCTTGACGGCCTCGGTGCCGCTTGCTCGTTTTGTCACGCTTTCACCTGAGGGGCGTGAGAACATTATCCTCAGAGTTAAGTATGAGAAGATTCCAAAGTTCTGTGCACATTGCGGATTAATGGGACATATCTATCTAGAGTGCGGAGCTGGTGAGTATTCAGAGGAGGACCTCCAATATGGCGCATGGATGCAGGCGGATGAAGACACATGGTGCCCGGGCACACCTCGTGTTCGGTTTTCCATGCCTAGTGAAGCTGCCCCACCGAAGAACAGGCGGGAGAGTGATGATGTGAGGGGTGGCCGCGCCGGAGGAAGGCAAGCTAGAGGTGGAAGGACGGGTGCACGGGGCTTCCGTGGCCCGGTTTGGAAGGAGAAAGCTTCTGCGGCGACTGAAAACATTGTGCCGCAGAAGCGCAGCTCTCAGGAGGCTGGGGTGGATGACGAAAAGGAGGAAGAGCTGCGGGACACTGCGAGCAGTCCTCTCAAGGCGATCTCAGAAGAAGCGGGAACAGAGAAGATAAAGTCAGCGGCCCATAGGAAGCTGGAGCTGGGGACGGAGGGTGATACAATTGTGCCACCACCTCCACCCAGATATGTCTCGCCAAGGGAACGGAAGAAGTCCAGAAGGGAGGCAACAAAGTCAGGCGCAGGAGATTCATCAATGAATGGGGCGGGCTCCCTAGAGGAGTGCCGCCAGCCCCAATGAGTTGCCTTAGCTGGAATTGTCGCGGACTTGGCAGCGCCGCGACAATCAAAGAGCTTCGCGATCTAGCGAAGGAGGCTGCCCCATCTGTGTTGTGCGTCCTTGAAACTCAAGTTCATAAGTCATGGGTGGAAGGTCTAAAAAATACTTTGGGGTTTGATAAAGCTTTTGCTGTTAGTAGTCAAGGTCGCAGTGGTGGCCTAGGTATTTTTTGGAATATTAATACAAGTGTTACTATTTTACCGTACTCACAGTATCATATTGATGTGATTGTTAGTGAAGCTAATGCTGATCCATGGAGGCTCACTTGTGTGTACGGGGAAGCTCAGACCAACGAGAGGCACAAAACGTGGGATCTGTTGAAGTTTATAAAATCCTCATCGCCTCTCCCTTGGGTATGTATCGGAGACTTTAATGAAGTTTTACACCGCTCTGAACATGAAGGCGTGCAAGAACGAAGCTATGCACAGATCGCTGGGTTTAGGGATGCGGTGGATATTTGCGGCCTTAACGATCTGGGATTTCAAGGCCGACCCTGGACCTATGAGAAGAAGGTGGCAGGAGGCTCTTATTGTCGGGTTCGCTTGGACCGGGCTTTGGCAACGGCGGATTGGTGTGATCGATTCCCATTGGCGACAGTTAAACATTTAACTGCTGCAACATCCGACCACTGTCCCATCTTGTTGAATTGGAAATGGGATGAGCCGGGGCGTCGCCACAAGAAACGTTTCAGATACGAAGTCATGTGGGAAACGCATGAGGATTTTGCTGATACGCTGTCAGGTGCATGGAACAAAGAGAAGGAGGTTTCAAATATAAATGACCTACAGCGGAAACTCAAAGAAGTGAGCAGCCATTTATCCCGGTGCGAGAGAACAACTTTTGGTGGTGTGCGCAGGGAGCTACGTAAATTGAAGGAGGAGCTGGAACGTATGCAGTCAGACCCACACCGGACGGGGCCGTCGCATGCAGAATTAAAGGTCACAGAACGAATAGCAGAGCTAAACCACCGGGAGGAACTGATGTGGCGACAACGGTCCAGAATTATGTGGCTTACTGCTGGGGATCGAAATACATGTTTTTTCACCTCAGAGCAAGTCGCAGAAGGAAGAGAAACAGGATTCTTAGGCTCAGGAAGCCTAATGGCGTTTATACTGTGAATGAGCAGGACCTAGGAGTGGCGACCACTGAGTTCTATAAGAGCTTGTACAGCTCGGAAGGGGTTCAGAATATGGAGGCGGTCTTAGACACGGTTCCAGTTAAAGTCACGCCAGGAATGAACGACAAGTTGCTCGCACCTTTCACAGGCTTGGAGGTCAAAAAGGCGTTGTTCCAAATGTTCCCAACCAAGGCGCCGGGGCCAGATGGTTTTCCGGCGCATTTTTTCCAACGCCACTGGGATGTGTGTGGAGCAGATGTAACTGCCGTTGTATTACGGATGCTACGAGGGGAAGATGGTCCAAAGTTGATAAATGACACTTTCATAGTGCTTATTCCCAAGGTGGCAAGCCCGGAAGAGCTGGGTCAATTTCGCCCCATCAGTCTTTGCAACGTGATCTACAAAATTGCATCGAAGGTGGTCGCGAATAGGCTCAAAGTTATTCTGCCGGAGATTGTGTCGGAGGAACAATCGGCTTTTGTACCGGGTAGGCTCATAACTGACAACATAATTACGGCGTATGAGTGCCTACACTTCATGAAGAAAAAACGTGCTCGGGAACTGAGATGTTGTGCTCTCAAGCTAGACATGAAGAAGGCTTATGATCGCGTCGAGTGGAATTACTTGAGGGCAATCATGGGTTGGCTCGGATTCCATTAGGTATGGATAGAAACAGTTATGAGATTGGTCACTTCTATTTCCTTCTCAGTTCTTTTGAATGGAGAACCATTGGAAAAATTTCAACCTACAAGAGGCATTCGACAGGGTGACCCCATCTCCCCCTATCTTTTCCTGTTAGCAGCAGAGGGCCTTTCGTGCCTTCTAAAATCTAGAAGTCAGTCATCAGTGCTCAATGGTATTAAGGTGGCTCTGTCGGCTCCGACGATAAGCCATTTACTCTTTGCAGATGACAGCCTGCTGTTTTTCAGGGCAACTAGGGAGAGTGCACAGGCGGTGAAGGATGCTCTTGATATATATTGCCAAGCTTCAGGCCAGCGCATTAACATGGATAAATCATCCATTCATTTTGCTAAGGGCTGTCGGCAGAGCTTGAGGGATGAGATCAAGGATATACTTGAGGTGCATAATGAGGCCCTAAAGGAGAAATACTTGGGATTGCCTTCTGATGTGGGAAATTCAACAACCAGTTCTTTCAAATATTTAAAGGACCGGGTGTGGAATAAAATACAAGGTTGGATGGAGCAGTGTCTTTCGGCTGGAGGGAAGGAAGTTCTCATCAAGTCAGTGGCACAGGCTATTCCCACATTTTCTATGTCGTGTTTCAAGCTCCCACGTGGTTTATGCCAGCACATCAATGGTCTTCTTCGGAATTTCTGGTGGGGTTGTAAAGATGGTAAACGGAAAACGCGTTGGGTAGCGTGGGACGATATGATTCAGCCTAAATATCTAGGGGGCATTGGATTCAGGGACCTAGAGCTGTTCAATCTTGCTCTTCTTGCAAAACAGGCATGGCGGATACTGCAGGATGATAGTTCGTTGAGTGCACGTGTGCTCAAGGCAGTCTACTTTCCTGATGGAGATTTCTTACAGGCAAGACTTAGCTCATCACCGTCTCGCGTCTGGCGATCTTTACTAGACGGGCGCGAGGTTTTGAAGCAAGGACTGATCAGGAGAATTGGCACAGGCGAGAACACAAATATATGGTCTATGGACTGGCTGCCAACTACTGGAATGAGGAGACCAGTTAGTAGCGGTATGGCTAATCCACCTCAGCTGGTCAGCGAATTAATCGACTCCACGACAGCTAGCTGGGATAAGTCAAAGCTCGAGGCTTGCTTCTCCCCGGTGGACATTGAGGTCATCGTGAATATCCCGTTAAGTACTCGACGCCAGGAAGACTTCTGGGCCTGGCATCATGAGAGAAGTGGGATCTTCTCGGTTCGGTCAGCTTATAGGATGCTTGCTTCAAGCAATTTTGCAGTAACTCATCCGGGCAGATCGAATACTAAGAAGGAGGAAAAAGAGTGGACTATGTTATGGGGAGCAGAGGTCCCATCGAAAGTAAGGGTGTTCTTGTGGCGGTTGGCGAGAAGCTCGTTACCATCTAAGGATGTCCTTCTTCACCGCAATATGGCTGACAACAACGCTTGCTCGATTTGTGGGCAAGCTGATTCGTGGAAACATTCGTTACTTGACTGTAATATGTCGAGGTGTGTTTGGACTCTTGAAAAAGAAGAAATCACTGAACATCTAAGTGGAATTCAGGAGCGGGACTCGAGAGGATGGCTCGCAGCAGTCATGGAGTCACTTGATCAAGACGATCTTACAAGAGTGCTGATCACTTTGTGGGCGATCTGGTATGCCAGGAGGAAAGTGATACATGAAAATCTGTTCCAAAGTCCTCTATCTACTCACTCCTTCATCACCAGGTATGTGTCCGAGTTGCAGATGACGAAGCCCCGGAGTGAGAAGAAGACAGTTGTGCACGATGGTCATCCTCGTTGGATCCCTCCTCCAGCTGGGATGCTGAAAATAAATGTGGACGCAGCCTTGTCCAAGAATACAGGTATTGCTTCGGCGGCGGCCGTTGCTCGTGACCAAACTGGCCTGTTCTTAGGTGCCTCGGCTCTGGTTGTAGATGGCATCAAGGACCCTGAAACCATGGAAGCAATTGCGTGCAGGGAAGGACTGGCGCTAGCGAGTGACCTGGTTCTACAGAACTTCAGATTGGCATGCGACAATGTCAGTGTTGTCAAAAGCATTGTAGAAGCAGGGATGGGGTCATATGGACACATCGTCCAGGAGATTAGAGCTAGAGTGACAGGTTTTAGCAATGTTGAGTTTGTTCATGAGAATGGAGCATCGAATGTGGATGCGCATAATCTAGCTAGAGGTAGTATTTTTGCCGCATTAGGCAGGCATGTCTGGTTTTTATCGCCGCTTGATGGCGTTTGTAACACCTATCACATTGATACATAATAAAGGGTGGCGGTTTATCTAAAAAAAAAATGCGTCACTGCGTTTGAGCGTTTCTCCGTACCTGCATATTATTTGCATTCCGTCGTTGATTTTTTTCGTCCATATAAAGATCGAAAATTGTATAAAAAATAAAGATAAAAAATAATTGAAAACATTTCTCAACCAAATCGAGATCATTGTACCCTTCGTACCCTTCCTGTCGGATTCATATCTATACTCTATACTATAAGGAGCGAAGACAATTGAAAACTTTTCTCACCCAAATCGGACCCGCTTTACCCCTCACGCCGGACCCACCCGTCATATGTTTTTGGAAGTGGATAGGGTGGAAGGACTATGAAGTACCAAAAAATCACAATTTGAAGAGCGTTTCTGCCGAAAACGAATTGTTTTTGTCACCTGATGTTCGCGTACCCGCCCAGCATACCCGCGTCGGGCCCACCCCGCCCACCCGACTCTCGCATACCCGAGTCGGGGCCACCGCGCCGTGCTGCCATGACGCCCCACGCCGCACCTTGCCCGAGCCGCTGTGGCCGCGCCGGCGCGCCTCAGGATCGAACGTCGTCGCCATTGGAGGAGGAGGGGTGAGCGCTGGAGATGGGGAGGAGGGTCACCGGCGACGGGAAGAGGGGGGAGCCGGAAATGGGGAGGAGGGCCGCCGCGGCGAGCTGCGTCGCGGCGAGGAGGTCCTTTGTCCCGACCTCGAGGTCAAGGCCTGGCGCCTCGCCGGCGCGAGCGGCGGGCCGAAGCGGCGCCTGCGTCCATGGGTGCCGTGCCTCACTCGCCGCCGTCGTTTGGGCACTGCCGGCCACCGTGCCGCCGTGGGCCCATGGCTGGCTCGCCGTCGTGGTTCGGGCACCTGTAGAGGAGGTCGCCGCCGTGGACAGAGGAGCCCGTATGCGACTTGCAACCTGCTTTACATGTTATCCTACTTGGAGTAGAATAGCAGATTGAAGATTATGACTCAATGTTTTCCTTTTTGTAAAGACGTTGTGACTGGATGTTAGTTGAGATTGAAATGAGATTGCGATTAAAAAATGAATATGATGAATTGATGATCAATTGTCTTTGTAACACAAGTAACACTGATTTTTTTTAGGAAAGCAAAGCATCCGGGAGCATGGAGAAGAGTCTGAACATTCACAAACATTCAGTTAAACTTATTCACTCACAACCACGTTCAGTTTCAGCTCTGCCAATCTCAGCGCGCCGCCCACCATCAACTGCACCACCATGGCGGATTCCGTGGCTTACAAGCTACGATAATCATCGACGGTGATGTTTAATTTGCTTCTGCGCATGCGCCCGCCGCCAGATTCAGTCATAACCTTCAATCTGCTATTCTGCTCCTCGGATAATTTGCTTCCGCGCGTGCGCCCGCCGCCAGATTCAGTCATAACCTTCAATCTGCTATTTTGCTCCTCGGATAACCTGTAAAGCAGCAGGTTGCAGGTCGCGCATGGGCTCCTCGATCCACGGCGGCGACCTTCTCTACAGGTGACCGGACAACGACGGCGAGGCAGCCATGGGCCCATGGCACCTGGCGGCACGGTGGTCGGCAGTGCCCAAACGACGGCGGCGAGTGAGGCGCGGCACCCATCGACGCAGTGGATGACGACGAGCAAACGCTAGCACGACGGCGGCTCTCGCAACATCGACGAGGTGTTGGGCCGCTGGCTCCTTTGGACCTTGACGGCGCGGCGGTCCGGCAGTCCCTCCCTCGGCAGCAATGGCGCTGCTTGATGGGCTGGATGTCGGCCCATGCTCGTTTTGTACAGACGCGCCTGATGACCGTTCAATGGTTGATCAACGTCCCACCACTGAGAATGTCCCTCTTACGTAAAATCAACAATGTTAGAGGATCCGGTTGCTAGACAAACACGCTCGTGGCCCTCCCACGTGCGTGAGCAGGCCGAACAGCCGCCGCTTCCCCCTGCCATCAAGATCCTTGCCACGGAATGGAGCTCCAAGTCCCACGCCTCACCCAAATCGAGCTTTCTGTTGTGAGCTAAGCTTGAGCTCCCAACCGAGCTTCCTGCTGTTAAGCATGGCTATGCAGCGGCAACAATATTCTTGCTAGGAACGCACAACTGATTTTGCTCTCGTGCGTTCCAGGTCCCATACATGCATTGCTTAGATTTTTTTTAGAAAGGGGCTAGAGATTGGATTGCTTAGATTTTTTTTAGAAAGAGACTAGAGACGGAAGTAGTTCTCTGCATCATTTGAATTTAATCAGGCCAGATGTCCGGTACCAGAGTTCAAGCCCCGACCAGACCATCTTCTACTCTAGCGAAGATGCACCCGATGAGAATCGAAATTGAGTTGTCAAACTCCACTCTAACTGAGCTACCCAACCCGGATCAACCCTCGCAGCTCGTGCTCCTTCAATCACTATGGTTTATTCTTCGTATCTAGATTAATTAATGACTTTTCAAGCCTAGAGAGGAGAAGCGATGCAAATTGGGAAAACTAAATTATTCTTATACAAAGGAAGGGTAAATCTCTGTTTTCTCCATTGGTAACACCAGCCAGAAGTGAAATTGTTGACATTTCAGATGGTTGAGTATAATAGGATTACCAAATAAAATTAATGGATGTAAAGACACAGATTTCTTTTATGCACCTTGAAAGTTGCAACTACTAGAGACATGCTTAGCTTGCTCTACTTGACGAGGCAGACTAGCTTGCTAAGCCGTAAAGCATGTGTCAGTGTCTCTGTATATAAACTTTTCCCTTCACTTGTGACTATGAATATAAGTTTGGTTTGTTCCATTTCCAGTCCATCACATTTCAGTAAGTTGCTTTATAAATACATGCGACGCACGTGTGCACGTTACTAGTGTCATATAATTCATGAAGTAGATAAGGAACAGGTCCATACAAATCACGATATAGAAAATGTTTCTAACAAAAAGTTAATTATTTTTGTCACCGACCGATTTCCTACCCGTAAGCACCACGTCGGATAAAACTACTTTCACGTAGCCACGTCATTTCCTAAACTCATTCTGGATTCGAGTCAAGGAGCAAACATTATCCGGTTTTGCAAATAGGAGGCTTCAAAACGTACGGTTTTTAATAGTGAGAGGAATCAGTAATCACGGTCTCATCCCACATCCCCCAAGGGGGTTAATAAGATTTTTCCTTTTATTTTCTGGTGCAGCACGAGCGAGTCGGCCCACTGTTTCGCAGCCCAGTAGCGATACAGCCCACGTAGAAAATTAACAAGTCGTTGCTTGGCGACCAAGGGATTTTATTCTATTCAATCAATACTCCTGCCTGTCACTTGACGGCGCGCATGCGTCACCGCGTGCTTCAGGCTCTCCCGGCCCGTAGCGCTCCGTCTTCTAGAAGTGGGGGGCCGTCGACGCGTTTGCGGGGTGCGAAGATGCGTATAAGGAGTATGTTTGTAAAAGTGTTTTCACAAATGAAAATAAAGTTCAGACACCCAACCCAAGGGTTGCCGTTCGGCTCATCTGGTGCTACAGTACCGCTGTAGTAGGAGAAGTCGGGAGCCGGAGCACCACAAGCTAGCATCTTATTAATTTGGCACACATTGCTTTAAAATTCATGCCGGAGCCTCTAAACTGTGGATCCTCCCTCTTCCTCCGCTGGGTCTTCGCGCGGCGGCGGCGCGTGCTTGGCCGTCGAGGAGGAGGGAGCGACGATAGGTGAGGGAGCGGTCGAAGGCAAGGTCGCCGTTGGCGGGTGCGGTGGTCAAGGTCGACGGTCTTAGTGTTAGGGTTAGAGGGTTTGGGCTCGAGGGGCTTCTAATTGCTGCCGGACTTTGAGAAGGAGGGGGCTGACAACGACGGTGGCAATTTGGCTGGCGGGGCGGGAGTGCCGGCGGCCGGGCAGGGCATGACCCCCGGTGGGTGGTGCCTAGCAACAGGGCTGAACGGTCATGGGGTTAGGAAGGATGAGGGTGTAGGCGGTGGTGGAAGGCTGGCAATCGATGGTGGCGAGATGGGGAAGAAGATGAAAGAGATGAGAAGAAGAGGAGGAAGAGTAAAATGAGCCTAAACGGAACGGAACCAACATACTTATCCGGCTTCCATGCGCCGTATAGGAACCATTGAAACCCGACCAAATTGAGGCTCCGTTGGTTAAATCTTCAGCATATTTGTACGACAGATCTGTTGTGAGAGAAAAATACTACATGAAGATTTTACATCAGATTTGTTGTGAGAAAAAAATACTTAACCTCACCATGGCCCTGCTTGGTTCTATGGTATTAGTGTTAGTGCTAGTGTTAGTCTTTTGCACCCCCAACTAACACCTAACAAACTAACACATTGGATGTTTGGATGCATGTGTTACTTTTGCGATCATCGAAGGATCTAGAGGGCGAGAGAAAAAAGAGTAAAAAGGGTGGGGTCCACCAGAACTAACACCAATTACCACCTCTTGGGATGTTAGTTTTTTTCTTGTTACTTGGAACTAGTCGTCGTCGTTCGTGATCAAACACCGCCGAATCTTCTTGTTCTTGACCTAGCTCGAGTCGTAAACTAAAACCTTTTTCTTTCACGTCGCCATCCATTCTCACCCAATAGAGGGGCCAGCACGCACGCAGAATAATCAAAAGCTTTTTTTTTTGCCGGTCTGATTCTTCGACACGACAGAATAAAGTGACAGACAGAGAAATTCCACGAACGGAAACGACCCGAGTCTACAGTACAGCGACAGCGTACATCATCGGCATGAACGGAACGGGATTCCAAAACGGGCTTGTCACGGCTGCATCGGCAATAACGAGGTAACGCCGGGGCCTGGATGCAAAAACACCCCCCGCGGAATAAATGGCGCCCACACTTCTCTGCTCCCGCGAGGAGAGCTCAGGGGTCAGGGCCAGGAGGAGAGAAAAAAAAAGAGGAGAAAATCTTTCTTTTTTTTCCCTCCACCCTTTCCTTCTGGGACGATTTCCCCACGGGACGGGAAGTAACTGATCCTCTTCTTTTCTTTTCGCGAATCCGCTGTCGGTTGGATTTTCGAACCGCGCAGCCAGGCGCTCCCCCCCGGCGGAAATCGCCAAATTTCTTGCGCGCCCTTCTCCGAGCTATAAGCGAATCGAGGTAACACAATCACTTCCCCCACCCTTCTTGAGGATTCCTGAGGTGCCTCTAATCCTTGGCTGTGTATTGTCTCGGGAGGTTTTTGGCACTTTCGCGGTTTCGCGACCGATCCCCAGCGCAATCCCCCTCCTCGGGGCGTTCGATTAAATCTGGTTCTTGGTTCTAGTTCTTTGTCCTTGGGGGATTTCGGGTGTCTCAGTCAGTCAGTCAGTCTCGTCTAGAGGAGTAGAGGGGGTTCGTCGGGAGAACTCCGTGTGATCAGGCTAAAAATCGCGTCTTTATGCTAAGATATCACGCAATTCTCCTTTATTTCTTGGGCACTAAAGAGCCTTTGATGATCAAGTAAAGCACTAGTAGAAAATTGCTCGCGTGTACATGGGAGGTTACTGCTTTAGCATCCACGTGCAGTATAGTTCATGCGGAAGAGCTTGGTTTATTCCCCCCAACTAGAGCCTTTTGGGGCTTGTAATAATCTTGCTCAGCACAGGGCTTAGCAAATGGGATTGCTGCAATCATTCTGTTCTTGTGTTTCATCACCTCCTTCAACGGTTTGGACTTTTAAGCAGACTTCTCTAGTTCCTTTGTGTTAGTTGTGGAAATCGCGTGCTTGATGGTTCCCATTGGTCTCTGAGGGAGCCACGGTGGTTTCCTGACCCATGTCAAGTTTGACAAGTCTGCCTGTTTTTTGTGGTTGGAAAATCTCTACCGCACTTTGCATATTGTTAAAGTGATTTATTGAATTATGGTGGGAAAGTCCTAAACTTGCTCAGGAAATAAGTTGTAGCACGTGGGAAACCCTGCAGGGAGTGAGGACGATATCAGAGTTTTCAAGCTGTGGTTTCATGTGTCAAGCAACACATTTTTGTGTTGCATATTTGCATACCTGCATCTGTTAGTTTGTTGTCTGGGAAACTACTTGCTCATCTCTTTGGCATGTCACTGAACATGCGGCATGGGAAGCTCGAATTTACACTTTTACATTTTTCTTCTTTGCTCCATTGGAGCTGTCAAGTTAATTTGACTGTCATGTCAAGTCATTATCTTTGAATAACTCCCCTGAGAGCTAGCGGCACTAATTATGGAGGAATCCTTGCCTTTTCTGTATGCTTATTTACTATCATTAGTTGATTTCACATAAATGAAGCTGGCATGTAAATTTGGTTGTCATGTCAAGATTGTCTCAACAGGTCAGAGAATGAATAACTACAGTTCTGAATCTTTAAAATAATTTAGCCGACTGCATGACACATGTTTTCTCTATGGAAGACGAAGGCCTAACAAGTTACTAATACGAATCTTCTTTACTGAACTTATGACACTGCAGAACACTAACTGACTTGCTAGGACCTTAGAGCGTGACTGAAATTCTGCTATCACTTGTCCTCACTATCCAACTGATAATGGGATGGGGAAACACCGTAACCAGAAGGCTCAAAGTTTTTTCCATGGCACTGCTTATCTACTTTGACTACAAGGTGTGCTTCTGTTTCTTTTCTCAATGATGTTCTTCCATAGAGCCTCTTCCATTTCGTTGAGCAGAGTAACATCTTCTTGACACACAAGCAGGCTGTTCAGAAGAGAGTCCAATGGGTTAGCACTGGTAAAAAGAGTGCTATATGGACGAAAACACACGAGCGAAATGCTCGCCGTGTCCTCAACCTGATGATAGAATTAGAAGGTTTATGGGTGAAAATGGGTCAGTATTTGTCCACAAGAGCAGATGTGCTTCCTGAACCCTACATAAATGTCCTCAAGCAATTGCAGGATTCACTTCCTCCACGCCCTTTTGAAGAGGTATGCATACCTGCCCTTGAATGAATGGAAGATCGATAATTCTTGTCCGGTCCTGATATAATATTTTTTCTACGTTTGCAATGATCTAAATGGCAGCGGTTACTTATCCTGGTTTTTGTCTCTGTTGTGCAGGTTCGTGGAACGATAGAGAAAGAACTTGGAAAACCCATGAGTGATATATTTGCTGATTTTGTCCTGGACCCTCTTGCAACTGCATCAGTAAGTAGTGTAGTATCAAAACTCAAAAGTGAACTTTCGTTATTGAACATAAACTCGTAGTATGCCCATTTAAGTCTTCAATGACCATTGGATAACAGATAGCACAAGTTCATCGTGCAACTCTGGCAGATGGCAGAGAAGTTGTTGTCAAAATTCAGCATGATGGTATCAAAGAGATCATATTAGAGGTTGGTATCTAATCTGGCAATTATGTCTGTGTAGCATAATTCGAGTTTGTTACATTTTTTTATTGGTGGTCAGGATCTGAAGAATGCAAAATCATTGGTTGAATGGATAGCGTGGGCAGAACCTCGGTATAATTTTAATCCAATGATTGATGAATGGTGCAAGGAGGCACCAAAGGAACTTGATTTCAACCATGAAGCAGGTTTCTTACCCATACACTTCTCTGCACAATTTTCCATGCTCTCTCTCTCTCTCTCTCTCTCTCTCTCTCATAAAAAGGTCATCTTGATAATGTATGGTACGGAATTTTTCAATTTTAGAGAACACTAGGACTGTCTCCAGGAATCTTAGTCGCAAAACTGACTGTGGGAGTGGCAGTATTTCCAGTGCTGTTGATGTACTCATTCCAGAAGTTATTCAGGTCTATCTGTCAGTTTCTCTACTGTTTATCTCTTATCAGTTTTTGAAAATCAAGTTACCATCATCTGACAAACTGTTGTTCTATGTGTCAGTCAACGGACAAGGTTCTGATTTTAGAATATATGGATGGGATTCGCTTAAATGACAATGATTCATTGGAAGCATATGGTGTTGATAAGCAAAAACTTGTTGAAGAGATAACCCGTGCATATGCTCATCAAATATACATTGATGGCTTCTTTAACGGCGACCCTCACCCTGGTAATTATATGCATTTTGGGAAGGTTTCTGTCATCTTTTCCCTTGTATTCCTTGCACATTAATTCACACTTGCATGAATTTTTCTTGTCTGCAGGCAATTTTCTTGTGAGCAAGGAACCTCCACATAAACCAATTCTCCTTGACTTTGGGCTCACTAAGCGCATATCAAAATCTATGAGGCAGGCACTAGCTAAGATGTTTTTGTCATGCGCAGAGGTTTGTGAACTTCAATTCTCTAAGAAATTCACAGAGAAGATAGTATAGTATAATATGCAACATCTTCCTTGGAGTAGCTGCAATATTTTCTTATTTTAGATATAGAACCCAAATAAGCATGTCTTTCTTTCTTTCTTATCTTTTCTTATAATAATGTCTATCTTTTGTTTACTAACTAATTCGTGATGTGGTAAACTGGTATGACATGACATATTCCCAAGGTGTAAGAGAAACAAAATGAACTTGGGAAATATGTCTCCTAAGCTAGTCTTTTTTTTGGTTATAAGAGATCACTTGGACTTATGTTTTGATGTATTAACATCTCATGATTAAAGTTTGAAAAATGGAGTTCTTTGATTTATTCTACTTTTTTCTTTATTTTTTGGCTTCTTGTACATTAGTTAATTGTATGTAATTTGCATATCTGAGATGAACATGCCAATGTTTAGGGAGATCACGTGGCACTGCTGTCAGCATTTGCAGAAATGGGGCTTAAACTGCGGGTTGACATGCCTCAGCAGGCTATGGATATTGCTACAATATTCTTTCGCCAGTCAACTACTGCAAGTGAAGCAAAGGTACTCTGAAGGCTACTGTATCCATTGTACATAAATTTATCTATTTTTTGTCAGCTTTTCAGTAACTTTGGATATTTGGAGTAGCAGTTTATTTGTGGTTATTCATGCTTATTAGGAGAACATAAAGGCACTCAATGACCAAAGAGAACGAAATGTCAAAGCTCTTCAAGAAAAGATGAAATTGAACAAGAAGGAAGTGCAACGTTTTAATCCTGTGAGTAGAAATGCTGCCCTCGTAATTTTCCTCAGTTGATAGATGGGGGTCACATGAAAGTTTTCATGCTTTTAGGTGGATGCTTTCCCTGGGGATGCAATAATATTTATGAGGGTCTTGAATCTTCTCAGAGGTATGAGTTTCTTTTGGCTTGCTCATTCCTCTGATATATCCAGTATCTAATGCTTTTTAAAAACAAAAAAAATCTGCAGGTCTTTCAGCTTCACTAAATGTTAGGATAGTTTATCTAGACATCATGAGGCCATTTGCTGAATCAACTTTGCTTGGGTGAGATACTATTTAGTTGACATCAGCATGCTTGCACCATCTTCATAGTAAAAGATTATCTCTCTTCTTTCTTCCATTGCTGATTTATGTCGTTACTTTGATCAGGACTTTGATGCATGGAAAAATACCTAACAGTCAGTGGATTTATGACTCACCTGCTAACTCTGATGTGGAGTCTAAACTGAGAAATTATCTGCTTGAGTTGGGAAGTGACAAAATTTTAGGAATACAAGTAGGATTCTCCTATGATTCAAATATGTGTACAGTGGTTCTCTACAAATATTATGTGCCTTACGTTTTTTTCACCAGGTCTGTGCATATAAAGATGGAAAGGTCATAATAGATACTGCCGCTGGTATGTTGGGGAAGTACGATCCACGACCTGTTCAACCTGATTCTCTCTTTCCTGTTTTCTCAGTGACTAAGGGTGTCACTGCTGGGATGGTACATTGGCTTGTCAACGAAGGGTGAGTAATCGTTTCAGTACCAAGTCCCTTTTAACTTTGCAGTGTAAATATGCCCACATGACATTGATCTACGCTATATTATAGAATTTCTTGTGTGTACAAATTGTTTCTCATATTTATGTATAGCACCTAGTTGCAAATCATTTTTATTTGTGTGAACTGTAAGCATTGTAGCATTCCACTCTTTCTAATACCTCAACTGGTCAGAGAAGAATATTCTACCTTTATAAGCTTAGATGGACAATTGCACACTTACGTACTGAAGTACATGATGGTCCAACTGGGATTTTTTTAAAAAAAAAGGTCAAATGAGCATTTCTAACCTGTTCCAAAATGGACCTGAGAACTTTAACTGTGCATCTAGACATTTATTCCACAAGTTGAAGTTGCTTGAGCTATTTTGTGATAGCACACTCCAATCTTTCAGGAAGTTGAAGTATGAGGAAACAGTGGCCAACATATGGCCAAACTTTGGAACTAACAGCAAGGAGCTAATAAAGGTACAAAACTTCCTTGTTTCTGTTATTTGATGCGACATGGCAATTCTTGGCTAATAGACTATCTCGTTTGTTCCGTCCTAATAAAGGTGCATCATCTTCTAAATCATACATCTGGTTTGCACAATGCGCTGGGAGATTTGATGAAGAGTGATCCTATGTTTGTATGTGACTGGGAAGAGACACTAAACCAGGTTGCCAAGTGTACACCTGAGACCGAACCTGGTTCAGCACAAATTTACCATTACCTATCCTTTGGTTGGTTGTGTGGGGGAGTCATAGAGGTATGTTTCTTCCTGCCATCACGTAAATTGAGCCTTGTTTTTTATGAGAATTGGACTTTGTTGGTTGTGTAAACAGAGCATCATGTACTAATCTATAATCAGGTTAAGGGTTAGCTAAATTTGAATGTAAACCCACATCTACTTACCTTTTTGGGTCCAATAGCTTAATTATGGGAGTTTAAATGTCAATATACTGCTCTAATGATTTTTTTCATGAATCCTGACGCTGGTATTTGACAATAATAGCATGCGTCTGGGAAGAAGTTTCAAGAGGTTCTAGAAGAGGCTATTGTTCGTCCTCTTCACATTGAAGGGGAGTTATATATTGGCATTCCACCGGGTATGTTACAGATCTCCTATGAAACAGTAACCAGATCTACTGCTTACTGTTTTGTGATAAGGAATGTAGCTTTCCCATGATTCTTTTACGTCGTGTGCTCAGATTTGATTAGACTAATGAAAAATCCTGATATAGTCATGTTTATACTCTTCTAGTTTTCTAGATACCCTCTGTCTGATGTTCATTACATTCTGTCCCTTCCCAGGTGTTGAATCTCGTCTGGCAACCTTGACAGTTGACACTGAAGAACTTCAGAAGTTATCAGGAATAAGGGCAGGGCCAGGTGTTCCACCAGAATTGCTGAGCAATATCGCGCAAATGGCGTCTGGTGTACCAGTTCTTTTCAACACGTTAAATGTTCGTCGGGCCATTATTCCTGCAGCGAATGGCCACTGTTCTGCTCGTGCACTTGCTCGATACTATGCAGCTCTTGCAACTGGTGGTTCAATTCCACCACCGCACTCTGCGGACTCAAAGCCACCCCTTGGCAGCCATGTGCACACCCCCAAGTTCCCTACCGCCCCACTCAAGAAGAAAAAAGGCACTGGAAAGAAGAAGTGTGTCGGTTCCACAGGAAATCTCCAAGATGTGAGCAACACTGACAAGAACGGGTACAGCCAGCTACGCACCAGTGATGCTGACGACGAAGCAGCAGGAAGCGTACGCAGGATCTTCAGCAGTGACAAGATCCTGGATGCGTTCATGGGTGTCGGTGAATACCAGAGCATGGTACACCCAGATGGCAAGTTCGGGCTCGGGTTCAGGAGGTACAACAACCCCAGCGGCGGCACGCTGAGGTGCTTTGGGCACTCCGGGATGGGCGGGTCCACCGGGTTTTGTGACGTGGAGAACAACTTTGCCATGGCGGTGATGGTGAACAAGATGTCCCTGGGAAGCGTCACCCGTGGCATTGTCCGGTTTGTCTTGGAGGAGCTGGGTCTGCCTGTGCCTGACGAGTTCTCGACATCAGGGGAGAAGGGACCTGACATGGTGCTTAATCTTGCACCACCTGAGCAACAGAGATGACGATGATGACGAAGCCAGCTGGTTTGACTGTTAACGCTGTAACTGTGTTTGCAACTTACCAGTTTGGTAGCTTCTGTTGTGACACAAGACTGAATAGGAAGCGGGGAAGGAAAACTACAGGATTTTTCGTGGCATATATTATACAAACACACGCCATTTTGAATTTGAGGTGGCATGTAAAACTCCACAGACTGTTTTATCCGGCAGAATCTACTGTGTAAAGAAAGTTTTAGTTCAAAGAAAATGGCGAGCCGGTATGGTGATTACAGAATTTTTTTAAAAAAAGAAACTGCACAATTTATAGTTTACAAACTGAGGGTGAGAATTGGGAGTGTGCCCATCAGTTTCTATTGACCAGTACAGGAAAATACATGGTAATTCTGCTTTCTGTGTACGTTTAGCTCCTCGCTGCACCGTGCCTTTTCTCAATGCTCTTGTCTTGGCTTCATGATCGAATTTTGTTGTTACTCTCGAATAATATACTCCGAATAAGTGCGCAGCAAACTTCAAACTATAGCCTTTCGAAACATTGCTATTTTTCTCACGTCAGCTTACCACCATTTCAAACGGCTATATGGCTATATTAAACAAAATAAAAAGGTCTAAGTTATATTTGTACTTTTGACTACAGGCCAAAGCTCCTCCACTCTACTTGGTTAAGAGGAACTGAGGTATGGTTGTAATCAGGAGAGCCAGATTTAATTCCTCATTTGAGTGAATTATGAAGTTGGTTTTAAAAAAATCCCATCACCGGTGGTTATGCCGCGGAGGTCGCCATACCCTTTCAAGGGCTGCCTAGTTGCCTACAAGGCCAACTAATAGTTAGGGGAAGAAATTTGTCGAAAATATCACATTGAGTTTACCGTTGTTAATTAGAAGAATTAAACATAATTTCAAATGAATAAAAAATCACGAGAGAAATCAATTAAGTCATTGTTAGAAGATGTTTACCATAACTTCACATTGTCTAACCATGATTTAATTAGACTCGATAAATTCGTCTCAGGAATTTACTCGAAGTTATAAATTGATTTTGTCATTAATATACATTTCATACTTCTAATTAACATGAGGGCATCCCATGTGACAACCGAACTGTAGAGAATCTGTGGTATGACTAATTTTATAATTACTAGATCATAATTAATTTTTTAATTAGCATCGGTAAAACCAAAAGCGAGTGACAGTGTGACGGCGTGCGGCGAGGGACTGGCGAGCGAGTGACGCAACTGGAACGACGGCTAAGGGTATAAGGCGAAGTTTCATAAAGAATTTTATTGCATTAAATATGCTTATGAGAGAAAATTTGAGAGTTTCATAGGATGTGAGGAGAGTTTCATCACCATGAAACTTCACTGACACAGTTACCTAGTGTCGGGGTTTGATACCGCCGGCAAGTAATTTTTTGTATGAATCGTGCATCTGATCCGGATGGTTGGGCTTAGAGACACCAGGATTATACTGGTTCAGGCACCGAGGGGATCCCCTACGTCCAGTTCGGGAAAGTATTCTATATGCCCACAGGGGGGCTTGTAGTATGGGATACAAGCTTAGGTTGGGAGAAATCCCAAGTCTCTGTATGTGAGTAAGAGCAGCTGATGCTCGGTGAGTGTGGTGTGTTGTTTTTTCGTCTTGCTGAGTTCGTCCCCCTGTTACCGATGCCGACCTCTCCTTTTATAGTTCAAGGAGGGCCGGCGTACAAAGGTTAAGATGGTAAAAACCCGTTCTGCTACAGTGCTGCAACAGTGCCAGAACAGTGCCACGCCGTGGGCCTTCGTCTCCCGTTGGCGTCGTACACTGCCCCAACATCGGTAGCCTTCGTAGGGCGGCGTAGCTTCGGCCTCCGTCCCGAGGCGGCTTCTTTCCGACCCAGGAGCCTGCTGGTCATGCTAGGTCGGGGCTTCCCTTGCAAGCCTCGACCTTCCCTCTGATGTTTGATGGGTCGGGTCACATTGTTCGATGTCTTGCAGGCGAAGGATTCGCGTGTCCTTGGCCACTGTTCAGTATCAGGTGATGGGACGCCGGGACAGCCCGCCTCCCACGCCGGGAGAAAATCTCATCATTACCTGGGCCTCTGACAGAGCAGATCCGCGTGCTCCGCTGCAGCTGCACGTCCTGTGCGGCGCGGGCCAGCTTCCGCCACGTTGCGGCCCGCCCCTGAGGGGGCCCCGGGCGTTGGATTATGGCGGAAGGAGCCTTAGGTCGTGCGAGGCGGAGCCTTCCGCCGAGGTAACCGGGTTGGTCGCTTGAGTCGGAGATGATTCTGCGATGGGGGGCCGAGCTGCTATTCTTTAAAGGAGAGGAGCTGGGCCTGGCTTTGCCGGTAGTCGGTGTTGGGCCTTTGCTGACGCGGCCCACCATTAGTCATCCTGATCTTGGGGTTTAGGAGTTAAGATGATTACCCCCGGTTTATCCCCTCTTCACCTAGTTTTCAGTTTAAGTAATTGTGTCCATGAAACTTACACTGAGACTGGCCTAAGAGCATCTCCGTCAGTGTGTGCTAAAATTGGGTATCTATATTCACTAAGGGTGTGATTGGAGGCCTGCATATCCCTTGTCCACGCTCTGGTAATGCAACATGCCCGTGTTTGGAGGCCTGCATAGCACCTAAGCCTAGCTCCAGCAGTGCAAAACAGGGGCGCTAGCCAGGCTTCCTGGGAAGTGGGAACGCAGCGAGGGAGGGTTTTCCACTAATGCAGGCTTGCACAAGCCAATTGAAAGAGTCCTCTCAATGGTCGGGATGGAGGCCTGCGTGGCGGCGCGCGCATCGCCGCCGGAGCCGACCGCCGCACCAAGGCCCATCCGTCGAGCTCCTCACCGTCGCGCACCACCGCCGCGACCCTGGTCCTCCCGCCGCCGCCTGAGCCGGCCGCCGTGGTGTGGAGGATTCGAGCTCCACTCGCGGAGCAGAGGAGCTTTGGATGCAAGTGCCGGCGATGTGCGCAGTGGTGGAGGAGACGACCTCCGCTGCAGCTCAGCGAGCATGGGGCGCACGCGAAGCAGGTGGGGATGCGTGCGGCGGAGGAGGAGACGGGCCCGTGAGGCGGCATGAGGCTCGCCGTCAGGGTCGAGGCCGCCGCAGGCGCTCCCAACGCCGCAACTTCGTTCCGGCGCCGGTGGCCATGGCACCTCGTCGCTCTACGTGCCCGCCGCCGACAGTTGCAGCTCCGACTCCGGCGCCCGTGGCCATGGCTGTCACACCCGGATTTAAGGACAAATCCAAATGCATAAAACACATGTACGCCAGGATCAAGTTACACACATGCGTCGACTCAGTGAATACCAAAAACAGTGTCAAAAGCGTAAAGGAAGTATTATAACTTTATTACATGACCGAAAGTCTTTAAACTAACACACCGAGTAGCTAACAGCGGAAAAAGTAAACACAGAGGTCCTCCACAGGCAGCTGACTGAAGGAGCGAACGCCTAGAACTCGTCGAATCCACTAGGGTAATCCTCAAAACGTCTGTCTGAGCAGCAGCCGGGTTGTGTAGATGCAATATAAAACAACAAGCATGAGCACATGTCGTACTCAACAAGGGAAAAACACTATAACAACATGCAAAGGCTTTATGGTGGAAGGCTTGTGGTTACAAAGCAGTTCAGCATTTTAGTTGGTCAAGTTTTATTAAGCAACTATTACTAGCAAATGTAAGTGTATACCAAAACCCACTTAATAAATGCATAAGAACCATAGAATGTAATGCACAAGTTATTAAGTTCCATCTTCCATAGAATTAATCATGTGAGGATCCAGGCCGCTCTTGACCGTGAGCACGGCTAACTAGTTAGTTTTACACTCCGCAGAGGTTGTACACTTTCACCACAAGTCGCGTAAAAACTTAAAAGAGTTTTGGACCCAACCACGCTGTGCAAAAGTAGGCACAGTCACCCTCATGGTAGTCATTGTACTCCTCCTGGGGGGCATACTAGTGGACAGCACCTGCGTGTGATGTCTTCAAGTGACGAACCATCTGTAGGTGCAGTGAACACGTGCAGAGTGAGATAGATAGCAAGACCAAGTGATAAGAGATAAAAGATAGCAAGCACAAGGTAAAGGAGCAAAAATGAATCAAGGGTGAGATAAAAGCAAGAGTAGAGTATTAAGTCAGAATTAAAGCAAGCAGGTGATAAGAAAGGCTTCTAAGTTTTATAATCCTTAAATTCGACCATTCTAACTAGGCTAACGTTCTTCAGTCAACACGGCTCTGGTACCACTTTGTCACACCCGGATTTAAGGACAAATCCGAATGCATAAAACACATGTGCGCCAGGATCAAGTTACACACATGCGTTGTCTCAGTGAATACCAAAAACAGTGTCAAAAGTGTAAAGGAAGTATTATAACTTTATTACATGACCGAAAGTCTTTAAACTAACACACCGAGTAGTTAACAACGGAAAAAGTAAACGCGGATGTCCTCCACAGGCAGCTGACTGAAGGAGCGAACGCCTAGAACTCGTCGAATCCACCAGGGTAATCCTCAAAACGTCCGTCTGAGCAGTAGCCGGGTTGTGTAGATGCAATATAAAACAACAAGCATGAGCACATATCGTACTTAACAAGGGAAAGACACTATAACAACATGCAAAGGCTTTATGGTGGAAGGTTTGTGGTTACAAAGCAGTTCAGCATTTTAGTTGGTCAAGTTTTATTAAGCAACTATTACTAGCAAATGTAAGTGTATACCAAAACCCACTTAATAAATGCATAAGAACCATAGAATGTAATGCACAAGTTATTAAGTTCCATCTTCCATAGAATTAATCATGTGAGGGTCCAGGCCGCTCTTGACCGTGAGCACGGCTAACTAGTTAGTTTTACACTCTGCAGAGGTTGTACACTTTCACCACAAGTCGCGTAAAAACTCAAAAGAGTTTTGGACCCAACCACGCTGTGCAAAAGTAGGCACATTACCACACTACCGAGGTGTGGCTGCATAGGGACGCTACGAGGCCTTTATGAAGATTCTCCAATGAGCAACAACCCACTAGGTTTCAGGACGAAGCAGGGCATAAAGCTCCCTAGCGGGTCAATACCCCACCATAAATAAACACACCCAACTTCCCGCTAGAGCATGTCTATACTCTGTCAACGCCTCCCCATTGGTCCCTTTTAGGTAAGGTTGCTACAACATCAAAGTTTCTAGTTATTCAGCCAAGACAGAGCCATATGTCTTGTGGTTGTACGATTTTCCTGGGTGGTTCTCCATGTTCCGATTAAACAAGTATAGTGTTCTTGTATTGCATGAATGAATAGCATAAAATAAATCAAGATTAAAGATTGTTCCATTAGACCACCCAAAGTATGCTCTAGAAAAGCTACCCAACATAAAGTAAAACCCGGTTGATCAAGGCACAGGGCAAACAACACTAGTCACACCTTAATCATGGGTCCCATCACATTAATGCAAGCAAAAAGTAAATAACTGTGTAATTAAAATGCATGTTGTAATAGGACTAAAGGGAATGTAGCAAGGACTTGCCTTCTACCCAAGCGTGCTGCTGCTCAAAGCCTTCTTGATCTTCAACGGCAGCGTACTCCACGAATTGATCGTTTACTACGCTCCACACAATAACATACAAGCATACAATACAATTAATTAAGAAACAGTACACCAATCATGGCAAATAGAAACAAAAGCAATAGAAAACTAATCTACTCGTCGAGACGATCGCGTGGACATAAAGAACGCTAAAAACGGAGCTAAAACGACTAAGATACGCGCTAAACAAGATACAAGGACCTATCTGCAAGAAAACTAGAGCTTCAGGGTTAAAACGGAGAAAACTGGACTAAACCGTAAAGAAACTTATACGGTGGAAGGACCGGCTTGTAAATCTAGAAAACGCAGGGGTTTTATTGTAAAACTGCCAGGGCGGCTCGGGGTTTGACCGGTACTGACTCGGATTGGATCTAATCCAAGCTGTTGGATCCCGATCGGACGTCCACGCACGCGTGCAAGCGCCCCGGCGGCGAAGACAGGGCGGCGGGCAGCGGCAAGCGGTGGCGCTCAGCGGCGGACTCGCCGATGCGAGACCAGATCGAGCTGGGGTGCTCGATTCGGCGCACGGACCGCACCGGAACGAAGCGCGTGATGCAATGAAACTGACTAGAGCAAGGGCGGGACCTTACGAGCGACGACGGCGGCGGATGGCTCAAAAAGGCGGACAACGGCGGCGGTGGAGCTCCGGTGAGGTTGTCCCGGCGATGTAGGGGTCGGCGACGCGAACACGTGGCACCGGTGGCTTCCACTCGTCCAGGCGAAGCTCCAGAGGTGCTCCTCGACGGCGAAGAGGCGGCGGCGAGGCGGATCGAAGCTCGGCGGCGAGGCGGATCGAAGCTCGGCGGCGGTTAGGGTTTTGGCGGTGTGGCGCGGGTGCTCGGGTGACGGCTAGGGTTTGGGTGAGGGCTCCGAGGTGGCGGCGACCACTTTAAATAGGGCCGGGGTGGAGGCCTTGGCGTGCGGGCCACGCATAGGAGGGCGCGTCCTCGAGGCGGAGACGGCGGCGCGGTGGAGTCCGGGTCGGGGACGCCCCAGGTTGGGGATGATATGTGGTCCCCACCTGTCGGTGGCTGCGGACGGCGAGCGCGCACGCGGGCTGCGCTGGGCTGGAGAGAGAAGCTTGGCTGCGGCCTGTTTGGTGCAAAGGCGGAGGCGGCGCAAGAGAAGAGGGGGCGCGGGCGAACTTACGGCGACGGGCCGAGCGGAACGAAGCAGGTCGGGCTGAGCATGTGGCGAGCGTCTGCGGGAGGAGAGATGAAGGGGCGCCGCCGGACTTCTGCGGTTTTGGGCTCAAAGCAGAGACGGGCCAGAAGAGAAGGAAGAGAGGGGAGATAAAAGGAAAAGGGTTTTATCTTTTTGAAAAGCTACCAAACAAGTGAACTCAAATACAAATTTGAATTCAAACACTCAAAAGCAATGCATCAGCATGTATGCAACATCAAACTCCTATGATTAATTTATTTTATTTTGGAAATAATTAAATGCCTAAAAGAAATTAAAGAAAACCTTATGGTCCTTAAGAGCACAATTAAAGGTTGCTAACAAATTTTATTAAAATTCAAATTTTTGAAAATTAGGGTGTTACAATGGCACCTCGCACTGCGCATCCGCCGTCGTTTGTGTTGACACCGTTTTTTTAGAAAAACAGGTCAAACGGGATAAAAAGGAGCAGCCGATGAGGAAGCTATGCAATCGGTCGATTGAAGAGAAAATAGGGTGGTCAAACAGAACTCGCCGACGGTCAAGAAGGTCTAATCCTGTCTATCGATGGACTGACGGGTCAAAACGATCGGCCGATGGTCAACCGAGAATCGGCCGAGGGAAAGGAGAAGGCGGAAATCAAGAAGATACGCCAAGGGCAAGACACAGCGGAGGCAGGTCAATCCACGATTAGCAGCGAGTCAGAGTCAGTTTTAGGAGAGTTTGACTCTTGCGTGAGTCTTTTTCTATTTTTAGTAGTGTTTGTTTTCTTTAGACACAAGTAAACATTGTCGTAATCGGTTAGGAGTCGGGTTGTCCTCAGGACATAAATAGCGACCCTGTGTGGTCGGGAAAAGTGGTACACACAAATATCAAACAAACCACCTCCGGGTAAACCCTTTACAATTTACAGGATCTACTTTTTGGCGACTTCGCCGTTGCGTTTTTCTTTTCTTCAATGTGGTCTTTCAAGTTCGTCGGGCTGCATCAATCGATCTCCGGCAAGCTTGTGAGTACTGTTTTACCGAATAACCCTAGGCTTTAACCTCCGGGCGCATCGCTGAGGTTTCGTCTAGTTCTTTATTCACCCCTTGTCGATATTAGCTAGATCTGCAGGTTTTCGTACTAATTCTTGTAGTTTTTAGCTTTTATCATCAATTTATCCCACTTGATCTACATCCTGTCGGCTTCTAACACTACAGCCGATTCAGACCTGTTCGAGTGTTGACGTCACGATCGGCCGATTCGGCCGATCTCTTTATCTACGTTCTCGCGCCTCGATCGCCCTCGAGCCGGTCGATCCCGCTTTTATGTATCGACCGATTGGCTGGTACACGTGTCACTAAATACCCATCGGTTCTCTAGTCGATCTTTAATATTTTCCATTGTCAATCAACAGGTCAGATTGGCTGGCACGCCTCGCTATAGACCGGGGAGTCACGTGTGTCGCGCGCGAAGGTGACGTCCTATTTTCGCGTCAACAGTTTGTGGCTCCGTCTCCGGCGCTTGTGGGCATGGCCCCTCGTGCTGCGGTGCCGCCGACGGCGACGACGCCAGGCGATGTTCCGGCTGCTGGCAGTGGCAATCTTCCGGCCGTGCCTGAATTTGCTCCAGAGGGGGGAAATGGGAAAGGTTGGGAAGGGGAGTGAAGGGTGGTAACTTCACTTTTAGACAACACAGGGTTATCTCATTCTACCGTGCAACCTACCAAACACAAGCACACCAACCCAGACTATCTCTGTTCACCCTACCAAACACGAGTGGTTTGCACTGTATTAGACATGCTTGGGCTAGCCTGACTCCAGATTCTAACCAGACCAGAGTTAGCTAGGTTGCTAATCACACTCGGAAGGACTGATTTGAGATGAAATAATCTTGTTAGGGTCCAATTTGCAAAATGTACACAACCTTATCCTTCCCCGACCTCCTCTGGCCCTCTCCCCATCGGCGCAGCCGCGCAGCAAGGCCTCATCCGCCCTCCAGCGACAGCACCGCGGGGCGCGGCCTCTGGCCGCCGGCGGGGCACCTTCCCCACTCCCGGCTACCATCGACTCTCTTCCTCGGCCACCACCCCCTCTTCCCCTTCCGGTCGCCAACTCCTCCCCTGCAGGTCGCCCCTCCACCGAAGACGCCGCTCCTCTGCCCTTCCGCGCCTCTGCTCGCCTGCCTCCACCCTCGCCGACGACTCCCTTCCGTTTTTCTCACTCGCGCGCACACACACGTGGGCGTCTTGATCTCTCTGTCTTCGGTACTACTAGAAAGACTGGCGCGGCGTTGCGCGCCATGACATGTAGCCCAGTGATGGGTAGGAAGGTTGTGGATATTTTACAGGATTTTAGATGTGGATTAATTCTTTAAGAGTTTATGGTATTTCTTAATTAAAAATCAGGGACCGTGGATTCATTATGATAGAGTTAGGGGACTTTTTCGTAAAATTTTCGAGTTGTGGTTAGATTTGTAGAAAATTTATGATCTTTTCCATAAAAGTCTGTGGACCATGTGCCATGTATTAGTTCCTGTAAAGTTCAAGTTTGTTGGAGAAGTATAGATCGCGAGTTAATTATTATAATAAAATTACATGAGAAGTGGCTTGATCAAGTTAGATGTCGTCAAATTTTCTGAAAGGTGACTTAAAGAAATGTTAGTTTTTTAAAAAAAATTGAGAGGGCTTAACGGAGCAGTGGTTAGACTACTATTTATTTTCGATAAAGTTTGAGTGGGTTCTATATAATTGGCAACCCTCTTGGCATTCCTTCAAAGCTCTAGGGGATTTCGTAAAGCTGTCTGAGAGGCGGTTGAAATGAAAATATATTTTTGCAGAGTTTGAGGGGGTTTTCATAAAATTATATTTGTGGGATGGACTACGTATTAATTCTGATAAAGTTTTAGAGTGACTTTGTAAAAGTGGCAGCCCTGTTGGCATTCCTTCAAAACTTGAGGTGCTTTCCATAAAATCTGAGAGGTGGTTTGATCAAATACTATTTTCACAGAGTTCGAGGGGGTCTTTGTAAAATTACCTGAGTGATGGCTGGATTACATACTACATAGGCTGATACACACGTTACACCGCGCCGGTCATAATGATTTACATGTAAATTTTATGTAAATAAAATAAATAAGAAGTTTGTAAAATATATATAATTTATGTAAATATATAGTTTTGAGAGGATTGTTTTTGAGAAGTTATAACACAAAGTCGTTTGTAACTTAACAAAATTTGAGAGAAAATATTAAATAATATAATTTATAAATGAAATAGGAATACACAATTTTCAAAAATCCTTGTTAAGGTCTTTTCGGCTTACAGAGTGAGAAAACATAAATTTTTAACCATGAATCCCATAATAGAATTGTGGGCCCCACAAACCAAAATGTGTGGGTCCCACCTGATGTGGGTCCCACACGAATATCTCATGAATCCACGTGGGTCCCACCTAAACATACTGTGGGTCCCACATGAACAGTATCCGTGGCCTGTAGATAATCCGAGCCATCAATGCGCGATCCAACGGCTCACCTTTTCTACGTGGCGCAATGGGAGGGCAAAAATCCCCCACTTTAGGTCTTGTAAAGATAGTCCAGTCTTGCCTCTGCTTCCTAAAAAGGGACTCCGAAATCAGCGATATTTAGAGCAACTTCAAGAGTTTGTCAAATTTTACTTAGCAAATCTTGTGTTTTGCCAATTTGTAAAAAGATATGCCAAGTAAAAAAAAAGTTCATCTCCAACAGTTTGGCATAATCCACTTGCCAAATCCAGATCTAACTTACATCAGGAACCCGGAGAGAGAAACAAAATTATGTTTGTACCCTTCCACATCTTGAAAACTTAAATCAGGAATCCTGAGAAAAACAAAATTATTTTTATACCATTCCACCTCTTCTAATACGGTAGGATGCGCCGCGGATCGCTGCGCGCATATATGCGCGCGCAGAGTCGATTTTTCCCAACTTGGGATAAATGACAACCTGAGAGCAACTCCAACAGTTCCCCATCCCGAATTGTCATTGTTATTTTTTGGCAAAAACTGAAAAAATCTTCTCCAACAGTTTCCATCTCAGGTTGCCATTTATCCCAAGTTGAGGAAAACCGACTCCGCGCGCGTATATATGCGCGCAGCGATCCGCGACGCATCCTCCTCTACTAGAAGAGGCGGAATGGTATAAAAATAATTTTGTTTTTTCTCAGGATTTCTGATTTAAGTTTTCAAAAGGTGGAAGGGTAGAAACATAATTTTGTTTCATAATTTTGTTTCTCTCTCAGGGTTCCTGATGTAAGTTAAATCTGGATTTGGCAAGTGGATTATGCCAAACTGTTGGAGATAGACTCTTTTTTACTTGGCATATCTTTTTACAAGTTGGCAAAACACAAGATTTGCCAAGTAAAATTTGGCAAACTCTTGGAGTTGTTCTGAGATGGGAAACTGTTGGAGAAGATTTTTTCTGTTTTTGCAAAAAAAAATAATAATGACAACTTAGGATAGGAACTGTTGGAGTTGCCCTCGCGTGCCGTTGCCATCGTCTACTCCAGCAGTTTCCCTTTTGGGTTCCCACCGCCGCCCATTGGCTGGCCAGCGGTGATTGGCCCACTTCAATTCCAGCCGTCTCGTTGACAGCCGCGATCCTTCGAAAGCTTCGAAGGCGACGAACCCCACCACCACCACCGCACACAAGAGACAGAGCCAGGGAAGAGCGGTTTGCCCCGCCCGTGAACCTTCTCAGCCTCCGCGTGAGGCGACGCAACTGACGCCGACGCCACCGCCCCGTCAGAAGTCTGCTCCTCCTCGTCGGGCGATGGCCTCGGGCGCCGACGCGGCGGCCGCCGGGGTCGCGGCGCTCGGGATCTCCGGCGACGAATGGGCGGCCGCGTGCCCGCCGCTGCGGCGGAACCTCCGGCTGCTCGCGCCCGACGAGGTGATTCGCTACTGGTCTCTTTCTGCTGTTGATTGATCTGCTTGGTGCTCGGATGCGGCGCCGCAATCGCGCTGATCTTCTTTTCGCTGCGAGTTCGAAAGGCGTTTGGTTGTTTCTCTTGCTTGTGACGGTAAAGCATCGGGAGTTTAGGTGTGGCGTGGTACGGCCAACTACCTCGAATCGCAGGCGGTTTTCAGTCACCTCACGTGGTGCTGGCGGTGGGCGGTGGGGGCCGAGTTGACCCACCCCGCCGTTGCAATTTTAAGACTTTGTTCTTCTTAATAGTACAAACAGTTATCCTGGGTGTTGGAGAAAAAGAAAAATAGAATTCCTAAGCTTTTCATGATGTTGATGGCTTTTTCCTAAAAAGTGGTACTGGTAGTTGTATGTTTAACCACCCTCTTCTCCTGACACAGGCCCACATTGGGACTGGGGGAGCATAGATTCATTTGGACGCTTAATCATACTGCGCTCGAGGAATAAATTCCTGGAGTTAAAAATGATATTAAAAATACGGATTTTTTTGGAAGATCGTTATGCATTGGTCTTAGTTTTAAGCTGTGTTTTTAGTTATTATGTACCTTATCATGAAGAATTTAGTTTCGCTGCACCTTTTACGTGTCCAGCAAAGTTGTCCTCAACTGATGTACAATCTAACTCGGTCCCATCAAGAATCATGAAAGTACCTGTAGGGCCTGTCCTCAGCTGAATGATTATGCACCATTATTTTGGAATAAAGTACATCCAAATGTATTCGTCTCTGCCGTGTGGAACTCTGTTGATTTTATTTGACTGATGGATCAAAGCAAAGTGTTTTATTTTTCTCCTCGTGTAATTCTTATTGCCTGGTGATTCTAGGTTGAACTTGCAAAAATGCTGTTGAGTGAGGGCCAGATGCACCTGTTTGAACACTGGCCAGAACCAGGTGTTGATGATGACAAGAAAAGAGGCTTCTTTGATCAGGTGTGTATTCATATAGAGGACATGTAGCAGCACTGACATCACATCACCACAGAGTTGTTCCATGCTTATTATTCCAATAAAATAGGAAGCACATTGTACCGATAGTGTCTGGCAAAGATTGTGAATGTTATATTACCCATGAACTACTCTTTTCAGCAGTATAATCAAAAGTACAGTGTCATCTTCCCTTTCTGTGCATATATCTGTACATTTTATAGCAATATAATCTATGCTCCTGCAGTCATAATCAGAAATATATCCCCCCACCTATATTCTGAAAGTTTGATTATGTTAGGTTCGTCGACTTAATTCAAGCTATCCTGGAGGGTTGGCATCGTACATCCAGAATGCCAAAAAACTTTTGGCAGATTCAAAGGCAGGCAAAAACCCGTATGATGGTTTTACTCCTTCTGTAAGTCGCCTTATATTCATTTTACTGATAAATTAACTTGGTCCTAATGTCTTTTCTTTTCATGGGTTTGTCCTGGAAACACTTAAATTGAGCATCATGAACTCTAAATTGTTCAAATTGAATAACGTAACACATAACAATTGTTCCCAGGGATAAATGCTAGTTTGATATACTCTTTATCTTTTCTTTTCTGAGTGTCATAGTTAATAAATTTTGCTATACCATACTTTAGGTTCCATCAGGGGAGGTATTGAACTTTGGCGATGATAACTTTATTTCATTGGAAGCAGCTGGGGTAAAAGAAGCACGGAATGCTGCGTTTGTTCTTGTAGCTGGAGGGCTTGGTGAAAGACTTGGATATAAAGGAATTAAGGTATGTGCTGAGTTGCTTATAGCATACTTAATATCTAATCATGGAAAAGGCTAACATATAGACTGCATTCTTTCTCAATGCACTAATGTCATGAGGTAACACAGTAGCTAATTGGAACTCAAACTAAATGCTGTATTTTTCTTTAATTTGGTTTTAAATTCTCTCTAGCTGATAATAGCACATTGTCCTGTACTGTTTTTTAGAACAACATTGACCACAGCCCTGTTCCATTATTTCCATTTTAAAACGAGATGTATAGTTCAGTTTCAGCTCCTAACTTTATGCTGCAATCACCACATGGTGGCTTGCAGAGTCTTTTATTGAAAAATATAAACCACTTTGGAATTAATAGTAATAAAGCTTGATGAACTGGTGGTAATGTACTGTCATGGTTCAAAGCTTTTACTCTATGATTTTGGTCAGGTAGCACTTCCTCGGGAAACGACTACTGGAAAGTGTTTCCTTCAACATTACATAGAGTCTATTCTTTCTTTACAAGAGGCCAGCTGCAAAATGGTTGATGGTATGTACTCTACACTGTATCTGTATGGACTAATGACTTGCCAACATTGTCTCGATGGTGCCTATCATTTTTAATAGTTCTTATGAATTTAATTTTGATCTTACCATTAGGCATGTCTTGTTTTCATCGTTAATACTTATGCCCCCTCTGTACAAGAATTCAGGCAATCACTTGAATAAGTTTGCTAGTTTCATTACTTACACATGATACACAATGGGCCTCAGAGAAGCTTCAGGTCTTGTTTTATTCTTATTGATTGCCATGCAACAGGGTGTCACACAAAGATTCCATTTGCTATTATGACTTCTGATGATACAAATGCGCTAACTATCAAGCTTTTGGAGTCGAACTCCTACTTCGGAATGGAACCATCTCAAGTGAAAATACTAAAGCAGGTTTTTTCTATTTCCCTATTCTCTTCATGTGCTTGCTAGGAGAAGACCTCTGTTCTATCTATGCAAAGCACATATCCGTTACTTTTGGTGTTGACCGTACATGTTTATTTTCTTTTTCAGGAAAAAGTAGCTTGTCTAGCTGACAATGATGCAAGGCTTGCATTAGACCCAAATGATAAGTACAAAATTCAGGTGGAAAATTTCCATACGAGGATCAGTAACATTGTATTTAAAATATACTAACTATATTGTTTCTGCATATACACTTGAGTGTCTGTCCACATTTCTTACTCTCAGTTTTGTGACCTGACAGACAAAGCCACATGGGCATGGAGATGTTCACTCTCTTCTCTATTCAAGTGGCTTGCTTGAACAATGGTATGCTCATTGATTCAAGAATTCACCACTGGGGGCAGTTTTTTTTTCCCATTTGAAGAAATTAGCAGTTATATATATATGATGAAATGATGCGGTGTATTTTTTTGATAGGAAGAGTGAAGGGCGGAAGTGGGTTCTATTTTTCCAGGATACAAATGGATTGCTTTTCAATGTTTGTACTCTGGCCTCCTATTGTGATATAATTTACTGCCAAAAGAAATATAGTTTTTAACATCCTTAAAAATGCCAAGAGATATCATTAATTGAAAAATGAATCTGGTACCATTGGTTCCGAATTTTAGTACTTAGGTGCCAAAAAATAGGCACATCTCCATATGTAAACTGTGCTACCTCTTGGTAGTTTTCCAAGGACCCTCAAAAACCTCTGATAAGATGAAACTGCTTCCATGAGATTGAGACCTTTGGTTACAGAGAACTGACATGATTTTGTTTTTAATTTTGTAGGCAATACCATCAGCATTAGGTGTCAGTGCCACTAAGGGTTACAATGTAAATTCTCTTGCAGTTCCTAGGAAGGCAAAGGAAGCAATTGGAGGAATTACCAAACTTACTCATGTTGATGGTAGGTTTTACTGTCATTTACCCCATTGATGTGAGTTATTCTGAAAACAAGAAAGCTATTGTTTGTCATATTTTGAACAGCAAAATAATGTAATTAATCTTTAAGTTCTTAGTAAGTTTGTACAATGTAAATCAAGAAAATATTCTTTTATTCAGAAAGATTTTTAAGAGTCATCTCTTGACTGTTCTACACTGGTATTTTAATTGGCTGGCTGCATCTAATTGATTTATTTTGTCAAGTAGTCACAACTCCATTATTGTGTACAGGTAGAACAATGGTCATCAATGTAGAGTACAATCAGCTTGATCCACTCCTTCGTGCAACTGGACATCCTGATGGAGATGCAAATTGTGAGACAGGCTATTCTCCATATCCGGGAAATATAAACCAGGTACAATATATATAATCCAAAGGGATAAATTTAACTTTCACTAGTTCAACTTCAAAGATCCTTGGACTCTTGCCAAATGCCATGAACACAGTTCTTACGATGGCTTGTCATTTCCCTTCTGGATGATGGCTGACTGTCTATTAATAGATTGTCCTTCTCTAATGATTTGGAGGCACATGTAATGCTAGCAACGATATATGCTGTTATCTTCAATGTCACATTAGTCATTATGCTGTTTATGCTCATTTTCTTTCTTGCTTATAAAACAGAGCAAAACTCTGTCAACATTACTATTTTTACTAAGAAAAAAATTACATGTTTTGTTGTACTAGTAAAAATACTGAACTTTTGCAGCTAATACTGGAGCTTGGACCATACATTGAGGAGCTCAAGATAACACATGGTGCCATTTCTGAATTTGTAAATCCCAAGTAATTTGTCTGATCCCATTCTCTTGATTACTTCTATTTACACTTCTACAGTGATATTACCAAGTTCTATCCCAAGAAAACACATATTTTTGTATATAAGTTCTCAATATGAATTTTGGTCCTTTGTTTAACCCCAACCTCTGATCATTTTTGTCAATTCAGGTATACTGATTCGACCAAGACGGCATTTAAATCCTCCACTCGTCTAGAGTGCATGATGCAAGACTATCCAAAAACACTGCCTCCATCAGCAAAAGTTGGATTCACGGTAAGAGGCTGGTATCATCTGTTGAGCCTTGAGCACGTCGGCTAACCATTTCTATCAGTTGCACCATGTGAATAAGTATCCTGATACAAAGAATGTGCTGCATTCCTGCTCTCAGTTTTTTTTCTGCTGCAAAGAATACGTGTTATGGGTGGCCGGAGGGCCAGCCCATCCACCCTCCACGCCTAGAGGTAGGGTTAGTTGGATAAGATCGATTAGAGATAAGATTAGAATTAGTTTAGATCTTTACTTAAAGGTCAAGCCATCCCCTCTATATAAAGGGAGGCAGTCTGTTCAGATAGGCAATCAATCAATAAAGAATTAATCAATCCCAAATCCCCCCAATTCTCCAAACCAAGCGCAGAGCAGGAAGGATTAGATCCTCCCCCTCGGCAGCAGTTACCCGCCGGATCATCCCGGCATTACATTGGTATCAGACGGCCAGCGATCCTCGGCTCCATGGCTTCTGCTGCCTATGAATCTATGTCGTTGTCCTCTTTAAAAGCGGAATTGAAGGCTCGGCTCCTGCGCAATTTCGATCCAGAACTCAGGCTGGTCGAGGCTGCGAAGGCAATTCCTTGCTGGCCGCATCCATCGCGGGCTGACGACGAGGCAAAGGCTGCAGCCGCGGCGCCTGCGGTGGCGGCGACCTCGCCCTCCTTCACTTCTGTCTCCAAGCCGGCGGTGGAGGCACATAGAGACGCCGCTAACGCGGAGGTCCTGCCTTGACGACTTCACCGATGAGGCGGCAGTGCGGCTTCAGGCGGCAGCGCGTGGGTTCCTCGTGCGACGCCAGATGCAGGTGTTGCGCGCAACAAGGAAGAGGGAGCGTGAGGAGATGGAGGCAGTAATACGGCTGCAGGCGGCATCACGCATCTTCCTCGCGAGGCGTCCGGTAGGGGCGGCGTTGCCGCAATCCAGCCCGGCGGCGCGGCTGGCTCGAGTGACGCGGGAGCTGTCACGTCCCACAGCGCTGGCGCAATCAAGTCGGCGGCTCGGCAGGTTGAGGTGGCGCTGGTACAGTTTCGCCCGACGGCGTGGCAAGCCGGGCCGGCGATGGCGACATCCAGGCTGGCGGCGCGGAAAGCGGGGACGAAGCTGGTGGAATCCAACCCGGCGGCACGGCAAGCACGGGCGGCGCAGACGCACTCTTGTCGGCGGCGTGACAGGCAAGGGCAGGCGGATGCAATCAGGCAGGGGCGGCGTTGTTTTCGGCGGTGGCGGTGCGATTAGGGTGGAGACGCTCCGTGTGAACAGCGTCCAGCCTCTACACGGGCCTGTGGCAGGCCAGATTTGTTTATTGGTTAGTTTTGGCCGGTTTGGAGGCTGCCACGTGTTAGAAATTTTGGCCCATTTAACATCAACAGCCGGGCTGAATTTTCAAGGAGTACCCTGGACAGGACAACAGCTGTTGTGGTGTTCTTCCTCTTTGTGCGTCAGGATGGAGGATGGTGATTTAAGCCGAGATGTAAAAGGCTTAAGGGTTTGTCGTATCGTCCTCCTCGAGGTTTGCTGCAGCTCGAGGACGAGCTGCTCCTAAGGGGGGAGAAATGTTATGGGTGGCCGGAGGGCCAGCCCATCCACCCTCCACGCCTAGAGGTAGGGTTAGTTGGATAAGATCGATTAGAGATAAGATTAGAATTAGTTTAGATCTTTACTTAAAGGTCAAGCCATCCCCTCTATATAAAGGGAGGCAGTATGTTCAGATAGGCAATCAATCAATAAAGAATTAATCAATCCCAAATCCCCCCAATTCTCCAAACCAAGCGCAGAGCAGGAAGGATTAGATCCTCCCCCTCGGCAGCAGTTACCCGCCGGATCATCCCGGCATTACAATACGTGAAAAAAAGATTGCATGAGGAATTTAACAGATCCGTTGCAGTACCTTCACTCTCCAATGAATAATTAATGGGCACAGTCAGAAAACAGAACTTATATATCTTCACATAATGTACACTTTTCAAAAGGCAATCTGTTTTCAGTGTTCTGTTAGGAATTCTATGTGCCACTCTAGCTTTCAGGGAATAACATTCCAATCTCAGGAGAGTGGTGGTAAGCTAATGCTGTTTTTGTTTTTTAGGAAGAACATGAAATTGAATCTTAGACACTATGTTCCTTAGATGTGTTATTTCTTACCACATTAGCAATTCATGTTATTAAGTGTTGTTTAACTTTTGCTGCAAATGATTTTTCATGGTTCGTCCCCTAACTGTTTTATTGTTATTCTATCTTTATCTACTTAAATGCTAGGTGATGGATACATGGCTTGCTTATGCTCCTGTGAAGAATAATCCTGAAGATGCAGCTAAAGTAAGATTTGAACTATCTTAGTGTTTTTCTATTCTACATTGTTAGGTTACTGTTGGTTGTGAAGTACTTTTGCCAAGGCTGTTTATTTGAATTAGGTCTGTTAAATGTTAAATTTGATTAGTGTTTTTATTCTGCACTGTTAGTTATTTTTACCGTTGGTTGTGAAGTACTTTTGCCAAGGGCTTCTTATTTGAACTAGGTCTGTTGATTGTTAAATTTGACCCCCCCCCCCCTTCTCTCTCTGTCGAGGTTAGTTGTAATTGTAGTTTGTCTATTCATTCCGCCCTGTTCGCTTGGCTTATCAGCCACCAGCCAGCAGTACTTTTCTCTCAGAATAAATCAGCCACCAGCCAACAATATTTTTCTCTCAGCCACCAGCCAAACGAACAAGCTGTCAGTTTATATTTGTTTGTTCATCTGGTGCTGTGGGGTAGACTGGGACTATGCATAAGTCTTTGCCATGTTTCTCTTGCTTTGAAGCAGTTGTCTTTTTCCAGCATCTTGCGCACATGAGTGTTTATAAATTATATAATTTGATATGTGTTCTTGCAGGTTCCGAAAGGCAATCCTTATCATAGTGCAACCTCAGGAGAGATGGCAATTTATAGGGCAAACAGCCTTATTTTGAGAAAGGTGATGCCATTAGCATATTCCTTTGGTGGGGCACATCCTATGGTCACAGGCTAGTTCTCAAATTGTTTGTGCTCCAGCTCAATGCGATCCTTTCCCTCCTTTCCAGGCTGGTGCACAGATTGCTGACCCTGTAGTTGACACCTTCAACGGGCAAGAGGTAGAGGTTTGGCCACGAATAACCTGGAGTCCACGGTGGGGTCTTACCTTCAAGGATGTCAAGGAGAAAGTGCATGGCAACTCATCTATTTCTCAAAGGTCAGCTTTGGTCATCAATGGTCGGAACATCTTCCTTGAAGGCCTTTCGTTGGACGGCACTCTTATTGTTAATGCTGCCGATGAAGCTGAGGTATTAATATTATTAAGCATCGTTAACTCAAGAGACCTGGGCATTAATTCAAGTGTCACAGTTTCACTATAACCTTAACAGCGGAATATTTTGCTCATATGTCATTGCATGTTCATGCCGGTTTGCAGATTAAAGTTGCTGGTCATGTACATAATAAAGGCTGGACTATCCAGCACGTCGACTACAAGGACACCTCCGAGAAGGAAGAGATCAGAATCCGCGGATTTAAGTTCGAGAAGGTCGAACAGCTAGAGGCGAACTACACCGAGCCCGGAAAGCATTCCTTGGGTGCATGAATAGCACGTTTCCTTGATTGCCTGATCGACCTGACCAGCTTCCAACCAGTTGGAAATAGTTCACATCACGAATTAGCGATTGCCTCCCAAATTTTGGGAGGCTATTAGCCTATCTGAAAGTGTTCTTGTTCTCCTAAAGTACTAATAAGGAGCAAAACGCTTCACCAATCATTCGCCATTCTTAATGTGTAGTATCTGTACTTGTATAGTACACTCGTTCATAGCCAACACTTTTAAATCCCTTTTTTGGTAATCAAAGTTGATATTTGTATTGGATCTGATGTTGGTGTAATAATTTACAATGAATTAAGTATTCACGCTGAATCAAAGCAAGTGCGTGTTATATGTTGCATCTTTTTGTTCGGCAAATGCCGTGGCAGAGATTAGTGAATACTCTAGTGCTCCAGCATTTGTTAATGAAATCATTTCATCAGAAAAAAAAACAGTTGATGAGTTGCAGCCAATGGCTGTGTCACTAGGAATCTTTTTTGCAACCTTTTGTGAATACTTTTTGCTCTTTTAATTGCCCGTTGCGTTCTGAGTGAACACATGTGGCCCTTTCCATGTGGAAAGGAATCTGTGGTGACTGGTCCAGCTGAGGAGATGCCGTGGCCGAAAGAGACTAAATCTGGGCCAGCCATTTTCGCTATAGAAGATTAGGGAAAGTCTCCGAACGATGGCTTTTTCCCCAGATTTGGAGTTGCTTAAAGCACTGTTCTTTCAAATCTTCACAAGCCCATACCAGCCGTCGTATCACCCAAAATCAAGTCTACTACATGAAGAAGAATATCTTGATACTTTTTTTTTGGGGTGTATAATTTTGTTAACAAAAATATTCGTGGGAAACAGCTCGATTGCAAACTGTGCCTCACATCATGTGCACCCACATCTCAAAACTAAAACTACTATTTTTCATCAAAAAAATGATTTCTTTTTTTGGGATGTGTGGTGCACATCATATGTGAGGACATGGAATTGTCTTCCGACAGCCTGTTTCTGAACAAAATCTGGCCACACCACACCAGTTCGATTACAGCCTTTTTTTTGTTGTAGAGTAGCAAAATAATAAAAATAATAATACAAAAATAGAAAAAGGAAACCAAGAAGATAAAACGGGCCATTGCCTGGAGAGCCCAGTAACGGCCCACGTAGGGCAGAAACCCTACCGGGTGGCGTCGAGTCCCAGCGCACCACGCCTCCTCACGTAGACGCCCCTTAAAAGCCGCCTCTCGCCGCCGCACCCAAACCCTCGTTTTTCTCTCTCCTGCGCCGCGCCGTCCCCTCTAGCCTCCGCCGCCGAATCCGAGACTCCGATCTCGGGTTCACCGCAGAGCACCAAAGCAACCTCCGGCGACCGGCCCCGATCAAGCTCTCCTCTCCGCGCGTCAGGTGGTCGCCTCCCCAGATCTCCCCCCGCCTCCGTTCTCTTTGTCGTCTCGCTTGTTTTGCGTTGTGCATCGTTTCGATCTGGTCGGGTGGCGCTTTCCGAGCAGGCCTGGGCCGATCTAGCGGTTCTAGGCTTGGATCTGCGTCGATTCGGTGGAAACTTTAGTGTTTGTATCGGTTCTGGATTGAGAGCTAGTTTTGCCGGTGGAAGTATTGGCTTTTCCCTTTGTCGGATGCGTGGCTTTCAGCTCGATAGATGTTATGTTGCGTAGGAATTGATTTTGTTTGAAAAGTAACGGGTCGTGAGTGCCAGCAGTTAATTTGTTAGTTGTGGCTAAAAAATACTCAGCCAATCTTCCGTATGCAGCTCGTGGTAGCTTGGTTGTAGCCATATTTCGCCATGTAGTGACGTTTGATATGCTTGTGTTATTTGATTCTAGCTGTTTGGGAATGCTGTGTAGCTGGGATTGCATTATGTAGTGATGGGGTGACTTACTGCGGAAATATGAAGTGACAATATGAATTTGTTATACAGGGTAGATTATCAGATAGTGTAGTGACATCTCAGTTACTGTTCAAATATTGTCTGAACTTTAAACCTGTGTCTTTGGCTTGGCTTGGCAATTATATCAGTCTGCTGTTTTGTATGCTTAGACTTAGATTGCAATGAATCATTTGTCCTAGTTTGTTTGTTTATATTATCTGTAACATACAGGAGTAATTGTACTTGCATTTTGTCCCAATTTTGGAGCTTATGACTTCTGTTTTTGATGCCTGATTCAAGGGACTCTGTTGGACTCTGTTGCAAATTAAAAGTCACCTTCTAGCTTGTTCTTCATGTCACTCAAATAATTTTCATTGGTATTTGAAATAGACTCTGTGCAAGTTTGTTGTAAGGTGTGCTGTTATGCATTATGCTATTCATTCTTTGATCTAGGTTGATGGTTAAACTCGTTTATGCATTTCCTTATAAGGTGTGCTGTTATGCATTATGCTATTCATTCATTGATCTAGGTTGATTGTGAAACTCTTTTATGTATGTTCTGTGTCTAACATATTGTTTTGTTTGTTGCAGTCATGGCGGGAATGGCACCTGAGGGTTCCCAGTTCGATGCTAAGCACTATGATTCTAAAATGCAGGAGCTGCTGTAAGTGATATTGTGCAACTTTTGCTCAACCTTACCTACATGTTTTTACCATCAGTGACTGAGTTCTTAGATTTCATGTTATACAGGAGCACTGGTGAGACTGAGGAATTCTTCACCTCATATGATGAGGTTTTTGAGAGCTTTGATGACATGGGCCTTCAAGAGAACCTTCTGAGAGGCATTTATGCTTATGGTAGGTTGTATTAACATTTTATTTATGTTTATCCTAAGTTTTATTTCTCTTACAAGGTCATTCTTTGTTGTGTAGGTTTTGAGAAGCCTTCAGCAATTCAGCAGAGAGGAATTGTACCTTTCTGCAAGGGCCTTGATGTCATTCAGCAAGCCCAATCTGGTACAGGAAAGACAGCAACTTTCTGTTCTGGTATCTTGCAGCAGCTCGACTATGGCCTGGTTGAATGCCAGGCCTTGGTCCTTGCTCCCACCCGTGAGCTTGCGCAGCAGATTGAGAAAGTCATGCGCGCACTTGGTGACTACCTGGGTGTGAAAGTTCATGCATGTGTGGGTGGAACTTCAGTCCGTGAGGACCAAAGGATTCTTGCCAGTGGCGTGCATGTTGTTGTTGGGACACCTGGGCGTGTCTTTGACATGTTGCGTAGGCAGTCACTCCGTCCGGATCACATCAAGATGTTTGTCCTGGATGAAGCTGATGAGATGCTTTCTCGTGGTTTCAAGGATCAGGTAAAGATTTTGTTCTTTTCTTTTTATTTTTCTCCAATTGTATGTGATGTACTTTCAATTTATTTGAAATGATGTAGTTGTATATACCTTTTGTCATCTTAAAGCATTCATGAGTTTTAAGGACAGGTTTGCGTAGTTAAAGAAATGAAAGTGTTTGTTGCAATTTCATGGATTTCAATATTTTGTTTACTGCAATTACAGTTGCAGTAAGGCTAATCTTGTGCCAACTAAGTTGCATTAAAAGTTGTTTCTTTTCTTGTGCTTATGATATTCTAATTGAAACTGAAACATTCTCAAAGATTCTCTTGTCATAATTTTTTCTTGATGTCTCAACCAATAGCACTGATTCGAGGTGTGGTATCCTGTCTTTTGTTGAATGCAGATTTATGACATCTTCCAGCTTCTCCCAGCAAAGATTCAGGTTGGAGTCTTCTCTGCTACAATGCCTCCAGAGGCTCTTGAGATTACCCGCAAGTTCATGAACAAACCTGTGAGAATCCTTGTGAAGAGAGATGAGCTCACCCTTGAGGGTATCAAGCAGTTCTATGTGAATGTGGAGAAGGAAGACTGGAAGCTGGACACACTATGTGACCTGTACGAGACCCTTGCCATCACCCAGAGTGTCATCTTCGTCAACACCCGCCGTAAGGTGGACTGGCTCACTGACAAGATGAGGAGCAGGGACCACACTGTTTCTGCCACTCACGGTGACATGGACCAGAACACTAGGGACATCATCATGAGGGAGTTCAGGTCTGGTTCATCCCGTGTGCTCATCACCACCGACCTGCTTGCCCGTGGTATTGATGTTCAGCAGGTGTCCCTGGTTATCAACTATGATCTCCCCACCCAGCCTGAGAACTACCTTCATCGCATTGGTCGTAGTGGTCGTTTCGGTAGGAAGGGTGTTGCCATAAACTTTGTGACCCGTGATGATGAGAGGATGCTGTTTGACATCCAGAAGTTCTACAATGTGGTGATTGAGGAGCTGCCGGCCAACGTTGCTGACCTTCTGTGATCAAGTTGAGGAAAAACAAAACAGAACAAAAAAAAAGTGGTAAGGGGACCTGATAAGGCTTGTTTTTGTTGAAATATCGCCATGTGTTGGTTGGGTGGAGTGACAAGGTCGGTGGGGTTTCTATGTTTAAGTTGTGGTCATGGACAATTTGTGATTTTTTCTTATGCCATGTTTTGGGAATTTTTGTAGCTGCCTAGGCCTGTGGTATGTTCTACTGTGGGGGTTCATTAGTATGGAGGGGGAGACGCTGCTGCTGCTGGAGTCTTTTCGTCTTTAGTATTTTTGTTTAAAACTATGTATGACCGAATGATGGTATTTATTTGTGTCATCCTTGACTCTTGTATTCTGCCGCAAGCGTATGTATCCTGCAATCAGCACTGGTCTTTGTTATTGTGTGCGAGTAAAACCTGTTTACTCTTATACTGTGCTTGCCTGCTGTTGAATGCCCAGTGATAGACTGCCTGTGTGGCTTATACAGGTGGTGCTCCAGTTTTGTTGTCTGATATGGGCTTGGTTTGAACCCTGGAAAAGGAATTGCCTGGTCGGAGTTCTTAATTTGTTTGGTCGGAGTGCTTCCTGTGACACCCTGCTTACCTGTCTGGTTGGCGACCTGTGCATCTAGCGACATGTTGCTGCCTGAGTAGCACCAGTTGCCAAAACAATTACTCCTTCTGTCCCATAAAAAGGGCAATCCTAGCTTTTGAAAAAAAAAATCTTCCTACTTAAGCGGTCAGATATGATTTGCGTGACAACAATTATTGCATTTGGCAAACAATAAAACAATAAGGGTGTCTTTTCATTCCTCCACTAATCAGTCTAAAAAAACTAAAATTACACTCTTTTATGAGACGGGGGCAAACAAATAAGGGTGTCTTTTCATTCCTCCACTAATCGGTCAAAAAAAATTAAAATTGCACTCTTTTAGGGACGGAAGGAGTACTACTTTAGTTATTAAATCATAACTAAAATGATTTATATTGTCTACTAAACTGTATATTGAATTTATTAGGAGTGACAATTTGATTTTGTCGAGAAGTTGATATTGGTGCATTCACCCTGTTTCGACTTATCAGCCAGCAGTATTCATCCTATTTTATGAAAAAGCCATTGGAGTTACTCTTAACAAGTTTTAAGTTGCTTTAGAGCATCTTCAGCAGTTCGGCAAACTAACTTGGTGTCCATTCAATTTTGACAAAACAAGAAAAATTAGCCTCAAACAGTTTGGCAAACCAACTTGACAAAAATAGAAACCAACTTAGTAAAAATAGAAACTTAGCAAAACTCACATTCATGTGGAAATATATGTTTCCCCCACCCGCCAAACTAGTTGGGAGAATGAAAATGGAAATAAAGAATAGAGAAGGGTTCTAGATGTAAGTTTTCAAGAGGTGAAAGGACATACATATAATTTTGTTTCTCTTTTGCTGATGTAAGTTAGTTTGACAAGTGAATTATGTCAAACTGTTCGCGATGAGCTCTTTTTATACTTAGCATATCTTTTTAAAAATTGACAAAATACAAGATTTGCTAAGTAAAATTTGTCAGGTCTTGGGATGCTCTTATCCGTCGGTGGAGACTTATTGTGGGCGTGGATACGACGTGCTGAGCTCGCTAGATCGCAAAGAGTTTTTTGTCAACCTGATGGCACGACAGGTCAACCTGATGTTGAGCCTGCGAGACATTGTAGTAGAGGACGGGAGGAAGGGGGCTCCTATATCCCTTTCGGAAGATGGATAAGGCAGCAAACTATAAGCCTATTAAGACCCATCAACTCATTCTTCTTCCTCCCACCTTCTTCCCTACCACCCCGCCGCCTCCTTCTTCTTCATGCCGGCCACCACCCCCGCCGCCTCCTCCACCAACCTCGGCCGGCGGCTCCCCGCCGCCGTGCCGGCCGCCGATGACCCCGCCCTTGAAAGGATTGATGCAAGTGGCTTAGAGGGGGGTGAATAGGCCTGCAAAACAAATTTAAACTTTTTCTCGAAGTTCACTATCAGACCGCGGAACCTCCGCGAATTTTCGTTGAACCTCCGGGAAAATTCACTAAACAGACAGACTGCTGAACCTCTGGGAATTTTCGCGGAGCTTCAGGGAAAACGAACCTGCACTGAAAAGCTACGGATAACAGGATGAAAACTAGATGTAAAGCTAGGGAAAGGTTGGTTAGATAAGCAATTCAAGATGAGAACTCAAAGCAACCTTTAGAACACCCTAAACAAGTAGATCTAAGCAAACCCTAGAGAGGCAAGCTACTAGCAACCAAGAACAAGCTAAGCAATATATATATATATATATGTGTGTGTGTGTGTGTGTGTGTGAGTGAAAGGAACAAACACAAGACACTGATTTAACCAGTGGTTCAGCTCACCACAAATGTTGGCTTACATCTATGTTGTTGAGGTTAGCCACAAAGGCTATGGGATCTCACTAGATCCACTCCTCTCTTGCACCTATCACCAAGGCAATAGGTGGAGGGTTTCCACTAAGCACAAAGAGGGTAATACAAACTTCTTGGAGCTTCCACACGAAGATTGGAGAGCTTCCAAGTAACCTCTAGCCGTCTAGGAGCCAAGCTCCAAGAGTAAAAGATTCACCAAGGAGCTAGGGTTTCACCACTCAAAGATGCTAGAGGGGAGTGATTTTGGCTCAATCTCACAAGGAATCACACTAGACTTGAATGCAAGGTTGGATTTTGGATTCAAGTAGGTGGGAGTCAATGCTAGGTGATTGAAGAGCTTGGGAAGGTGTCTCAGCCGCAGGGAGGAAGAAGATAACCGTTGGAGCTCGAGGGGGTATTTATCTGGTCGGCCTCAGATCTGTAACGGTTAGTTGCGGAAACGCGGAACCTCCGCGAATTTTCGCGGAACCTCCGCGAACTGCAACTTTTACAGCAGAGCTACCCTGGAATGGCTGAAGAGGCAAGGCTTGTTTGTGGCTGTGTTCTTAGGTATTTCAGAGGGAAAAACATGCACTTGGTTCCACTCTTGCCACTATTAGAATCCCTCTTGATAGTACGGCTTGTCCTATACTCAAATTCAAAATAGAAAATTAAACAAAAACTTCAACTTGATCCATAGAAAGCCTTTCTTTTAAATGAGTGGTCTCACTTCATTTTCTTTTGCACTTATGTGACTATGCCATGCTGCATACATACTCAAGAGCTCATTAGTTCTTTAATTGTGTGGTCAACATCACCAAAACTCACTTAGGGTTTAATTGCACTTACAGCCCTTCCTAACCCGAACCGCTCCTCGCGCCCGGCCGACCACTACCCCCGCCACCTCGTCCTCCACCCCGGACGGTGACTCCCCGCCGCCTCGCCGCCCGCCGACGACCCACTGCCGCCGGCGACCCCGCCCTTCCTAACTCGGCGTGCCTCGCCGCCCCTACCGCCGGTCACCGGCCCACCGTCGGTCCGACCCCGCCCGGCCGGTCGTCCGCCTCCCTGACCTTCCCCCTTTCTAGGTCAGCCGGACATGGAGGACCCCGGACCCCCGAACCCGAACCCCGGAAACCCTAACCCTAAGGCAGCCGCCTCCACCACCGCCCCCCGCCCGGCGGCGACGCGCTGCCGACCGGTCCCCCCACCTCCCACCCCTCCCCTGTTTTCTTGCCGGCACGCGCAAGCGGTGGTGCCGCGGCAGCGGCAATAGCCAATAGGAAGAAGATGAGCTACGTGGGCTGATGTGGGTTGCGTTGGGCCGTTATTTGGGCTACTAATCTATATAAACTTTATAATTGGTACCCACTAACGATTTCTCTTGCCTCTCAATGCGTCACATTATAACCAGCACGCTATGTCACTATCCACTATAAGCTATGTCAACATCCACCAAGCCATGTCAACATCCACCAAACCATATATTTATCTCTTCATCGATTTTCTGTGACTAACAGCATGTTATATTTGCGAGTAGCACGCCATAAAATTCTCGCAGTTGAAATACATGTAGGATCGATCATTTAAAAATGGTTCTCTCTCAACAAAATTAACATACTTCCATATATAATGTTGTTTATAGATGAATATCGTGTTGTAATCATTTTGATGTTTCTACTTTCACATTTCACTTTAAAATTTTGTTCAAAAATTTCCGCGGCAACGTGCGGGGTATCACCTAGTGAGTTATGGTTTGCTATATATTTCCGGAAGATACATACGATTTCCACGGAGGAAGGCGTGGCCCAAAAAAATCTGTAAGCTATGCTCTCCGGGCCGCCGTACGTGGTTACATGGGCCGAGCCAAGTGAAGGCCCATCGAGCCGCAGGGTTTATCATCATTTCTCTCACTCCCGGATTCCTCTCCTAGTCTCCTCCTGAATTTCTGATAGATATAGTAATAATATGCACCTTCTTATCATGCATGCTAAGGAAGATTGGGCCTGCATATGTTTCTAAAGGGGTGAGAGTTGGAATTCATGCACCATGGATTTCTCACTTACTTTTTGCAGATGACTGTTTGATCTTTACCCAAGCCTCTAAGAGATAACAAAGTTGCAGCAATTCTTGATGAGTATAACAAAGGCTCGGAGCAGTTGGTTAATAAGGGCAAGTCTGCAGTCTTCTTCAGTGCTAACTGTGCGGCGGATTGCAGGACTGAGTTTTTGGACAGATTGCAAATCCCGAATGAGGCGCTAGGAGAGCGGTATTTGGGCCTCCCGACCGTGGCAGAGCGAGGGGCAGCGAATGCTTTTAATTATCTCCCAAATCGTGTGAGAGGTTTTGTGTCGGACTGGGCTGAGAAAACTCTAAGCTGCGCTGCGAGAGAAGTGCTGATAAAAGCTAATGCCCAGTCGGTTCCGACATATGCAATGTCATGTTTCAAATTGTCGCCAGTGGTATGTCAAAAATTGACCTCGGCGGTGTCAAACTACTGGTGGGGCAGCTCATTAGACAATCATAAGATCCATTGGTTAAGGTGGGAAAAGCTTACCCGGTCTAAGAGACATGGGGGAATGGGATTCAGAGATTCAAACTGTTTAACCAAGCTATGCTTGGCAAGCAAGGCTGGAGATTGATGACAAGGCCGGACTCGCTATGTGCAAGGGTTCTGAAGGGGAAATATTTCCATTCGACTGATTTTCTCTCAGCAACCAAAAAGAAGCGGAGTTCGGCCACGTGGAGATCGATCCTCCATGGAAGAGAGGTCTTAGAACTGGATCCCGGGATCAAGGTCGCTGCGGTCATTGATAAAATTGGAGACAACAACTGCGGAGCGAGTGTCTGATCTGTTCATCCCTGGCACAAGGGTGTGGGATGTCGGACAACTACGGAAGTCGTTGGTGACGCTTGATGTGGAAGAGGTCCTGAAGATCAAACCGAGTATGCGGCTGGAAGCTGACTTAGTAGCATGGGCTTTTGAGAAACATGGCTCATACTCAGTTCGATCGGCATATCATCTGTTGAAAGAGGACCAAATGGCTACAGCTATGGCTGATACAGGGGAAGCCAGTTCATCTCTTGAGAGCACTGCTTGGAGAGCGACCTGGAAGATGAATGTCCCACCAAAAGTACGTGTCTTCTGGTGGAGAGTACTGAACAATTCTCTGCCAGCCAGATCTGAGCTTAAGAGACGCCATATCGAGAAGGAGAGTCATTGCGAGGTTTGTGGAGACCCGTGTGAATCAGTCTTTCATGTGGTCTTCGAGTGCACGATGGCAAGAAGATTCTGGGAAGAGGTCAAGAAACTGTTAGGTGTTAAAGTGCCAAACCTACACCCATGTTCCTGGGCAACAGATGTTCTAAAAACTGAACTGTGCTCGAGCAAAGACGCTTCTGTCTTCCTTTGTGGCGCTTGGGCTCTTTGGACAAGCCGCAACGGCCGTCGCCATGATAGGAAGACATGGGAACCAGGTGCTATGGCAAGGTATATAGCTAAGCTGATGGAGGAGTTGTCGTCACTGCAGGTGCCCAGCAAACCATCGGTGAAAATTAAAAAGAAGATGAGATGGAAGAAACCGATGGAAAACTGGGTTAAGCTTAATACGGATGGGGGCTTTGATTCATCGCTGTACACAGGGCGGACTGGAGTGGTCATTCGTGACCATTCTGGATCGGTGGTGGCTGCAGCAGCAAGATGGTTTAACGACGTCCCTGACGCCTTAACTGCAGAAGCTTTGGCGGCAAAGGAGGGATTGGAACTGGCGGTAGATGTTGGATGTGACCGCGTGATGCTTGAGGTAGATAGCCTTCAACTACAAAACTTCTTGCTTAGTAACTCGGGTGTCAGGACCACGATTGGTGGTCTTTGCTTCGATATCATAGAGCTTGGGAAAAACTTTAGAGAGTTTAATATTGTTTGGGTGAGTAGGGATGCTAACTCAGTGGCCGATCATTGTGCCCAATTTGTCTCGACCACTGAGCGCTCCTTTTGGCTCGACGAAATTCCCCCATGGCTGGTGGAATTAGCCGCTGCCGATTGTAATCCTGAAATTGATGAATGAGAAGCTCTGTGATACTAAAAAAAAATCATTTTTTTACCTATCCATTCTATCTGTTCATTTCGGCATGAACAACTGGTTCGTTGGATCGACCGTCAAGATCTCTCATGGCGGTTCGTTGGACCGTCCGTCAAGAATCATGGCAGACTTACTTCAAAAAAGAATCATGGCAGATGCATCCATCCATCCATCCATCCATCTCTGACCTAGTCACTGCACATACACCTGCTGCGCAGGCCGACAATGCTCGGGTACGCAGTGGTGCATTTACACCATCTAATCAAGCTGCCGTCCACGATTCGATCGACGGTGGACGCTGTTTTATGGTTAGGAGGCAAACGAGCGTGGGCCCTTGTGATTACTATTCCAGGCGAATCAATTCTGGCGTGCTCGCCGTTGACGGCGTTAAGGTGGAGCCTCGACGAAGCGGTGTACGCGTGGCTTTGGTAGACGCGTCCATGCGGCCCGACTAGGCTAGTCGCACCGCGGACCTGGAAAGGCCGCGGAACGGCATATTTGCCGGTCGAGACTCTGCACCGCAGACCTGGAAAACAAGCTCTATCCTCCAGGTCGCTACAGGAAAACTCCACAGACACCGCTCCGACCCAGTAACGCTATCTTCTCTCACCGCGGGGCCCACGTCCTCTCGCGCCATCCTGGGGAAGGAGGGAGGCGCCAGGGAGCCACGCCGCGCCTCCGGGACGTCGCCGTGGAGGGAGCCGCGGACGCCGGAGGTGAGGAGGAGGATCTGGCATGTGGCGGAAGGAGGCCGCGGCGCTCGCCGTCGTCGTTGCCGACGGGAAGGAAGCTGCAACGGCCGCTGGCGCCGGATCTTGGAGGAGGAGACCGCCAGGGAAGGGAGGCCCGCCACGGGGAACGCGAGCAGCGGCGCGGTGTTGCAGAGGAAACCCAGCAGAGGCGGCGCACGATGGGGAAGAGGACCCTGCCGCCGCCGCCCAGGAGGCCGTGCCCGAAGGGAGGATGTCGACCTCGATCCCGCCGCAGCTCCACACCGTCCACGTCCGCAGCCTGCGCCTCCTATGGCCCACCGTCGCGGCGCGCCTCCTCGCCGACTCCGCCCCCGACTTCTCCGCCTCCGCGCCGGACGCACGGCCACGGCCACTGGCGGGAGGAGGCATCGGATTTGGAGAAAGGGAGGGGCAGGAGATGTCGATTCGGGGGTGCGCCTGCGGAAGGAGGAGGCCGCTGGCGACCGCCACAGCTCGCGCCGCGCCTACGGGCCGCCGGCCACCACCAGCCCGTGCCTCGCCGTGCCTGCTAGCAGACCGGGAGAAGAGAAGAGGAGAAGGTCGCCGTGGAGAAGGACGTCGCCGGCGACCGTCACCACCCCGCGCGACGCCTCCAGGTCACCCGCCGGGAGAGAGTCTGCTGGCCGCCGGGACGACGGAGCCGGATGCCCGGATCTCGCGTGGGATGGACGGGAAGAGAGAAGTTGTGGTGGTTGACTTGGAGTTTGGTACAGAGGTGCTCCGACTGCAGCAAATATCTTTCGTGAGCGGTAAAAACTGTGCTGGCATGTGGGCCATGCCCTGCTTCCAGATTGTTTTAGGGTCGGAGCGGTGCGACCAGCCTACATCGGGAAGCTTCTCTGTGGGACCAGAGGCATTGAAAGTCGGCATACTGTGCAGCTGTAGGGGACACGGCAGCCGCAGGTGATGCATTCAACCCAGGGCGATGATCTATCTCTCTTGGGTATGGTAGATGTTTATCTATCAGTAGGTGATGATATTTGGCCGATTTTCGGTGTGAAGGTGAGCGGCAGGCCAGCGCTCTCTCGGCGGCGCGGCCTCGCCTGAAACGGTGGCGTGGATTCGCCGGCGCCGCCATGACGACCCCAATGGATTTCGAGGTGAGTCTACTGGATCCGATCTGATTTACCGACGGAGTTGTGATGGATTAGTTACAGCACCGATCTGCACGGAAAACTTCTACTGATTCGAACCCTAGCCACACTTATTCTATGGAGTATATGGGGTTAGGGTTCCTATCACTAGCTCCCAAATCGCTAAAAGTTTGGGCATCTCTGATGCCGGGCATCAGCTGAACTTTGGTCGTGTGAAGAGTAGCCATAATCCCCTGGAGTGGCGTGATCTGGGACTTATGATTTGGAATGACCCGTTACATATTTTCCCCAGAGTAAATGTGAAGCGGGCTTGGGATACAATTAGATATCTAGCTGTAACAGATTCTTTGTCTGTTAACCAGTGTAAAGAATTCCAGGCTGCACTACTATTGTTCTCTATCTCCAACGTTTTAGCTCCAATGTTCAGTGGCAACTGTAGTCTCCCATATGTTGGGAGTGATCTGATCGATGTAGCATTGCATCCTGAACGTGCTAAGGAAGTAAACTGGGCTGCTTATATAGTTGAAGGCATATTTGCAGCCGCACGGATCCACATAGAGTCTCTTGTGCAACCTGGGGCAGCGCCTGTGCAAGTAGGAGGATGTTGCATTTTGCTGCAGGTTATTTTCAGTCACATCCTTTTTTTTTGAATTATTTATTTTATTTAGTCCACACAAAATCCTTTTTGTGTTTCATGATGCTTAAATTAGTACCGATTCAATCTGTTTTATCAAATTCTTACTCTGCAGATAATAGCGCTTGATGTTTTGTATCCTATGATGATGCCTGAAAAAGCTATTGATGCCCCTGCACTTTATGTTTCAAACGAAAAGATGCGTGATGATTTGATTGACAACTTCTTGGCGTCTCTAAGTTGTGAGGTAAATTTATAAACATCACACAGTCATTCGTGTCAGATTCCCATATGAGTGTACCAGACATTCTAGTTTGTTATGTAGAATTAAATTATTGACGGTAAACCATGCTTCCAATATCCAATTCATACACATGTAGTAATGTAGGTCAGTAATTTGACGCTAGGTATTTCCAATGTCTGTACACACATGGAACATTTTATCTAATACCCTTACTGAACACTTGTTTTCCACCAGTTTACCATCAAAACAAATTATAATTTCACTGTTAATTTAGGTTGTAATTATTATATTTATTTATTTATCTTTTTATGCAGATTATATTATTGTCGGTTAAATTGAAATTTGACTTTGTTTGATCCCATTTTTTTAACCAAATACAGAGCACAGTTTGTGTCGGAAAAAACATTGAAGCAGACCATCTGGATCTACTGGTATGCACCTCATATCCAATGCCATTTCTGTTCGACAACAATTTTAATTAGTTCCATTGTACTTATACTCAGTGTTTATACTGTTCACAGATAACAACATCGGACCTAATGCAAATTCCTGTGATAGCCACATCATTTGTTGGTTCCCAAGCCTCAGTTTTTGCTGCTCTAATGTCTTTGCTGTTGAACAAGCTGGAAATGTTAATGGCAAAACAAAAACCAAGTCAGCGTTCACGTAGTTTTGAAGGCAGCAATTGCAACATTGCCAGTTACAATTACGTCCCTGCACAAGAAACTATTCCAGTCGGGCAGAACTTGGATAACGGTAGGAATGTTTTCACACTTTTTTTATGTCAATCCAATTACTTATGTGCTATAAAGAATATCCTTCATCTTGTAAATAAAAGTGATCTTTCCGTGCTGTGAACATAACAAGTTCCTTTGCATTGTGTACATATAAAGAATGATCTTTACATAATCGCACATTTTTTACATTTCATACAAACTGTATATCATGAAAATTGTCCGCGTATGGACCATGTTTTTTCCAACTGCATGAGTTTTCCCAAAGTGGAAACTAGCACAGCTTGCTGTGTGCACCGAGCATTTATTGCACTTTGTATAGATGAATACATTGTCATATACTGTTCAGTTTATGTTTATAAATTTTGAGCTCAGGCCCATATTTGTACATAGCCTTCTATCAGTTTATTGTAAGTTTATTTTTCTGCTAACATCATACTATATCACCAGAATATTGAGTGTTTATTCCAAACAAAGTAGTAAGCAAAAATCAGTTGCAACATAGAGCTAGCAGTTTCTGTCCCTCTGAACTGTCAAAAGTAATTATGAGTTCCCTTTTTCTTGAAATATGCCAATATTTATATGATTTATTTTCTGTTCACTGGCCATGCTGTGATCCATATGTTCTAGAAATTTTGAGCTAGGTGACATTCCATTTGATAAAAAGTATTCGAGAAGGTTAAGTAAATTAGCTGATTGTTACATGGTCTGATCGTCAGGTCACTATTTTATTTACCATTTTAATTTTTTTTTGTTACTAATTTTTGTTCGGACCTGGTTTGTATGCATTCAAAACCTAACTATCTGAAAATGAAAGCTTTAGTTAGTAAATGGCTGGTGTGTTTATTCTACAGACCATAGCAACCCTTGAATTGTTGTTTGTAGTCAGTTTGTATATTTAATGGCTTTCCTTACACAATCACAATTTTATGTGTAGTATACCAGTTATTAGGTGACACCTAGACAAATTGATAAGAACATATGTGTTACGGTTCTACCATGGTATATGGTTGCGTTTGCGTGCAATATACTTTGGTAATCCGATATTTTTGAATATATATGTTACGGATCACTGTTGATTCATATTCTTACACTAATGTTGTGTCTACGGCAATGCTCCGTAGGCCTTAATGCATAGATGCTCTAGGTAGTCAACTGGTATGATATATGATGTCACACACACTATGAAGCCACTTAATATCAAACATTTCATGTTGGTACTAGCAGCATCTGGTCCTTACTTTAGGTTGGAAGTAGAAAGCCTGGCGCGTCATTGAGCGACATGTCATGTAGCCCAGTGATTAGTAGCAAGGTTGTGGATATTTTACAGGCTTTTAGGTTGTGGGTTAATTCCTTAAGAGTTTATATCATTTCTTAGTTTAAAAGCAGGGGTTGTGGATTCGTTATGATAGATTTAGGGTACTTTCCCGTAAAATGTTCGAATTGTGGTTACATTTGTACAAAGTTTATGGTCTTTTCCATAAAACTTTGTGGACCATGTGTTAGTTTCTATAAAGTTCAAGTATGTTCGAGATTCATTCACCACAAATTAATTACTACAATAAAATTACACGAGAGGTAGATGTCATTACAATTTCCGAAGGTGCCTTAAAGAAATGTTAGTTTTTTAAACTTGAGGTGGTTTAATTAAAATGTCGGAGCAGTGGTTGGACTAGTATTTATTTTCGATAAAGTTTTAATTGGTTCTATATAATTGGCAGCCCTCTTGGCATTCCTTTTACAGCTATAGGGGGTTTTCGTAAAGTTGTCTGAGAGCAGATTGGAATGAAAATACATTTTTTCAAACTTTGAGGGGTTTTTCATAAAATTATATTTGTAGGCTGAACTTCTCATGAATTTCAATAAAGTCTCCCTTTACTGCTGATGTGGCTGTATGGGATGGGAAAAAACCACCCTAATTTAGGACTTATAAATATACAATCCGTACAAGGTCTTAACAATGTATATATCATTTTTGCGGGCGTGGTTCTGCACTTGAAATAGTTATACGTTTAACAGCTCTCAAGGTAATGATTCCTTTTTTTTTAACTACTCAGTTACGTCCGAAGAGGTTGCAAATGCACTAATGTACTTGAAGAATGGTGACAATATGGTTGTTGATCATCAAGTACACATGGTCAACGAGAACAATGATTCGAACAACAAGGACTTAGGTAATCCCCTTTGGTATTCAAATTATTCAATTAACTAGTATACACACAGTCTTATACAGATCATAAATGCATATGCACTTATGAATTTGGAAAAAATGCTATTTGTGCAGCTCCTGTACACCATGAACCAATTGCTGCTGTATTTCATGAGGGAACATTATATGTACAAGAAGTTGGCGATTGTAATTTTCGTTCGAGGTATTCATCGTGTGGTAACTATGCAACGCTCAGTGAATATGTTATCAAGTCAATTAAGCATAGGACAAGGTCGGCAACAGAAAAGAACAGGTGAATTATAATGATTTCATTTTCTACCTCAATTGTTAAACACAGTGGCATGTATATGTTGTGATTAATATGATCTGTTATATACCTTTCAGAGTGTGAGTTGCTACATTAGTTCCGTGTGAAATAGAGCTTAATGGACATGAACTGTACAACCAGATGTTGCTCGGTAAACCACTGACCATTGAGCTTGGGCATGCAATCATACTTCTTTTTATGGTACAAGATAATGAAAGATTTAGGACAACGCCGGGTGCTCGTGTCCGACATTTTCTTTCTCCAATATGGGCTGTAAGTTCCTGACGATGATGCAAGCTGAATTACTGCTTATACATTTTGCTCAATATTCATCTGGTGTGTATGTGTCCGCACAATAAATTATTGATTTCTTTATGGTTGAAATGTAGCTTGCTTCTATGAGTCGAGGAAGGTTGCCTGATAAAAATACTTTCAAGGAATTCTTTGGACAGCCATTCGTTAACTATGATGTACAAAACTGCAAGTTGGTAAGGATATCTTCCTTTGTTCACTATAACGTGCAAGAAAGATGCAATTCTGTTACTTATATTCTTTGCAATGTCATTTCCAGTTCATTTGCCCAGCACGTATAGAAAAGACATGGGTCTGCTATGCATTTGAACTGTATGTACCTTAATCTTCTTTTTAATATAATCTACTTTTTAATGTTCTTAATGTAAGCTCACCTGCGGATTCCAGAAAAAAAATCTTCTTTTTAGAGTAATATAATCGACATCTCTCTCTCTCTCTCTCAAAAGTGTTAGTTTCAGAGATACATCAAGTTTCAGCTGCAGATACACGAGCTGGCCTGCTTCTATACATTAAAGCACCATCCATGTAGCTGATCGATCGGTATTAAGCCAATAATCCTAAGCTGAAAACCCACGCATGCAGCATGCTATGTATACCAACAGCAAGATGTGTATAACGCTTTCCCAAAAGAAATTGAGCTGATTGGCAGCTGCAGCCTGCAGGGATTATTACTAGCAGTAGTTGATTCTACCGCCCTGTTCGTCTGGCTTATCAGCCACCAGCCAGCAGTACTTTTCTCTCAGAAAAAATCAGTCACCAGCAACTAGTCAGCAGTACTTTTCTCTCAGAACAAACCAGCACCAGCAATCAGCCAAGCGAACAGGCCGGTATTGACACTGACATTAGGACGTTGGAATCAAGCAGGGATCCCACTAAGATCCAATCCAAATCACACGCCTCTATCACCCATCCCACTGCCATTGCTTTCCCTATAGTGCACACGGCTGTACGTCTCCACTTTTAACTTGTACTTTTATCTATCTACTAGTAGCAGTTTACAACTCGATCTGTCCTACTCTCCGCTCCAAATTGTAAGTTATTAGTTAAATTTTTGTTAAGATACATAGATATATGTATCAATGTATGTGTCTAGCTGCATACATATACCTATGAGACCATCTATGAACCTAAAAAGGTCGGAACGACCTACCATTTAAAACAGAAGGAGTACCCAATTTAGGAGCAAATTATAAAATCTCCACCACTTCCTTAAATTCCGTGGTCGTCGTATTCATGCGACTTGTATGGAGGAGCAACGCCTCTTGCACTGCATATAAATCAGGAAACCCACAAGAATGCATAGTGCATGAAACCATGAATTGCGCCGCGAATTGTTCTAGTTTTTTCACATACATCAACGACAGCAACGATGTAGTATAATCCCTGGATTTGCAGTTTTGCATGATTATTAACAACAGTAATCTTCCCTAACAAGAAATATGATGCACTCCTTTTTTTTAAAAAAAAGAAAAGAATTGTGATGCACCTTTGCTACCTCTGTCCTTGATGCACGCGCGGCCTGTATGAAACCATGTGGAAAGCTAGCTAAGCTAGTCACAGCATCGTAGAAACGCTATGGAAAACTTCTTGTGTTCTCATACCGAATGAGCATGGCTTTAGAGAAAGCGAACACGTACGTACAAGCAAAAGAAAAAAAAAGGCTCAACTATGGAATCACCGCCCTTCGTTTTTTTTGTCCTGTACTCTTTTAACAATGTTATACTGATGATATATAGTCTGATATAATATAAATGAGAAATCTGCCATCCGTCCGACGAAATCTAAGGTGGAAATACCAGGGAGTACCAAGAAGTTCCTATAGGGAAGTACCAACTTGGTGGGCCACAACAAATTTTAATTATTGTTTTTAATTCAGAAAAGTATATGAGTAATTTCGCATGGTTAATCTAACTGGCTCCCAACCATGTTTTATGGCACAATTCCTTAATTTTATCATGCCAACCGAACATAGAGAGCTGAGAGAATAGATTACCATAATACCCTTTTCTTAATTAGATAAATTCTTTAATTAATGAGGTGGTGGGAAAATCAAAACATATGATACTTCCTAGTTCTTTTAGATACTACACAAGTACCGTAAAAATAGTTTTATCTACGTTAAATGCTATACCACATTATCAATTTGCTGATGTGGTAATATCAGTAAGACCAATTGGCTCGGTTATTTAGTTGTCAGTCTCTTAATAACTATGCAATGAAATTATACTCTGATACCAGCCAATCTCTTGTACAAAAGGGGAAAAAAGTGCAGATTTTGCACACAAAATAAAGCAGAAACGACCGCACAAGTGGCAGTGGTTAGCACGATCGTCGATGGATCTTTTCCGTATCGAAAGCTAGCTAGACCCCATTTAACAATTTGCATTCACATTGCTATATGCATGCTGTCTGAGTGGGCTACTTATCGAGCTGCTTTTGATCTTGCAGAAATTTGCTTTACAAGTGGTCGTCTATATGTTGAGTGACGTCAGAATATAATAAACTAGTTGTTCGTTGAGATCGATCGATCGATTCATGTGATGTTACGCGACGTCTCGTCCGGCCTGTGCTAGCTTATCAGCTAGCTGGCTGGCTCAGGATCTCATAACAGCCATTTTCATGCTGCCAGTAGGACCTAATTTTGCCATTAGCTAAATTTGGCCTATGGCCATCAACGTCAATCCAGCATTGATTTCAACAATCAGTCTGAGGTTTATAAAAAGTCTCGGAAGCCTTTCATACTAATGATCATACAAATATATCAAAGGTTTTTTTTATCGCAGAAAAAAAGATGCAAATAATCAAAAGGTGATGCATGGAAATTCGTCCTATGTAGGCATGATTGTGCATGGCCTTTTCCAGCGACGAAACAGTGGGATTTGTCGGTTGCTGATCGATTGTGAGCTCGCTCGCTCGCTCGTGGCTGATGAAGATTGGCAACTGCTCCAAAAGCTATTTTCCAACACGCACCGCACTTGCACTTACGTCTCTCTCTCTCTTCTTCCCCTCTCACTTTCAGCTTCAGGACGCCAATATAATGCACAATACGCAAAGAGCACCTGCGTCACATCTCTGTCAGACTTCCACCATTGCCAATAAGCTTTTGACGATGGCTGATCTGCCTCCCCAGCACAAATCGGGTAGCTGATTTCAGCTCCGATCCACATCCACCAAGAGTGCTAGCAGCTAATCGCGGCAATTAATGGTAAGTTATTCTGCATTGACCGCAAGCCCCGGTCGAATTATTATGCCAGTCTCAGTGGAAGGGGTCATGGGGGTGTTTTCAAGAATGACACATCATCTTTACTGTATTGGTTTGCGGGATGACCTACCCTCTCTCAATGCACAGGGTCATAGCACAGTTTCATAGGTTCCTGTAGATATTTAATTGCTGCATATTGGTTGGTCAATTGTGCTTAAAAATTGTGTCAACTTGTCTCAGTGGGAGAGTCATGGGGGTGTCATTCCTAAGACTCCGCGCCGACCTATGGTCACGAGGATGACCCTGATTTCCTCTCTCTCCTATTAATTAAATATCATGCCATGTCATCTTGTTTGCATATGTGACACCCTATTTAATGCCTATGACCCTCCCATTGAGACTGGCCTTAGAAATATATATAGTGGAACCGAAAATGCGGGTGTGATCTGGTAAATAAGTTTATCCGCTGACTCATCAGTGGAATGTCTGATTGGGGTTTACAGTTGATGTACGTAGTATCTTGATAGTGGTGAGCCGTCTCTGTCGATCTTGTTCATAGACACTGTTTTTTCCTACAAAATGAATAGTTCTGGACTTCTGCGATCCCACACAGCCAAATCTTTACATAATTCTTAGCTTTTAATAAGGTGATCACAAATAAGAAAATAAAATAGTATGCAAATGATAGGAGTAGGTAGATTAAAAGTAAAGACTGTTGTTGCTTCTCCATTCAAGATTAGCAAACATATTTAAGACGACTATTTTCAACGCCTTGCTTGCTAAACGAACGGTCTCCCTTGAATCTTCACGCTGCAATAGAGACTAATATCCTGCATAAAAGGGGAAATCATTTTTTTCAAAGACCAAATTGTGCACGTGAACTTATATATGTGCAGAGTTAATGACCTTTGCAGAAGAATATGCACCGAAGATTCCAGTGGTCGTGTCCATCAGTCTGCCAATACGATCCGCACCTTATTGAGATTTGCTCGGATAGAGGAGTATTACAGTCATGGATCGGAAGGTGATGATTGAATAGAAAATGAACCAACTCCTCCTCCAATTTGTCACACTGCAATCCAATCCACTACTATCCAAATAAGTGCTTAGTGGTGTATGCACCCCTACCCATCACAACAGAATTACAGAGATCCTAGCTTGTCACCGATTCTGATATAGTCTATCAACCCGTGCCACTGCACGGGCTAGCAACTTCAACATAATTGTTTGTTTGGTTTATCAACCGCCAGCCAGTCGAACAGAGGTAACATTACATAAATATAAATGACCACACATTTAGTTTTTACCTAAAAATGTCATTAAGTTTCCATATATCCAGCATTTTATCCAACAGCTTGCACCAATCAATCTGATTTAAACTACCATAAAATGTGATCATTTTGTTGTAGAGCGAGTAGTAGAATATTTAAATAAAATGACTTAATATTGAAGATCTAGTACATCCTCTTTTTTACATATCACAAATCAAATATGTCCAACTTTGATCAAGTTTATAGATATAAATATTATTCTACCAAATATATGCATTATCAAATCATACTCCATGGTGAATTTGATGATACAAATCTGGTATCATAGATGTTGTTATATTTTCAATAATCACCTCGATGTAAGTGCATATTGTTTCATCACTTTTCCCAAATGCAAGAAATTGTTATGTCAGTATGTAACTACTGATGCCCCATTAATATATTTAATTAAGTAAGAATCAATCGACCATGCAAAGTTGTTTGTACTAATATTGCCTGCTTCATGGAAATTATGTAAAAAAATGTAAAAAGATAGGTCAGAATGGGTTGTATCTATACAGAGGCAATAAGATCTTTAATTTCTAGCGGCTAACGAATATATACTGCTACTCACATGTCATCAACTCAGCATCATCCTAAAATCAAGATATCATCAATCTATAGTGTATTCTTTTTTAGATCCTAACTGTGTCAACTACTTTTCCACCACCTATGTCCGTCAAGCCCTATCATCATATGACATAAAAACTTGATATTTTGGTTAGTAAAATCAGTTTTATCTGGTCACCAGTGAAAATATGCAGGAATACATCCCTCGACCGTGTACTTTTCTCCATCAATAGGCATGCATGCTTTCTCCTAATCTCAAACATAACAGCTGGCTACGTTCTTCTCGATCATTGCCATTTGCTGCACGCTAAACGACAACACGTCCTAGAGCATTGTCTGACTCCTTCCTGCTGCTTGTGCCATGGATAGCACCCTCGCTTGCGGCCTGCGCTCTGTTCTTGCTTGACTGCTTGTGGTCTGCTCAGTCTGTGGCAGCCTTGTGGATTACTACGTACTATGGGATGTGGCTCCTTTCATACTCATTAAAAACCCACTGAGGTTTAAGAAAGTCGATTTTGATAATTTATATGTTTTAATAATTGAATAGATGGATAGTTTAGAGAGCTGATTTAGATTAATTTTATAAAATGCAAATTTTAGGTAATTTTGACATAGATATAATAGATGGATAGTTTAGAGAGCTGATTTAGATTAATTTTATAAAATGCAGATTTTAGGTAATTTTGACATAGATATAATAGACGGATAGTTTAGAGAGCTGATTTAGATTAATTTTATAAAATGCAGATTTTAGGTAATTTTGACATAGATATAATAGACGGATAGTTTAGAGAGCTGATTTAGATTAATTTTATAAATGCAGATTTTAGGTAATTTTGACATGATATAAGGAGTTATTTTAGTTAAGTATGCATAATGGCAAAGGTGAGTAATTTTATTCTCTTTTTAAGTGTCCACCTAGGATCCTAGGTGCCTTCACGTGGAGGCCTCAAAAGGAGCCTCCAATTAGTAATAGTAAGATATGATGGAGTTGCGTCTTTCGGTGCATGTATTTCCTACTCCCTCCGTCCCAAATTATTTATCATTTTAACTTTTCTAAATGTTAGAAAATTAGGCAAATTCTTGTTAAATTTAATCCATGAATATAGCAGCAATATTATGATGACATATATATATATATATATATATATATATATATATATTCCATTTTATTACCGGTTAACCAAACTAGAAAACCAATAAATAAAAAGAGGAACATGAAGGTATACCCTGCGGAGGGACTAGTGCCGGAGGCACCAGTGGCTCCATTCCCGTCATTCATCATGATGAGTTGTTCGATGTAGTCATTCACAGTTGATGCAGGAAAATGTTCGCAGTACCGTTGCGTCCACCGGGAAGTAGACGTACTCCAATCGTTAGCCGCCGGGAAGTAGTCGTACAATGAGCAAATGGAGGAAGATCGTTGAGCAGTCGCGTACTTGTTGCGCTACCCAAAAACCTGATTGTCTTGCTATCCCGAGCAGGATCTCTTGCGATGCCGGTTTCGGAGGCTCTGCTCATCCAGCAGCGTGTGCGCGCACGGAGTGGAATGAGAATGCTCTTATTTTCAACAACTCAACAGAAGAACGAAGGTGCAGCCTGTTCTCTCAGGCACGCGACCAAGGACGAACACGTGATATTTATACACAAAGAAAGGTAGAAGATGAAGTGTAGAGGATGAATCTGGACATCATGAAACGTCCATCAATTACTTGTAACCTCTGCCATGAACATGTGAGTTACTAGTAACCTCAAACATAACTATGGGAGTTACTAGAAACCGCAGCCATAAACATGACTGTTACAAGTTTAGTCATCAACTACATTCAGTCTACTATTTTATTGCACCTAGCATTCCATAGGGCCTTAGAAATTATTTGATTTAATTAAATATGACATGGGTCAGACCCATATTAAATCTAACAATCCCCACCAATTTGTATGGCCCATTTGTAGTACTCTCAGTTCTGCTATTCTTTGATATACCAGTGTTTCGATGGAGACTGTTAAGTTGAACATCCATTTAGGACAAGAGTTACACTCAGTTGCAATTGAACAATGGACTATACCTTGAATTGACAGTTTTGTGCTAAGTGAGTTTCACTCAAGTTCTTTTCTGATACTAGGCTGCTGTAAGCATCCTCGCGGTTTGGAGCATATAAGTCATACTCCGAGCCTTTCATGAGTATTTAGAGATTCCCACAATCTCATAGAGTGTGACTAGCAGTCTGACTCATATAGGTGTATTCCTCAAAAGATATCTTGTAGGATGATATCTTAGCTTCTCTTAAGCTCTTTGGAACACATTAAGAAAAAACCATCCTGCCATACAGTATAGAAAAGAAGTACATCTGAGATGAACCAATAAGGGTCTTTTCTCTTAGACTGAAACTAGTTTGTTTCACCATTCTAATTCACGAGATCTCCGATCACATAGAACAGGTTACCACTAGAGTAGTCCATCATGTGGGTCTCATGCCCATCTCACTCAATGCACTGTTAATCACATTTCGTGACAATCCCTTTGTAAATTGATCTGTCAGATTTTTAACAGTAGGAACATAATCCAATGCTATCACTCCGGAGTTTCTCAATTTCTTGACAGACTTTAACCGCCTTTTAACATGCCTTGAAGACTTCATATTATCCTTAGAACTGTTCACTTTGACTATCACAGTCTGATTGTCACAGTTCATAGAAATAGACAGTATAGGTTTTTCAATCACCGGTAAATCCATAAGAAATTCACGAAGCCACTCAGCCTCAATACTAGCGGTGTCTAATGCTGTGAGTTCTGCTTCCATTGTTGACCTTGTTAAAATGGTCTGCTTGCAAGACTTTCAGGAAACAGCTCCACCACCAAGTAGAAACACATATCCACTTGTGGCATACATTTCATCAGCATCAGAAATCCAATTGGCATCACAATAACCCTCTACCCTCGGATACCCAGTATAGTGAATACCATAGCTCACAGTACCTTTTAGATAACGCATCACTCTTTCAAGAGCTTGCCAATGATCATCTCCCGGATTTGAAATAAACCGGCTCAATTTGCTCACAGCAAAAGAGATGTCAGGCCTCGTAGCGCCAACTAAATACTGCAATGAACCAATGATTTGGGAATATCTCAATTGATCCTTTGCTATTCTCCAATTTTTCCTTAATAGCACACTAGGATCATAAGGTGTTGGAGCAGGTTGACAATCGCTATATCCAAAGCGACTTAAAACCTTTTCCACATAGTGGGACTGCAAAAGAGTTACCCCACATAGTGGGACTGCAAAAGAATAACATCAGCTTCTCCCAAATCTTTCATCTCAAAATTACTTGACAGAAAATCTTTTACTTCCTTGATCACATCAAGTCTAGTCCCAAAGATTAAAATGTCATCAACATACAAACACAAAATTACTCCCTCACCCCCACCAAACCGATAATAAACACATTTGTCAGCTTCATTCACAACAAAGCCGGCTGATATCAAAGTTCTTTCGAACTTCTCATGCCATTGCTTAGGAGTTTGTTTGAGTCCGTATAAGGATTTCAACAATTTGCACACTAGTTCTCTTTGACCCTCCATTACGAACCCATCAGGCTGCTGCATATAGATTTCCTCATCTAACTCTCCATGTAGGAAAGCGGTTTTAACGTCCATTTGATGAACGATCAAACCATGTGAGGCAGCCAGGGAAAGTAACACTCGAATTGTGGTCAAATGAGCAACAGGTGAATAGGTCTTCACCCTCTTTTTGTGAATACCCCTTGACTACAAGCCTTGTCTTGTACCTCTCAATAGTACTATCAGGCCTAAGCTTTTTCTTGAACACCCATTTACATCCTATAGGTTGCACCCATATGGACGTTCAATGACTTCCCAAGTTCCATTAGACATAATAGAATCCATCTCACTCCTTATTGCTTCCTTCCACAAGTCAACATGAGGAGAGTGAAATGCCTCTTCAATGGTTCTTGGTGTATCATCCATGAGGTACACAATGAAGTCGTCACCAAAAGACTTTGCAGTCCTTTGCCTCTTACTCTTTCGAGTGACTACATTGTCATCCTCCTCAGGATTATGTGCATGAGGTTCCTCAATTTGTTCAATCAGAATTATATGCTCATGAGGAATAACAGAGTCATCGTCTTGTAATAGTAAGCGCCGAACGGAGTGATGAATGAGGTCGCGAGTTGGTCCGCTATGCGCATCGCTATCTGATGGTACCCGGAGTACGCATCGAGAAAATAGAGGGTTTCGCACCCAGCTGTCGAATCGACTACCTGATCTATGCGAGGCAAAGGAAATGGATCCTTGGGACATGCCTTGTTAAGGTCCGTATAGTCAACACACATCCTCCATTTCTTATTCTTCTTCTTTACAAGTACAGGGTTAGCAAGCCACTCGGGGTGGAATACTTCTCGGATAAACCCTGAACTAAGGAGCTTCTTGATCTCCTCGCCGATCGCCTTGCACTTCTCGTCATTTAAGCGGCGGAGGTGTTGCTTCACCGGTTTCGATCCCGGCTTGATGTTCAGTTTGTGCTCAGCAACCTCCCTCGGGATCCCCTTCATGTCGGAGGGTTTCCATGCAAACACATCGAGATTCGCTTTGAGGAAGTACGAGCGCGCTTTCCTATTTAGGATCGAGCGCCGTCCCGATACGGAGCGTGCGGCCATCATCGGAGACGGCCGCATCCTTGACGTCCTTGGCGGGCTCGAAGGAGCAGGCCGCTCGCTTGGACGACTCGGGGATGTCCTGGTCCTCGGAAGAAGGCTCGACGTGGAGCTTCTCGGACCGGATTAGTGCCTCAGCGAACTGGAAGCACTCAGCATCGCACTCGTATGCGTGCCGGAACGTAGTCCCCACCGTGATGATCCCCTTCGGGCCAGGAATCTTCAACTTGAGGTACGTATAGTTGGGCACGGCCATAAACTTCGCGTAGGTCGGCCTCCCGAGGATGGCGTGGTACATCCCCGAGAACCCCACCACTTCGAAGGTGAGGGTTTCCGTGCGGAAGTTCCGCGATGTCCCAAACGTGACGGGCAGATCGATCTGCCCGATTGGGAGTGCCTCCATTCCAGGGACGACCCCATGGAACGGTGTAGGCGACGACCGCAGTTGAGACCGCGGGATGCCCATGTCGTCGAGCGTCGACGCGTAGAGCACATTGATGCCGCTCCCCCCGTCCATCAAGACCTTGTGGATCCGCTTGGTCTTGAACAGGGGAGCCACCACTAGTGGGTAGCATCCGGGTTGCGGCACTCGATCGGGATGGTCCGCGCGGTCGAAGGTTATCGGAACCTCCGACCACTTGAGGTACGAGGGCGTCGCAGCCTCGGTATTGTAGACCCCACGCCGGATCAGCTTCTCCTGGCGCCTTGAGGGTCGCGCCGGGGTTCCCCCAAAGATCATGTGAACCGCCCCGTCCTCACCGGGTACTGAGCCCCCGCGTTGTCGTCGTCGTTGTCGGGGAGGGGCGCAGCCTTCTTCTGTGGATCTGCCACCTTAGGCTTGAGCGTGCTGTTAACGTAGTTCTTCATCAGGCGGCAGTCCTTGAGCGCGTGGTTGACGGGGACCTCATGGTGGGTGCACGGCGCCTCCAAGAGCTTCTCGAAGTGGTCCTTCGGGGGACCGGCCTTGGGTGGGTTGCTCTTGGGGCGTGTAGCCTTGCGCTCGACTGCCGCGACAAGGTTGTCGTCACGACGACGCTTGTCGTTCTTCTTCTTCTTTTTGAAGCGCGAGGACGACCCCTCGCCGTGGTCTACGACCTGTTTTCCCTTGCCCTGAGGGGTGTTGAGGGTCGCCGCGACCACCTCCTCGCCGTCCGCGTGGTTGGTCGCGATGTCGAGGAGTTCCCGAGTGGTTCGGGGGGTCCGGCGCCCTAGTCGGTGGATGAGGGTGGTGCAGATCGTGTCGTTCTGGAACGCCGAGATGGTGTCGTTGTCCGTCGCGCCGGGGAGCTCGGTGCAACGCTTGGAGAAGCGCCGGATGTAGTCGCGCAGACTTTCCCCCGGCTTCTACTTGCAATTGCGCAACTCCCACTACTTGCCAGGGCGGGCGTACGTGCCCTGGAAGTTGCCAACGAAGGTTCGGCGTAACTCTGTCCAGTCGTTAATCCTACCGCGGGGCAGGTGCTCGAGCCATGTCCGCGCAGAGTCGCCGAGGTAGAGTGGCAGGTTCTTGATGATGAAGAGGTCATCTGTCGCTCCGCCCGCGTGACACGCGAGCTGATAGTCCTCCAACCACACGCTCGGGTTGGTCTCCCCGTCGTATCTGGGGATGTTGGTCGGAGCTCAGAAGCGTGAGGGGAACTTCGCATCCCGCACGTTCTGTCCAAAGGCCCGCGGGCCCCTCTGGTCCGGCGACCAGCTGCGATCACAGTCGTCGTCACTGTCGTAGCGCCCTCCGCACCTCCGGTCGTCTTGTCGACGCGGGCGGCGCTCGTCGCGGTGGTCGCGGTTATCACCGTAGCCGTAGTTGTCGACGCTAGCGGCTCGGCGGCGAGCTTCGATGGTATCGCGCGCGTCGCGGTTGGGTCCGAGGCGCTGCTTGACCGCTGACCCGCCGGCCTCTTCTCCGCGACTCTGATGTCGCGAAGGAGAGGGGTTCTGGCGGTGCGCGGAGGGCGGCGCCCTGCCATCGCGTGTTGAACGCTGGCGGGACGCGGAGCTTTCCGCCTGCTGCACTGCCGCTGTCTCGAGGAGGGCCTTGAGCTGCTGTCGCACCCTCCTCTCCTCGGGGGTGGCCGCCTCTGGGCAGCCACGCAGCAGCATGGCTGCGGCGGCCAAGTTCTGCGATGCACGCCTGAAGAGAGGCGGTGCGTCACCGTCGGCGTTGGCGTCGCCATCGACGTGCCGGTTGTTGTCGCGCGCGTGTCTCCGGGCCGGCGGTGTCGGAGCGCAGGCCCTGGACTGCTTGGCGGCTGGTCGGCGCTCCTGCCGCTTGCCGTCTCCTTCACGGCGTTGTTCCCGTACCGGGACCTGCTGCGGGTCTGGTTGCGGGTTACGCGGCCGGTCCTCCCCGAGCTCTTGGTGGAGGTTGGCCAGCTCCTCGTCGAGCTGGCGCCTGGCCTCGGCGAGCTCGTCAAGGCGCGCCCTGCGCTGGGCGTCCGTGGCGTGATGGCGTGGAGCCGGCTCCGCGTCGGTGGAGCTGCTTGAACTGGGCGCCACGCAGACGAAGCACTCGCGCGTGAAGTCGTGTGCGGGTTCCGGCGTTGCCCGTCGGGTCGTCGTGGAGCCCGGGGCGGTGTAGGACGCTCGCAGCGTGTCCACGTAGGCCGTCACCGGATCGTCCGGGAGGCCCTGTTGTCCACGGGGGTACATGGCGGTGTACCGCTCCATGAACTCGCCCCAGGCGAGCGGCTCGGCTCCGCTGGCCTGGAAGGCGAGGTCGGTGAGGTAGTAGGCGGCGAGCCTAAAACGCTCATGTGTCGGGTTTGGCCCCAACATGGCCATGATTGCTTCGCTCGAGAAGCCTCGGACGAACGCTGCGCGCCCCGCCGTCGCCGTCAAGGCGTTGGGGTGAGCAGGTCGGGCGAAGGTGTGCCCGACGACGGACTCCGCCGGCCCGGTGTAGACGAAGTCGAGGGAGCCAAAGAGCATGGTGGCCCCGGGAGTTAGCAAAACCCCGCGGCCCTCCATCCGAGTCGTTGGTGAAGTTCGGCGAGACACACGATGTCCCCCTACCGCCGAGCAGTAAATTTGTATCGGATCGTGTGTCCGACCCGGATGGTTAGCGCGAGAGACGCCGGGATTTAGACTGGTTTGGGCCTCCGAGGAGTAATACCCTACGTCCAGTATCGAGCTGCCGTGTTCTTGCGCTAGAGATGTCTGTAGTAGGGGTTACAAACTTGTCGGGAGAGGGTGTCGAGCCCAAGTCCCTGGGGTGTATGTGTTCGGTTCGTCAGCCCTTGTGACGGTTGCCCTCCTCTCCCTTTTATAGACGGAAGGGGGACGGGCAAAAAGGGAAAATCAGATTATGCTACAGTCCTACGCAGCCGGGAGGTCTTCTCGCACGTCGCCGTCTGTCAGGGTGCATTGAAGGGAGGCTGAGCTGTGTTGGCGTTCGAGGCCGCCGCGTGGCCAGGTAGCGCTGTTCACTATGGGCACATGACGCTTCCTCCGAGCTCTTTCGTGCTGACTCGACCTGCCTGAGTACGGGATGAGCCAGCCACGTTAGGACCTAATCGTAGGCCAGCGCTAATTATAGGGGGCACTCGAGTGCCTCTGACGGGGTTGGCGTGCCGCAGAGTTGGACGGGACGGCGCGTCGGGGGTCGCGCGGCGAAACAGTGCCGCATTACGGCCCTTGTCAGAGCCGGCCGCCCACGCGTGCCGCCAGCTGGCGTATTTGCATGGCGTGGGGAACTGGCGCCCCACGCGTCGTTGCGAAGGAGCCCGGGTGTCGGGATGGCGCCACGTTCGTGTGGGCCCCGGTGCCCTCGTTCCGACCTTCGTACGCGGGCCTCGCCTTGGTCGGAGACGGAAACTACTCGTGCGAACGAGTAAGTTATCGAAGGCGAGGCGGAGACTCCTCGTGCGAGGCGGAGACTTGTCGTGCGAGGCGGAGACTCGTCGGAGAAGTCAAACCCCCCCCATCGGGTACTTGTCAGAGAAGCATCCCATTGGTCAGAGACAAGACGTCTTACCAGTGAAGGTCTTGACAGGGATCCGCAGTCCTCCTTATGCTGGATCTTGGCCTTCACATTGTCAATGGTGTCAGAAAACTCCACCTCGAGAGTGATTATCTCGTCGTTTGAGGGGGGCCTAATCCAGGCCCTCGTCAGTTAACCAAACTAAAAAACCAGTAAATAAAAAGAGGAACATGAAGGTATACCCTGCGGAGGGACCGGTGCCGGAGGGACCGGTGCCGGAGGCACCAGCGGCTCCATTCCTGTCATTCATCATGATGAGTTGTTCGATGTAGTCGTTCACAGTTGATGCAGGAAGATGTTCGCAGTGCCGTTGCGTCCACCGGGAAGTAGTCGTACCATGAGTAAATGGAGGAAGATCGTTGAGCAGTTGTGCACTTGTTGCGCTACCCAAAAATCTGATTGCCTCGCTACCCCGAGCAGGATCTCTTGCGATACCGATTTCGGAGGCTCTGCTCTTCCAGCAGCGTGTGCGCGCACGGAGTGGAATGAGAATGCTCTTGTTTTCAGCAACTCAATAGAAGAACGAAGGTGCAGCCTGTTCTCTCACGTACGCGACCAAGGACGAACACGTGATATTTGTACACAAACAAAGGTAGAAGATGAAGTGTAGAGGATGAATCTGGACATCATGAAATGTCCATCAATTACTTGTAACCTCTACCATGAACATGTGAGTTACTGGTAACCTCAAACATAACTATGGGAGTTACTAGAAACCGCAGTCATAAACATGTCCGTTACAAGTTTAGTCATCAACTACATTCAGTCTACTATTTTATTACACTTAGCATTTCATATGGCCTTAGAAATTATTTGATTTAATTAAATATGACATGGGTCAGACCCATATTAAATCTAACACTAAATACATTCATTTTTTATGTATGTAGACATAGTCACATAGATAGATATATATAGGTGCATGACAAAAAAATGTATCTAAAAATCAAAATGATAAATAATTTGGAACGGAGAAGGAGTAGTTAAATTTGCCCGAGTATAGTTGCAATATGACATAAATACTCCTCTCCCCCAGATATACAAAGGGGAACTATTCTGATATCCTTTAATTTAATTGGAACAGAGGAATCTTAAGGAAATGAGAAAAAAGAGGAATGGAGAAATGGGGTAAAAATGATTTTTTTAGAACAGGGTAAAAATGAAAATAGAGGATCAGGAAAACACATGAAAATTGTTGACATATACTGTACCTTGATAGTGGTGAGCTGTCTCTGTCGTAGTCGATCTTCGATTCGAGACGCTGCTAGCTGGTTGTGCGCCGGGTTAATTAATTAACGACCTTGAGGAAGAACATGCATAGGAAGACCGTATTTGTGGCGTGCCTTGCACCCTCACCCAAACAGACCACCAACACAATATATGTTTATTAAAATGATACTCCCTCCGTTTTTAAGGTGCGAGATAACATGACCCGCTGGTCTCTCAAATTGTACTTTGGCCATTCATTTTTTTGTATTATATTATTTATGGTTATGAATTTATACTCATTGGAAAGTACATTTAATTGCAAATCCAACCATGTCAAATTTACCTTGAGAAAATGAAAAGAAATTGATGAGTAAATTATTGATAAAAAATTTAAAGATTGAGTTTCAGTATGCGTGTACGTTTTATAAACCAGAATGGAGGGACCGAGGGAGTACTAGATCAGATGTTGATATCCTACATACAATTTCTTGTTTAGAAGAATTGAGGATTTGATTTCGTCGTCGTGCATTCACGTAGCTGCAAGTACAGTATATATAGGCGTAGCACAGGCAAGAGGAGTTGTTTTTGTTAATTAGGTGCCAGTGCACGTGGCCTCTTTTACGCTTTCACGCACGCATGCGTCTATTTACGGTCATCTTCTCCTCATTTTTCTTGGTTTCTAGACTTTTTCCAGCGAGGAGTGTCATCTCGTAGTTTTCAAAAATGACATATATCATTTTTAAAAAGGAGGTTTTAGATCGAGCCACAATTTTCCAATGGCATCGTCCACCACTTTGTCTGGCATGGCCATCGACCTTTCACCGACCTTTTATTATGTTTGATTGAAAAGGTTTCTCCAAAAGAGAGCCGGCCATCCGTAGCTAAAACCATATGATGTAATACGCTACTATACCTGATTGCATCGTGTTTAATCCTTTGAAAATTGGTGCCATTGGCATCATCAGAATGCAGAGCGGTTAGATTCGCTGGCCGGCCGGCGGGCTGCTTTATTCCTCGGACGGTGGCGGTCGGCGACGTGGATGCCGATCGATCGAGTCGATCTTAGTGCAGAAATAGTCAGAAAGGTTCTGAGGAAATTTGGACGACGGTGGACTCTATATCAGCACATGAGAATCTAAGAGACCTGCTTAACTTCAGAAGTGCTAATGGGGGTAGAATCTATATCAGCACATGAGAACCTGAGAGATCTGCTTAACGCAAAAATTCAGACGGCGGTGGCGTGCCAGTCAGTTTGTCCTTTCAAATGACGAGGAGTACGTATCGACTAACTGATAGCGTCAAGACGACGAGCCGATACTAGACTTAAATGAATAAATATATATTGATCAGTCGGCTATTTGATAAACTTGGAGTACGCGGAACCGACGGTGGACTCTATATCAGCACATGAGAATCTGAGAGACCTGCTTAACTTCAGAAGTGCTAATGGCGGTAGATTCTATATCAGCACATGAGAACCTGAGAGATCTGCTTAACGTAAAAATTCAGACGGCAGTGACGTGCCAGTCAGCTTGACCTTTCAACTGACGAGGAGTACGTATCGACTAACTGATAGCGCCAAGACGGCGAGCCGATACTAGACTTAAATGAATAAATATATATTGATCAGTCGGCTATTTGATAAACTTGGAGTACGTGGAACCGACGGATAATAATGACCAATGCTAGAATTAAATATGTAAATATATATTGATTAGTCGGCTATTTTCAGTATCAGAAGGGGCAGCCCGCATGAGCCCAGCAACAGAGCGTCGCGGGGGGCGACCCGCCTAGGGTCCCCCGCGGCGGCCGCCGCCGCCGCCCATCCTCCCAGCTCCGGCGTCCCCTCTCCCATCCGAGCTCAGATCCGTGATCCCCTCGACGTCATCTCTCCATTCGTCCTTGTCTCACCTCCCCTCGTGCCGTGGCCATGGAGATCGACTCCGGCCGCCACCCCACTACCTACCCCCGCTGCTCCGCCATGCCGGCGCCCTGCGGGCTTGAGTTCGACGGCGGCGAGGGCTCCATCCCCGCTGCCTCCCCTGCGCCGGACGTCGCCCGCGCCGCCACGTCCTTTGCGCCGGACGTGGCCCGCGCCGCCGCCTTCCCTGCGCCGGCCACCTCCTCCACGTCGGCGCCCTCCAACCCGACACCAGCGCCTGCACTCGCTTCGGGCTGCGCGTCTCCGTCCAGCTTCCTCTCCCCCACGGCCGCGCCCTTCTTCCCGACGCCGGCCCTCAATGGCTGCCCCAAGGAGCTGCGCTGGGCGGACTCTGACGACGAGGACGCCGACGACCTGCTCGTGGATGACGGCACCCACGACGTCGACGACACCGACGGTGTCAACGGCTTCAACATCTGTGCGCTGGCCTCCTACCTCGATGTGGCGCGCCGTTCCCCACCGCCGTCAGACTCCTCACCTCCGCGTGGCGCCCGGCAGGCTCCTCTCACCGAGGTGCAGGGCCATCCGCGTCGCGACGGTCGTCGCCGCCAACACCCCGCTCGGAAGACCCGTCACCGTGCGCGTCGTGCGCCGGAGCTCGTTGTCGGCCTGCCGCACCGTGGGCGGCCGTCCAGGCAGGCGTCCCCCCTACCTCTGCCGCGCCACCCTTGACGTCCGCGGGGGACGGCTGCAGGCAGCATCCCTGTCCACCTGCGCCTCGGCCCGCGAGGGGAGGCCGCTGGCCGCGTTCCCGTCCACAAGTGCACTCAAGGCGCGGCGGACGGCCGCATCTCTGTGCACCTACGCCTCGGGCCGCGGGTGCCCGAGGCCGTCGCGCGCCAGCCCCCCCGCCGCCGCCGCTTCTCCCCGCCAGACGCCGAGGGCTGGAGTGAAGTCCTTCCCCGCCAGGTCTCGGGAACCCCGCGGCCGCGCTCCGCGGCACCTCGGCAGTACCCTGCTCCGCGGTGCAGTCTTCCGGCGCAGCTCGATGGACGTTGCCTCAACTGTCTGTCCTACAGTCACCGCCGAGCCACCCGCGCTCGTCCCACGCGGTGTATGCGCTGCTTCAACCTTCACCACATCGCCAGGGACTGCAAGCGACCGCGCAAGCCACCGACCGCCAGCACCGCTGTCGGGGCCGTCTGCTCCCTGCGACGCGAGGTGCGCCGTCGCCGTGAGGTCTTCTCCGCAAGCATGCCTCGCAGCTCCAACACGGCGACTTCCACGCCGAGGGAGGATGTGACCTCCCGCGAGGGCGCCACCGCCGGGCCGACGCCTTCCCCGCCACCGAGTCGCTCCCCACCACCACCGCTGCAGCTGGATGCCGTCGTTGTATGCTTCTTGTTGCAGAGGGACACATCCACGATTGGGGCCTCTGATCCGATGCTGCTTGAGCGGGAGATTTGCTTCTCGGCTCCACCGTCGAGGGCTACCTGGTCGGCGCCGGATACATCCCCACCTTCGGATGTGGCTACAGTTCAGGGAGGCGCACCGGCCCATGACGAGCCCATCGGCGACAGCATTGTGCCCGCCTCGCCTACCTCCTCTGAAGATCGCCTCGACTTCTTCTTGGACGCGATCCAGAAGAAGCCGGCCTCTCCCCTTCTCGCGGCCCCAACTCGTCCGACGGTGCCGCCGGCCCCATCTGTGGCCCCCAAACGCAGCAGTTCAAGGCTCGCCAACAACAAGCTAGCGAAGATCCCAATCGCCCGTCGTGGAGAAGTTCTTCTCATGTGGCGCTTCGACATGGCAGCGACTGCTCTCAACGGTGCCTTCAGTTCCGGTCTGTCAGGTGGACTCGCGGAAGGCAAATGCCAGCAAGGCCCGGGAGGACGTGCTCATTAACTGAGCTGCATCCTCCACACCTAGGTTACCCGTTTAGCGAGTAGTAGTTCCATTGCGTTCTTGTGTCCACCCTAGGTCACACTTTCTGTAATATCTAATGGGTGTTTTGGCGTGCGTCAGTCGACCACGCGCTGTTGTAACAAACTAATTTTCTGCTTAATACAATGATACGCGGCTCTCCTGTGTATTCGAGAAAAAAGAAAAAATAAATATGTAAATGTGGAACGGTAACAAATAATAATAATAATGTCATGAATAAAAAACTATCGGTTTTCAAAAGCATGCTCTCTTAAACTCCTTATAATATGAGGATTAAAGCAATGAAAAGATGAAATAGTCGATAGATCTTAATCAAGGCGACATAACTGTTTTCTACCCCATCTAGCAAGAGACCAAACAATGTAGCTTTATGAGATATGATAAAACCGATAACTGGTGCATGCCGTGAATCGAGACAGAAGCGATGTGCCGTAAGTCGAAGATGCAAGATACTTGATAACATGGTAGAATTTTGGACTTACCCTTTCGTCGGGGATTAAGACGATGTAGCCCGACGTCAGGTGCCAAGTTCCGACGGTGATTAAAGTAAAAACATAGGTAAACCGCTAAAAGGTGCACCGAGGTGTATTGATCTTGTGATAATGATTGCAATGATCTTGGTACATATTTATACCCTAAACTAATGACTCATACTCAACTAAGGTACTAACTCGCACAAGACTCGCTAATACAAGATATCTAGGCAAAAAGAAAATATTAAAATATATGTGACTCGTGAATGGGCTTGTAGTCCAATGGTAAGACGGTCCAGTGGGACGCTACCCACCAGGGTTCAAATCCTGGTGCTCGCACCTTTTCCTGGATTTATTCCGGGATTTTCCGGCGTTATGCATTAAGTGGTAAGCGATGTTCCCGTCGACGACGAGACGCCAGTGGTGACTTTGGGAATCTCCAGATCTGCCGGTGCTCAGTCCTTCGGAGGTGCTATAGGGGTAGGGTTTGCGTACGTGTGTTCATAGGGGTGAGTGTGCGTGCGTGTTGTGAGCGTCTGCGTTGTACTGTGTAATTCTCAAAAAAAATATATATGTAACTCTGCTTTTCCTTCTATAGAATTCTCGCTAATAAAGCTTTCTACTGCCTTCATTTGTATATGCATACGTAATTAGCCCAGACTCTTTTTCATGCGACAACACGTTGCGCTTCTAATTATCTTCTTTCTTTATCAAATCTTGCCTTTACACATGGTCTTTTTTCCTTCACGTCGTCCTTGATATTTTTTATTCTCTCTTTTTTGCTCTAGCTCTAGCCGATCCGGCTACCCTGGCCGATTGCCTTTGGATTTGATCTCAGTTTCGAAGTATTAAGAGACATCATGTTTTGAAACTAATTATAGATAGAGGTTTGATGTTTGTGTGTCAACACATATATGTGTTTTGGACTACGTATATGCCGGTTTGGTATTGATGAAATGAGCCGCGCGCTTGTGCACACATACACATACAAACCATAGGTACGTGGCCATCCCGGAAAAATCGGAGGTTCTGTACAAAACGAAATGGATCCTGATGAAAAGAATAAAATTAATTTGTGTCATTCTAATCAACTTTTTATTTGTTCGTTGAAACAATATCGTCACTCTATGTTGCGTTGTGCTCCTGTATGTGTCCTTTAGCTGATAGTGCAAGATGGCGGCTGAGGATTGATGACGCACCTCTAGCCATGTCTAGATGAAAAAGTAATGTGACACTCACGAGGGTGACAAAGAGAAAATAAATGGATGATCGACAGACTAGTAGATCGGACGGGACATACTCAAAGAAAATCAGGAGACAAAAACAAATCATCCATCGATCGGAAGGCAATTGGATCAACCATGATGCATCCCGAGCTTCAAAGTAACAATAAAAATATTTTACATACGATTATACCTACGGTCGCACAGCCCGCACGGGCCGAGGGACGGCCCTTACTAAGCGTATAGTACTTGTGCCCGTCAAGTCGATCGATCCGGCCTCGCAAGCACACCGTAGACATGTTGGATGTCGATCGATTGTGCTCCTATCACGTACGTGGCGTGGCGTGCATTTTTGAATTTGATGCACGTACGTACACTTGTCCTGTGCCTGCCCAGCCTATAGCTAGCAGCTGCCTATAAAGCAGCAGCTTGGTGGTAGTGGTGGTGGTCCGACCGTCGAGACCGACCACACGCATGACACATGCATGTGCAAAGCGTGTCGACATTGTCGATCGATAGCACACTATAGCTTATTGCTGCTGTCCGGTGATCGATCCATCACCTCTCGACGACCGACTGATCGATCGGATCGCTAGTTCCACGATCGTCGTCGAACATACGTGCAGGCATCGTGTCACTAGTACGTCCTGTTCGTTGGGCATCGTGTCTGTTTGCATGCGGTTAGCAGCAGCTAGCAATAACGACGCTCGACGTACGTCCTGTTCGTTGGGCATGCAGTACTGTCACTGTGCGCGCGTAAAACGGTCGATCGACCGAGTTGGCTAGTCGCGGCACATCATACTGTACTACACATGCTTTTATCGCGTGAGAAATGTATGCATGTACACGTACGGCCCGGGCGGTGCTTCTACGAGTAGTACGTCCGAACGATCCAGTGATAGATGCACTGTTTGGTGTGACTAGCCTACAATATATAGCACACTACAAGCTATACCTCTATCTGCAACTAGTACTTACGTAGCTAGATAGCCAATCCAAGCCAGCTGTTTGCAATTTTGCATGGTCGGATCGATTATGTGATCGAGAAGGATGATGCTCCTTCCGTATCAAAATATTTGTCGTTCTTGACTTTTTCTTACAACTTTGACCATTCGTCTTATTCGAAAATTATTGTAAACGTGTAAAATGATATGTCAAATTTAAAATACATACAACAATAAAGCATATAGCAACCAAAATAAATTGTACTTGCAAAAAAATTTGAATAAGACGAATGGTCAAAGTTGCAGAAAAAAGTTAATGATGACAAGTATTTCGATACGAAAGGAGTACTATTCTCTTGTATACACAAGCCCGACCGGCAAGACTAATGACGTTGTTAAGGATCAGACTAATGGAATATATATTGCCTTCATTTTCGTAAAGGAGGTCGTTGAAGACAAGATTACACATGCTAAGGAGTCAGTGTGCGGAACGACTTCATTTATGCAATCGCACCAGGACGACCTTCTTTGCCAAACCGGAAGGAGTATAAGTCCGAAGGAGTATACTTATACGAAGGTAGAATGGTTTCTTTAATTTGGAAGTAGGGTATTATCATATGATTAATTTATTAATTAAATGTAGAATATCATGATCCCACTGTTTTTTAAAAATATATAACTTGTGTGCTTGTACTAAATGGAGGTCTATATTATTATTAAAAAAATTTGTCTGATTCAACCTCACAAACTTGATCGAGTGCACTTTTTGAAACATGCGATACATGCAAAACATCGGTTTATTTACATGCATGTACTCCCTTCGTCTCTGAAAATTGTGGTTTTCGCTTCCTAAGAAACAACAACTTTAATTAAATATATAAAAATATATATTAATATTTACGATACAAAATTAATATCATTAGATATATACTTTAATCTAATTTTTAACAAATCTATTTGGAGATACAAATGTTTCACGATTTGGTCGAATTTGTGACACAAAAACCCAGAACGACTATTTTTTAGGACGAGGGAGTACATTCAAACCTATGCTATGGATATAGTACGCGCACATGGATTCCTCGTGCATATGAATGTATGGAGGGATTAATGTCGTAGACCCTCTCCAGTGACCGGCTCTGATCCAGCTCATAAATTTTTTTTAGTCTTGAATAGTTCATGCTTTCTCTTCCTTAAGTCACTACTCTCTCCGGTTTGGTAAATGAAGTCGTTTTGAACAAGATTTGACTCAAACATTAAGAATATAAATCATGAATAACTTTTAAGTCGTTGAGTTTGTAAATGTGAAAACTATATGAATATGTTTGTCTTGCAAAATACTTTCATAACAGTACACACATACTTCCTTCAAACCCATAAATCAAGTCGTTTCGGACAAGATTTTAATCAAATATTAGGAATATAAATCATAAATAACTTTTAAGTTGTTGAGTTTGAAAATGTGAAAACCACATGAATATATTTGGCTTGCAAAATACTTTCATAAAAGTATACATATGTAAGTTTTAATAAATATTTGTCTAAAAATAAGAATCAAAGTTGCACTTTGGAGACCGTGTCGCTGTCCTAATGGGTATGGAGGGTGACGAGGGCCCGGATCCCCTTTAACAGCGAGATAATCACTCTTGAGGTGGAGTCTTCTGACACCATTGACAATGTGAAGGCCAAGATTCAGTATAAGTAGGACTGAGGATCCTTGTCAAGACCATCAATGGCAAGACGTCTTATCTCCGACCAGTCGGAAGCTTCCTCGACAAGTTTCCTACTAGAGGAAGGCTTCTTTGATGAGTCTCCGCCTCGCACGAGGAGTCTCCGCCCCGCACGAGGAGTCTCCGCCCCGCACGACAAGTCTCCGCCCCGCACGAGGAGTCTCCGCCTCGCCTCCGACAACCTACTCGTTCGCACGAGCAGTTTCCGTCTCCGACCAAGATCCCGGCCCACACGAACGTGGCGCCACCCCGACGCATGAGCTCCCCGCAACGACGCGTGGGGCGCCAGTTCCCCATGCCATGCAAATGCGCCAGCTGGCGGCACGCACGGGCGGCCAACTCTGATAAGATTCGTAATGCGGCACTGTTCAACCGCGCGGCCCCCGACGCGCCGTCCCGTCCGACCCTGCAGCACGCCACCCGTCAGAGGCACTCGAGTGCCCACTACGATTAGCGCTGGCCTACGATTAGGTCCTAACGTGTGCGAGCTCATCCTGTGCTCGGGCGGGTTGAGTCAGCACCAAAGAGCTCGGAGGAAGCGCCAGGTCCCCGGAATGAACAGTCCCGCCCGGTCACTCGGCGGTCTCGACGACAACGCGGTTCAGCCCCCCTTCAATGCACCCTGACGGACAGCGACGTGCGAGAAGACGTTCCAGCGGCTAGGACTGTACCTTTTACTTGAATCCCCTTTTTTACCCCTCCCCCTTGCGTCTATAAAAGGGAGAGGAAGGCAACCATCACAAGGGCTGACGAACTGAACTCTCACACCCTAGGGACTTGGGCTCGATACCCTCTCCCGACAAGTTTGTAACCCCTACTACAAGCAACCCTAGCACGAGAACACGGCAGCTCGACACTGGACGTAGGGTATTAGTCCTCGGAGGCCCGAACCAGTCTAAATCCCGACGTCTCTCATGCTAACCATCCGGGTCGGACACAATCCGATACAAATTTACTGCTCGGCGGTTGAGAACCCCGACAGAGGGAGTAGTATGTTAGTTTTTAATAAATATTTTTATAAAAATAAGAAGTCAAAATTGAACTATAGAGACTGTGTCCCTGTCCTAAGTGACTTCATCATTTACCAAACTGGAGGGAATATGTCCCACCGTCAGCGTTCCTCTCACAACACACATTACGAGGTGGTCTGTTTTCTTCTCCCTTCTTCATCTATGAGCTACAGGCTATCTACCAATATTCGTTATCAACCATTGCAGAGAGCCTCAGCGTGTCCTAGAGATTGACAATGTCATAATAATCATATATAGCATGGGTCAACGAGAGCATAAGGTCAGTCTCAATAGGGTTACATGGACATTAAATAGACTGTCATGTAAACATTTTTGATGATATGGCAGTATATTAATGAAGAGAGAAGTAAAATGAGTATCATGAGGATGAAACCCTCCCTACACAGTTACCTAGATAACTTGTGTCTTGCATACAACCTAGAAAACAACAATAGATGAAACTACGCATTGAGAGGGAGGTGTTTCATTATAGTTTCAAATGTTTTTAGATGATGTGTCACTCTAAGTAATCGTGTTCATGGTATCTCCACTGAGACTGGCGTAATACTAACGATCGAGTTATAATGAGCACGCACGCGCGCATAGTGTCAACATGTTTTTTACAGTCTCGGCCGGGTTAGCAGCTAGCTAGTGATTCTCAACTTGAACTGATCGGATGGCGTCTGCCCTCTTAATTTGCAGGCTCGTATTTTTTTATTCTTATAAAAAAGATACCACACAGTATGTAGAAGCTTCGCACCGAGCGCACGTGCACGGGCACAGCACGGAGCACACCGGCCGGCCGGCCGGTCAAGTTAGTTAATTAGTTAATTAACAAACTAATTTGACGCATGCCGGGGCCGTACGTGCAATATAATCCAACAAGCTAAGTGTGGAGCCTGACTATACATTAAGTAATTATATATTTTGTACGCGCCCCCTATATACCTCGTCGTAAATATTCGCACGCGTCTGCGAGTTGCGTCGTGGTGCAGTGCATTCAAACCTAATGCCGCCATAGCACTAGCATATATATACTCCAGTAATATGCATTTTTTTTCTGTACGAAAGATAATTATTAAAAAGCTAGGGCCATGCACTAGCAGTGCTATACTATTTTTTTTATTTTGGAAAAACTCAGTACTACTACTGTGCTACGACGACTAGTCGATCGGTCGAGTAAATTAAGCGGCTAGAGTGGACCGAAGAAGGAAAAGCAAACGACCGACCGACCGGGCGTGCATGGCTCACAGATGGAGCCTGCCGCCCGCATACGTGGTGTGCTTCCAGAACTCCTAGCTAATAGCTTCCCTCCTGCTCGCTCGATCCACTAATCTCTCTCTTTTTTTCCTACGTACACCCCTCTCACAATCGTTCTGTTCGTTTGGCTCATCAGAACAAACCAGTAGCCAGCCAGCAGTACTTTCTCTCAAAATAAATCAGGAGCAGCCACCAGTCAAACGAACCGGCTGAATAATTGTCCCCTTTCCATTTTGATTTCTTTCCACTCAAATTATATTTGAAGTTAAAAATATAAATATTTATAACACTAATTAAGTATTGTTCGAGAACATATTTAATAATGATTAATTTAATGAAACTTGCTTAGACATCAAAAACATTGACGTATTTTGTATATAAACTTGATTAGACATAAAGGTGTTCAACTTAGAACAACAACCAAAAGAGACACGCGTTGCGAGGCCAAGGGAGAGTTACATGCCATCCAGGGTTTACCTTACCGAACCGGACCTCCGAACCGCCGGCCTTCGGTTTCGGTAAACCGGTCGGTAAGCCGCGGTTACCGCTAAAAACCGAACAAATTCAAAAAACCAAACCAAAAGGGCAGTACAAACGGTTTACCGATCGGTAAGGACCGGTTACCGCTCGGTTTCCTCGGTAAACCGGCTTGACAGACTTAAATACCGAAACTATTTTCATGGTTCACCGGTGGTAAATTAATGAAAATTTTAACATGACCTATGCGTATATTAATGTAAAGGACCTCACAAAACCTCACCAAAGGAACAATATCATAGTTTTGCATACAAACAATGTCATAGTAATAATCGTGCATACAATACCATAGTGATAGTGATAATCGTGCATACAATCCCATGGCATTAATCGTACATCAATAAAAGATCAACGGTGTTGTAGAAATGGGAAGACCCCCATTTGGGTCGCCATCTGGTATTCGGCGGTGGACATCAAATTCAAACCTTGCACTCTAAGCAACTCAGCCTTGTAGTCTTGCCAAGTTTGACCCGTCCACGCCGCTGTTGTCTCCCATTGCTGAAGTAACATAGTGTAAAATTGTGGATCTTCCCATTCGTACACCCATCTTGTCGGTGGCTGCATGCTAATGTCAGGCCTGGGATACTGAACCTAAATCATGTAAACACCTAAATGAAATCTACATAAATCATATAAATACCTAAATGAAATCTACATAAATCATATACGAACCTAAATCATGTAAACACCTGAATCAAATCATATCTACATCCTAAATTAAATCTTATCTACGCTTCTATATCAAAACATACTTAAAACATAGATAAATCCTACATTAATGAAGGGGAGAAGGCTTACCTGTGCCTAGAGCGGTAAACCGCGCCCTAACCGCGGCAAACCGAGCGGACGGGGCGGTAAACCGAGCGTCCGGGGCGGCAAACCGCCTCCGGCCTGCAGATCCGCCGGCCGGCCGGCTTACCGCGTCTGCCGCGCGGCAAACCGCGGCCAGCGGCCGGTTGGGCGGCGCCGGCGGCCGGACGGCAGCCTGGGAGCGGCGGACCGGGGCGGATGCGAGTGGATGGGGCTGGGAGTGTGGCGTCACGGGGTGGGGAGGAGCTGGATGGGGATATTTTGACCCCCCAAGGGTTGGGCCTAAGTGGGCCTCGCTGGGCCGCCGCATGTTTTTTTCTTTTTTCCTTTTGGTTTAACTTGTATTGGCCGGAAATTATACTAAATGAACGAAGTTTGCAAAAAATTTGACACCATTAGACTTAATAAATCATGAAGTATTTTTAGAGATTTTTTCCTTATTTTTCAATTTTTTGAATTCAAATCCAAATATTTTGAATACCACCGGTTGGTAACCGGCCGGTACCGTAACCGGTCGAGATCGGTTTGACCGGTTACCGCGGTAACCGGGCCGGTTACCAACGGTAAGGTAAACCTTGATGCCATCACGCACGCAATGCAAGCTCAACTTCGCTACTGCATGCAAATGAAAGGACGACAATGCAGTGCAGTGCAGCTTCGTTCGTCACCTTTCTTTTCTCTCTTTTTTTTCCCGACTTCACTTTTTACTGTGCATCAGCAGCATGCGTGCGCTCGTGTCGTGTCGCGTCGTGGTAGGAGGGGCTGCGGTAAGGAGTACGTACGCAGCTGCTTTCTTATTAAGCCTTATACTGATTACTTAAATACTAGTCGAACTGTACACTGATAGGAAAGTTATTAGAATTAACTTAGTTACCGTGTCCTCGATCAGACGCTACTTGCCGTTCCCGGCATGCACTTGCTTTGGGCCGGCCACACGGTACACAACTGGTGTCCCAGTTCGTCAATATTTTTATTTCGAAGAAGTTCGTCAATACCGGCGCGTCCCAGCTAGTTTTGTTCCGGCGCTCTCTCTTTCTCTGTCTATATCCAACGGATTAAGGACGTGATGGCACTGGCTTTTACATAAAAAAACTATTATTATAAAAAGCAAAGTATATACTACTGATAGTACTCCCTCCGTTTTATATTATTCTAATAAACTATGCAAAAGCCGCGCGACAATCTCCAGGTAAGGTGCCGCGTGGCGCCACGGCAACGGGCGCGGCACGCACAGGATGAGATGAGAGAGCCCCGACGCGTGCGTGATGCGGGAGAGGAGAGGAATCCTAGCTAGCTTCGTCGTCGACGTCTCCAACAGTCCAACTCCTCTGCTGATCGCCTGATCCTGATCGACCTTTGCTGACTCCCGCCGCGATCTCGCCTCAAACCCCGCGGACCAGGCCGCCTGGCGGCCTGCCTGCCTGCGCTCGACCCTCCCACCGCGCCCAGGCCGGCCGTGGGGCTCCATAAATACCGGCCGCGGGCCGCCTGCCTGCCTGACTGCATCGCATCTCCCTCTCACCTCCGATCGGCACCCACCGCACACCGCTACCAGTAGCGAGCCAGTTTCTTTCCCCGCCGCTCCGTCTCGACTCTCGCTCGCTTGCAACCCGTCCCCTCGCCTTGGTCCGTCGTCCCAGGCGGCAGGTGCACACAGCGGCGGTTGCTGGATCCTTCCTCCTCCTCCCGGCCGGCCGGGTCTCGCGTCGCGCGGGAGGAGCCACCACACCAGGCAACGCGACACGCGGGGTAATCTGCTTACTTTAACCCACCCCACCCACCACCACCACCGCGGCTCCAAGAGTGCTGCGGCCCCCTCCCCCTGCCGCCCGCGCTCACTCACCTCGTGCCTGCTTCCCCTGCCGCCCCGCCCCCGCGTGCTGCGACCTGCAGGTGCGGCGTGTCTCGGCTCCTGCTGCTCCTCCTCCTCCTCCTGCAAATAAAAGGCATTCCGATCGACGACGCTGTTGGTGCCACAGGCAGCGGAGCAGGGGATGGGGGACGCGGCGCCGCCGCCTCCGCCGCCCGGCGGCAAGGTCCAGAAGAGCTACTTCGACGTGCTGGGGATCTGCTGCCCCTCCGAGGTCCCGCTCGTCGAGAGGCTCCTCGACCCGCTGCCGGGCGTCCGCAAGGTCACCGTCATCGTCCCCTCACGCACCGTCATCGTCCTCCACGACGCCGACGCCACGTCCCCGGCGCGAATAGGTAAACGCACGCCAGGCTTCTTCTCTCTCCGGCTCTCCGCTTCCTCCTGCTGCCTGCCGGCGCGCAATTCCTCGCCGGTTGCTTTATCTCGAGAAAGAAATAAAACAAAAAAAAAATCATTCCAGTGGGGAATTAATTTCTTGCATTGCCGGGCCGCACTCGTGGTGCCGTGGGACCGGCGACAAAGAAATAAATAATATAATGCGGCTCAATCATGTAACTGTGCGTGCGGCTGTGCCCATAAATTCCACTGCACCGAGACGGGGACGGCGACTAGAATACGACCCCCCGACCGGAGTCCCGGCGACGGCGGCGGCGGCGACCAAACCAGGAGGATTTCAGGGCCTAATCTCCCGGATAGCAACGTGAGGTCTTGATTCGTGCCGCACCGGCGACCGCGAACCCAGCAAGCACCAAACAATCCTTCCTCGTCCAGTCCCGGATACCACGCGTTCCTTGTTTTTTTCCCCAAAAAAGGGGGACTCTTGGTCTTCACGGCTTCACGCGGCGCAGCAGCCCAAGAATATGTTGGCTCAACAAACGAACACGCAAAGTTCGTTTCTTCTTTTCGTGTCCTTCTTCTTCTTCATCATCATCTTCCTGACGAAGGAGACAAAAAAAAATTCTCCGAACGGATTATCCGCAATTTTGATGCACCGATAAATCAAATAAATGCGATTTTCGTTTGTTTTTATCTCCCATTTGATTCTGGGGACCACTGGGCTGTGAATTGTGGCGCGCGGCTCCATCAATTTGGGGTCAGCGGAAACATGATGTCCAGTCCTTTTCCATTTCGATTACGATATCTGATCATTGATCAGTTGAAAACCCTGCATCGGTACAAGAGGTTTGGTGGTGGCCCTGACTGAACCGAGTCACCGGGGTTCAACAGCAGAGAAGTACCTGCTGTCTCTGCATGGAGACCAGAGTTGGACTCTAGACCATAGGCTGCATGTTCTTCCGTTTGTGTGATTTTTTTTGTTGGGAGTTCATGCGAATTTTTCACTGTGATTTTAACCATTCATCAAGATTTTTTTTTCACGAGACGTCTTACACAACAAGTGCATGTTCTATGAACCTGTCAATTTTACCTGCATTTCTCGCAGTCATCACAGTTCATACCTGTGTGAACCTTGACTTGATTTCATCTCTGGTGTTTACAGTCAAGGTGCTGAACCAGGCAAAGCTTGACGCATCTGTTCGAGCGTACGGCAGTGGCACGGAGAAGATCACGAACAAATGGCCGAGCCCGTACGTTCTCTTGTGTGGAGTTTGTCTTCTCGTATCACTCTTCGAGCACTTCTGGCGTCCCCTGAAATGGTTTGCACTGGGGGCGGTTGCTGCTGGTATCCTACCGATCCTTCAGAGAAGTTTTGCCGCTGCCCGGAGGCTCACCCTTGATGTCAACATACTCATGCTGATTGCAGGTAAAGAACTGCCTCTGGTTCACAGGGATAATGCATCCTTGATTAAAATTGGTCTTTGTTTGGGGATAAAATGAATATATGTCGCTAGATTCAAAAGGACCTAGGTATGTCGAAAGTAATGTTTAAATCTGCAATTGAGAATTATTCTTCAATCCCATAATAAAAATGAAGTACAATGATGCTGAGCCTAGTAAAATAGCTCAGTTTTGTCATGTTTCTCATATAAACCCCCTGACAGATGCCCACACTTTGGGGGCAATAATGCTGCAGCCAACATATCTGTCCATGTGATAGATGGGTTGTAAAAAAAAAAAGTTGCAATGCTAAAACTGTTTTGCCAGGACCAATATGATGTCTGCTTAGTGGGAAAGCAGAACCGATTCGGCACCCAAAAAGTTTATGTCTCACTTGCTCAATCGTTTCCTTTAACATTAGGTTCTGGAGGGATCTCCACTTTCCACAAAAACTTCATTAACGGATATCGTTGCTATGCTGCTAATGCATATGGTAAATGAACGGAACAATGCTTTTGGTCAGTATGGTGATGTCACACTAATAGGGAATCGTATTTCCTTTCGGAAGAAGAAATATCGTTGGAATCGTAGTTTTTAAAGATTTTGTTTTTAGTATCACGATAGCTCTATCCCAATATATGCATATGAACTAATGAGGGAATCTGCACAACAGCTTGCAGCATGTATGTATAGTCACTACCACATTTCCTTGTTGGCAATACTCTCTCACTTAGGATGGTCCATGCTATCTTGTCATCACATAGGCCTGTTCCTTGTTATTGCGGGCCTGATTGGTTTGAGTCCAAAATTTGCCATGCCAAATCTAGGGCATGCCAAAATGTGGGCATGACAAAATTTTTAGCCAAAATCTGGGCAAGAACTTAAGGTTGTCACTTGATTGGGTGCTAAAGTGTGATAGCCAAAATAAATTTGGCCTTGAACCAAACAAGTGCCAAAGTTTTTGGGCTTGCCCTTATTTTGGCTTGGCAAGTTTTGGAGCTCAACCAAGCAGGCTCTGCATTTATCACATATTTTTGGGTTCTGCCATGGCATGAATGCCTGGCCGGAGTGCATTTAAACACTTATTTTTGGGTTCTGTCATGACATAGATGCTTTTTGTTAGATGTATGGCATGGTAAATTTAAGAACTTCATAAGTCTTATTTGCTCCTTTTACAGTTTCTGGGGCAATAGCTCTGAAGGACTACTCTGAAGCTGGGTTCATTGTTTTCCTATTCACTACAGCTGAATGGCTTGAGACCAGGGCGAGCCACAAGGTCTTTTCATCTCTTTCAGCAGTTTATTTTGCCTAGGAAGTAATAATATATGCAGGATTACAGAAGCCACACATGAACCACTAAATAGAGTAGGATCTAATTCTTCTTGACGTGTCAAATTTGTAAGCACATTTTTAACTGATGTGACATTGTGTGGCTGTTGATTTGGACGCGCACTATCCCTACTGATGGACCCATAAACAGGTTTTGGTCTGCCATTTGTGTCTTGCCTTTGGACCATAGTCAGGTCCACATTGCTGACTGTATGTACCACCATTTAGCATACTGTTGAGAGCATGGTGTTGATGCCCACCTGAAAACTCTTGAATTCTCAAGTGAAGATAAATGAACTTTGTACCTAGTGGACTCAAACATGCATATACACTCATATAATACAAGTGTAAATCAGAGTACAAAACCTAATATACGCAATAACAAAAAGAGATGTGTTGTAAGAAAAAACAAATATTGGTGTCATATACACTCGTTACTTTTTGTGAATTTGTGTTATATAGGCACTATTTGTGTTTGTTTTCTTAGAAAAATCTAATTAAATGCTGGTTTGACATGTAGGCGACTGCTGGGATGTCATCGCTAATGAGCATGACACCACAAAAGGCTGTTCTAGCAGAGACTGGGCAAGTGGTCGCGGCTCAGGATGTCAAGGTCAATACAATAATAGCCGTCAAAGCTGGGGAAATCATCCCAATTGATGGTGTTGTTGTCAATGGGCAGAGTGAGGTTGATGAGAGTACCCTCACTGGGGAGTCCTTCCCGGTGTCCAAGCAGCCAGAGTCCCAGGTCTGGGCTGGCACACTCAACATAGATGGTAATACATATCAGTTCTTGAATTGACATGTGTTAAATGACTACAATAAGCTACTGATCTTTTGGTGATTCTGTACTGTTATGTGGCAGGTTATATTGCTGTGAGGACAACTGCTATGGCTGACAACTCTGCAGTGGCTAAAATGGCAAGGCTAGTTGAAGAAGCACAAAACAGTCGATCCAATACACAGAGGCTGATTGATACATGTGCCAAGTACTATACACCCGGTAAGCTAGATACCCAAGCCATTCTTGCTACAATTTTCTCTTTTGAGACGCTTACTGAAAACAATTACTAGAAAAATAGTAACAAGTTGGATCATACATTTTTTTTCTTACTGGTTATATTGAACTGCACATGCAGCTGTTGTTGTCATGGCTGCGGCAGTAGCAGTGATCCCTGTGGTGATTAGAGCACACAACCTCAAACATATGTTTCAATTGGCACTTGTCCTTCTAGTGAGTGCTTGCCCGTGCGCTCTAGTGCTGTCGACGCCGATTGCCACCTTCTGTGCTCTACTGACGGCTGCCAGGACAGGGCTCCTCATCAAAGGAGGGGATGTCCTTGAATCCTTGGCGAAGATCAAAATTGCTGCTTTTGATAAGACTGGTACAATTACTAGAGGAGAGTTCTGTGTCGAGGAATTCAAGGCAGTTGGTGGACGTGTCTCCATACAACAACTTCTTTACTGGTGAGTATTGCATCCTTTGTGAATTGTGCATTGCACAAGGTTTCGTTGGGTGTACTGATTACTGAGTTCTATGGCTTTTGCAGGGTTTCAAGCATTGAAAGCAGATCAAGCCACCCAATGGCATCTGTGCTTGTTGACTATGCTCAATCAAAATCAGTGGAACCAAAATCTGATACTGTTACTGAGTTCCAGATCTATCCTGGAGAGGGAATTTATGGTGAAATTGATGGGGAAGGAGTTTATATTGGGAACAAAAGAATTTTGTCAAGGTCCTCATGTGAAACAGGTTGGTAAACACATGAACTCCATATTTCCTTGCTACCACCGAACTTCCTGTTAAATAAGATAAGAGACCTAGCACATGCAAACGATGTTTGTAAATGTCTTTAACCATATGAATGGAGACACTTCCACAGTACATATGAAGGTTTTTGTTTCAGGAATATTAATAATTGTCACTTTCAAGTATTTGTCCTTAGCCTGTTTTGTTGTCAGACTAAAACCTGATTTTATTGGTTATTATTTTAAAAGGATTTTTATGTTTTTTTGTTATGTAAAATCACAGTATCTTGCCTTTGAACACTTACATGCCCCTTTCTCTTTACTTTAGTTCCGGACATGGAAGACATGAAAGGAGTCACTCTTGGATATATCGCCTGCAAAAATGAATTGATTGGAGTATTTACTCTGTCGGATTCCTGCCGAACTGGATCAGCTGAAGCCATCAAGGAGCTGAGATCACTGGGTATCAAGTCAGTGATGCTTACTGGGGATAGTTCTGCAGCGGCTGCATATGCGCAAGAACAGGTAAAGATCGTGATATTGCACGTTTTCATCATTCTTGTAGGCTCTGGTCACTCATAATTCTGCTGCTCATTTCTTCTGCCAGCTTGGTAACATTCTAGACGAGGTTCATTCTGAACTTCTCCCGGAGGATAAAGTGAGAATTGTTGATGAGCTCAAGGCAAAACATGGCCCTACGCTAATGATTGGAGACGGCATGAATGATTCCCCAGCATTGGCTAAGGCTGATGTTGGAGTCTCCATGGGTGTATCTGGTTCAGCTGTTGCAATGGAGACGAGTCACATTACACTGATGTCGAATGACATCCGCAGGATTCCAAAGGCTGTTCAGCTGGCACGGAGGACGCACCGGACTATCATTGTGAACATCATTTTCTCAGTGATTACTAAGCTTGCAGTTGTTGGACTTGCAATCGGTGGACATCCGCTTATTTGGGCAGCTGTCCTGGCAGATGTCGGCACATGCTTGGTGGTGATCATGTACAGCATGTTGTTACTGAGATCCAAGAGTGGTCAGAAGGCGAAGAAATGTTGTGCCTCTTCACAGCATGGATCACATGTAAAGAAGCATTGTGTCTCCGGCCACTGCTCAGATGGTCCGTGCAAGTCAACAGGTAGTTGCAAAGAATTGTCTTCTGGTATGCATGGCTGTCATGATCATGGTCATAGCCACAACCACTGCAAAGAGCCGAGCAACCAGCAGCCTACGGAAAAGCATGCTTGCCATGATCACGACCACAGCCACAGCCACAGCCACAGCCACTGCAAAGAGCCCAGCAACCAGGTGGTTACAGAAAAGCATGCTTGCCATGACCACGGACATACTCATAGCCACCGCAAAGAGCCAGGCAACCAGGCGCTTATTGAGAACCATGGTTGTCATGACCATGGTCATACCCATGACCACTGCCATGACAATGAGCATAGCCACTGCAAGGAAGCCCATGCTTTGCAACATTCTGACAGCAACGGTGCATGCCATGAGCATGAGCATAGCCACTGTGAAGAACACAACCATTCACATTCTGCAGGTGAGCATGAGCACAGCCACTGTGAAGAGCACAACCATTCACATTCTACAGTCGAGCATGCTTGCCACGACCATGATCATGAGCACGAGCATCACTGCCATGCTGAGCAGCCACCTGCGCACGTCGCGGATACACACCACTGCCATGACCATGAGCACGAACATGACCATGGGGAGATTGAGGAATCAGAGAAGGACTGCCATACCGAGGTACAGCACCACCACAGCCATTGCTGCCACGAACCTCATGGGCAGGAGAAGAAGCAGATTGCCGCTGAGCCAGTTCAAGAAGTCGCTATCTCCATCGGTTCGCTGCCTGATGAGAATCACGAGCAGCATAACCAGTGCAGCCACCGCAGCACTGATGAACACAAGGTGGCAGACTGCACGAACCATCTGAAGGCAAAAGACTGCGTTCCACCTCCAGCCGACCGCTTAAGCAGGAACTGCTGCAGCGCGACCAGCAGCAACAAGCAGGGGTGCGGAAGCAGAGGGAAAGACGTCTGCTCGAGCTGGCAGGCCGTGTGCGCCAGGGAGACCAGCCGGTGCTGCAGGAGCTACGTGAAGTGCCCCAGGACAACGAGCAGCTGCTGCAGCCACACCATGCTGAAACTGCCTGAGATCGTGGTAGAGTAGAGGGGGCAAAAAAAGTACATGCCCATATGAACAGCTAAGGTAAACTCATCGGCGTCGTTAAGATAGTAAGCTGCCGGTGCGGAAGTGTTTGGATCTAGCTAAAATAATCTATGTATAGGTTTGCTGAAGAAAATGATGTAGGATTTTGATCAGGAAGGAGTCTGAAAAGGGAGGACCCTGCTTGGTCAGTTCCTTGCTCCTCTGTTTGCATCTCCTGTAAAGAATGTAATGGATGACTCGAGGAGTTGCAACTGAGACTAGTGTTTGATGAGGTGCAGGGAATTGGTAGTTTAGTGTATAGTACTTAATTAATCAAGGAAAAGGCAGCAACCAGTTGTAAATATTGTGTTCTGATTTCACAGGGTTTTAGCTGATTCAGGCAAGAGCAGGATAAGGTTAGCTGCCATAATGTCTGAACCCTGAACTGGCTTCACAAAGCAACAACACCTATGCTAGCTAGTAGTCTAGTACAGGCCAGAATTCAGATTGAAGATGAGTGCACGACTCATTTTGGCATGTATGTAGAACTCCAGCGCCTGGAATAAAAACCTGGACAATTGAAGATCCCTCTAAAAGATCAGAATCTTATTGAAAAGCACTAAAGTGATCTTATGATGTACTGAAAACTACAAAGTTTTTGAAGTAGAAGTTCGGAATCTCATTGAAAAGCACTAAATTGATCTTAGGATGTACTGAAAACTATAAAATTTTGGAAGTGAATTTTGCAATTACATCTTATTTTCTTCTCCACCGCTAGCGCAGCTGCGTGGGCACTTGCCAGATGTGGCCTGCTGCCGGCCGGCACGGGAGGATGAATAGGCGAACGTCGACGTCATCAGTCAGAACAGTAATGAAGCCACGAATCAACCTCGTCCTGATTAGTAAACTTAGATTTGGTAAATGCTGCTCCAACATATGTTTACGATCACAGAACCCCTGTCATAATATATGTTTTTTACTCTATATTTTTTCTAAAATGAAATTAGAAATGATTACGAAATAGAAAATTCTGAATTTTTAGAATTATTGGGAATCCAATATTGCATTTTTATTTTTCTGCATTGTGCTCTTTCATTAACTACAGTTAATCTGCCATAGTTTTTTTAGGAAAGATAATGACTCCCTGTGCTATGATATTTTTCTTATGATCTATCTAGGAGTCAGCATTTTGAGAATTTTTTTATTTAAACCCTTTTTAATCTAATTTTTAATAAAACCCCTCTCCAACTAAATTTTCAAGAAATAGCTCTTTTGGTCGCGCCAAGCCTCATGGCGCGACTAATAGTTGAGTCACGTCACATGAAGTGGCGTGACTAATGTACATGGTGGCATTGGAAAAAGTTGCATTTGACGTGGCGGAGGGAGTCACGCCACGCTGCCTGGCGCGACTCACGAACGAGTCACCCACGTACCGTGGCGTGACCGGATCTGTCAATTGCCTAAACTAAGAGTTCCAGGTCTCATTTAGCCGTGTTTACTTATTCCTTTAATTAGCAAATGAGCTCCTAAGGGCGTGTTTGGCAGAGCTCCAGCTCTGAAAAAACAGCTCCAGAGCTGCAGATCCACACAACTCCACCGTGAATCTGAGATCCCGGCAAGTGTTTGGTACAACTCCATATTTTTCGTCATCCCTATGACACCTATGGCCCACATGTCAGGACAATAAAAAAACACTTCTTCATCGATGTGCAGGGCGGTCGTTCCGCCTGCCGCCTCATCCTCGCGCCGCATCACGCCGTCGCCCGCCGCCTCGTCCTCATGCCGCCTCACGGGATACGGCGCGGGAGCCGACGAGCTCCATCGCGGCCCCACGCGAGCTCCGACGCGGGAGCCGGCGAGCTCTGGCGCGCATGCGGTCCACCTCCGCGACGGCAAGCCGAGCAGAGCAAGATCACGGCCACGATGAAGAGCAGAGCAAGATCACGGCCACAACGGGCGAAGCAGCCTGGCGGCGCCCTCTCCCCCACCGCGGCGGCGGCGCCCTCTTCCGACCTCCACAGTCCGTCGGCGCGACGGGGAGGAGAGGCGCACGCGGCGGTGTGGCCCTGCTCCGCCCCTTCCTCTGCGCCCGGCGACGCGGCGCCCGGTGGCAGTTCGTCGAGCTCACCGGGGAGGAGAGGCACGCGCGGGCGGCACAGGGAGGAGAGGTGTGGGCGGCGCAGCACGGGAAGGGGAGGTGCGGGCAACGTAGCACGGGGATGGGAGGTGCGGGCGGCGCAGCGCGGGGATGGGAGGTGCAGGCGGCGGCACGGCGGGCGCGGCCTCGCCGCTGGCCGGTCGGGCACGACCTCACCGGGGCAAGGCGCCGGCCGGGCTCGCGGAGCTCGGAGGGAGGAGGAGCACGATGGGGAAAGAAAGAACGAACCGTGTTTTATGTAACCAGTGGCAGTGGTGGGTAATTTATCTCAACTCCACGAAATTGGATTTGGTGGAGTACCCTCTGAGGTACTCCACGAAAACTATGGAGTTGGGGCCTGCTCCACCATTTTTTTGCAGCAGATCCACGGTGGAGCTGCTGGAACTGGTTGTGTTTAGCTGAAAAAATTTGGAGCGGAGTTGTTTTTGGAGCTATGCTAAACACACTTTAAATTTGTGAAACTTAAGGTGTATGATCTATAGAGTGCATACATTCCATTTTAAATATGTGTACTCCAAAACATGGTGTATAAAATGAGAAATCTAATTTTGAAATAGCCCAAGTGTTATTAAATCAACACATGAAAATTGCCAAGTCTGAAAATAGAGTCAACTTGTAAATTTTAGGTATACTTTTTGAGAAATTTTATACTAAGATCTTAAATATTTTTGAACTAAAAATGAATTTGGATAATCATAGGAAAGTTTGGATAAATTTTTGATCAAATATAACAAAGAATTCAAAGTTCAAGAAGTCTCATCTTGCACCGAACACAAATCGGAGCATGGGCATAATCCGGACAATCCTCAGGTTCGAGCCTTTGCAAATTGCAATAGCAAAGCTGCTGCTTGTGTTGCCCAGCCAAACCTTTCCACCTCAGTCCTGCCTCTCGAGATTCTTCCGTACTTTCCCCCTCCACCATCGTCTAGATCTCCCCCAACTCCTCAGTAATCTGTATCAATCGCCCGCGTGCTCTCGCTCCCTGCTCTGTCCGCCGCCGCCGCAAGCTGCCGTGCCGTGTCGTCGGCGACCTCACCGCCGGGGTTCTCTTCCCCGCCCGCCTCTCATAGCCTGGCGGACTCGCTGCGGAGTGGAGTCGAGGTCCATCCACCCGGACGGACTCGAATCGGCGCATTTCATTCCTTGGTAAGTGGCTCGAGCTTGCCTTGTTCTTAGGAGCCCTTTTCCCCACTTGGCTGTGGCTGCCGGCTGCGAGTAGTCAAGTTCGAGTTTTTTCTTTGCGGTTACCCACTCATATATGCTTCTGTTCTGAGTGGTGCCGTAGTAATCAATTCAAGGATCCATCCATAACCTAGCCAAGGTGGTGCTGGTACAGGCCTTAGTCCTTGACTTGAATTCGCCCCTGCCATTTTGGAGTTTGTCTGGTGCTGCTTAATTGTTGAGGTTTTGTGGGGTTTTAGGCAGGTTTCGTGTAATGCGGAACTGTAAGTTCTGAGTGAAAACGTGGAACTGTCTACAGCAATTGTGGAAATGGAACCTCCTAGTATGTTAATCAAAAAATTAGGAGACCTTTGCCACTCATGGATGGAGGTCTAGCAGTCAGTTATGTTAAAAGCGGAGAGCACTGTTATTAAGAACTTTTGTTCTTTGAGAACTGTTTGTTTGCTTTTTGCTGCAAGTTCAGCTATTATGATGAGTGTTGTCACCAAGCATCCCAGGATTTAAAGGCTGGGGTTACTGTTGGCTAAAAGCCTGAAGGCGGTAAATTGAAATTTTCCTTTTCCCTGTGTTTTCAGGTTTCCAGATGTTGGTCACTTCTATCAGAAGAGTTGCTTGTGGATGATTGTATGACTATAGCTTGCTAGATTGCAAGGCCCGGCTTTCCTGATTATACATCTACGTCATGGCACCACGCAGTAGACCTTCAGCTAAAAGGCCGCTCTGGATCGTCATCTTGATTGCCTTTGTCTGTGCAGTAGCCATTGGAGCCTATCTTTATACTCCACGGCATTACACATCTTGTTATCTGGTACCATCAGAAGGCTGCAATACTCGGCCTCCTCCAGAACCTGCTAGGGTATACACTGATGATGAGATTGCAGCTCGTGCTATCATGAGAGACATCATCCGGGCACGGCCAGTGCCGTCGAAGAATCAAAAGATTGCTTTCATGTTCTTGACGCCCAGTTCGTTGCCTTTTGAGAAGCTCTGGGAGAAGTTCTTCATGGTACGATTTTTTAAGTATACAAATTGCAGTGAATGCATGCCTAGGTAGTAAACGGGCCTTAGCAGAATTAAGTAAAACATCAATGTTTGTGTTTCATTATGCAACATGATATTTTCTCCCATCAGGAAAGGAAATTGTTAACTATTATGCATATTATATACTGTTGATGAACTGAATTTTACATACTGTCTCATATAAGAACAAGCATATATCCATAGCTACTTTCTCACATGGGTGTGTATGAGCACTGAATCTATCTACTTGGGTGTACTTTCAGGGGCACGAAGACAGATACACCATATACGTACATGCATCAAGAGATAGGCCAATTCATTCAAGTCCGATATTTGCTGGCAGGGATGTTCGAAGTGAAAAGGTATCTATACCTGTAATTGGCTTAAACATTAATTCATTCTTTTATCCTCTAATTAATTTATGCAGAAAATGTTTGCTAAGTTTCTCTATAATACAGATTGATTTTGAGAAAAATGTGGTGTTTTCTCTCTCAAAATGCCAACTGTATTGGTTGCAGTATACTCCATATAATTTAAAAGGATGAATGTAGCTTGTAGGGTAAGACCCAGGATTTATTAGTGACGTTGAACCCTCCACCTGTACCTAGCATTGCCTTTAGTGTGTACAGAAAGTGTGCCCAGGAGCATTTAATCACCAAAGTTTTCATTATACTTGTACAATCTAATTTTTTATTTTCCTACAGGTGATCTGGGGTACAATTTCTATGGTTGATGCCGAAAAGAGGCTCTTGGCTCATGCCCTACAAGATCCAGAAAACCAGCATTTTGTCTTGCTTTCTGAGAGGTCCATCATTTTCATGTATCCCCATTTAAATTTGAATGCTCCCTATCCTAACACTTTATTCTGATTGGCTGATTGCAGTTGTGTGCCACTTCATAACTTTGATTACATATATAGTTATCTCATGGAGACAAATGTCAGCTTTGTTGACTGGTAAGTGAACATACTGAAGCTTACATAAAATTATGTTAGTTTTTCCCCTCTGTAGAGTTGAACAGATATTTGATTTAGGATATGTTTTGTTTTGAATTTTTTAATAAGCACAATCATTTTGCAGTTGACATGACAAATTACTTTTTTCCCCTCAGTTTTGATGATCCTGGTCCACACGGAGCAGGTAGATATTCTGATCATATGTTACCTGAAATTGTGAAGAGAGATTGGAGAAAAGGTGCACAGGTAATAATTTGATAAAGACTGATTTCCTTGGAAAGTGGAATTTTATGGTTACAAACATGTTGCTTCATTTCTCCTTGTCCATTGACTTCATTTTTTGTAGAGTAATTTCTATGACTTCCAATAATTCTCTATCATCCAATTCAAGTACTTGTAACAGTTGTTATGGCTTCCCATTGTTTAACTTCTGACACACTAATGTATTCATCTCTTTCAGTGGTTCACAGTGAAACGGCAGCATGCAATTCTTATTCTCGCTGACACCCTTTACTATGGGAAGTTCAAGCGTTACTGTAAGGTGGTCCCTTGCTCCCCACCTAAAAAATGAATAACTTTCTAGGATGTCTTGTCTTAGTAAATGCACTGTCTTTTTTTCCATGTGTAATATCCAGGGCTTCCAATATCATTAGATAACAGGTAATGATTGCCAGTGAAAAAAAGTGAGCAATTTTCTTTGAGAATCTGCTTCATTCAGTATAGATAGTATGTGACATATCAGACCTTAGCACATATGAATAATACATAACATTAGTGTGTTAATTAGGTGCATTGTCCACCTTTCCTGTAATTAGCACATATTAATACACAACATAACATATTGTTGCTGATATTGTGATTGCCACTTTACAGCCAGGAAATGAATGGCACAACTGCTATTCTGATGAGCACTACTTGCCAACTCTTTTTAATGTAAGCATTCAGAAGCTTCTATCTAGATGAGCTTTTCTTCCGTTGACTAGCCAACAACATTTTACTGAAAGAGAGACTTCTGAATAACATTGCACCTGTATTTGGTTGGTGGCCACAGATGGCTGATCCGACTGGAATTGCCAATTGGTCAGTGACACATGTAGATTGGTCGGAAGGGAAATGGCATCCGAAAGTCTATAGGGCGGTTGATACAAGCTTTGAGCTGCTGAAGAACATTTCTGTAAGCTCTTTGTTGATCTTAATTGTCTATAGAGGCGAACAATTCATACGTTTGGGATTTTTCTAACAGTATTCCAAATCTCTGCAGTCCATTGATGAGAGTGTTCATGTTAGCAGCAATGCAAAGGTAGAGTAATTTGGTCCTTGGTTTCACCTGTTTCCAATCAGGGTCAACTTCAACGAATGAGGTGTTCCTTGTTTCCTGGAAGATCTAACACACCGTCGTCGTCATCTTTGCAGCACGTAGCGCAGAGAAGACCATGTATGTGGAACGGCATGAAGAGGCCCTGCTACCTGTTCGCACGCAAGTTCTACCCAGAGGCGCTCGACAACCTGATGAACATATTCTCAAACTACACCATCATCTGAGGACCGGATCAGAGGCAAGGGCCTCAGGCAATTATTTTCTTTCCTCCCCCCGTGTGCTGTTGTGCCAGCGCAACCTTGGTACTAGGTGGAGCGGTGTAGGGGATGTACTAGATGATGGAATCCATTAGCTGATGAGTGATGAGAATCCAGTGCTGCTCCTCACTCTGGTAGATTCTGATGATGGCTGGGCTAGGTTGTTTGCCAGAAAATTTTGCTGGTGTAAAACATTAGCCTGGTGTGATGTATGAACTGTTCTGCTGATGACATGGGCCGTATCACGTATAGCTGTTGGCATGTGCCGGAAAGCTGAGGCCTTTATTTGCCGGTCTGAAACACAAGGCCCAGTAGCACATTTATGGCCCAAAGCCGGATGGAATGAAACTTGCGCGTGTGTATTTGTTCATCGGCGTGCTTGTTTATTTATAGCCAAAAACCCTAAACCTCGTATCAATAAAATCTCAGCCGCGGCGCCGGCGGGTAACGAGGAGGTGATCGTCGACGAGTAGTCACCACCATGAGGCCACCACAACGAGGCAGGCTAGCAACAGAAGCCATGGCTTGAATTGCCAGGAGCTTTACCGCTGATCAATTCAATCTGGCTCACTTGATCTAATTGATGTTTCGGTTACCTTAGGACGCGGCGGGGGGGTAAGAGGGAGAGGCGACGTAAGAGGAAGAGGCGACGGCGGGGGACGAGCCTGGAGGGGAGGCGGAGGCGGAGGCAATGGCGGCGGCCGGAGGGAAGGGGGCAGGAACGGCCCGGGCAGAGCGGACGACAGGGGTAGGAGGCCTGGTGCCAGGGTACCGAAGGGCGGCCGCAGCAAGGGCGGCGGCCGCGTTGGCGGCATGAAGGGTGGGAGCAAGGTTGTGGTGGAGCAGCACAAGCACGCCGGCGTCTTCATCTCCAAGGCCAAGGAGGACGCGCTCTGCACCAGGAACATGTGCCCCGGCGAGTCCGTGTACGGCGAGAAGCGTGTCTCTGTCCAGGTCCTTCGCCGTGCTGAATCTATCTAGTTCCTTTTTTTGCCCCACAATTCGTTCTGCAATGTGGGTGGAAGTTTGAAGGTTTATTTCAGTATGTTGAATTGATGATCATCTTTTGCTGTTTTGTTGTTTTGGCATTATTACAGAAAGAGTATGGCACAAAGGTTGAGTACAGGGTGTGGAACCCCTTCCGATCCAAGCTGGCTGCTGCTGTGATAAGCGGAGTTGACAACATCTGGATTGTAAGCATGTTTACCTAGTCTGAACAAGCATTAGCTATCTTGCCCTTTCAGTAAGCGAAAAAGGTCTCCGCTGTTGCAGTCATAGTTTATGATGTGCTTATAATAATTTAGGCTCCTGGAACTCGGGTGCTCTACCTTGGTGCTGCATCGGGAACAACTGTGTCTCATGTGTCTGATATTGTTGGGCCGGTGAGATATCGCGCTGTTGCCTATTTCAGTTGTTGATCAGTTACTTGAATTACTGTGTCCATGAATTTGGTCAAATTGCAGGAAGGGTTGGTCTATGCTGTTGAGTTCTCTCACAGGAGTGGAAGGGACCTTGTCAATATGGCCAAGAAGAGGACCAATGTGATCCCCATAATTGAGGATGCCAGGCACCCCGCAAAGTACCGGATGCTGGTAGGCATGGTTGATGTTATCTTCTCTGATGTTGCACAACCAGACCAGGTATATAGCAATCTCAATCTAAAGTCTTTCAACAGCACTTTGCTTAGTGCCTTGCTTATGAGTAAAGACTGACGTCTGAATCTCTGATAGTATGCAACTGGGTGTTGGTGATTATGTTTGTGCTTCGTTTGTTGTCTTTTTGTGGTGAGCATACTCGGATTCCCCTTCGGGACATCACAATGGATGATGCAAATTCGAGTTTGTGATGCGCTTATCACGACCCTATGCCAAATGCCAATCTTTTCCCTCTATTTCCTTTTTTGCCATTTGCATTTATTATTTTGTTTGGATGGGGTGCAGCCTTTTAATTTCTCTTCCAATGCTTACTTTAATTTGTATATCCTTCCAATGCTTACTTTAATTTGTATATCTAGTTGTTTAAGTGCCCCCATATTTTTTTATCTGGTTGTTCAAATTTGTATACACTCTACTAATCCTTAACTTTTTCACGTCCAGTATAAAAATGGGTTGACCCATTACATAATTTGTACATGATATTTGCAGTCCTGTTTTTCTTTAAATCCTTAGATTTGAAAAACAAAACTGTTCCTTTCTATTTTGTCTGCATCAGTCCACTTTTTTCTCTGTTGGGGATGCGGGCACTTTTTCTTTGTTTGGCAAGTTGTGCATAAAAAACATCTACAGGTTACACGGTTGTTTTCTTTGATGTGTATCTGGTACTGCAAGTCAATGCCAATGCTTAGATCATAAACTTTGACTGGAATTTTGAACCATATTTGTGTCTTGTTGGTGTGACTGTTGGTACTATCCCATGCATTAATTGTAACTCAGCCAAATGTTGATCAGTGTACTGTCGGTACTGAATACTGATTATGCATTCATGCCCCGCACGCACCAACTGTTGTTCATTGTCCCGTTTGAAAAAAATAAATGGATTCGGATTGTACACAGTCCATGATGCCTTGTGACCAGTGTGTACGATGTGAATACGACTTGTAACAAACTAGTTAAACTTTTCATCGGACTCTCTCTCTCTCTCTTTCCTGCAGGCCAGGATCTTAGCCCTCAACGCCTCGTATTTCCTGAAGTGCGGCGGTCATTTTGTCATGTCAATCAAGGTACCACTTGCTGCTAATAATCTCATATAATCAGACCTTTCATATAGTCAAAAGGTTTGATGTAGCGTGCCGACTTCTTTATTCTTTTTCGTTTTCAAAAAGAGAAGAAAAAATGGATTTCCCTGAAGTAATTAGACTATATGTTTCCAAGGCTGCAGCTGCTGCTGTACTGAAGTAATTAGACATCCCAAAGCAAAGAAGCGGCAGATATCTATGCATTGGCTAAATAATCTGCTTCCTGATGATGGTTTGTTTCTTGTCTACCCAGGCGAACTGCATCGACTGCACGCAGTCTGCGGCGGCTGTGTTTGCCAGCGAGGTGGAGAAGCTGAAGGCGGAGCAGTTGAAGCCGGCGGAGCAGGTGACCCTGGAGCCCTTCGAGCGCGACCACGCCTGCGTCGTCGGCAGCTACCGGATGCCCAAGAAGCAAAACCCATCCCAATGAGAAAGGGCTCCATATTTGCCTGGTAGCTAGTACAGTAGATATATATAAAACATTTTATAGTAGTGTCACGCTACGTGGTTTCGAGTACTAGGTCTTGAAGAAATTCAGTTTTGATCACGTCCTTCATTTATGACGAAATCGGTAGTAAGAAACAGTTTTGAGTAGACCTGGTTTAATGGTTTTGAATCACACGCTTGCTGCTTGCATCACCAGCCGCGTTCGTAATTTTGAGTGAAATTTGCCTCATTTTCGGCGGGTCTGAGCTGCCGTTTTTCCTTTTCCCTTTGAGACAGTGCCAAGCCGTTTGCCCGGCAGAGAGGCTCAGTAATTAGTTGGTGTCGCTGGCTGTTGACGAGATCGCGCGCCGGCTTGGTAGTTGGCAGATGGCGTCGTCTGGCTAACTACCAGCTTGCCGGATCAAATTGCAAAAGGACACAGGTTTTTCGGCCTTTTGTTTTGTCTGCCAGCAGTAGTAGTAGTTGCTGACGCCTGATGACGGTAGTAGGTTGGGAGCTGCGAGTTGGGTCTCGTGGGCCGCGTCGCCAGCGGTATGCAGGAGTGAGTCGCCATTGGAGCACGTGCTGCTTCCCTGTGGAGCGTGGTTGGTGGCTTGCTCTGCGCTCCGCTACTGTGCTCTTACTGTCATGGTGCGCGGCCGCCAAAGCACGCTAGTTTGGTTTTGATGGTTTCATATCCATCTAGTCTAGATCTTCGAATGTGAATCTGATAAAGAATTACGAAGGGAAAAAAGGTATTGTGGAAAAAGTAGGAGAGAATCTGAGAGAAGCAAAAAATCGCATTCGGAGGTACGGTACGTACTAATCATTTGTCGAGGTTTTGTCGTAACGAAATGGAGGAACAAGCAGTTTCGTCGTACGTAACGAAACCGAACAAGCAGTATTTTCCGAGTAGTAATCCACTAATCCTTGTGCCCTCCGCCAAGGCAACCATCGGGGATTTAACCCATTTGGCAGAATTTTATCCCCCCGGTTTAACTTTGCTGCGTTGGATTACTACTCGATCATTCGTCATAAATCCCATCGTATCCTATCCTGCTGTGTGCTATCCATCCGTGGTGCAGTTCCCGAATCCACCGTCCGTCCTGCTCCCTTCCACACGCCACGCCATCACACGAGTCCAAGTCACCCGTCACGACCCCACGAGAGGAGACGACTGGGACTCCCCCCCGACTTGAATGACCTCCCTCCCTCCCCCGCCGCGAGAGAGACTGCTAGAGCTCCGAATAAAAGCGGCCCGAGCCTCTCGCCGGTCGCCCGCCGCCCTCACCTTCTCCTCCCCTCCCTCCCTCCGCCGTCTCGTGTCGCCTCCTCCGATTCCCGAAGCGAGATCGAGCTGTCCCGAGCCATCACCGACTCCTGATCGAGAGCCGGAACGAAGAATAAGGATGGGCTGCGCCTTCTCGTCGGCGTCATCGTCGGGGTCGCTGCGCCCCTGCCCCGCGGCCGTCCGCGTCATCCACACCAACGGGTACGTCGAGGACTTCCTCGGCCCGGGCGTCGTCACCGTCGCGCACGTCACCGGCTGCTACTCCTCCGCCGCCGGCGGAGGCAGCAACAAGCAGGGCGCTTACCGCTCCGACTCCTCCTCCACCGCCGCCTCCGCCTCGCCGCCGCGCTACGTGCTGTGCTCGTCGGCGCACCTGCTGCAGCCCGGTCGCGGGCCGTTCCGCCCCGACGACCCGCTCCAGCCCGGCACCGTCTACTTCCTCCTCCCGCAGTCGGTGTTCCAGTCCGAGTCCTCCGCCGTCGACCTCGCCTGCCTCATGAACCGCCTCACCGCGCTCGCGCGCAAGGGCTGCGCCACCGCCGCCCCCGCGCCCAACCCCGTCGAGGCGCTCTTCGCCGCCGCCGCAGGCCCGCAGCAGCAGATGCCGCTGCCCAAGCAGGAGCCCGCGGCGCCTGGGGCCGGACGGCCCGCGCCGTGGCGGCCCCGCCTCGACCGGATCGACGAGTCCATCGGCCGCGCGTCCATGCGCAGCGCCTCCACCCGCAGCGCCTGCAGCGAGGCCTGAAGGACGACGACGCTGTCGCCGTCACCTGTCGTTAGCTTTGGTGGTTAGATTTTTTTCCTTTTCCCTTTCTTCTCCCTCCTCGATTAGTTCTCTATATATGCAGATAGTATATGCATACAGGTTTTGTACATGGTTTGTTGTAGCAATAGCAACAATAGCATCCCTTGGATTCGTCAATGGTGTAAAATAGCAGTTGTTCTCTAGATTCAGAGAAAGTTGAGTTGAGAGAATGCATCGTCTCCGCCGTCAGAGAGATCGATCGAGCACGAGCAGCAACCTGCTCTTCCAGATGGTCAGTTTGATCTTGTTGATTCATCAGGACACTTGAATGCAGAGGATGCCGATGGACGACGACGACGACGAGTCCTCCCCTGGGTTTTCCAGGCCAGTGGACGGCATATCATGGCAGCGGTTTGAACATTGAAACGAAGCGAGTGGATTTACACGTACTGATGACTCGATGCCGTCTGACCGCCGCCGATGGTAAAGCGACGACAAAGGGTTCTCCATCACGCGACGCGATCGAGTGCCTGCCTCGTTGCTTGTCTCTGATGATCGAGTGACTGCCAAATGCGTGGAGCAATTGCGTTTTCCAAATAAATAAGTAGAAATCCAAACAGCACGATCGACCTCATGGCTGTTTTGTTTTTGTTTTGTTCATCGATCGCCTGCCTCTTCGATCACTTGCGCTAATCGATCGTGTTGACGTTGGCGCACAGATAGCTACAGATGTATCTCTTTCCGTTGCTTTCCTTCCCTTTCACGGTAGCAAGTTGCGAATCGTGGAAAAGATATACGCACTATATATCCAATCCAATCCAAGAGATAAAAACCCAAGCAGCCATGAAATCTGGTTTCGTACGCCTAGGTATCTGCTTTTGTTCATCGCTTTCGTGCAAAGCACTCTCGCGAAATTCATCGAATTTTTTTATACAATGGGGAATGGGCTATGTTTAATTTGGCAAAATATAATTTAGTAGGAGAGACATGCCAGCCTGTTCGTTTGGTTGGTGACTGGTGGCTGGTGCTGATTTGTTCTGAGAGAAAAGTACTGCTGGCTGATTGCTGATGGTTGGTTTGTTCTGAGAGAAAAGTACTGCTGACTGGTGGCTGATAAGCCAAACGAACAGGGCGGCCTCTGGACGACGTCGCGCATCCGGTTTCGTACGCCACAGTGCCCCTGCGACTGCGAGTAGGAGTCGGCCGTGTCCAAGTCGCCGCCGGTACGGCACGCAGCGCACCAAACGGGTGTGTGTGTGTTTGAAACCGGCGACCGACACGCCAGGATTCTAGGGTCAGGCCACTTGACGATTGATAAGGTCGGTCTCAGTGGAGATGTCATGAACACGATTACTTACAGTGACACATCATCTAAAAACATTTGAAATTATAATGAAACACCTCCCTCTCAATACATAGTTTCATCTATTGTTATTTTCTAGGTTGCATGCAAGACACAAGTTGTCTAGGTAACTGTGTAGGGAGAGTTTCATCCTCATGAAACTCATTTTACCTCTCTTCATTAATATACTGTCACATCATCAAAAGTGATTACATGGCAGTCTATTTAATGTCTATGAAATCTCCACTAAGACTGACCTAAGTGTAGTGTACACCAACTATTTTCTCGAAAATATCCTTTCTTAAAAAGATCTCAATAAAATTATGAACTAAGGGCGTGTTTGGGAGAGCTCCACGCAGCTCCAGATCCGAAAAACCAACTCCGCTCCAAAAATTGTCAGCTAAACACAACCAGCCCCAGCAGCTCCACCGTGGATCTGCTCCAAAAAAATAGTAGAGCAGCCCCCAACTCCATGGTTTTTGTGGAGTACCTCAAGAGGTACTCCACCAAATCCAAGTTTTGTGGAATTGGGGTAAATTATCCACTACTGCCATCGGTAAGTGGAAAATGACCGGTTCGATTCTTTCTTTCTGTTTTTCCCGACGCTTCCTCGCCCGGCGAAGCCCCGACCTCGCGCCCCCTGGACCGCGAAGCCCCGACCTCCCCGGCGGGGTGGCCGCGTGCCCGCCTGGCGGCGCCCGCCCGCCGGCGAGGAGGCAGCCCGCCCGCCTGCTGCGAGCCTACCCCGCGCCCGCCCGCATGCCCACTCGTCGGTGGCAGGGCCGGCCGCCTGACCGCTCACCGGCGGCCCGAGCGCCGTGCGCCCGCCCGCCCTGCAGCCTGCCCACTCGCCGGAGCGGCACGCCCGCCCGCCTGCCCGCCCGCGCGCCGGCCGCCCGCCGCCCCGCTTGCCTGCTCGCCCGCTCGCCGGATGCGAGCCTGCCGCGCGCCCGGCCGTATGCCCGCTCGCTGCCCGACTGCGTGAGGAAGAAATAGTTTTTTTTCTTTCTGACATGCGGGGCCTACATGTCATAGTGATGAAGGGAAATTTGGAGCTGTACCAAACGTTTTTCCGGATCTGAGATCCATCGTGGAGCTGCTCCACGGTGGAACTCCGTAGATCTGCAGCTCTGAAGCTATTTTTGTGGAGTTGAAGCTCTTCCGAACACGCCTTAAATCAATCAGGTCGGTTGGGTGGTCTCTTTCAATCAGCACCGTACCCGCAGCGGCCACACTCGGTTTCATAGCCCGAGCCCACAGGCAGGTATCCAGTCCGGCCAGGCCTTCCCTGATCAGTGGTCGCTGCCATCGATGTTTGTTGACTGACCGTGTGCCCCCGGAGAACACTGCGCCTCCGGCGACTAACTTTTTGATTTCCGGCCACCGGTTGCAGCGAACCTTTGAATCATTCAAACCACACGACTCGTGTACTGTACGTGTTAGTGGGCGATAAAATTCTTCTTGGATTAAATCTAGGGCGCCACTAGTGTCAATCTGCTTAACACTGACAAAATACACGTCTTTATCAAGCAATTTTGACCGGGCTGCATCACTTTTTCAGCTTCCCATGCCGTGCATATCAGTTCAGACTCGGCAACGGCGCGTGCATGCAACATCTGTCGAGCACTGGGATGACATGAATCTTTGGACATTTTCAGGCCAGTGATGATGCAGTGTTTTGACTGTGTTTTATTTCACGCAATGGATCACCTACTCAACTTTTTACTGGACTGGAGAAGCATTTTAAACAAGGTCGTGCAGATAGGAACTGAAAAGCTTTTCAATTCTTGAATTCGTCCGCTAGGGAAAATGAGCCCCATGTAACACAGACAAAGTCCACATATATATGTTAAAAAATACAGTAATTGCTGAATTGCTTGTCCTTCCAAGCATATGATGAGATTATCACAGTAACATCAACATGAGCAATCACCGAGGAATCGGAACATGACAAACCTGGATAGATACCAAGATGACACGGCTCTCAAAAACTGTTTCACGTGGCACGTGCGATTGACACGACACTGGTACAGAGACTCAGTTAGAAGATTAGAACGGTCGCCAAAACATCTTTTTCACAAAATAGAATGCACAAACCTACAATTTTGCTTTTCCATATACTGAAGAAATATCAGCTCTAACTGACAAACATACCAAATGGCAATGCGTCCCCCTTTTTTTCTTGAGAATATCCACATGATTGCTGCTAGTGCTACGCCACCTCAAAATATTGGAGAAACATTTGCATCGACACGGTTGCAAAAGATAGGAACACATAGCAATTCTTAATTCGCAAGAAAAAATGAGTCCATGTAATACATGAGCAATATCGAATTGCAGGTCCTTTCAAAACATCAACACAGGCATCACTTAGGCCACCAAGTACGAACCAACAGTATGACAAATATGGCTACCGAAAATGTCATCTTTCCTTGTTCACACAGCACATGCCATGACACTTAACTGATTCGAAGGACTTCACTACAATTCTGGAACAAATCTTGCAAAACAATATAGGGGACCCTATTATAATTTTCTACGAAAACTTGAGATTTTCAATTTTTCTGACAACACTATATTTACCTAAAGAACCGAGGAATGCAACTCAATTCTCTTATCAGATTCTACATGAGAGACGCAAACCAAAAACCAGGAAAGTAGGGGCTTGATTTAGGGGCATTGTGCATTGTGCATCTCGAAGTAGTGGAGTTGGAAAAGTCACCGGTGATGTGTACTAGAATACAAGCTTTCTGCACTTTAGTCACCATTGACTTCAACATAAGACGCCGCAATAGCACCTCTTGAAGTTCCTTTCCTCGCTCCCATGTGCAATCTAATATCTACCACACGCCTCCAGTCCTCATCTGCAGCATACAAGTTTGACGCCAGTATGTAATTCCCCTCATGGTAGGGTTCCATACTGATCACATGATCCATCACTTTCTTTGCTAAGCTGACATTACCATGGTCACGACAAGCGCCTGCCAAAACACGCCATATCAAAGGATCAGGCTTAACAGGCATGGCCAGGACGAACGCAAATGCCTCGTCCAATGCTCCAGCTTTGCACAGCATGTCTACCATGCTCCCATAGTGCTCCATCCATGGTGTGATGCTGTACTCCTCCACCATGGACTTGAACAGTTGGCGCCCCTCGTTCACTAGGCTGGGGTGACCACAGGCATTGATTACACTCAAGAAGATAACCTCATCAGGATGGAACCCTTCTCTGAGCATCTGCGCAAACCGAACAAGGGCAGCCACTCCATGCCCATTCATGGCGAGTGCTTGTATCATGGCCGTCCACGAAACCACTGTCCTCAATCCCATCAGGTCAAATATCTCACATGATCTCCTCACCCTCCCCATCTTCCCATGCATGTGTATGAGGGCATTAGCGACACGGGTGTTCTGCAAGAACCCAATCTCAAGTGCACACTGTTCCACCCAGTCCCCCAAACTTGACGAGCGGTCCAGCTTTGTGCAGGCCGAGATGACAGCAAGCAGGGTGACCTCATCGACCTTGACATCAGCAACCCTCATCTCCTCAAACACTTGCAGTGCCTCAGTTGGGCGCCCATTCTCGGAGCTAGAATTTATCATGGATGTCCAAGTAACAGCACTCCTCATGCCACCCCCCATGCCGGCGAACACTGTCCTCGCATCCTTCAGCCGACCACACTTGCCATACATGTTCACCAACGCATTGAGCACGGGCAGGTCAAGATCAACGACGTTCCTCACAGCGTACCCGTGGAGCTCCCTCCCGCTCACCAAGCTCCTCAGCTGCGCGGACGCGGACAGGAAGCTCGTGACGGTGACGGCGTTCGGCCGCGCCCCCGCGTCACGCGCCATGAAGGACGCAACGGCAAGGGCGTGTCTGGGGTCGCCGGAGCGCGCGTAGGCAGAGACCAGAGCGTTCCATAGCGGAACGTCCGGGCGCGGGATTTCGTCGAACAGCTGGCGAGCGACGGTGACGCGGCCGGAGGCGGCGTATGATTTGAGCAGGGCGGAGCAGAGGTGGAGGCAGGAGGGAAAGATGCCGAGCTTCAGTGCGTGCGCGTGGAGATGAGCGGCTGAGGCGGCGGAGAGCGCGCGAACGATGGCCACGCCGGTGCGCAACGCGGTGGCGCTCATGGGGCATGGCGGCGTCCGCGGCTCGGAGGAAGGAGGTCGCACAGAAGAATGATAGACACCCCCGCTGCACGACGGAAACGAGCTGAGATTATTTTACGCAATTAAAAACTGGCCCAAGAAGGAATGCGAATATTGGGCCCAAAGTGCCACTCAAAGTAATATTGGGCCGAAATTTAAATCGTAATGGGAGATTTCTTTTATGAATTTGAGAAAATATACGTTAGTGCCAAAGATTGTCAAAACTATATCATACCCGTCATTCCAAAAGGCATCCGCCGTTTTAAATGGTGGTTGCAGACGACACTTCAAAATAAGTGGGTGGGTGGGGGTTGGGGTGTTTGCACAACAAAAATTTAAATTTTTATCAAAACCAAATTCACTCTAGCTTCGTCACTGCGACCTAGCCGCGGACCTTTATTTGCTGGGAATGCAGACTTGCACACCAGGCCAAGTGGGACGCCATAATCGATGTGGCCACCATGCTCATCCCACACGTGTTGGGGTTTGTTCTTGAGAAATTTGTCATGCCCTTAGGTAACTTATTTCCCCATCGTCATCAAGATCCATTCTGATAACTTACACACGGAGTAGTATGCCTTAAAGTTCATGTCGTAATAAACTTTGTACCTTTATTGCAGTGTTGAAGATTGACGAGTGACGTCTATTCATGATCATCTGCGGACGTCAAGGAAGGAAATTATAAATAAATTAACTCATGATCTTCTCGTATGCGGTCTTTCCTCGGTCCACGAGTGCTGGTTTATATGTGTGTGGTGGGGGGGGGGGGGTTGTTGGGGGGGGCATCTGCACCCTTCCACTCATACTATAGCTTCGCCACTGCCAAGACGAGGGCCACCGCATAGGGAAAGACACCCCAAGCAATGGGAGTCAGACCTGCTCCTGGTTTAGATGGCAAATTTTTTGCCAAAAATTTGCTAGTTTCTCAACTCTCTCCATCACATCACATTAAATACACCAAAAGGCATATATTCGGAGTAGTAAATGTAGGTAAAAAAATTAACTAATCATACAGTTCTGTTGTACGTCACGAGACGAATCTTTTGAGCCTAGTTAATCCATGATTAGACAATGTTTACCACAAACAAACGAAAGTGCTACAGGAGTGCTACAAAAGTTGGAACAGTCAATTTTGCTACTTTTTAGCCAACTAAACAAGGCCCTGGTATCGCGGCGGGTTCCTTTCTCCACCGGCGGCAAACACGCTAGTGGGTGTCCAGAAGGATGGACACCAAGGCATGCCGTGCCTGCCACCGCAGCGTCGTGGACCACATCTGACATAGGAACCATGGGCTGCCTTTCTCTCTCTCCCTCCCCGCTCTCTCTGTGTCTTTCTTCTGTTCTCCCCGCTCTTTGTTCACTTGCTCTTGCTACACTGTGCTTTTCGTCTCGGAGTTTGAAGGACCTTGTGATGTCTGAGGGGGGTGAATAGGATCACTTCAAATTTCTGAAACAATGCAGCGGTTAAATTCACTGGTCGGAACTACTGACGCTGTGTCGGAATTACCTGTCAGAGATGACTAAAACGAAATTTGAAATGTACAACAATTCTAGCAATTCTACTTGAATCAAGAGTTGAGTTTAGATGCCAGGAACCTCTTGCAACTAAAGATATAGATAGGGACACAACAAATATATAGATCGGGCTCAAACAAGCTTCTAGGGTTAGCAAAAAGAGAAAAACACAAACAAGTAAAAGACAAGGGGTTTAATCCGAAGTTCACATCCACCAAGGAAGCTACGTCTCCGTTGAGGAACACACAAAGGGAGGGCTATCACCAAGAGCCTCTTGCCTCACCCAATCTCCACAAAGGAAGATTAGTGCTCACTAAGAATTCTCCACAAAGGAGAGGGGAAATACAAACGATCCCGGGTGCTCCACACAAAGAGGGCACTCAACGGGCGACGCCTAAGGCCAGTCTCAGTGCAGATGTCATGAACACGATTACCTAGAGTGACATATCATCTAAAAACATTTGAAACAATAATGAAACACATCACTCTCAATGCATAATTTCATCTATTGTTGTTTTCTAGGTTGCATGCAAAACACAAGTTGTCTAGGTAACTGTGTATAGAGGGTGTCATCCTCATGAAACTCATTTTACCTCTCTCTTCATTAATACACTGCCACATCATCAAAAGTGCTCACATGACAGCCTATTTAATGTCTATGAAACCCCCACTGAGACTGGCCTAACCGTCTATAAGCAAGCTTCAAGAGTAACAAACGCGAATCGATGCCCGGAGATGCTTCAAGTGCTCTTGAGATGAAGGATATGGAAGGGTCACTCAAAGCTTCTCAATCTCACACCTTGAATCACTTCCTCACTCAAGCATTAGCTCAAAGGAAGCAAATCTTAGCTCTAGGAGGGAGAGGAGGAGAAGAGTGAATGCTCTTGCGTGTGTTTGTCCCGTGTTAGGTCAGCAGCAAATGAAGGGGGAGGTGTGGGGGTATAAATACCTCACTCCCAAAACTAGTCGTTATTGTGCAACAATCGTGATTTATCGGTACTACCGACCTTAGGTCGGTACTACCGAGGGTTGCCAGAAATGCAACAGAGAAGGCTTATCGGTAGTACCGACCTGGGGCTGGAACTACCGAGGGTCGAGAAAAACTCTGGCAGAGAACCCATATCGGTACTACCGGTCTAGGGCCGGTACTACCAACAGACACTGCTCTTTTTAGGAAAAAGAGCAGCAAGTGTACGTGTAGGCTCGGTGTTTCTTTATGTTTCTTGGTTCACCTTTCTAAGCACTTTTAGCATCTCAAGGCGGTTAATTCGCAACCCCTTTATAGTACGGTATTTCCTATACTCAAATTCGAAAGATAAATTAAATTAAAACTCCATTTGAGCTTCAAACCTAGAAGGTATGAGGGGCTTCCTTTAATCAAATACAAATATTATTCCTTTTAACCCTACACATATCTCATTAAAAGCATTAATCTATCCAGATTATATTGTCATTATCACCAAAATAATTAGAAGCCTAGATGCATTTTCAGAGTTATGGAGGGCATTTATAGCACAACAATGCACTTTGTTAAGTCTAGTAGGGTTTAAAAGAAAATGAAAAGAAAATTAATGTGCGGATGGGGGCTTCTTCACGCTTAGTGCGAAGCGATGGATACCGGTTACGATAAAAGTCTTCGTCATGTTCGTTCCTATGTTACTACCAGTAACAATGCCTGCAAGACACACACGTGCTATATATCATACAAAACTTAATAAGAGCACCCCACTTACCAATTCTCTCAACTCTCAGCTATCCACGTCATCTCCCAACCCCACTACTCAGTCCCGCACGTCGTCATCCTCTGCTCTTGCTAAAAAAATCCACCAGTGCACCTTGAAGCCGCCGCCACTCCCTCGCCTCCCCACCGCAGCCGCCTCGCCTGCCCGTCGCCCCCTCGCCTTCACGCGCGCCTCACCTCCCCACCACCACACCTCGCATGTATCCATAAAACTGCCCTCGGGAAAGAAGATATTAACCCACAGGAACACTAGATCGAGAATGGCCTCACCGAAGAGTGCCGGCGAGAGCTGTGCCCGAGGTGCATGTTCGTCGGGGTACCACTTGACCTCGCGTCCGCCGTCGCCGTGGCGTCCGGGTATCGCCGCCGCTCCGGCTGCCGGCGCGCCTCACGTCAGCCTACGGCCAGATCCCCGCGCTGGGGGCTGGGACAACCACAAGCGCTCCCTCTCCCAGCCGCTCTTCTTCTCTCTCTCGGCGTTGCCACCATCCCCGTAGCCGTCGAGCTCCAATCCGCCGCCGCCGGCACTCGCATAGCAAGATCCCCTTCGGCGGCTGCGTGCGTGGGTAGGGCAGCAGGAACGAAATGGGGCTGTTGTATGGGCTGGGCCGTATCAAGCTAATGAGTAAATATGTCTGGCCGGTGTATCCAATTTTCTTTTATTTAATGATTATTTTCTGGATGCTATGCAGATTCATATGGGTGTCGTATCAGTGACGTATCCGTAGCACGTATAGAATATGTGATACGTGACCTTCTGTATATCTTAGGGTAACGTAGCCATTTTTATGTCTTTGATTTCGGTTTTCCATCCTGTAAATTTACGATCTTATTGAGCATAGTGTAATTTTAAATTTCATGCACTCAATATGTTTGGTGTATTGCCCATTGAAAACTGAAATATATAATTCTAATTTTTCTGTGCATGTCTTCAAGTTCATATAAGTTGATTTCGCCTCTGCAGTGAGCAAGAGTTCTGGCCTCTTCGAGTCATTCATGTAAGATAACAAAATGTGCTCCAACTTCATTAGCATTTGTAAGTGTACAATTTGTCCTCATTCTGTTAATTTTGTCGATTAATTGTTGCATAAACATTTTTACCTATGTCCTATAGAAAAATCTACTGAAAAGCTTTCTTAAATCCCGCAGCAACGCGCGGAGAATTACCTAGTTAATTTGTATGTTTACACCCACCTGAAAAAAGACGCATGCAGGCACGCATAAGTGGAGTTAAGGCCTAAGGGTGATGGAAGACAATAACTAAGATCAATCGTGGTTCATGTGGAAGGCAAGACTGACACGTGATCAGACAACTTCTATTAGAGCATCTTCAAAAGTTTGTCAAATTTTACTTGACAAATCTTGTGTTTTGCCAACTTCTGAAAAGATATGCCAAGTAAAAAATAATCTCATCTTCAACAGTTTGGTATAATTCACTTGCCAAAACTAGATCTAATTTACATGAGGAACCCTGAGAGAGAAACAAAATTGTATTTATACTCTTCCAACTTTTGAAAACTTGTATCCGGAATCCTTCTCTATTGTTTATTTCTTTTTTTCACCCTCCCACCTGGTTTGGTCATGCCGATGGCAACCGGGATTGACGCGCGTATACTTATGCGTGGGGAGGTGAGTTTTGCCAAGTTTCAATTTTTGCTAAGTTAGTTTGCCAAATTGTTGGAGGTTAATTTTTCTTGTTTTGCCAAAATTAGATAGATGCCAAGTTTGTTTGTCAAACCGCTGAAGATGATCTTACCTATGAGTGAGAAAGTTTTCAATTTTTCGCGAGCCCACAAAGAAGGAAGGAGTGACCGAGAGGGAGTCTAGAAGGAAGAGAACGTCAGCGTGATTGACGGGGAGGCATGCATGTAGGCATAGATGGAAGGTCTATGGAAGGAAAAAGTCTACTTCACCTCCCAACCTATGAGGGCTGGAACACATCACCCCCCAACTTATGAAAATGGATTTTTTACCTCCTGAACTTTCTAAAACCGGACAAATCACCCCCTGTAGCAGTTTTGAAAAATCATAGTAAATCACAGAAAAATCATAAAATGGAAAATCCAATTGTGTTGGATTCTAAATGAGTACATCTACACAATGAACATATAATATGGTATGTTTAGTACATTTTTTTTACAATTATGGAGAAAAGTATAGATCTAAAGTTACAACAAAAAAATATGTACTAAAGCATTCCATATTGTATGTTCACTGCATATAACTACTAATTTGAAGTCCAACACAATTTGATTTTTTATTTTATGATTTTTCTGTGATTTACTATGATTTTTCAAAACTACTTTAGGGGGTGATTTGTTCTTTTTTGGAAAGTTCAAGGGGTAAAAAATCCATTTTCACAGGTTGGGGGTGATGTGTTCCAACCCTCATAGGTTGGGGGGTGAACTAGACTTTTTCCGTCTATGGAAAGACTACCATTTACTCCTGACTATGTAGGATCAAGAATTTTTTTATATTTTTTCCTTTGATTTTCGAAAAATAAATGGACGAATCAAAAAATTTGACAAATATATATCTGCCGCTGTACCCCACGGCGGCAGGAAAGGTGCCGCCAACGGTCGACTGACCTGCCAGGTGGGGCCAGATTCCTACCGCCGTACCCCACGGCGGCAGGAGCCCTACCGCCGTGGGGCACGGCGGCAGGAGCCTACCGCCGTGGGGTACGGCGGCAGCGTCACCCCTATATAAGGGGGCGGCGGCTGCCGCCACCGCTCCTCCCTCCCTCGCTCTCTCCTCTAAATCTTCAGCTTTCAACCCTTCGGAGCACTTTTGACTAAGGTATGTTTCTAAATTTAGTTTAGTTTAATTAGTGTAGTTAGTTAGTTTAGTTAGTGTAGTTAGTTTAGTTAACTTAGTTTAGTTAACTTAGTTTAGTTTAGTTAGTTTAGAAATTTCAAAAATTTTAGACATAGTTATAATTAAATAATTAGATTATATTAATATAAAAGTACTAAAAAATTATTTTAATTAACATAATTCGTTTAAATTGGTTTTAAACTTCTAGAAAATAGTTATAATTCACATAATTAGATTAAATTGATATAAAATTCGTAGAAAATAGTTTAAATTCACATAATTCGTTTTAATTCATTTAAAATTCCTAAAAAATGGTTATTATTCATATAATTAGATTAAATTGATATAAAATTCATAGAAAATATTTTTAATTCACATAATTCGTTTGAATTCATTTAAAATTCCTAGAAAATGGTTATAATTCACATAATTAGATTAAATTGATATAAAATTCGTAGAAAATAGTTTTAATTCACATAATTCATTTTAATTCATTTAAAATTTCTAGAAAATGGTTATAATTAGATTAAATTCATGTAAAATTTTTAGAAAATATTTTTAATTCACATAATTCGTTTTAATTAGTATAATTCGACTAATTGATTAAATTATGTTATTTTTTTGCAGTTATGGCTGGGCCGTTGGAGTACGTACGGCCGGAGTTGTTCGACGAGGCGGTGGACCGGCACCACCGCTCGTACGTGTCGGCTGTTCTTGGACGTTCGCCCGGCAGTATACGTTTCCGGACCACTCGCACGTTGATGCCGATACACCAGCGGTGGATTCCGAAGTACGTAAATCATTTTTATTATTTATTTCTGTTTCTTTACAATAGTAATTGCGTTAAGTAAATTAATTTTGTTTTTTTTTCAGGCTACGCGCTGCAGGACTTCTCCCTTTTACGCGGTTGGTCGAGGGGGACAGGCTACGAGCTGAGGTTCCCCGAGCGGAGCGGTTGACGCGGTTCAGCTACGACGCCCCGCTGATCGCCGCGTTCATGGACCGGTGGCGACCAGAGACACACACGTTCCACTTCCCCGTCGGCGAGATGACGCTCAGTCTGGAGGACGCCGCGATGTTGGGAGGACTGTCGTGTGCTGGCGAGGCGATGGGGCCGATCGACATCCCCGCGACGTGGCACGCCGACTTCCTTGCTCGGTTCGCGAACGTTCCTCGGAACGATCGCGCGCCTCTGCCGTACGTGCCCTTCGCCAACACCCACGGGCCCACCTGGACTTGGATCCAGCAGTTCAGCGTACGTGATTCTAACTCTTATTTTCAACGTTTGTATGCATTTTAAACGAATGTGACGATGGATCTTTGTGTGTGTGCAGGCTGACTACATGGCGGACGAGGCCGACGACCCGACGTCAGACAGGTTTTTGGAGGTCTACCTGCTCTGGCTGTTCGGGTGGGTGCTGTTCTGCGAGTCAGCGGGAGACTCGGTGTCGAGGTACCTACTCCCCTGGGCTCAGACGATCGCCGACGCACCCCTCGACCAGATGCCCCAGATCAGCTGGGGCAGCGCTGTTCTGACAGCTACCTACAGGGGGCTGTGTTCGGTAGTGTCGAGGCCGGGGAGTAAGGAGGGGATCCTCCTAGGGTGCCCTCTCCTGCTGCAGATGTGGATCCACGAGCGGTTCGACATCGGTCGGCCCAAGGCCGACCTCTCAGAGTACCAGTCGCTGCCCGAAGACACCAACCCAGCGGACCTCCCCACTATGGGTTCTCTGTGGTGCCTCCGGAAGGTAATGACCTTCCTTATCGTTTTCTTCGCTTTATGAGTTCTTTAGTTCGATTCAATTAACTTTTCATGTTCTGTGCAGCATATTTGGGTTGGGGAGCAGCCGAAGAAGACGTACAAGGACTTCGTAGGTCAGATCGACCGGATGGTCGATGCCCAGGTCCGGTGGACGACGTACGCTCCTGCCATGGTCGCTGCCCGCGCACCACAGGGGCTCTCGTCCCTGTGCTACCGAGACCAGGCGTACTAGATGACGCGGCGACGATTGGTCTTCGACGTCTACGTCGAGGAGTACGCCGTCCACTGGGTGATGAGGCAGTTCGGCCTCTTCCAGGAGTCGCCAGTACCCGCTGCGCCACGTCTGCCGCCTACAGCGCACAGGTGAGCTGCCATTTGCCAGTTATAATTATTTTCTGTTACAAATAGTTAGTTGCCAATAATTTTCTGTTTCATCTATGCTAGGTGGACGCGTAAGGGCGTGTCTGCGGCGACGTCGTTCGTCGACAAGCTGCAGCCGTACGTGGACGAGTGGGCGTCCGCGGCGCACGAGGAGAACGTCGTCACCGAGCACCGCCTACACGACGCGCGCGGCCTGGGTAGCGTACCTTCAGTGGTACCTCCCGAGGACACGGACGCGGGTGACGTACGTGCCTGCTACCCCGCCACCGCCATCGGTCCCGGACCACGACAGGATCCTGCCGGACACCACATACCCGGTGCGCCGAGACCAGACCGTCGGCACAGCGGTAAGCTACGATACTGCAAACATATTTCATTCATATGACTTTTCAATATAACATGTGTTACTAATTTTGTGAGCAGCACGACGTGCTTGCTGAGATCGTGCGGCTCGCAGCGTCCGCGAGGGAGCAGTGCTTTACCTGGGGGCCTCAGCAGCACCAGAGCACGTACGACAGGATCGTCGATGCTGCCATGAGGTACTCCGCCGTCGTGAACTACGCCGGGGCCGCAGAGATTCCTCTACTTCCGCGCCACCCAGCGTCGTCCTCGAGCTCCGCCTCGACAGCGGCTTCGCAGCCGATGCCTTCCACCCTTGCCGGCGGCTTCTCGGCTCCGACGGCACAGCAGCAGCCACAGGCGCAGGGCCCGCACACCTACGTGCAGCGGCCGTTTGTTTCCCCCGGCGCAGGTATTTTCAGTGGACCTTATTTTCAACTAATGCACGGAATTGTTGTGTATTTGTGTTATACTATATTCTAATCGTACAGGGCGACCGCCGCTCTTTCCGACAGCCGGGCCTCGATAACCGGAGACGACGGTACCCAGAGCGCCGATCTTTCCGCTAGGAGGTTTCAGATCGCCGGTCTTTCAGTTTGCGGCGGCAGATATTCCTTCCTCGTCCACTCCGCCTATGTTCCAGCCTGGTAACGACCTTAACTTTACAGTAAAATTCGTTAAGTACGATACGTTTTGGAGAACTAATACTATTCGTTGCAGCCGGTTTCGACGCGACCACCGAGGAGCACCTGGGCTGGGACGAGTTTGGGTACCACGACATTCTCGCGACCATGGATGCCCCGCAAGCCGAGGAGGTTGGCCCGTCACAGTTCACACAGGCACCGCCTGTTGGGACTCCGCCGACACAGCCAATGGGCGGAGCGACCCCGGCGGCCGGCGGAGTGACACCGGCTGCTGCAGGGTCGTCGTTGGCGGGCGGAGGAACACCGGCGAGCGGAGCGACACCGGCCGGCGGAGCGACACCGGATGCTGCAGGCTCGTCGCAGGCGGTCATGGCGACACCGTCTCCCGACCAGCTCGGACCGCGGGTGGTCAGGGCACCTGACCCCTGGACGTACGCCCGGGACTACACCTGGGCTGGCGCTAGAGCTGTTAGGCCGAAGAGGCACCGGCGCATTTAGATGTAGTAGTACTTTTACCATGATTTTGTATAAACTATTTGCATCTACTCGTTGATTATGATATGATCTTGTGATTATGCTTACACTTATCAGTTTGTTGTTTTTTAAAAAGGTTAAAAGTGTTTTAAAAATGAAAAATTTAAAAAAAATAAAAATGGCGCACGGCGGCAGGGGCCTAACGTCGTGCCACGCGGCCCTGCCGCCAGAGGTGCTCTCCTGCCGCCGTACCCCACGGCGGCAGGGACTTAACGCCGTGGGGCACGACGGCAGGGATGCTGTCGCCGTGCGACACGGACGGCGGCAGATGTATATTTCTCGAAATTTTTGGTTCGTCCAATTATTTTTCGAAAATCAAAGAAAAAATTATAAAAAAAATTCTAGGATCAAGTTCTGAGCGAAACACACAAAGAAAAGTAAGACAGGATTCAAATTTCCATGCATTAGAATTAAGAAAGGCCGTGGCTACAAGATCCCATTCAAGAGATACACTGGTCATGTCAAATAGGCTTAAGCACCTACATACATATATTTTACAGCCTGGGGACATGCATAACAAGTACAGCATTTTCCTAACTCTTATTCTCTACAAGCTATGAAAAAATTACAGCATTCCTCTGCAGCTCAAGACCTCTCGGACTTAGAGGCACACTCTTCCTATTCTCTACTCTCTAGCAGCCTGTCACAGTCGTCTTCTATCTATTTGAATCCCATAGCTACCACTGGGATTCTGACGAGGTGACCTCGGTCACCTTTCATCCTGATCTCGCCAAAACTGTAGGTGCCAGTCACAGACCTCGCTGTCAGGGTTACCGTTACATCCCTAGATGCTCCAGGGAGCACTGTCAGGGCTGCAGGTGTCACATCCAGCGCAATTTCCGGTGGCATTCTTGTCATGATGGTGTAGGTCTCGGTCTCTTCAGACACACTTGTGACAGTCCGCTTCACTGTCACCGTGCCTTGAAGTTGAGAGATGGCGATCGAGGGGATGTTGAGATCATAAGGGCGCTGTTCCTTGGAGCTGGAGTTGCAGGATGCACCGGCTATGTTTGACACTTCACTATGATTGACGTCTGGGATCGAGCACAAAAATGTGATGTAGTCTTCATGGGCTGCCAGCATGAATAAATCAAAATTAGACAAGGGATGTGGCATTGCCATCTGAATAACTTTGACCAGCACATCTAACAAAAACAAAATGGCAGTAAGTGAACTTACTTGCATCTAGAACAAGGCCAGGATCAAGGGCAGCTTTTGGGTTAACCGCACCACTACCACAATCAAATGGTGTGGCCCGTGAAAGTGTCATCATTTCTGATGTTGTGTATTGCTGAGCTCTAAGAGGATGGCTCCCTTTGTCCAGTGTATTAGCCGTAGTCATCAAGGCAGATTTTATTGCTGAGGGGCTCCACTTCGGGTTCTTCTGCTTTATCAGTGCTGCAATACCAGCAATATGCGGTGCAGCCATGCTAGTTCCAGACACCATTGCAAATCCTTCACCTGGAAAATGTTTCCACCAGATATGAGAATTTTTAGTAAGCTCAAACAAAGATGATTGTCCTTATGAATTACTGATTCACAAGAAATATACAAGGATGTCGTAGCTCGTAAGTGTTGCACAGAAATGCTGAGAATTGCGGTGGAAACACATTTACAGACAAACTTACCAGCATAGTTTGATTCATCTGTTCCTTTAGGTGCCCATGCAGCCCATATAAGATTGCCAGGAGCAAGGATATCTGGCTTAAGAACATCAGCATCTTGAAAGCTAAAATCTTTTACATCTGGTCCTCGAGAAGAGAACAGCGCAACCTGGGGAGCTGAATTGTATAATGTTGGTGCCAAACCATCTGCAATACCTGCTGTTGCTTTAAAGACTGTGGCCCGTCCGGCCCAATCTCTCGTGGTGGAAGAGTTGTAGTAGTCTATAAGATCCTACAAAACCAAGATTGATGGCATTTAAGTACATAACTAAAGGAACAACAATAAATAATGGAGCAACTTGGGGTACACTAGAGATAAATAAAAGCCAACAAGAGACATCAACAAAGATGATATGAAAAAGCAAAAGAGGTAAGACTAACATTAATAATAAATAGCTAGCATAGGTTATGGTTTGAGCACGTGGATTGCATCTAACTATACTAGAAAAATTAATAGAAGGGCAAAACATGTATAGGTACTTCACCGAGTATAACCTCCTTTTTACCATGCCATCCTACAATAGCAGTTCTATACAATTCATACTGCTACTCTGAAAGTTGTAGCTCCTTCCAGCCCAAATTCAATGTTTTTTTAGAAATACATTGTACAGTTACTGATGTATTTCATGTTTACACGATCTCATTTTTTTAGCGACATCCATATGCAATAAGGCTCTAATAGAAGTATAATACCGTTGTCTTGCTGACATCCGTGATGAGAATTCCAGGGAGGCTGACTGGTACAGGATCAAATTTTGTTCCTGGGTAACTATTCTCCACAGCAACAATGAAGCCAGCCGCACCGAGACTCTTGGCAGTCTGAGATACTTTCTTTATTGAGGCTGTCCCAGAAATGTAATTGAATGAATAGCCGCACAAAAGAATTTTTCCTTGCACCTTCCTCTTATTCAAGAGTTCTGGCCTCTGGCAGTCTAATGCACTATACTTGGTTGCAGATGAACCCAGCAGTGCATCAGCCGCAGAAATCAGGCTGAATGACTTGTTCCCATGTGTTGCAGCTGTATTCAGATGAACCAACCATAAGCAGGAACTTCAAAAGTAATTGTCAGAATACCAGGACAACTAAAACATCTCATATCACCTTCGAAGTACAATGTAATGGCATCTGCCAATTTCCCAATAGTAATGTGAAACAAGATGCGAAGTGCAGATATACAAAAATAGGGCAAGTAGAACTATGCAGGAAAACAAGCGTAGAAATATACACTGTCTCTTTCCACCAAGTGTCATCACAACGAGATAAAAGAATGTAACCTAAAGTTTATCTACACTTATTGACTCACTAGTGGAATATTTAGAGTTCAGTTTCAACCTATACTGCCATGTTATTTCTACTTCTACCTCAGTCTACTACAACCTACATGCCAAAAACATTTGGTAACCTGTTGGAGGTGCAAAATGAAGTGGGCACACTAGAATTTCTTGTTCTATTTCATTCTGCACAATATCTATAATGTGATCTGAACATTGTACATTTGAACTGATAGCAAATCAATGCATGTTGCTTAAAATACATATAAAGGGCTTACGTGATACTCCAAGTCCAGAAAGAAGTTTCCCATTTCCAAGTGTTAAATGATTTTTGTATCTACGGTCATCAACTCCAGCAGCTACAGTGGTTATCCATGGGCTGAAAGAGACCAATGTTTTTGGAAATGGTCCTCCATTTCCAGCAGCTTGGGCGACAAAAACCCCAGCTTTCACAGCAGAGAGAAGAGCTGCATCAAAAGGGTTCAAAAACGTAGTCCGCGTAGCTGTTGGTGGGCTATTTGGTCCAACCGAAAGGTTGAGAATGTCAACACCATCCTGAACAGCCTGCAAATAGCTTTCCATGCATTAACTCTCAAATATTGGAGGCTTGCAAAAGTGACATATGTTATTGTTTATCTACCATGTCTTCTATTCAGTGCATGGCATGGTTTATCAAGAGAACAGAAATGTAACAGGTTCAAGAAATAAGTGCTTCAGTCAGCATTATCAGATACTTATTTTTACCCGCAAAAAAAAAATCAGATACTTGTTTTGACATCTAGCAAGAAAACAAACTTATATTGTACTTTATACTTGTCAATGTGTAACATCTGTTATACCCGAGAGACTATCAAGATTAAAGAAAATGATAGCACCCAAATTTGTTTAGAAGAAAGGTTGGAGCTCTATATGGAAACTGAAAGCTACATAAACTACCAACTTATTCAACTGATAAAACTTAAAACCACTATCCCCTTTCTGCTATTTTTTTTCTATGAAGTCAACCTTAAGGAATACTGACAAGCGCTTTTACCAAACATCTTTTAATACATTGCAAAGTCCAGTACAAGATTGCACACAGAAGTTCTGGATCACATATCATACCTGATCGATAGCAGCCACAACATCAGCTACATAACCACCGAAGAGTCTGTAAAGAACCTTGTAGACAGCTATCCTAACAGGCACAAACTAAAAGAGATTACTCATTGGCAAGTAAGCAGGAGATAAATAGCCTTCTCAAGGTAACTAATCATCATGATACTGATAGAAGATAGGTACTTCTGTAGTATTCCTGAATAAAACTGCATGTAACTTCAGAAAATGCTGAAGAAATCAAAGCTCACCTAGCACGTGGAGCCATGCCACTTGCCTTTCCAAATTCATGACCATGCATTCGCACCGGAATTCCATTGTTTCCAGCAGCAATTGCAGCCGTATGACTGTTGAAAGAAAATACCATACATGTATCAGATAAGTCCTGTCATTTTCCAAAATAGATAAAAGGAAGCATAATAACAAATTTTGAAGAGAAATACGCTTCAAGCTGAGAGGTTTCTTCTGCAGGCCAAGCATTTTAATATAAACAGTACATTTCTGAAGTTACAAGCGTGAATGGATATAGTACATTTGGTTGCTCCAAACCAGAGCAGCACATATAAGAGCTAAGAGGAAATCATCAGGGGCATGACCTTCCATGACCATCACCATCTAATGGAGATGCAAATTCAATATCAGGATTAAACGCTCCAGCAGCCATGGCAGCTTTCGCAAAATGCTGGGCCCCAACTATCTTCCCATTACAGAAGCTCTGATTTGTTACTGGATCCATCTCACATTTCCCTTTATAACGAGGAACAGGTCCATAAGGATCAGTTTTGTGAGAAGAGAAGCTCGGATGTTGAGGATAAATTCCAGAATCCACAAAGCCAATCACAACATCTTCACCAGCTCTATCAAATCCACCTCCTGTTGGCCACACCCCAGTTGGCAATCCAAGAAACTGAGGGGTGTGTGTAGTCAGTTTCTGTATCTTCATGTCCCTCTCAACATGCTTAACTCCTGGGGTTTTCCTCAAGAACTCAGCCTAGGACAGGGAAACAATATGTTCAAACAAGATAACAACCACAAAACGGAACCGAGAAAATGATAGGAAAAAGTCTAGATCAGCCCCTCACCTATGGAGGTTGGACTACATAACCCCCCCAACCTATGAAACGGTCTATATCACCCCCTAAACTTTCCAAAACTAGTCGAATTATCCCCTAAAGCAATTTTGAAAAATCATAGTAAATCACAGAAAAATCATAAAATCCAATTGTGTTGGACTCCAAATGAGTATATCTACACAGTGAACATATAATATAGTATGCTTTAGTACATTTTTTTACAGCTATGAAGAAAATCATAGATCTAAAGCTACTGCAAAAAAAATTGTACTAAATTATTCCATATTATTTGTTCACTGTGTAGATCTACTCATTTGGAGTCCAACACAATTAGATTTTCCATTTTTTGATTTTTCTGTGATTTACTATGATTTTTCAAAACTGCTTTAGGGGGTAATTTGACCGATTTTGGAAAGTTCAGGGGGTGATATAGACCGTTTCATAGGTTGGAGGGTTATGTAATCCACTCCCCATAAGTGAGGGGGTGATCTAGACTTTTCTGAAAATGATATGTGCCTCTTTGTAAAATGGGGATGTCGGGTACCTGCAAAGATGACATGTGTACTGCAAAGCCATTGATAAGATGATGGTAACTATAAAGCTTCTCATAAGTCCCTTCTACAAAAAGTGAGTCGAGGAGATTGTCATGGTGCCTTCGAAGGTGGAGCGAATACAATGTGACAGTCTCACTGCAAATCAGAAAATTTGGAGTGAAGACAAAACTAACACGTTTGCACCATAAGCACAAGAAGACTGCAATGCAAAACTTAATCAGGGAATTTGAAGATTGAAACCAAGTAGCCTATAATTAAATAACAGGTGAGCGCCTATTCGTAAGGTTTTCAAATTGTAAATTCTCAATTAGTGTATTGTTCATATGAGCGCGGAGCTCAGACCTTGTCCAATACATCCTTGATAATTGACATACTAGTAGTGGCCAAAGAGCACACATTTCCATCAACAAATTCGATATGGACCCAAATAACTCAATATCACGTTCAAACCGCAGCAGAACTTGAGAAATGAAATTCAACAATGCCTCTATTCAGACTTCAAATACGTGGTGAAAAGCATCATCAAGAGAACAATACCTGGTGACATCCATCTCCTCATCCAAATCTACAGCAGTTGCTGGAAACCCTTCAACACCACCTTGGTAGCTCACAACTGGATCCCCCTCCATAGTGACAATGTAGACATCATGCGTTCCAAGTACCACATGTTGCACAAAGGCAAGAAGTAAACATGCAAGCTTGATCCTCTTCATCTTCGATAGTGTCCGGAACGCGGCACAGCAGAACCTTCCAAAGATAGGGAGTGAGAGACTATCAGGTCACACAAACACTGGACAAAAGCATTTGCAGTCAAAAACTTGGCATGTCCAACGGTAGAAGTACAGTGGCTACGCGCCAACACTGACTGCTGGAAAAGTAAATCGCACACCGTCAAGGTGGCATGGTACCACTCCCGGCTGGTCCCGCGGCCCGTACCCCGCGGTGCCAGAGCTTTGCCCACCTTCACAGGGCTCCCATGGAGTCCGCATTTATGGAAGGATCGGAAGCTCTTAAATTTGGGGGGTGCCCATTGATTGATGTTATAAAATTGGCTCATGTGACACTGGTAGTAAATTAGTAGAAGTATATATGATGAAAGGCTACCGCATTCCTGATTTCTCCCTCTTGAGAACGGATTGATCTTTAGACGAACTGAAACATTTTGTCACTTTTTATTTGGGGATGAGGAGAGGAAATATCTCGATTGGGTTGCTTCCCAAGAAGGTAAGAACAAAACGGAATCTTTTTTGCCCCCCGAGAACACAAGAAACATAACGCTTGCAGCAATCAATCCAAGCAAACATAGGATAATACTCACTTTGCAACACAAGAAATGGTTCATCCACTTCCAGGTGGATCTCAAGCCCAGCACACCGGACACCGAGGGAGGGAGCTGCGGCGGCAGTCCCAGGCTGAGAAGCAAAGATGCCGGTGGCGGCGGGAGTGGCTCCCAATCCAGCGGGACGGGATCACTCCACCTCAATCGCGCTTTCCAATGGCGGCGACGGCAGCGGCATTCCCCGGCGCGAGGGTTAGGGTTTGGGAAGCGGGAGAGCGGGGGAGCGAAGTGGCCGCGGTGTGGAGTGGAAGTGGAGTGGAGGGAGGCAAAGCTGCGTGCTTGCTGGCTAATGGTGCGTCGCCTTTTGGCTGCCTCCCTTGTCTTTAATGGAGGGAGAGGCAACAGGCAAGGCAAGCATCTCTCAAATCTTTTTTTTTTTGTTCCCTCCCGCTTTTGCCACGTCGCCTCCCACGTAGACTGGTCGTGCGTGACCCGCACTGTCAGCGAGAGTAACGTGACGGCCCGGCGGTGTACGGCACGGTGTTTTTTATCGAAGGTGACGCCCCGTCCGTCCATGGCGGGGGCATGGGCATCGGGTGGGGAGACCAGCAGCTGAAAAATATCCCGTGCGCCGGGTCTTGGTGGATTCGCAGGCGTTGGCACCACATGTCAGTGGGTGTGGGTGCATGGACTTGGTCTTCGCAGTAGCAGGTCCGTGAACCCGGGGGTGCTCTCCTCGTGTGCGCGCGTGACCGCCGCAGCCGTGGGTCCCGCCCGGGCAGGCGGTGGGAGCGGCGGGCCGGCGGCCGCTCTCGCTCTCCCCCAGTGCCCCCCACGCGGCGCGCCTGGTCCTTGCAGTCGGGCACACGCGGGCCCGGCGTGGCAGCGACTTGTCATCCGTGGACCGCGCCCACCGAGTGGACCAGGGGTGGCTGCCCCCACGGAGGAGCGGCGGCGCGCCGATCGAGTGCTGGCCGCTTGTTGCCCAATGCCCCATGGCTACTTGGCTAGCTCGCTACTTGGAACAAGTGTCGTGTCGGTCGGCGACGGCGCCGCGCGCGGGCCCTCCGGTCCACTGGACCGCCGGCGGCGTGCGCGCCGGCGGCCGACGAGGCTCGGTGACCAGCGGCTAATGTGGCGCACGTGCGCCCAGGATTTTGAGTTTTGAACCCTTGCCGGGAAGAGGAGGGATCACGAGATACGCAGGGGAATTAGAGACGTTGCGTGTGTCAGGCTCAGGCCAGCCTGCCCGGGCGCTTTGATTCTTGATCCGAGCCGGGCAGTCGGGCCGTCCCGACATGCCACGCTCCATCATCGCAGCTCGCGGCTTTCAAGTTATTTTGGTTTGGTATCATTACAATTCTTCAAGTTTTGAAAAACACCATTACAATTCACGTATTAGGAGAAGTAACATTATAATTCTGAGATTCTTTGAACCTTGCCATTATGTACGTATGCAACGCTATCGGGCCTACTGGCAGGTGTATATAGTTGATATGTTCTTTCGTATGGACCAAAATACCCCCACTGTCTCTCCTTCTCTGTCTCACTGACGTGCGGGCCCCATGTGTCATCCCTTTCCTCACTCTTTTCCCCATTGTGCGGCTCCTCCTTCCCCTCCCTCCCTTCCTCAGTCTCTCCTCTGCTCGCAGCTCGCCGTCCCTGCGCGGAGAGCAGCGGCTGCAGGGCGGCGTTGAGGCCGCCGGTGGCGGCAGCCTCCTTCCTCCCTCCTCCTCTTCGGCGCTGCTCTCCCCTTCTCCCTCCCTGCCGCGGAGCTCTGACTGGCTGCGGGAGCGAGGCCTGGCGGCGGGCTCATGGCTTCCTCCGCTGCCGCCGGCGTGGCTTCCTCGACGACGACGCCCGCAGGCCAAATCGAGCTCCGCCGAGCTACGGGCACGCACATCGAGATCCGTCCCGTCCTGACGGCTTCCTGCACCGTGTTGACTGGGAGCAGACGCGGGGGTGCGTGGGTGGAGTGGAGGACTTGACGCGAGGGTGGCGGCGCACGGACGCCGAGCGGTCGCGAGGGTGGTGCCGGCGGACGGATGGAGTGCCAGCCATGAGAGAGAGAGCTGTGCGGCGGTGGAGGAGCTCCGTGCGGCTGGAGGGGCCGCTGCATGGAGGTCCGCTGCCGCACCAGCAGGAGGCCAGGAGCTGGAGCGCCTCCATGTGGATGCGCCGCTCGGAGCTCCAGCCGTGCATCCGGGCGGGATCCGACCATCCCCGGGAATCGGGATGCAGGAGGCCGTGCCGGGCGACAATCGCTCGTGGCCTTGCCGTCGCCGTCGGGGTCACCACCACTCGCCGGTGACGGACAGGGGATCTCTCCGGCCGCCTGTGAGGAGAACGGGACAGGGGGAGAGAGACAGCACGCCGCGAGGAAGACGGGCTGGAGGTTGAAGGCGAAACTGACGTGTGGGCCCCATCAGTCAGTGAGAGGACGGAGAGGAGTACCAAGGGTCTTTTGGTCATACGAAAGAATGTATCAGCCATATACACCTGTCAGTGGGCCTGATGGTGCTGCATACGTACAGAATGGTATGATTCAAAGAATCTCAAAATTGTAATGGTACTTCTCCTAATACGTGAATTGTAATGGCGTTTTTCAGAACTTCAAAAATTGCAATGGTACCAATCCAAATAACCCTTCAAACAATCAAACGGGTGGTGGTGGATCAGCGGCGCGCCTGCCTGGGACTGGGAATGGGATCAGAGCAGATCAGATCATTGTGTGCCGTGGCATCTCACTCCGCTGATTCATTCATTGATTGATCCTCCGATGACAATCTGCGGCGAGCGCGACCGGCGTACGATACGGCCCCGCCACGGAGCTGCTGCTTCTGTGCAGCTGTGCTCCTTGTCGTATACTATCCCGGTACGTGAGCGTAGCAGTGCACTAATTGTCGATGTCTCCAGATTTTAGTTTTTTTTTCTTTTTTAAAAAGAATGTCTCCTGATTTTACGTAGTAATTTAAAAATTCGAAATCTGCAAGATAAATCATTAGGCCCAGAACAATTTAGGCCTAGCCAATACAGCTTGATGGATGATGAGGTAGGTGGGCCATAAGATGAAGCCAAAATGGATCAACAAGCCTGGCCCAGACCACAAAGGACCAGGCCCGATGACATTGCCGACCCACGCATGCACTTGCGTGCAGATGAGCAGAAAAAAAACTTACATGCAGATGAGCAGATCCACTTCACACCATCCAGGGCGTGTTTGATTTCACGCTCCTAACGAGCCTGGCTGTGGCCAGCCAGAGCCAGCCTCCAACCATGCAAGTCTCATGTTTGATTTGCTTTCTCATGTGAGACAGGCTCAGATAAGTATTTGTGTTTGATATGGACCAAAGATAGATAGGGTAACCTTGCATCTAGCACATGGTGGCCTTACCACCCTCTCTCCCTCACTGCAGCGGCGAGGTCTTCGGCGCGGGCGTGGGGGAGCTCCGCCCCAGCCGCTGCCGCCGCGAGCGTGGGCACGGACGCGGGGGGCCTCGCTCCGGCGGCCACCGCCGCCGTGAGCGCAGCGCGGGCGCGGGAGCTGCGACCCCGGCCACCGCCACCGCGGGCAACCTCGCCCTGACCGCCGCCGCGGGCGCGGGGGAGCTCCGCCCCCAGCCACCGCTGCCGCGGGCGACCTCCGCCCCGGCGACGAGCGTCCCCTCCGCCTCCGCCGGCGCGCGCTTGCTACTCCGGCCCGGGGAGGTCCGCCCCGACCCCGCCGTTGCGAGCGCAGGAGCGGGGGAGGTCCGCCCCGACGTCATAGCGAGAAATGAGAAGAGGGTGAGGGAGGTGAGAGGAATCCAGCGGGAGCTCGCGACGGGACGGACACGGCCTGGCTCTGGAGAAACGAAACCCAGGGAGCGTTAGGCCAGAGCCAGGAGAGAGAAGCATTTTTGCATCCCGGGGACCAGGCCGGTGAACAGGGCAAAGCAAATCAAACACACATACCTGCACACGACGAGCCTGGCCGGCGATTTTTGGCCCATATCAAACACGCCCCCAGAGTCTGACTGAGTTGACCAACTACGGGATAAGTAAAAAAATTACTTCGTAGAGGGAAATTAACGAGTAATCAGCATACAACTCAAAGATGGGAAGAGGTCAAGGACATGTAGATGTAGTAGGCAGATTTGAACTGGATCAATTCCAAGTCATCAGATCAAGCTGCCGCTTCCATGGAACGGGGTGCCATGGGACGGCGGCAACGCGGAGGCAGAGTACGCGTCGCCGAAAGGGTTGTTGAACTGAGACGCGGCGAAGGCAGCACCATGACCATACTGATGCTCAACCTGCCGCGGCATCCCAAACATGGCCGCCTGCTGCTGCTGCGCCGCCATCACCGACATCTGCACGCCGGTCGGCGGCGCGACGCCAACGGACATGGCGAAGGGATCGTTCAGCTGGGACCTCTGCCCGTGTCCGTAGCCATAGGCGTCGTCCTGCTGCTGCCTCCTCGCGGCGTCCTCGTACAGGCTGTCCAGCAGCAGCTTGTCGAAGCCCCCGGCCTGCAAGAACCGTGAGTCGGCGCAGATGGAGAGTCACCGCGTGCTTCAAGGATTACTGGAGATGCTATTATTGGTATAGCAAGAGATGAGATGGTGTTCTTTTACCAGCTTGCTCTCTGTGATCCGTTGGCTGCTGGTGCTAGGCTGTGCCGTGACCAGAGCTAGCTCCCAGCCTGATGAACTACCTGCAGTCATCTCGCCGAAGCTGATTGCAGATGCGTTACCGGAACCACCTGCGCAAAGAAGACGAAGGCGGTTTCGTTCAGATTTGATGTCACAGCTAGTGCCACTTAAATTCATGAGCAGGAGACAGTAAAACGCCAAAGGCTCAGCTCGGTTGCATGAAGCTTTACCTGGTGGTACTATGGCCAGAGCCAGCGCGTTGCTCTCCTCAAGCGCGGCAACGGCAGGGTTTACTTCGTGTAAACCCTGATCACCATGACACCACCACACCGATGCATCATATGGTCAATCTTTGTTGCATGTATATATATAAATTGCTAGTGCTGAACATCGGAGCGATTTGCACTGACGAGGATTACCAGGAAATCGGCCGTTGTTGGAGTTTCAGGCTCGTCGTCGTCGTCATCTGCAAACTGAGGTTCCTCTTCAGGTTCGGGAGGAACTTCCTGCGCAACAGGCTCTTCGAACGCCTGGAACACTGGTTCAGGGGTCTGTTCTTCTTCCTGGTAGGGAACGAAATCTAGCTGCCGGTACTTCTGTTGAATGCAGGAGCAGTTTTAGAGCTTGACAGCAGAAAACAGGCTGAGTTGTGCTTAAAACGATAAAAACGAGCAGAATGTCACCCTATGGTATTATTTGAAACATAAAACGATATACTTACTACGGTCTCATTTGGAACAGCAGCAGTTCTAGGGGCTTCTGTGATGTACTCTTCCATTGTTCCAAGAAATGAGGATGGTGGCTGAAGAAAATTCAGAAAAATGTATTGGGCATCAGGATTCAGAACTTGCATACTAGTATGGGCAAGTGTAACAGATGAACAGTGGGTCTATTTGGTGGTGCAAGAGACCTCTCTCAGAATTGGAAATTGGAAGCTTCTGGCTAGTTCCAGACCTCTGCAGAGCTCGTAGAAGTCAGAAAGAGATTTTGCCTGTTATTATGATGAAACGTTAGTTTCAAAATGCACGGTTGTAAAATCTCACAAAATAAAGAGTAATCAAGCTGCAGTCATACACACCAGATTCCCTGTTCTTCTATAGATGTCCTGAGCTTTGATAGCATCAAGTTTATTCATATCAAAGAACTGCAACAGCCCCCAGAAATTACTAGAATCAGGAAAACAGAAATCCACAAATGTTTTCGTAACAGCAAAGAAATTGCGAGAGGAAGATCATAAAAGCACCACATCCACAAGGTTAATGATCCCATCGTTCACCGCACAATAAATCTTGAAGCTTTCCTTCAACACCTGAATGGTTGCATCTTTTGTGTTCAGCAAAGAGCTTTTTTATCAGTGGCGCTAGAAAGTACTTTCAGAGCTGAAATTACACGTACCAGAGCCAAGGCATACTGTACGAGGTAGTTCCCAAAGGCTGCCCCTTCAGGCTGCAGCCACCATTACAGCATGTTGCAAGATGAGTCTGTTTTCAGTTTGGAACTGGTACTCGAAATAGAAGAAAGGCGTGTGTTCTTGTACCTGACAGCCGACAAGCCGGAAGAGCAGCTGCTGCAATGCAGGGAGCTGTTCTAAGAGGTCATCCTTGCCTAAGGTCCTTGTTCTACTTTGCCCCTGAAAGTTATGCAGATGTCGCAAACGGAATTCTAGTGAGAAACTGCATCACTGAAACCCTGCAACTGCAAGGAATGGCACACGAACCTTGGGGTTTCCCTCTGCAGGTCTCAGTCGATCCGACTCGATGTCGTACCTCAGGACTCTGAAGCACTCGAGCCGCTCCTCGAGATACAGGGCATACGTCCGCACCCACGCCGAGCAATCCCATGCTAAAAATTCAAGTCCAAGCAAGTGTCAGTTAAAATTCATATCAGTATCTGCTAAAAAATCAAATCAAGAGATTCAAATTCGGCATGCAGAAATGGGTGCTCAGGTCTGAGAGGTGAGAGTGAGACCTAGTGGGCTGGAGTCGTCCTTGAAGTTGGATATCCGCAGAGCGTGGCCCTTGCGCCGGTAGGTGAGGAGCTCCTCCCTGAACGCGGCGTCGCCATCGCGCAGCGTCCGGTGGATCACGATCAGCGTTTTCAGAGCAACCTGATGAGCAATTCGCAGGCATTTTTAGGAAACCAGAGCGCGACAATCGAAGAGCAATCCAATTGGATGCAGGCAGGGGTCATGCCAATGGCAGCAGGATGACGTACCACCCAGTTGTGGGTCTTGGCGAGGCGCCTGGCGAGCGCGTGGACGCAGTAGGACACGTCGGCGAGCGGACGGGAGGCGGACGTGGCGGCGAAGATCGCTGCAGGGACAGCCAGCAATTGGTCGGAACAATGGACATCGATGGTCGCGAGAGGTGCTTGTGCCTCCCTGAGCTGAGAGAGAGAGACAGCGAGAATCTTTAATCTCACCGGCGAGGTGGCGCTCCTTGGGCGGTCGCTCGACGTGGGCTGTGGCCTTGACCACGGCGACGTCGAGGTCCTTGCGGTCGCGGCCGTTGCCGCCGTTCACCTTGGCGAGCCCCACAGTGGCGGAGTCCTTGATGGCGCCGCACGCCTTGCGCCAGCTCTTGTGCACCGACGCCGTGCCCATCCGCGCCGCCCGGCTCGCTCCTTTCTCTCTGCTGCCTGTTCCGTTCGCGCGACAAGTCGTCGCCGCCGCCGCGGGGTCGTGGCTCGCGCGTGGCCGGATTCTTCCTTTTAAAAATTCTATTAAGGATCTCGGATTGGCGCGACGTGCGCGGCTGTTCCTGTGCTCCATGCAGCGCGAGCGCCGACGAATAAATCAAATCAAAACGGCAGGGTCCGCCGCCGGCCGGCGACCGGGCGTGCCCGGCTGGGACTGGGGAGGCGCTCTCTCTTTGGACATGTTCTCGCTGGTTGCCGCCGCTCAGCGAGCCCCAAATGGAGTTTATGGGCTTGCTCTGAGGACATGAAAAAAATTTCGATTCACTCTCGCAAGAAAAATCCAAAGATGACACACACACATATGCATCTCAGGATTCCAAATAGAGGCAAGCGTTGTCTGAAACAATAAGTCCAAATATAGGCGCAAAACCATGTCAATTTCAGAACGAGCATTGTTCAGATTCTATCAAGCAGCAACGCTATATTCCCAATAGCAATATGACATCGTTCCAAATAGCAAGAACCATCAGATTGCTAACAAGGAATGCAGAGGTAGAAAACTGAGCATGGTAAACCAGGTACGCAGTTCACATTAGAATTTCACTGTAACAACACGGTCTAAACATTCACTGACAGGTGGTACTGGTACTTGACTGTAACACGGACTAAACTCGTACACTCCAAGATCGTCTTAGACTGGTACATCGTCATTGACCGCTAGTGGCTTCCTCTAATTGAGCTGCAGATAAAACATAAGCACATTATTAGCATGGAATCATGCCTGACATTAAGGAAACTCAATGGTGGTCATAAAGAAGCATAATCACAATTTCTCGAAGAACACCAAACGTGTACTAATTGCACAAGGCATGCAACAAACGTGTCTGCAGATGCTTTCCCACTTTCCTTGCCACTGGCAACTGTAAAACAACAAACAACGCATTTTTAAACACAAAGGTTCATGGGAGTACCAATATGATGCGTTCTCACATGCTTCACCCTCTGTACCATTTTCAAAGTCCTTCAACATCTCTTCTCCAGCAACTTTCACTTCCTTCTTGTCCTCTCGAACTTCCTCTGCAGAGTCTGTCTGGATGCTCAAGTTCTTGTTCATCTTCTCATTACCCTTTTCACTGTCCTGGTCATCCATTTTCTTTCCAGGGTTTCCCATTGAACCGGATCCTTCGGAGTCCATACCTCCACCAGTAATGAACCAATCAATGCAACAGAGTAATCGAATGTCACTAATCTGATGCAATCAAGATGAAATATTGATTTGTTATTGAGATCCTACCCTTTAGGCTTCTCTGTAGTGTCACTGCCAGCAGGACAAACAAGTTCTTGCTCAAGTCTGGTCAAAGCAATTGCAATGCTTCCACGCATGTGCTGAGAAGCAAGATAGTCCATGCATACACTAGTGCTTTCATTATATACTGAGTCAAGAATCATCTGAGCCTCTGTTGCAACACCCTTCAATACATCGTTTTTGCAATTGGTTACAAGGAGCTTGTTAGCATAAAATGAATAGTACCCCAAGCTACGAAACAAGCACATACCACCATGGCACGCAAGTGTGTCTAGGTTGCAACGATCAATAATATGTTTCTATATTTTACTTTCCTTAATATCTATTGAAAATATGTAGTCCTTGCCATATGGATTTAGTGCCGGCTGATTTTTGTCCTTTTTCTTTCTTCTAATAAAAAATATATGTTTTGGCTAGTTGAGATACCTAGGGGTTTGTATAGTCCAATAGATCATCATAAAATCCAAATCTAATGGTGTATAATCTTCTTTTTTTTAGATTAACGTGGGAAATTCTAAACCCTCTCGGTGAACGTGATGACTTCTTTAACTCTATAGTATTAAGATAATAGATTTCATTCTATCTTAATACAAAGATGCGCAATTCTCTTGCGTATTGAGGTATGCATCTAACTGTCTGAAACTACTCCAATCCAATTGATGCAGGCGAAATTCTGAATTCTGAATACAAGTCCCTCTCAACAGGACAATGGGATCTGAGGAGCAGGTATATACAGTAAATGGCAGCTGAAACGTGACATTAATTATCCCCCAGTTGAGGGGAAACTAATACAAGATCAAAGAGTATACCCTGAATAATACATTGGTATAGCAAAACCTTGTCAACATCTTTTACTTTGCCACACAACTTGACCATGAACTTTGTTACAGAATGCAACTCCCCAGATAGGGGAATTACACACAAAAAAATATAATAAACATATGCATTGTAAAAAACAAAAATTCCGGGATGGCCTATTGAGGTACAAATTGATATGGTTGTGTTTTCTTTTGTTTTGTTTTGTAGCTGCAGCCTCGCAACACACTGTAATGACACCATAAATCTGGCTTCAATCTCTTTTATTTCATTTCAGCAAAGGGGTTGGAATTGCAATGGCTTCCTATCCATCCCCAATTGACCAGTTCCTTTACCATTGTCCATTAGCATGCACACCAATGCTGAGATCAAATATGTCAGAATGGTCCTTTGGTTAACTACTGAAGCCTGAACATTTGTATTTTCTATCTGATCTAACTTGCCGTTGCCTGCATTGTTTCTGACCGATCTGAACTGTAAACTGTTTGACTGAAATCTTCGACCACCTTTGTAGGTGCTCTTGCTTTAAGCATCATTTCGTCGTATTCTGCTTCTGGATCTGACAATGCTACAATCGCCCCACCTGCCCCTACTGTAGCTTCCCCATTATGGAGGATGATCGTCCGGATCACAATATTCAGATCGAATGTTTGGTTATACGAAAAGAACCCAATGGATCCCGAGTAGATGCCTCTCGGACTAGATTCAAGTGAATCGAGAATCTCCATTGATCTAACTTTCGGAGCACCAGTCATTGAGCCACCTGGAAAGGCTGCTTTGACACAGTCCACAGGGCTCAGGTTCAACTTCTTTGTTCCACGAACGGTACTCACCATGGTGTGAACAGCTTTATATGACTCCACATCCATGAGACGAGGAACATGAACACTCCCAGGTTCACAAACCTTACCCAGATCGTTTCTTAGGAGGTCAACAATCATCAAGTTCTCAGCCTGATCCTTTCCACTGTTGAAGTTGAGCACATGCAAAAGGAAAAAATTACCAGCATGAGCACTAGGACTTAAATCATAACCATATGGCATTGACCATTAACAATAATACTGCACTGCCAAGGGAAACATAAATGGAACTTCGACTGTAGAAACATCCAATGAATCAATAAGAAAAGAGAATCCTAATCCTTACTGTAAATCTTATCTGACCATGTCATTTTCCATGACAGATCTTCGATGCTGAAAACTAAATGAGCTTGAGCAGATAGTAACAGACTATTGAACCAAGCTAATCAACTTTTTTAGGAAGACCGTTTCAAAGACATTTAATTCAAAAGACTAAGAATAGCAACTAAATAAAAAATAAATCATGAAAAGCAACGAAACCCAAACTCAATATTTCATGAAAGATTTGAGCTAAGATATATTAACAACATAAAAAAATACATTTACACTTGCCTGTATTGCAACTGCAAACGCAGGCATTCATCTTCCTCTGGTGTTCTGCCACGTGCTGTAGTACCTTTGATTGGTTTTGCTTCTAGAATTTTGCTTCGATCAAGTCGTAGAAACCTTTCAGGAGAAGAGCAACATATGCTCAAGTTTTCTGAGGAGAAGTTAAGCCAGGCTGCATAAGGGGCTGGATTTTGTTTTCTCAATTTAAGGTAGAGCTGGAGCGCATTTATATAGTCTACTCTTCTCTTCATCTGAGTAGTGAAGCATAACTCATAGCTTTCTCCATCTCTGATATAATCCAAGCAACTCTGAACATCTCTAATATATTGATCCTTTGACTTCTCTACAACAAAACTTTGCTTATTAACATTGGATGATATAGCATATGCCTTCCCATTAATCAGCAATCCTGGAGGAATAGTGCCCAGTCTACGAAGCTTCTTCTCAGTCTCCACTAACCATGAATTATGTGTTGAATTTCTGCATGTCCCATCTCCATTACTTGAAGAAAATTCATCATGCAATGATAAAATGTACACATCACCGTTACTGTGATCAACCACCACGATGTTATCAGCAAAGAAGAAGCATGCATCAGGAGTACTTGATTTGGCCTTGTTAGATGATGCATCACACTCAACTTTAAGACCATACCTGGTATCAGATGAAAATTAAAGAGGTTCAAAGGGAGCTTAACGGACTCCAAAAACATAGATAGACTCCAAAAACATGGATGATACAAAGAGAGTCAATTAAAGTATAAAATGCCCCAGATGAATCCACGGTCCATGCAAAACAATCAAGCAAATGTGGAGGACAAGATTGAGAAAATTATTTGTAGCATGGTTTAAATAAAAGATGTATGTAGTAGGAAACTAGTCCTGCAGGCAAAAATTGATATATTCGTATATACATGATATATAATATGAAACTACAAGTGTATATTTCAAGTAAAAGAAAAGCATCAGTCATGATAGCAAATCACTGTACCCTAGATATCCAACAAAGCCACCATGGAAATCAAAGGGCAATCCTTCGTAATCCTTTTCGTTGTATTCAATGGACTGCATTTCCTGCAAATTACGAAAAAGTGACATTTGCTCAGACAAATGCAAGCAACAATGTACCCAAGATTGGGGCCGGTAATGTTATTTGCAGAATACAGATACTATGTTATTCGTGAAATGCTTCTCTGTGATGCGGGAACTGTGAAAGTTCATATAGTGGTAAAGTGATATATGCCACATTCATTTATTTTTAAGAAAACAATTGGGCTCCTATGTTAACGAAAAAAAGGGTCCATTGTACCTTAATAAATATATGCAATTTTTTGTGCTTGAGAAAAAATTTCTGAATACAAAACTTGGATAGTGGCAACTGGCAATGTAAGGTTATAAGTTGGTCACACAAAATTAATGAGACTAATAATTAGAATAAGCATCAACAACATATACCTTGTTGAGGAACTCCAAAAAACCTTCTTTGATAAAGTTGTTCGCAGTAGATCCATAAGCATCTCGGATAACAAGGGTTCCTCCACAATTGGCTCTGGAACAGAATTTTTGAAAGATACAAATGTCTATATCACATGCTGGCATGGATAATGCATTAAAGTATGTTTCTTCTGCTTTGTCAAAGCAACTTCTCACCTTTGACCAGATAGGTGGAATGTCATTTGCTTCCATAGGGATCCACCTTTACCACCCATGAATGAAAAGCGTGCCCTATTCTGCAAGGAGAGGATCACAACAAAGGACCATTTATCACATAGAAGTGAATACTATCTCCATAAGGGAAAAGAAAAGAAGTAATCCAAAAAAGTTTCCAACAAATTTAAATATTTATCGCTAAATTAGACACTGAATGCAGCCCATCAGCTTTTTTATGTCTTATTGATTTATTTTATTACTTCACTAGCTGGAATAGAACAGGCGCTTAGCCAGATTGGTTAGGTGACCTCAGTAGCACTCCTCAGGTCTTGGGTTCGACTCCCCGTGGGAGGCGAATTTCAGGCTGGGGTTAAAAAAAGTCACTCGCTGGTTCCCTTGGCCGGCATGGGTGAACCGACCTATGGTGGGCGGGCCCTCGTGTAAGGGGCTCGTCGTGGGTTGGACCTCAAAGCACAAGTCAAGGCCCGAACCATAGGGGGCGGCATCCCCATGTATGAGGGGGTCAACTTTCGTGACTTTTCTCGGCCAGGCTCTGGTTGAGCTCTTCTTAATGTAATACCGTGGGGGCGGTCTTTCTCCCATCGTGACTTTTCTCGGCCAAGCTCCGGTTGAGCTCTTCTTAATGTAATACCGTGGGGGCGGTCTTTCTCCCACCAGCTGAGTTTTTTACTAGCTGGAATAGAACACACATTCTTCTAACAACCAGTTCATTAAGATATCAAATCATAGCCCTGCCCAGCTTCATTTCACATCTGATGAAATCCATAAAATAGTAGATTGGTGATGGTTAAGAATAAGCTGACTGCGTACCTGATCAACTGATGAGCTATCCAGCCAAAATGTGTCTTCACCGCTTTGATGGCCAAAAAGAGATGTAAATATATCTTCAGATCCAACTGAGGAACAAAGGAAGCTATCAATTTTCTTCCACCGCAGTCGTAAACACTTTTTCCTAATGGCTCTCTGTGCAAGCATGCAAGCCCCGTTAGGCTCCTGGAGTTCCAGTCTTTCAGTATGCAACAAATCATGGGAGACAGAACCACATTTGCCAGCAGAATTGACCTGCGTAACAACAGAAATGTCTACTAAAATGATGCATAAATGGGGTTTGTGTCAAACAACTTAACGTAGATAGTACTTGGGATTTTTCCAGTTTACCAATACTGTGAACCTTTGTTTCCTGAAGCCATGATGAGCGCGATCCAATATAATTTGTCATCTTCTTGAAGTTTTGAAAAATCTGTCTTCCATAATGAGTAGCAACACTCTCTGGATGAAACTGTACAAAAGGCAATCATGTGTAAGAACAGTTGGCTAGGACTTGGAGAAATCATCGCACAGGAGAAACTAGAATACCTGCACTCCATAATGAGGCCTTTTAGAGTGTCTGATCGCCATTATAACCCTGGAACCATCTGATTCACTAGCATTGGCATTGCTTATGTTGGATTGTTCCCCACAACTGATACTGTGTTCTAGAGGGATTGCCATAAAGTTGTTGTCCAATGATCCCAGGAAGGGACTAACATTAGTTCGATCGCTTTCATGGTAAGAGAGCAAATTTGGAGAGGCAGTCCATGCTATTGACATAAGATCATCAGGTAGAGAACCTGCTTCTATTACAAGTGAATGATACCTCACTACCTGAAAATAAAACAAGTAACTAAGTACATGATCTTTCACAATGCATACAGCAAGGAAAGTCTGAGCTATGAACCTAAATGACATGGCATCAGGTTACTAGCAAAAGGGGTACTAACCTTGAATCCAGAGTTTCTACCAGATGGAACACATTTAAAGAGGCAGCACCCATCATGCTCAATTTCACTGTGGGAAGTTAAAATCATGTGTCAGTGGTAGGAGCAGCTAGAATTGAGCAGAGAACCACCACTCCTTGTAGGTTTTTTCCATGTAACAGAGTTCAAGGCCTTGCCTGAGTCTCCCATGTATAGCCTCCGGAGCGTGAACAATCTTGGCACCATGTACGAATCCCAGGGCCTGCAATGATCAAACACAACAACAGGCATTTCAGGTAAAGTTAACACAGCATGATCCTAGCATAATTTCTTTGTCAAGACTGATAGAAAATAAGTTCACAAGGGGAACACTACAATGGAAAGACGGATATCACCTGGTGTCCAAGGCAGACACCCAGGATGGGTATGTCTCCACACTCCAAAAGTATCCGCAGACATACACCTTAAAAGAAATAAAGCATGTACCAGATAAGTAAGTTGACCTTGGTATGATGAGTAAGTTGACCTTAAAAGAAGTAAACAGCCTCTTTCGCGCATCCCGGCTTAACTGAAGATGATGTGAGCTCACCTATGTCACCGGGGCACGCCGGAGATCCAGGGCCAGGTGAGATGACAATGTTGTCGAAGGCCCTGTCCTTGTACACCCGGTTGAAGACGTCCTTCCACGTCCACTCGTCGTTGCGGACGACCACCGGCGGAACTGCGTTAGAAGGTCATGGTCATAGGCTTCCGTCAGTTCCACCACCCGCCTGTGAAGGCGCAATGAGCACGCCGCGAGAGCGGCCACGCAGCAGCAGGGGCGGAGACGGAAGGAATTTCCGTTCTACTACTCACCGCCGTTGACGACCGAGAGCTCCTGGAAAATGTTGTAGGTGTAGCTGTCGTAGTTGTCGACCAGCAGTGTCCTCACCGGAGGCTCCGGCGTCTGATCCTCTCCCTTCGCCCGCAGCGCCGTGAGGCGGCGAGGGGGACGGACCTGCCGCGCTGCAGCGGTAGCGGCGGTGGAGGTGGACGCACGGGGAGGCAGCGGGGACCACCTCGCCGCCGGCGGGGCGGGGAGGCGGAGAGCGGCGGCCATCGTGGCGGCGCGCGCGGAGGATCCGGGAGGGAAAATAAGAGAAAAAAAGGCGCCTCCTTTTTTGGGGTCGTGGTTCGTCTGGAGTATTTTTTATTTATATATATACGGTCGGTCGTAGAGTGAGGGCTTTTCTGCCGACCTACTCCCTCCGTCCCAAAATAAATGTAATTCTAGGATTCGAAATTTGTCCCACAAAGAATGCAACTTTGACTAACCAACCACAAAAGATAAGAGACTCCAGAAGCTTCTCACATAAAAGATAAGTCAATTGCTAGATCTTTCTCATAAAAAACAAGGGGTATTTTGATCATTTTACACCTCGTATTGGTTTGCGTGCTCGGTCCTAGAATTGTATTTATTTTGGGACGGAGGGAGTACCTATCTCATCGTCTCGGCGGGTGTACCGTGTGCCGTGCCCCAGTGCCGTCGCCGTCGCCACCAACTGCCAACGCCGGCCGGCGGCGAGGCGGCGGCCGTGTACCGCAATCTTTTTTTTAATACACAGAAGAACTACTCCGTTTCTAAATAAATGTTGTTCGCACTTAAAAAAACATTTTGACTAATTTTATATTAAAAATATTAATACATATGAGACATATTTAGTATAATAAAGATATTTAAATCTAGTTTTTTAACAAAACTATTTGAAGATATAAATGTTGCACGTATTTTCTACGAATCAAGTCAAACTTGTGACACACATCAGCGACGACACTTTTTTAGAGACGGAGATAGTGTGTACCTTTGTTTTGAAAGATGGAACAGAGCTTACAACGTGAATTTACCCTACACACTTACACAAGTTCAAGTTGACTTCGTACTTATACAAGTAATAAAAACAACCAAAAGTACTGAAACTTAGAAGTGCTCACTACTAACCATCTTAAGGTCGATCTCAATGGGAGTTTCATAAAGAATTTCATAAGCATTATTTATCATACCACGTCACTAATTTTACTTATGTGACAAGGTATTTATGAGGAGAGAAAAGAGAGTTTCATCATATGTGAGAGGAGTTTCATCACCCTGAAACCATGAAACTCCTGTGGTACAATTACCTAGTTTCCAGTCTAGGTACCCGTGTAATGAAACTGTGCACTGAGACTGACCTAAGGATCATCATACGTTCCCTGTTGTCCAGCTTGGATCGCTGCCAATAGGTCCGCGTCGGATAAGGCCCAAGCCGCTGGGAAGCTCGAAGTGCGAGAAGTATTGAACAAGTCGAGGACGAGGTTGTCCCGGTGCCAATGCCTGCCCATCCTCTTGCAGAGCCCCATCTTGTGCATGATGAGGACTTCACCCTTTTTGGGAAGTGCACACAGTGGAGTTAAGTTGTTTGTTGGCAAACCGTCCACTTCGTCGGAGGCCCGGCGTAGCGGGTGTCATGGGGACAGCGACCATCGTGTATCAACCAAGAGACGATGAGTCGATGATGATAGCCACTACTCTGCTAAAACCTTCTGCGATAACAAATGTCAAAATAATTTTAGTTCGGTTAAAAGCAGACATGTTGAAACACTATGTTAGGTTGGGTGGGCTAAATTTTAGCGCACCTTTTGACTGCTAATTAGGGGTATTGAAAATCAGTATACAAAATTATCTGCAGAACTCCAAACTAATTCACAAGACCAATCTAACAAGACCTTTGACCGCATGATTGAAGGATGATGAGTGTAGCATTTCTGTAGTAAATCATAGATTAATAGACTCTTTAGATTCCCCGTGCAAAGTTACACTCGTCTATTAAAAACTCTATAAATAGACTTCATTTAGTATTTCATACAGATTTCTCGGAGCTCACACGACAGTTGAGTTGCATGAGATTTGGTCATGTGTACATGCATGAACGGCTGGTCAAACATCGAGCGAATGGGACCATGGGGGATTTGGTGATCCAACCTGCTAACAGGTGTGTTGTTGCCATCTGCATTCAGCGCACCAACCCCCTCAACAAACTGGGAATCCAACAAAACACTTCCACTTGATGAATGGTTTGATACTGTAGTGACATCAGCATCTATTCTATTGCTGTCACGGCGGCCTGATCACGAATTTTCGCATAGTACAACTTTTCATCTCCGTATCACTCTCCCTCATAATCCATTCACATCACGAAACTGGCACACTCCACAAGTGCATAATAAAATCTCATCACACATTTCACCAGACAGACAGCTCTGAAAAATTTTGGGGAAATTTGGCCACGGGCACTCAAAAAGCTTTTAGCCCAAGCTCTTTAGACACTGCAACTCTGTGCATATTTGCTGAACAATGAGCCGTGTCCAGCAGCAAATATACACGAGATTATAGTGTTCATCAACAAAGATCGCTTTTTCCTATGCCTTTTTGAGCGTCACGTGCCAAAATTTCCAAGAACAGGAAACAGCAGGTATTGCAGGAGCGCGCCAACAACACGGTTCCATTAGCTGGTGGGGATATTACCCCATGCCCTTTTTTACAACAGCATCTGAAGCTGGAGAAGTTGCTAGCAAAACCACCATTTGATCCCCCTGGAAACAAGCTACTCTACAGGCACTCTACAATCTGCAGCACTATAACACTGCAGAAATGAAATTGGAGAAGTTTATGTGCTTCTCTCGGCTCAGGGATGAGGGAAACCCCAGAGATGCCCCTAGGGGTGGGATTTTGTCTTCTTTAGCTCTCCTTCTCCGTTGCTTGCTGCTGCTGTAGCTGTAACTGAAGAAAATGTGCCTTGCTGACAAACCTTCCCTGCCAAACCAAAACATGAAAACCTTCATGAACTGCCGTGATACATTTGATGGTTTTGCCAGAGAAAGCCATCATAGTCTCATAAGTAAGGTTTTTGTTGCTTACATTGACCCGAGGCCGGTAGTACCGGCTATTCTTATTTGAGGGGAGTGGAGTGCATGTCTTCTGTTTGCGCTGCATCTTCAGAATGTTGCCTTCCCTGATAACAGCACTGGTATCATTCTTTGGGATCATATCACTGACTTCATGTTTAACCTGTGATGGAAATTACACACTTGTCAGTAAGAAGAATGTTCTTCAGGTAGAAGCGACCATAAGAGACAAATGGAATGTTTGCAGTCTTGTAATGTAACTGGCCTTCAGCGTTAAGCATGTTGATGTAACACGAGTCATCAATAATAACAATTTTACTTTTACATGGAGAAATACTAGGTTCATATACCATTTGCAACAGCAAGTTGGGATAGGGTAGTCATATTCTTATACCATCTGGCAGTACAATTGGACACTTTATCAATAACCTAAGACATTTGATGCTCCTAGAAACTAGAAAGAGACTCACGAATCTGAATTTGTGTTTTCTTAAAAGCGCAACTGCTCCAATACTTTTGCAATTTTAATAGGGTCATTCACTCATTTACAGAAAGGTCAAGATGGTTAAAGTTTGTTGCACTAGCTCTTTCTACGATCCCAAGGAAAACAATTGGAGCTCAACCACTCTTCAATCATGAAACAGGGCATGCATACATGCCTTAAGGTACCTACTTGTACATTGTGCAAAAGTAGGTCTAGCCATCTATGGCTCATTAAAATGGTAGGGATAAACAGCAACTGTTAGGGAAGCTCAGTCACTCACATGAGAGTTTTCTTAAATTAGGAACATCTCAGAAATGAAACATAAATGCCTGAAAGTTAGTTGTTGGATGAGCCCTTATTAGGTTTTGATGCTAATGAAAAGATGCTTCCTTTTTTGCTACGGCTTTTCTTTTTCCTCATTGGTTTAATCATCCTTCATTCAGTTTTCTGTCTCTGAAGGGGAGCTTAAGAATCCAGAAATACGTAAATAGAGCAATTACTTCAGAATTCCATACTAATGGGTGAATGTACTATATAAGGACTCAAATGAAGCTGTGGAGAAGTGAACAACATTAATTCAATAGTTCTATTTGAAATTTCCACAATGAATATTCTTCTGCTCCTTCCATAAGATTGGAAACTGCAAATAAGAGCTGAATGTGGTATGAAGGGTCAACTGGAAGAAAAGGTACATTTGGAATTTCCTCTCCTGTTGCATTCACATGGTATGATCAAGTATTGAGGGAGGCTAAATCCTCATGTTTTGTAATTGTCATATTTATTATTTACATATTTCACTGACAGAAAAAATTTCTGGTAAGAGACTCTCTACTGACTAGAAATGTAGATGGACTCAGGTCCGGATTTTCAATCATTGATGGTATGATGGTACGAAAAACACAGATGATCTAATCTTCTACTGATACGACAAATCCTCTTTTATCAGATGATATGGATAACAGACATAATGCATGTTTCAAACAACTCTAGCCATTTTTGTCTTGAACTGCAATAAAGATCATTTTGTATAAAGAAGCCAGGAATACTTACCACCACATGAGCAGAAGACAATGGTAGGTCAGATGCATTGCGGTTGTGGTCAGCGAACACTGAGCCTCTGCCGCACCACGCCTTGAGCACCCGCTCAGTGTTCAACCTCAGCCCCAATCCTGTCTTTGGCAATGCCAAAACTCCAGTACCACCATTGTCAAAATCAGGAGTCCATTCCTCTTCTTTCTTGCAATGCACAGTGGTCACATCCTTATACAAGGAATCCAATAGCTTCTTCTTACCCTTCTTCTTCTCCAAGACTATTGGTTTTGCCACCAATGGTGGTGGTGGTGGTGGTGGTGGCAGGGAAACGTCTTTCACTGGTATGGCCGGGCACATCCACCATTCAGGATCGACATTATGCCGTTTCAGCGCTTGGTTGATGCTGCGCTGATCATGCCGGAAGCTGAGCCCCAGCACCATGAGGCTCCTGAGGTATGGGTGTATCATCTTGGATCTGGACAGGTCGGAGTTGGTGCTGGAAGCTACTGCTGCTGCATTGCTTTCCATGGATAGCTTGCCCATGATGCCGTCAATGCCCTCTGCTGCGCTCTCATCAACGCCACACAGAATGGAATCAGCGTCGAAGCTGTCATCGTCGTCGAAGTCGAGCTCCCCGGGCTCGTCCGCCGCCGCGGCGTCAGGGGTCGCGGGGGACGGCGCCGGGTCGCGGAACTCGCTGAAGACGCTGTTCACGGCGGCCGGCGACGGGCAGCTCTTGGCGGGGACGGGGCTCATCGGCATCGGCATCGGCGGTGTCTGCGGCTGGGGCAGGTCGCGGAGGAGGAACGCGGCCTGGTCGGGGACGGGGAACGGCGGGAGGAGGTCGGAGCAGTCGGGGTCGTCGGCGAGGGCGGAGGCGAGGCCGAGGAGGCGGGGCGGCGCTGCCTCGGGCCCCCTGGCGGCGGGGAAGACGGAGGGGTACATGGATGCGAGCAGCGCCGCCGCCTCGTTGTACGTCTGGTTGGGGCGCTTCCGCGGCGTGCGGGGGCGCTTGAGCGACAGCGAGGCGACCGACGACGTCGCCGAGGAGGAGGACGCGTTGGACGCCTCCGAGAGCGTGGAGGACGCCGCCGCGGAGTGCGCTGGGCGCGGCGCCGCCGACGCCGACGCCGCCGCGCCCGCCGCCTTGACCATCTCCAGGTCCAGCCGGAGGCCGGCCGGGATGCAGGACGACGCCATGGATGATGAAGGACGGATTCGATCCAAGAAACCGGAAGAGAAAAAAAAGAACCTCACCCAAAGATCGCAACTTTTCTCCCAGAAGAAAACCCAATCAGATTCCCCAGCTCGGCGGAACAAATCGGGAATGAAACCCAATCAATCAGAGACGACGAATGGAAGGTGGGAGGAAAAATCACAAATCAAGGGGCGGCGAGCGGCGAGCCGCGAGCGAGAGAGATGCCGTGGTGTCCGTCCGTCCTAAACCCAACCGGAGAGCGGAGAGCCACGCAAAACCCCCCAACCAGAAACGCAAAACCAGCGGAAAAGGGAGCAAAGGAAGGGGTCGAAACGCCAAAGGGTGCCGCCGCGTGGAACCCGAGGAATTTCTTGTTCACAACGCCACCGCCAGCACCAGCAGCGCTTGCTGCCGCTGCCTCGCTGCTCGCCTGGCCTGCTCGGCTGCTCGTGCTCGGGGCCGCCTCGGAGACGGAGCCAAAGGTCGCCGACAAATAAAAATGCAAAATCTCGGGAAAAGGCGATCACCCAACGAAAAAGAAAAAGGGGAGGAAATGATTAAGGATTCCAAGAAGAAACAGCGGGTTGTTTGCTGCTGCTAATCAAAGTGGCATCATCTCAGTGCATCCCCACTAGCAGCGCACCAACCTCGAAGAACGGGGTGAACTCGGAAAGTGATCGATCGAGCTGCCCACGCTTGGGTTCAGGTGGGGTGGCGATTTGAGCAAGAAATGAAGAACTGGACCCGAATTGGGGCGGAGGAAACAAAGCTGGTAAAAGGCATGGGCGAAACGGAACTCGGCGGCCGGCCGGCCGGCCGGCAGCGGCGGGCGAGACGGTTCTGCTTGGATCCGTCAATGGAAACGAAACGAGAACGTGGGAAAAAAATATTTTGGTGGTGAATTACTGCTGCTGTTAACGAGGAACAGGAAGGGTTTTAGCGAATGGAAGGGCCGGGGAAGAAAAAGGAAAGGAGGCGGCTTCGGTTCAGAGGTGGAGTGGAGTGGGGGGGCCCCGCCGCCCCGGGGAAGAGTCCGACGAACCTCGCTGTCAGCCCGTCACCGTCGCTCTTCCCATGGGCCCCGCACGCAGGCGGCCATTGCTTCCCGCCGTCCCCCCCTCTCTCCACCACCAGTGGGGGGAGTCGTCGTGCGTGTCTTGACGCGAGGGCGCCTTGTCACGGTGCGGACCTGAGCTCCTCGCCGCCGCGGTACACGTGTGCGGAGCCCCACAGGCCACCACAGCCGTGTGGCCTACCGCTCCAGCTCACGTGCGACCCGGCGTCCGGGGAGGAGGAGAGCAACTGCAACACTTTGCTCTGACAGTGCGGGGGGCCCCGCTAGGATCACAGGCTCATCACAGCTGCTGACCTGCTGTGCATTGCGTTACAGTATCACGGGCATGAACCATGCATCTGCATTCTGCAAGCTCGTGTCTCTCTGCGGTGCAGCAAGAACGCAGCATGACTGGATGGAAAAACGTAGCGCTAGTAAACCATATCAGTTTTTTCACATGTTTTGATTTGAACCAAGACAATGTAAACATAAAAACCACTTTTTTTAACCTAAAACATGAAAACCATTTGCAAATCGAGAAAAAACAAGAAAGAATTCGAAGCCACCACATGTCTTTCGAAACTGCCTCCATAATTGAGTGTGCTGACGAGTGATGAGGTCGCTAGACCTAGACGGCTAGACGGGCACTCTCCCGGGAAAGTGGAGCAGGACATCGGCGTGCCGTGATGGCGATTTGCTCCTCTTTAAATTAGAGCAAACGGAACACGACGGGGTACGGCGGCGACCGTGCTGTTGTTGTTGGGTGGTCGTTGGCTGGCGTCAGCCCCCTCCAGCTACACTAATCAATTATCAAATCCCGTCCTGGTTCATTTAACCTCGTCGGCGGTGGCCAACAACGGTCGTCTGGACTCGGCAACAACAGTCCAGCTCCATCCAGCACCAAGCAACAATTTTGTTCCTCGTGGTCGCTGAAGTGTGGAGGCGGTTGGGCAAGGCCGTATATTATGGGCCGGTATTAAGCTTTTCCCTCAGCATGCGGCCCAGCACGGCCCGGCCTTCTCGGGAGAAAAAACGAGACCACCGGCAGCCGCCTTTCTTCTTGGCTCCATACTTCGTTCCCCGTCGGTACTAGCAGCCGCCGCCGCCGGGAGCGCGACTAACCTCCTGCCCCTCCCTGCCGCCGCGACGCCGGCTCCTGGGATCCTCTCGCCACAGCCCTCGAGGCCTGCCGTGATCGTCAGAGGGATCTTCCCTTCCCCCACCTGTGGGGGGACTGAACTGGACACCGCCCTGTCCTTCCCCGCCGCTGCCTGGTTAGTGGTTCGTCTCGAGTCCTCCTTGTTTACATTTCTACTAGGATCCATGGACTCTTTGGAGCTACGTCTTGTTTAGTGAGCACGTCTGATCCCGGGTGAGATTTGTGTGAAAAGATCGCATTTTTAGGCCAGATACGTGTCGGATTCCCGAGTCGAATTGTAATTGGATAGTCTTGGATCTACGTAGCTGGAAATTCTTGAGTTAGGCTAATATTGATATATATTCGTGGGTTGGGGCTTGGCGCGGTTAGGGCTTGGGCGCTTGGCGTGGGTGCTTAAGTTTTGCTCGGTTGATTTGCCTCATTTGGCTACCAACTGCTTGGCGCGTGCCTGTTGATGCAATGATGCTACTTCGGTGGCTTTGGCTCTGGTTGTTTGGTACTAGACTACTAGTTTCCTTTTTCCATTTCCATTGCGACTTTAGGGCAAGCGGTAATGGATTATGCAATATATAGTCTGCTGAATTATTGTCGTCATGCCGATGAGAAAAGTGGGATATAATGATATACCTGTAATTAGTCTTGGATCCACGTAGCTGTAACCTGTAATTCTTGAGTTAGGCTAATATTGAGATAACTCGTGGGTTGGGGCTTGGCGTGGGCGCTTAGGGTTTGCTCGGCTGATTTGCCTCATCTGGCTACCAACTGCTTGGCGCGTGCCTGTTGATGCATGCTACTCCGGTGGCTTTGGCTCTGGTTGTTTGGTAGTTTCCTTTTCCATTTCCAGTGCGACTTTAGGTCAAGCGGTAATGGATTTTACAATATACATTCTGCTGAATTATTGCCATCAGATGGTAAAGGTGGTGACATACATGTAATTAGTCTTCGGCTTTTGAATGTTGCAGAAGAGCCTGATTGCACGCTTTTGGAGAGTCTTAGCTCGTTCCTGCTACACTCCACCCCTGTCAGCAAGATGGCACGCCAATCCGCTATCTCACTCGTGAGAGATCGGGCCAAGGTGGTGGCGCTGAAGCGTCTAACTCTGAGCTCGTCGAAGACTGCAGGTAGGAACTCGTCCGGGCGCATCACCTCTTTCCACCGTGGAGGAGGGGCCAAGAGGTTGCAGAGGAAAGTTGATGTGAAGCGTGGCACCTCTTGCCTGGGCATTGTCGAGCGGATTGAGTATGACCCGAATCGCTCCTCTAGCATTGCTCTGGTTCGATGGGTCCAAGGGGTACATTTCCGCCGCCGTAAGATTCCACAAGAGCTCAGTACCAACTCTCACACCCCAGGATCTACCACGGCAGATGTCTCCAGTCGTTTTTCCCTTGCGGCATTGTCTGGTGCAGAGCATAAAGGAAAGGAAGCTGCTTCTGCACTGTACTCTTCTCTGGGCAATGGAGATATTCCTTCAGTTAACTCTGGTCCATCATCGAGCTTACCTAGGATAGCTCTAGCTGGTGCCAAGCCTGCTTTCTTCGCTCAAGTCAGAGGAAATGAAGAAGGAAAGCAGACATTCTCTCTTTCTGAGATTAAAAAATGGGCAACAGATGATGCGTTCTGGGCAAACAGAATGAAGCGTCAAGCTGCTCTCTCTTGGCAGAATGATCTGAAGAAGAAACCTTTGCCTCAGACTCAAGCTAACCGCTTCAGTAGCTTGGCAGCAAAGTCTATTGGTATGAGTAAAGGTCCAATGGGAAAGGTTGATTGTGTACCAGTATCTTATATATTGGCAAGTCACCAATGCCTGCCAGGTAGTACAGTGATGAACTATGATTCCTCCAAACCTTCGAAGAGTTCAGTGTCTTCGCCAAGTTCCTCAGCTAATCAGTATGATATAATTGACCTCAACTCAAAGATTGGAAATTGCATACCATTAGCCAATGCTCGAATTGGAACATGGGTGCATGATATTGAATGCCGTCCTGGTCAGGGTGGGAAGATGGTTCGAGCAGCAGGTACATTTGCTAAGGTAGTCCAGGAGCCAGGTGCACAGTGTGTTCTGCGCCTTCCTTCAGGTGCTGAGAAGATTGTGGATTCAAAATGCCGTGCTACAATTGGTATAGTCTCCAATCCGAGCCATGGTACACACAAGCTAAGAAAAGCAGGGCATAGCCGGTGGTTAGGCAGGCGCCCTGTTGTCCGTGGTGTTGCTATGAATCCTGTGGATCATCCCCATGGTGGAGGTGAGGGGCGTACCAAAGGAGGCAGGCCTTCAGTTTCCCCCTGGGGAAAGCCCACTAAAGCAGGGTACAGGTCACCAAGTGTAGCCAGCCGCAAAGCTTAGTGTACTATAACAAAGCTCATATCGGAATGGCCATTTTTTGTATTCTGTCTTATTGTTGAGAAAATAAAGAACAGATGTTGGTGGCAATCTGGCAGAGGGAATTGTGCGATACATCAACTTGAACTTGGTTGTGATGTAGCCAGCAGGCAAAGAAGATAGTTTCCATTCCAACGCTTGTTATTGTTATCTTTCCGCTTGTTATTGTTATCTTTCCCCCTTTTGTCCTGTCTTTTTACAGAAATTAGCTCATCATCAAAACTCACTACTGGATTTCTTCTTTATAACCTTTTCTTTTGTAACTGGTGGCATATTTGGTTTTTGGTGCTACTGTTCTGAAGGAGAAGGGATGTTCTAATCTTTTTGACAAAGGCTTGTTTCATAAACAAGATAGTACTCATGTTGTCATACTGCCTTTTCTTTTCCTGTCTGTTTATATACTGTTCATATTTTATCATGTCTGTCACTATGTGTATTCTGTGCAGCGAATGTGGTAAACTATTTCAACTAAAGAGTTCTGATTTCTTGCATTGCAAATTTAAATTGAAGTTCATATAATGTGAACTGATAAATAAATAGTGTGTATCTAACCTTTTCATACCTGTATACTATCCTAATGCTAATTAATACAGTTTGTGAAGCCTGTGTATGATCAGAACGGCTCACTCAAGGATAGCTTCTTTGCAAAGGTGTTCCTTTCGTCTGATCCATCTACCGGGAACTACACTGTTGCTATCATCCGTAACACAAGCTATCGACTTTTGTTTGCGAGAGCCGGAGACGATTGCTGGACTTCGTTGCCAACGCATGGCTTTTTTGCAGATTGCATCTTTGAGGATGACCTGATGTACGCACTGACTAAATTAGGAGAGATCCATGTGTTTGATTTCAGTGGCCCTGCAGTGAAGCAAAAGGTTGTTTTGGAGGAAATGAAGAGCTACACCTTTGAGACGATGTACATTGTTCGAACTCCATGCGGTGATCTGCTGCAGATTTGGGGGGATTATGAATTATGATGCTATACCATTGGCTGAAGAGATGTTCCACAACCTACTCTAGAGGAAGATGATTTCTCGGACCCTGAGCTTCCCTCTGAATATGAGCCTGCTAGACACTATTCCACTACGTTCAAATTGTATAGAGTGGACCTGGCAGCAAATAAGCTGGTGGAAATTAGTAGTTTGGGTGAGAATGTGCTGTTTCTTGGGCAGAATCAATCAGTCTGCCTGTGTGCTGGAGAACATCCCCAGTTGAAGGCAAACCATGTCTCTTCACTGACGATGACCAGTTCGCTGCTTTCGCACGTAAGAATTTTATCCGTGATATTGGAGTCCTCAATTTATCTGATAACAGCAAAGAGAAGATAACATCCCCTCAGATTTGGTCCAACTGGCCAAGCCCTATGTGGATAACACCAAATCCGAGGAAGATGAATTCAGACACGTTCGGATCAACTGAAGAGAAAGCCAGAGCTCAAGCCCCTCCTTCCAACTGCTGGACCATTGTTTTTGCACACGGATGGAGTGCCGCTGCCGCATTTGTGTTTATAGTGCTTTCTCTTAAAGAGAATCTCTTTTCATGACATGGTTTATGTAGTTATCTAGTGATAGTGATTATTTTGCTACCTGGACTTGGCAGTACACAATGTAAATCATGTATTCCTATATACATTAAGAGACTTATAATGTGATATACATTGAAATGGATTAGTTTGTTAATATCCATAGGAGCGACATGTTGGTGTTACAAAGTATCTGTGGCGGTGTATCGATGAATTTTTTTAGAAAAGGGAATATATTCATATTCCAGCATGTGCATCAAAAGATGCATGCAGCTTACATATTACAAAAGGGAAAGTCTCCTTGGAGGCGTTTGTTGGGATGCTTCCTGCTTGGTCTTTATCTTCCAGGTGAAAACCTTTCTGCGGTTCTTCGGGGGAGCGACGACAGCGGCATCGACGTCGTTTCCTTCTTGGGGGCGTCACTTTGGAATTCATGTTGACATGCTTCTCTTGTGGATGGATGGCTTGGCGGGCGTTTGAAGGTTAGAGGCTTGGTTGGAAATGAAGATTGAAGCTTAGTCTTCCTTTTTCTTTGTAGTAGTGTTTTTCCTTTTTTTTGTTTCTTTCTTTTCCTCGGTGCGAGGTTTAGAGTCTAAGAACTCTAGTTTCGTGTAATCTTTGGCCGTGTATATCCACTTGTGGATATAGAGGCTGGATTTTAATCCTTAATCTAAAAAAAGCACACAAGCATAGAAATAAAGGAGAAAAAAAACATCAATCCTGCAACAGAGTGCCCACCAAACACCACTACTTCTAACTGACTACCATCACAACAAAAGGCATAAGGTCTAGCCTAAGCCGTAGTTGAGTTATACTGGTTGCCACTAGCTCCAAGCCACTAGTTCCAAGCCTTTGACACCATTAAGTTCTGTCCAAACCAACGTCCTGACACATCTTATGCAACCTCAATCACATAGCAAATGTCGGTGTTCCGCGCACCTTAGCCCAAAAACAAAGTTCAAGGCTGTCACCAACAAGACCGACTTCCTCACACAGATCCAATTTGCCAGCTTTAAATCTTTGATCAACTGACGTAGAACTGGATCATGGCTGGAAAAATCCAGCCTGATGTCTTGCAGATCGAACGCCGCCATGTCCAATATGCTAGCTGTTGTGTAACCAGACGTGTTTCATCTAGAACTTTGACATCCAATTGTAAGGCGCAGTGGACTCGTCATCCATCTTCCTCGCCACGATGCTTGCATTCGTCACATATTGACTCCATAATGACAGCCACAGATAAGTCACTACCACCCAACGGGTCGCGCCCATCCAAAGCCGCTTTCTTCCACCAGAGATAGCACACCAACACTACAAGCTAAGTCCAAGAGACGACGCCTCCAAGGAGGACGCGACGCCAAAGACGCTGCCGTCGCTCGTCCACAAATGGACAAAGTTTTCACCCAAAAACCTCTCGTGCAACAAGTGGGGTCGCTCCACAGTGGTGCACCTAATGGGGAGAACGACACCCGAGGATGCCATCAGCAAGGCATTCGCTCGGAGCAACCCCAGCCTGCATAACGAAAAAATGGCCTGCAGCCAGGCACGCCGTCGCACAGGCAGCACGCGGAGCGGGATCGCGGAAGAAGTAGCGGTCGTCGCCGTAGAGGCCCCGGGTCTCGGGGGCGATGCAGGGTATGAGGCGGAGCACGTGCGCGGACAGCGTGCCGAACCGGAACGCCGACGTCTCGTCGATGGAGAACACCAGCACGCCCAGAGCACCGTCAGCCGGTACGCGATGAATTAATTTCTATCAGTAATAGATCTCTATTTGAAATTGAGATAGACCTGATTATACAATTATACTGCTTGTAAACTCTGTGGCCCCTTGGCAATGTGAACTGCACATTAAACCAGTAGCTGCTCTTTTATGGGTCATTAGTTGTGGATGAGTGATTCCTAGTTTCATATTTGTTACCCTACTACTACTGGCAAGAGTATATAGGGGAAATCGAGTTCTTCTCAGGCAACGGCGACGGCCGCCGTCCCTGCCAACGCCGGCGACTCGCGCACGGTTCAGGATTCAGATACAACTCGAGATGCCTCCCTCACACAGCAGAGCTCGTTCTTATCAGCAGTTACATGGGCTCAACCGGCCCAACACACACGTTAGCACATGGGCTACACGACCCAGTCATCTCCAGTGTACTTCATGTTTTCCTTCCGAAGGCGTCTTCCTCGTTCCCGCCTCTCATTAGCCTGTGCCGCATCCTTGAGGACGGTGACATCCCCCCCTCCATCAGAACTGGCTTGTCCCCAAGTCGGTGCATGTGGGCATTGTTGGCGAAGAGCTTGTTCATCCTCCCAAGTAGACAACTCAATTGGCCAGTTAGACCAGTGTACAAGAACTTGCTGCACCGTCTTGTCTTGTAGTTGATGTAGACGACGATCAAGTACAGCTTGTGGAACCTGCAGCTCATGAGACAAGTCAGGAAGCTCTGGGCTTACCATTGTAGTATTCTGGACAACCTTCTTGAGTAATGATACATGGAAAACAGGATGGATTTGACTATCTTCAGGTAATTTAAGTTTATAAGCCACAGTGCCTATCTTGTCAATTACTTCATATGGTCCAAAATACTGAAATGCCAACTTGTTAGATGATCTTGGAACCAATGATGACTGAACATATGGTTGTACTTTAAGATAGACCATGTCACCAATGTCAAAAGACCTGTCAGACCTCTTCTAATCAGTCTGCAACTTCATATGCTTCTGAGCTCTTATAAGGTGTTGTTGTAATAGCTGCTGCATAAGAGATCTGTCTTTGAGCCAAGTCTGTAGATCAGGAACTTTGCAAGATTCTACCACATCAATACCCAGCTGTCTTGGTTCATGGCCATAAAACACAACAAACGATGTTTTGCCAAGAGTAGAGTGATAGCAAGTACTATACTAGAATTCAGCTAAAGATAACCATTGAGACCATTTTGTCGGGCATGCATGAACAAAACATCTCAAGTAAGTCTCTAGACACTGATTGACACGTTCAGTCTGTCCATCAGTTTGAGGGTGATAGGCTGAACTCATTTTCAAGTCAGTACCAGTGAGTCTAAACATTTCTTGCCAAACTGCACTAGTAAAGATTCTGTCTCTATCGGACACAATAGCTGCAGGTAGTCCATGTAACTTAAATACATTATTCATATAGAGAATTGCCACTTGCAGAGCAGTAAAAGGATGACTAAGTGGTATAAAGTGGGCATATTTAGAGAACTTATCCACTACCACAAGTATACAGTTAAAGGTTGATGACTTTGGTAGCCCTTCAATAAAATCCAAGGTTACCACTTGCCAAGATCCTTCAGGTACAGGTAAAGGTGACAACAATCCTGGGTAGGCTACTCTTTCACTCTTAGCTTGTTTGCATACTGAACAATTGGCAACAAAATCTTTCACAGTATATTTCAGCTTGGGCCATGAAAACAACTTTTTAACTCTATGATAAGTTACTTCATAACCAGAGTGACCACCTATAGCACTATTATGCAATGCTGAAAGAATCTTAGTTTGTAGTGGTACAGAGTTACCTATCCAGATTTTCCCTTTGTAGATGATCAATCCATCCTTTAACCTGAAATTCCCTACTTCTGAAGATACAGACAGCTGAGTAAGTAATTTGGATGCTGCTTCTTCTTGTAAGTAGGAACTCTGTATTTCAGCAACCCATTGTGGTTGGGCTACAGATATAGCTTGAAATTGCATTTGTGTTGGACACTGTACTCTTCAGAGTGCATCTGCAACTCTATTATCCACTCCTTTCTTGTATACTATTTTGTAATTGAGACCCAGTAGTTTGGTCAATGCTTTTTGTTGCCAAGGAGTATTCACTCTTTGATCATCCAGATGTATGAGTGATTTTTGGTCAGTTCTGACAACAAACTCCGAGTATTGCAGGTATGAGCGCCAATGGTCCACTGCCATTAGAATGGCCAAGCACTCTTTTTCATAGGTAGACAGACCCTTTGATTTGACACCCAATGCCTTACTGATAAAAGCTATGGGATGACCATCTTGTTGCAAAACAGCTCCAACTCCGATATCAGAAGCATCGGTTTTTATGACAAACTGTTTAGCAAAATTAGGCATTGCCAACACTGGTGCAGAAATTAAGGCTTGCTTCAAGGTTTGGAAAGCTTCTTCAGTTTCACTAGTCCAGACAAATAATTCACCTTTCTTCAACATATTTGTCAGAGGTCTGGATATAAGGCCAAAGTTCTTGACAAACTTTCTATAATACCCAGCCATCCCCAAGAAGCTTCTGAGTTCTTTGACAGATTTTGGAGCAGGCCAATCTTGGACAATTTGTACTTTCTTGGGATCAGTGGCCACTCCTTTGGCACTAATGATGTGACCAAGATATGCTAACTCTTGCTTTGCAAAAGAACATTTAGACAGCTTGACATGGAATTTATGTTTTGACAGAATCTCAAACACTTGCTTAATATGATCTAGATGCTCAGACCAGCTTTTACTGTATATCAGTATATCATCTATAAATACCACCACACAAATTCTGAGCAGAGGTGCTAATATTGTATTCATAGTACCCTGAAAGGTTGCTGGTCCACCAGTGACTCCATATGGCATGACTTTATACTCATAATGCCCATTGTGTGTTTGAAAAGCTGTTTTGAATTCCTCTCCTTTTGCCAATCTGATTTGATGAAATCCGGAGCACATATCTAGAGATGTGAACCAACAAGCACCATAGAGTTCATCTATAATCTCATCAAAGATTGGTAGGGGATATTTGTTTTTGATGGTGAGTGCATTCAGTCTTCTGAAATCCACACAGAGACGCCAATCACCAGTTTTCTTCTTCACCAAGAGAATTGGGGAGCTATAAGGGCAAGAGCTTAACTGTATCCAACCTTTTGTGAGCATCTCTTTGATTTGTTTCTCAATTTCATCTTTCTGTGCAGGGTTATATCTGTAAGGCCTTAATCTGAATGGTTGGGCTCCCGAGACGAGGTATCTGATGATCTCCTGGTCTGGATGGTGGCAAACCAGCAGGTTCTTCAAACAGGTTAGAAAACTGCTGAATAAGTTCCTGTATTTCAGGAGGCCATTCAGAATTGAGAGCTTCAGACCATTCTATAGCATTGATTTGCACAACATACAAAATAGAGTCACTTTTTTGCATAGCTTTGAGTTGTGGGTCAGTAACAGGAGGCCCAACAACTGTTTGAGTTTGCACTCCTTGTATCTTGATCATGGAATCTTCATATTCAAACATAAGCCATTTATTTTTCCAATGTACTTGCATAGGACTATGCAACTCTATCCAGTCCATCCCCAAAATAATATCATAGCTTCCCAGAGGTATAATCTTGAATGTTGTTCTGAAAGAATGCCCTTGAATTCCCCAGAGTAGATCAGGAATTTCATGAGTACACCATATCAAGTCTCCATTTGCCACTCTGACCTGAACAGGTTGAGCTAATTGTTGCCAACCAGGAATATTTTGTGCAATGAGCTCATTGATAAAACAATGAGTACTACCAGAGTCCACTAAGATATATAGTTCAATCTCCTGAATAAAACCCCGGAGTCTGATAGTTTTGGCACCTTCAATTCCGTTAACAGCTTGAACTGATAATGCACATAAATCTTCACCAGAATCAGAGTCTTCATGTTCAGAAGGACTGGATTGAGAGCAGATTTGCCAGACCTCTTCAATTGTATTAAGAGAGACAACAGAGGGGCACTTATGGCCAGGATTCCACTTTTCTCCACACTTGTAACACAAGCCTTTTGCTCTTCTATAAGCTTTGAGTGCCACCAATCTGTCTTCCATTGGTTTAGGCTTAGTAGCTTCAGATTGTTTAGTAGCTTCAGAGTGCTTTTTATTTTCATGTGAATTTGTTGAAGAGCTTCTGTTAGAAAACCCAGTGGCTGAACTGCTCACATTCTTGTTCATCTCAGTTGAAAATTTCCGTTGAAAATAGCTTCCAGTTGCTTCAGCTTTCTTGTATTCTTTTTTGGAATATTCAGGAGACACTTCTTCCTGTAAAAGAGCCAAAGAACTAGCAGTATCTAGATCTTGAGGTCTATGAACTATTACTACTGCTCTAATATCATCTTTGAGACCATCAATAAATCTATTGGTAATAACAGACTGAGCAATAGTAGGATCATAGGCTAGCATTTGGTGAACTAAATCACTGAACATTTCTATGTACTTAGCTACAGGTGTGGTTTGTTTGAGCCTGAAAAACTGTCTAATCAACTGGTTTTGCTCATCTCTATCAAAGCGAGTGCATAAGGCAGCTCCTAACCCTTCACAACTCATAGAGTTAATCCGATGATACATGGACTGTAACAAAAAATCAGCTGATCCTGTGAAATTCATGGTAGCTAAATTCACCCAATATGATTTAGGTACAGCATATATCTCAAAATAGGTTTCGCTACGATGAATCCAGAGCTTTGGATTTGAGCCATCAAATTTGGGAAAACTTAATTGTGGAAAGGCATGCAAGTAGTGAGGAGGTAAAGGCCGATCACAGTGTGCATCATCCATCAGATTGAAAGGTGCTGATGAGGAAGATTGGTGATTAATCGCACCTGTGACCGGAGGTGGAGGTGGAACGGTGTAAACCGAACCAAATCCAGACCCCCGGTGTTTGTTGTCGTAGCGGTGGCCATCAGGCCCTGACGTCGCCTCCTTGGAGGAGGTCGCTAGATGGGCAGCGACCGACGCCTTCTTGAGCTCGTCCAGCAGAGGTTGCTGGGGCTGCGGGTGGTCGATGAGGTCTTTAGACTTCTCTCCAGACAGTTGTTGAAGTCGATGACCTAGATCGGAAACGCCTTGTTGCAGCTCGGAGACGTTCTTCTCCACTTCTGGCTTCCAGATCTCGAACTCATCTTTCGCCGTTGTCATCTCCCTCATAGCGGACTTCAAATCTGTCATCTCCTTCTTGTTCTCCTCGAGCATGTTCAGGATCCTATCGAACTGCTCGTCGGTCTTCATGGTGATTTGGAGGCGAGTTTGGTGGGTGTGTGGCGCCAGGATTTGGAATCTGATACCAGGTGTTACCCTACTACTACTGGCAAGAGTATATAGGGGAAATCGAGTTCTTCTCAAGCAACGGCGACGGCCGCCGTCCCTGCCAACGCCGGCGACTCGCGCACGGTTCAGGATTCAGATACAACTCGAGATGCCTCCCTCACACAGCAGAGCTCGTTCTTATCAGCAGTTACATGGGCTCAGCCGGCCCAACACACACGTTAGCACATGGGCTACACGACCCAGTCATCTCCAGTGTACTTCATGTTTTCCTTGCGAAGGCGTCTTCCTCGTTCCCGCCTCTCATTAGCCTGTGCCGCATCCTTGAGGACGGTGACAATATTGTAATCTTTACGGCACGACATCCTGAATCACAAGAGCAGCCTCGCGCAAGAACGTAACCGACCATGGCGCCCCCGGCGGTGCACCTGCCCGAGGACATCCTCCTGCAGATCTTCGCCGGCCTCGATGTCCCCGACCTCGTCCGCTCGGGCTCCGTCTGCCCGTCGTGGCGCGCCGCCTACGCCAGCCTCCTCAGCCTCGGGCGCCGCCGCAAGGAGCGGCAGACGACGCCGTGCCTCCTCTACACCGCCAAGTCCTCCGGCGAGCGCGCCGCGGGCCTTTACAGCCTCGCCGAAAACCGCGCGTACGAGGTTCCCCTCCCGGACCCCCCGATCCGGAGCCGGCACCTGATCGGCGCCGCCCACGGATGGGTCATCACCGCCGACGAGCGGTCAGAGCTCCACCTCGTGAACCCCGTCACCGGCGACCAGATCGCCCTGCCCTCCGTCGCCACCATGGAGCACCTCACGCCCATCCACGGCGACGACGGCGCCGTTCGCGAGTACCGTTACCACCTCCCGTGGTGCAAGTGCGACGGCGACACCGACGATGACGATGCCGTCGACGAGACCAGCTGGACCGTCGGCCTCCGCGAGCTGAGGAGCTTCTTCTTCCACAAGGCGTTCCTGCCGTCTGATCCGGCCACCGGAAACTTCGTCGCCGTGCTCCTCCACAGCCCGCAGTCGCGGCTCTCGTACGCGAGAGGCGGGGACGATCGCTGGACACCGGTGCCATCGTCGTCGCATTGGAACTTTGAAGACTGCGTCTTCAAGGATGAACTCTTGTACGCACTAACCGAAACCGGGCTAGTCTTTGCGTTCGATTTCAGCGGCCCTGCAGTGAAGCAGAGCGCTATCATGGAGAGGGATATCGGCCCTTACAGCCCCCCGAAGATGTACATTGTTGAATCCCCATGCGGTGATCTGCTGCAGGTTTTGAAGGGCAAGCACTTGCACGATCCGAATTTCAGGAGCAGAAAGTACAGGGTGGAGGTGGAAGATGTTTCAGAACCTGGTTTATACGCGCTGGAAGACGACGAGGATTTCTCTGACCCTGACTGTTACCCTGGTCCTCTGCCTGATAATAGACCCTTCTCCTATGTGTTCGAAGTGTACAGGGTGGATGTGGCAGCACAAGAGCTCGTGAGAGTGGAGAGCTTGGGTGATGAGGACGTCGTCCTGTTTCTTGGGCAGAACCAATCGCTGTGCCTAAGTTCTGAAGAATATCCGCGGCTGAAGAGGAACCATGTCTACTTCACTGATGACTGTGAGCGCATGGCGTCCGGGCACAAGAGGAGAAGCGGTAAAATGGGAGTTTTCAACTTGGGTGACCGCAGCACCAAGATGATTGTGTCTCCTAGGGTTTGGCCCAACTGGCCACCCCCGCTGTGGATCACGCCAAATCCGAGGAGGATGAACTCAGAGTTGCACGATTAACTAGCAATGTGGTCTGCGCAAATAATAGCATGTCTAGATTCAATAGTACATTATTTTTTAGTTGGCTCCCATTATCTTTTTCTCTCTCTCTTTACAACACTGGTTTTAGATTTGCATCGTGGTTGCAAGGCTTTTGGCTCTTTTTTTACAGTCATCTCTATCTATAGGTTCGTCCATGGTCTTATCATTAATCCACCATTAGCAACTACGTATACGTATGTTTGTAGCATATCTAAATTCTAAAACCACATCTTTGTCAATATCCTAGTCATGGATCCACTCATGTATGCTGCTTAACCTAGGCCTTGGTTAACGTATCATTGTACGCTTCCAAGTTCCATTGCAACATTACCATTCTTTTTTACTTGCCCATACCCATATAGCTTTGCAGTATCCATCCTAAATTTGCATTCCCATCATGCACATGGGCTCATGGCTACTACGATAGGTAATGTTTTTTTTTTTTTTGCGGGTTACTACGATAGGTAATGTTCACTTGTTGCATTCTGTCTTTTGCTCCTCATTTCTTCTTCTGAACTTTTTTGTGCATACCTGCGATGCAAAAATAAACTTACAAACGCCTCGAAAAAAAAACTGGTTGTTTTCTTGCAAGCGTCTCCAAGCCTCCAAGATGCGCAAGTTGTATCACCTAGAATCCTAGATAATGATCGATCCGCTACGCATCTGTGATGAGAGGCTCTAGGCATGCATCATCGTCAGTAGATGCTAAAGTGACGCCAAAGCACGACCAGCCTCCGACAATAACCACACGATTGTGTAGCATTTCACTTTATGAGGGCGATTTGAGCTTGTATGCTTAACTAAATGATATCCTTAATTATGATTCTAGAATTATGACATTCTTCAATAGGATTCTAGAATTTATTTATCATTTTTTATTTCTCTGATTCGCTATTTGATATTGCTTGGACAAATAATCTAATGCGTATAAAAGACGGATATATATCAATAGTATATAAAGAGAGAATGCCAATAGTTTAGCATTTACTCATCATCCATCAACAACCAATATAGACAAGGTTTGCAACTTATGCTCACTTCATTTATCTAATATTTGTTATTTGCATTCCATGTTCCACAAAATGAACTTTTGCGGAAAAAAAGTTATCTAATGCCATTCCACAAGAACTATGTAAAGTAACTAATGATAACGATTTAGCATCTTCCTAGATCAGTGTATGCAAAATTGCAAATGGCTCGCGGATGATACCACTTTAGTTATCCTTTTAAATTAGGTAATATGTTTTCATCAGCTTCCTTCCAATTTATACCATTTTGTCTGTACAAATCATAGTCACCATTCAGTCGAGCAGGTCTAGGAATTCTGATTTGAACGCGTCCATGTGCGTCCGCTGGAGCATGGACACCGACAACTGAACCCCGTCGCCATCCCGGGCGCAGACCAGCGCCACCTGCCCGTCGCGGTTCATCCTCGCCGGCACAGTCCGCCTCGGCCTCCCCCACCCGAAGTCCGCGGCCTCGTACGCCCTGAAGCTCGACGCCCCCGACACGTTCAGGAACAGGTCCCTCGGGATCGCGCCGGAGATCCTGACGAGATCCCACCCGGCGACCGGGTCCTCCGTCATGGCGCGGATCGCGCCCTCGACCGCCGACGCCGCGGCCGCCAGCGCTCGCTCGCCGTGGAGGAGCTCCCGCGCCGGCAGCGTCGCGAGGCACCCGGCCAGGCACGCGCCGAAGTACTCCGTGCCGGCCGGAGGGTCCAGCCGGTCGCGGACGTCGGCTAAGAACATCAGGAACACGTCCTTGTCCGCGGGGATGGACCTGCACCGCACGAAGCACGTCCAGGCTAACGCGGCGACGGCGACGAACCTGGACGGCGGCCGGCGAGCGCCGCCGTCGGCTTCGACGATGTGCTGCTTCAGCCGCTCCATGTGTTCGGCGTCCAAGGTGAACGTCCAGCGGATGAGACGCAGCCGATCTTCTTGCATAATCGACGGCGTCGTCGCCTGTTCAATTCAGAGGTTAGGAAATCCATCGAGATGGAATGATGAAGGACGAACGGCTGGAAGGAACCGCGCGTACGTACCACGGGCAAGTTGGGCACGTAGTTCCTGAGCACGCTCCGGGCGAGGTCCTCGCCGCCGGGCAGCCTGACACGCGAGCGGTCGAAGCACGGCGGCGGCATTGGCGGCGTGTCCCCGCGGCACGCCGCCGCCCAGGCCTCCACGAACCTCCACAGCGACCTCCCGTCGGCGACGGCGTGGTGCACGGTGACCCCGAGAGCCACCCCGCCTCCCTCAAGACGCGTGGCCTGCACGGCCAGCAGGGGAGCCGGCAGCACGCCCATGTCGACCTGCGGGACGAGGCGCTCGAACGTCTGCACGTCGAGCTCCTCGTCGCCGGCGAGGCGGCGGGCGTCGGCGCCGCACTCCGCGACGACGAATCTGACGCCGTCGTCTCCGGAGGCGGCGGAGCAGCGGATGGCGACGTCGCCGGTGTCCGCGAGGTGGACGAGCTTGCCGGCGAGCGGGAAGAAGGTGGACAGCGTCGCCGAGAGGGAGCGCCGGAGGGATTGGACGAGGGCGTCGAAGGGCGGCAGCTGGTCGCCCTCGAACAACAGGAGGTGCTGCAGCAGCGGGAGCACAAGCCACTGGGCCTCCATGGCGTTGAGCTTGACGTCTTCCGGCGGCGGCAGTGCGGCGGCGTTTGCCGGCACAGCGACGTAGCTGACGTCGACGATTCTCACCGGATCCATGATGATAGGCACTGTTAGAATATCGAGCAGGATTCCCCCACGTGCACAGGAAAGGATACGTTGTTATACTCGAATAGAGAATTATATGTGCGAATTTTTTTACGCAATAGTTGTACGACGGAGCTCACCTCGACCACGGCCTGGCGCCGCCGCTCCTGGCTGGAAGGTCCCTCGGCACGACGAGTCGACGACAACGCCACTCACAGTAGGGGAGCTCGCCCCGGTCAGGTGCCCGTCCGGATCCGGCGTCAGCGCACGAATCTAGCTGCTCCGGCGCACGGATCGGCGGTGGGTTGCACGGATCCGGCAACTCTTCCGGCCGGTCTTCCCCCTGCCGACGCGCTCGCTGCGTCGCCACTCGATTTGGGGGAAGAAAACAGAAAGAGGGTGCCGGGAGGCGTTTCTGCCGGCGCGGATTGTCTCGTGCGGAAGACGCGGGCGGCGGCACGAGGATCTTCAGGGGACAGTGAGCAGGCCACGGCGCCGTGTGTCCTGCGCGTGAAGATGTGGCGGAAGATGTCAATCTGGATCACCGAACGGCGGCCAGCAGATTCAATGTATTTTCAGCCAAGGGCATTTCCGTATTTGCACTTGCCTTAAAAGTAGGAAAGGAATTAAAAAGCAGCAAAAGAGGCATATAGCAAGAAAATCCAGGTGCCAATAATTAAAGTGGTAAATTTGCGACGCCAACGTTGGGGCGATAAAGTTGGGAAACCTGACATTTGCAATGGCGAAATCTTTTGTCGTTTTCCATTCCATTAATCCTCATGTTTGACTAGCCGGTGGCTGGTGCTTTTGGAAAAAAAATATATTGTTAACTAATTGGTGGCCGATGCTGATTTTAGTGTGCAAGAAAAATACTACTAACGGGTGGCTGATAAGCCAAACTAAACCGTGTTGCAAATAGTGAGCTAGTATAACATTTCGGCAAAGAACTCCTTTCAGCCGCTAGCGCCGCTATCCGCAATATTCCATCCCACAGTTTCTACACTTCTCGGTTTCCCAATCAGCTCAGACGCAAATCGTCTCCACCAATGGTTAATTTGGCGGGAGAGCACGCTGCATGGGCGTGGTTACATTACATAGTTATACAGGTCATTACAGCAACATTGAATAAAATTTAATTTTATTTTCATTAGACTTTGCTGCCATACTACTGGATTTTAGTGATCACCTGCTGGATGTCGCTTTGCTGGATTTAGCGAACCACACGTCCACACCTACTGCATATGGGTTGGATCTTTTTTTTTATAAGGGAAAGCCGTCATGGCACGTTATTGATTAAAAACAAAATACATCGTTTGGCAACTTATCAATGAAATCAGGTGGTTGCTCTCACCACACAATAGTCCGAGAAGCCACCGGATTAGGAGCCAAAAGATGTGCCACTCCATTACTCTACACAGGACAATACTCAAAACAAAATTTGTGAACTCTCGTGATCAATCAATTCGGGCTGGGCTCTGGCATCTCTTGTCCGTACACGTGGGTCCCTCTCTACCCTGTAGGCCGTACCCTCCAGAGTCCAGACCAGTAGACTGTAGACCACCACCACGAGCGCAGCACAACGAAGGGGACAGACGGAGGAGGGCGGAGCCGAGCCACGGAGCAGAAGCGAGGCGCACCGCAGCAGCACCAGCAGGACGCCGACGCTGACCGGCTGAGCATCGTCGCCTCCGACATCCTCAAGGACAGCTCCAAGGCACTCGCTAGGATCACCGGCAAGCCCGAATCCGTAATGCACCTTGCCTGTTCGACGCAATGCCTCTTTAACTGCTTATTAGGCTTCGCAGCATCTTACCTAGCCCCGGCACTTGACCATGCATTTCGATCAGCTGATCCTTCCACCGGGGACTACATCGTTGCTGTATCAGCTTTCATTTGCGAAGAATGGAGATGATAGCTGGACTTTGTTGTCACCGCGAACTGCATATATTATGCAATGTAATATTGATCGGTGCTCTTCTTTTTTCACTAGTTTTGCTCATTTCCTATACCCAAATAGAATATGCAAATTAATCATCCTAACAGCTGATAAATTTTTTAATGGGTGCAGATTTTCTGCAGTGTGGCCTTGTTTTCTTCTTTGTTCACCTCACTACCAAGTACCATGGCAACCAGCGACCACAGGGAGGGAGCAGGACAGGAGCAGGTATGCTGCATTGTTTGGCCACCGTAATACCATTCAATAATTTGCACGGAGGAAGAAGGTGGTATAGGAACCCAGGTGTGCTGGCGCTGCGCTAGGGCCAAACTTGAGGGCAAGGTATCTCGCAAAATTGAAGAGGCCTACTGCAATAGCAACAAAAAACATTTACTCTGCTGTACAAATGATAAGTGACATCTGGCAAATAAAAATGCAACAAAATGTTTTGCTCAAGCTTAACAGTGGAGAATTTTCACCATACAACCACTTGATAGTCATTTTTCATCCACACCATAAGCAAGCTAGTTAATGACATGTTGGGTCGGTCCTACATGTCATTGACAAATGCTGATAGTGGTGCATCTCACGTAATGGTGCAGTCTTAAAGAGGGAATTATTCTTGTAACACATAAATAGCTGATAGTTCATTTTTATCTGATGAGTATAAGTTTTAATTTCGTCTTTAAGGGCGTCAAAGTGTTGAAAGCTCCTACATAAGATGGGCCACGGAAAAGTAATTTCTATGTAGGCTTTATCCTTACTTTATCTTTCAAGTGGGGTGACTTGAACCTAGGACCTTCAGGATACAAGTTGAGAGACTCTACCACTGTGCCATTCCACTACTATGATTTTATCTTTCATAAACCATATTTTGTTTTGAAAATACTGTGTAGAAACCACATGATTTGTTTCATCAGCTAATTGGCAAATTGAAAAAATGGATATACCTGCTTGAGAATCAGTGGATTCAAACTTGTGGATGCTAGGTATATGTTGAACAGTGTGGCTGCCACTTCCTTGCAGGCTTTCTAAAAACTCATTTGACATACTTATCAGGCACATCTGTTTGAGTGTCCTAATGTGCTTGATGCCCTCGGGTATGGCCTTTAGATTCCCCAAACCAACTAGCTCCAAATTCTGTAGACCCGTCATAGTTCCATCCTCTATCTCAATCCAACTCAGACATTCCATGTGAGCTAATTTCAGAAACACTAGCTTGGGAAACCATCCTGAAGAAAAGGTTAGCTGTTCCCCACCATATGCCCCATTGAGCCGCAGTACAGATAGATTTAACATGTGAGATAAGGACCCAATAGGATCTTTCTTCAGACCAGACCATTCGATTTTCAACCATGTCAATTTCTCAAATGTAGAAAATATATGTGGAAGCACACCTTCTTCCAACTTTCCTGACAGTTGTAATTTCTTCAGATTTGGTAAGGGTTTTAGATTTTTCAAGTCAAGAACCTCATCCATATCACACGAAAAAATAGCCAACTTGCTCAGGTTGGGCATCTTTGTCAGGGAGCTCCATAGCTCTTCAATGTAGCTTTGCCGCACTTCATTTAGAGACAAAGTTCTCATCAGTGTCAAGTTTCCCAGCTGTGAAACCAAATCTTTACTGGCCGAAACAACACTCAAAGTTTGCAGGTTCTTTATATTAGAAATGTTACCAGGAATTTTTGCAGCAATTAAGTAATCCAATGATCTTATTTGAAGATCATAAACTCCATATGAATATAAATGCCGTAAATTATACAGCAAAGTAATTTCCTGTGGCAACTCCTCACATAGCTGAATCTGAGATCCAAAACTTGCAGGTTAACAAGTTTTCGGAATGATGGTGGTATTTTCTTCACTTTTGTATATGAAAAATCTAAATAACGCAAGTTATATAATTCTGTGATGATGCTCGGCACCTCTTCAATGTTGGCAAATCTTAGGCATAGGACCCTCAATAGTCTACATTTCGATAGCATATCATGTATCCAAGAACATGGGACTTCAGTCTCAAACAAAATAAAAGAGCGGAGCCGCGAACCAGATAAAGAATTAAAGGACTGGGAACCTCTTTTGATGCATAAGCGGCGGGCTTCATGGGGACCTGGAGACATACCAACATCTCCATATGCAATACCAAACTTCTCCATTTTAGCAATGTCCAAGGTTACCTCTCGCACAAGATCATGCATCAGAAATGTTCTAGCTCTTCCACATGAATTCCTTTCTGTGACTTGAAGAAGAGAGCGACGAGTAAACTCTGCAAGGTAACACTCAGCAACCTCCTCCATTGTTGTTCCATCTCTCTCTTCCACAAGACCCTCTGCGATCCATAGCTTGGAAATTAGTTTTCTTTTAATTTTGTAATCTTCAGGATGGAGGCTGCAGTACATAAAACAGCTCCTCAGATAATTTGGCAGGTCATGCAAACTAGTGCTCAGAACATTAGAGATCCAATTTAGCTCTGGATTGTTAGCTGACTGCCAGCTGAGTTGGTTGTAGAAAAATGCCCATTCCTGTACCTCTAATTCACGGCATGATAGATTACTTCCAATGGTTACAATAGCCAAAGGCAATCCTTGACACTTCGCTACAATTTTCTCAGCCCATGATCTAAGATTTTCAGGACATATGTTATCTTTCGATGCACGAAATGCCTTCTTACAGAATAGTTCCCAAGACTCAGCATAATTAAGAGTTTTCAGTTGAATAATATAGTTGTCAACTGCCAAAGAAGATACATCTTTCCTTCGAGTTGTTAGCAACACTTTACTTCCACGATTGTTTCTGACAAATGCATAGTTCAAAAACAACCAAGCATCTTTATCCCATACATCATCCAAGATAATCATATACCTTTTATCCTGCAAATAGCTTTGTATTACCTCAACTAATCTCATGCGACTCATGGTCATGAAATCACTTGACATGTCTGCTCTCTGGTCTGTTAGCTGATTTATGATTTCTTTTAGTAATTCTTCAACTTGATAAGTTTGAGACACAGTAACCCATACGCGACAATCAAATGCACTTCTTATCTGCTGGTTCTTGTAGGCACTGCTTGTGATAGTAGTTTTTCCTATACCTCCCATACCAAAGATGGCAATTATAGTTCGGTCTTGTTTCACCTCAAGTAGCCATTCTGTCAACCTTCCAATTTCATCTGCGTTTCCTACTATCTCGCAGTCATCAGTTAGGTAAGCAGAATCTGACAGACAAATCTGATTACGATTCTGCAACTTGCTACTCCGGTCCAGATCACCTACTGAGATGCCATATCGATCCCTCATTTCCGCTAGCCTCTGAATTCGGGATTCTACTTGATTGATCTGGCTTGCAAACTTCTGCCATGCTGCAATATTCTTAATCTGAAGGAACTTTCTCTTGAAGAAGCTGCTTGTATCCATGGCTTGTGTGGTGACGTAAGCATACTCATCAATAATGTCTTCAACTTGAAGGGTGACATCTCTAATTTGGTCCAACCAGGCATCGAATGCCTTGTCGCTAACTTTCCGCACACTAACCTGGCCAATGAAGGCATGCAGAATTGCAAGCTCGGCCTCAATTTTTTTCATACCATGCTCAAAATCTGTTAAAATTGGTGCTGCTTCAGCCACCTCAGTGCCGATCTTCTCCAGTGCTGCTTCTCCCAGGGAGACAGCAATTTTTCTTAGAACAAGAAACAGGGCATCTGCCATATCTGCCTTCACCCGGTCACATAAGTATATTCCTGAACAAGATTCACACGCAGATCTTCAATAATTTGAAATTTACAAATAGTAAACAAATTAATCAAGCGTGCTATGGTTTTCTTCAAAATGAAAGTTAATATCAGATTCAGGTATCATCAAACGGTCGAAGCATAGATCTTTTATGTGTGTATTTTTTAGGAATAACAAGATTTTTGTGCGGAGAGCAACATGAAAAAGGTTTTTGTGTGGAGAGCAACAAGAAAATTCATGAAAAGAACGAGATTTGATTCCCAATAACCTCTGTACCAATCTTATCAATCTTATAAATGCATGCAAAGTCTACTGTTTTGCACAAATGAGTAAATGCTATGCTACCGCAGGAACCGAGAGGTAACGAACCTGCTGCAGGTTCTGCAATTCTGAGAAAAGAAACAGGCAACCAACACTTCTGCTTCTGCAATTCTGTGCACAAAAATAAAAGTCAAGCTCGAGCTATCTGGAACAAGCCCAGATGCTACAGTAAAACCAAATCAGTAATTCCAATCGGCAAGCACTTACAGCAAGAACCGATGAAGTCTTCTGCTGCCGCTGAAATTCAGAGAGAAGTATGCAGAGCTTCTGCAGACAGAAAATTTGTTGCCCAAGAAACCAAACAGGAAACTCCGTTGCTGCTGAAAACTGTGCTGGTGCTGAATCGATGTACACGGAACAGGAAACAAACCAGAAGAATATTAAACTACTGTTGCTGAGAGAGTTTCCGAGCACCGGATGCTAGGCTCAACAGTATTGGAGGAAAACACCAAGTTCACAAATTTCGGAAAACCCTAGAGAGAGAAGAAATTTGGGAAAACTTTGAATTCAAAGTGCTCAAGTGAGGGATTTGCCAGGTTATCACTAGGATTGCCCACATGTCTTGGCACCGATTCTCACTTAAGAAATTCCAATAAAATCCATAAAATGTTTTAAAAAATTCGAAAGGAGAGGATAAATGTGAGATTTAGAGAGAATGAACACTTGGCACGAAAGTGGTCATGGTACAGGACTACAGGTCATTGTGAAGGCACTGGTGGATGGAAAAAACTCTCTCTCTCTCCCTACCCCTAGCTAAACCTTTTGAGACATCCAAACTTGGTTTATACACAACTAATCATAATATCTATAGTATGTAGCTGGCTAAGTAAAGACCAAAATGCCCTTACATGAAGCATTAAGTGCATAACCTAATACTCTTTGGACAAAACCTCCTAATATTTTTTTTATGGTGAGGTATGAACAGGTCATGAGACCATACATGCACCTTCTCCCAATGTAGTATAATATTATGGTGAGGTAGCATGCTCATGCACACCGAGGCACCACTAGTAAACAACTTTTCCCTGTTGGAAACGAGAACAGCAGACAAGACAACACTTCGCTCTGATCTTCTCATCCGACTTTTTATTGCTGGACTTTGCTTCCTGCCTTCCGTATGATTAGGTTGCAGATTGCACCTTTGGATAGTAGGAAAAAGTCAACTTCACCCCCAACCTCACCCCTCAACCTATGAAAATAGATTTTTTAGCCCCTAAACTTTCTAAAACAGGACAAATCACCTCGTGAAGCAGTTTTAAAAAATTATAGTAAATCACAGAAAAATCGTAAAATGAAAAATCAAATTGTGTTGGACTTCAAGTTAGTAGTTCTACGCAGTGAACATACAATATGGAATGCTTTAATACATATTTTTTGTTGTAACTTTAGATCTATGCTTTTCTCTATAACTGTAAAAAAAATGTACTAAACATACCATATTATATGTTCATTGTGTAGATGTACTCATCTAGAATCCAACACAATTGGATTTTCCATTTTATAATTTTTCTGTGATTTACTATGATTTTTCAAAACTGCTTCAGGGTGTGATTCGTCCTGTTTTAGAAAGTCCTCGTAGGTTGGGGTGAAGTAAACTTTTTCCTTGGATCGCATGACACACAGGTTGTCCGGGTTGGATCAAAGTAATAATATTATCAAGAAAAATGACACGGAGTGGAAATCCGGGTGCGGCCATTCCCACGCGAAATTGCAGTCAGTCGGTGATGCTAGACGTCTCACCAATACGGCACTTTCTCGATCGAGAGCGTGAATGAAGTTTCGGAGAAGCATCTTCCTGGTCAAGACGACGAGACCCGAGAGAGAAAAGGCACGCCGTGGCAGACGGGGAAGCGCCATTCAGATGAGATCAGAGCAATCATCTGCGCCACCAGCAACATCTGATCGACCTACGAATCGTGTGCAAGGACACCACGACACCACCCGCCATTGACGGCAGGGACCAACTGCGGAGACTGGACCTCGCCCATCCCTCCTCGGCGGCGTTTCACCCGCGCGCGTCATGTCAACCGCTCCACGCCGCCGGCCTGGGAACCCGATCGATCCTGCAATCGCCGGCAACGCCACAACGGGGAGCGCCGAGGTTGGTCTCAGCTCAAGGTTGCTGCCTGCACCACCCGGAATCGTCGACGGGGAGTCGGGGACGGCGCCACGGCGGCCGGTCCAAGACTCGAGCGCGCTGCGAGGAAGGAGAGGAGGGGCCACCCGTGTGTCATTATGCGAGGCGATCCTGGCCGCACGTATCCGATCCCACCTGGCCCGTGTCTGAGCTCTGCGTGCCCCCCCCCCCCCCCCCCCCCCCCCCCCGCGTGCCGCCCAACGTCGCCGGCCCGTCTCTTCTCACCACCGCCATCCACACAGACGTTGTACGACCATCGCCGCAAGATGCCGCCCGCGCAGCTGCGCAGGAGCAGCATGTCCGAGTGGAGCCGTCGTGCTCCTCTACTGTCCGTAGACTGCCACGGCCCCGGCCGGCCAGCAACTGCCCCCTCGCACCTCGGTGCCGTTCATCGACGTGGTGCTCTCGCCAGTCAGGAGGAGGCTGTGGTGCGGCTGGTGCCCCGACTATTAACAGCTAGGACAAAAGGCTTCTTTTCAGCGTGAATACTATACACCACTTAAGCGACAATTTCGCAATCTGTCGCCGTGCACGGTTTTTTCTTCCTTCGGTTCGCAGGCGCGCTTCTCCCGGTTCGCGGGCACTTTTTCTCCCGGTTCGCAGGTTTTTTTACTAGGTACTCCTTCAGTCCCAAAAAGAATGTCATCCTACAAATTTTAGGACAGATTATTGAGGAGGTGAAATGACCTCGATTGCCCCTGCTTGTTTGCCATATTTAGTACTAATTGATTGTTGTATGCCCACATGCACATGCAGACATGTCAAATTGAGTAAAACGACATGCATTTTGGGACAAATTTTGAATCCTAAAACGTCATTCTTTTTGGGACGGAGGGAGTAGGTATTTGGTTCGTAGGGCATCACATTGAATGAGAACTAGTTATTTATAAGGATTAGACATGTTTTAATTATAAAAATAATTGCATAAGTACTAGATTTTTTTTCACATGGTGAATCTAATAAGCCTAATTAATTCATGATTAACACATATTTACGGTAGCATCACATTGTCTAATTAGACCTGAGCATTCTACGGGCCGGGCCGGGCCGAAAAAAATCCGGGTTTTTCGGGCTGAGAAAATTCTGCCCATGCCCGTCCCATGGGACATGTCGGGCCTCAGTTTTCGGGCCGGGCTCGGGCCGGGCCCTGGCTTGGGCGGGCCGCCCGCCCATTTTATAGTGTAAAATAACTAAAAACAGCATTTCGGGTCGGGCTCGGGCCAAAAAAAATTTTCGCGGGCTTCAATATCTCTGCCCACGCCCGTCCAGTAAAGTTCGTGGGCGGGCCTGGCGCGGGCCGGGCCGGGCTAAAAATGCTCATGTATATGTCTAATCATGGCATATTTAGGCTTAATATATTCGTCTCGCGAAAAAGCCTAAAATTGTGAAATTAATTTTATTATTAATAATACTCTTAATTAGCTTCTTAGTATTCAATGGGAACTTATATGTATTCCTGTAGAAACCAAACGGTGCTTAGGTTGTGGGTTTTTGAGCACTTGAATCTTGATGCATTTATCGGTGCAAAAATTGATTCTTTTTTTAAAGGGGAAAGACTTTGTCATAGCACTTTATATCGTGGCAACTGATCAACAGTGAAATCATGATTAGACAATGGGGGTGTTTGGAGAAGTAGCCAAAAGCTATTTTGAGAGCTTCACTCCAAATAGCTCAATTAGCACTTCTTGGGGAATAATTTTTTTGAGTGAGTTAGTTGCAAATAACTCTAAGGGTGTGCTTGGTTGCGGGGATGAGGTGGGATGGGACGATCCCACCTCGTTGCTGTGTTTGGTTCGGAGGCACGGGGGATAGGGTCATCCCACGTAGGGAATATGCTGCCCAGATGCGGGACGACCCCGTCCGCCCAAATCGAGCGGACGAGCCCGTCCTCTTTCGACGCCGTCTGCTCTGTCGTCTTCGCGTGCGGGCGAGCTCCCGAACGACCACCCGAGCAGCTCCTAGGCCGCAGCTGTGACAACCCGCCCAGGAAAATACCGTACTATCGCCTAAACCAATCCACTTTGGTCATTAATCAATAATAAGGTATCATCCTGTCGTTAGTTGCCGGGTTAACGCCCGGTAAATCACTTACAAAGCAACAAGGATCGACATATATGCATTAAAACTCACGCGAAGGCGAGTCCAGAGAACAACATCAGATTAACATCCAAATTTACCCCGAAGGGCTTAATTATTAAAAACCGGAGTTTTTGACATGATAACAAAGTTCAGAGTTTTGAAAACAGCGGAATTAAACTAAACGGCACGAGGAAACATCACAGGAGGCCTACCATGATGCCTTCATTCATCGTCTTCAACCCACTCCAGCTCCCAGCCAGGCGGGATCTCTCCAGGCCACACATCAGCAAAGGCATTACCTGGAGCAACAGATTATAGCAAGGCTGAGTATACTAATACTCAGCAAGACTTACCCGTCGGTGACAACTACATCACCAACTCTAGACATGAAAGGCTTTTTGGACAATGGGGTTTCTTTTGCTGAAAAGCAACAAAGAGCATGTCCTTACTTTCAATATTTTAGCACGAGTTCTAGTTGAATATTCTTTTCTAAATTAGCCAACTATTACAAGCATAAGTTGTGCAAAACAATTAATCAAGCATAATATTCATCAACTTCCATCATTAGGGATCTCATGGCCAGTGGAGTAAGTAGTCTCAGATAACGGTGAGAGGCCGACAATCGATTGATTTAAACCTTGCAAAGTAGACCTAAACACACGGTAGGGTGCCCCCGCGAGGACAACCACCAGGCGGTTCCCAAAAGTCCTCGGTTCAGGATAAAAGGCAACAGTCTTCGGTACAGGCTATCTGGTATACCCCGCAAGGCACGCAGCATCGCACATGCACCACCGGTAGCTAGCCGGGGGACACATCCCAAGATTAGTCACAGTAAAATCCCTTACCGTCTCGTTAAGGTACTAGGCTTACCGTACCCATTTCCGACAAGTGCTTAGTACGTTCAAACACTTAACCCACGAAAGCCATTGGACCGGAGCCCACATCCCATGCTCTTACCACATGAGCAATCCATTTAAGGAGATCTTATGATTCCCACATAAGAACCTATTCTCGCGAGTGACAAGCATCACTCGACTTGTAACGGTCCTATAGCATAGCAGCTACCGACCTATCATACTAGTAAGAACATAGGTACCTAGGGATCATGCATCTAGGGTTTCATTTCAACTCCTGAACGTAAATGCACAATCATCCATAGGTAGTTGCATAAAGTTTAAAAAAACACTTGGTTAATGCACCGGGGCTTGCCTTCGTCAGCAGGGTTAGCCTGAGGGTCCTCGGTGTCGTCGATCACCTCCACGTACTGCAGCTCCGCGTTAGCTCCTCATTCCTCGGCTTCCGGCACGAGCGCGTAGTTACCGTCAGGGAGTTCTACACGGAATGCAATGCAGGGTTCAGGTGGAGTGATAGATTAATTATTTCATCCAACTCTTGTTGGCCACATTCACCTCAACAAACAATTAATTACAAATTCTTTTTCATTAAGGTTATTATGGACAAGGGTTTAATTTTTGACCAACAATTAATTAGTGTTCATTTTCATGATTATTATTTCATGTGAGATGCACTATTCAATCTTTCAATAGCAATTGTGTGCACATCTATGTAAATACTTCCATTTAAATTCTTAAAACAGCAAGGGTGATAAACCAGACCCTAAAATTAGGCTAGGTACCCAATCACAAGGTCACAAGGTTAAAGGAACACATTTTCCTAGTTAAAACCTATAACAAACTCATGTGCACCCTATCTTTTAAAGGCACAAACAAAACACACAAACAAGGACAGGGGTCCCTGCTGGCCTAGTTACTCCTAAGCATCCACTGGATTGTGCTTGAACATTAAAATAACTATAAAACTTATAAAAGCAAAGATTACATTTCCTAGCCATGCAAATTAAAGGAAATGCATAAATAAAAGTAAAGCTCCTGCATCCAACAACAAGCCTATAGCTACTCTGGTCCTAAACAAGATCAGAACACCCATAGGTTCATCACAAACCAATTTGAATTATGAACTATGCATTTAAATATATACCTAAGCATAAAACAAGATTAAATATTTCTAACAGATATCAATTCATGATAAATTCAGGAAAGTTGCATCTAGGCATAACATGAATATAGCCACAAGTTGACCACAAAAGTAAATTTATATTTTGCTACAAAAATCAGTAAAGCAGAAATAGCATAAATACAAAGTAATTCATATAAAAAGATCTGTTCAACAACTTTGTGCAATTTTTAGTCTAGAGTCTAAACATGACAAGTCTAGCAACATATCCAAAATTCAGCTCCATAGCCTTTCTATATTTTGAATTATAGCAAAAAGGTGTCAAACTGAATTTGAATTTTCATTCAAAATCTACAAGTCAAAACTATGGTCATGCTTTGCAAAAGTTGCAGATCTACTCTCACTGAGACCAAAAAAATTGGGTTTGAATTTTTCTAAATTTTTTGTAAATTTCTAGGCTATTTCTAAGGCACTGGACTGACTTGCAAAGAAACTAAGAATCTTTCTATTGCAACCGCTGCGGCTCGGGTTCCGGCGAGTGTGGGTGAAAAGCAAGGCAACAAGCGGCGGTGGAAGTTCTAGTGAGGTCTAGAGAAGGGCTTGGAAGCTTTGGCCGGCGGCGAGAGCGAGCGGGAGTGCGAGCTCACCGGGGCGGCGGTAATGGCGGGTCGGCGGCGGTGGTGCTCACGCGCGGGATGAGAAAGGGAGGCGGCTTTTTATAGCCGAGCGCGCGCAGAGGCACCTCACTTCGAGGCTAAGCCTTCCCGCAGCTTCAATGCGCGGGTACGGCGGCCTTGGCGTGCGTGCGCGGCGGGCGGACCGACGGCGCCGCGGTGAGCGCGCGTACGCCGCGTGGCGCGCGGGCTCACCGGCCGAGGCCGCGTCTTGGAGTGCGCGCATGAAGCGGACGTCAGCCGCGCTCACGCGCTGACTCCCAGACGGCCGTGGTACGGCCGGCGCACGGCGGCGACGCGGCGGCGACGTGTGGACGCGCGCGCGCGCACGTGACGTCGCGCCGAGCGCGTCTCCGGCCCGGTCCGTTCCAAGTACCTCTGTTGGCTGGCATGATTCTCGAAAAGTTGCATGTAAACTTCAAAACCCGTAGATAGGAAAGTTGTAGATGAGTGGATTCTCTAAATAATGGCTGAAACCGATTCTGAATTGGATTCAAATCAAAGGAGAAATTCGAATGCCAAGTTGGGGAATTTTCATGTCTCGGTGAACAGTGACTCAGAGCTTGTTTGGCCATTTAGCACCTTTTCCACTCAAAACTAGCAATGCCACTCAACATGAAAGTTGTGTCTCATGAAAAACTGGACAACTTTTATATTGGGAGATTTTGAAGTATTTAGGTGAAATTTGGAGAACGCGGCAAAAGTTCCAGATCGACACAAAGACATCAAGGGGTGTGTCCCCCCCTTAGCTAGGGTTTTGACCAAGGAGAGTGTGCTAGACTTGCTTAAGATGCTAATGGGTGAGTGTTGGTGAGGTTTTCGTGGTGATGACCCAGGTTGACCGTGCTTTGACCCTAGTCAACAAGTTTGACCGGTAATTAAGGTTAATTAAAAACCTGGGGCGTCACAGCCTACCCCCTTAAACGGAATCTCGTCCTGAGATTCGATTCAAGAAAAACAAGATAGGTAGTAGAAACTCACGGTTTCGAGATTGCAGAAAACCCGGGTACTTGGTGTTGAGATACTCTTCCGTTTCCCAAGTTGCCTCTTCTTCCGTATGATGACTCCATTGTATCTTGTACATTCTTACGGTCTGTCTTCGGGTCTTCCTCTCCTTTTTGTCCAACACCCTCATGGGATGCTCGATGAGCGAGAAATCCGGCTCAATCCAAGCATTTGCTTCCGTGATCACTTCGGTTTCAGGCACAGGCACGCCTTTCTTCAATTGGGTCACATGAAATACATTGTGGACTGCGGAGAACCGCTCCGGAAGTCGGATGCGATAAGCCACTGGCCCACATACTTCAATGATTTCATAAGGTCCGATATATCGCGGGGCTAACTTTCCCTTAACACCGAATCTTTGCACACCCTTGGTTGGTGAAACCTTTAGGTATACATAATTACCAACTTCAAATTGGCGGGGTGCCGTTCCTCTATCGTGATAGCTCTTTTGCCTCATCTGAGCTAACTTCAAGTTCTCCCTTATCACCTACACTTTCTCTTCGGCATCTTTGACTAGGTCCGGACCAAAGAGTGTCCTTTCTCCGGCTTCTGACCAGTTCAAAGGAGTACGACATCTCCGTCCATAAAGAGCGTCGAACGGTGCCATCTTCAAACTAGCTTGGTAGCTATTGTTATAAGAGAACTCTGCCAAGGACAAACACTTGTCCCAACTTTTATCAAAATGCAGGATGCTTGCCCGTAGCATGTCTTCCAAAATTTGATTTACCCTTTCCGTCTGACCATCGGTCTGCGGGTGATAGCTGGAACTATGGATCAACTTGGTTCCTAGGCATTCATGCAATTGCTCCCAGAAACGAGCTACAAATTGAGTCCCTCTATCCGAGATTATGGTCTTCGGAACTCCATGCAAACGGACTATTTGATCCATATACAACTCTGCATATTGCTGCACTGAATAAGTAGTATGTACTGCAATGAAATGGGCAGTCTTCGTGAGTCTGTCCACGATAACCCAAATAGAATCCTTCTTTCTAGCAGTCAGGGGTAAACCCACAATGAAGTCCATACTTATGTCATCTCATTTCCACATAGGTATCGACAAGGGTTGGAGTACACCTGCCGATTTCAAATGGCTTGCTTTCATTCTGTGGTAAGTATCACACTCTGACACATACTTTGCTATGTCGACTTTCATAATGGACCACCAGAAATTTTCCTTCAGATCTTGATACATTTTGGTGCTTCCGGGATGAATGGAGAATTTGGAAAGATGAGCTTCATCAAAGATGGTTTTCTGAATTTCTTGGTCAATGGGAACCACAAGACGTTTCCCAAACCATACCACATCGTTTGCATCCCTCCAGAAACAGGTATACTTGGGATCTCCTTTTGCTAACTTCTGTTTGATTATCTGTATGCCCTCGTCATTGCGTTGAGCAGTGACAATTCTATCATAAAGATTGGATTCGGCAGCTAGGACATATAGATTTCCTTGCTCTACCACTTCCAAGTTAAGCTTCCTCATGTCTTCACACAAGGTGTCACTATACGGCTCCACTTCGAGATGGTTGCAGTGAATTTTGCAGCTAAGAGCATCCGCAACAACATTGGCTTTTCCGGGGTGATAGTGCACTTCTAGATCATAATCTTTAATCAACTCAAGCCATCTCCTTTGTCTCATGTTGAGATCCGATTGAGTGAAGATATATTTGACACTCTTGTGATCGGTGAAGATATTGCAACGATTGCCCATCAGATAGTGCCTCCAAATCTTAAGAGCATGAACAACCGCTGCTAGCTCTAGATCATGGGTGGGATAATTTATCTCATGGGGTCGAAGCGCTCGCGAGGCGTAGGCAATGACTCGGCCCTCTTGCATAAGAACACAACCGAGACCAGTGCCTGACGCGTCACAGAAAACTTCAAAAGGTTTGGAATTATCCGATTGCACTAGCACTGGGGCTGAAGTTAAGTGTTGTCTCAGCGTGTGGAAGGCTTTCTCACATGCTTCACTCCATACAAATTTCACTCCCTTCTTGAGCAGTTCAGTCATAGGTTTAGCGATCCTGGAGAAGTCCGGAATGAATCGACGGTAATAACCCGCCAAACCTAGAAAACTGCGGATTTGGTGTACAGACTTGGGTGGTTTCCAATCCATCACCTCTTGTACTTTGCTAGGATCTATGGATATGCCATCTTTGGAAATAGTGTGCCCCAAGAATTTCACACTATCCAACCAGAATTCACATTTGGAGAACTTAGCATAGAGCTTATGATCTCTCAAACGCTGTAGGACAATTCGAAGATGTTTGGCATGTTCTTTCTCATTTTTGGAATAGATTAGAATATCATCGATGAAGACCACTACGAATTTGTCAAGCTCCGTCATGAATACGGAGTTCATGAGATACATGAAGTAGGCTAGGGCATTTGTGAGACCGAATGACATCACCAAGAACTCGTAGAGACCATAACGAGTGGAGAAAGCAGTTTTGGGAATGTCACAAGGTCGAATTTTGATTTGATGGTAACCAGAACGAAGATCGATCTTGGAGAAAACTTTGGCTCCAGCCAACTGATCAAAAAGAACATCAATGCGGGGAAGAGGATATTTGTTTTTGATGGTCACCGCATTGAGCGGTCTGTAGTCAACACATAGCCTCAAACTACCATCTTTCTTCTTGACAAAGAGTGCGGGACAACCCCAAGGAGAAGAACTTGGGCGAATGTAGCCCTTATCTAACAATTCCTGGAGTTGGTTTTTCAGTTCGGCTAATTCCTTGGGAGGCATACGATAAGGTCGTTTAGAAATGGGCACAGTGCCCGGTTGGAGTTCAATCACAAACTCGACATCCCTGTCTGGTGGCATGCCAGGCAACTCATCGGGAAAGACATCAGGATATTCACAAACTACTGGAATTTCTTCAAGGTGAGAGATAATGGTCACATAGGCACAAGGGTCTGCACCATCCTTAAAAGGTAGGTACAATGTGGTGTGCCCGACCGTAGGTGAATTGATTGCTACAACTCGGCCTGATATATCTAGAACCACCTTATGTCGGTTCATCCAATCCATACCCAAGATAACATCCATACCCTCTAAGCCTATGACAATGAGGTTTGATTGAACCGTCTTACTTCCCAACCTTAATTGTACTCCACGGATTAAGGTACTAGAAGAGATTTGCCCACCCGGAGTGACAATTTTATAAGCTGAATTGATGTGAGAACCCATCAAACCCAACTTGCCTACTAGCTTTTCACTTATGAAACTGTGGGTAGCTCCAGAATCGAACAAAATCTTAACAGGGGTGTCATCGATAGAGAATGTACCCGTAAGCACTGAAGCTCCCTCTGGGATGTCACTCATGGTGGTAAAGTTCAGCTTGCCTTGGCGGACTTGCACTGTTGACTTCTTAGCCGGATTGGCCAGCTTGGCCCCTGAACCTTGATTCTGCTGGTTGGGCTTGTTATGCTTAGGTTTGGGGCAATCACTTATGTAGTGCCCCGACTGTCCACAATTGTAACAACGGCGTTCACCGATGTTGCGTGGGGGTGCGTTAGGCTTGGGAGCCTGCTGCTGAGTGTTGCGGAACTGGAAATTCCCTGAAGGCTTGCTCTGTGATGGCTTCATGGTCCAGCGTCCAGTTGAAGATTGCTGGGACGAGTTAGGAACATTCTTTTTTACAAAACGAAACTTTTTGTTAGTTCCACTGCCCGAAGCAAAACCAACCTGCCTCTTCTTGTCTCTCCGGGCCTTCTTCATAGCATCCTCTTGGGATATAGTCTTGTTTACGAGCTCATGGAAGTTGTTGGGCTCGATCAAGTTCAGCCGTTCGTACAACTCACCATCCAGGCCATCACGGAACCTTTCCATTTTCTTTGCATCGGTATCCACGTGATGTCCACCATACTGGCAAAGGCTATTGAATTTCTGTGCATAGTGATACACAGTGTCAGATCCCTGCCTGAGGGCTAGTAACTCCCTCATCTTCCTATCCATTAATCCCCTAGGAATGTGATGGCTCTTGAAAGCTTGCTTGAATTCATCCCAAGTGACAGCATGCCCCTGCTGCATGGTCTTGAAATGATCCCACCACATTAAGGCGTCACCTCGCAGTTGCAGAGCTGCGAAGTTGGCCTTGTTTTCCTCTGAGCAAGGCAGCACAAAGGCAGAGAATTTGGCCTCGATTGCCTTGATCCATGCCTCAGCTTCAAGGGGGTCTTCCGCCTTGGAAAAGGTCGGGGGCTTCATCCTGATGAACTGAGGGTAGGTGGTGACCTGATTTGACCCCTCATGATTTGCCACATGTGGCGGCCTTTGGTTCAGCTGCTGGGCGATTTGTTGCTGTGTCTGTAGGATATGGCGCAGCACCTCGGTCTGAGTGGCCATGAATGCCTCCGACGGCGTCATGGGCGATGGCGGTGGTAGTTCACCACTGCCCGACGTTCCGAAACCGTTGGGGGAGCTGCGTGTTGGTCCCACCATCTGAAATGCGAGCCTTTGTTAGACACATAGCCATAATCTTGCTTAGAAAGAAATGACAAGTGTAAAACATGCATGACAAAAGCTCATTCGTGCATTCACTCGACACTTGCAGCAACACAGTCATAAGAGTACTTCACATCCAACAGCCTAGTCACCGAGATATTTTCCAAAATTGGTCAGTAGATGCCAGAGTTCAGACGCCCCAAAGTTGGCATTCCACATTGCGGCGAACTTCAACTTCGCATGCCCGAAGAATGCAATTGCGGAAAGCTACCTAGCTGTCCTGGCAGCCGGCCGACACTCACCGAAAATTTCGTAGCTCCCTCTACTCTTATGCAAAAATGCTGAATTTTGGTGAGCGCGGTCATTGTAACACTCCGCACAACTTTGGTATTCAACGCATGCTAAGATTCCGACGTTCAATTGTTCGAAAACTCCCTTTCCTAAGCTGTTTGGACAGCAGCCCGGATTGGGTTAAAACTTGCATAACTTCCAATAAGAAAGTGCACGATTGCTGAGATTTTGAGAACACGATCGTCACAAAAATTCCAAACAAGCTTGGTATACAACACCGAACTCGATTCTGATCACAAATTGCTTAAGCATCTCCTTACAACAAACATTACGGATAAGTTGTTCACAGAACATTACAAAGGTTCCAAGGTTTGAAAATTCCACATTACAATCTGGGTTACATCGCAGTCATGCTGCACAAAAGCATACTCCTATGCTCACCTACCACAAACCAACCAAAAGGCTACACACAGGAGTATGACCCATCTTATTACAACACTACGGCAACCTAGTTGCCGATCGAAGCACCACTGCCAGCAGGTGAAGCCGGTGGGGTCGGTAGCGGTGGTCCAGCCTGACTCGCCTGGTCAAGACCAGACTGACCCTGCTGCTCCTCCGGAGGTGCCTCCACCGGAGGTGGTGGCTGCAGAGCCACAATGGCCTGCAGAGCTGCTACCTGTACCTCAGCCTCCTCTACCTGCTGCTGCATCTCGATGATGTTCTGTAACAGTGTCAACCTCTCGATCTCTCGAGCGTCCACGTCCTCCTCAAGGGTAGTGACCTCTGCCTCCAGGTCTAAGATTCTCTGCACGCGGTCACCTCTCTCTAACTCCAACTGGAACCTCCTGGCACGCAGTCGGTCATTCTCTTGCTGAGTCTGGGCGAGAGTGAAGCTCAGCTGCTGGTACGCTGCTGAAAGATTGTGCCAGGCCAGCCGAGCCGACTCCAGTCGTTGGCTGATCATCAGCTGGGTGGTGTTACGTAGCCCCTGGAGAGTGAACACAGCGTCCAGGCAACGCGTTAGCGTCTGCGTGACGTCCAGTGGGACTGCGAGCATCAGTAACTCCTGAAGGTGGTCCACACGGTCCCTCCATGCCGGATCGTGCGGGTTCACCGCCGGAAACAGTCCGAATGGTGACAGTGCTACCACCGTCGGGTTACGGTCGCAGAAATCCGTCAATACCCAGAGGGCAGCCGACTCGAAGGACTCCTGCAGACGAAAACCCCAGTACACCGAGCTCAAGTCGAACCAGTCGGGGTGGTCCGGGTGAGGTGGTACAGTGACGGTCACTCTGCAACGAGGCACGCCCAGGTGCTCTAACTCGAGCGCCTCGTAGACGGGCAGAATGGTGTAGCCGGCAGCGCTGAGTGCCTCCCACGCAAGGCGTGGGAAACCCTCCCAGTGCAGTCCGTCGGTACGGACCGAACCGTCAGCACCGTACTCGAGAAACATGGTGGCAGCCATCTGTACAAAAATGGAACGCGTGTTAGAACTCAAAAGAGAGCAACATGTCAAATGGTGCAAATTCTGGCAGCTGTGAATAAAAACTCATAACTAAAAATCCAGAACCCCAAAAATTCCTAAATTTTACAGGCTACTCCATAAGGTTTTTCTACACACTTTTGGTATTCAAAGGTTGAGCTAGATCATTTAGGAACAAGGTCGAAAGTTGCAAAGTTTCAGGTTCTGGCTTCCTGAAAAACAGCATGACCTGAGTTCACTAAAAAGGGTACAACTCAAGATTTACAGAAGCTATGACCATGAATTTTTGCGAGCAAAAACTAGATTAGATATGGAGCGACTTTGGTATAGGTCAACTAGTCTAAACATTTTTAGAATTTGGTGCAAAAATTCAAGCTAGCAGCAATACAGATTTTTGGACAGCACAACACCTATGCATGAGAGGTAATCTAGTTCACAGAAACCGCACACTAGCAAAACTTTCTTAGAGAGCATATAAGTTCTGTTTTGGGTCCATTTTTAAAGTTTCGACTTTTAGTATGCATGCAAGACGTCCTATTCGACCTCACACGGCAATCAAGCCAAAAATTCGAAGTCAGTGCCGGTGGCAAGGCTTTCATTCGTCTCTCCCTTTAATAACTAGTCGAGAGCTACACGATACTCACTTAGCGTCTAACGAAGCGCTGTTATGTACCTGCAGAAAAGAACCTTCCGTGCCAGCACGTCACGGAAGCGTCCACATACATTACCGTTCACTATAGAAACGGTATCCATGCGTCAAGCCGCTGCATGGACAGCGTCCAACCTCAGATACGCTCCTTTTGGAATGAAGCGGATCCTTGCCTCGCATATACAAAATGCGGAACGTCCACGTATGGCAAAACGTGGCGAGACACAGACGCGATGGTGGGTTCCCTTTGGAATAGGTCCCATCCATCCCTCGCATGACTTCCATGCGGTACCACCACGTATAGCAAAACGTGATGAGACGCAGACGCGACGTGGGTGCCCATTTGAATAGGTCCCATCCATCCCTCACAGGACTTTCCTGTGGTACCACCACGTATAGCAAAACGTGCTGAACTAGTATGGTTGTGCAGAAAGTAAGTTCTGACAGAAAGTAAATGTGCTGGGAGTTAGCAAAATAAACCATAGATTAATAAGCCACCTGAAAGAACCCAAAATTCCCTCTAGGGCCTCTCGGTCTAGTTTATCCTTAACGGACCAACGTGTTTTGCAAATCCAAACAATCCTGGCAAATTTTATTCAAAAACCAGTGATTAAGGTTATTAATTAATCTCTGGTGCATATAATTGCTCTGATACCAGCTGTGACAACCCGCTCAGGAAAATACCGTACTATCACCTAAACCAATCCACTTTGGTCATTAAGCAATAATAAGGTATCATCCTGTCGTTAGTTGCCGGGTTAACGCCCGGTAAATCACTTACAAAGCAACAAGGATCGACATATATGCATTAAAACTCACGCGAAGGCGAGTCCAGAGAACAACATCAGATTAACATCCAAATTTACCCCGAAGGGCTTAATTATTACAAACCGGAGTTTTTGACATGATAACAAAGTTCAGAGTTTTGAAAACAGCGGAATTAAACTAAACGGCACGAGGAAACATCACGGGAGGCCTGCCATGCTGCCTTCATTCATCGTCTTCAACCCACTCCAGCTCCCAGCCAGGCGGGATCTCTCCAGGCCACACATCAGCAAAGGCATTACCTGGAGCAACAGATTATAGCAAGGCTGAGTATACTAATACTCAGCAAGACTTACCCGTCGGTGATAACTACATCACTAACTCTAGACATGAAAGGCTTTTTGGCCAATGGGGTTTCTTTTGCTGAAAAGCAACAAAGAGCATGTCCTTACTTTCAATATTTTAGCACGAGTTCTAGTTGAATATTCTTTTCTAAATTAGCCAACTATTACAAGCATAAGTTGTGCAAAACAATTAATCAAGCATAATATTCATCAACTTCCATCATTAGGGATCTCATGGCCAGTGGAGTAAGTAGTCTCAGATAACGGTGAGAGGCCGACAATCGATTGATTTAAACCTTGCAAGGTAGACCTAAACACACGGTAGGGTGCCCCTGCGAGGACAACCACCAGGCGGTTCCCAAAAGTCCTCGGTTCAGGATAAAAGGCAACAGTCTTCGGTACAGGCTATCTGGTATACCCCGCAAGGCACGCAGCATCGCACATGCACCACCGGTAGCTAGCCGGGGGACACATCCCAAGATTAGTCACAGTAAAATCCCTTACCGTCTCGTTAAGGTACTAGGCTTATCGTACCCATTTCCGACAAGTTCTTAGTACGTTCAAACACTTAACCCACGAAAGCCATTGGACCAGAGCCCACATCCCATGCTCTTACCACATGAGCAATCCATTTAAGGAGATCTTATGATTCCCACATAAGAACCTATTCTCGCGAGTGACAAGCATCACTCGACTTGTAACGGTCCTATAGCATAGCAGCTACCGACCTATCATACTAGTAAGAACATAGGTACCTAGGGATCATGCATCTAGGGTTTCATTTCAACTCCTGAACGTAAATGCACAATCATCCATAGATAGTTGCATAAAGTTTAAAAAAAACACTTGGTTAATGCACCGGGGCTTGCCTTCGTCAGCAGGGTTAGCCTGAGGGTCCTCGGTGTCGTCGATCACCTCCACGTACTGCAGCTCCGCGTTAGCTCCTCCTTCCTTGGCTTCCGGCACGAGCGCGTAGTTACCGTCAGGGAGTTCTACACGGAATGCAATGCAGGGTTCAGGTGGAGTGATAGATTAATTATTTCATCCAACTCTTGTTGGCCACATTCACGTCAACAAACAATTAATTACAAATTCTTTTTCATTAAGGTTATTATGGACAAGGGTTTAATTTTTGACCAACAATTAATTAGTGTTCATTTTCATGATTATTATTTCATGTGAGATGCACTATTCAATCTTTCAATAGCAATTGTGTGCACATCTATGTAAATACTTCCATTTAAATTCTTAAAACAGCAAGGGTGATAAACCAGACCCTAAAATTAGGCTAGGTACCCAATCACAAGGTCACAAGGTTAAAGGAACACATTTTCCTAGTTAAAACCTATAACAAACTCATGTGCACCCTATCTTTTAAAGGCACAAACAAAACACACAAACAAGGACAGGGGTCCCTGCTGGCCTAGTTACTCCTAAGCATCCACTGGATTGTGCTTGAACATTAAAATAACTATAAAACTTATAAAAGCAAAGATTACATTTCCTAGCCATGCAAATTAAAGGAAATGCATAAATAAAAGTAAAGCTCCTGCATCCAACAACAAGCCTACAGCTACTCTGGTCCTAAACAAGATCAGAACACCCATAGGTTCATCACAAACCAATTTGAATTATGAACTATGCATTTAAATATATACCTAAGCATAAAACAAGATTAAATATTTCCAACAGATATAAATTCATGATAAATTCAGGAAAGTTGCATCTAGGCATAACATGAACATAGCCACAAGTTGACCACAAAAGTAAATTTATATTTTGCTACAAAAATCAGTAAAGCAGAAATAGCATAAATACAAAGTAATTCATATAAAAAGATCTGTTCAACAACTTTATGCAATTTTTAGTCTAGAGTCTAAACATGACAAGTCTAGCAACATATCCAAAATTTAGCTCCATAGCCTTTATATATTTTGAATTATAGCAAAAAGGTGTCAAACTGAATTTGAATTTTCTTTCAAAATATACAAGTCAAAACTATGGTCATGCTTTGCAAAAGTTGCAGATCTACTCTCACTGAGACCAACAAAATTGGGTTTGAATTTTTCTAAATTTTCTGTAAATTTCTAGGCTATTTCTAAGGCACTGGACTGACTTGCAAAGAAACTAAGAATCTTTCTATTGCAACCGGGCCCCTAGTTTACAAACATGCCCCTGGCCTTCACACATATGCCCTTGCGGCGGCGAAAGAGTTCGCCGGCGGCGAGGTGGGGCCGGAGCAGACCAACAAGCGGCACGGGCGTGTGATTGGCCTCACCCCTAGCCGATTGGTGGTGGTGGCGCGGTCGGGGATGTCACCGGCGAGCGGCGGCGGCGAGGTCGCGGCGGCGCGCCCGCTGCGGCTCGGGTTCCGGCGAGTGTGGGTGAAAAGCAAGGCAACAAGCGGCGGTGGAAGCTCTAGTGAGGTCTAGAGAAGGGCTTGGAAGCTTTGGCCGGCGGCGGGAGCGAGCGGGAGTGCGAGCTCACCGGGGCGGCGGTAATGGCGGGTCGGCGGCGGTGGTGCTCACGCGCGGGATGAGAAAGGGAGGCGGCTTTTTATAGCCGAGCGCGCGCTGAGGCACCTCGCTTCGAGGCTAAGCCTTCCCGCCGCTTCAATGCGCGGGTACGGCGGCCTTGGCGTGCGTGCACGGCGGGCGGACCGACGGCGCCGCGACGAGCGCGCACACGCCGCGTGGCGCGCGGGCTCACCGGCCGAGGCCGCGTCTTGGAGCGCGTGCATGAAGTGGACGTCAGCCGCGCTCACGCGCTGACTCCCAGACGGCCGTGGTACGGCCGGCGCTCGGCGACGGCGACGCGTGGACGCGCGCGCGCGCGTGACGTCGCGCCGAGCGCGTCTCCGGCCCGGTCCATTCCAAGTACCTCTGTTGGCTGGCACGATTCTCGAAAAGTTGCATGTAAACTTCAAAACCCGTAGATAGGAAAGTTGTAGATGAGTGGATTCTCTAAATAATGGCTGAAACCGATTCTGAATTGGATTCAAATCAAAGGAGAACTTCGAATGCCAAGTTGGGGAATTTTCATGTCTCGGTGAACAGTGACTCAGAGCTTGTTTGGCCATTTAGCACCTTTTCCACTCAAAACTAGCAACGCCACTCAACATGAAAGTTGTGTCTCATGAAAAACTGGACAACTTTTATATTGGGAGATTTTGAAGTGTTTAGGTGAAATTTGGAGAACGCGGCAAAAGTTACAGATCGACACAAAGACATCAAGGGGTGTGTCCCCCCCTTAGCTAGGGTTTTGACCAAGGAGAGTGTGCTAGACTTGCTTAAGATGCTAATGGGTGAGTGTTGGTAAGGTTTTCGAGGTGATGACCCAGGTTGACCGTGCTTTGACCCTAGTCAACAAGTTTGACCGGTAATTAAGGTTAATTAAAAACCTGGGGCGTCACAGCAGCCGCGCGAGCTCGCCGCCCGCCTCAAGCCTTCTGGCCGCCGCTGCTGCCCGCCTCAAGCCTCCTGGCCATGGCTTCCGCGGTGAGCTCGACCCTGGGACAGAGAGAGGCGGAGAAGATGAGGAGACGCCGCGCGTGTGAGCTCCCCGGCCATGGCCACCGCCGCGCGCGCGAGTCCCCTGGCTATGCCTTCCGCGGCGAGCTGGGATGGCCGACCTTGGCTGCCACGAGAAGATCTCCCCAGGCCGCTGCGTACGAGCTCCCCGGCTGTCGCGCCGCCGCAAGGCCACCGCGGGCGAGCTCCCCAGGTCGTCGCGGACAAGCTCCCCAGCTGTCGCGCCGCCGCCGCGGGCGAGCTCCCCTAGCCACCGCACCGCCGCAAGGCCGCCACCGGCGAGCGTCCTAGATGTCGCAGGCCCGCAGCCGAGCTCCTCAGGAGGATATGGATGCCCACGGGAAGGAGATAAGGCTGAAAAGGAAAAAAAGCCTACGAGTCTATGACAAGTGAGGTCCATTTTTTATTGATGAATGGGGTCCACCAACTATAGGTAACGGTGTTAAATTTGTCGTCCATCCCAATATTTCAGTTCCTCCTACCAAGCACAGAACCAGGATGGACCCATCCCTTTCAACCAAACACAGAACAGAACCATCCCATCCCAAAAATCAGGGATGGGATCATCCCATCCCAACTTGTCTCCCAACCAAGCACATGCTAAATAGCCCACATGTTTGACTCCTTCTGAGTTATTTAGACTAAAAAGGAGAGAGTAAAAAATAACCATGACATTTAGACACCCCCATGTGGCGCCTCTCACCACACAATAGTCTGAGAAGCCACCGAATCACGAGTTTTGTGACAATGCTCAAAAGAAGTGGCAGAAAAATCTCTAGCTACAAGAGGTTTGTGAACTTTTGTGATCAATTCGGGCTGGGCTGGCATCTCAAATTACTTCCTCCCGGCCCACCTACCCCTCGTATTGCAGCTCAAGCCCATGTCTCGTACTCCCTCTCTCTAGCCCGTACGTGTGGGCCTTCCTCTCTCTAGCCCCCGCTCGTCCTCCACCCGCTCGCCCGCTTCCTATCCACGAGCGCAGCGCAGGGGGAGAGGGGGAGGGGAGCCGAGCCACGGGAGCAGAAGCGAGGCGCACCACCGCAGCCAGCATCAGGATGCCGACGCTGATCCTGAGCACCAACGTGCCGGTGGACGCCGTCGTCGCCTCCGACATCCTCAAGGACTGCTCCAAGGCAGTCGCCAGGATCATCGGCAAGCCCGAATCCGTAATGCACCCTGCCTGTTCTACGCAATGCCCCTTTATATAACTGCTTTTTAGGCTTCACAGCATCTTACCTAGCTCCGGCAATTGACCGTGCATTTCAATCAGCTGCTACCGATAAACTTAAGAGTTCAATTGTTCATTCTTATTTTTTGCCTGTGCTGCAGTACGTCATGGTGTCCATCAACGGGTCTGTGCCGATGTCATTCGCGGCCAGCGAAGAACCGAGCGCGTACGGCGAGCTCGTATCCATCGGCGGGATCGGCCCCGGCGTCAACGGGAAGCTGAGCGCGGCCGTGGCTGAGATACTGGAGACCAAGCTCTCGGTCAGCAAGTCCAGATTCTACGTCAAGTTCGAGGATGTGCAGGTACATGCTACACTCACAATCATGTGCTTCAGCATGATCCTCCCTGGATACATTCTCAGTTCCTCTAAGCCTTAAAGTCTACAATTCCTGTGTGCTACAGCGACACAACTTTGGCTTCAACGGGTCGACATTCTAAAGCAAACTCCATCAGAAGGTGACTGCTGCGTCCAAACCACCACCTCAAACCTGTCCACATATACCACAATCAGTTTCATCAATAAACGCTGATGATCAAGGGTTTCATGTGTATCTCCTGCACCTCCCATCGATATTCCGCTTGTTGTGTGAGACAGCACCGATTTATATGCTTTGTTTCTGCATGCCGTCATGTACCTCATTCCTCATTTCATGACAATTCATTCTTCAGTAGAATCAATTCTCTTTCTGGCCTTTGAGCTTCGAACTAACTTTGCAGGAACAAAAACGGACTTAATTTCACAGCATACATCACTGTGGTGCCAACCAAAAGGAGCCAGACAAATTATATCGAAGATGCAATTCTACTGCCCTAAAAAATGTGAACAAACAGAGCAGGAACTGTACTCATGCACACCTCATCAGAAACTTAATAGCTGGAACCAAGGTCTTCAGATTTCCATACAGCAGATCAGAGTCTAAAATTACAAAGTCTTAATACCGAGTTCCGCTACACATACTCATACAACAACGCAGTCCATGTACTACAGAAACAAGAAAAACCCCACACACCTTATTGGGCACATATTTACACAAGAGGTCGCCTGACAGCAGTCTGATACATATAGTGATAACTTGATAGGTGCTGTAATCACAATAAGTTCACACAAAACGTGAACATGTGACCATCCTAATATAGCAGATATTTGCCACATGTTCATTGCTGCCTGTCACATGCTCATCCCCGTCACAACCTCGGGGTGGTAGTGGATCATCTCCTGCCACATCATTTCGCGGATCATGTCTACGCCAAGGTTTTCGTCTATGTCGAGATCAATGGGTACTTGAGCAGGAGGGTTTGCGCTTGGATCATACAGTGGAGACATGTAAGGGTGCTCCAGAGCCTCAGTGACACTAATTCTTTTGGAGGGATCGAAGACTAGCATCTTCTGCAACAGATCGATGGCAAGAGGATGTGCTTGTGGGTACATGCTGGTGAGGGGAATGCCTGGGGTGTATGGAAGGGACTTAATGTACTTGCGGGCTTTCGGGTTGTCAATGAAGTCAAGGTCAGCCTCACTCATGGTGCCAAGAACATTGACTATGAGCTTAAGCTGATTGAGGCACTCAGTTCCTGGAAAAATTGGCTTGCGTCCAAGTAGCTCTGCAAATATGCAGCCAACAGACCAGACATCTATTGATGTTCCATAGTTGTCACAGCAGAGCAGCAGCTCAGGGGCCCTGTACCAGCGGGTGACGACATATTCTGTCATGAACTGACCCTTCGTGTTGTTTGTGCGAGCAAGCCCAAAATCACATATCTTCAGATCACAGTTTGCATTAACCAGAAGGTTCCCTGGCTTCAAGTCTCTATGGAGTATTCCAGCAGAATGAAGGTACTTCAGGCCTCGGAGCAGCTACAATAAAGAAGCAAGGTGGCAGTTTAGATATTAGAAAAAAGGTCGCAATTTAGATATTAGTTGGTTGACAAAAAATAACCCAGAAACTAAAATATAATTCTATACTTATCAGGGGGAAATGAAGACCTCACAGCAACAAACTTTAAAATCTGGAAAAACATAGTGAAAAGTGAGCTTTTGGTCCATGTGCTTAAGTTACAATTCACCTATAGCAGCTTTCCTTCAATCAATAACTTAACATTAAGGAGTTCAGACTATAGGTTCATGAAAATCTATTTGTCATGCATTGCTTAATGAGCAGTAAAAATAATTCCTAGGCAAATGCAATATCTGGGAGCTATAGTTAAAGATTCCACTAGTCACTAAAGTGTACATTTTGAATAGCAAACATGTCACTTCAGATGAAAAACAATAGCCTGCCAAATACATTCCCAACCAACACCAACTAACTAATATAATTTTCAAATCTCTCGTGATATGTGTGGTCCACGTTGTCCTTGTCCCCAAATAACAGCTTGTTTGGATTGTTAACAAATCATTTCTTCCTTTAACCACTCCCCGAGCTCTGTGTTCAGTTTGAAGCCTATAGTGATTATCTTATGTGTCCCCACATGATCTATCATGTTTAGAGAGTATAGTAAATTTTTTATCATTTTCAAACAGCGTAGCTTCAGATGCTGCCCTGTTCAACTTGAGCCAAACTTCTGAGATGAATTATATTTATTAGATGTAAATAGATGTTGACTTGAGAGTTGATATATATAGACAATGTGTATGTACGCTAAGTTGTGGGTCCGAACTTCTAATGATGTGCAGTTTTATGCTACTGAAAAATAACAGAATTTTGGAAATTCCAAACAAGCCAACAGTAAAAAATACTCCAAAAGCTGTGCTTTCAAATGGATATGGGACCACTTGTGCCTTTGTCTGAACCCAGGAAAGGTAACCAACCAAACGAGTAACAACTGAGTTGACAGAGCCTTTTTTTTTTTTTTGAGATAAGTTGACAGAGCCTTTTTACCATCCCTAGAGAGGTACTAAGATACCGCCATTAATAACTTGGAAAGTACCTCTTGGTACCTTTCCAAGGACCATAAAAACTTCATGCTGAAAAGCAAATGTGACTAACCCCACTTTAACCAGAAAGAGAAATAGAGGATGCAACAGATTCCCATGACCAGATTAATCTTGCCCAACAAGAATAACCCCATATCAGGCAAAGCACATGGAAGAAAAGATGCTTGATCCATGAAGTGGTTGCAGACTTGTACCAAACTAACAAAACCAATACTGTATCACCACAGATCTGCTTTAGCTAGAGTGCTAGACTAGTCAAACAGGATCTTGCCAACCACAACAATAGGTGGATTGGGTATACCAATTATGAGTTTATGACAAGCATGGCTTATGGCAAGACTGGAAAATTCTCAATTCTCAACCCTATTCTGATCCGCATAAGGACAAGCATCTCATATTACAATGATAGGCCAGCAATTCCAAACTATGGCATCCAGATAGAGCATATGGTGCAAACGAACAAGTTACTACGTGGCTGCCTTTTGTGATAAACATATCATGTCAAGGTGCAAAATATTATTCTGTTTATGCTGGAATCTTCGATAAATGAACAACAGCAAGGATAGGCAACATATCCAAAAATTACCTGAAAAAGGAAGTACTGGCAGTGGTCATTGGAAAGTGGTTGAGATGACTTAATTATTTGATGCAGATCAGTGTCCATGAGCTCATAAACCAAGTAAACATCCTTGAAGCTCCTTCTATGCACCGGCATCATTATATCCTTCAGAGCAATAACATTCTCGTGCCTTAAGTGCCGAAGGAGTTTCAGCTCCCGCAGTGTCCTTAGTGCATCCACACGGTTGTCAAAGACATTGTGTATCTTTTTTATTGCAACCTTCTCGTTCGTCTCGCGGTTTACAGACGAGCAAACTATTCCGTAAGCTCCCCTTCCAATGGGCTTGATTGGCACGTACTTGGTGTCAATCTCAAATAGTGTTTGCCACATGGTGTAGTAATGCTTCCCTTGGTTTCCCATGCCATTGGGGGGATCTACCATCATCGCCATTTTCTAACAAGGAACATAAGTCAGTAACTTACCTAGAGAGAGAGGTGAACTTATGAGAAAACAAAAGATATCACAGACTTAAAAAAGATGAACTTATGATAAATCAAAAGACTGACAAAGTATTCATACTATACATAGGGCAAACCCCAGGTGGCACAGATTGATCAACCAAGTGAAGTTTCTCATATGTAGATTGTATGATTATTATAACCAAAGTCAACATTGACACAGTGACAATATTGACTGGTGGCTTATCACAGAGCTCTGTTCATTTATGTCAGATCACTAGTTTTTAGACTTTTCAACTTGAGAATTTGACCATGCCAGACAAAATTCCCAGTCAGGGCAAGCTTCCACTTTGATCCCACATTCTACTTCCTCAACCGGTCAACCCCCTTGTTGGAACAACTCCAAGAGAAGATCGAAGCAGCAGGAGTTTGTAACATATCAAGTGTAGTTCCTGCTTAGGGGCACATGCATTTGACCACAATTGAGGCACGCCCAACCCACTTCCAACGTTGCTGGAGCGCGAATTCCGAAGCCAGCCAGGAGAATGATCCCATGGCTTGGGTTCGTTCAATTCAGCAACCGATTTCACCACGAAACAACGGCGCAGCAAGCGAAGCTAAGATCGTCCGACGGAGCAGCAAAGCAAGGCGGAAAGCTTTCGATCCCCCTATGTGCCCTTGTTATAACTTGCAAGCAACGGAGCTCGTCAATCGCGCGCTTGCCGAGCACAATTCGAGCGAGCACGCGGCGCCACGGCGGGGGGAGGAGATCGGCCGAGGAAGGGACGAAATTCGCGGCGGGCCGTACCTCGGAGAGTCGGAAGCAGCAGGGCGCGTGCGGTGGTGCGTGCGCCGTCGTCCGCCTAAGCTCTCATCAGCCGAGCAGGATCCGCCGCAGCCCAACCCCAACTGCACGCGCAAAAGGAGAGAGAAACAGCGTGAGCTGCGTTCGAATGCCACCGGACATGAGAAGAGCGTTGTGGAGGGGACGAGGGGTAGGGGAGCAGCACCTGCCCACAGGGACGCGCGGCGTCGACGGCCGCCGCAGATCTGGGGGGAAGCGGAGAGGGGAAGGCACCGGGCGTCGGGGCGAGGCGGAGGGGGAGGACGGCACGCGCAGGCAGGTGGGGGGGGGGGGGGGGGGGTGGAGCGGGCGAGGGAGGCGAGAGCCCGAGAGCACTGGTGCGTGGCTTGCTATTTTTATTGCGCGGAGACGCGGGTGGGAGAGGAAGGGGGAGGAAGAGGGGCAACACGCGGCACCGCGGGCGGTTATTCGTCAGTCAGCGAGCGAGCAACTTGGCCGCCGGACTCCGGCACGGAGCGAAGCAGCAGCCAGCTCTCTGCACTCCGCGCCGCGCCGCGCCGCACTGCCCGCCGAGTGCGCGGGCGGCCGGCGTCGCTCTCAGCCCCCCACGAGGCCACGACGAGACGAGACGGCGGCAGGCACGGGGGTGTTTCCTTTCCCTTTCACCCTCTCGTCCACCACTCGCCGGTCCCAGCTTATCTGTCTCATCCGGTTCTGACCGCGCCTTTCCTCCGCGGCGACTGACCGGCACCGGCCGGCGGGTTCGCCGGTTCCGGGCGTTCGGCCGCCGCCTTTCCGTGCGTCGCTCACCAGTACCAGGCAGTAGCAGCAGTAAGAGCACCGTCGTGGGCGGCGTCACGGACGTGACGGGGTGGCGATGCGGCGGGGGGATGCGTGGCGTGCGCGGTGGGGTTGGTTGGCGCCGCCCGCCCGGGCTCCAGTTCCACCACCCACGCTGCCACGCACACGCGCGCACGGCTAACACGGGGTGAGTTCCCGCATCGGGGCATGTGGGTCGGCCGCTTTCCGCAGCAGTTACGCACGCGGCGGGGCAGGTTCCTTCCGCTCCTTTTCTCCGTTGCGTCCGCGATCCTCTTCCCCTGGCACTCGCCGCCGCCGCCGCGCGCGGCGACACGTGCCACCTGGGCGAGCCCGACCCAGCCGTGCCGGACTCCGCCGCCCGCACTGCCACACACTGTACAGCACCCCGGGCGGCGGCAGGCACACCTTGAGACGAGCCGTCCTGTACGGACGTGCGCTGATCGATTTGCTTATACTACGCACGGAGGAGAGTACCAGACTGAAAGGAAGCCTCGTCGCCGTCAGCCGGGGAAAGCACGCTCGTCATCCATCATTCCGGGATCATGCTTGCTGGGGTAGAGGCGGTTTGGGTTGGGGCCCCGTCGCCTTTTTCCGTGCTACTGGATTTTCTGAATCTTCTAGGGCGCGTAGGCCACCGGCGACCCATCACAAGGAGGTGGTCTCCGTTGCGTCGTCTCCATTCACCGAACCGGCGCGGGGCAGATGCTTATCGTCGCGTTGGCATCCGATGAGCAGCCGCTGCCGTTTTGAGAAGTGTGAGATCATCGTAGGCAAACGGATAAAACAGACCATCAAACATTCTGCACATAAAATTTTTTTCGAATGCTTGCATCAACATTTTGTGTGAAAATGTTTAAAAAAAGATATGAAATGCTATTGTTAAAGCAGTACATAAAAATGTTGAAATGGTTATGAAAAAATGAAGTAGTGCATTAACATTTTTGAAAGGAATAATTGGATCCATATACCATTGAAAGATCCAAAAGTTAGATATATATCATTACCCCCACATATCATTGACTCATGTGAACCCCACATGTCATTGACTTGCAATGGCATATATCTAACTTTGTAATCTTTTAATGGTATGGATCCAAATTTCCCTTTTTGAAATGTTTTAAAAAATAATGAAACAATACATAAAAATGTTGAAGTAGTACATTAAAATTTTTGAAATATTGACTGACAAAATTTAAAATAACATACCGAAGCTCATCGTGTTGCATCTATACTATAAGGAGCGAAGACAATTAAAAACTTTTCTAACCCAACTCGGGCCCGCCTTACCCCTCACGTCGGACCCACCTGTCAGGTTGCATGATGACCAAAAAGGTGGAACAACTATAAAAATCACAATTTGGGGAGCGTTTCTGCCAAAATCTTAATATTTTTGTTACCGGACGTCGTCTTACCCACCTAGATACCCGCGTCGGGCCCACCCTGGTGCGTACGGCGTACTCGCGCACCCCTGTACTCCCTCCGTCTCTAAATATAAGCATTCTTCGATTTTCGTGGTACATATTTGACCACTCATCTTATTCAAAAAATTTGTAAAAATGTAAAAATAATTATGATATACTTAAAATATATACGATGATAAAACATGTCATAACAAAATAAATAATATTTTCATAAAATTTTTAAATAAGACGAAAGGTTAAATGTGATCAGAAAAAATCACCAAATGCTTACATTTAGAGACAGAAGAAGTACCTTCTAGCGCTGGCCCAATCTTTTCTTCCTCTCCTTCCGTCCCTCCCCTTCCTTACCCCAGCTGCCGCACGCGACGCCGCTTCCGGACCCCTCCTCACGCGGCCCTACCCCGCGTCCTCCTGCCCCGTCCTCGCGTCGCTGCTCCGCCTCCAGCCTCACTCAACCATGCCGCAAAAGCACCCCTGCCCCATGCAGTCACAGCAGTCCGCGCGGGTGCTGTGCTCTCAGCTCTTCTCGCGCAATACCGCGCATGGTGATGCCGCCGTGGCGCTGCCCGCGCTGGTGAAGCCGGAGAACAGAGTGTGCGAGCGAACGTCGTGCTGGCGCGCGTTCACGCCGTCGCCAGATCATATTTTGTAATTTGACCTGTGTATATGCCAACGGTTTATTCATCTTCTCATAGATGTTAGGAGATGGTGATGTACCAGTCAAGTTGACCGTCAAGGCTGGAGCATTCTCAGCATAATCAGCTGGAGTAAAAGCTCGAGGCAGCAGCTTCCTTGCAACCCGACTTGTGGCTTTCACAGAATTATATGAAGAGCCAAGCCGGTGTAGAACAGTAGAAGAGTACTTTGCCAAGAAAAAAGGTGACATTGGTGAATCTGATGGCACCTCTGCGTACTATTTTCTTGCCTTTTGCTCTTAGTTATTTTTTATAGTCCTAATTTGTAAAATGCGAACAACATGGCTGTGTGGTATGTTTTTTGAAAGAAAGCTGGAATATTTTGGGTACAATAAAGAAACCCAAAGGAATAATGCAAATCCGATTCCAAAAAGATTAATATGTAAAAAAGGAATCTTTTCCCTTAATTATATTTTTAGATGTATGTAGCTTGATTTCTTTACCTCAAATGCACATCCATCTGTCCATAACCGGGAATGCTAATGCCGATGCAGCTTTCTATCTGTTTCTAAGTATGGATGTACACTCCACTCTGGTGTTGTGGCCTGATCAATGCAGAACTATCCATTTATCCATGTGAGTTCTTGAGATGTTACATCTGAGAATGCATCCAGGACTAATATGTGACTGTTGCCATTCCAAGATGCATGTTTTCATTTGATTGTTTTTAAGATGCATGCTTGCTTAGCTCATTGACATCTAATTTTAATTATTCGTACTCGTAGGTTTAATATAACTGAAAACTAACTTTGCACCTCACTGAAAAGTCTTATAATTCCACCTCCTGTACACTTATACTGCACAGCAGAAAATTCCATAATTACTGTTATTTTGTTAGACCTTCTAATTTATAGTTTAACCATGATAGCAATTTGATGACCAGATGCCAATTAAAACAACCAAAACAGAGCATGTTGTGCTTCGCCATTTCAGTACTAAAGCAAATACTGTCATATCATAGCTTGTGCTTTTATGAGTACCAAAGCAGCTTCCCATTGTACTCCAATGATGAATTGATTATTCTCGCAACAGTAGTAGCAACTGTTAGTGTCTGTCCACCCTCTCTGATATAGATTACTTGTAATCAAATTAACAACTTCTCTTATCGGCTAAAGGAATACTTTGTTCTCTGATGGCGTCTTTATTTTCCACATGCCCTAAAGTATATGATTTCAATAAAATAAATGCCTCTAGGTCTAGTATTCTACTCCATTAAGACAAAGCCTCCTCATGGTTGAGTTTTTGTTTTTGTTTTTAACTTGCTTGGTCTGGTTCATCTTTTTTCATGCTTGCGTTTCATTTCAAGTTCCTGCATGTGTAATACATGAATAATTCTTGATCATAATATTCCAGTATACTACTTTGACCATGAACAGTCTATGCTCTTAAGATGAAGTATTTAGCTTCTTTATTGAAAAGAAACAACAAAATAAAGATAAGAGGTATGCCAGAGTGATCCTTTTAATCTTACAGGTTGACGAAGTTGGTCTTGAGCAGGTACCTGATGTTATTCAAAATTACCATTTGTGTATTGTAAGAAATCGACGCATAGATTCGGATATCATTGCAAGAGCAACGCAGATGAAGATAATTATGCAGAATGGTGTTGGATTAGAAGGTGATTATAAGGCTGCTGCTATAGGTTCTCCTTAATCTCTCGAAATGACTAGATCTCTTAAAAGTGAGTGATTTGCCGCTGGTGTTGACATAGGTGCTACTACAGAACACAAGATTAAAGTTGCAAGGATACCTGGGTGTACTACAGGAAATGCAGTCGCTTTGTGCAGAAATGGCAATCTGCCTTACGCTAGGTGTTCTGCAAACGCAAGTATGGCTACCAGTTTACACCACTTGGAAGTTCAAAAAATGCTCCTCAAGTACTCCATTTCTTAAAGCTTCTCATTGGACCACGTTCAGTACAACATTCTTTTTCTCATTGATTTTACATAAATTAAATGACAGTTTTTCCCAAGTTAACAAGCCTAATATTGTCTCCAACAAAAAACAGTCGACTTTCTATAGTCTTTCCGGTGCAATCTGGAGCATTATTTCCCACTCCCTCTGTTTTTAAATGTTCCCTAGACTCCGACTATTTGTCATATTTAAAACTTAGTGCAAATATGCACATAAAAATATAAGTCATCCTTAAATAACCTGCAATGATAAAAAATTCGCAACGAAAATATACGATACTTGTAAATCCTTTTAAAAAAAATAATGGTCAAATACATAGTACAATTTTGCTATAAATCAAATTACAATACAATTTTTTCACATATTTTTTTAAACACGTGCGTGTCGCACGTGCATCTATACTAGTTAATTCCAAAGAATATAATGGTTTAAACATTTATCAAATCCCATGGCGACACGTGTCCTGTACTTGCTCCAACCATGCAGCGGCATATCAATCCCACACGTTCATCCAGATTTGCACTAATTTCAAAAAACAATGGAAGATAAATTGATTTAAATCTTCCAAAAATGTATAGGAAGTTTGACGATGACGAATTTTTTATTTTTTAATTTTATTTTTGTTTTTATTTTGCGAAAATATACAACCGTTTCAAATTTTAGCAAAACTGTACTACCACCATCGTACTCGTACCCTACGGCGGGCGGCAGGAGCAAACCGCCATGGGCCACGACAGTTGCATGTGCTACAGTGCCCGACCGCCGTGGCCCATGACGGTTTGCCCCTACCACCATGAGGTACGACTATGGTAGTATAATTTTATTAAATTTGAGATCCATCGTTTTTTTTTGAAAAATCGAAAAAAATAAAAAAAATTCGATGATGATGCTTCTGCGGAAGTTCGGTTACGATGGCCCATACTCTCCAGGTCCATATTTTCCCGGCCCAACTAAAACTTCGATGTCCATCATTTATTTTCTCGATTTTGTTCAGTCTCGAAAAATTTTTTTATCAATTTACCAAGGTTTTTTTTTCAAAGTACACAATACAACGAAGACACTCCTAACACACGCACACTCACCTATATGAACGCACACACGCAAATCCTACTCCTAGGAACATCTTTGAAGCCTAGGTAGTACATTGAGGAAAAGAGGAGAACTCCCACCTCGCGTCACTCTCACGCGGGCGGCGTTAGGCGGCCAAACACTAGACGTCCCCCCTCCCGCCCCCATTCCCTGCTGCGCTGCCGCCCGAGGGTGCCTCCGGAAGCCCGTGAGGCCCCAATAAAGGCGGTGGCGTGGCCTTCTTCCCCCTCCACGGGGTCCCCGCGGCGGGCGCGGCCGCCCGGGTCCCGGTGGACCTCGCCGGCGGCGGGGGCGGGAGGCCTCGGATCCGGCCTGCCCTCGCGCCGGATCTGGTGGCCTGCGCGGCAGGGGGCACGTCTTCGGTGTGGTGTGATGAGGGTGATGAGGGAGGCTGGTGGAAGACGGCAACGGTGGCCGACGGTCTCGGGCGGCGACAGCGGAGGTCGCGGGTAGCGGCCACGGCGACCGTTGCGGCCTCTGGTTGCGGCTGGAGCAGCGACGGCCTTGGCCGGCGCAGGCTTCGACTCCGGCGGCCGGCACGGGTCTGCGCGCGCTATGTTGCTAGCAGCGGCGTTTGTGCCCGCGGGTTGCAGGCGGTGACGGCCGTCGCAGGCTAGCGCAGGTCCGGCGGTCTATGGGCGGTCACGGCCGGTGGCTCCCAGTTCTTCTTCGTCAGCATTGCAGGTTCTAGTGTTGCCTTGGTGGTGAGGCCAGGGGGCTGGTGTGTGTCGCGACGCCGAGGTGGTGCTTCGTCGTGCGCCGGACTTCTTCCGGTGGAGGTGTTGGGAGGCGACAAGGAGCTGGCTTCTACCACGACCATGAGCGGGCGACAGGTGTGGTGCAATCGGGCGAAAGCCTTCACCAGTCATGGTGGGCATGATGGCGGCGCTCTTGGGGCGTCGGTCTCCCTACTGGGGGCATCATGGCGAGGCACTACGCTCCCACCGCGTGGGGCTCTTAGGGTGAAGACCTCGTCCATCTGGACGTGCGACGACAGTGCCTTGGCGTCGTGACCTTCCTGGAGGCGTCGTTTCTTGAGTCCTGTCGCTTGTGCTGGTGGTGGTGGAGTTTAGCTGGAGGTGCTGCGGGTAGCGCGTTTGGTCTGTGTTGCTGTCAAGGTGCTGAGGGCCCATGGGTGCTAGAGGGCTTGAGCTGTCGTGCAAGGTGCTGTGGTGATCTCGGTGACGGCTGGGGTGGAGGTGATGCTCTCATAGCGGTCTTAGATATCTGAGTTCTTGTCAGAGAGTGAAGCGGTGGAAGAGGCGAGACCCCCACGCAGAGAGGTCAGGATCAGCGGTTGCCCCTGGTACTGACTTGGGAGTGTTTGCTGAAGTTTCACTGGATCAGAGGGACCGACGTTCGTGTGTGTGCAGCTTGAGAGTGATAGTCCCATGGTGGAGGAGCTCCGGGGACTGTTCGGGCGTGCAGAGTGTTATGTACCACTGTTACTTCTCCTTATATGACATAGCAGTGCTCCTGCTTTAATAAAAAAAAGCTATGTAGTACATCTTGAAGGTCGACGAGATCACCACAAACATCTCAATAAACCTTAAATATAATATATAGATCCACTGAATTTTTATTGTTCTTGCTATGTTACTCTGATGTGTTTCGGTAGGTTCTTCAAGCTCGCATCCATGCTTGATGCTTCGTACTAAACACAACTAGTACATCTACAAGCATAGTGTCAGAAAATCAAGCTAGGTCGTCAGAACGCTCGGCGGCGGCTACGCTTCGTTCTTGAAGGTGATGCTGTACCAGTTAATGATGGGCGTGGTTGACCCGCGGTGCGAACCGCATTCGAACCAGCGACCCATTTGTAAGGAAAAGGGGCACCTAATAATTCATATTTAATAATGTGGCTGCTCCGCAAGCTTCATTGGGTAGTATGGTTCGAACCAGCTTATAGCACTTGTCTGTACCATGCATGTTCGCAAGCAAAAAGCACAAACAGGTGATTAATTTAAACACAGTTTCATGCCATTTCTTCTCCATGGATGAAACCATTGAGCAAAGGGGCACATGCTAACATCTTCTCTTGCTAACAGACCTACTCGGTGCCCCTTTTGCAGTTAGCAAAGGAGTACAAACAAGCATGTCAGACTACTTCAACTCTTCATACAGGAACGTTACAGGATGAACCAACCAAATTATACACCGAATTACAGAAATAGCTCTAGATGTTATTCTAAGAGGCGAAGTATATCAATGACAACTTCACAGCTTTAAGTGCTCCTCCACAGACTCTATGGCTCCTTCAGAGTTGTCCAAACAGAAGTACTGCACTGTAACAAGCAAATTGATCAACTTCTATCAGTGTATGATGATTGGTCATAAATAAAACTGGAGAAGCAAAGAATGAATCACAATATATGTGTGATCAAACAAGCATGTGCCATGTTAACTAATTTACCGACAGACATTCAGAATAACTAAATTTGCAATGGTCCAACACAAAAATATATGCACTAGTTCACTTTGTCACTAGAGAACAGAGTATATATTGTTGCCAATATCTACCAGTTCAGAATAATAACATGATCCTTTCTCAATTTAGACATTAAACTGAAAGAATAAGTGGCTGTGTGGAGTTGATCTGGACCAGAGAAGTGCGTGTGCATCCTGGATATGATCATCTGGTGGTAGAGAAGTGCATGTGCATACTAGATATGATCACATAATAAGTAATTAATCTGATCTAACAGCGAACATTATCAACAAGTGATGAGTTGTGAAATTTATCAAAAGAAGTCGATAAACAAATAAACTGTAACAGAAAGTTTCATAAATTACTACCTTTTTAGCATGTCATTGATCTTCTTCCAGTAGCTCAACGAAATTTTCAATCCCTTCCATGTGAAACTGAGATGAACCTCCTAACGAGTTTTTTGTTGTTAAGCAAAGTTCAGAGATTGAAGTCGTTGCTGTTAGCCAAATTTAAGATATTAAAGTTGGATACGAAATTCAGATAACTTGAAAGTGATTATACCTGAAGCTCGAATCCAATCTTGCATGCATATGAGTGCTTCAACATTTTGTGGAGTTAAGCAGCTTCGAAAATCAGATATAGTTCTTCTCCCAGTGCTGAAAGCGGACTCGGACGCTATCGTTGAAGCAGGAACTGCCAAGACATCACGAGCCATCTTTGAAAGTGTGGGATACTCAATAGAGTTACTTTTCCACCAAGAGAGTATGTCAAAGGTATCAGTTCTAGGGATTGTTTTCTTCTTCAAATATGTTTCAAGCTCAGAGGGTACTTCTGTTATTGAGGATGCATTACTGCTCAAATGTTGATCCCAATCTGCAAACCTATTGCTTGAATTTGTTAATACCTCAGTTGTAGCAATTTCTTGTGTCGCACCTTGATTGCCCTGACTCCCATGTGGTTGTCAGGTTGGGTGTGGTGGTGTGTTGTGTCGGGTGCGTTTGTTTGTCGTGTGATTGGTGTCCGCTTCGACGTGTTATGTACCAATGCTACTTCTCCTTATATGACATAGTTGTGCTCCTGCTTTAATAAAAAAAAACCTATGTAGTACATCTTCAAGGTCGACGAGATCATCACAAACATCTCAATAAACCTTAAATATAATATATAGATCCACTGAATTTTTATTGTTCTTGCTATGTTACTCTGATGTGTTTCGGTAGGTTCTTCAAGCTCCCATCCATGCTTGATGCTTCGTACTAAACACAACAAGCGTAGTGTCAGAAAATCAAGCTAGGTCGTCAGAACGCTCGGCGGCGGCGACACTTCGTTCTTGAAGGTGATGCTGTACCAGTGATCCATGTACAAGGTCTCCCTGCAGAGATGGATGGTGAAGCCTTCCTCTGAGTCGCCGCCGCCGCCACCACTCTCCTGCGCGCTGAGCACATCCTGCACGGTGAACTTGGGCGGGCTCCGGCAGTACCCGTACGACTGCAGCCTGCCGCGCACGGGCAGGAGCTCGAGCAGCACGCCGACGTGCATGGGCCGGCGCTCGCACCTGACGATGGCGGCGAGCACCCTCCGCCAGAACCTGGCGTCGAAGTTGGCCCTGAGCAGCGTGCCCAGCACCCGCGCGTCCAGGTACGTGCGGTCCAGGTGGCCGGAGATCTCCCGCGCCACCGCCGCGATCCGCGGGTGCTCCCGCGGGTCCGCGCCGCCGAACGCGAACGCCTTGAAGTAGTACCAGTATTCCTCCTCCTGCAGGGTGCGGAGCACCACCGGCTCGACGGTGCCGAGCCGGGCAACGTCGGCGTCGCGGCAGGTCAGGAGGATCTTGCTCCCGCCGGCGAGCGCGCTCGTCGGGGACGCCGCCATCGCGCTCCACTCGGACTCGTCGATGGGCCACGCGTCCTCGAACACCAGCAGCGACCGCGCCGCCGCGAACCGGGGCTCGCCGAGGATGCGCCGCACGCCGGCGAGGTACTCCGGCCCGTCGCTCTCCCACATGGTCTGGTCGGGCTGCCCGCCGGCGCGCACGACGTCGGGGGTCTCGAACCACTCGATGCGCGCGAAGTGGCCGCGCACGCGCTCGTCGTCGCAGGCGTGCTTCACGAGCGTCGTCTTGCCGACCTTCTTGGCGCCCAAGACGGCAAGCACGCTCAGGAACGGCGCGCGGCCGGGCGGGGGCCGCTGCAGGAGGAAGTCGACGATGCGCTCCTTCTCCACGTGGCGACCGAACACGCACCGGTCCATGTACAGCGTCGTCGTCACCGGCCGGTCCACCTTCCGGGGGTACCCCTGCACCAGCAGGATGAACTCGCGCATGTAGTCGCGCGTCAGGCTCTCCAGCTCCTCCACGACGGCGGCCAGCCTCTCCGTGCCGCCGTCGTCGCCGGCACCGCCGTCCCGACCCCCGCCGCCGCCGCCGCCGCCGCCGCCCAAGATCAACCTCGTGACGCGGGAGCGCTTTGCTTTGTTGAACGACGACAAGCACAGCGCGAACGACCGCTTGCCCGCGGCCGCGGCGGCAGTAGTCTCACCCTCGTCCCCGTCGTCGTCATCGTCCTCGACGCCGGCGGCGTTCCTGACGTCGTCGAGGTCGGACACCTCGAGCGCGAAGCGGCCGCGGTACATGCCCACGGTGAGCGCCTTGAGGTGGGAGAGCAGCTGCTGGTTGGTGATGTGGCGGCCCTCGGCCTCCTCTACCATGCTGCCGATGTTGCCCAGCAGCCGCTCCAGCCGCTGCCGGTGGAGCTCCCTGGCGCCGGGCGGCGACGGCCGGGGGAAGCTGTCGAAGAGGAAGCCAAAGATCCGGCCGAGGATCTCCGACAGCGCCGCCGGGACAACCACTTCCCTGGTGAAGTCCATACTGGACCACTACTCTCTAGCTCACTTATGATGATCGCTCCAAGATTTGAGCTGAAAACATGGAGAAAAGATTTGTATTATAGACGTCCGTGGACACGCTCCGATTGTATTGCTTCGGCCCTCGGTCGTGCAGAGAGCCAGAGGCCAACTAGCTTGTTGACTCGTGCCGGTCTTTAGGTTTGTTTCATGCTGCCGTATGCCCAGGGGAGAGAGACAGGCTTTGGTCGCTGAGACGCTGACTCGGCGTGATCCGGTGATCTTGTGGTCTGGCCACCATGCTACTCGATCTTGCGTGAGAGTTAGTAGCTTTTCCTTTTTTAATGAAAATCGGCAGAAGATCTGCCTGCTATATTGAGTAGTAGAGAAGATAGACGGCCGATGGTCGGAAAATTGCCCAATGCAATGTGGCGACGTAAGCATCGAGTCGTGGACGTAAGCGTCATTATCATTCTATATGCTTAAACTACTACTCATAATCTCCTAAAGGATCCTGAGCATTGCACTGATAAGCCAGCGATGCCCACAGATTCAACCATGGGGCCTTTGATTACCCCGACGATCATGACTTGGTAGCACAGGGTGGGCAATCCCAATCCGTGACCAACTAATCTTGACGCAGTGTCCGTGAGAAACCTTTAGAATAACTCAACCTTTTGCCGCTGATCATCCAAAATTACTGGCTTGCCGGCTGGCAGTGGCTCTAAATTACTCTGCAGCCGTACTACGCTCGCGGGTGCCTGAATCAGAATGTGACGCGAACCTGTAATGGAAATTTTACCGATGATACGAGTCCATGAACAAGTGATCTGTCAGAGATTTTCTGGCCGCAAGGCAAGCGCTTTTTCTATTTGTGGATGGATTAGCACACGCGCGTCCATCTCCTGGTTGCCTCTGCTGTATGCAACAGAAACCATCAAGAACCTGACCGTGACTCAGCGTCAGCGATGGAGGGAGAACCTAACCTCTGCTTTCGAAATTGGGAAGATGCAAGCTGGTTCCTATTTTACAGCGCTGCTGCTTGTCTCGACGGATCCAGTGGCAGCGAAACCCAAATCAATTGGACGTTGGAAACAGCATGGAGCTCACGGTGGTGTCCTAGCCGGTTGTGAATCCATGCTGTATTCTTCTGAAGAACCAACCGTTCCAAGCCTGAAGCAACATGAACCTGAACCTGAACCAGACAATTCAAACGGCCTAGCGGATGCAACCTGACCCTGCAGCTGCAGGCAGGACTCTGCTTGCACCTGCATCTCAACGACTCGTTTCGTTGTCCACGCTGCAGCAATGGCACGCGGCAGTTGGTAAGGTAGTTAGCTGGTCGGTTGCTTCCACCAACTTCAGGAGTAGCTGATGCTTTGCTACCTGATCCAGCTCAGTTTCAGTTTGTTTGGTGTCGGGCATGGAGGCCGGAGCTGGTTTTGACTCTTCTCAAGAATGGGGGCGTCCTGGGCTCCTGGCTCCTGCGCTGCGCACTGGGAGTTGGTGGTGAGAGAGACCGATGGCCGCGTCGCACGTGACGGCTCTCGTCGCCCTCCTGCCTCCCTGCCTGCTCGCGCTCCTCCTCCTCCGCCTCGCCGCCGTGCTGGACCCCGACGCCGCCGTGCCCCGCGTCAAGGCGGCCGCGCCACTCCCCCTCCGCTTCCGCCATGACGGCGCCTTCAAGACCCTCCAGGTGAGCTGCTCGCTCGCTCGCTATGCTCAGCTGAGGGCCTCCTCTTCCCGCTCCCCGTTTCGTCGGTTGCTGATCGATTACGCTCGCTTGCTGGCTGATGCTGGTAGGTGGCGGACATGCACTTCGGGAACGGCGCCACCACGAGCTGCCGGGACGTGGCGCCGGACGGCGGCGGCGCGCGCTGCTCCGACCTCAACACCACGCGGTTCCTGCGCCGGGTCATCGAGGCTGAGAGGCCCGACCTCATCACCTTCACTGGTGCGGCTCCCCTTTCTCCTCCTCCACCTTAGAGCTACCTGCAGCTGTTGCGTGGCTTTGCTCCAAAGATTGCAACCTTGCTGAGCTACCCTCCCCGCGCTCAGCTCAGCTCGCCAGGCTGCACAGTAGGATTGCCAATTCTGGGCGGGGGGACTCGATTTGAGCAGCGCTGACCTTATGAGCGAATCGGATGAGCCCGGATCGGCCGTCGCCGGGCTCGATTCTGCGCGGGACGAGCTCGATTTGGTGGTTGTCGAGCTCATCTGTGCACAGGGGGGCTCGATTTGGTCGTCCTCGAGCTCAATTGGTCAAATTGTGAGCTTGCTGCCGCAAAGATTGCCAGCAGGATCTGTTCCGCTTCCGCCCAAGCTAAGGGTCCGTTTGCCACAGCATCCCCAGCAGCTTCGGAAGCTGTTTTGGGACCCAAAACAGCTTCGGCGGGGAAGCGGCCGGAAAACCCGCTCTCTAGAGCGGTTTGGCCTGGGCGAAGCTGCAAAAGGGCAGCTTCCCCCGCTTTGCCTGGGCGTTTCCCACCGATGCCCTCGAGGGACCCACGCGGTGGTGGTGGAGGCCGACGATGGCGCGGCGAGGTGGCGAGCCGGCGGCAAGGCGCGGGTCGGAGGACGACGACGCGGTGGAGTGAAGCGACCGACCGGCAGCGTCGCGGCGTAGAGGGGGCCCGCGGCAGGCGAGATCCGTCAGCGCCGCCTCCATGGGCGACGGCGAGGCCCCACCCCGGGAGCTCCGCGCGGCCCGCCCCCATGGCCGCCCGGGGTGCTCCGCGCGGCCCGCCTCCTTGAGCGACGGCGAGGCCCCGGCCTGGGGAGCTCCGCGCGGCTGCCTCCATGACCGGCCGGGGAGCTCCGCCGCGGCCCGCCTCCATTGACGACGGTGAGGCCCCGGCGCGACGCGGGTGGGTGGGGCGGTGCGAGGGGTGATGGGTGCGAATGGATAAGGGAGGGGGGTTGCGGTGGAGATAATGAAGAGAGAAGAGAAATAAAAAAAGAAAAAGATGAGAAGAAAAATAGGAGGGAAAAAGAAAAATATGAGGGAAAAAAGGAAATAAAAAAACAAGGGTATTTTGGACATTTCATCTTTTACACAGGCAGGAGAAGCTGTTTTGCCAAACGATATTCGAAACTGATTCAGCTTCACCAGCAAATCCGCTTCACTAGCACAGCCACAGCTGAAGCTGCCACAGCCACAGCCGTGCCAAACGCACCCTAATACGGGACATGACGATTGGTACTGCCCATATAGAGTTGTAGCAGTACACATCAATCAGTTGATGCTCCAGAAAAAGTAGCTCGGTGGCATTTGTTCCTCGGGTTTTTGAATAATCCCTAGGCGCATTCCATTCAATGTGACGCATTTCATAGCAGTAGCAATGCAAGATGTTTGTTGCATGTATTGTATAGATGTAGCTCACCATTGATCAGCTGCTATGGAGTAAAACCTCTTGCATTTTTATTGGTGCTCTGTGTGATCAGGCTTAAGGGTTTTCAAAACATAAGCTATTGTCGAGGTAGGGAATGTTTCTATAGCTATATCAACCAAGTATGTACTACCTTGTGTCGCTCCCTGTAAAGTCTGGCAACATCTTATTCTGGCAAAGTGAACTACTTACCTCTTTGAGTTCCTATCTTCTTCCTTTATGAGCAAAAGAGGAGCCACTCTAGTTTACACCTAAATCTTCCATTGTTTCAATTTGGAACAGGGGACAACATATTTGGGGGCAGTGCAACTGATGCAGCAGAGTCACTACTCAGAGCAATCAGCCCTGCTATTGAATACAAGGTACCATGGGCTGCCATTTTAGGTAATCATGACCAAGAGTCAACAATGACCCGAGAGGAGTTGATGATGTTCATGTCTCTGATGGATTACTCGGTATCTCAAGTAAACCCACCAGGCTTTTTGGTACATGGGTTTGGCAATTATCATATCGGCATCCATGGGCCATTTGGATCCGAGCTGGTCAATACTAGCCTGCTTAACCTTTATTTCCTGGATAGTGGGGATCGTGAAGTAGTCAATGGAGTTAAAACATATGGATGGATCAAAGAATCTCAACTCGCCTGGCTTCGTGCTACTTCACTGGAGCTTCAGGTACTTCTGATTATGATTAACAACCAAATCACAAGCATTGAAGTTTCATTTTAGTGTATCTGTTTGTCTCTTATCCTATTGGCAGAATGCATATTAGCCACTGGTATTGTAGATCATTGACATCTTTGTTTATTGACATTATCTTGAAGTAACCAACACTACATTTCAGAATGGTTGCTTCTAAGTAGTAACTTAAATTTTTACCTTCATTTGACAGAAAACTTTACTTGCCCCTGCACTAGCATTCTTCCACATCCCAATTCCAGAGGTCCGAGGGTTGTGGTATTCAGGCTTCAAGGGTCAGTATCAGGAGGGAGTGGCTTGCTCATCTGTAAATTCCGGCGTCCTTAACACCCTTGTCTCGATGGGAGATGTAAAAGCCGTCTTGCTTGGTCACGACCATCTTAATGATTTTTGTGGTAACCTTGATGGGATATGGTTCTGTTATGGCGGTGGCTTTGGTTATCATGGCTATGGAAGACCCCATTGGCCAAGGAGAGCTCGGGTAATTTACAGTGAACTTAAGAAAGGACAGAGGTCGTGGATGGAAGTCGAGTCGATCCAGACTTGGAAGTTGCTAGATGATGAAAAGCTTTCCAAAATTGATGAGCAGGTTCTGTGGAGACGCAGTAAAGATGATTCTGACTACAATATTTTGTCAAGACCAGAAGCATAAGATTCAAATTCTGTATGCATCTTCTGTATTTATATGCCACGCTGTACAATATTTGTAACCAAGTACAGTACTCCAATTTTGTAGATTAGTTTATTGATTATTGGAAATCCAGTCTGCCATGGACCAAGTTGGTTTTTACAATATGAATTCATGGATATATTTGGGTGAACCGTGTTTTGTTTTAGAATAAAAATATGCACTCAAGCAACATCTATCTTAGATTGCAAGCCCCTAATTTTCATTTGTACTTCACGATCTATAAGTGGAACTTCGGTTAGCAATTTTTAAAGTATATTACTTAAAATAAAAATAAATAAAAGGTATGATGAAATTATATTCATTGTAGTAAATAACACTATTAATCATGGGGAAGTTCTCACATTTCCATCTATCTATTCACTCCGCAGAAGACTACAACGATAATAAAAATGCTTGTAGTAATTTCATCATATTCAAGATCCACCTACACACGTTGTGTGTGAGCATCTGCGTCGATTTTTTTTTGAAAATAATGTCCTGTTGATTAATCTATTTCATTCATTTATTTATTTATTAATGATCAAAGTCGAGCAATTTGATTAACGGGAACATAAAAACACTTATATTATATTTTTGGTGGAGTAGGAAAATTGGTTCCTTTATTTACACGTTGGAGAAATGATACTTATTTAAATAAAACAATTTGAAAAGGAAATTCATGACTTAATCTACTGATAAAAAGCTTTTTTAATCTCAAGGAAAAAAGTATTTTAGGAACACCCGTACAGCTAAAACCGTGGATCGGACGGCCGCGATCCGCCCCCAAAACCCGGAGCGCACGGGCTCCCCGGTCCCTACGTCGTCTCCCTCTCGAGTCCATTTCCACCCTCCAAACCAAAACCAGATCGAACCCTCCACCCCCCCATCCCCATCGTCCGTTCGGATCCGATCCGATCCCCCGCCGCCCAAGCCTTCGCCGCCCATCCATGTCCCACCACGACGGCAGCAAGCCCTACCAGCCCCGCCGGGGGCCCGAGCGGCACCCGCAGCCGGCGGACGAGGTCGCCGCGCCGCCTCCTGCCGCCGTGGCCCCGACGGTGGACCACCTCGCCGCTGTGGCCGCCGAGGCGGAGGCGCTGAACCGCTACACCGAGGAGCAACAGCAGCAGCAGCAACAACAGCAGATGCTGCAGGGGCAGGAGCAGGCGGGAGAGGAAGAGGACGAAGATGACGAGGAGGAAGAAGAGATGGAGGAGGACGAGGACGAGCAGGAGGGCCAGGACGGCAGCGGCGGCGGCGGCGGCGGCGGGGAGCACGTCCCCATGGACGCGGATGCTGCCGCGGCAGCGGCGGCGGCTGCCGCCGGCGTGCAGATGGACCCGCACGGGACTATGGTGCCTGGGGCCATGCCGCCCATGGCGAACAACCAGCTTACCCTCTCGTTTCAGGGCGAGGTCTACGTGTTTGATTCCGTCTCACCTGATAAGGTCGCTCGCCTCTCCCGATGTCCATATACTTGAACTTGCTTTCTCTCTGTAGTCAACTTAGACTGACGAGAGTTTTGATTTCGTCTGCAGGTCCAAGCCGTTCTCTTACTGCTTGGAGGAAGGGAGCTGAACCACCATGGAATGGGCCCAGGGTCATCTTCTGGACAGTACAATAAGGTTAGGATTTAGGACAAGTGATGGCGAGAGTAATGTAATGCTTGTGAGTCATGTTTGGAAGACCATTCTGGAATGGATGATTCACATAAGTGTTTTGCTTCACTTCAGAGGTTGAATTTTCCTCATCGGGTAGCATCACTGATGAGGTTTAGGGAGAAGCGCAAGGAGCGGAACTTTGATAAGAAGATCCGGTACAGTGTCCGGAAGGAAGTTGCTCTTAGGTAGGTGCTAGTTTTTTGAATTTTGGCTGGACACTCCATTTGTAATATCTGAAGTTCCATTAAGTCTGTTTTGTTGGAACTCACTGAACTTCATCGTATGTGGTCTGAAACAAAGGATTTGTCCTTTAGTAAGATGTCCCATTTGCTTTGAAATTTATTACATTTCCTGTGCACATATGTTCTGAGGTAAGTAGTTGTTCATGGGAAGATATGCACATCCTAACTCCCAACTCATTTTCCAAGTTAGTCTGATCAAATAGACAGATTGTTCATTGACCCCATTTTTGATGTGTTCATTCTTTTTTAGTAGTGTCTATTAATTGGTAGGGATTAGGGGCACATTGAATTATGAATAATGTAGTTTACTAATGGTGGATATACGGAATTTGGAAGTCAACGTAAATATGCGATACTAAATCAGCCAAGGTGGACTCTTATGTACTAGCTCTTCACCCCTGTTATCATATATGTTGTACAAAAAAAATAGGTAATGCCACTAAGTGGTGTGTTAAGATAAGGTTACAATGTTATGTTGGATGTTTCAATGGGAGCTGTGTACTCCTCTTCATAGAAGGAGGTTATGCTTAAACACTCTTGAGATTATTGGTTGGTTGTATTTGTAGGATGCAACGCAACCGAGGTCAGTTTACATCTTCAAAACCAAAGCCTGAGGAAATAGCAGCAGCAGAAATGGTGACTGCAGATGGCCCCCCAAATTGGGCAGCAGTGGAAGGCCGACCTCCATCTTCTGCTGAGTAAGTTACAAAGTGTTTCCAGTTCACTCTTGGTTACATGTGTTCGACATATTCATCAGTATTTTGAGATGAATAAAATATGCTTGTTGCATATTTTCTTGGCCTTTACAGTGATATATACGATACCATTGCTGTAAGGCTATTTATTTCATTGTAGATGGAATGAATTTTGACCCTTGTTTGTTCGCTGCAATAACCATAAATAAGCAGTAATCTGAGATTTAATATGGAAAATCCATAAACCATACTGTGGTTACTGTTCAGATTGCTGGTTGACACCATATTGTGGTTGTTATGGAATAACTAGGGATAAGCCCGAAGAATCTATTCGTCGCCCTCCCTAGGAGGCTCTGGACTACTTTTAGGGTTCTTCTTGCTTGACTCAACTGATACAATAGGGTCTCCTTATATAGAGATCCTAGACTCGACACTTAAGAAATAACCATCTAATCTTATCTCTATCCTTATCCTAACAAACCAGCTAACCCTATCTCTAACCCGCGGGTACTGTTCACGCTACAGTACCCTCCCAGCTGACCATAACAGTGGTAGTACCTCAATACTCCTGTGCTAGCTTTGCCACACCTGGGATTTTTATCTGTTACCCACATGATCTGCCCACCATCGTATCAACTGAATATAGTGGTGTTGGTAGATGTTAAAAGCTTTTTTATTCCCCTTCCTGACTATCATGTATTCATGTACACGAATTAGATTCTCTTGCTGATTGGTTCTGGTGGTTTTGTGGGCCACATAACAGGGAGTTTAAGATCTTCGTCCTACTGATACAAGCATGAATTGGTTACTTTAGTTTAGGCTTGTGTACAACAGTACTAGCAAGTTTGCTATGGAAGATATTTGTTTGTACTTAACATAAGTGTATTTGTTCATTTTTTTTGTGGATATGTAGTTTTAAATGGCATGAGATTGAAGTTATCTTGTAAATACCTCATTTCTGAATTATTGTGATGACTGTCTTATATTATTCCTTCAGATGCCATCATTGTGGTACTAGTGCTACAGCTACACCTATGATGCGTCGTGGACCTGATGGACCAAGAACATTATGCAATGCATGTGGCCTCATGTGGGCAAATAAGGTACTTGTGAAAGCTTAGCAGTACAATTGAGATTCCTGATTTCTGTGAGCATTGAAACTTCAAATCTGTTTGTTTTTAAATCAGACTATGCAATGAACCACGATCCAGGCTATTATTCTGTCTAATGCTCTTAATATCCTGCCTCAACATTTTTGGGACTAAAATGCTCTCCTGCCGCTATTGCAAACTGCATAATGAACCCAGCATATGTTGTAACAATTGCCTTAATATTGGAATACTTTTTTTCTTAAAATAATCTTGCTGGGTTCTTTGCTTCAATAGGCGTAGTTTACCATCACGATACTACACTTGAGTTATATGGCCCTGTACTTGGTAAAGTACACATCTGTCTCTGTTTATTTGTGTGCCACTGTAGTCTGTACCCAAACACTCTTCTGGTGGTGTTGGGCCTTTTTGTTGTGTCTGCTTTATGCTGTAGTAATAAAACACAGATATTTTCTATTTGCTATAGAATCTGTTCCTTCTTTTCTGTTTACTGTTGGGATTGCATTAGCATCTTTGTTTCTCACTTCATTGATTTCAGAAATGAGAAATTTATCTGTGTTTTGTTCTGTGTAGGTTCTACATGTAATTTAAGATGGTATTATTTAAACACAATTAAATCTATTGATGGATCCATTCACATCTTTATAGGGTCTGCTGAGGGACTTGTCAAAAGCTCCTGTGCCTCTTCAAGCTGTGCAATCAGCTCCTGTTGTAGATGGTGGTGTAAGTTTTTCTTTGCACATGTTTTCAACCTAAACTTGGTGGAGGGCTTGTTTGGTTGAAACATATTCTGTAAGCTGGAAGTGAAAAATACTTGGTTCAGATAATTGGTTCTTTATGTTATTGTCTAACAAAGTAATGAACCCTGCACAATCTTTCCTAGGGATGATACCCAATACTAACAAAAAGCTAAGTTTCAGCCAAATAGACCTTTGTAATGTTGTCAAGTAACAAGCTACTAGAAAACTCAGTGGTAGGTGTGTGCCTTTGCCATCTATGTTTTTTTCTCCCTAAAAGACTTAAAATGAAAGCATTATATTCCCTATTTATTAATCCTCACCCCATATAGAGACATTGTCTTTACATTATTGCTGGTTAATTGTTGAAGTGGCAGCATCCTTTATAGTGTTTTAAGGACAATATAGAATGGACTATCTTATCATTCTCTCCCAAAAGTCTCTTCCACAGTTTCCATAACTCCCCCCTGGGTTTGCCCCCATTTATTTTGGTAAACTGTATGTCATCATGTTCTGAATCTGATTAAATCACTGGTTGAAGCTTAAATTGCCCTTAACTCTTCTCCAGCAGAATGGAAGTGTCATAGCAGTGCCTGGCGGCGAGCTAGAGAATCCTGCAGCAGCCATGGTCAATGGCCACGAGTCATGAGGGGAGTAGTGTTCAATTCAGCGATGGGTTAAAGCAACGAGGATTATCCTGGAGCGATCTCTGCAGTAGGCGGTCAACTGTTGTACTATAACTTGAGTGGGAACCTGCTTAGATATGGAATACCTTTTATCTCGTGTTGTGTAGGTTTTAAGAGCTGCGAGCCTGCGACAATGTTTTATCTCGTGGAATCATGTTTGCAGCTGTTGTGGCTATAGCAAATTTGTTTTTCTTATCTTGAGGTGCTACGTTGAGAACTGATGAAGTAAATTGCTTCACTGTGAACACTTGCATGCTTGTAGCTATATGTAGATCTCAAAGCTGATGTTTAACCCCTGCATCAACGTCTCTTGTTTCTCTTGTTTCTCAGTACTTCGCCGCAAGTTGAGATGCATGGATATGGCCTATTGGCTTGTAACTGTAATGGTGATTTTTGTGCTGGTTGTCATAGCTTATTTAAAATAAGCTCCTGGGTACTTTGACGTGGGAATGAGTGATATTTCTGATCAATTTTGGGGCATTAGTTGTCATTAGTTTCATTGCTTAATGACCCCTTTTAAAAGTCCTGACTCCTTAATCGGGCGTTAGAGCATCTGCAACAGTTTGTCAAATTTTATATGACAAATCTTGTGTTTTACCAACTTCTAAAAAGATATGATAAGTAAAAAAATAGCTCATGCCCAACAGTTTGGCATAATTCACTTGCCAAATCTAGATCTAACTCACATTAGAAACCCTGAGAGAAACAAAATTATGTTTCTACCATTCCACCTCTTGAAACCTTAAATCAGGAACATTCAAAAAACAAAATTATTTTTATACCCTTCCACCTCTTCTAGATAGGGCCGCGGATAGCTGTGCGCGGAGTCTGTTTTTTCCAATTTGGGATAAATGACAACATGAGATGGAGAACTGCTAGAGAAGACTTTTTCTGTTTTTGTAAAAAAAATAACAATAGCAACTTGAACTTGGGATAGAGAACTGTTGGAGTTGCTCTTATAGTTCTCCAAATTTTGTTCAACTTGCATAATTGCATTACAAATTCGAATCATCCTTCCCCGTCGGGAACCGCTAACGGGCGCTGCTCCACATTAGCAGTGAACAGTCACAAGTGGGACCCACCACGATCTCTTTCCTTCCCTTCCTCTCTCTTCTTCCTTTTGCTTTCTTCTTCCTCCATTCATTTTCTCCCCCAACTCAGATCCCATCACCACACCGACCCTACTGCCGTCGGCCTCCGCCGCCGCCCACGGCCGGCGGCGACCTCGTCGTCGTGCCGTCCGCCCACTTCCCGCCCCGGCCCGCCTCCCCACCCTTCCTAAATTCTCCAATTGCTTGCCCCTGCCGACGGCCCTTCCCGCCCGCCATCCCCCACCACCGCGGCGGGCGGCGCCGCCGCCGCCCGCCGTTCCGCCCACACACCAACCCCACCGCTGGTCCGAGTGCCTCCCCCACCATCCCTCTAGGTCCAGTGGTCATGGAAGCTTCTCCAACCCCGAACCCCCAAACCCTAAGACCGCCGGCCTCCACCGCCGCCCCCCGCCCACCAACCGCCGGAGATGGCCGGAGTGAAGCTTTTGGAAGCGCCACCGGGGAGAGGTAGAATATGACTCAGTCAAGACCGACGGATAAGGTAAGCACGTACGGCGTTCGCTGCTACTCCTATGTTGTTGCAGCGCGCGCTGTCAAATAGGATTTGTGTTCCCCGTCAGGCGTCTGCATTATGGAGATGTGTGGACAGCTCATCGGTACGGAGGCGCTCAGGCAAGCATTTTGGGCCAAAGAAGAGTGTGAGGCAATCCTAAAACAGAAACTGATCTGAACCGTACACGTGTCCACCCGTTAAACCTCCATCGTTCCTACTCCTTCCTAGCACCCGATTTCTAGACGATTCCGTCTGCTGCGTCGCAGACCGAGACAGCCTTCCCATCTCCTCGGTCTCTCGGCTCCCCTCCGCTTCCGTCTCCAACTGCTCGACTCGACTGGACTCGGCTCGCACGGTTCCAAACCCTAGCCCCGGCGCCGCGCGAATGGCCGACGTGCTTGACCCCGCCTCCGACGCGCCGCGGGCGCGGCGCCCGCCGCCGCCTCCTCCAGACAGCCCGGACGACCGCTCGCCGCAGCTGCCCCCGCCCCCGCCCCCGCCCGGCGGTCCCCCGGCGCCCAGCCGGAAGCGGAGCCGCTCGCCGCCGCCTCCGCCGTCCTCCCTCCCGCCGCCACCGCCTCCGCCTCTCGGCTCGTCGCGGCCACAGAGGTACCGGGACCACCGCGGCGGCCGGGGCGGGACCAGCCCCAGCCCGCCGCCGCACCGGGGCAGCCGCCGCCACTCGCCGCCCAGGAGGTCCCCGTCGCCGCCGTTCAAGCGGTCGCGGCGGGACGACGGGTACGACCGCCGCGGGGGCCGCGGGAGCCCGCCGCGCTATGGGTACGACGATAGGAGGTGAGGGGCTCTGGCCCAGTCGGCCATCCGGTTTTGCACGGCAAGTGTTCTGCAGGTGGTTATGTGTCCTCACGGATTGGGTTGTTCAGGCGAGGTCACGACCACGAGCGAGGTGGAGGCAGAGGTGGGTATGACGATGACAGGAGCCATGGCAGATATCCGAATCGTGCTCCAGGTGAGGACTCTTCCCCTCTGCCAATTTAGAGCCGCTTAACATCAGGGAACATATATGTTGGAATATTGTTCTTGCTAAGCAAACGTGATTATAATTGAAAAATGGTGATCTGGTGTAACCTTTACTAAAACTAGATTGCTGATCACCAAAACATCTCAACTTATTTGTTCTCTGCCTCCATATATATATATATAGAAAGGATCGGAGGAAATTTTGCAATGGAAGCTATTTTGTCTTCACAACTTGTGTGACAAATGACACCTTGCTATTTGCTCACTGACTATCTATTGACATGCAACTTTGATACCCAGATTGGCATGATTCAGGGTATGGAGCGGCCAATGATGGCCCAGGGATCACCCAGAGGTACTATTGATGCATCTACGAGCCAGCCATTTTTGTTTGCTTGCTTCTGTTAGCCAATTCAAGTTTTGTGTTCTTGGGCATTGGTGCTATTACTGTGTAGAAATCATCAGAACTTACTGCTGCTTTTTGGGAATTTGATTCAAGCCTTGCCCTGTCAGATGCTCTATGGATTGTTAACGGATAGAGAATATTCTCAGAAAATTCTCCATGTTTGATGTTTGAAAGAAAAAGGGATCCTTTGAGCAACATGAGTATGCACTTCAGCAGAAGATGTGAATAGTTTGTTGGATGGAGTTTCTTTCCAATGGACGTGTAGTTTGTACTTTATAACCTAATAACTCTTATTAGTTATTACCCACCACCAGCAAGCCCTGTGCTCCCTTTGCAGTTTATACCACTCCAGCAAAAGAGCTTTCCCCAGTATATCTCCAGTGTATGTATATGTTGAGATGCAGCTACTCAAAAGTAGAGGCAGTATATGTTTCGGATGCAGTCAAATGGAGAATCTGATGAGAACATTCTCTACCCGTTAACAACCAACAGGGCAGAGGCTTTATTTGGAACTCTCAGAGTGATTTCTTTTTCCAAACAAAATTTTCTTCCAGATATAAAAATAGTCATACATTTGTATTGGTAACCTCCACATATGACAGTTAACAGCACATACGAGATTTGTATTCTGAACAATTGTTCCTGCATTCAGTTTTTTCCTCTCTTTCTTGCATTGCATGCTGGTACTTGGCCCCCCTTGATTCTTTTTGTTGCTGCACAATATATTTCTAGCCTAGTGTGGAACATTGCAACTGTTTCTCTTAAAATATGGGTTTGACAAGTTTGTACACTGCTGAGTGTTTAATCATGCTTCCTCTGCTCTTTTCTTAGGCCCTGTTTGTTTCAGCTTCTGAGAGCTTTTGAACAGCTAGCTTTCCATATATCCAAACGCCTATGAAAGTGGAAAGCGAGAAGCAACTTTCTATGAGCTTTCCGGCTTTCCACTTTCAGAGGCATCCGACGTTTGGATATATGGAAAGCTAGCTGTCAAAAGCTCCCCAAAAGCTGAAACAAGCATGGCCTAATGTGCTTGAGCTAACTCAAAATGGAAAAGCACAACATTGTCATTGCCCTTGCTAAACTTGTTTTCTCTTGACGCCTCTAAAATTTCGTTTTTCTCCTGTCACCCATCTTAACTTCATTGACCAATAAACTATACTAAATGATATACCATTTTACAGATCTCCTTGAAATTATATAACCTCAAATTAAGAGAAACGAATGCATTCCACTCTAAAAATCTAATATAAATGAAAATACACTTTGCGCTTGGAACGCCTTTCTTTGTGTCAAATGTTGGAAGTGGTAACCAGTAGAATATGATGAAGTAGATTGTGACTGTGCTCCTTGTTGCTCTGACAATTCTCCCAAGTTTTCGTGAAAAACATTCTAATACGGAAACCTCACACAAATAATGTGTGAAAGTGAGCAAAACCGTAAAAATCAACTCTCTTATTTTTTAAACTTTCGGGGCTTTGGGCAGGCTTACAGCATACCTCTCAGGGAGTCAAAGGTATTCATTTGATGAGATGTTTGAGTCATCATTCGCCTTGTAAAGTTGCAATGAAACAAATCGATGGTTCCTATTGAAGATTGAACTTGCTGGTGCTTATATACAATGTTCTCATCCATACTATTTTATCGCAGACATTTTTTTTCTTCTAATTTTCCTTTTTTGTTTCAGTCTCTGGAGCTATCCACTATAGCATCTCAAACTAAAGTTTTTAGAACATATTTTCATGTTATGGGGAATTTTTTTTTTGGTCTTACGTGATTATGAATCTTTCCAGGGAAGGTTTGATGACATACAAACAGTTCATGCAAGTTCTAGAGGATGATATTTCACCAAGTGAAGCTGAACGCAGGTAAGGAGAAATGAAAGTACACTTTGAGAAACATCATTCCAAGTGCTCGGTTTTTTTCTTAATGCTCTATGCCTGATTAACCAGGTATCAAGAATATAGAACCGAGTATATCACTACTCAAAAACGTGCTTATTTTGAACTCCACAAGAATGAAGAATGGTATGTTCTGATGGGTTTATATTTAGATGCTAATTGTACTTTTCAGTAATGCTGAGTTACATCTGGTGCAGAAACTTAACTGTCCTTTTGTTTGCTTACACTTGCAGGTTAAAAGACAAGTACCACCCAACCAACTTATTATCTGTTATTGAAAGGTGGGCTTACATTCTGTATGAATATTCTCGTGTGGACATTGGCCTTACCATATCTAGTAAACATTATATATGTTCTATTCTGGTAAATTTTTTTCTGTTGAATATTATGCTTCCAGCTCATCTAAAAAGTTGTTTTCTGTTCACGCAGGAGGAATGAACGTTGCAAGGTTATGGCAAAGGATTTCTTTCTTGATTTGCAAAATGGAACTCTGGACCTGTGAGTTTATGTTTGCATAATTTGTTTTATGATATGTTTTTGGACAACATGTTTATATCTTGATATCCTGTGGAACAGAGGCCCTGGAATAGCTGCAGGTGCAGCAAGTAAACCAGGAAGTGGCGGTGATGGAAATTCTGACAATGATATGGACAGTGACAAGAGAAGAAAGCATGGCAAAGATTCCTCTAAAGGAACGGATGGTGCACCCAAAGCTCATCCAGTTAGTTCCGAATCACGTCGGATTCAAACTGACATAGAGCAAACTCTAGCTCTTGTCCGTAAGCTTGATGCTGAGAAGGGCATTGAGGGCAATGTACTTTTGAGTGGTGATCATGACAAGTCAGATGTCGACAAATCACATATTGGATCCATGGGACCTATTATTATAATTAGAGGCTTAACAACTGTCAAAGGCCTGGAAGGTGTCGAGCTCCTAGACACCATTCTGACCTATTTATGGCGCATTCATGGTGTTGATTACTATGGCACCTCAGAGTCACATGAGGCAAAAGGTCTTCGTCATGTGAGAGTAGACAATAAGACTTCTAGCACTTCTGATGTCAATGCTGCTGATTGGGAGAAGAAGCTGGATACTTTCTGGCAGGAAAGACTGAGTGGTCAGGACCCTCTGGTCATACTAACTGCCAAGGATAAAATTGATGCAGCAGCTGTTGAAGTTTTAGAACCTTATGTCAGGAAAATCAGGGATGAAAAGTATGGTTGGAAATATGGCTGCGGAGCCAAGGGCTGTACTAAACTTTTTCATGCTCCTGAGTTTGTCCACAAGCATTTGAGGCTCAAGCATCCGGACATTGTGTTAGAGTCAACTTTAAAAGTTCGAGAGGATCTTTATTTCCAAAACTACATGAAGTATGTATACATGATACTCTATTTACAGCTAAAGAGCGTTATGATTAAGTTTTAGGAGGTGATACTTATCTAGTCCTTCCATTGTGAACAGTGACCCTAATGCACCAGGTGGAACGCCAGTTATGCAACAGTCTGCACCAGTAAGAGCAACACACACCATTTTCTTTTCTTAACAAAATCATAATCTGCAAATTTTGGTGTGCTATTCTGACACGTCACATGTGTCTGGTCTTAATTATTACGGCTTCAATTAGGCTGTTCTTCTCCGGGGACATTCTTTATGATACTCTGTAATCATTTTATGGGTCATTGTGCTTTCACGCAATTTAGTCTACATTAAAATTTCTTTCTCCTTTTGGTGATGCATTGTATTGTTTGTTTCTTTATGTTACTGGTGTCTGTCCAATTCCTTTGAACCAGAGGTTCAGTGGCATTGCCTTGCCAGCTTCTGAGGGTGCATCGTTATGTCCCTTTTGATCTCGTGAATCGTTATGTCCTTGGGGATGTAGCAGAGATGCCTGCGTGTTTTTTTTGAGCATGAGATGCCTGCATGTTGGGGATATTGATTGAATGGACCTTAACTGCTTGCCAGTTTGGGTGAGAGTAAAACAGAATGGCTTAATATTTCGTAGTCTGGGTGGAACTAATATCTCTCTCAACTCAATCAATTAGTGAATCACATCAACAGTCTCTGGTTTCTGATCCCTCTGCTAAAAAAGAATGGGTTTCTCAAACTTAGAGCAGAATATTTTCTAAATATAGATATAGTGCTGCTAAAAAAAAACACTACATGAGACTGCAGCAAAATTCGATCCATATTGAGCTGTTAATTGGGGGCTGAGATCCTTGATGCATGATGCAACTTCTGATTTTCAGGACAGAGGAAGACGGAGACCTGGCATGGACAATCGTCTGAGATTTGACCGTGGCAATAATAAAGACAATGATAAGGCAGAGGGAGGGCGATACGGAAGAGGTGAATGCTCTCCAAGCCGTGATGGGCCTGATGATCAGATGTTTGATGCTTTCCGTGGACGGGGCTCCAATCCTCCTTTTGTCGCCGAATTCCCCCCTCCACCAATACTGATGCCTGTACCTGGTGCTGGGTAAGTCTAAAGGCAATGCATTTCAGTATGTTTTGGTTAAATTAGGACCGCTCAATGGCTAACTACTGTGGTTGCTATTGTTTTCAGTCCCTTGGGACCATTTGTCCCTGCACCTCCAGAGATAGCAATGCATATGATGAGAGAGCAAGGGCCACCTCCTCCGTTTGAACCTAATGGTGCACCTCATGGGAACACAGGAATGCTCGGGCCGATGATGGGTGGCCCAGCACCGATTATAACTATGGCTCCAAATTTCCGTCATGATCCTCGCCGTTTACGAAGGTTCACTCTGAATTCCAGACTCTGTTTTCTCTTGTTTGGTTGCTCTAATGTGCATCATGCTGTTTTGTTTATGTGAAGGCAACTTATTATTTTTGGCTACTGTTTTAAATAGCATCATGCAACTCATACCTGTCTTCCAATATCTGTTGCAGTTACAACGACCTTGATGCTCCTGACGAGGAAGTGACTGTCCTTGACTACAGAAGCTTGTAGGTTCCACAGCATCCTCAGATGCCAAACGTTTTCCCATGCTCCCATTGGAGAATAGGGGGTTTGTGTTTCTCTCTAGAGGTGGAATTGAACAAGTAAATCAATTTTTGGGTCACTTGTAGCGTGTTAGTTTTTGTTGTGACTTAATGTGGTCAGAACTTCAAATTTGTTCTTACGTTTGTTGAACTGTGCTCGTGCATGCTCTGCAGTTACAACAGTTGTTGGTCAAGTATTTGACATAATGCTGTATCGCCATGTACAACATTTTTTTCCCCGATACACGAGGATTCGACTGAATAAATATAGGCATTTTATTATTGCGAACTGTGTAACTTCACTGTCTGGGTCTGCGCTGTTTACCATTGACGACTGTCGGCAGTCAGTGGTTTAAATACTTGTACTGGGTGGAAGGGTGTTGAACAAGTAATAAAGGTCAGGTTTCAAATCAGATATCGATTCTTGTGGGTGTCTAATGACCCATTTTATTTCTCTAAGCTGGATGCCTACACGCCCCAAGTTTATACAAGAACGTGGCAGTGAGAGAAACTTGACCGTTTGGCATATCGCATAAGCTACTACAGGTCTTCATTTTCGTACACCATGAGATGTATGAATGCACCAGACCTTAAACGATATGGATATTTTTTAGAATATTTTCTCTTTAGTCAAGGAGCATTTCCCCCCTATCCAGTATAAAATCAGAGGGAACGTTGTTCTTTCAACAAACAAAGGTTTCACAACAATTTGTTCAAGTTAGAATAAGATAGTCGTCAGACTAACACATCACAGTAAAATAGGTACTCATGCTAGCACCAAAGGTCCTTGGTCTACTACTAAAAAAAGGTCCTTAGTTGGTCGGAGGAGCCGAGGTATGGTCGTAGCTATGTAGTAGAGTTCAACTCCTCACATAACCATATTGTGACGGATGGAAAGGTTTTAAGGGAGAAACTAAACAAGACCTAAATTGAAAATGAAGCATCGCATGTGATATTTTGGGTATTCATTTCAGGCACGTTTGGTTTTGTAGCTGTCTTGGCGAGCAAAGGTTATCCTTTTCCTGGCTTGCTTGGGCTGACCGCTTTCCTTGCTCGTTCGGTTGTTCCTCCCTGGTCCCTGCCCCCCGAGGCCCCGAGGCTGCGACCTCTTCTTGGGTTGCTAAACCATGGAGACAGATAGATTGCTCCTCTCCTGCGCAGCTCTGTGCTTGCTGTTTAGTCCTACCCTTATCAACCCGTAGGAGCAGAACCATGCTCTGTAACTCTCTGTTGTGAGCTATTAGTCGAACAGCTTATGGGCATCTGGCAAGGCCAAATCCTGGGATCTTGTTCCTATGATTGCACTCATAGGTACAAGATGAATCCGGCTTCTGGTCTCAGCAATTTAAGCCTGGTTCTTCGCCTTACATACTGAAACTTCCGTTTGCAAGTCGGTCAGCAGGGGCCCTTCCTCTTGTTAGTTATCTCACAGCCCTTTTGATGCTTACTTCCGTTTTGAGCAAAATTCATGTGATTCTTCGGCTAACTCGCTGTTTACGAATTTCCAATCGTTGCAGACTGCGTCTGAATCTTGTTCGGAAATATATCAGCGAGGTGAGGGCAAATATGGCAGATGCGCTCTTTGTTGTTCTAAAAAAGGTCGCTCTTTCCCTGGGAGATGGAGCACTGGCGAAGATTGCCGCGGAGGTGGTAGAAGCAGCGCCGATTTTGACGGATTTTGAGCATAGCGTGAAACAAATCGAGGGCGAGCTCTCGGTTCTGCAGGCCTTCATTGGGCAGGTTAGAGCGCAGAAAGCCGGCGACAGGGCATTTGATGCGTGGTTGGACCAAGTTAGAGATGTTGCCCATGAGTTGGAAGACATTATTGATGAGTATGATTACCTTACTGCGCAACAAGCTGCTAATGCAGGCAGCTTCTTCAAGAGAAAGTTCAATCAGGTCAGGAACTTTGCTGCATGGCAGAAATTACCAACCCGGATCAGTCAAGTAGAAGCTCGAATTCAGAGGCTGGCTGAGATGAGGAATCGGTATTGCATTTCGGTCGGTGAGATAGACAGGAGTGACAAGTTGCAGATTCCCAACCAGCTCCCTGTGTCTGATTCTGCCTACTTAACTGATAACTCTGAAATAGTGGGGCATGCCAACGAAATTGGGATATTGACACAATGGCTTCTGGAGGAGAAAAAAGACCGGACTCTAATTGCCATATTAGGTATGGGAGGTTTGGGCAAAACAACTGTCGTGAGCAGTGTATACAAGAACCAAAAGATCACTTTTGATTGCCATGCATGGGTTACTGTGTCCCAGGCGTACCAAGTTGAAGGGCTTCTGAGAGAAATCATAAGTCAATTGATAGAGCAGAGAGCAAATATGTCAAGTGGTTTCATGACCATGAGTCGCATGAGATTGGTTGAGAAAATACAAAGCTTTTTGCGGGACAAAAAATATTTGATCGTCTTGGATGATATTTGGGACAAGGATGCTTGGTTATATTTGAACCATGCATTTGTGAGAAACAGCTGCGGGAGTAAAGTGCTGATAACAACTCGGAGAAGAGATGTGTCTTATTTGGCAGTTCACAACCGCATCATTGAACTTAAAACTCTTAACTATGCTGAATCTTGGAAACTATTTTGCAAAAAGGCGTTTTGTACATTGGAGGACAACATATGTCCGATGAATATTAGATCTTTGGCAGAGAAAATAGTTTACAAGTGTCAAGGATTGCCACTTGCCATCGTAATCATTGGTAGTATTCTGTCGTACCGTGAATTAGATGCACAGGAGTGGGCATTTTTCTACAACCAACTTAGCTGGCAGTTAGCTAACAATCCAGAGCTCAGTTGGATCTGCAGTGTCTTGAACTTGAGCTTGGATGATCTCCCATGTCATTTGAGGAGCTGTTTTCTTTACTGCTGCCTGTTTCCTGAAGATCACAGGATTAAAAGAAAATTGATAGCCAAGTTATGGATTGCGGAAGGCCTTGTGGAAGAGAGAGGGGATGGAGCTACAATGGAGGAAGTTGCTGAGCATTACCTTGTAGAGCTAACTCAGCGTTCTCTTCTTCAGGTAATAGAAAGGAATGCAAGTGGAAGGGCGAGAACATTTCTTATTCATGATCTTGTGCGAGAGGTAACCTCAATAACTGCTCAAAAGGAGAAATTTGCTGTCATACATGGCACTGCTGGTGTAGCCCAAGTTTCCCAGGAAGCCCGTCGCTTATGTGTCCAAAAAGTTGCTGATTCCCAAAATTCTTTAGCAACTTCACATCTAAGATCATTCATTTTGCTTGACACTGTAGTGCCATCTTCCTGGATATATGACGTCTCATCACATTTCAGATTGCTGAGAGTGTTATGTCTAAGATTTACCAATATTGAACAAGTGCCAGATGTGGTCACAGAACTGTATAACTTGCGTTATCTGGATATTTCATACACAAAAGTCAAACAGATATCACCCTCATTCAGAAAACTTGCGAACCTACAAGTTTTAGATCTCCGATTCAGCTATGTGACGGAGCTGCCTTTGGAAATAACTATGCTAACAAATTTACGTCATTTACATGTTTGTGTGGTCCATGATATTCAAGAAAAATCATTAAATTGCTTCAGTGATACAAAAATTCGTGGCAATATTTCTGGTCTAAAGAATCTTCAAGCTTTACATACTGTTACAACCAATAAAGATTTAGTCTTACAGCTGGGAAATTTGACAATGATGAGAAGCTTGAGCGTTATGAAAGTGCGGCAAAACTACATTGCTGAGTTATGGAACTCCCTGACTAAGATGCCTAACCTGAGCAGACTGCTGCTTTTCACGTCTGATATGGATGAGATTCTAAACTTGAAAATGCTAAGGCCGTTGCCATATCTGAAGCTCCTCTGGTTGGCAGGAAAGTTAGATGGAGGCACGCTCCCATCACTATTTTCTAAGTTTGAGAAATTAACACTATTAAAAATGGACTGGACTGGTCTGAAGAAGGATCCTATTCGCTCCTTCTCTCACATGTCTACTCTAGTTGATCTGGGGCTCCGTGGGGCATATGATGGGGAACATTTATCTTTTTGTGCAGGATGGTTCCCCAAGCTTAAATCTCTGCAACTTGCTGATATGGAACATCTGAGTTGCATTTTGATAGAGGATGAAACAATGATAGGTCTACATCATTTGGAACTTATTGGTTTAAGGAATATAAGGGCAGTACCCAAGGGTATCAAGTACATCAGGACACTCCATCAGATGTTTCTAACTGACATGCCAATGGAGTTTGTTGAAAGCCTGCGAGGAAGTGCCAGTCACATTGTTCAGCATGTAACTAGCATCCATATTTTTGACTCCTCTGATTCTGAAGCAGGTAATCTCCATATTCTTACTATGCCAATTACATAATGAAACAACCAATATGGTTGTCATAAAATATTTTCAAAAAAAGTCAGATTAGAAACCAGAAACCAAACAGGTGCTTGCAAAGCTTATCAGTGAACTGGGTCCAAACATTTATCTCATCTCTAATCTCTTTATTCAAATTAGGTTTCACCATGTTCATATTAACTTCCTATTCAATTCTTATGATATAGAAGGGCACTAGTGTTTGACAGATATCCAAACATAAATGATAAACTGTATCCACTTACTGTAAACGGATGTACTTAATGTAGTGCACTTTTTCAGTTTCCATTTCGTAGCCCCAATTCTCTGTTTCTGCATTCTCAAAAAAAAAAAAATCTCTGTTTCTGCATGAACAAATAATTGAAAAGAACCTATCTCATTCCATTTGTGAACTCCATTGGTTATGAATCTGCTCTCATCTTTAGACTTATTATTTATACAAAATTGTAAATGCTAGTTTGCTGATATTGCAGTGAATAACTTCATATTTTGGCCTCACCTTTCCAAGAAGTATGGCTCTGGTGCAGCTAAGTATGACCCTACAGAATGAGGGTCATCTGGAACTTGGAAGTTTGGTGTGGGACATTTCAGTAAGAAAATTTGCAGTTCCTTTGTACGCCGATCTCTTGAGCGTCGAACAGATCTTCAATGCGCACTCATAGATTGATTCAAGCAAAACCCACCAATTAACACAATGGAGATGAAGCATGTGAAAGTGAATAAAATTGTTCAATCTGCTGATAAATGCCCATCAGGAGAAAAAGTCTGTTGGACAAGAATGGGGAGGCAGGCAGTGCTTGAGAGCGGCTCCCTTCCTTTATGTGCTGAATAGTGAACAGGGTTCTGCATGTGGTGTTAGATTTGTGCTGTAGCTTAAATGGCGACAATTTTTTCATTATTTGATTTTGTGTTTGTTGAATTGCGAGGCCTAATGTAACCAGATTACAGACGTGGGATTGTTTGCGCTCTTTGTTTGGTTGGAGTTGGACAGTGTATTAACGGTGCCAATTTGATTGCATCCCCGATTTGACTCGTTCTGCAAGATTTGTATTTTCGGCTTCCAAACTTTAATTTCTGGGATTGTTCATGGCTAGTTATCACTATCACAAGGAAAAGATATGAATGATATGAATCGAGGACGTACTAATTAATTACGAAGCTGTTGAGGAAGACTCGATCGTGAACGTAAATTAGGAAGCTGCGGAAAAAAAATATCGCCTTGCATTCCTTAAGATTATTACATTGTCGTCGTACATCCAAAACCGTGCCAAGTTTGTCCTCGTCAAAATTTATCCATGCATTGGCATTGCAAACTACGAGACGAAGGCAAATGAAAAGACAAAAACTGAACCAATGCTGTGATCCTTCTAAGGCCGTTTTTTTTCCCTTGAATTACACAATACAACAAAGACACTCACAACGCACGCACACTCATCCCTATGAACACATGCACACAAACCTACCCCTAAGAGCATCTTTCAAGACTAGTCTGGCAGATCCTAAAAATTGACGAAGTCACCACAGGCTCCTTATTGTCGGCGGGGAGGTGGAGAGGACACCATTGCAGCTGTTGTTTGCTTCCTGCAGCACAGACACAGACACAAATGCAGACCCTGCATGAATGGATTGACAAATTTCCGTTATTGAGAAGAGAGGCCCTTCATTTTTTCCCACAAATATGTGTAAACTGGCAGTCAGTTTCTAATGTCACCACCAAGCAAACAAAAGTAAAGCTCAATAGATGTTACGCAAGCACAATGGATTCACTTCACTTATAACACTAAATTTCCCAACAATGAAGCAGTGATGGAATCGAACAAGCATTCTAATTGTTGTTAGACAATACAACGGAAGTTTTGTTTGTTCATTATAGCTACATCAAAGCTCATTGAGAATATTAGTTACATGAATCCTTAGCATACTGAAAGAAAATAAGCGAAGACCAAGCACAAAAAACAGAAATGTGAGCGAAGACCAAGCATCCAGTGACGTCTAAACCACAACACATTTGATCCTATAAGACAGCAGCACACTAGCGCAGGACAGCGTTTGTAGGTACTACATAGCTAAGGCTGAGTGTCTCCGTGATTTGTTTGCATTTTGTCAAATCCTTGATGTCTTGACGATTTATTGCAAAATCCTGAATGGCTCATGGCTAAAACATCTGCGCATTTGTCTTTGTGGGCTGCTGATCAGAGGGTTAGGATTTTAATCCTAAGAACATTTCTAAGTTTTTCTTTTAGAAGAGTGTAGAACCATGGAAGAGTATGGAACTATGAATATTTGCAGCTTCCTAGAGTTATAAATAAATAGCTCTTTCCTTCCGTGCCACATACTCACACCCCACTTCATCAAACCATGATTTGACCACTAGCATTTCTTTATCATTTATTAGTTACCTTTAAAGTCATTCATATTTTTATGATTTAATTTCATGATTTTTAATTGGTGAAATAAGAAGACATGCTTAATTATATTCTTGTGTTCTATTATTAGGAAATATAATTTTATTAAAAAAGTGAAATAAGTAAAAAACTTAAATTGTTCAAACTCAAAATGGTGCTCTTAGGTAGATAATAACGAAAATAATTATGATAAAACAAATACCAATAAGGCTTACACTTTACAAAATTGATAGTAAATCGTAAATATAACTCCCATTTTATATTTCACACTAGGGTCTCACAAAATTAATGTACACCCAATTTTGGGCAATATACACTCCACTGAGGTGACTTCTCCCTCGTCGTTTGATTGCTTTCTATTCGTTGGCCCCGTCGATTGCAGCTTAGTTTCTTTACGTTATAAATTCGATTGCAGTGCGACTTCCATTAGACGCGTTTGAGTTCCTTTACATGTGTTGCCTATAGTGTACGTCCATCTGTCAAGAATGTTGATTTCTCTTGCCTGTGTTGCATGTTCGCGCGACTGAAGTAGAATTGTGTTGATTTCTACATATGTTCTGGATGTGAGAAGGGAAACCGAGTTTGGAATGGAATCGAATTGTGCTGAATTGGGAGAGGGGAGAAGTGGTAAATGAGATAAGAAATGAGTTACTGTTTGATTTGGGGGCAAAAATCTTAGCAGTTAGCCTGCTAGTGAGTAGTGTAGCAGTTTGATGAAATATTCAAGATGTGATGTCAGATTATGTTGTAGCAGTCAGGAGTGCAGCTAGCAAGAAATCTTCATTCAAAATTTGGTGCCCAGATTATGAGCTTATAAAGAGCATTGAATAAAAAAATAACAAGCCCTTATAATCTGAATGGAATTGTTCTGTTTTTTCTTGCATCAAGTATGCTCTTTGGTTCCTTCAGGAGGTGTAATATCTTTGATGTCTATGTTTGCAGTATAAGTTGTCAGCCAACACCAACCTTGGTGTTGGCAAGGTTCGCCTCTTCTAAGAATTGTTGATCTCATTGTATGAGGAGTTTGCTAATGAAACCAATTCATATCTCTGTGCAAGAGGCCGTCTTTTTCATGACGAAGGTGATATAGGTATTTTCAAGAACACATTGGATAAACAGTTGCATTCTCTGAAGGAGACCAGAGACACCATCGTGTTGACAATGTCCAATATTTCTTAACTATGCATTTGTTAGAAACACCTCTGGAAGCAAAGTGCTGATAACAACTAGGAGAATGGATGTGTCTTCTTTTTTTTAAAAAAGGAACGACAAAAGCTTTGCTGTACTTTTTATTAGCGGGTGAAAAGACATACAACTCGATCAACTCACCACCGTTTACAACCCCAACTCACAACCGTTTACACAACCCCTACTATCATCAACAACCTCACGCCATAGGCGACACTCAAAACAACTAGAGCAACAACTAAGAAAGCAGGAAACATATGGAAACATAAAGAACTACTGTGACGAACTGCTATGAAGAAGAAAAGTTGTTTGTTCGGCATTCCTCCCCGGTCTCGTTGTAGCTTGATAGTGTGTCTTCTTTGATTCGGTAGACCACATCCACATATCCCTTGAAACCCAACATACAAGACTAGACAATCAAGTCTTGTCCTCAATGTGTCTTCTTTGGCAGTAGATAAATATGTTATTGAACTTAAAACTCTTCCGTATGCTGAATCTTGGGAACTTTTCTGTAAAAGGGGTTTTATGCATCAAAAGATAACATATGCCCTGAAAATCTGAGGTCTTTGGCAGAGAAAATCATTGCTAAGTGTCAAGGATTGCCACTTGCTATTGTGACCATTGGGAGCGCTCTGTCATACCGTGAATTCGAGGAGCAGGAGTGGGCATCTTTCTACAACTAGCTTAGCTGGCAGTTACCTAACAGTCCAGAGCTCAGCTGGATATCTAATGTTCTGAATATGAGCTTGAATGATCTCCCTAGTTATGTGAGGAGCTGCTTTCTTTACTGCAGCCTCTATCCTGAAGATTACAAGATTAGAAGAAAACTGATTTCCAAGCTATGGATCGCGAAGGTCTTGTGGATGATAGAGAAGATGGAACAACAATGGAGGAGGTTGCAAACTTTTACCTTACTGAGCTCACTCAGTGTTGTCTTCTTCGAGTTATAGAAATTAATGCATTTGGAAGGCCTAGAACATTTGTTATGCACGATCTTGTGCGAGAGGTGACCCCAATCATCTATTATCTTTATACTTGAGTGTTAAAAGAAGCCACCACGTTCGCCGAGAGGGTCTAGAAATCTATTATCTTTATACTTGAGTGTTAAAAGAAGCCACCACGTTCGCCGAGAGGGTCTAGAAATTCCTACGTTAATCCAAAAAAGAGAAGAATATACACCGTTGGATTTTATGAAGATCTGAAGGTCTAGATTAATCCAAAGAATACATAAATTCAGAATTAAAATAAGAAAAACCAAATATTCCATATTCAATACAAATACAATTAATAAATACATAAATTCAGAATTAAAAATAAGAAAAATAGTAGTTAATGTTTACACGGATTGGGAAAGCTTATGAAGATCTGAAGGTCTAGATTAATCCAAAGAATATGTTTACACAGATTGGGAAAGCTTATGAAGATATGAAGGTCTAGATTAATCCAAAGAATACATAAATTCGGAATTAAAATAAGGAAATCCAAAGAGTCCATATTCGATACAAATACAATTAATAAATACATAAATTCCGAATTAAAAAATAAGAAAAATAGTAGTTAATATTTACACAGATTGGGAAAGAAAAAAATAATGAGTTCCAGTGGTCATTAAGTACATTAGGAAACTTCACTAGATGTTTCTGACAGACATGCCAAACGAGTTCATACAAAGATTACAAGGAAGTGGCAATGGCATTGTTCAACATATACCTAATATTCATATTTTTTACTCTTCTGATTCTAAAGCAGGTAATTTCCATTTTCTGTGTGCCAGCTACTTGCAAAACAACCAGTATAGTTGTCTTAAGTTTCTTTTCTGATGATTCAGGCTAGGAAAGATCAAACAAAAACATGTGTCAAATAATTACTATTATAGAAAAGTACCAAATGTTCGAAAACATTATTGGTTCACTAGATCAAAACATCTTGTTCTGCTTCTTATTTATTCTTCATAAGTCTTTATCATTTATATACCTGATAAAATACTGTTTTGTCAGTTTTGCAGTAAATAGCTTCTATTTTGTGCCATACCTTGCCAAAAAGTATGGCCCTGGCGCAACCATGTATGCCACTACATACTGGGCTCATCCAGCATTTGACATTTCGGTGGCAGCTTTCAGTAAGAAATAAATATGTAACTCCTTTGTAGACCAATCATTTGAAGAGTAAACAATATGTAGTTCCTCATGGTGCCAAAACTCTATATGAGATCATTTTTTCTGTGTTGTGCATCATCCCCTTGTTTGTGTTGTGCCTCATATGTGAGTTTCTCACTTAGCTCCTGATATAAATTGCTACTGTCAAAAAAGATAAACACAAGAAAAATTCAGCGGTTGCTGCATGGAGGCTGTAATTCGAGTTTTTTCAGTTGTTTTTTTCGTAATACGCAGGAGAGCTACTAGCATTGGGCTTGCAAATGGCTGTCAGTAAAGTCGTGGACATGGGAAGGGATTGGACTTGCAACCGAAAATGCTGTGTGGTGACATACAGTCATGGACCGTTCAATCCGGACCGCTGATCTTGCCTCGCCCTGTGTGAAAGTTTGTCCCTTCCCACCGTATGCGCACGTATACTGATTAAAATAGCAGCGTATGTGTCAGGGTCCTGACAGTAAAATGGTGAGGAAGTGGGAAAAGGTGACGCCCGTCAGAGACTTTTTTGACTTTGTTGCCCCACGCGCGACCACGCGAGCCAATGGAAGTTGGCCCAGGCAAGGTCTTATCCTGTACACCGTGGGGCACTGGGCGCAGCTAGACTCATGTTCACTGTTCACAAAAATTTTTAATTGAGTTTTGTCAGTTAAACCATACAACAAAGCAGTTAAATCATACAACCGGCAAAGCAAGTACACGATAGGTACCGTATATGCTCACTATGTGAGCACACCTCTGAAGAATATCGATTGAGAAGAAAATATTTGTACAGGCAAAGTACAAACACTTCACATAATTAGTACAACATCCCAAACTATCATTTTTTCCCAACTACTAATAACAATGCTAATCTTATGATTAGCATTCGTACATCACTGGTACCACAAATATAGTTGCAAGTCTTTCCAATCTGTTCAACATAAACGAATCAAAAGATATCGATATAATGTCTAAAAAATATCAGTACAAAGATAAAATCACATTTTTTTCTCATCATTCGATGCTATATTCACGGGTACAAAGAGTTTGACTACACTGAACAACATCATGTGCACATATCATGAACTTCTCAAGATCCAAATCGAAAAAAGAGGAACAAGAAGTGTCAAGAAGTTGGTAAACAAAATAAGAACCAGCCAGATTAAAATGAGAAACGGAGGCTGTTGTCAGCATCTTAGAATGCAACTAACTAGCACTGATTCCCTTAAAATCCCAACGGAAAAAAAATGCAAGAAGAAGAGGATGAACGGCATCGGGGCAGCTGCGCATCCACCACGATGGCCCCGCAAGCACGACGATCCGGGATATTTAATTATTTGCCACCGTAAGAAAGGCCACTCCTTGAGATAGGACCTTTAGAATGACTTACATTTTTGCCATTGTGCAGAGTTTGAGGCAACATATTTGCCACTTTTGTTGATGTGGCACGCCACCACCTCCCTCCAGCGTGGATCAGGCACGTGAAAAGTCGAAAATGCCCCTGCCTTATCCCTACTCTCCTCTCTCTTCCATCGTTGACATGTGGGACCCACATGTAAGGGTCATCTTCAACCTCTTACCTCCCTGCCGAACCATGTCCGTCTCGTCTTTTCCTTCGCTGTTTTGCTGCCACGGACGTCTGCTTGGGGACGCCGTCGTCACGAGGATTTCTACCGAGACGAACCGAAACCTGGACGCAGGTACTCGTCGTCAAACTGTTGCTAGAGGAGCTCCCTGACGCGAACTCGGAGCCGGCCGTCCTCACCGCCCGCAGTCGGCGCTCCCCGGTCGTTGCCGCTGCGTCGGCATCTCCCCCGACGGCCGGATTCGGGCGCGTCGGCATCTCCCCCCGACGGCAGGCGCAAGGTGGAGGAGCAGGGTCGGTCGACGGCGCTGGAGGAGGACGCGCCGAGGCGGGCGGCGTCGACGGGGAAGCCGAGGAGGACCAGGTCGTCACCGCGCCGGCCGGATTCGGCACGACGGGAGGACAATCTCTATCTGCTTGTTGGCGTTGCAGCGAGGGCGGGCCCCTCCTCCGGCGACGCCCGTGGAGGCCACGATGAGCTCGCCGGCTCCTCTTCCCTTCCGCGGAGCTCCCTCCCTTCCGTTCTCCTCCTATGCTCTTCGATCGCGAAGGGGAAGCGACGGCAGAGGGGCGGGCGCCGGTCACCTCCGCTCCCTCTGCCGGCGAGGTGTGAGGCTACGGTGGCCCCTCCTGTGCATGGAGGAGTAGGAGCGCGGGACGGCCCCGGCAGCGCGTAGAGGTCGGCGCCCCTCCCCGCGTGGAGGAGCAGGAGCAGGTGAGTAGGGCGGGGCCGAGCCTCCCTGGGTGGAGCTTGCTGGGGTCCGACAGCCGCTCACCCGCCGCCGCTTGGCCCCCTGGTGGAGCTCGTCGGGGTCCGGCCGGCGTTCACCACGGATGCAGACTCGCTGGAGAGGAAGAGGCAAGGAGGTAAGAGGTTGAAGATGACCTTACATGTGGGTCCCACATGTTAGTGGTGAAAGAAAGGAGACTAGGATAAGGCAGGGGCATCTTCATCATTTCACGTCCCAAATCCATGCTGGACGGGGATGTGGCGTGCCACCTCAGCAATAGTGTCAAATATGTTATTTTAGAATATGTATGATGGCAAAAACGTAGAAGTCATTCTAAAGGTCCTATCTCAAGGAGTGGCCTTTCTTACGGTGGCAAATAATTAAATATCCCCAACGATCCACCTCGTAACTAGGAGTCGACGACGGAGCTTGAGGTACCGGCCTCGCGCATGCACTAGGAAAAAATTTCGGCGAAATTTCCAAAATTTCGCACTTATCGGTGGGTAGCGAAAAAATAGATATGCGATAATTTTTTGTTTTTAGTGCAAAACTAATTGTTTTTTAAAAAGAAATGCTACAGTGGTCATCGAGAACTGCAAAAAAATGCGAAATTTCTGAAATTTTGCTTTTTTCGATGACCTCCGAAAAAGTTTTCATATCGAAATTTTATACCCAGGCGGTGCCAGAGTTCAAACCGCGCCGCCGGAGGACGCGATCGCCCTGGCACCACCGCAGATCTGACACCGGAGGCTGGATGGTGTCGCGCCTGCATTAGCATCCCGAGCCAAGCCAAGCAGAGGCGGCGGCCGCACCATGCCCACCGTGGTCCCCCACGGCGGCACGAGAGCGCGCAGGTCCACAACAGCAGCGCTCGAGGAGAGGGAGGGGGCTGCCGGAGGAGGGAGCCCGGTGCTGAATGGTGGCGGAGGGAGGCCGGAACGGGCTCGCGACGTCGAGGAGCAGGCGACGACCCGGTAGGAGCAGACCGCGCCCGTCGTCCTCACCCCTGCCACCGGTCGTGGTAGGATAGGAGCGAGGACCGCCTCGCCTCTGCCACCGGTCGTCGTCCTCGCACCACAGGCGCGAGATTCGAACAGAACCAAGCCTCGTCGTCATCGGCGTCCCGACGCACCAGGCAGTCGTGCTCCCCTGGTGCGCTCGCGCACCAGAAGGCCCTCCGCGCCGCGGCGGTGTTCTTCTCCAACCGCAGCGCTTCATCCTCCGATGGCGACGAGGAGGGGTTCGAGTCGGAGGGCGAGCAGGACACGGCGGGATTCATCACAGGCTTGTTCGAGCGGGACGCCGCGCTGTGGGGCCACTACGAGCGGGGATAGGAGGATGGGCAGTTCGTGTGCCATGCGCCGGGGGACGAGGAACACGTGGCTGTTCTGGGGCTGCATGGCGCTCGTGCATCACGCGCACGACGCCACGCCACGGTACGGGAGCCCCTGGGTGCACCGCGCGGGAGCTTGTCGCCGCCCTGCGCCGCCGGCCACGAGCCCACGCCATGGATCGTGGGTAGACGCCCCCACCCCCTAGGCTGGGTGCGCGGCGGCGGCGGCCATGCCCGACGGAGGAGGTTCGCGCCCCAGATTGAGCAGCCCTGCTGGCGGAGGAGGTCGCTCGCGCCGGATCGAGCGGGGCTGTTGCGAGGCGCGGCCACCGGGTACGGGCGTGTGGAAAGAGATGACGATGTGCGCCGGAGACCGATGCGGCGGAGGCGGCCTTCGCGTCGCGCGCGGCGGCGCTGACGGAGTTCGCGAGCAGCTCCATGGCGGCCTCGTGGTTGTGCGCCGCCGGCAGCCGCCCGCCCAGTGGCCACCTGCTCCCCCGCGCTCGAGCAGCCGTTGTCCTCAGCTGGTGCCGCCGTCGGCAGCTGCCCGCCCAGTGTCGTGCTCCGCCTCGACCTTCGTGTGCAAGCCCGCCGCCCGGCATCGTTGCCGCGACAGCTCCTCCCGCACCGCCACTAGCCCGAGAGAGGCCCCGCCTCCCGAGCCTCCTCGCCTCGGTCTGGATCTGGATCTAAAACCGTGGAGAGAGAAAGAGAGGGTTGAAATGATTTCAAAATAGTACTGAGAGATATTTATGACAGGAAGATTAAGGCCCACAACCGGTACAAGGGTTTAGGTACACATCCTTCCCACCTTTGTCCAGGTCCCGGTACAAGCATGCCGCCGTCCCCTCCCGGTCCTCCCCGCATATGTATCCGCTTTTACCTCCCGTATTCACGCTGACATGCTGTGCATCTCCTGTGACGCCACACGAATCTCGAAACCACCCCTGCACAGCTTCTAACCGGAATCGGCGGTCTGGATTGACCGGTCCATGACTTCACGCTACTATAAATCTTAGTCCGCTTGCAACTGCGTGCATGTTTGAGTGGTATCCCTGTAGAGAGAGAGAGAGAGCAGATTATACTCATGTAGATGTAACCATAAAAACTATTCCGTACTGCTCATCACCTCATCCGCAGGCCGTAGCGGTACGATCGTATGGACGTACGGTGGCCACAAGCCCACAAGTCCACAACCGGGGAGGCAATCGAACCGAACCGAGATTCTTCAATTGTCCAAAAAGTTTGTAAAAGACGTGCGGTTCTAAAAAGAATGGACTAATCCATGGGCCGGATACTACTACCTGCATGGGTTTTTTTTTGACAACAAACATTTCATTCATACGTTAACAGCAAGAAGCTGTTAGAACCATTACAGAGTTAATGGTTACAAGTTGGAGTGCTCCGAGCAGCGGGCATCCATGAACATGACTAGGATTAGTACATGAGGCAGAAAAGGATAGTTGATTGGAGTGTAAGTATGCTAATCCTTGTCTGGCTAGAGAATCAGCCATCTGATTTTGATCTCTTGATATCTTGTGCACCTTAGAGGAACCTGCCAAAGTGGAAGAAACAATTTGGGTGTATGGCGCAGCTCTCCAGTCAGGTGAGTTGGGGGGATCAGAGCCATTGATGCAATTAACCAAGAGCTGGTTATCAGAGAACAAATTGGCAGGGATGAATCCCATCACATTGAGCAATGTAGCTGCCAGCGCCAGGGCTGCAGATTCAGCCACAAGTACCGAGGAAGAACCCTTCATGGCAGCCTTGACAAACATGCTTAAAGGGGGTTGAACATCAGTGTTGATGATGAAAATGCCAAGACCTGCATCTCTCATAACATTGGGCAGTAGATCTGGTGTTGTAGAGGCATCAGTGTAGCAACGAAAACCCTGCATAGAAAAAGGGAATTGTACCAGAAACCTGTTCTCCATGGCCGACTGGGATAAGCCTGTGGGATGGGCTTCTGACTGACGTTGTTGTTCCCAAGCTGTAAGATGGGTTTGCAAATGCGCTTTTGCCGCCTTATGTACCTGAAAGGAGGTCCAATTTTTTCTTTGGAAGCGTTTGTCATTGCGAGCTTTCCAAATATACCACATGAGGAATAAATTCTTGCAAAGAGCAGCCTCAGTGGGGTTAGGAGTAAGAAGGATAGGGAGAGACAGTTGCACTCCATCTTCTTCAGTAGTAAGTAAATGGATAGGCAAAGGTGGGTCAGAAATACCCCAAACTTGACGTGGTAAATCACAGAGGAAAAGGAGGTGGACATCAGTTTCAAGTGCTCCACAAGCGGTGCAATGCTTGTCTATATGAGTGGAATACCTAGCAGCCCTTTCCCCAGTAGAAAGCGCTCTTCGAATGAGACGCCAAGCAAAAGTTTTGAGAAAAGGAGGGATAGATTTATCTTTCCAAACCTTTTGCAAGATGGAATTGGCATCTTGGGTGATGCTTCTTGAGCCATGAGTGGGAAGATTGTGTTGGGTGAGTTGTGCCAGTTGGGCATAAACAACTTTGGAGGTACATTGTCCATTGGTGGAAGGAGTCCATCTGAGAATGTCTTGCTGACCTGAATGAACCACTGGAGTAGATTCAATGACCTGCACAGCATGGGCGGAGAAAGTAGTAGAAAGCAATCTATGATCCCACTGTTTTGTTCCCTGCATCCAAAGATCAGAAATAGTTTCAGGCATTGGAGAGTTAGTGACAGGTAGAAGGAGATGATCATGGATGTTGGACCAGATATTAGTCCAAGGAGATGACCAAATGGAGGAATTGCCTGCATGAATCTGCAAAGAAGCATTAGAGTGAAGGTGGTGTTTAACCTGCAAAATGGAAGACCAATAAACAGATCTAGGACCAGTGGCAGGAGCTGTCCAAAAGGTGTTGTTGGGGTAATATTTAGCTTTAAGAATGGCAGAAAGGAAAGGATTTTTATTTATAGCAACATTCCAAGCAGAATTGATAATGAGACTTTTGTTTATCAACTCCATATCTCTTATACCAAGACCACCTTGTTCTGTAGGTTTGCAAATATCATCCCAAGAGCGAAAAGCAATAGGATTAGTGTGTTGATCTTCTTGAACTCCAGCCCACCAAAACCTTCTAATGATGGTGTTAATTTTTTGAATGAAAGTTTTAGAAAAAAGGACAGTGGACATGTAATAAACTGGAATAGAAGAAAGCACTGATTTGATGTACTGCAACCTACCAGCATGATTTAGTTTATTTGCTTTAAGAGTACCAAATTTGGCCAAGAATTTGTTGTAAATGAAGTTGTAAGCTTTATTCTTATCTCTGTGGGAAAAGATGATGGGGTGGCCTAAATGCATGGTATTGGGTTGAAGGTTGGATACAGGAAAAATACCTTTGATATGATTTTTTATGTTACTTGGGACGTTCCTGCTGAAAAGGATAGAGGATTTTTGCAAATTAGGTGTCTGTCCAGATTGTTGACAGAATTCATATAAGATAGTCTTGATGGCCTGAGCTTCCTCCAATGTTGCGTTTCCACAAAGAATGAGGTCATCTGCAAATAAAAGTGAATGAATGGGTGGAGCACCCTCTCCAAGAGAGATACCAGATAGGTTGTTATTGTGTAGAGCCTCCTGCAGTTGAATAGATAGTTCATTAATAGCAATAACAAAGAGATAAGGAGAGAGAGAGGGCAACCCTGTCTCAAACCCCTTTGTGGGTGAAAATATTCAGTAGGCTCATCATTGACAAGAAGGGCTAAGGAGGAAGTAGAGATGCAAGCATGAATGAGATTAATAAAGTTAACAGTAAAACCTAGTCTAAGAAGAGCACCAGAAATGAAATTCCATTCAAGTCTATCAAAAGCTTTAGCTAAATCAATCTTAAGGAGGAAAGCATTAGTATTCCAATTTTTGAGGTTAAAAGAATGGATGATCTCTTGAGTGATGATGACATTAGAGGAAATGTGTCTGTTGGCAATGAAAGCTGATTGAGCCTGACTAATATAGTTGGGAAGGTGATCTTTGACTCTATTGGCTAAGGACTTGGCTATGATTTTATAAATGACATTGCACAAGCCAATAGGTCTGCAGTCTTGAGGTATAATAGGTTGGTTCTTTTTGGGGATGAGAGCAATAAAAGTTTGATTAATATCAGGAGGCAAATGTGCATGAGTGTAGAAATCTTTTACCACTTTGTAGATGTCATACTTAATCCAATTCCAAGCAGATTTGTAAAAAGCTGCATTAAGGCCGTCAGGACCTGGGGCTGCATTGCTTCTCATCTTCCTAATAATATCATGAATTTCAGTGAGAACAGGAATAGAATAAGTATACCTGAAGGCAGCATTGTGCTGAGTTGCTTCATGCTCCTGCGTCTGTGTAGTGTCCTGATGTGCTGCAATAGTTGAAGTAGAAGGGAGAACAGAATCTGTTGTAGGTTGGGTGAGGGAAGGATCTGGTATAGTGGAATTGTGGCTAGTAGGTGTACTGGTGGAGAAAATGGAGGTAAAGTAATTTGTGAGAGTGGCAGCAAGTTGGGTAGGAGTAGTGGAATGAGAGCCATCCGGGTTCTGAAGGTGAGTGATCTTATTTTTTCGGTTACGTTTGATGATGGCACGATGGAAAAACTCTGTGTTCCTATCCCCTGCAACAGCCCAAGATTTCTTTATACGCTAGACATGGTAAGTTTCTTCTTTGGCCATGAGGTCCTGGTGTTTATCATGAAGATGTTGCTGGAGAGTATGATTTTGGAGCGAAGGGGGTAGGTTTTGCTGGTCGAGGATCTGACTTTCTATTTGTGCTAGAAGATCATTGTTTCTAGGTTGCTTCCGTCTCCATTTCCTGAGATCTGCAGCAAGAAACTTGATTTTATGTGAGAAATCACGAGTAGAGGCCGTTGCCAACTTTGTCTTGCAGTGTCTTCATATTCCTGTTCCAAAAGCCACCAATTTTCAAAACGAAAAGGTTTGTTAGTACGAGGTCTTTCTGAATTCAACACCGCCAAGATGGGAGCATTATCGCTGTACATCATAGGGAGGTGATAGATGGTAGTGGAGGGAAAGGACAAACACCATTCTGCATTGGCCAAACATCGATCAAGCCTTTCATAAGTTGGCACGGAAGAAAAACGTTTATTAGTCCAAGTATATGCCGGACCATTATAACCAAGATCAATAAAACCACATTGTTTAACATATGCACAAAAATCATTAATACGACTCACATCAGCAGTAGTAGGACCTAATTTCTCATTAGCATGCATAAGTTCATTAAGATCTCCCATACAAAACATAGGCAAGTTACTGTTATGAGTCACAAAAAGAAGAACATTCTCCCAGATGTCACAGGTGGTGCGATGATGAGGGTCCCCATAGATACAAATTAAACCATAATGTTTCATATTGATTTTATTAGTACATAGAGCAAAGATGAAATGATGGTTATGGTCAACAATGGTAAGGTCAATATCATCATTCCATATCAGCCAAAGGCCACCTGACTGACCTTGAGAAGGCACAACAAAAGCATCTTTATAATTGAAGTGATTTTTAATAGCATTCTTGGTGATAGAAGCATTTCTAGTTTCTGAAAGGAAACATACCTGTGGCTTGGTAGAATTGAGCAGGTGAGCAAGGTGGAGCATGGTGGAACTGCGAAGGCTCCCACCTGAGCCCCTGCAATTCCATGCAAGATGGGTCATGGCGCCAGGGGATACCTGTCGGTCGGTGCGGGATCCTGAGTGCGGAAGCTGCGGCATCAGAGTTGAGGGACCTTGCTGAGAAGGTTGCATCAGTGACTGCGACCTGGGGGAGTGATTCATCACTCGGGTCTGGACCTGAGTCGACAAGGATGGGCTTGACTGAATCCATGGCGACTGAGGCCTGGACAGAGGCGGGATAGCTTGGGGAGGGTGCGGCATGGTGGGAGAGGTCGAGATAGGAGCAGAACTGATAGGATCGGGGAGGCTATGGGACGGCGACGGCGGCGGGTCCGGGGGAACATCCTCCATCAGAGAGGGGAGTGGAGGAACATCTGGCCTAGCAGGAATCATGAGTGAGGACTGAAGGATGTGACTGCTGCCTGAGGTCAGTTCAAGAACCAAATCTTCGATAGAGTTGACAGCCATGGTTGCTGGCAAAACGGAGCCAGAACTACCGGTCCTGAGCAGTGAAGACGGGACGAACCTGTGAGGCGGCACTTGGCGACGAGGAACGGTGAAGCAGGAGGGCAGGAGTCGCCGGCGTCACTGGTGGAGAAAGCGATGGTTCAGGAAACGATTCAGGAGTATATCAGAAACAGAATCAGTCCTAAAACCGGGGAGAAGTGTAGATCGGAGATGGAGGAGCAGTTCTAGCGGAAGATCGAAGGATCTGGCTGGATTAACAACAGTAGATCTAGGGAAATTTTTGGGGAAGGAGGAAGGAAGGTTTGATACGGCAAAACGCCCAGATACTACAGAGAGCTCAGTTTCTCTTAGGTAACTTTTAGCACTAGCTATTACCTGCATGGGTTGCTATTTTGTCATCGATTGTACTGCTAAATTTAACAGCTTCTCGTACAAGCTTCATTGTGTTGTGACCGGAGTTCAGTGTTGGTTTAAAAAGCTTAATTACCAGACCGATCAATGAGGCAGGTTATGGGATAAAGGTAGCTCAACCCAGTGAGATAGTTTCAAAGAATCCAAAATGACCCAAGAACTTTTTTCTAAAATAAACGAGAAAACTGTGTATCTTTGTATAATACCGACAAAACTTCTTTTAAATTTTGTCCCACGAAGAGTATTCATTTGACTCCAAGTAAAACTAAGGTCATGTTTGATTCCTATTAGTAGAGTGATCTAAAGTGCAAAACGTGAAAATAAATCACTTGTGTGCGCAGCCTTGACTTATTTGCACTTTAAGTCGTCTGACTTATAAGTCACATAAGTAGCTCCACCCCTACTTAAAGTTACTTATTTCCATTTTTTCCCTCTCCTACCCTGTGTGGAGCCCACTGACTTATAAGTCACTGCAACCAAACATGACTGACTTAAATCCAACTGACTTATAGTCGGGTGACTTATAAGTCGGGTGACTTATGGGAATCAAACAGGGCCTAAGATAATTAAAGCAACACTTACACCAAGAAAAAATGCATTGAGAAATACATAGAGCCAATGAAATGATTTTTCTCTAGTTCCAATACACATGTATTATCCAGGATCCATAAAACCAAGCAAATGACAACCTCAACTAATATGAGTTATTAGGGTAGCATGGCCATTTGTTACAACTACAGTCTTTGTGGGGGTGGAGGGAGTATATACCAATTAGACCTGAGCATTTTTGGGGTCGGGTTGGGTTTGGTCCAGGTCGAAAAAACCCGGTTATTTCGGGTTGAGAAAATCCCGCCCATGACCGTCCCACTGGACGCGTCGGGCCTCAATTTTCGGGCTGAGCTCGGGCCGAGTCCGGGCTTGGGCGGGCCGCCCGCGCATTTTATAGTGTAAAATAGCTAAAAACTGCATTTTGGGTCGGGCTCAGGCAAAGAAATTTTTTCTCAAGCTGCAAGATCTGTGTCCACACCCACCCAGTAAGGTCTGTGGGAGGGCCAGGCCAGCGGGCCGGCCCGGGCTGGGCTATAAATGCTCAGGCATAATACCAATCAAAATTTGTCCCTGAACAGGTGACACTGAAACCTAGGGCCCGTTTAGTTCGCGAACCGAAAATTTTGAGTCTCCTTTCAAGGTCTATTAGAAGTATTAAACGTAGATTATTTACAAAAATAATTACACGAATGGACTGGAAATTGCGAGACGAATCCATTAAGTCTAATTAATCTGTCATTAGAGATTGTTTACTGTAGCATAATATTGTCTAATCATGACATAATTAGGCTTGTTAGATTCGTCTCGAAAATTAAGGCAGGGATCGTGGAATGGGTTTTGTCATTAATCTACATTTAATACTCCGAATTAGTGGAAAGACGATTGATGTGACGGGTTGTTGGGGAAAATTTTGGGAAGTAAACAGGACCCTAGTTACTCAAATGATATACATGTACTACTGTCAGGTGTCAGGAGAAGATTAGCCAATGTCATTGGCGCGCACTGCTGTGACGTAGCCGCATTCACAATCGCCAACAAAAACCGGCTGGACAAGTTTTTTTTTGAGTTCAAAGGCCAAGAGAGAGCCCCTGCCTTATTTGAATAAAAGCAAGACCGTTTAACGGTTTACAGCTCAAACATTTTGTCAATCATTGGCTACATAACCACACCCACCTCGAGGGGCTAAACAACTCTTCCTCTCGAAGCCTCCTGCGCTCCCGAGAGAACCCCAGTTCCCGGCCCCCTTCCTCTCTTCCTCCGGCGCCTGCGCCGGCGGCGAGGGGAGGAGGGCCGGCCCCCGCTCCCGTTAGTATTTAGTATAGTATCTGTAGCTTAGTAAAGTGACTAATGGCTAGTACCCTTCGTGGTTCGTCCTCCTGGGTGTGCGCCGTCGCCGTCGTCGCCTTCGTCGTCGCCGTCGTCATCACCGAGGTATGGTTAAATAAAATAAAATCCTCTCCTCCTCCCCCTCACTATCTTCCCCTACTTGGATCTTCCGCGTTCCCTCTCCACTCCACCAGATCTGAGCTCGCCTGCCTGGATTCCTCCCCCACTTCGCTTCGCCTTCATCTCCGCCCCCACTTCAGTCGCCATCGTCGGGAGTTCCTCGGTCTCGCCCCACCTCGCCCGCCCCTGCTTTCGCCAGATCCCCCTCCCTCCCCACCCGTCCCTCTAGATCTGGGCCTTTCCGACCCACCTCCACCGCTCAAGCATCGTGAAACCCCCGTCTTCCATCTCCACTTCGTCAGATCTGCGGTGCCTCACCCCTCCTCGCCTCCCATAGTCTTTCAGCGGTCTCCAGTCCTGCGGCTCTTCTCCATTCTCTTGCAGATTCCTCACTGGTGCTGGTTTGAGTCCTCTGCCTCCACCTAGGATCCTGGTTCGCGCTTCATCTACTGCCGGCGGCGATGACTACAACCTCATCCTTCGGTCGCCGGTGTGTGCCGCCCCTGCTGGCGCGACAGCCCCTTCAACAACCGATGCACTGCGCGGTTCTTCCGCCCCGGCGTATGCCTCGACTTTGAAGCCCCTGCGCCATTTCGACGGCGGATTACTCTCCCACAGCAACTCCGGCGAGTCTGCATCTGTTTTCTGAAGTTTCAGGACCTAGTTGTACTAAAGATCTCTTTTGAGGTCTTTGTTGTAACTTGATCGCTGATTTAATATATTATGTGTGATGTTGTCAAAAAAAAAACCACACCCACCACACGCTCATGGAAAGCTACTGCAACATCTAAATGCCACACATAGAAACTCACACCGAGCAACCGAAAGCATACATCTGAAGAAGGAATGGCTCCTTCCCCTGGTCCTCACGACCGCCCCGCCCCCGTGTCGTCCGCTGCCCCGGCGACGGCGCCGGCGTCCACCCCCACCTCTCCTCCGCCCGCGTCTCCAGCCACCGCGGCCGCGCCCATCACCCCCCTCCCCTCCCTTGGCCGCGGTCCGCCCTCTCCCACCCCTGACGTGGAGCTCCCTCACCCTCCTTCCCTAGATCCGTGCGGCCACCTCTCGCTGGACGTCGACACGGTTCAAGCGCAGGGCCCCACTTCGCCGCCCGCAGATTCGCCGCCGGCTTCCGCCACCCTCCTCTCCTCGCCCGCCCGCGGCTCGTCCACACCTCTCTTGGTCGCGAAACTCGACCCGCCCCCCTCCTCAGATCTGCGCGGCCGCCCTCCGCCACCCGCCCCCATCAGCTCGGGACCACCATCCGCCGCCCTCCTCTCCTCCACCTGCGGTCGCCAATCTCCCGCCCCTCTGTCCCCGGAGGCTGTGCCGTTTTACCCTTGCGGCAGCTCCGGCGGCCGAGGGAAATGGCTCCGATGGAGAGGGGACTCGCCCCTTTCCGACGATGACGAGCAACCCACGAGCTACCGCGACATCCTGCTTCGACCGGCGGGGACGTCCGCCTCTACCCCGACCTCGGCGGCGCCCCAGGCCAAGCCCCCTAACCCGCGCGCGACCGGGTCGGTGCACGACCGGCTTGGTCCGCGGGTCGAAGTTCGCTCTGGCCGCCACCAGCAACGGCGTCGCGGCCAGACGCGGTTGGTCCACGGCCTCCCCCTTCACCCAGACAAGCCCGTCCGCAACATCTCTGGCAATCGCCTGCGCTCCATTGTCGTTCAACCGCAGCGAGAGCCAAGTCCACCCCCAAGGGATGCTGATGGCTTCACGGTGGTGCTGAGTCGTCGTTCTTCTCGACGGCGTCGACAACGCCGTGCTCAGCGCCAGCAGGACCCTCCCCCTGTGGTGTCGCACATCCCGGCAAAGTTTGCAGGACGCTGCTTCAATTGCCTGTCTTTCACGCACTTGGTGGCCCATTGCCGTCTCCCACCAAGGTGCTTCCGGTGTCGTGGCTTCGGGCACCGCGCCCGAGACTGCAAGAGGCTATGCAGATTGACGACGGCTGCCTGTCCGCATGGTGGTCCACGTTGGTCGCCGCAGGGGACATCTCCCCCGCCGCCTCCACCTTCGGACCTTCCGGTGCCGTCTGGACCTGCGGACGCCCCCCTGAAGACTGCGGTCGACGACAGCCTGCTGACGGGCCATCCTCCACTCCGTCCAATTCCCGTGGGCGAGTTGGACGCTGAAGAGAAGTTGCGGCTCGCCCTCTTGGCTGCAACCCGTGGTGGGCGCCAGGACAGCTCTATTGCGGCTTTGAGGCATGCCATCCGGGAACTCCCTGGGACCTCCGATGACAGCTTCGTGGTCCAACAAGTCGCACTGAGGAGTTTCATGGTGATCTTCGCGCCCGCGACGGCTGCACCCAACAACTCGTCGCTGCTCGCATCTTCGTCGGAGCTGGTGGCCTTTGAAGCTCAATGCCCACCGAGAGGTGAACATGTGACTGTCCCAACTGATCCTATGTTGTTCGAGCTCGGGGCTTTTTCACCAAAGTTCCGGTCACCTCCGCCGGACTGTGATGCGCCACCACCGGGCTGTGGGGCGCCACCACCGACCGCGCCAGCTGCCACTTGCAAGACCTACAAGACTTACAGACGTCGTCCGCGTAGCGTTGCGGCTACACAAGATCCAGCCACCCTGCCAACACCGGTCATCCTCAACTTCGAGTCAGTGGTGGAGCCTCCGGCAGATGATTCGGGGACTGTGCCTTGCCAGCCGGGGGTTGAGTCTGGGCCAGAGCCGTTTCTCTCCGTGGGTGGGCCAGCTGACACTCTTGGCATTGGGGCATGCTCCCACGTCTCTCACAGCCCCAAGTCTTCCAAGAGGCCGCAAAGGGGAACTCGTCAGGACCAGGTCGCGACCCCATCGAAGCGAGGTAGGATTCAGCCCAACGACAACCTCGAAGCTGCCAAGGCCAACACCGCGGCCTTCCTGGCTAGCGTTCGCCAGTCACTGCAGGTACCGCTCGCAACCTTGCCGGCGGCGCCATCCCCTTCGCCCGCCTCAGCGACTCGCCGGAGTAGCAGGCTCGCTAAACAGACCGCGAACTCCACTGTGCGCGCCTCTAAGAAGGGTGAGGTACTGCTCATGCGCAAGTTGGACAAGCTGAGCATGCGTCCTACGGAAGACCCTGCAGCTGCTGCCACCACAGCTGACAAGGGCCTTGCCGCGGTTTTCACCGGACCTGGACCGATCGACAAGGAGTATTTCGCCGCTTTTCGCGACCTTTTCCCGGCGGCGCGTGCTCTCTCTGACGCGGACCTTATGGCCGCGGTCAGGCAGGTCAACAACGCGAGCTCCGTGTGTTGAGCCAAGTGGTTATCTCTATAAGGGTTTCGGTTGTCTTTTTTGCCGTATAATCCTCTAATGTTGTAACACCGTGTGCGTGTGCCCGGTTGGCCCGTGTTGTAACAATAACAATCTATTTCTTCTTAATACAATGATACGTAGCTCTCCTGCGTATTCCCGAAAAAAAACTGAAAACATACACAACTACTCAAGCACTCTGAGGATACATCAGCATCTTGAGGTCCATCCATTTGCCGGACTTTTGCGCCTCTTCCCAGTGTTTGTCTTGCGAGATCCATTGCGTCAGCTCTGTAAGAATTGTATCCAGCTCCCAGTTTGTCGGTTGGTGATGAACTCCAGCAGCTTCCCATCCCATTTTGAAGATTTCACAACAGCCTCTCTGACCTGTGCAAGCTGCCTTAGCTCTGTTATATAACTCATCATCTTTTCCTGCTTGTCCATGGGGCACAAAATTATCCAATTATGTAAGATCTCTGTAGTTTTCTCCAAAATCTCTCCCACATTTCTCCATTGCACATTCTGAAAAAGCATACTATTACGAAATTTCCAAAGAGCCCATAAAGCAGCTGAAGTAACCATATTAATCATTGCCAATGTCATTGCTAAAATTGAAAATGATTTGTTTTTCGAGTAATAAAACTGAAAATAATTTTTTTCTGGTAATAGTTTTGAGTTTTGACACGGGTTCGTTTCCAGAGTTTCAGTTTCTGAAATGGGACAACTTTGCAAATCTTACCTCTCACCTCACCAAACCTACTCCCCTCGACCTGGAGAGCTCGAGGAGTGCCGTGTCTTAGCGGGCATACTTGGAGTCGTCGGGTTGCATCAGAGCGACGGCGACGGCGAAGATTGCTTGCAATTTGCGGAGCGAAGTGCCACGCGGGTGTTGGGGAGGCGCAATCGTTCTTCAACCGCCGTCCGCCGCCGCCTCCCATCATCCTCTGCTCTACGAGGTAGGCACGCCTTCCTGCTCCTCTTCCTCTCTCTCTCTCTCTGATCTCCGATGCTCGCCTCACTCACCCACCCCACCTCTTACTCAGTAAAAGATGTCATTTTGTTTAGCCTCCACGCTGCCGTTGCAATCGAATCGTCGAACACGTTATGGGGGGATTTGGGCATCGGGCCAAGCCAAATCTTTGGTCATGCCTAGGTTTATAGGAATCCTACCTCGTTCTCTCTTTGCTGAAATTGATAGCGATAGCTCGTTCGTGGATCTGCGCTTTATTCTGCATGCTAATCGGACAGTGCGACATTCCTTCCTAATGTAATAGGCAACTCTGCTGCTGCTGCGGTTTTCATTAAACACTACTCATCCATTTGATTCTATCTGACGCCACTTCCATTTTGGACAGCAAAGGTCGTGCTTTGACTAACTTGTCAATTTGCCGTTTATTTATTTTCCTAATTATTGCAGAGCTGAGAGTGAGTACTGCTCAGAAACATATGTATCTGATTCAGACAAAGTGAAGATTTTTTGAGCCACTGGAGGAAATATGGCGGATGCCCTATTTATAGTTCTCAGAAAAATTGCGCGTTCCCTGGGAGAAGAGGCACCGGAGAAGATTGGCACAGAGGTGGTGGAAGCAGTGCCGCTCATGACGGATTTTGAGAATAGCATGAAACAAATCGAGGGTGAATTTTCAATTCTGCAGGCCTTTATTGGCCAGGTTGGTGGTCAGAGAGTCGGTGACAAGGCATTTGATGCATGGTTGGATCAGGTTAGAGATGTTGCGCATGAGGTAGAAGACATCATTGATGAGTATGCTTACCTTACTGCACAAGCTGTTGATACAAGCAGCTTCTTCAAAAGAAAGTTCCGTCAGATCAAGAACTTTGTAGCATGGCAGAAGTTCCATAGCCAGATCAGTCAAGTAGAAGCTCGAATTCAGAGGTTAAAAGAAATGAGGAATAGGTATGGCCTCTCGGTTGGTAAACAGGGCAGGAGTAATGGTTTACAGGTCACCAATCAGCTTTTCCTGTCAGATTCTGCTTACCTAACTGATTGCTCTGAGATAGTGGGAAATGTTGATGAAATTGGAAGATTGACAGAATGGCTACTTGAAGAGAGACAGGACAGAACTCTAATGGCCATATTTGGTATGGGAGGCTTAGGCAAAACTACTATCGCAAGCAGTGTCTACAAGAATAAGAATATCATGACATCTTTTGATTGCTGCACATGGATTACTGTATCTCAAACTTATCAAGTTGAGGAGCTACTAAGAGAAATTATAAATCAGCTAATAGATGAAAGAGAATGCATGGCAAGTGGTTTGATGGCCATGAGACCCATGAGATTAGTTGAGATAATACAAAACTATTTGCGGGACAAAAAATATTTCATTGTCCTGGATGATGTATGGGACAAAGATGCTTTGTTATTTTTGAACCATGCATTTGTCAGAAACAATTGTGGAAGTAAACTATTGATGACAACCCGGAGAAAAGATGTGGCTTCTTTGGCTGTTGAGAACTATGTCATTGAACTTAAAAACCTTAAATATGCTGAATCTTGGGAACTATTTTGTAAAAAGGTGTTTTGTTCTTCAAAAGATAACATATGTCCTGAAAATGTAAGATCTTGGGCAAATAAGATTGTTGCCAAGTGTCAAGGATTGCCACTGGCTATTGTAACCATTGGAAGTATTCTATCATACCGCGACAAGGAACATGAGTGGGCAGTTTTCTACAAGCAGCTTAGCTGGCAATTAGCTAATAATCCAGAGCTCAGTTGGATTTCTAATGTTTTGAATATGAGCTTAAATGATCTCCCATCCTATCTGAGGAGCTGCTTTCTATACTGTAGCCTCTATCCTGAAGATTATAAGATTAAAAGAAAACTGATTTCCAAGCTATGGATTGCAGAAGGTTTAGTGGAGGAGAGAGGAGATGGAATAACAATGGAGGAAGTTGCTGAGTGTTACCTTACTGAACTGACTCAACGCTCTCTTCTTCAAGTCACAGAAAGGAATGCATGTGGAAGGCATAGAACATTTCTGATGCACGATCTTGTGCGAGAGGTAAGCTTAGTCGTTGCTAAAAACGAAAATTTTGGCATTGCATATGGCGCTGTTGGTATATCCCAAGGTTGCCATGAAGCCCGCCGCTTATGCATCCACAGAGGTGCCCAGACCTTTAATACTTTAGCTAGTTCACGGCTCCGCTCATTCATTTTGTTTGACACTGAAGTACCATCATCTTGGATATATGATATTTTATCACGTTTCAGACTACTGAGGATCCTATGCCTAAGATTTGCCAATGTTGAAGAAGTGCCGAGCGTGGTGACAGAATTGTATAGCTTGCGTTATCTAGATTTTTCGCACACAAAAGTGAAGAAGATACCGACATCAATCAGAAAACTTGTTAACCTACAAGTTTTGGATCTCAGATTAAGCCACGTGGAGGAGTTGCCACAGGAAATAACTATGCTAACTAGTTTACGACATTTACATGTTTTTGCAATCCAAGATCTACAACAGAGATCATTGAATTGCTTCAGTGCTATAGAAATTCCTTGTAATGTTTCTCATCTAAGGAACCTGCAAGCATTACAGATTGTTTCTGCCAATAAAGATTTGGTTTCACAGCTGGGGAACTTGAAATTATTGAGAAGTTTGGCTATAGCGAAAGTGCGACAAAGCTATATTGCAGAGTTATGGAATTCCTTGACAAAGATACCTAACCTGAGTAGGTTGACTATTTCTGCGTGCGATATGGATGAGGTTCTTGATCTTAAAATGCTAAAGCCCTTACAACACCTGACGTTCTTTCGGTTGGCAGGAAAGTTGGGGCAGGTGTGCTTCCATCGATGTTTTACAATTTTGAGAAGTTAACATGGTTACAAATAGACTGGTCTGGTCTGAAGAAGGATCCTATTAGCTCCTTCTCCCACCTGTTAAATCTAGTTGATCTGCGGCTCTATGGGACATATGCTGGAGAACAGCTAACTTTTTGTGCTGGATGGTTCCCCAAGCTCAGTTATCTGCAATTAGCTAACATGGAGAATCTGAATTGGATTGAAATAGAGGATGGAACAATGATGCGTTTAAATCAGATGGAGTTATTTGGTTTAGGGAATCTAAAGGCAGTACCCGATGGCATCAAGTACATTAGGACACTCCACCGGATGTATCTGATAGATATGTCAAAGCAGTTTCTAGAAAGCCTGCATGGAAGTGGGAGTCACATTGTCCAACATATATATAACATTCATACTTTTGAATCCTCCGATTCTGAAGGTAAATCTCACATTTCTTATTATGCCAATTACTTGATGAAAAAAACTAGTGTATTCACCATATGTCTTGTATATTGTACCCTGAGTCAAATTGTTTTGCTGGTATTGCAGCAAATAACTTCTGTGTTGTGGAATACCTTGCCAACAAGTTCGGCCCTGGTGCTACTAAGTATGCCCCTACCTTGGGTTCATCCGGCACTTGATAGTTCGGTGGGAGATTTTAGCAAGAAATACAGTTCCTTTGTGGACCAATCATTTCAAGAGTGAAAAATGTGGTTCAGGTCTTTGAAAAAAAAAGAATGCACGGTTCATCTTGTTGGTGAAAGTCAGGATGAGCTCATTGTTTGTGTGGTGCCTCATATACAGGAAACAATTTGCTACCGTCGAAAATGATGATTTCTAAGGCTGCCACCGCGGCCTTCCTGGCTAGCGTCCATCAGGCGCTACAGGTACCGCTGGCAACCTTGCCGGCCGCACCTTCCCCTTCCACCGCCACGACGACTCATCGGAGTAGCAGGCTTGCCAAGGACACAATGAACTCCACGGTGCGCGCCTCCAAGAAAGGTGAGGTGCTGCTCATGCGCAGGTTGGGCAAGCTGGACAAGCGGGGCTCGAGCCCTTCTGGAGAGCCTCGGGACGCGGTCACTTTTACAGACCAGGGCCTCGCTGAGGTGTTCGCTGGACCGGTGGACGCGGAGGATTTCGCCGCTTTTCGCGACATCTTCTCAGCGGCGCGTGCCCTCTCTGACGCGGACCTCATGGCCGCGGCCAGGCAGGTTAACAACACCAGCAGCGTTTGTTGAGTCATGTGCTCATCCCCGAAAGGGTTTAGGTTATTTCTTTGCCGTATAATCCTCTAGAGTTGTAACCCCGTGTGCCCGGTTGGCCCGTGTTGTAACAAAACAATCTATTTCTTCTTAATACAATGATACACAACTCTCCTATGTATTTCTGAAAAAAAGGAAATATTCAGCATCTGTTTGCATGGAGGTTTAAGCGAAGAGTGTCGGAAGATATTGCATATTTGTCGAAAAATGACCACAAGGAAAGTGGTAAAACGGTTGCGTAAGTAGTCAGCCAGTACTTGAAATTGAGATATGAAGTGGTTTGCTGAGTTTTGTGGAACCTGTAACATGGCTGCAGCGCCTGCAGGAGAGTTTGCATTGCATCAACCCTAGACTTGAACAGTCTGAACAAGTTGTACATTGTGAGCTTGTGACCGGTATTCACAGTATATTTTATAACAAATTTACCACCCGCAGATCATTAGATGGGAGACGACTTGCAAAGCTGCAAATAATTGTCCCAGTATTTGTAATATTAGTACTCTCTCCTTTTCTTTCTTTTCTTTTTTATAATCTCTTAATTAGTGTAAACATTTGTAAGTTATATCAAGATTCAAATCTCTTAATCTCTTTTACTAGCATTAATTAGCGTAAACATTTGTAAGTTATGCAAAACTGATACAATTGGTTTTACATACAAAGAGTAGGTGGGGATCTTTGCCTCAGATTAAAAAAAACACTTCAGCATACATTGTGAAAAAAGGGGAATAATCTTTCGGTCCAATACTACCTACATCACCGAATTTGAGGTTTCGCCTCCATCATAAATTATAGGTTATTTTGATTTTTTTAGATGCATAGAGATTATTATGCATCTAGATATAGCATATATTTAAGTGCATAACAAAATCTATAATCTAATATGGTCAAAACAATTTATAATTTGGGATGGAAGGAGTAAGTATAACTTTCTAAAAATGAGAAGGTGGAAAATAAAACTTTTCAATCAAAAGAAAAGGTTGGGTCACCCAACTTGGGTGATTCTCTGAGACCGTTAGACCGATGGGCGAAGAAAAACCCCGATTCATATGCGTCGCTTCAGCGACAAATTGACCAATGGTCGCTGAAGTGGCGCGGGGGAGGGCGGGGTCTGTTTTTTTCTTTCTTTCTTTCTTTCCCTTTTTCTATTTCTTTCTTTTTTCTATTTCTTTTTCCTTTTCTATTTTTCTTGTTTCTTTTTTATTTCTTGTTTCTTTTTCTTTATTTATTTCTACTTTTTATTTTATTTTTTCTATTTTCATTTTTCTATTTCTTGTTATATATATATATATTTCTCTTGGTGAATATTTGTTTCCTTTACAATGAATTTTTCCCCCTAAGTGAATATTTGTTTGTTTCTTTCTTTATTTCTATTTTCTTTTCATTATTTTTTCCTCTTCCATAATTTAGTTGGTTTTATTTTTCTTCCATTATTTTCTTGCATGTTTTCTTTTTCCCTATTCTTTACTATTTTTCCTTTTTCTTGCTATTTTCTTTCATGTTTTTCATATATTCTTTTTTCTCTCCTTCTCTATTTCCCGTTTTCCGATAAGTTTGTTCTCACTATAATATGATCTTGTTCTGATAATTGTTCTCATTTGTTCTGACACTTTATTTTGTTTAATCGAGATGATGCAAACTTGTTCCGGCTATAATAATAAGTTGTTCTTACTATAATAATATCTTGTTCGGGCTATAATAATAATTTGTTCTCTCTATAATGATAACTTGTTCTGACACTACATTTGTTTTTGTTCGATATGACATACAAACTTGTTCTGGCTATTATATCTTGTTTCGACAGTTGTTCTTATTTGTTCTGACACTTTATTTTGTTTAATCGAGATGACATACAAACATGTTCTGGCTATAATAATAAGTTGTTCTGGCTTTAATAATATCTTGTTCGGGCTATAATAATAACTTGTTTCATTATAATAATAACTTGTTCTGGCCCTTATTCTGATTTGTTCTGACATTACATTTTTTTGTTCGGAATGACATACAAACTTGTTCTGACAGTTGTTCTCATTTGTTCTGACACTTCATTTGTTTTGTTCTGGCGATAATAAAATATATAACCCTAATTAAAAAATACGAATAAAAAAGTTTGTCAAAATATAGTTAAGTGAGATCTTGTTTTCAAGTTTTTATTGTCAGAAATCTAATGGTGCAATCGGAATTTAATTTTGATATTTGATTTGTGATTTATAGATTTTTTTAAACTTCAAATAACTTTAGACGATTACCTTTGACTTTTTTACGTATATGTATTCACCCACCCTTGCGCCTTTTGTTTCCCCCCGCGTGCTGGTTTCCTTCAGCGACAGCATGCCTTTTTTGTCGCTGAAGTGATGTCTAGCAGCGTTCAAGAAAAACTGCCCCTCGACCTCGAGGTCGACTGGCCGAGGAGTGCCGTGCCGTGCCGTGCATCCAATTGCATACTGAGACGGCGAAGGCTGCTTGCGACGCGCGAAGCAACAATCCGTCTTGCTCGCCTTCTCGGCTCGCCTGGGTAGGCACTCCTCCGGTCCTCCCTCTCTGATATCTCTTGCTCAGATGCTACCAGTCATAGAGGTAGCTGGAAATTCTTCTCTGTTCGCTGATCTGCTGTTAATTTTTACTAACCCCATATGGTTTGGTGGTATCCTAGTAGGACATGCCCTTTTCCCCCTAACTCTGCTGCACAGTCGATTTGTCGAACACCTAACGAGCACCGGGCGACGTGGATACTAGGGTAACGGTGATCACGTCTCCATGTTTCTTGGTGAATTTTTTCCTCTAGCGTGCTGCTGTTACAGTCGATTCTTTGTACACCTTAGGGCCTTAGGGGCATCAGGCCAAATCGGATCCTTGGTAATGGAATCATGAGCGACGTGGATACTTAGGGTTAATGATCATGCTCTCGTTGTTTCTTGGTGAATTTGATATCAACATCCAAACCTTGTTCTGTTTGCTAATCTGTCAGCACAGCTCTTTTCCTCTGAATCACCTACCCTCCTTTTGATGCAATCTGACGTTGTTTTTCATTCAGTGCAACCATATTATGTTTTCACTGACTTGCTATTTACTTATTCTCCCAGTTATCACAGGGATGTGTGTGAATACTGCTCAGAAAGAAAGGGTGTCTTGTTCTGACGAAGTGATAATTTGAGCAAGGGGAGAAAATATGGCAGATGCCCTGTTTGTAGTTCTCAGGAAAATTGCTCTTTCCTTAGGAGAACAGGCACTAGAGAAGATTGGCACAGAGGTGGTCCAAGCAGCACCCATCATCACGGATTTTGAGCACAGCATGAAACAGATTGAGGACGAACTTTTGATTCTGCAGGCCTTTATTGGCCAGGTCAGTGCACAGAGAGTCGTTGACAAGGCATTTGATGCATGGTTGGACCAAGTTAGAGATGTTGCCCATGAGGTAGAAGACATCATCGATGAGTATGCTTACCTTACTGCACAAGCCGTGGATACAAGCAGCTTCTTCAAGAGAAAGTTCCATCAGATCAAGAACATTGCAGCATGGCAGAAGTTCCCTAGCCAGATCAGTCAAGTGGAAGCTCGAATTCAGAGGTTAGCAGAAATGAGGAATAGGTATGGCCTCTCAGTAGATAAACAAGACAGGAGTAATGGTTTACAGCTCACCAATCAGCTTTTCCTTTCAGATTCTGCTTACCTAACTGATTGCTCTGAGATAGTGGGAAATGTTGATGAAGTCGGAAGATTGACAGAATGGCTACTTGAAGGGAGACAAGACCGAACTCTAATTGCCATATTTGGTATGGGAGGTTTAGGTAAAACTACTGTCGCAAGCAGTGTCTACAAGAATCAAAAGATCATAACATCTTTTGCTTGTCACGCATGGGTTGTTGTATCTCAGACTTATCAAGTTGAAGAACTACTGAGGGAAATTATAAATCAGCTAATAGATGAAAGAGAATGCATGGCAAGTAGTTTTATGGCCATGAGACCCATGAGATTAGTTGAGATAATACAAAACTATTTGCGGGACAAAAAATATTTCATTGTATTGGATGATGTATGGGACAAAGATGCTTGGTTATTTTTGAACCATGCATTTGTCAGAAATAATTGTGGAAGTAAAGTGCTGATAACAACCCGGAGAAAAGATGTCTCTTCTTTGGCATTTGATAACTATGTCATTGAACTTAAAACTCTTAAATATGCTGAATCTTGGGAACTATTTTGTAAAAAGGCTTTTCATTCTTCAGAAGATAATAAATGTCCTGAAAATATAATAGCTTGGGCAGATAAAATTGTTGCAAAGTGCCAAGGATTGCCTCTGGCCATTGTAACCATTGGAAGTATTCTGTCATACCGTGACCTAAAGGAACAGGAGTGGGCATTTTTCTACAACCAACTTAGTTGGCAATTAGCTAACAATCCAGAGCTAAGTTGGATCTTTAATGTATTGAATCTGAGCTTGAATGATCTCCCATGTTATCTGAGGAGCTGCTTTCTATACTGCAGCCTCTATCCTGAAGATTACAAGCTTAAAAGAAAACTGATTTCCAAGTTATGGATAGCAGAAGGTCTGGTGGAGAAGAGAGGAGATGGAACAACAATGGAGGAAGTTTCTGAGTGTTACCTTACAGAGCTGACTAAGCGATCGCTTCTTCAAGTAACGGAAAGGAATGCATGTGGAAGGGCTAGAACATTTGTTATGCATGATATTGTGCGAGAGGTAGCCTTGATTGTAGCCAAAAATGAAAAGTTTGGTATTGCACATGGCGATGCTGGTATATCCCAAGGTTCCCATGAAGTCCGACGTTTATGCATCCAAGGAGGTGCCCAAACCTCGAATTGTTTTGCTAGTTCACGGCTCCGCTCTTTCATATTGTTTGACACTGAAGTACCATGGTCTTGGATACATGATATTTTATCACGTTTCAGACTACTGAGGGTCTTATCCCTAAGATTTGTTAATATGGAACAAGTGCCTGGCGTGGTCACAGAACTGTATAACCTGCGTTATATTGATTTTTCATACACAAAAGTGAAGGTGATACCAGCGTCATTTGGAAAACTTGTGAACCTGCAAGTTTTGGATCTCAGATTCACTTTTGTCGAGGAGTTGCCATTGGAAATAACGGCGCTAACTAATTTACGGCATTTACATGTGTTTGTAATCCATGATCTGCAACAAAGATCGTTGAATTCCTTCAGTGCCACGAAAATTCCTGGTAATATTTGTCATCTAAAGAATCTGCAAGCTTTACAGATTGTTTCAGCCAATAAAGATTTGGTTTCGCAGCTGGGGAACTTGATATTAATGAGAAGTTTGGCAATATTGGACGTGCGGCAAAGCTACATTGTAGAGTTGTGGAATTCCCTGACAAAGATGCCTAACCTGAGTAGGTTGGTTATTTATGCGTGTGATATGGACGAGTTTCTTGATTTAAAAATGCTAAAGCCCTTACCAAATCTTAAGTTCTTCAACCTGGCAGGAAAGTTGGAGGCAGGTGTGCTTCCATCGATATTTCATAATTTTGAGAAGTTAACATGGTTAAAACTAGACTGGTCTGATCTGAGGCAGGATCCTATTAGCTCATTATCTCACATGTTGAATCTCGTTCGTCTGCAGCTGTATGGATCGTATGGAGGGGAACAGTTAACTTTTTGTGCAGGATGGTTTCCCAAGCTAAATTTTCTGCAATTAGCTAATATGAAGAATCTGAATTGGATTGAGATAGAGGATGGAACAATGATGTGTCTAAATCATTTAGAGTTAATTGGGTTAGGGAATCTAAAGGTTGTACCAGATGGTATCAAGTACATTAGAACACTCCACCAGTTGTACTTGACAAATATGTCAAAGGAGTTTCTAGGAAGCCTGCAAGGAAATGAGAGCCCTACTGTTCAACATATACGCAACATCCGTACTTTTGAATCTTCTGATTCTCAAGCTGGTAAATTTACGTTTTCTTAGTATGCCAATTCTTTAATGAAAAAAAGTAATACTGGTGGTGTATGACATTCTGAAGGTAAATGTAGGTTAGTAAAGATCAAACTAAGTATAATAGCTAAGATCCATATCTAAAACAAATCAACTGCTTGTAAATTGTTGGTTTATTAGCCAAAACAATTTTTTTTGTCTTTTCCTTATTCACTATACCCTATAGGTCTTGTATATTGTACAGAAGAATAAAAATGTTTTGTTGGTATTGCAGTAAATGACTTCTATTCTGTGCCGTATCTTGCCACGAAGTTCGGCCCTGGTGCAACTAAGTATGCCCCTACCTGCTGAGCTTATCAGTATTAATGCCGGAATTCAAGATCATATTCGTATACGGGTTTCAAACTTAGCTACTGAAACAATTTTCTACCGACAATAAAGATGAACTCTGGAAATGTTCAGTCTGTTTGCATGGAGACTGATTTTTTTTTTTTTTTGGTTGAAGACTGCATATTTGCTGAAAATGTCCAGAAAAGTGGCTTTACTTGAGATTGAGATCTGAAAATAGCTTGCTGAGTTCTGTTAAACCTGTAACATCTGATGACTGCAACACCTGCATAACAATTTGCATTGTATCACCACTAGACTTGAGAAAAATGCTGTAAAATGAAAATGCTTGGTGTTCATTGTCTATTATTGCAATGTACATTGTGAGTTTGTGACCGGTATTCACAGTATATTGATTATAACAAATTTACCACCCACAGGGTATCAAAAGAAAAAAAAATACCACCCACATATCAGATGGGAGACGACTTGCAATATAATTGTCCCACTATTTGTGGTATTAGTACCCTATCCTTTTCTTTCTTTTCTTTTTTAAAATGTACATACATACCAAGACTCAAATCTCTTACTCTTTTTTACTAGCAACATTTATAAATTATATAAAACTGATACAACGAAAATACTTTATATAATATCAACTTTGTTTTTGATGAGCAATAATAAAAGGTATACAGTTATTGGCCCGAACGTCCAATGGAATTTTTTTCATGATACTCCATTGCAACATTAAAACAAAGCATCTGCAACATCGAAAATCTACAGTTAACACATTAAAAAATATGTGAAAAATGAATGTCGTTCGACTTTGGGATAGAAAATTCCCACCGTAGCATAAACACTATGTTTCATGCAACATTTATCGTGAAAACGCGAAAACAATAGTTGTAACATGGATACTTAATTATTGGAATATACATCGAGCTGTCGTTTTTTTATTCCAGACATCTATTGGGTAGCATTACTGTTAAAATACACTTTTGCATACCACTCATACCATTGTGAAAATGAGGAATAATCTATTGGTCAAATACCACAACACCACCGAATTTAAGTCTACTCTATTTTTTTTAAAGACGTGCAAAACACGTTTTTTATTAAGAGAAGGAAAAAAAATTGTAACACAGTACAGACAGCGGCATAGCCGAAACAAAAGCCAAACTACTCTACCGTGCGCCTTCTGGAAGGAGGGAGCGAAAACTTCAAAATTCCACGGTGAATGCTAGCCAGTTAGCCACTCGGAGCTTCGCCGTCTTCTTGAATTTTCGGCACCTTCCAGAAGGTGGGAGCGAAAAATTGAAATTCCACGGTGAACGCATACCACAACATCACCGAATTTGAGTCTACTCTACCGTGCGCCTTCCAGAAGACGGCGGCGAAATTTCGCAGCTTGCGAAGAGCCACTCGGAGCGGAGGCGTGGAGCCCTGGATGCTCCGTACTTAAGACCCGGCCGCCTCCTCTGCTCAGGGCTTCTCCTTCGTCTTGCTCCTCTGCTCACCGTGGTATGCCTTATGAAGCATCCTTGCTCCTGCTATTCTTGGTCGGATGCTACCAATAGTGGACTTCTTCCCGCTCTCTTTTCACCGGTAGAGCCAAGATTTCTTGCAGGCTGCTGTTACGAGCAATCCGTCGAACACCTTAAGGGCACTGGACAAAGCCAAATCCTGTCTATGGATACTTGGGCTATGGGATCCAGCCCCGTTAGTCGTTCCCTTGATGAATTCGCTAGTTGGTCTCGATTCGTGAACCTTTCTGGCTTTCTTACTTCGAGAAAAAAATCATCTTTGTTATCATTCTGCACAACTTTCCTGCTACCGCACAACCTTCATGCTCTGACATTACTTCCATGATTCCATCTCGAGCAAATTCCATTTGGTCCACTGACTAAAACTCCTATTTATTCATTTATTTATTTATTTATTTATTTAAATTTAATATGCTCCTTTTGATTTCAGCTGTTACAGAGCAGCCCGTAAATCTTGTTCAGAAATATAATTATATGACTTGTTGATATATGATGAACAAGTTTAGCAAATATGGCAGATGCGCTTTTCATTGTTCTCAGAAAAGTTGCTCTTACCCTGGGAGAAGGGGCGCTAGAGAAGATTGGCCACCAGGTGCTTGAAGCAGCACCGGTCATTACAGATTTTAAGCATGGCATGAAACAAATTGAGGGCGAACTTTCGATCCTGCAGGCCTTTATTTGCCAAGCTAGTGCACGGAGAGCCAGTGACAAGGCATTCGATGCATGGTTGGACCAAGTTAGAGATGTTGCCCATGAGGTAGAAGACATCATCGATGAGTATGCTTACCTTACTGCACAAGCCGTGGATACAAGCAGCTTCTTCAAGAGAAAATTCCATCAGATCAAGAACATTGCAGCATGGCAGAAGTTCCCTAGCCAGATCATTCAAGTAGAAGCTCGAATTCAGAGGCTAGCAGAAATGAGGAAACGATATGGCTTCTCGGTTGGTGAACTGGACAGAAATAACGATTTGCAGGTCTCCAGTCAGATTTGTCTGTCACGTTCTGCTTACCTAATAGATAACTCTGAGATAGTGGGACATGCTGATGAAATTGGAAAATTGACCCAATGCCTACTTGAGGAGAAACAAGATCGGTCTCTAATTTCCATCCTTGGTATGGGACGTTTAGGAAAAACTGCTATCGCGGGTAGTGTCTACAAGAATAAGCAGATAAGAACATATTACGACTGTCATGCCTGGGTTACTGTATCTCAAATCGATGAACTGCTTAGAGAAATCATAAATCAGCTGATAGACCAGAGATCAATCATGGACAGTGGTTTCATGACCATGAGCCGGATGAGATTAATTGAGGTGATACAAAACTATTTGCAGGACAAAAAGTATTTCATTGTCCTGGATGATGTATGGGATAAAGATGCTTGGCTTTTTCTGAATTATGCATTTGTCAGAAACAAATGTGGAAGTAAAGTTCTGATTACTACCCGGAGAAAGGATGTGTCTTCTTTGGCAGTAGATAACTATGTCATTGAACTTAAAACTCTTCCATGTGCTGAATCTTGGGAACTATTCGTTCAAAAGGTGTTCCATACATCAAAAGATAACACATGTCCTGAACATCTCATGCCTTTGGCAGAGAAAATCGTTGCTAAGTGTCAGGGATTGCCACTTGCTATTGTAACCATTGGAAGTACTCTATCATACCGTGAATTTGAGGTGCAGGAGTGGGCATATTTCTACAAACAACTTAGCTGGCAGTTAGCTTACAATTCAGAGCTAAATTGGATTTTCAATGTTCTGAACATGAGCTTGCACGATCTCCCAATTCATCTGAGGAGCTGCTTTCTGTACTGCAGCCTCTATCCTGAAGATTACAAGATCAGAAGAAAACTGATTTCTAAGCTATGGATCGCGGAAGGTTTTGTCGAAGACAGTGGAGATGGAACAACAATGGAGGAGGTTGCCGAGTATTACCTTACAGAGCTCACTCAGCGTTCTCTTCTTCAAGTCACAGAAAGGAAAACATGTGGAAGGGCTAGAACATTTGTTATGCATGATCTTGTGAGAGAGGCAACTTCAATCATTGCTAAAAAGGAGAAGTCCGGTATCGCATATAGCGGTGCTTGTATAACCCAAGCTACCCATGAAGTTCGCCACTTAAGCATCCAAAGAGGTGCCCAATCCTTGCATTATTTATCAAGATTGCGACTCCGTTCCTTCATCTTGTTTGACACTGAAGTTCCATCTCATTGGATATACGATGTTTTGTCACATTTCCGACTACTAAGGGTCCTTTGCCTAAGATTTACCAATATTGAACAAGTTCCAGGCATGGTCACAGAATTGTATAATTTGCGATATCTAGATTTTTCTCACACAAAAGTAAAGCATATACCAGCATCTTTCAGAAAACTTATCAACCTACAAGCTTTGGATCTCAGATTCACCTATGTCCAGGAGTTGCTTTGCAAAATAAATTTTCTAATTAATTTACGTCATTTACATGTGTGTCTAAACCATGCTCTTCATGCAAGGACAGTGGATTGCTTCAGTGCCACAAAAATTCCAGGCAATATTTGCCGCCTGAAGAACCTGCAAGCTTTGGGGAGTATTCAAGCTAATAAAAATTTGGTTTCACATCTGGGCAACATGACACTGATGAGAAGTTTGGGTATAATGAAAGTGCGGCAAAGCTACATTGCAGAGTTATGGAGCTCCCTGACAAAGATGCCTAACCTGAGCAAGTTACTTATTTCAGAGTGTGATATGGATGAGATTCTTAATTTGGACATGCTTGAGGCCTTACCTAATCTTAAAGCCTTGTGGATGGCAGGAAAGTTAGAGGGGGGCATGCTCCTGCCTTTGTTCGCTGAGTTTGAGAATTTAAAATGGTTAAAATTGGACTGGTCTGGTCTGAAGAAGGATCCTATTAGCTTCTTCTCTCACATGTTAAATCTTGTTGATCTTCGTCTCTACGGGGCATATGGTGGGCAACAGGTAACTTTTTGTACAGGTGGTTCCGCAATCTCAAAACCCTGCAATTAGCTGACATGGAACATCTGAATCAGATTGAGATTGAGGAAGGAACAATGATGAGTCTACATGTTTTGGAACTTAGTAGTTTGAGGAATCTGAAGTCTGTACCTGAGGGTATTAAGTACATTACGACACTCCATCATATGTTTCTGGTAGATATGTCTACTGAGTTCATAGAAAGACTTCAAGGAAGTGACAATCACATTGTTCAACATGTACGTAACATCCACAAATTTGGCCCTTCTGATTCTCAAGCAGGTAACATCCATTTTCTTAGTAAGCAAAATACTTGATGAAACGATTAGTTGTCATACGATATTAAAGTAGGTCTAGATCACAAAGTTCAGATAAGAAAAAACTGCTTGGAAAGGTTATTAGTAAAATAGTAGCTCTAAACAACTGCCTCTATTATTTAGATGCTCTGTCTTCCTTTCTTATTCTCCGTACTTGTCGGGGACGGCCATAAGGGGTCCCCTAACTATGGGAAAAATCACTCTTTTCGAAAAATAATAAGAATCGTCAAGAACACACTTCCCGATTCGATCCTAGCCAAGGCACGGCCTGCTACGGCCCAACGGCCTTCGCGGCCCATCGCGCGAGCATTCCACCCGCCCTCGAGCGAATCTCCGCCTCGCTCGAGGGTCAGGTATCACGCGGGCGAATCTCCGCCTCGCTCGAGGGTCGGATACCCCTCGAGCAGGTTTCCACCTCGCTCGAGGTTCAGCATCCCTCGACACGGGGCATTTCAACTACTCCACCCAACCAAGGCATTCAATGCCCCGTCCCGTCAAGGACGCGGCAGTCAAAGGCCGAATCCCCGCCACGCCGGCCCTCTGACACCGCCCGGGAATCCGCCCCCGGCACTGTGCGGCCATGCCGCCCCTGTGCCACCTTCCCGGGCACTGCACGGGCACTGTGCGGACGCTGTTCGCTCGCTATGCGGAGAGGCCGGGTCATTCCCAAACGCCGTGCCACCTGCTCTCGTCCTTCCCCCATGCTGCGCCCCTCGAAAGGGTATGGGGACACCCTCGAGCGGTGTATGAACGGCGACTAAGCGCACCGCCAGGACGGCGCGGTGACGCAGAGGGAGCGAAGCGTGTCTTTTCCGTCACCTCCGCCCCGGTACGGCCATCCCCAGCACTGTGGAGCCACGCCCGGCGGTGTGGAGCCCTGTTCCGACGGGACGCCGCCACACCGGCCCCTGTACAGCTCCAACCACTCCCGTCAGCAAGACCCTCGAATCAATGCACAGATAGCGACCAGGCGCGAATGACGGCCAGATCACCCTCGAAACTACCCTCGAGCAAATACGGAAACTACCACGACGCCCACAGGGGCCGGGATTCGCCAGGACAGCCTTCAAATCGCAGACACTATACGCCAGTACCATGGCACTGCTCAAAAACCCACGCGGCACACCTGTAGGCTGCCTCCCCTTGGTCTATAAAAGGAGGAGGTAACCGCCCAGTCGCTGGGATGGCTTCTCCAACCACGCCCGCCTCACACACACACTCTCCCACTCGATATTGGCACTTTGCCTCAATCGTCTAGCAGGGACTTGGAGGACCCTCCTCCTCTCCCGCCTCGCTTGTAGCCCCCCTCTACAGGCACCCCCGGTGCATCGCAATACAGCGCACCCGCGCAACCTGCTGGACGTACGGCCCTCACGGCCGGAACCAGGATAAAACCGTGTCTTTGCATTGCTTAGCACCCGCCATCGAGAGACTGATCACAGCGTAACTCACTAGTTAGTGTCGGGACTAATCTCAACACCGACAGTACTGCTTCTATTATTTATACAGCTTATAAAATAGGCTTGTCGATATTGCAGTGAGTAACTCCATTTCTTCAGAATTCCTTGCCCAGAAGTATGGCCCTGGTGCGATTAAGTATGTCCCTACAAAATGAACTTCACTGTCCCTTAACAGTTGGTTGGGAACCATCAGTGACAAATATGCAGTTCTTGTGTTGTCCAATAATTCGAGGAGTGAACTATGTGTAGTTCATCTAGGTGCCAGAACACTGGATCAGGTAATTATTTTTGTTTTGAAGATTGTGTATTTGCTGAAAAATCTCCATCAGAGTTCAGAAGAGTCATCTCTGAGGAGCAGAATATTTCAGTGGTGAGCTTTGGGTGCATCGTTCCAAACACCGGGGCACCAAGGATTCCTTCTCTTTTGGAGCACCCTCTTTAGGAGCATTGTAAATTAATTATGTGCAGAAACTCTTTCCCCCTCCCCCTACACAAATACTATATGTAACAACCTCACGTATCAATACTAAAAGTTACCCCCTCAAAAAAAAAATTCAGTGGTGGCATTTTGTAGCATGCACACATGAACAGGACACAGAACCTGCCAGTGTTTAAGTATAGTTCTGAATCTTCATGTCATTACTAATAAAAATGTCAACTCGTACAAGCTGTAAACTTGATAATTTGTCCTCCCTTGTTTCCAATTAGGATTTATATGACCTACATATAAGGACTTTGGGGAAATCCAGAAAAAGATCATTTGGGTATGAAAAGCTGCAAATAGATATTCAGGGATGTAGCCGTCCTGCATGCCGGAAACATACATGACGATGCGCCTAAGCTCACCAGCAGGCAGTCGAAATCGGCGTGCAGCACAGCACCATGAATTGATGCTAATGCAGTAATGCGTACAGTTCGGGCTGTTCTTGAATTTGACGAGGTCGTTGCAAAATCTCTCTTTTTTAAAAAAACGAAAGAAAAGAAAAGTAACAAAAGAGTGAGTCTGCAATTTCAGAATGTGTATTCTGCAGTCAGACACTTTTCAATAGAAGCAGCATAGGCTGAAAAATATGAGAAAATTGCAAACTTGGGACTGCAATCGTTAGGACTTCGCAGTTTTACCATTTGTAACATTGAAATCATAAAAATGGGACTCCAAACATGTAGCACTTGATTTTGTAGATATTCAGAGATCAGAGAGTGAACACAAAAGCAGTTTATCTAGTTACCAGGACAGTAGATTACAATTTATTTCTGCTAAGCAGTACCTGATGGTGTTAAGCATAGTTTCCAAACAAGTTAATTTTGTACAAGTTGTATACTACTGCTGCACTTGCCACCATTTAACATGTCTGATAACTGATGTTGTAAAGTTACTAAGATCATTTCAAAACCCTTTAAAAGAAAATAACAAGTCATAGAAAAGAACAATTTCAAAAAGCATCTTATGCAGCTGACAATTGTTTCCAACATAAAAGATTGAAACTATTGACAACTCAAAATTAATAGCCAGCAAATATGGTTTTGTGTAATTGAGGTGTGGTCCGCTTCACATTTACAAGATTGCATGTGGGAGCAGTGTATGCTTTTCTCTCTCGAATATCGAGAACAGTGTAAATGTGATACCCTGAAAACAAGTGTTTTGTTCTGTACAAGTGTGGTGAGATACGCATATGAGAATTGCTAGCCGTTAAGGTTAGCGTGCAGAAGGCAGTGGAAGTGGTGCATGGCCATCTCCACGGACGGAGCGTATCTTCCAACGCTGTAAGCTGGTGACTCCAGGCCCCGCTGAACCCCCTCACAGAGTGCAATGTCCTCCATCTGCAGGTAAGAGATGTGACTATCAAGCAGCAGCATTGAAATGCCTACGCATGGTGAATATCAATGTAAAAGCTGTTCTACTGTACACATGGATTAGACTGCTTGCTTGTAAATTGTGATGCTGCGAGCCTGAGAGAAACTGAGTTTAGGTTCCTATTTGTTCATCTAATCGCGTAATATACCAATTTATAATATGCATCATGGAATCAGGAGTTTCATGCCTTGTCAGCACCGTGCATCATTCGGAGAAAACTGACAGCACAATAGTATAGCAACTAAAGAATTGAGGCAGAACATTTTTCTGCTTCTGCTTCAAACAGCGTGGTTTTCATAAGAAAAGCAGGAAATTCATCTGGTAACTTACTTAAACAAAGTAAATGATGTTAGCCTATTTTTTACGGAGATCATGTACTTGATTACTTGAATGTAAATTACCGTACTACCTCAGAAGTCACAACCAAACGTTAGTGCTATATCAATGTACCTGTACTTGCTCACTGTCTTTTAGGCTTCTCTCGATAAAATTCTGGTCATCCTGCGCATTCAATATGGAAGTTCAACTGAAACAGCTCACAACATGCATGAATATACCCTGTGTAAACATCAGCACTTAAAAGATACAACTGCATAAAGGTCCATTTTAAACTGCACTAAATGAAAATGATCATTAATTATTCAGATGGAACCTATAGTATTCCATAGTTAACACACAAGACAAAAAAAATGTTACTGCAAAAGGAATGATCAAGAGGAAACCATTATAACAAAAAAATGCTCAAGTTGGCAATTCAAACAACTATCTCACTAGCACACCACCTGAGATGTGTAAAAGAACATAGTATTGGCACATAAACTAGAGAAAATGGACTGTACCAGCAGAGACTTGTCGAGAAAATAATCAAATACGACCATACACTTGGTTGAACCCAGTGGCACAGCTAGATTAGTGTCCATCCATGGACCGTACCTGAAAATAGAACTTATTCACATCTCCCATGCATAATGCAAAGTGAAAAAGGTAGAATAGCAGGATCTCAAGGATGATCACCTGTTAATCATAAAGTTTGGATAAACAAAGGCATAGAGAGCTTTTGTCCCTAAGCGTTCGAAGTCATCTGTTTCGGATGGTGCACTTTCACATCTTTGAACACTAACTCTTTCATATGCCTGCTAGAGATGAACAGACGGAAATTAACTATTCATCTTCCAAGAGAACAGCAACTGCGATAGCATTAGTATGAGCTGGGCTGTGATGTGAAGGTAGGCAAAAGGAAAAATAAATAAATTGAAACCGGCACCTTCAAAAAAACAGAGCTCAACAAAGTATAAGTAGTATTCAAACAAATTGCACAAATACTTTCGCCTAGTCGAGACCCTTAAATTTGCACCAAAGTGACTAATCCTAAACAGAATCTTATAAGGAAATGTTTGCAGGAGGAAAGGAGGTTTGCGGACAATACAAGTGTTTCATAGGACTGAAGCTGCAGACCAGATGCAAGAGCCCCATGCGCATATGGGACGTGATATCCACCATCTAGATAATTGTCACAAAAGACCTGCATAAGAAATACACATTAGCGGTAATATGTTCAAGAGAAATCACTGCATTTATGTAACATGTGAATAACGGCAGCTACGACAGTTTATAAACAATAGACCTTCCAGTTACAGTTGATAATATATTCTCGCCTGCAAATATGAGACAGAGAAGTGTCAATGCCATTTGTACTCAACAGCTCTGAAGCGCTACCGAGCCATTCATCTCCAACCACATCACCAGCATCATCTTCAGTGGATTCGTCATCAAATCTGGCCAACACAAAAGGTCCCCATGTAGCCACCTTAATTGGTACAAGACCAAAATCCTAATTCCAAACAGAATCATAAGTTGCGGTCATTAGGTTGAGTATAGGCTGAAGAAAGGGTTTGGAATATATTTACGTTCTTATTGAAATTCTTTATTCCTGATATTCTTGTAGCCTTCAGGAGGGTACCATCCAATCCATATGTCCATCCCTACAATACAGCATCCCTACCATCTCACTCAACACTCATAATGATTGAAACATCTAGGCAAATAATAACGCAATTTCTATAGCTCAGCATCTGCTGCTTTACCCATACCCAGTTCATGAAAAACACTACTCAAAGTATGAACTCAATGATGTTTCATTGTTTTGTCACTTTCTGATTGTACTTTGAGTATCCACATAACTATCAAAAAGATGGGAGGTCAATTCTCAGTTTCTGTCATAGAAATTATGGTTTGAATCCTCATTACATTTGTGGAAGTTATTAGTGCTGACAGCTGAATGGACAATTAGCTTTCTAGAGGACCTTCAGTTAATGTCACACTTATTCATCCCAAGTTATTTTCTACATTTTTCACAAAACCTAATGGATCAATCATCTGTACCATATGTCTCTTAGAGAAACAAAGAAAGAACTGTGATAAGATGAACACTATGAAGGTGCACCATCTCTAAAAGGCTTTCGATAAGGAACTCACATGATAAGGGCACTGGAAGCAAGTCTTCTGACCACTTCCACATGCAAGGAGTGAGGCATGATGTCGGCACACATTGTGAAAAGCATGAAGGTTCCCGTTTGCGTCCCGGCATACGATGAATTCTACATTTCCCAGTCTGTTGCTTCATCTTGTTAGATGATTGAAGGTTAGCAGTCTATACAAAAAAATTGAGGTAACATTACTTAAAAGACAGTAAAAAAATCATGTTTGTTCTTTGTAGACTAGAAAAATCCCATGAGCCTCTATGCTCATACAGCAAGTTAAGTCCTGCGCGACCCTATCAATGTCCCAGGCTTTATGTCAACAGTCAAGTACTGAGCCATGAAAAGTGCCAACAGAATTTGTTCTGCCCAGATGGAAAAAAGTGTAATTTGTAGCACTGCTAGTGTACTACTACTCTGTGGCAGGTGCTGTCATCAATTCGTATGCAGATAGAGAATACTATGTTCATTGGGACATCTGAAATCATCTCCAACCAAAAAGAAAAACCTGGTGTTCACCATTGCTTACTTTCAGTTTGAAACCCTATACAACTAAGTTAAAATATATATATATATATATTTGAAACAAAACAAAACAGAAGGTGTGGCAAGCCCTTCTGAGTTCTGATTCAGACTACAGAAGCATGCAAACAAGTTGTAAGCACCTTCCTGTGAAGAAGTCATTCGGGTTCTTCACTTGCCATATGTGACCTGCGGTAAAAATACAGGCATTCAGATAGGAATTATGGATGCTAACAAAAACGAAACATGTAGGTGTGATAAAAGTTTAGTGTAGACACAGTAGTGCAATGATAAATTATGGCTCGGTCGCAAAGTCAATTACTACTCAGCCATTGCTGTAATGAACCAGGGTGACGAAGAAATGGAAGCACAAGGCTCGAATGCAAGACTAATCCAGATACTCCCTCTGCGGCTCTGCATCAACGCGCTATTCAACTGTACAGGGCCGAAGCCCATACGGCCATACTCTGCCGATGATTTGCCAGTTGGAATCGGATCGTGAATCGCAGGTCCGCTGCTCAAAATCAAATCGAGACTGGGGGAACCAATCGGGCGTACCAACAGCCTGCCACCCGCGGAGGAAGACGCGGTCGAGCTCGAGCCGAAGGAAGTCCTGGTCAGTGTACCACCCGCTCGGCGGCGTCACCGCGGCGTCCAGCGGTACCGCCGGGTCGAACTCCGCGACGAGCCTCCGCGCGCGCTCGGGCTCCGGCGCGGCGGCGCGTGGCGGGAAGGCTCCGGCGGGGAAGGGCCCGAGGCGTGTGGCTCTGGCGGAGGAGAGCGCGGCGAGCGATCGCGCGGTCGCCATCGCCGTCGACGGCCGGCAGACGAGTGCGACAAGTCGAGACTCGAGATACACTGTTGGGGGTCTCGTGGAGTGCGCTCTCCTATGGCGTTTGTTTCGCGGAGAATTTTTTATATATATATTTTTAATCATTTTACAAATTTATACTACCGTTTGAAAATTTATCAGATTTGGCAACCAACCGCCGTGCGCCACGGCGGTAGCACCTCCAACCGCCGTGACCCACGGCGGTAAGGTGGCCGCCAACGGTCAACTGCAGGGAGTGGGCCCCGCTGCAATATACCGCCGTGCCCCACGGCGGTAACAGCTGCGCCCGCCGTGGGCCACGGCGGTAGAGACATACCGCCGTGGCGGACGGCGGCAGCCGCGCCTATATAAAGGGCGACCACCTCTGCCGCCGCCTCCCGCCTGCCTCCCCTTCGGCCGCCGCCCCCTCCTCCTCGGTAAGTTTTCTTTTCCTTTTTTAGTTAATTTAATTAGTTTAGATTTAGAAAATTAGTTTATAGATTAGAAAATTTAGAAATTAGTTAATTTAATTAGTTTAGATTTAAAAAATTAGTTTTTTAGTTTAGAAAATTAGTTAATTAGTTTTAGAAATTATAGAAATTACTTTAGCATGTGTAGAAAATACTTTCTGCCGTGGATTTTGTTGAATTTACTTTAATTTATTTAGAAAATAAAGAAAAATAATTTATCTGTTTTAGAAACTGTAGAAAATACTTTTATTTGTTTAGAAAATCTAGAATATTATCGAAATTACTTTAGTTTGTTTAGAAAATATAGAAAATGAGTTTATCTATTTTAGAAATTGTAGAAAATACTTTTATTTATTTAGAAAATTAATTTATCTCGTTTCGAAAGTGTAGAAAATACTTTATTCGTTTAGAAATTCTAGAAAACTTATTTATCTGTTCTAGATATTGTAGAAATTATCGAAATTACTTTAGTTTTCTAAACAAACTAAAGTAATTTCGATAATTTCTACAATATCTAGAACGGATAAATTAGTTTTCTAGAATTTCTAAATGAATTAAAGTACTTTTCTACAATTTCTAAACAAGATAAATTAATGTTCTATATTTTCTACACATGCTAAAGTATTTTCTACAATTTCTAAAATAGATAAACTAATTTTCTACATTTTCTAAACAAACTAAAGTAATTTCAATAATTTCTACAATATCTAGAACAGATAAATTAGTTTTCTAGCATTTCTAAACGAATTAAAGTATTTTCTACAATTTCTAAACGATATAAACTAATTTTCTATCTTTTCTACACATGCTAAAGTAATTTCTACAATTTCTAGAACTGATAAACTAATTTTCTATATTTTCTAAACTAGAAAACTAATTTTCTAAATCTAAACTAATTAAATTAACTAATTCCTAAATTTTCTAATCTATAAACTAATTAAATTATAACTAAAAAAAGAGAAAACTTACCTAGAGAGGGGGACGGCGGCCGGAGAGGCGGGAGCGGTGGCAGGGGTGGGGGGACGGCGGCCGCCGTCGCCCTTTATATAGGCGCGGCTGCCGCCGTCCCCCACGGCGGTATGTTCCTACCGCCGTGGGCCACGGCGGGCGCAGCTCTTACCGCCGTGGGCCACGGCGGTAGGTTGCCACGGGCCCCGCTCCCTTCAGCGGACCGTTGGCGGCCATCTTACCGCCGTGGGTCACGGCGGTTGGATGTGCTATCGCCGTGGCCCACGGCGGCCGCCGTTGCGCATGGCGGTTGTTTGCCAAATCTGATAAATTTTCAAACGGTCGTATAATTTTGCAAAATGATTAAAAAATATTAAAAAATTCAAAAAATTAAAACGACCCCAACCGCCGTGGCCCACGGCGGTTCAGCCTAGCCGCCGTGGGCCACGGCGGTTAGGTCCAACCGCCGTGGAAGTTCCCCAACCGTCGTGGTCGGCCGCCAATCGCCGTGGGCCATGGCAGTTGGCTTGTAAACGCCGTGGCCCACGGCAGCCGCCGTGACGCACGGCGGTTGGTTGCCAAATCTGATAAATTTTTAAACGGTCCTATAAATTTGCAAAATGATTAAAAAAATATATTAAAAAAATTTCGCGGAGGAAATGACCCCCCGCTCCACTTATTCTTGGTTGGGCTGTTGATCCCAGAAAGGGCCCAGTTAGGATGGACCGATAATTCAGTGATCGCTCATCTTTTGTTTATTACTCTCTCCGGCTCAAAAATTACTTTTCGTTTTGATTTTTTAGTACTTTTTTATTATGTATCTGGATTTATATTTATGTCTAGATGCATAACAGCAAAAATGTATGTAAAAAATTAAAATATTGTTTGTCGACAGTCGACACCATTTTCTTTAACTAGGAGTATTCGTTACTGTGAAAGGTTTGCTTGAGAAAAAAACATAAAGGTTTCGTGTTATCGCTAAGATCTCTTTCATCATCCTAGGAGCGCGCGGCAGAGGCATTGCTTAGCCACCTGAAAAGTGGTGCATGGTTCTAGCCAGGGTGGTAAGGGCAGTTTAAATAAAAGAAATTGACTCAATATTTATAACACAAGGAATTATCTATAGAAATTATCTTTCACAATGAAGGTGTCTTCGAGTAACAATTATTCTCTTTCTTTCTTCTAACTCTATCTCCTTCCTCCAACGACAAGTGTGGCACGAGCCTCCTAGAGACGGGTGATTTTTCCCAAATGGTGGTTTCATGTTTTTTTTTTTTTTGAATTCAGCAGAGAGATGACCTTATTCTTTCACGAGAAAACGATTTTTGTGACTTGTCAGTATTTTGCTTTAGATCTGATCATGGACGCCTGACCCGATAAACCCGACTCAACCCACTCGAAAAAACTTAGTCTGACCCGAACCGACCGCGGCTATTTCATGTTTTTTTTTTTTGAATTCAGTGGAGAGATGACCTTATTCTTTCACGAGAAAACCATTTTTGTGACTTGTCAGTATTTTGCTTTAGATCTGATCATGGACGCCCGACCCGATAAACCCGACTCAACCCACTCGAAAAAACTTAGTCCGACCCGAACCGACAGCGGCTATTTCATGTTTTTTTTTGAATTCGGCGGAGAGATGACCTTATTCTTTCACGAGAAAACCATTTTTGTGACTTGTCAGTATTTTGCTTTAGATCTGATCATGGACGCCAGACCCGATAAACCCGACCCAACCCAATCGAAAAAAACTTAGTCTGACCCGAACCGACCGTGCGATGGGTCGGACGCGGGCCAAAATTTTCACTCGAACAAAAAAACCGATTAAATCCGAAAATTAGACATAAAAATCCGAATCCGAATCGACCTAACCCATCCATATGATGGATCGGGCGCGGACCAAAAATTGTGACTCGGCAACCCGGCACGAACCCAATACGACTCGACCCATGATCAAACCTATTTTGCCTACCTGACAAGTCATTTAATGAAGATAAAAACTAACCATTTGGTAACAATTCATGATCCTAATGCTTTCAGGGCCCGTTTAGATGGGTGAAAAAGAGGTGGAATGAAGAGTAGATGAATTGTGAAAATTGGAAAACAGCTTGGGTTTCCTGCTCTTTTTCAATGAGAAAATTTATTTAAATAGTTGGGATCAGAGCTCAGGTCGAGAAAATCCTTTGAAGCTTCGTTTGCTCTGTCTAGGCCCATCTCATTGACCATCATGAGCGGGCTAAAACATACCAAGCTCGAGCCGGACAGTCGGATCGGATCCGAAGGTCAGGTCTAATCTGATCTTTACGGAAACTCACCATTTTTTAAATTTGTTAAGTTAAATCAAGACAAACTTTACCAGCCTGCTCATAGCGGGAGACGACCATGGAATAGTCACTAGCGAGCAGCAAAAGGGCCTCGCGCGCGCGACAGGTCCGGCGGCGCCCGTGCCGACGACGACCGATCGCCATCGGAGGTAGACGACGGCAGGCCGGGTGCCGGGGCTGCCATGGATCGCACGCCAAAGCAGGGGGGAACCAGAGGTCGACGTCGAATTGACCCGCGCAGCTGGGTGATCGACCACCCCCATCGGTCGCATCGCGCTATCTCCTAACCACCAACCGATGATCGATCCACACGAGACCACTGATCGATGAGCTTGATGACGACAACTAAGACCAGTTTTAATGGGAGTTTCACGAAATGTTTCATAAGTATTAATTGTGATGTCATATCTCCAATTTTAATTATGTGGCAAGATATTTATGAGCAGAGAAGAGGGAGAGTTCAACAAACGTGAGATGAGTGTCATCACCGGGAAACTCTTGTGACACACTTATCTAGCTGAGACTAGTCTGAACTAAGCGATTCCGAGTTGATTAACTGGGCAAACGGGTGGGCCCCCGGAGCGGATAAGCTCGTTCATCAGCGCCATCAGCTCGACGCAACACACAGGTCACACGTACTCCCTCCGTCCCGGAAAGATTGTCGTTTTCGCTTCTCGAAAAAAAACTTTGACTAAGTATATAAAAAAATATATTACTATTTATGATACAAAATTAATATCATTATATAGATATTTGAATCTAGTTTTTTAACAAAGTTGTTTGAAGACATAAATGTTGCACATATTTTCTACAAATTCGATCAAACTTGTGGTACGAACACTAATAACGACTATCAATTTGGGATGGAGGGAGTATCACGTAGTACACGCCGTGCCCGTGGCGGTGGTCCACTAGCTCCCTCCGGGCCGGCCGGCTGGCGGCCGGGGCCCTTCCCCTTTTTCTCTCTCTCTCACATGCATTATCTTCACGGCCCGGCGGCCGGCAAAGCTTATCTGTTATCTCTCCACGCCGCTTTTTGACAAGCTTGCCTGTCTGCCTCCCCGTCAAGTCTCTCTCTACACGTCACCAGCCGCTTGCAAAGCCAGCACAGATCGAGCCTTATCTCGATCGGCGGGGGGCACCGGGCATCCCTTGAACCACCATGAGTAGTGCACGAAAGGGTCCAGGATCGGAGCATCATGCGTTGTTTATTATCTTAACTAAGGCGGCAGTGCTTAATTAGATTATGTTAACAGGGTCATGGAAGTTTACACGTCTCCGGATTAGGCGAAGAAACAGTTTTGTCGTGCTGCCTGCAAGTGCTGAACCGTACCTGATACCCATGCATCTCGTTCTTGATCGCCTATAATAATAAGTTGCCCTCAAGGAAAGCAGATGATCGATGAAGAGGGAGGAATTACCGTACGATTACACCAACAACCATGCAGGGCATCATCATGGCCTCATGGTGCTAGATCTTTCAGCAGAAGAGGCCGGTGGTTACAAAGTGCGTTTAATTTGTTGCCAAAGAACTACTGTGCTGTACTAATGCTATACTGCTTGCTAAAAGTAGGAATGTTTGATTAGAATTAGAGTATATGCATGCAACCCACTAACATCAAATGAAGAGATTATTAGCATGGAAGAGTAGCTACTACACTTGTTTAGTTCATAAAAGGTTAGCTTGTTGGAGGAGCTAGCTACCAAACTCTCTCCATTTCTCCAATGAGACCACAGAGTTGGGATAAGATCTCTTGGAGTTTGAGTTAAGTTGGAGGTCAATGTAATGCGAATTAATTAAGCTACCAAGAAAGAAGAACGAGTGCATGCTTCATTGCTGGTGGCTACTAAAACAAATTAAGAAATCAGCGCCTAGCACTAGGTATTGTGTACCATGGTCGATCGACGAGAGGATCGATCGGATGATCCCGAACTATTACATAGGATCCATCGATCTACCGATCCACCAGGTCGTCGTCCTCCTCGATTTGTGTATATATTGTAGAGTTTTCTTGCCATGTATTATTCTTCATCAGCCACTGCTGGCGTCGCCGTCGTCGTCGATGCCGCCGCTGCTGCCTCCGGTGGTGGTGGAGGAGATCAGCGGGAGGAAGGGCGGCAGCGCGGTGAGCGAGGTGGACGCGACCCGCCGGATGGAGCAGCACCGGAGCACCCGCCGCCGCTTGTTGAACGGGTTCTCCGGCTTCGCCAGGTCCCGGGCGCTGCTCACCGCCGACGCCGCGTCCTGCAGGTTCGCGAACGACCGCGACCTGCCGGAGAAGAAGTTGGACAGACCCCTCCTGCGTTTATCCATCATCGTTCCATCCATATCCGCGTCAGCAAGCGAGGAATGAAGAAACCGTACACGCTTTGATGGATCGATGTGCGTGCATGGCTTACTTGATGGGGAGCGCGTCGTCGAGGGCGTCCATGCACGAGAGCGAGCCGCCGGCGCCGCCCTTCCTCCTCGCCGCCGCCGCCGCCGTGGACCCGCTGTCCGCCTCCTCCCCTTCCTCCTCCTCGTCCTCCGACGCCGCGCCAATGGACGACCGCTCCTCGTCCGCCGCCTCCTCCACCGTCTCCAGCACGAACAGCCCCGCCCGGCGCGCCGCGCAACCGCCGTCACCCCTCGCCGCCTCCTGGTCCTGCAGGACCACGTCCTTCCTCTTCCTCGCCCCGACACCCCCGCCGCACATCTGCCCGTACGCCGCCGCCGCCCCGGCCGCGCCGGGCCCCACGGCCGCAGCAGCCGCCGCCATAACGGACATCACGTCGTCCGGCCGCCTCAAACTACGATGCTCTCATCAATGGCGCGCGCCCGACCGCCGCCGGCAGGGTAGCTCAGACGACAAGATTGCGTATTTATATCTTGCCCCGAGACAGAACGATCGATCGGAGAGGGAGAAGGAGAGGAGGCGCGAGGTGCGGGGGTGTTTATAGATAGCTAGCTAGGATGGGGAGCAAGCGACGGCGACGGGCGCACCGGACACAGGGGTGACCCGCATGCACACCGCGCACAGCCAACACGTTTTCTCTCGCCGAGAATTTTTGGTCTCGGAGGACGGTCCCTAGCTCGCGCCCATACCTCACCCCACCCGGATGGATAGATGCGAGAGCTCTCCCTGCCTTCTGGTTTCTCTTTTGAAAAGAGCATGAAAGCTTAGTCATAATTTTTTACTAAAAAAAGAAGAAAAAGCTTTGCTATACGTACTGTTGCTCCTGTACTACATATCATGCAATCAAAAGAGCATATATACCATAATTCTGAAATTAAACGTAATGTGTACATCATGCATTGCATGCCGTCTCAGTTTGTGATGGAAGATTTATTTTTGCTAATTAATAGAGATTGCGTGTGTATTTGCATTGGAGAGAAGTATAGAGATGGTTCAGTAATTGCCAGGACCGTTCGAGCTAATTTTCATGATTCTTCCTTTCTATCAGGAAATTTCAAGCAAGTTTGGTTACTCTTGAATTGGATTTGTATATATACATGATGAGCTAGGGAGATGTTGCATATATAAAAATTAAACGGGGGCATTTCAATTTGTTGATGCTTCAGTAGTCATGAAGAAGGCAATAAAAATAAACAAATTGAGATAAGAAAGTAACAAATTGAGACAACTCCAACGCCGACAAACCTCCTCTTCTCCGACATGCAAGCATGCCATCTTCTCCGACGACCAATCCAACTCCTGCGAGTTCTGCTTTGGGTTAGGATTTGGGGGTTCATGTTAGGGTTTGGGCTTGGGGAGGAGATAGATGCATGGCTTCCAAGTCTAAAAGGATGGTCGAGGAGGCTCTCGAATCGAGCGTGAGTGTGGGGCGTATGCGGGATGGCGAGTCGATGGTGGTGTCTCCCGCCGCGGCAGTGGAGGAGGCTGGTTGGGACAGGTAACTGGTGGGAAGTGTTGAGAGTAGTCAAGGCCACAATATATAGTTTTGTGGCTACAGTGGTCGTGTGGGGATGGCAGATCCGGTGGTGATTGTGCCGCAAGATTGTGGTGGGTAGCCAGTGGGGATAGAGATAGGGGCGTGGGAGTTCAACTGGACATGGTAGTGTGTCGGAAACGAATGGATGAGAGGGGAAGGAGGTGAGAACAACCTTTGTCATAAACTGATTACCACCACTGGTCCTCGCCGGTGTTAAAGGTGACGCCAGCGAGGTGGTGGATAGGAGCGAGGCAGAGGTTGGCAAGGCGAGTACAGAAAATGAAGTAAAAGGGGAGGGGGAGGGAAGGGAAGGGGAGGGAGGGAGGGAGGGAGAGAGTGTGTGTATTATGCCGTTATGGTGGTACACAGTAAAGTTTGACGGTAGAGTCCATGTTGCAGATGTATAGGGGTTTCCCCTTAAATAGAGAGTATTCTCACTCTAGTTGCCTCTTCTGTGCATAATTTCTCTTCTTTTAACACATCATCTATTAATAGTAACACCCAGCTAATTACTTTTTCTTATTCAAATGTGGCTTCAACTATTATTGGTACGGTTGATGAGTTAGGGTTATGCCAGGTACTGTTTGTCTCCTAGACGAACTTGTACATTGTTCTGCTTGGAGCTTAGTAGTCGCCCTGTACAGTGAACGGTAAATTTTATACTATCTCGAAGTGATGAGCGTCTCTTCCAGTCAACCTCTTCCTCCATTTTTTGCAGCAGGCTGATTTTGCCGACACATGAATCTTCGAGGAAATATAAAACAAAGTCACCTTGCGCGATGGCAATTATTCCTGTCATTTTCGTAATCTTCCTGGACAGGTGACATGCTCGTATCCAGATTTTCCTGGCACAGTGCTGCTAGCTTACGTGTTGCCAGGTAGGACGACCGTCCGTTGTCAATCAAAAAAGTTAATGTGCAAACCTCTCTGAAGCCCAAATAAATCTTGTGTGGTTCAGATCACTGCATGCATGCGTATATCCTCTAATGCTATATAGCTATGTGCTGGCGAGTGGCGAGTAATCAAATGATTTGCAAAGTCACCAACAATAACATAACCATGCCAAATCTTTCGTCCAACGACCTGCCTCTGCCCCAAAACTTCATCAGTCGGCAGGCTTTTTCCCCACCCAAAAGTACCCGTAGCAGCTACTCATAGAATATGATTAAAAAAACGTACGTGGCGTCCTGAAACGTTATCGCTAACGTTTCTGATCGATGACCCTTCGGTGTGCGTCCAAGGAGTGTGAGTTGGAGCTTGGAGCCTTGTGAGGAAAGATTATCCCCAACCCCAGAAACTCCTCGACTACTCACTCGGTCGGTCTCTTTTTTCCTCCGCCACCGCGTATCTTTCCTGAGATCCCTATCAACAATGGGGCCTTATCCTGACGGCGCATGCAGCTAGAGATCATAGTTTAGTAGAAGAATGACTGGGCCGGGTGAAAGACTTTTTCTTGATCAAGTCATCAGTGACCAAGGCAAAGTAGTACTAATAGGCTAGATGCATGCCGTGCAGGGCGTTAATTAGGAAGTGCAGTGCATGTAGTTAGTCGTCTTTGAAGTTTCCAGGACTCTGAACTGCTGAAGTGCCGCTCCTTCTTCAAACCTTTGTCGATCTGACGAGCAACAACCCCTTTGTTTAACCCAACGTATCCTGTGTCATCGGTTTCTTGAACACAAGCAACAAGCACATGCAAAATTGTATGGATGTATATATATAATATCATCCAAGAAAGCAACTTTCAGATCAAAAAGGTTACGTTTTTCCACGGCCCAAGATCCTGATCTGACATGTTCCAAGATATCTTGTGACCGTGTGTGTTACACCGCTCCAAACTAAGGACGGAGGATAGATATCACATCAACACAAAACCCATGCGTGCATGCACCATCGTCTCTCCAACAGCTGGAGTACTATATATCCTAGCTACCTGTTCAGATAAGGTCACCCAGCTCCACGGCCGTCGCATCGCATACTACGACCTCTGCGGTTGCAGTCAGCTCGTCGCCATCTTCATCAGATCAATTCCTACTCCTAATCGATCTACAGTTACGCCACCTACTGATAAAGTGATAATAAACCAACAACGACGGCAAGCCACACGAACAGTGGCGTCATTTTGCTGCTTATCCAAGTTTCAAAGCAACACTACAGTGAAAAGGACATGGATTGATCTCGAATCCGGGAGCAGTTGTTGTCTGTCCACGTACGCCCGATCGACGGCGCCGCAAACCCTTTTCTGATCGGATCAGCAGCAGGAATCCGCTTCGTTCTTCATGCATGCATGCATGAGCGTCAAAGATTAAACAACAAGGTTATGGTTCTCTGTATGGAGACGACACGACAGGAGCGTACGGATCAGTGATCACGCTGCTATCCTCTTTGGGCTTTGTTCAAATTTTCACTATTCACTCTCTTTTCATTCATCACACCTCTCAGTGCAAACGGCTCAATACATTATTCTTTCATCACATTCTCACTAATTTTTTTTCCAAAGCTAACACCTCACTTTTCATCATAACTCAATTCGACGAAGCTCGTCATCTTTTCCGCTCTGACCACTGAGCTTAAACCCTAGCAGCAGCCGGCCAGCAGAGACCTGCCGGCCGGCCTGCTACAGATCCTTAGTATGGGCATATTCCTCATCTCCTTTATTCCCTGCTAGTATGCCTTTTTTTTCTTTTTCTAGGCAAGGTGTACACATGCACGACATGCAGCTTCGATCGTTCGTTGGTAGCATCACACAATTATGGATGGAGCGAGGATGTGGGTAGATGGATAGGCGGATAGAGATAGAGATGCAAATGCAATGCATCGTCGTCGGTCGTCCAGCTGGAGCGCATGCCTCCTTGCTCGCGCGCGTTCGGTGCGGGAAAGCTACTAGCTACGCGGCCGGCCGGGTGGAGCTAGCCTCGCTGGCTCGTCGGGTATCGTCGTGTGGAGGTGCTTGCATATGCTCTCTACCTAGTCTCTATCTACTTGCCGCCCGCGCGCGGGTCGTCGTCGTCATCGCTAGCGTCGATCGGCGGCTCGGCACCACAGTGGCGCCACTCGGCACCGCTTTTGAAGCGTCGGAGGAGGCTGCTCGGTCGATCGGCGTTGTCTAGCTAGAGCGGCGGGTTTGGAGGAAACGTGGAGGTGCCGAGCTAGAAAAAGGAAACAGAATTCCCACGTTGCATACTCTTGCGGCTGTCGCCGTCTGTCACGTCACGTCGTTCTATATACATTCACATCGAAATTAAATAATATTTCTGCCTTAGATGACAGGAGGCTTGAGTACTAATATTAAAAATGCTTTATCACGGGGACAGCGGTAGTACTTTCTCTTACAACTAATCAACACCAACCACCGACCACCACTCAGTTAGCAATATTTTCTTCTCACAACAAATCTGCACCAACCACAATCACCAGCAAAACTAAGGAGTAGAATGTATCGTGCTCTCTCACCCCCGTCCCTCACTTTTTGCAGGTTGGAACTCCGCCAATGAGGCAATGATGGCTAAGAGCAACTCCAAGAGACTAGCTATCTTGACTTAACTAGCTAAAAAATGAAAAATTTGTCCAAAAACTCAATCCAACAGACTAGCTAAACTTGCTCTCGCTATTCTCCGCTAGCTAAACCGGGGGCTTCACTAGCCATCTTTAGCTAGCCAATCCCGCTAGCTATCCCCTCGTACATGAGTATGGCAGGCGGGACCCACTAACGGTGGAGCATATGGACAGTTGATTTTAGCTAGTCTGTTGGAATTCATCAACTTTTTGCTAGTCATTTCATTTTACATACTATCCAAATCAGGGTTTTAGCCAGTGATTTTTAGAGAGCCTCTTGGAGTTGCTCTAACTCTCAACTCAGCCACCCATTTGGGCTGTAAAAAGGAAAACAATATAAAAGGAAAACAATATAAAAGGAAAGGATACTAAGCAAAATAAAGGATAGTTAGGGCGTGTTTGGGAGGGCTCCAAGCAGCTCCAGATTCAAAAAAATAGCTCCACTCTAATTTTTTCCTGCCAAACACCTCAACTCCGAAAACTCCAGATCCACCAAAAACATGAATCTAGCTCCCAACTCCACCAAATCCATGGAGTACCTCAAGGGGTACTCTGTGAAGGCTGGTTTCGTATTCACTCGTGGAGTTGGGTGGAAATTACCCACCACTGCCACTGATTACACAAGCGTACCGGTTCGTTTCTATTTTTTTTCTCCTCCCCGCGCGTCATCCTTTCGGGTCTCGGCGGCGCAGTCCTCGCACGCGCCCGCCGACCGGAGTTGCGCCGCCCTTGCCCACCGGACCGGAGCAGCGCTGCCTTCACAACTCGAGCCGCGCCATCGTGTCCTCGCCGGCCGTAGCCCGAGCGCTCGCGTGCGTACCAGGGATTCCTGCCGCCGCCCGCCATGCCGCGCGGCAAGGTCCAGATGGTACTCATCGACCAGGCGGTGGCGCTCACGAGGTTGCGCCAGCTCGCGATACTCTGTGACGTCGACGTCGCGCGGGTCGTGTGCGCCGGCCACGGCGGCGGCGGCGCGCCCGCGGACGTGTGGGAGTTCGGCAGCGCGGGGGTCATCGACAGGTACCGCAGGCTGCCGGCGGACAAGCAGGCGAAGCACACGCACCTCGGCTACCTCAACGTCGAGCTGTCCAAGGCCCAGCGCGGCGGCGTTGGTGGGCGTGGACCTGGAGGAGCTGCTCGGGTCCATCGACGCGGCGCTGCTGAAGGTCCACGGCGCAGAGGCGGAAGGCGAGGGCAGCCCCGTGGCCATGGCCGCGCTGAAGGTCTTCTTTGCCGTCGGGGTCGCCTTTGCGCTCGCCCTCCCCTTCAGCGTGATCGTGATGGCCGGCCGCACGGCCGGGGCGGCCATCGACATCGAGGTCGTGGAGGTACGGAAGGGGGAAATAGTGCCTTTTGGATTCAGCTTTGCTCGTGCGCCGCTGTGAATTGGATAGTTGTAATATGAAATTGGAGACCTTCACTGCATCGGCGGCGATTCCTGTTCTTGATATATTGCGTTTGTTTCTGCAATCTGCACCAGGCGCCTTCTCCGAAAAGTTCCGCAGCGGTGTGACGGAGTGAGCAGAGGAAGAGAGAGAGGAGAAGAGAGAAGAGAGAGGAAGAAAGGAAAAATGAGGATGACATGTGGGTCCGTTTATAATGGGTAAAATTGACTTTTCACAACATGATCTCTGTTTCCAAAGCTGGAGCTGTTATTTCTGCCAAACACATCTCTTCAACTCCAAATTGTGAGTCCAGCTCCACGGTGGAGCTGCAAATTGGTGGAGCAGCAGCTCCAGAGTTGGTTTGGCGGAGCTGGAGCCCTCCCAAACAAGCTCTTATATTTGTTCAGAAAACAAGAAAAGAAAATATGTAAATAAAATAATTTTAAGGGAAAGATTTAATAAGCAAAAGAAAAGGATAGTTCAAACATTCCCACTTTACATGAGAATTAGCCGGCCCATATATGTGGGCCTAATTTGGTATACAGGACAAAAAAATAACATTGCCTTATTAGAAGTCAGAACCCATACGGCCCATATAGATATGGAGACAACCTATGGCTCAACTTCAATCCTAACCGTCCATACACATGGTGGGTGATACTAGTAGATAGGATCCGTCGATGCGGATCCATGGGACTATTTATATCCTCCCACCCCACATCCCTACCTTGTCCGGTGAGCCCTCCCTGAAACAAAGCTAGGGTTCCGCCGCCTTCGGCTCCAAGGTTTGAGATCTCATCGGACCTTTGATTTCTTCTGCTTGATTTGGCTAATATTTTCTCATGTGAGTTCATAGAAAAACCATAGGATGTTTAATTTGGCGAGCCTCCCCGATACAAAGTTGAATCAACCTAGATCTAGACTATCGCCGCTCTCTCGCTCCAAGGTTCAAGATCCCACTGGATCTTCAATTTATTTTGCTTTGATTCATTTAATAGTTTCTTGTGCGAGTTCGGATTCAATGATTTCTCATGTGATTCGTCTGGAATCCTAGATTATTTTGGTGAGCCCTTCTCGAAACAAAGCCACATCCACCTAGTTTAGAAGTTCGATCTGCCACCTTCCGCTAATCGGTTCTCATGTTCGAGATCCCACCATACCTTTGATTTCTTTTTTTTCAAATAATTTCTCGAGTTCGTTCTTCTGAAACCATATGCGCTATGACAAGATTTTCCTAACACAAAGCTACATCTAATTGGATGTAGAGTTTCATCACCCCTACTTGAAGGTTTTAGATTAGACCCTACTAGATCCCCAATTTGTTTTGTTTGATTGAGCTAATAAATTTTCATGTGAGTTCATCTAAATCATAGGTTTGTTGTGAGCCACTCCTAACACAAAGTCCAATCCATTCAGATCTAGAGTTCAACGAATACACTCGACGAGCCCTCCTAGAAACAACACTGCATCCAGCAAAATCTTAGAGTCCAGCCACCGCCTGTAGCTCTAAGCTCTTTGGCACTTTTACTTCTACTCTTGGATTTCATCTATCATGGGTCAAGCTCTCTATTTTTATCACACCATGGTTTTCTTACGACCATCTGTGAAAATTGCATCCACAAGTTGAAGATTATCCCCGTAAGAAATGTATCGATACTTTTACCCTAGTCTACATGGTTGTGTATGGTCTAATACCTTTCCTCGGCCATAAAGTTGGGTCCTTAATTCCTTATATGTCGGAATATCATATTGGAGTAGAGTTGAGTTTCTCTTGGTCCCTATTTCAATGTTTCTATTTCAGGATTCATCTATTTTGGTCCCGGTTTTTTATGTTATTTGTGGCGGATTTTTAGGTTGTGTGCATCAGATTCATTGAATGAATTGGATTCAAGATGAGAGTTCTTCGATTCTTTTTTGTTAGAATATATGGAGACGCCATGTAAAATCTACCTTGCCACTCTCAAGCTTCCTGATACCTAACTTCAACAGTTTCACCATCGACATCCATAGCCATAAACTAGCTAATCTTGTTGTACCACACCAGCCTTTCTCATCTTTTTATGCATATCAATCATAAATTGCGTTTCAGATTGTTATGATTACCAGCTTTGAGATGAACCGAAACCTCTTTTTGTGTGTGTGTGTGGGGGGGGGGGGGGGCGGCGGCTGTGCTCTATTTTATCACTTCTGGGCTTTTCATGCTTCATTCATAGGTAGGGGAGCAGCTATCAGCCTACACATGGCGCCAAGCTTTTTTTTTTCCTCAAAACAAAAAAAAACATTGCGCCAAGCTTTGCATCGACCGCTTCATTTCTTTGACGTCAGATATGCAGCGCAGAAAATCAAGACCCCAATTCCCAAGTGATACAATTCAACTTGAAGCTCAATGAGTGTGTTTTCGCCATTGGATGCAAGGTGCTCAGCGCTTTAGTATCGAATAACATGAGCTGGGGAACATTGCACTGACGATGGAACGTCAACGACACAAAAGGTACGATAGCAGCTCTCTTGTCAGCAGGCCTGGTGGCACTCCCATAACACAGGGTTATGCTTATTCAGTAATCATGAGCTGTAGCATAGGGATTCAGTGTTCAGTACAACGTATACATGTATTGCGCCCCCAACTGATAGGATAAAAAAACCAAGCCTAATAGGACCGCGCTTATGTACATCAGCAAATCAAATGGAGTACCATAAAAAAGCAAACCATTGCAGAAAATAGGAAGGAAGATATATATAACAGTGTGACCACACACAGACATTTGGAAGGAAACAATTGAGTCTAGTCGGCGACCAGTTAATCACTGCAATTTTTTGCCACCACATATAATGTACTCCATATAATTCCCTGCATGTTCATGAAACCTAAAACATAGTATACCATAACCATATGAAACAACTTAACACCCTCCTATAATACAACCAATCTTCTAACATGTACCAGATAACTGATTACACCTCCTCTGCTCCCCACACAAGTTCCTAAAATGAATAGAGTATACTTGCTACAGATAAGAATGCAATAGAAGGTGAAAAGAGAGTCGACAGGAAGGCGGCCTCACAGATATGCTCTGAGGAAACACTCCAGTCATCTTCTCCCCCGCTATGTCAGTTCTGGAGGAGTTTATGTTCTTATGCTCCAGCTGTTTCTAATCATCATGCCATTATTATATCCCCCACACAAGTGGGGATCTTGACGGACTGGCCCAAAGCAACTCATCCTTGCCTATCAAGTTATTGACCTACTCCAATATTGCACAAATTGTTCACCCAATCTTTCCAAACTCCCACAGAAGCTACTTTAGAGTGGAAGCACTCCGATACAATCCTGTCATTGCACTGGTAATCTTGTCACCTGAATGTCTGATCTGGAAACTTCCAGTTCTCCTTGGCCTGCCTGGCTTGGGCAGGAAGAGTGTGTTGAGCATCTTATCCAGATCTTCAGCACTGTACTTCACATACTTGCTTGCGCTGATATCCTGCTCAACGAGCGGCCCATAGTTCTGCATGAAGCTCCGGTAAATAGGCACTATAGCCTGCACCACAAGGTGGCATGTCTTCTGCTGCAGATCCCTATCTGAAATCACCCATGTAGACTGCTTTCGGAACATCTCATCAAACTTAGCATTGAACGATTTGAGCCTCTGCTTCACTAAATCTCTAGCGGTAGCCTGGCCCTTGGAGAACATGATCAGCCCCTCCCTGCTCAACAGGGGTGCAAGTGTTCCCCAGCTCTCCCTCAGAAGCATTGCTGAGTAGTAATCCTTGTACTGCTCATGCTCCCTGAGCCATGCATCGCCTAATAGCTCACCCAGCTTAGTACCCTTCAGGTGCTTGAAGAAGTGCCAGTGTACGTTCATCGTGAAGAGGCACGACAGTGTCGTATCTCCATAAGCCTTTGACCATGTCTCAAAGTTGACCTCAAGCGTCTTAACGATATTAAGCACAGCATCAACAAGCATCTTGTCATTGAACACTTCCTTGCGCCAGCTGCGGTGGATGGTGATCACCTGTGTAAGCACGGAACGATACGGCTCCCCGAGAAGCTGATTGCAGTATTTGGCAACAAAGCTCACCAGGCGCGGCACTCCACCATCAACCGGAGGCGGCATATTGCGCTGCAGCTCGACCTGCACAAGCAATTCCTCAAAAATCTCGACAGCACCATCCACCACCATCTTGACAAGCTCCCTAGTCCGGGTCTGAATCTCCGCACATGCCTTTCCACCAAACAAACGGTTGAAATCCAGCCTCAGTTTATTCAACGCATCAAACACGTCGAGCAACCGCAGCAGCTTGATGGGGTCTTTCCTGGTATCAGCGAGGGCGCGGCCAAACTTGATGAAATCAAGGATGCCAGCACGAGCCGCAATCTCAGCAAAGCACGACGGCATGGCCTCTGGCCGGCGTTCAAACACCGCAACGCAGAGCTTCCTCTCAGCTTCCAGGAGGTGGTGCACCGCAAACTCCAGATGCCGACCCCAGCGCTCGACGCACGGGCTGAGCACCTGCGCGTCCTCCGACGTCTCCTTGAGGTAATCGAGGCCCAGCGCGCGGAGGCTGGCGCCCACAGTATCCCCACGCGCGTCGGCGTACGCGGCAGAGCAGCGGTCAAGCCGGCCGTTCGCGGCGAGCCGGTCAAGGATCATGCTGAGCTTGTGGACCACGGAGGGAGGGATCCGGGAAGGCACGATGGACGCCGGGGCGGAGCTGTCGCCCGGCTCCCTCATCGCAAGCGGCGCGGAGTGGTCCGCGAGGAGGCGGCGGAACTCGGCCTCGAGCAAGCCGAGCGCGGCCGCCAGGAGGCCCGCGTCGAGGCCGGCGGCGGCGTCGCGTCCCTTGAGCCGGTCCAGCTGGCCCGCGAGGCCCGACAGGAAGCCCGGGTCCGCGAGGCTTTGTTCCCCGAGGTACGCGACGATGTCGTCGAGCCACTGCGCGGCGAGGGCGCAGTTGTCGGCGAGGAGCCTGAGCGCGCCCTCGAGCTGCGCGAGCACGGCGAGGTACCCGGGGACGTCGCCGGCCAGGGAGTCCCGCGCGAGGAGCGTGGGCTCGAGCCCGTGCACGGCGTCGAACACCTTGAGGACGGCCGCGGCGGGGCCGAGCGCGCGGTCGATGTTCCCGCCCGCCGCGGCGAGCGCGTCGGCCGGCGCGCGGATCGGGCGCACCGACGCCTCCATGAGGGGCAGGCGGGACTGGATCTCCTCCAGCCGCGGCGTCGACTCCCGCGCGAGCTTCCGGCCCAGCGCGCGCGACCGCTCCACGCCCGTCCGCAGCGCCTGCCGCGCCGCCAGCAGCGCCGCCATCCGGCGCTGCCCCTCGTCCTCCTCCGGTTGCTGCTTCTGCTGGTTGTTGTCGTCCGCCGCCGCCGCCCCCATCCGCGCCGCGCGCCTCAGTTCCCCCGCACGAAAGGTGTGGTTTCAATGCCGAACGTCGCGGAAGTCAGAGGACTGCGAGTCCCCCCCCCCCCCCCCCCCCGTCGAATCGCGACGGGAAATCCGGAAGCAGGCAGCCAGCCAGCGGTGGGTGTTGTTGGTGAGACCTCACCTGCGGCGCCGCGGAGAGGAAGGTACGGTTACTTATCGGACGGGAAGAGGGGGGCGGGTAGGTGACTGGCGCTGGGAAGGAGCCGCCATGCCGGCGAGGAGGAGAGGTGGAGGGGGGTTTAGGTTGGAAAAGGGGGGCGAAAGGGAAGGGAAAAGAGGCGGAGTTTTTTTTTGGATGGGAAGGGAACGCGCTTGGCTCGGCGTGGGCCAGGGCGTGGGCGAGGAGGGGGTGCGAGCGGGAACGGGAACAACGGGACGGGGTGATGCGCGGCGCGGACGCGTGCGTCCGTTTCCTTCTTTTGGCGTCGGGTTGCGGGCGGAAAGGCAGGCTCGGCCGCCCGCGGCAGGGGCCGCGCGATCGAGGCGGCGGCGGCGCGGCGGCCAGCCAGCAGCCAGGCAGGCGGCCGCGGTCACCAGCGGGGAGCGGAGGCAGCTAGCGGGGCGGGCGGAAACGCCGAAACGGTGTGATTTTGGTAGGGGACGGGGCTGGTGCGCCGCGCGCGTTTTTTCGGCAGGGTCGGGCCGTCGGGCTGGGACCGGGTGACTGGACGCGGTGGGGGTGAGTGGTTTTCCGTGAGGCGGGCAGTGGCTGACACGGATGACCGCGCGACAGGTGATCTGGCCTCTGGCATCTGCCCGTCCGGGCGGCAGGGGCATTTGTGCCTGCTGGCCGGCAAAAGCTCGCCGTCGCCGCTGCGTCCTGGTTGGTTGTCAGTGAAGAGGGAGTGACTGACTGGGGCTACAGGTCAACGGTCCATCCCCGGACCCGGTGCGCCGTGCCGTCAGGGCATCCGAGGTTGTCCGTTCGAGTTTGCTCCGGCTGCGAGTTTCTTCACTGCACTTCAATTATGGGAACGTTTTGTCGTGGCTTGGCCATGCACACTTCCACCGTGTGCCAGGGCTGCAGTGGCCTCTCCGATGACATCTGTTCTCGGTGCTGTCACGTGTACAACCGACGGGTGCCACCCGTACTCATCACCCTGCATGCATGCTCGTACTCCGTATGCGCCGCCCGCGGACGGCACGCAGCCGTATGCTGCACCCTCCACCGTGTGCGGCAGGCAGCCGACAGGGACGAAGGGCATGGCGTGCAAGCAACCCCAGCAACCAACTGCCGCCTACCTGTTCGTTGCATTCCTGCGGCAGAGAGCTACAGTGCCGCTCCCCTGCTGCTGACGTGTCGGTATTTAAATGTGATGTCGTTGCCATGCTGGCACGGTCAACCGCAGCAGCAATTGGAGTTGGTTGGTTGGATAGATGCAAAGCAACTGCATGCATGCAGGATGGATTACTGGTCCCTTCCCGGTATTGATTCATGATGATGGCACGGTTGGTGATCAGTGATTGATTGCCAGCAGTTCATTTCTTGTGCTCTGTCTGCCAGTGCTGCAGCCGTTTAGATTGTCAAATTGGGTGTTTTTTTTTCTCGAACACGCAGGAGAGCTGCGCATCTTTGTATTAAGCAGAGAAAAAGTTTTACAAGCGTACACACGTACACGGTTGCCTCATGCGGACTACTCGCAACAAAGACTACCAAGCTTTCGAGCCCCTGCAGCGATCCACAGGTCGGCCTCCGCTCTTATCCTATCTACAACCGTAGCGACAGGAGCTGATCGCCGATCGAAGACACGCGCATTCCTCTCCTTCCAGAGTTGCCAGCATACGAGCATGAAGAGCGTTGACATGCCATCACGCCGGCCAGCACCTTGCATCAGCAGGAGCTGCTCCCACCAGTCCTGGAGGGTAGCGGCGGCGCCGAGGTTGCAGGTGCATCGCGCCCAGGAACAAGTGCTCCACCATACCTCCTTCGCGACTGGGCAGGTGACCAGGAGATGGTCGATGGTCTCGTCGTCCTGATCACAGAGCAAGCACTTGACATGTGTGTCCAGACCGCGTCGTCGACGTCGATCTGCCGTCCATACCCTGCCTCGGCATGCCAGCCATAGGAACAACTTTACCCGTAGCGGCGCCCAAGACTGCCAGAGCGATTTCCACAAACGATCAGCTCCAGGCGGCTGCATTTGACCCTGATGAAGGAACTGATACGCTGACCGTGCGCTGTACTGCCCATCCCGGGTCCATCTCCAATGCACCACATCCTGGACTTGGGGGTTTAACTGAACTGCTTCTAGACGATCCCACAGATGCAGATATTCAATGAGAGCTGGAGCAGAGAGGGCACCGGAGATGTCTCGCACCCACTGTCTGTTATCTAGTGCTTGCGCCACCGTGCGCGTTCTCCTGGTGCGCATCCGAACCAGCGCCGTCAGGGCAGGCGCAAGATCGCTGACGGCTTGCCCGTCGATCCAATTGTCGAGCCAGAAGAAGGTTTGTGTGCCACTGCCAATGTGTACCGTGATTGAGGCTTCGAAGAGCTCCTTAACCGGCTGCTCGACCCGGAATGGTAGGGCCGCCCACGCTCGGTCGGGGTCAGTGTGCTGCAACCATAGCCACCGAACACGCAGCGCTTGGCCAGCTAGCCGGAGGTTCTGGACACCAAGCCCGCCCTGCAGAGTCGGGAGGCAGACGGTGGGCCAGGCCACCATGCATTTGCCACGGGCCGACGCGTCCTTGCCAGCCCAGAAAAACTTGCGCCGTATCTGATCAATGTCTTCAATTGCCCAAGCCGGCAGCTGATCCGCCATGAGCCAGTACGTAGGTATCGAGGACAGCACCGCCTTAGTGAGTACAAGGCGACCGCTCTTAGGCATCAAGGGTCCTTTCCAGGTAGGAAGCTTCCGGGCCACTTTGTCCACCAGCGGCCTGATGAGGGACTTCGGGATCGGCTGCGTCGATAGTGGAACGCCAAGGTAGGTTATAGGGAATTGAGCTATTGGGCATGGGAGCACGGCTTGGAAGAGATCCATGGCTTCATATCATCAGCGCCGAAGATGGGTGTGATCGAGCATTTGGCGAGGTTGGTCCTCAGTCCAGTCGCATCACCGAAGATAGCAAGGATCCGTGCAATGGCTTGTGCTTCTGCCGCGGCCGGCGCGGCGAAGAGGATAACGTCATCGGCGTACATACTGCACTGATACTTGATAGCCGGGTGCCCCATGGGTTCGAGGAGTCGTTGCTCGCTTGCCTTGCCCAGCAACCTGTTGAGCACATCCATGACGAGGATGAATAACATCGGCGATAGGGGATCGCCCTGTCGTAAACCGCGGCGATGGTAAATGGTCTCCCCGGCTGCCCATTTAGCAAAACTTTCGTGGAGGCCGTGGACATAAGCATGGCGATCCAATCACACCAGCGCTGTCCGAAGCCCCAGGCGCGCATCAGCTCGAGAAGGAAAGGCCAAGCCACAGTGTCAAAGGCCTTGGAGATGTCTAGCTTGAGTAGAAGTTTGGGAACTTTCCTCTTCCATAATAGCTTGGCAGCCCCTTGCACATACTTGTAGTTATCTAGGATGGACCGGCCCTTGATAAACGTGCTCTGATTGCGCCGGATGAGGTCGTCAAGGTGCGGGGACAGGCGGTTGGCAAGCAACTTCGACACGAGCTTGGGGAAGCTGTGGATCAGGCTGATCGGCCGATACTCGTGCGGCTCCTTGGCGCCATCTCGCTTCGGGATGAGAGTCAACAGCGCCCCATTGACACAGCGAAACTGCCTTCGATCGACAGAGTAGAAGGCGAAACTGTCAAATTGGGTGTAAATTGGATGTTGAAATACTAGTGCATTAGGGCAGTCTCAATGGAGGAAACTGACACGATATCCATAGCATAAGAAATCATTTATGGAAACTATACTTCACAGTGGTAGTGTCTTCAAGTAATAATTGTTTTCCCTTTCTCCCTCCCAATTTGACCAATGGGGAGTGTTGCATTAATTCCATAGAAACTAGTGGTTTCTTCCCAATGGCAAATTCAAGGTTTCTTGTGCATTGGGTCTAGAGTAGACATAGTTTCTCCATGAGGAAACAATTTCTATAATTTGTACTCTCTTTCCTCATTAATTAGGCTGCCACATCTCTATTTTGCTTAGTTGGCAAGATAATTAATAGACATAGAAACCACCATAAATGTCCCATTGGAACTGCCCTTAGACAACGTGATGTGAGAGAAAATATATACGAGTGAAGTGTGAAATTGAGAGGTATAATTGGTACTAGTATCTTACTATTGATGGTTGCTAAACAAATGCTAGCGGGTTGGTATTACTTGCAAGCAAGACCGACCAAGAAGAGGCGAGTGTCACGACGAAAAAGGGCGCCGAATTTCCACACAAAAAAAATAATTTTCGTTCGCTTTTGGTTGAAAGAAAATCCCAAAATCTTCATCCACTTTTGACGTGGCCGCCGTGATTTTCTAGATAAGCACTTCTGTCTTTCCCTGTCATCTTCTCGAAGGATGGCTCTCGATCGAGCTGTCGCTCACCAGAAATGGCACGGCCTAGCTAGCTAGTTGCTGGGCCCGGGATGGTGTACTTGTCACCTCCGGTGCCCAAGAACAGCTAAGATGTGAGTACCGACCGGTGCCCCAGCCACAGCCACATTGGTTATTGACTAGTTCCATCTCCCATAATTGTGAGCCACAGACAAACTCTTTTCACGAAATAATTAATTCCGTCGCGAAAGTTTGCCTAGTTTCTAGCAGGATAATTCTCAAAAAAAAAAAAGTTTCTAGCAGGATAACAGCATATCTGAAATCTCGGAGCAAGAAATTTTTTTGCCCATTTTACAGTGTTTCAATTCAGGATCTGTGTCAGTTCCCCCCCAAAAAAAATTCAGGATCTGTGTATAGCTACAAAATACAACATTTTTGAATAACAGTTTATGCAATCTGAACATAAGTTCTCCTGTTAGACTGACTTTGCAGTATGTCCATGTACATAGCAAAAGATAATAAGCACGGTGTAGGTACACAATATCATAACCCCAAAAGGTGAAGCGATCGATAAAATGGGTGTATATATGTAGCTGGTAGATGCGAATGATCAGACCTAAAAGGTTGTTTTGTTCATCATACATGCATGCGCGTTCAAAACCAAAAGGCAAAAGAAGCAAACATTACTAAGGCTCGTTGAGCAAACAGGACATACGCGTTAAGTAACCTGCCAGGAGAGCATCATTCGGATCAAGAGCTATCATGCTAAACTTTTTTTTTGTTTCTTTCTAGTCGCCGTGCTTGTGGAGTCAAATCATGCAACCTATCCAACAAAAAGGAGGGGAAAGCAATAATTCTTAAAGAAGATTAAGAAAGAAGGAATTTTTTAGTGTGCATTCAAAGTTTTGTTTTAAACGAACCGGCACGAGACTGCATCCAGACATGTAGTGATGACGCCCTCTCAAATAATTCAAACTTGACACCAAAATCTAACATCCATGATCTATGCCTGATATAATTAAGGAATGTGATTCTTGCATAGTCTAATGCCAATTGCCACTTCTGTTGACCACAGTTGTTTTTTTAAGAATGATGAGAAAAAAGAAACAAAGCAAGAGACAAGAAAGAAGCCAAGAGTGTATGATTGAGCTTGAGGGCCACACATGGGCTACCTCAATATGGGAGGCAAAAGATTCGAGGACCCCATCCACATGCACTGTGGTAGTAGGAGGACAAAGCTAAAAAATTTGTTTGGTGGGAGACACGTTGCAAAGCCAGAGACCATCATATTGATTAGTGTACTTGCTCATCACTAAGCGCTACTAGCAGAGCAGCTAGTGATGAGTGAAAACCATTTTTATTGCTGCCACTAGCTCTTCCTCCCCGTATCTATTGGAGATATGGGTGTTTATACTTTTTTTAATCCCTCAGCAATGGAGAAAAATGTATTAGAGATGTTGGAAGCTTGCAAGGAAAACCAGAGTAATTTCTTATATTTTTATGTGGTGCACGCATTTTATAGTATTATAAGAGCTGACCAGAACCCTTGGTTTGAGATCGAAAAATATTTTCAAATGTTTTTTTGAATACCCCACTATGCTATCAGGTGGGCCCTAGTGTTTTTCCCTGTCTTTTGGTGGCATAGAGAATGCATCATGGGCCCGGACCCACGGAATGAAACAGATGTTTTTTTTTGAAAGAGAATGAAACAGATGTTAACGTACAGGCGGCAGCACCGTTCGTGCAGTTCAGGATAGATTTCAATCATTGACGAGTCACGAGACTAGATGCAGACTTATCCTTTTATTTTTGAAATAAAAGATGCTTAGTTTTCTCTCACGTGAGGTGATAAAGTTTGAATTCAAATCGGTTGTCAGCGTAGTTTTCAAATGTTGTGCACTTGTGCTGAATATTTCATCTTCATCAGCTTAGATTTTACTTCTACTTAGATATTATCCTACTCCGTACTAGTTTTCCCACGAGTACTCGGACGGACGTGTCGGCGATGGATACGCGTAGCAGAAAACTACGTAGAACCCTGTCGCGTCAGTCGCTGCGATTTGGACGTCTTGCCATCCGAACCACCGGATTGACATACCCCTTTCGAGTTTCGACTGGGGGATGAACAGCAGCCTCACATGGCCGCATCAATTTCTCAGTTCCCAGTGAACGCAGCGGTTGCTCTGATGGCAATGTATTCAGGGAAAAGGACTCGCAGAAAGCGAAGCTCTGGTGGAATTCAAGTGCCCTTCTCCTCAGAATCTCATGACAGTCGCGGTTATGAAAAACAGATAATTCTTAAATTTCCATCATGACCACCAGATTGAAATTAAAGAGGTACGTATTTGTGTTCACATATTCCATGCGGATGGAATGTCGTGTGTCACTTTAAGGCATGGCACAACGCTGCAACGCACAACCATATATCCATAATACAACATCTGGTAGCATGTCGCTGGCTCGCTGGTATCATATCAGAGAAAGGAACAGAGCAACTGACCCCCTCACCACTTGCATTGGACATTTGGAATCAACAAAAAAAGATAACAAAATTCGCTGAAAGTCTGAATCTCTACTCCTAAAAAGAATGAAAGTAAGACAAAAACTTGATGCGTCATTCGCCGCGCGTCTGCCTCCCCCACCCCCGCGGTGTCTGCCTTCCGCTCCGCTCCGCGCCCTCCACAGCGCGGCCCACATCCATCCTCCGTCTGATTCTGCGCTGCCTCCGCCCCTACGGCGCTCCTGATCGCGCCCTCCGCATCACCCCGCGGCCTCGCCTCCGCCTCCTCATCCGCATCGCAGCGCCTCCGCCTCCGCCTCCCTCGGTTCCATCCCCAGCAGTAGCAACCGTTACTTCTAAGCCGCCGTCGACTCCCACATTCGTCGATCCTCCCGCCGCCGTCGCGACCGTCCAATCGGATCAGAGGCCGCTCCACCGTTGTCCGCGGCGTCCACGACTCCGCGCCGCCGCCGGATCCATCACCACACCGCCCCCTCCCACTCCGGTGGCGTCCCCTGCTGCCTACCTGCCCCTTTTTTCGATCGCCCCACAGGCCCCCACCGCCCCTCACCCGAATTTTTCCTCCTCTCCCCTCCATCGGCAGCGGTGCTTAGGGTTCGAGCATGCTCTATGTGGTGGCGGCACCTCGGGCTTCGATGTCGGCAGTCCCCTCCCACTCTGGCGACGCCCCTCTACACGAGCTCCTCTGCTTCCCCTCCGGCCCGCTCCTCCCTGGCCGGTGCAAGCAGAAGGCTCCCAGGCTTCGTCACTGGTGCAGGACGGCCCCATTCCTCCCTCCTCCCCCTGGGCGCCAGTAGCTGGAGCCAGCAGATCCGGCGGCACCCTGATCTGCAGGTGGTACCCCAGGTAACTCTCCGATCCCCTCTTCTTTACTCTAATCTCCCAAATCTCAGAGTAGCAGATTTGACCGCACTGCTAGGTACTTGGCCACTTGCATCCATGATGAGGGTAACTGAAGAATTATGATCTAGCAGGGTCAGGAAATCTCTGTTCTCCCTCTCCAGTCTTCAATCGGCAATGCCTTCTCTTATTTATTATCTACACACGTCTTCCTGCCTCCTGAGGTGATTGTTCCTTCGGTTACTAAACTTGAACCGAAACAGATGTCTTCTGAATATTGTGCATCGTGTGAAAATTTTCCGGTCACAGAATTAAATCACAGTATTGTTCACACTTCATAGTGTGTGTACATGCAGTTTGTTCTGCATTACTCAGTACAGTAGCAGATCTGTTACCGAGCATGTTACTATTGTTCCTATGGCTACAAAAACTACAAACTCTATCTATTATTGAATCTCTCTTCTAGCGAAATTATAAAGTGACCTATACTTTCTGATGCTTGGCATGTAGGTTCAGAAAGAACACATCCATGTACCCTTGCAGAAATAAATTTGTGAAGAATGTGTGCAGCACTTAAGAAATATGTTTAGGAATATCCAAAAAACTTAATGGATATTGTTCTTAATTTCTGCTAGACATTTGTTCAGCAATCATCAATCCTAAATCTTATTTTTGTGCTCTGAACTTTAAAGTGTGTAGTGATAAACTGATAAGTAACTCAATTTCAAATCTCATTGATGAACCAAGCCATTCCTATTTGCATAGAATCATGACTTTCATGTGGTACTCCATACTACTGAAGCTTCTGGAGAGCAACATTTCCTTTTAAACATAGCTGCAATGAATTTTTATTTGGCTTGTCGGTACATGAGCCATACATTGTTTTTAAATGATGTCTTTGTTTTCTCCTGCAAGCTTGTACTTCAGATAACATGCAACTACAATGGGTCTGTCAAAATAAGAGATAAAGATGTCATTAGCGTATTATCGTGCATACATAGCAACATTATGGTTAAACACCAATGGTGTGTTATTCTTTTTCATATTTCCAATAGATTTTCTCTGTGCAGGATGTTATATGGACCTGGCAGGGTATATATCTGGGCTTATAACAATGTAGCTCAGATACTTGAATTATTGAGAGTACAAGTGCTCACCAGCAACCTCCAACCAAGGTACATGTACAAGAGATATGAATCCTCTGCTCAATCAATTTTAAATGTGTTGATTTTAGTTGTGAAGTTGCAAAAGGAGCCACAGCAGAAACTGAACCTTTAATGCACTGATCGCGACATGGATAGTTCACTTTCATAGTTTCATATGTCCCTATTGCTAGCATTCAGTCTATGTGTTGGTTGCTTGCAGAGTGCTAAAAGATGAATTCAGGTAGTAGGAGTTTAGTATTTTACTAAGGAAATGAAGAATTGCAGTGCTTGAAGATTGCTTGAGCTACCTCTATCTTGCGCATTGGCTGAGCTTTTTAGCAGTTGTCTCTGTAAAGTAGAAAAGAAATAACATTATTCTTCATGGTTTATTCTGTAGTGTCAGTGGAATCTTCAAGGGAAATTTCTTGGACTTTGACCCTACTACTGTCTCTGAAAAAATGAGAAGAAATTAATGAGAAGAAATCTATTGCACCTCTCATGAAGAAGGTACATGCCTCTGCTCCTTAACCTCACTGCCGCATACAACATTAGTATGTGATGGGTGCAACTGGAGACATCATACATACATCTGTTCCACTTTCTGTTGTTGCTCTTGGTTTATTAGGATAGCACTCACAACAGAAGCGATGGCCAACATGATTTTTCAATTATGCTAATTAAGATCTCTTGAGCTGTATTTTATATGTTCTAATCAATGTTACTCTGTCTTGTGCAGGCAACATGCTTTCTACACTGGACCAACAGGTATGCTCTTTGGTTTTTACTGTGCTAGCTTTCCAACACAATTTTTTTTCTCAAATTGTATTTTGGGGTTCCTGAATGTTGCATTTAGAAATGCGATGAAAATGATTATAGGGATGAGTCATGTCACCCATCAGATACTGTTAGGCTCAATCTTGTCAAATGTGCTCCTTGCTCTTGGCTCAATCTTGTAAGTTCTGTTAGCCAAATCATATTTTGATCAGTAGGTATCATCTTAATTTAATAATGGTCTCCTGTATTTTTTCATGACGCGCAGATTCCATTCTGCGTGGTATTTTCCTAGACCTAGATGATGGGGGAAGAAATGGACTTGACTTTTCAACTGTTTGAGATAGCTTCTTCCTTTATAACAGTACAAAACAACATCCTTTGTCTACCTCAAATATATATTACTAGATGATATGTTCACAACCCATCAACGTAGGATGATATTTGAATTTCTTTATATGAAATTGGAAGTTTTGCAACACTACTACCTTGGCTAGAAATATTAATCTAGACTGCTAACACCAGATGTTACGAAATATAGTTTTTTTTCTAGAAAAGATGTTCTACAGGTGTAGTTCTACAAAGTCAGTCATTCTTAGTTTTCTTGACTTGTACATAACCTCTGTTAGTATGATATTCTGTGTTGAATGAGAGGTAGTGGATTCGGTACAAGCCTTAGTCTCTGTGTGGTATTATTGTGCACCTATTGTGTTCTCTTCTTTGCTATGTAGTGGCTGTTTGTTAATCATGCAGGCTTGGAGATCTCTAGCTAAATGTAGAGCTACAGGCTTCCATAGTAGTCATAGTGATGAAACTCAGGGTATTGAGGCATAGTGTTTTCTGGCACAAGCTACTAATGTTGCGTGTGTTTGAGGGGTTTGCGATCAACAAGTTGAGTCTCTGTAATAAGTTACTCTCTACTATGTTCTCCAGGTCATGAGGGCCAGCCCAAATTAGTTTGTGATGGCATCTGCCCCTTTGTATGTGTAATCCTGTATCATGAATTTCCACCTTATGCTATCCTTGGTTATTTTCTTTTCCGAGACAAAACAACACACTTTCCCTGATGAGCTAATAATCCTTACACGCTTCCTTCTTTGTATTCTTTGTATATGAAATAAGTGTGTAACTACTGTTTTAATGATACATGTAATCCATATGCTGAATTCAATATATGTTGCATTGTAACTATTTTGCTTGCCCGTAGCAAGGCACGGACACTTTCCTAGTTTGATGTAAGGCCCTGTTTAGTTCACCAAAATTTCACCAACCACCAGTCACATCAAACTTCGAACACTAATTTGGAGTATTAAATGTGGATTAATGACAAAATCCATTTCACAACCCCTACCTTAATTTTCGAGACGAATCTAACGAGCCTAATTATGTCATGATTAGACAATGTTGTGCTACAGTAAACAATCTCTAATGACGAATTAATTAGACTTAATGGATTCGTCTCGAAATTTCCCGTCCATTCGTGTAATTAGTTTTATAATTAGTCTATGTTTACTACCTCTAATAGACCCCGAAAGAGGTCTCAAAAATTTTGACCCCAAAATTTTGGGGAACTAAACATGCCCTAAAAGAACAGAGCAGGTTCCTTTAAAAGCTGTTGATAAATGCTGAACTGGACGCATGATTTGCACGTCCTTTTCTGAATTCAACCCACGATGCCTGAATTCAATGCCATGCAGGTATGCAGGCACCGTTTTTTTCCCAACCGATTCTGCGGCCTCCTTTGAATCCTGCGGCTAACGACCGTCACTCCGTCAGCAGCAGCCCTGGTCAAGCACAGATGTGCATGGAAGAAAAATGTGATCAGCTGATGGTATATGAGCTCTGAAAACTTGTGATGGGCGTTTGGATGACACGAGCTGGTGACTTGGTCGTCCTTCCCCGTCGCTCCTAATATAACAGTTGGGGAAACGAGGGCCATCTCCATTGACTCCTGAGAAACAGGGGATTAGGGGCCGGTTGGTCAGCTGCTTGAATTGAATGATCCGAGATCGATCGATCGGCGTGATTCGTCAGAGGCCTTTCAAGTACAAGTACTCCACGAGACCGAGCCGTAGCTCGGATGGCTAGCGCTGCAGGTGCGCGCGCTGCCGGCCAGCGTTCGATCCTTGGATCGCGCTGGTTTTCTCACCGGGAACAATAGTTTCCCAACTGCCTTCTCGTTCGCCTCTCACGCGTGGAGTCACAAAGGGAATGTGACGCGTCTGTCGCCTACGGAATCGGAGTATTCTGGTGATCTCAAGAAGGACGCGATCTTTGATCTGTGTGTAGTTGTAGGTCTGTTTGTACACAGTAGCGTGTGGTGGTGTGCGTGTGTGGAGTGGGCGTGCGTGTGTATGATCAGATACTACAGCTGTACCCAGATGAGAGGCACTCAAAAAAAAAGTACAAGTACTCCACGGCTGCACTTGACTTGTGCTTTTGATCTGACTGGAACTGGATACTTTCCGTGCGATCACTGCAGATTGATGAAAAGTAGGAGGCGCCCTGAGGCCTGAGCAAGGTGAGTACTCCTACAGTACGGCTTGAACAGTTGACCGATAGTACTTGAATAGTTGAGGTCCAGCTCTGAACGGCTTGATGCTCCGCTGTACTCCGTACTTGTTTTATTGACAACACCTACTAGGAGAAGTCAGATCATGTGAAAAATACAGCTGCTGCTATTCTGCCTATATAAACTTCCTGACAAGCAGGGAAGCGGATGGATTGATGGGCTCAAATGAGACGTTAGGCCTTACATTTGAATAGGCCTTTTGGTGTTTGGTCCCTTCTTGGGCTTGGGCTTCATGCCTTCCGCTATTCTGTTAACATGGACGGATGGGGTTCTCTCTCTCAAAAGGGCTCCTAATTAAGCATTTCATTTCCTACTCTCTCTGCAAAAAAAAAAAAAAAAAACGTCACCTTTCTTTTCCGTCGACACTGTGAAGTGAGACACGGGTGACGTACACGAACAGGCAGGGGTAGTGGCGTTTGTCAGCTTCAACGGCCGTGTATGTGCCTTGGAACCTCACTTTTGAGGCACTCGTAAGAAGTGCTCGTCTCTTCACTCCTCGAGTTCGCATCCGGGTTTGTCTCGCACTCGTCCTCTCGGTAAGGTTGTTCATTTCCCCAAACCCAGCGGGAGTGCGGGACTAGCTTTGCTTGCAAACATAGTACAGTACCATGATCGAGCACCACGGAAACCTTGCACACCACACACAACACGACCGAGATCCTTCCTTCACGTTGTCGATGGCTTGAGCTCCCAACAGGTAGTGGAGAAGAGGATTTGCCCGTGCCGGCCGCCTGTCGTCTGGCGACACCAACGGCGGCGCTCAGCAGATGCGCGGTCCAGATAAATCCAGCTGCCCGGTGATTGTGCACTGTTCTCCATCATCCGCTCGTCCCTGTCGACCGTTGCCAATGATTGGGGGCCCTGATATGATCCCCCATCAGCGCATGCTGACGGGCTTGGAACTTTGGAAGGCTTGTAGCATTCCGATGCCATCAAGCTCCATCGATTGCTGGCTCCGCGCTGTTCCGCGAGCTTATATTCAGTTGGAGCCAGCCGCATGTGCTAGGTCAGCAATGATCGATCCACCGCATATTCTACTTCTGCAGCAGCTTACTCAATCGGCGGGATAGTGGATTAGCTGCTGACTGACAATCATTTTTTCTCAGATGGGCTAGCTGGCCAGGCATTTCGGAGCATTGTCTCAACTCTGGCCGTGCATTATTCGGTCAGACAGCCGGAGATGAGATGCCTGCCAATACTATAGGCTTATAATTCGTCAATATCAATAATATGCAGAGAACCTTCTTTTGAAAAGTAATTTTTTTTTAAAAAAAAGAACTGCCAGGATGTGAGCACTGTTGCTGCGCATGGGCTAGCATCTGACAGAGTATCAGACACAGGTCTCTCTGACTCATCCGAGATTATTTTTATTAAGCGGCTGTGCTGTGCTCACAGGGAGGGACCAGACGGCATGGCTCTCGTTCTCGTGGGCGCCGGGATGAGCCGAGAGCCCATGCCGTGGCAAGAGGTGCAGTGCCAGTGCGCGCGGCCGGCCGCGAAGCACGGTGCCATACCGAAGGCTTGACTCGGCTTCTTGCGTTCGGAAGGTTTGATTCGGCTTCGCAGTACTTTTCTTTCACAACCAATCTATTATACAACTTTTTACACATTATTTTTCTCTCACAATCAATCTGTCAGCTTATACATTTTAGACCTGCGTAACGGCCTGTAGCGGCTGCCAGTATGTATACGCGTACGCGGCGACGACGTCGAAGAGAATCCTCTCCGCTTCGCTTTTGCTTTGCCGGGCAGCATCGGCCGCAAAGATGTGGTTTGGACGGCGCGGCGGGATGATGCTGCGGCGAGGATCGTCGGGGGGAGGGGGGAGATCTGAATCCAAATCTTGTCGGCCTGCCAGTGCCGCATCAGCATCAGATTCAGATCCCGTCCCCGTCTCCCTCCCCTAGCCTGCTCCTGCTCATCTGCCCTCCGCGCGCAACACGTGCTCCACTGCTCCACACGTGTCCGGCGACGCGGGTATGGGCCGGCCGGCCGCTCGTGCACCGAGACGGAGCCGAGACCCTGGCGGCCTGGGCGCGTGCCGCGGCCGCGACGGCAGCCGGCCGGCGCCGCCCGTCCCCCGGCCGGGAGGGATCCCGGCAGAAAAGCGGAGTAGACGCGCTCGGTGCAGGAGGAGGACGGCCGCCGATCGAGGCCGAATCGCGTACTTTTTCACGCGCAGCGCCTCCGTTTCGAAGCGTGTCGTATTTTCGGCGTCGCGATCCGTGTCACGTTTTCGTTTTCTTCCCGTGTTCGTTTCACACAGCTGGGTTTTTTTTATATCTATCGTGATGATCGCAGCGTGGCGGCAGGAATAAATTGTTCGGGAGGGGTACTCATTGAATTTTGCATGATCTGTATATAGTGGTGCACAAGACGACACCGGGTGCCATGCTGCAATACAAGACTTTCAAAGAACATCTAGAAGATCAACAAGGCCTTTTTGAATTTTGACAGCCCACGGAAGGCGACAATACATCATGCTACGGCGTAGCTGGTTCAGTTAAAATTGACTTGTTGCGATCTGAGATAACATTTTTTTCAAAAAAGAAATCGGAGAGCTAACGAACTAAACTCCACCGTGATTAAGAATTTCTGATTACCTATTACATGCTATGTAGCTTGTTCAGGTGATTTGGATTTTGTTAAGTTAATCACACTTCGCAATCGCTCGATCATGATCTAGCTAATCCGGTCAACTATTGCCTTTATTTTGCTATATCTCTTCCTGTCCCTCTCACATACCCCCCTCCCTTGATCAACTATACTGGTGGTCTCATTCTTTTCGTCCTGCCTTTCTCCTCTTCCCGTTTGCATTTGATAACCAATTCTACTCTGTTCTTTTCCATAGTGGCGGCTCAAATTTCAACTTCGCCGTCGTGAGGTCCCTATGTACTACCATGGGAGCGACCTGGTTGTTCCGCCTGCCAGCTAACCCATTGTAGTCCATTCCCAACTAGCAAGTTGACCCGCGCTAATAGCGCGACTAAATTTGATAAACCATATTTTTTAAAATGCTATGTTAACATTGTATTTTCTTTATCTATTCTTTTGAAATCACTAATACCGATATAAATATTGGAGTTCAAAATTCGGAACTGATATTAATACACTCGAACTTTGTTATTTGGATGGTGTTTTAATTGGTGGATGGAACCTGACCTAATAACGAATGTCATTCAACGCTCTGTTGCACCCCTGCATGCAGTCTCAACCTCCGAGCTCTGTATTGAACATAATTGTTGTTCAACCTCTCATCACTTAGTCCCCGCCTCAACCGACTGAGCCTTTTACTCCCCACTCTTGATGGTCGAACTTTGCCTTGTTGATTATATTGCACCTGAGTTTGGGTTCTCCACTTTCTGATGCGCATATCCAACTCCTCCAGCGAGCTCGTCGTACCTCGTGGTACCGTTGGTTGTCGACGTAGGTGACCTTGAAGCTTGATCTGGGGCGGGCTCAAACAACGGTAGCGTAGGTCCTCCTCTCTTTCCATATGGGTGCACCCCCTTCTTCATCTCATCCAATGGTACCTTCTTCCTCTCGTCCAAAAGTCTCTCTTCCTTACGATCGACGGTCGATGCCCCTTTCTTTTTCTTCTTCCTGCTCATCGATGGCCCCTCCTTCGTTGATGGTGCATGGCGGCCGGTTCTCTCTCGTCTAACTTGTGATCCCGACAAATACATAGGATGTTTCTTATATATACATATTGTATCATGTCTCCAAAGATATATATTTATTGCTTGAATAGTAGGTAACATTATTCATTGTGGGCATCATCGTGTTCATTGTATTGTTTGGTTCTTCACGCATCACGTATCAATCTAATTCTAAAAGTTTCCAAAAGATTAGAAGATATACGACAAACCAACTTGATCTCATCACTTTTATTATTGTTTGGAAGCTTACTATGCTTATAGATATGTGTAGTCGGAAAATTGTTCTATTTATTATAGAGGATCTCATGTCACTAACAGGTGGCCTATTCGTAAGCAAACCCATGTTCTAGGGACACAAAGTCCCTCTACTGCAGAGCATGCTTATCCTAAATGGTGACATCATACTGATAATTCAATTTATCTCCCTTATGTCTATTGTGCAAGATAGATATTTGCATTGGGTAGATTAAATTTCTCCGCACATCGTGCTAGCTTCTCGGATGTATCATAATATTTGTTCGTTTGTCTTCCCTCTTTTGTCAACCTTACACCTTCTTATTTTTTCGAGCATTTTGCCAATTTCTTGTAGCCATTTATGGCCACCTGCTTTGTCCATCATTGTTGTCTACTACCTCAGTTCTTCTCTAACCAAAGCAGTCGTATCGTGTTGGTCGCTATCTAGGAAGTCATTGTCTCACTTTTGTTCTCCAAACCCCATATGGTTGATGCCAAACCATACTTAAACATCGTCTTTGTCAAATTACTGCTATGCAAACCTACATAAATTGTTCATCAAATATATCTTATATTATCATCTCTTGTGACATCCGAATTTTTTTCTCCATCGCGGTTGTAGGTTTGTATGTGTCAGAATCAAGTATTTCCTATCCCTAGACTTCTACGCATGTTGTATTTTTTCAGTGCCTATCTCAAAAAAATCGATGAGACTTAGAGCATGCTTGGTACACTTGTTGCCGCTTGTACGCCTTGTCTGCTTGCCTCACGTTGCTAGGCAAATCAAGGTGAGATCACATGGGAGTGCTTGCTTTCCTTGCTGTTGCTCGCCTTGTAGCTCGATCCAGCAGTGTCATAGACGCTCGATCGATGGCAGCAAAGGTCCATCCGACCATGGTGGAGGTTAATCCAACAACAGTGGAGGTCGAATCGACGACATTAGATGTCAAATTGACAGTAGTGGAGGATGATTCAGTGGCCGAAGAGTTTGATTCAGTAGCTAAAGAGTTTGATTTGGTTCTTGTGCACCTGAATTTTACGACAACAGAGCTTGTTTCGGCGTATGCGTTGTTGATTCGACGGTCAGTCCACGTCAGTTATAATATGAAGTATATCTAGATCGGATTACAAATAGTATCCCGTGATATCCGGACTGATTGGCGTTGTGTCTGGTGTCTTGACTTTTGCACGCCAAATTTCCCGTTATCTCGGGCTCGCTTGCCAAGATGGGCGGGCCCACCATCAAGACTTAACTTCAACCATTTGAACAAAATTCTCCCATCTTCATGTCCCTGAGTGACGGCCCAGTTAAACAATGGTTAATGTGCAATTGATTGTGTATATAAACAAAATCCCCTATCTTCGTCTCCCTAAGCAATTGCACAGTCTCTTGTCGCTATCTTCATGTCCTTTGAACAAAATTCCCCTATCTTCATGTCCATGAGCGACGGCCCAATTAAACAATGGCTAATATGCAATTGATCGTGTATATAAACAAAATCCCCCATCTTCGTCTCCTTGAGCGATTGCACAGTCTCTTGTCGCTATCTCTCCATGCTCATGGTTGCTTTCTCTAAATAGTATACCTAGTTCGTGCTCAAAACATCTCTTGTCGCGTTTTATGCTCTGCTCTTGTCTTCTTCTCCGACTTTCGGCATTAAGTGAATTAAACTATTGGATGAAAATAAATTATCTTATCAATGTTGGCATTTAGAGCCTTGCAAGGCTACATGTCTATGCGGAAAAATATTTAATGAGCTTCCTAATTAGTACTTTAGCAGGGACCGAGAACTAATTTAATTTACTATTTTTCTTATTTTTAATTTCGAATTTATATATTTATTAATTGTATTTGTATTGAATATGGACTCTTTGAATTTCCTTATTTTAATTCTGAATTTATTTATTCTTTGGATTAATCTAGACCTTTAGATCTTCATAAAATCCAACGGTGTATATTTTTTCTCTTTTTTGGATTAATGTGAGAATTTCTAGACCCTCTCGGCGAACGTGGTGGCTTCTTTTAACACTCAAGTATAAAGATAATAGATAGATTGAGCATACAACACTTTTAGAGGCCGGTTGGTGGTTGGTGCTAATTTGTTCTGAGAGAAAAATATTGTTGGTTGATTGCTGATAAGTCAGACGAACAAGATGTAACTCAAAAATTCTAATGTTGATATTTGAAATGCCTATGTTCTAAATTGTAGACGATTTTAACTTCTCTATGCAGTACATCTCTTTTGCTATGTACAATTCAAAAGGAAGTGAAGTGTTTCAAATTTTCCGTGGCTCGTCGATCGACTTATTGCAAGATGTTGGCCCCTTCACATTGTGCAAATTCGTGTTATATATCAAGGGTTAACTGTAATTTAGCTATACTACAAACACAATGTCACTCTCTGAAATATCGTGGATCATGTACTATAATTTGCAACATTTGCTTCTTACTTTTATTTTTGCGCGTTGGTAGCTTCTGTTTTGCGTGAACATTTCTCAAGAGAAAATCTAAACGCTTTGCAAGAAATTAGAGGAGAGCTGGGGTGCTTAAAAGCAAAGGCACCGTGTGCCAAATATTTCCCTTCTTCTTTTTTTCCCCTTCCAGAAGACCGCATCCCATTCCCAGTCCCCACTGTTTTATAGGCAGCTCCTCCTCCTCCGAAAGCGAGGTCCAACGCTCCCCTGCTCCTCCATTCGCGCAAAGCCCACCCCACCCTCCGAAATCCCTCCCCAAACTGCCCCCTCCTCGGCGGCGATGTGCCCGACGACGCCCGATCGCGCCAAGAAGGACGCCGGCTCCGGCGACAGGAGCTGGCGGGAGGAGGCGGTGGCAGCCGGCTCGCTGCGCCAGGTCGACCTCGACCGGGGCGCCAACGGCTGGGCCTCGCCGCCCGGGGACCTCTTCCACCTGCGCGCGCGGGGATACTTCTCCGGCGGCGGCGGCAAGCGCGGCAAGGCGCCGTCCGCCGCCGAGTGGCTGCTCCGCCCCGCCGGCGTCGACTGGCTCCGCTCCCACGCACGGCTCGACCACGTGCTCGCCCGCGACGACAACCGCGTCGCCGCCGCCTTCCGCCGCGCGCGCCTCAGGAAGGACCCCACCGCGCACTTCCTCCTCGCCGTCAATCTCCAGGTCGATCCCCTACACACACCCAGAGGCCCAGACCCGATCGATCGCATCTGGGCGCGTGAAATCCGAAAGGAGAGAGATAGAGAGAGAAAAAGATTCGATCTTTTTATTTTGTTTCGTTCTGAATTGTGACGCGTCCTTCAATTCTCCCTCCCAGGTGCCGGGCCGGCCGGACGCGTACAGCGCGGTGTTCTACTTCGCGGCGGAGGCGCCCATCCCGCCGGACTCGCTGCTCGGCCGCTTCGTCCACGGCGACGACGCCTACCGCAACGCGCGCTTCAAGATCGCCAACCGCATCGTCAAGGGGCCCTGGCTCGTCCGCGCCACCGTCGGCAACTACGCCGCGTGCCTCCTCGGCCGCGCCCTCACCTGCCGCTACCACAAGGGCGACGACTACCTCGAGATCGACGTCGACATCGGCAGCTCCGCCATCGCCAGCGCCATCCTGCACCTCGCGCTCGGCGCAGTCACCTCGGTCACCATCGACATGGGCTTCCTTGTCGAGTCCCAGTCCGAGGACGAGCTGCCCGAGAGGCTCTTCGGCGCCGTGCGCATCGCGCAGATGGAGATGAGCGCGGCCAAGTACGTGGAGCTGCCGCCCGATGAGGCCATGCCTGAGACAGCCGGCCGGGCTGGGGCAGGGTTCAGGGTCAGCTCGGCCAAGGTTGTCAATCACAGCCGCCAGCAAGAACATGCCGGCGGCAAGGTCGGCAGGTCGATGAGTTGCCCGGAGCGAGACAACGGAGGTGAGGGCTGAATTCCTTAAGCCATTATTATCCCCACATTATTGTTAAATACAGTAACGCCAATAGTTTTCTCACAATTATTCGGTGACCGCGATTTTGGTGTTGGATTAGAGAATAAGAAATGCAATTATTTGTCGTAGCATGTGCCAGCTCGTGATGACAAGTTTTTGTTTATGTAGCACATGGTCACATGCTCATCTTTTTAGTTAGGTATGTCATTAACTGATTTCTGAGGGTGGACTGGATTGTTAAGTGGAGGCAGTTGAGTCTTACAAGGCATTAGAATTGATGGCAATGGCTCACATCCTTTGATTCTTTCAGAATTATTTAGTGAACAGGCTTGAGATGCGAGGATTTTTTTTTGTGGGGTTTGATTATTTCGTTTGGCACTGTGATGACAAGGACCATTGCTGCTGTCACTGCTTATGTGAAGTGAGCTCGAGGGATCTGATATTCTGATGCTGTGAGCTAATTATTAGTACGGCCATCGGCAAAAACAAAGGGCAGTATTTGTCTTGATGTGATTTTTTTTAGTGTGGGTGGTCTAAGATTGTGAAATGGGATGGCCATACTAATCACTCTCAAGATAATCTCATGTTTCTTCTTGGTAGTATATGGCACTGTCCCCACTTTGCCCCCCTGGTTTCAGGACGTGCAAAGGTTGCAAAAATTTGGGTATGCCACTGCAGTCCTCTGCCCTTCAGAAGTTTCTCACTTGTTTAGCCTGTGGTGCCTGTACAAAAGCATACACTACAGTAGGTGAAAAATATGGAATGTACGTTGGAGTCTCTCACTGGAAGAAAGAGGAGATATATAGAAGTGGTAAACAGTGAAGTTTAGGCAATTTTCGCCCCATTGGGCACTTCTGCCAGGGTACATGGGAGTAACTGGGTAGATGTGCATTTGAGGTATGCTGTCCCCCATTATGCTCCCTGCAATGCCTGTTAAAATCTACCTGTTTTCTGTACCCCTGGTGGCAGATTGATGCGGTCCATCCTGGCGGCCATGATCTGTCTCTTGGGAAAGCATGTCGCTTCCCTTGTTAAGGACGGGAAGGGTTGGTGCTGGGTTTAAAACTTTTCTTGAACGAGATTGCCTTTTTTTTTTTGAAATTAAGAACGAGATTGCCTTGATGGGCTCCTTTGCTTGCATGTGTGGCTGTTTAGTTGCTTGCAGGGAGACATGGACATGTGCCTGATGCATGATTGATAGCGACATACATTTAGGACCACCGTATCATTTAGGTGGGGGGTGTTAATCAACCTTCAGTCCTGTCTCGATATATAAAGTTTGGATGCATTTTACAAGTGGTTTAGCTAACGTTTTAGAGCAGTAACGGTGGTGTGAGAGATGAACATATGTTTGGTTTCTTTGCTGAACTACATACTGCTTTTCAGTGGTCCGAAAGTTCATTGTTTTGGACGAGAATGTGACCAATTCTCATTTCTAAAGCAGTTCAGTAAAAAAAATTCTGCACATTGTTTCAAAGCAAAAGAAAATTTAGCAGTTTGATTCGTACAACCAATGTGCATTTTCAATCTAGATAGCATTTCCAATCTAGATAAGGTACGCAGTTGCCCGCATTTGGAAATGGCCTGGGATTTTTCAGTTTTGGCGTGCACTTATTATGTTGAAAGAGGCATAGAGGATTACAGTTTTTTTTTATGCACTGATATAGTGATACCTTCGAGATACACCACTGATAAACCAACTGACATTTGCGATTCCGTTCTTTTCAGGAAAATAATCGCGAAGGATGAGAGTGCGCTGCCGAAACCATTCCATCAGTGAGAGAAAGACGTCGAGAGGTGGAGCCGGAGGACATACAAATGCCGGCAGCAGGTTAACACGAGGAGGCATAAAAATGGGGGATGAAAAAAAGCTGGTGCCACGACCACGAACGGGGTCCCGTCCCAAGTTTGAGTTCATTTGGTTGTGATAGAGAACCCAAGTAACCCTGATGGATGCGTGCGGAATTAATAGTAATATTAATCTTCGGTGCGTTTCGTAGCATGACTAATCATGATGCCTCCAGCTTTGTCTTGAGCTGCAGCCAACCACACATCTGTGATCTCTGCTTGTTGAAAAATATCTGGTCTGATCTGATGGCCTGCCCTGCCGTGAATTGTTCAGGAAAATGCCGCCAACCCTTACCGTAGACAGCCGTAAATTGGTTTCTGTCGCAGCAATCTGCGCACTGTTTGGCTTGTCAGCTACATGCAGCAGTATTTTTGTTTCAGAACAAATCAGTCATTATCAAGCAGTCAATAGTAATTTTCTCTTAGAACAAATCAGCACCAGCCAAACGAACAGACTGCTGCTGTTCCATGTCCCTTCTCAGGGCTGTAGGACCGTACTAGTTCATGCTTACTCCCTCCGTCCCAGAATGACTGTTGTTTTCGCTTCCCGAGAAACAATTTTGATTAAATATTTATAAAAATATATTAATATTTGTGATACAAAATTAATATCATTAGATAGATATTTCAATCTAGTTTTTTAACAAAATTATTTAGAGATACAAATGTTGCACGTATTTTCTACAAATTCGGTCAAACTTGTGGTACGAACACCAAAACGACCAACATTATGGGACGGAGGGAGTACGCAGAAAAGAAAAGGGATCTTGACGCAGATCAGGGGTGCGTATGCGTGTGGGGCGACGAGGCTGGTTTGCCAAACAAAGCGGCGGACAGGAAAGTCGGAGCTTGGAACCTGTTGCGGCAAGGAAGGCATTTCCTGACTTGGCAAAGGGAGGTGTTTGTCTCACAGTCACAGCGCTGCTGAGCGCGACGTGACGCCTCCTCCGTGAGCCTTTTGCAGGCACACACACCGTCTCGTCAGGATCCGCGCGGAAAGCACCAGAACCAGATCGCCGCGTTGCGTGCGTGGCCGCCGGCGTGCGTGCATGGTCCTGTCAGTTCATTCGTCCGTCGGCCAGATCTGGTGCTTGTCATGTCATTAGAGAGAGCTGTGTCACCGGCCACTACGGACGTACAGTGCGTCGCCAGTGCTCCTCTGGTCCCTGCACGGCTGCACTCATCGTCTCCTGCTGCCATGTCCATGTCCATGCCCGGTGCCGCCGCTCAACGCTGCCTGCCACCCGCCCGCCTCGACATTCCTGGGACGAGACGAGGAGAAGGTGGGCAGGGCAGGCATGGCGAGTTGGCGACAGGCAGTATCTCTGTAGTAGATCTGGATCGTGTCCGTGCTGTTGTCCTGCTGGCGGGGTGAAAAGGATCGCGCAGGCTCTGCACTGCCCCTGCATACTGCTCGCAAACGAACGATGAAGGCTCGGACAAAAAGGAAATATACGCACGGCGATCTCCGTACGGAACAAGCGATCGAAGGACCATCAGCGGCGGACGCCGGACGGCGACGCCGGGAACAACGGGCTTCGGCGGCGGCTGCCACGCGGGGGCTCCGGGGACTGAGAGACGCCGTGCCGATCCCGGTCGCCGGCGCCCGCCGCGAGGCTTTTCCTCCCTGCCGTTGCGTTGGCCGCCGCCGCGGCATCACGCGCCGATCGAGCAGCGCTCGTGCCTAGCTCGATCCGCGTCGCCAGGCCCCGGTGCGTACTCCCCGCTTCGCCCGCTCTGCAACGAAGGCGACAAGGAGCACCGGCCCGTTGAAGCCGATCTCCTCGCACGCCGCGCGGAGCCTCAGCTTGCGCGCGAGGTACGTCATGTTGCCCACTGTATCAGCCCAAAATAAATAATCTCGTCATGGAGCATAGGCAGGATTTTAGAGTTGAGTATTCCCATCTTCTAATAAATAAAAAGATATAGATGAACAGTAAAAATGTTTGCAATATGTCAATTTGCAAAGCTACATGATCTACAATTAAAGATATAAACACTAATAAACAAAAATAGTTTATCAATGTCCTGGTATCAATTGAGCTATAAATTTTCTAACCAAAAAACAAAAATAGTTTATCAATGTCCTTGATCTAGAATAACCTTTCTTAGGCAATTATGCTTGTTTAGGTGTCGCGAATTTAATTGCTTGCTCATGCTTATCTTCGGTAGAAGCCAAGAGGTGGCAAGGTCGCCACTACTTGCGAGTTTTAGAATGTTTGTTTAATTAAACTTAAACATATGTTTAGATATGAATGCTTAAAAGATTAAACTCTATGCATGATGATTCGAGACTTGAGTAAGAATGGTAGGGTCATGTGGAGATTGGAGCTCACTTGACTTAGTCTTGTTTAAGTCGGTTAAGGTCTGCCTGTTATTGAATTGTACTTGAGCACTTTTCGTACATACCACGTGCTTAGCTAAGTAGCATAAGTTGCACCGTATCTTGAACGAATTAGGAGTAGAGTGGGATCAAGTGTGATCGACCGTGTTCGGTGCACCTTTACACTTCCGGCATCCGATAATAATAGGGTGCGGGTATGTGAAAGGTTGAGGGCATGAATTAACACTTATCCTCAATCAAGGGTGTGGTCGTTGGTCTTGGGAAAAGTTGTGCACCCCTGCATGGTTAAGATCTATTGCAATAGCCTCGCTTCAGGTAACAAAGAATGCTCATGTACTTTCCCTTTGACGTAGAGTTGCGAATGGAGTTCTCGCAAGATTGAGCTTATGATCATGATATCACTTTACTTATTGCAATTTATTTGATGCTTGACTTAGAGATCATAGAATGCCATGTCTTTTGCTTATTACAACTTGATTAAAATGTAGATGCTTTTATGCAAAATAATTACCTATCCCATTCCTTACTACTTAACCAAATGCATATTCCTTGATGGCCGGGAAAGTATATACCCATATGTGGATAAGTCTTGTTGAGTACCCTTTTGTACTCACGGTGCTACCGATAAGTTGTTTGCAGGTGAGACGCAGTCGGAGCCCGTCTTTAGGTACTTCCTTGCCGAGGACGGAGGTCCGAGGAGGAAGTAGGCAGCCATGGCTTAGGAAGGCCACTATCGGCATATAGTGTTTACCTCATTATGTTATGTATCATATGAGAGTGATGATGGAACTTTCCGCTGCCAAACTCTAAGACTTGTTGTCATGTAAACTTGAACCTACGTTTGTAATGTGAGGACTATGTTTGGACTGCTATGTGACGATCATGTTCATCTTGTTGTGCTTTGTGAGGTGTGTATAAATCCAGGGCATTGCTCATGACACATCTCAAGGACGACCAGGATTATTCTTATTTAATTGAGTTGATCAATGGTGATGACTTGATTAAGTGAGTTTAACCTGGAGGTTCCTCACAGCACGGCATCTGCTCAGTTAGCATTATAAGCATAATTTATCACTTAATAAATGATGTGAGGCACATAATTAAAATGGTGATCACCAAATTAATTTAGTATTACTAAATGTTGCATTTTTCTAAGGTTATATCTCTTTATATGGTGTAATTCTTATCTTTCATAGAGCTTGTCTTATCTTATGAGTTGCATTTATATGATAAGTTTAAAATGTTCTCTAACTCATCTTGTCTTGATAATGATAGATGGCAGAGCACTATGGCAACCTTGTCATGGTCACTCGGGATGAGGGTGTGCAAGGCTTCCCCTCCATCCTCAACGAGATGCTATGGAGAGGCAACTTCTCGTTTCGACCGGAGTATTCGGTCTATGCGAGAGGGCTTGGGCCAGGCTTGGTGGACTACTTTGCCACCATGTTCATCCCCATGCGCCTAGTGGAAGAGGTGAGTCACCCCCACAACTTTATCACCCACGGTACCTCAGTGGGCATGGCAATTCAAGAAGTGGCATATATAGCGCTATGACACACCTTCGAAATGAAATTCCTGAATTATGGATATCACCCTTCCATCACTTTCCAAGGCAAGGACGACAACTGGGTGTGCATGTGGTTGACATAACCCAGATAGGTGCTCCTTTGTATGAGAGGCGGATGTCGGAATCAGTGAGAGGTTTAGACCACAACATGGGATGCCTTCGTTGGGAACTAAGGAAAACAAGATGCCATCTCAATGAGCTGCAACATGCTACATACACCCTTATGTCCGCTCAAGACGTGTGCAAGAACGTGTGCTCTATGCTAATGATGATACCGTGCATGAAGAAGCACTCGGTGGTTTCAAATATCCTTTTGTTCATGGTATTGCACCACCCCATCAAGGGATACAAGCTCGAATGTCAAATGGGCTACGTGTTCGCCGCTTTCCCCACACCCTTGGGAATAGAGAGACTATCTACGGTGGGCAAATGGAGAACCTCACCCATCTGAAAGCAAATCCGGAGGACACCAGATCGCCCAATGCCCATCTTCTTGATGTGTTTCCCCCGTTATTCCAGAGAGCTCCTTATGATCTTAACTAAATTATTTGGGTAATATCATGGCGGTTGTGAGACTTTGCAAGCTATGTGACTTGCTGTAATGTACCGCCTATTTTATGTAATCGGAATAGTTAATTGGTGAGACGTTGTGAGACACTAATTAGCTATCTTGCCTATGTAATGTACTATTATTATTATCTAAGTGGACCTCCATTATTTATACGTGTGTCATTGTGACATATCCGTATGTTGCAGCATGTCACCGTGTACCATCTTCATGCATGCATCACAATTTATTTTTATGTGGTAATTATTATGGGTTTTTATTCTTGACTTTGCAAGGAATGTAGAATTCTATACTTGCTGTCCAAAATTTTCAGATATCATTCTTTCATGATCTATGTTATCTACTCCATCGTGTCAAATTTCTCACACATTTGTGGTTGATATATACTTGTTGTGCAATTATGTTGTACAAATTTTATTATATCAATTTTCTTTCTTGGTCGCTAACCTAAGGTGCGGTTAGTGGCAGGATGGTTGATAATCGGCCTGAGGGTCTCGGTGATGGTGAAGATAACTTACCACCTCCTCCTAATCTGGGCCCAATCATTGAGGAACTTCTTAGGAGCGCAAATGAGGGTCGAATGGTTCAAAAATAAAATTCTCCAAGCTCTTATGAACAATGCAGCAACCCGTGGTCAAGGTGGTGGCGGCGGTGGTGGCAATAACAATGATGGACCTCCAAATAAAGGCCATTCCGCTTTCATGAAAACACAACCTCCAATCTTCTGACGATCAAATAAGCCCCTAGATGTAGATTATTGGATCTCTGCTATTGAGGATAAACTTGGGCTCTTTGAAAATACTGATGAGGAGAAAGTGACATTTGCGGCACATCAACTTCAAGATGCGGCGGGAGTATGGTGGAAGGGCAATAAGGCCCAAGTGGCGGCAGGACATCGTATAACTTGGGAAGAATTTTGCATGGCTTTCCGTGATCATCACATTCCCAAGAGTGTCCTAAAAATTAAAAGAGACGAATTCTGCAAGCTTAAGCAAGGCAACAAGTCGGTACAAGAATACACAAATGCTTTCAATTACCTTTCTCAATATGCTCCTCATGATGTTGATAATGATGAGAATAAACAAGATTGCTATATGGAGGGCTTATCCTTGAAACTTTAAGCCCAACACTCCAACATTGGTTTCAAGTATTTCAATGATCTTGTGAGCAAGTCTATCAAGGCAGAGTATAATTTGAATGCAATTGAGGCGGATAACCGTAAGAGGGCTGCCCCTTCTTCCATGGGAGGTAGCTCAAGCTCTCAACGTTAGCGCATGTGACCTTCTTCTCCACCTTGGATTCCGGGATTTGGTGCTCCTCAACCTATGTGGATGGCACACCGTCTTCTGGCACCGCAGGGGCAACCTCCTCGCCCTAGTGGACAGCCGGGAGGCAGTGGTGGAAATTCTTCTTCTTCTTCTAAGGGTCGTGCTTTAATTGTGGCAGTCATTAACATTTCTCCCGTGAGTGCCCCTCTCCCAAGAAAAATAGAGGAAAGAATGCTTCCAAACCTCCTATGCCTCCTCCATGGAATTTCCAAAAGGTGAAGAATGCCCAACCACCCAAGCGTGGTAAGTTAAATCAAATCACCGCCGAGGAAGCTAATGAGTGGTTGGGTATTCTTCACATTTTGGAAACTCGGTGGAGGAGGCATAGGAGGCTTGGGAGCATTATTTCCTCTATTTTTCTTGGAAGAGGGGCACTCGCAGGAGAAATGTCCATGCCCGCCACAATTAAAGCACGACCCCTTAGAAGAAGAATTCTCACCACCGCCTTCCGACTATCCACTAGGGCGAGGAGGTTGCCCTTCTGGTGTCGGAGGACGGCGTGCCATGCACATAGGTTTAGGAGCACCAAATCCTAGAATCCGAGGTGGAGGAGAATGTCCCGTGTGTGGACGTTGAGAGCTTGAGCTACCTCCCATGGAAGAAGGGGAAACCCTCTTACGGTTATCCGCCTTAAGTGCATTCAAATTATACTCCGCCTTAAAAGACTTGCTCACACGATCATTAAAATCCTTGAAATCAATGTTGGAGTGTTGGGCTTTAAGTTTCAAGGATAAGCCCTCCATATAGCAATCTTGTTTATTCTCATCATTATCAACATCATGAAGAGCATATTGAGAAAGGTATTTGAAAGTATTTATGTATTCTTGTACCGACTTGTTGCCTTGCTTAAGCTTGCGGAATTCATCTCTTTTTATTTTGAGGACACTCTTGGGAATGTGATGATCACGGAAGGCTTTGCGAAATTCTTCCCAAGTTATACGATGTCCTGCTGCCACTTGGGCCTTATTGCCCTTCCACCATACTCCCGCCGCATCTTGAAGTTGATGTGCCACGAATGTCACTTTCTCCTCATCAGTATTTTCAAGGAGCCCAAGTTTATCCTCAATAGCAGAGATCCAATAATCTGCATCTAGGGGCTTATTTGATCATCGAAAGATTGGAGGTTGTGTTTTCATGAAAGCAGAATGGCCTTTATTTGGAGGTCCATCATTGTTATATCCACCACCACTGCCACCACCTTGACCGCGAGTGGCTGCATTGTACATAAGAGCTTGGAGAATTTGATTTTGAACCATTCGGCCCTCATTTGTGCTCCTAAGAAGTTCATTAATGACTAGGCCCAGATTAGGAGGAGGTGGTAAGTTATCCTCGCCATCACCGAGACCCTCAGGCCGATTATGAACCATCTTGCCACTAACCACACCTTAGGCTAGCGACCAAGAAATAAAATTGATATAATACAATTTGTACAACATAATTGCACAACAAGTATATATCAACCACAAATGTGTGAGAAATTTGACACGATGGAATAGATAACATCGATCATGAAAGAATGATATCTGAAAATTTTGGACAACAAGTATAGAATTCTACATTCCTTGCAAAGCCAAGAATAAAAACCCATAATAATTACCACATAAAAATAAATTGTGATGCATGCATGAAGATGGTACACGATGACATGCTGCAACATACGAATATCCCACAACGACACACGTATAAATAACGGAGGTCCACTTAGATAATAATAATAGTACATTACATAGGCAAGATAGCTAATTAGTGTCTCATAACGTCTCACCAATTAATTGTTCCGAATACATAAAATAGATAGGCGGTACATTACAGCAACTCACATAGCTTGCAAAGTCTCACAACTACCATGAGATTACACAAATAATTTAGTTAAGACCATAAGGTGCTCTCTCGAAGAACGGGGGAAACACATCAATAAGATGGGCATTGGGCGATCCGGTGTCCTCGGGATTTGCTTCCGGATGGGTGAGGTTCTTCATTTGCCCACCATAGATAGACTCTCTATTCCCAAGGGCGTGGGGAAAGCGGCGAACACGTAGACCATTTAACATTCAAGCTTGTATCCCTTGAGGGGTGGTGCAATACCATGAACAAAAGGATATTTGAAACCACCGGGTGCTTCTTCATGCACGGTACCATCATTAGTAGAGAGCACACATTCTTGCACATGTCTTGAGCGGACATAAGGGTGTATAGCATGTTGCAGCTCATTGAGACGACGTCTTGTTTCCCTTAGTTCCCAACGAAGGCATCCCATGTTGCGGTCTAAAGCTCTCACTAATTCCGACATCCGCCTCTCATACAAAGGAGCACCCATCGAGGCTATGTCAACCACATGCACAGCTGGTTGTTGTCCTTGCCTTGGAAAATCATGGAAGGGTGATATCCATAATTCAGGAATTTCAGTTTGAAGGTGTGTCATAGCGCTATATGCCACTTCTTGGATTGCCATGCCCACTGAGGTACCATGGGCGACAAAGTTGTGGGGGTGATTCACCCCCTCCACTAGGCGCATGGGGATGAACATGGCGGAAAAGTAGTCCACCAAGCCCGGCCCAAGCCCTCTCGCATATACTGAATACTCTGGTTGAAAGGAGAAGTTGCCTCTCCATAGCATCTCGTTGAGGATGGAGGGGAAGCCTTGCACACCCTCATCCCGAGTGACCATGACAAGGTTGCCATAGTGCTCTGCCATCTATCATTATCAAGACAAGATGAGTTAGAGAACATTTTAAAATTATAATATAAATGCAACTCATAAGATAAGACAAGCTCTATGAAAGATAAGAATTACACCATATAAAGAGATATAAACTTAGAAAAATGCAACATTTAGTAATGCTAAATTAATTCGGTGATCACCATTTTAATTACGTGCCTCACATCATTTATTAAGTGATAAACTATGCTTAGAATGCTAACCGAGCTCTAATGCCACGCTGTGAGGAACCTCCAAGTCAAACTCACTTAATCAAGTCATCATCATTGATCAACCCAATTAAATAAGAATAACCCCGGTTGTCCTTGAGATGTGTCATGAGCAATGCCCAGGATTTATACACACCTCACAAAGCACAACAAGATGAACATCATCATCACATAGCAGTCCAAACATAGTCCATCACATTACAAACGTAGGTTCAAGTTTACATTACAACAAGTCTTAGAGTTTGGCAGTAGAAAGTTCCATTATAGCTCTCATACGATACATAACATAATAAGGATGTAAACACTATATGCCGATAGTGCCCTTCCTAAGCCATGGCTGACTACTTCCTCCCCGGACCTCCGTCCTCGGCAAGGAAGTACCCAAAGACGGGCTCCGGTTGCGTCTCACCTGCAAGCAACTTATCGGTAGCACCGTGAGTACAAAAGGGTACTCAACAAGACTTATCCACATATGGGTATATACTTGCCCGACCCTCAAGGAGTATGCATTTGGTTAAGTAGCAAGGAATGCATAGGTAATTATTTTGCATAAAAGCATCTACATTTTAAACAAGTTGTAATAAGCAAAAGACATGACATTCTATGATCTCTAAGTCAAGCATCAATTAAATTGCACTAAGTAAAGTGATATCATGATCATAAGCTCAATCTTTCGAGAACTCCATTCACAACTCTATTTTAAAGGGAAAGTACAGGAGCATGCTCTGTAACCTAGAGCGAGGCTATTGCAATAGATCTTAACCCTGCAGGGGTGCACAACCTTTCCCACATGAAGCGCAAGACCAACGACCATACCCTTGATTGAGGATAAGTGTTAATTCATGCCCTCAACTTTTCACATACTCGCACCCTATTATTATCGGATGGCCGGAAGTGTATAGATGCACCGAACACGGTCGATCACACCTCATCCCACTCCACTCCTAATTCGTTCAAGATATGGTGCAACTTATGCTACTTAGTTTGCCATGCCCACCGTAAGCATGTGGTTTGTATAAAAAAGTGTTCAAGTACAATTCAATAACAGGCGGACCTTCACCGACTTAAACAAGACTAAGTCAAGTGAGCTCCAATCTCCACATGACCCTACCATTCTTGCTCAAGTCTCGAATCATCATGCATGGAGTTTAATCTTTTAAGCACTAATATCTAAACATATGTTTTTAAGTTTAATTAAACAGACGTTCGATAACTCACAAGTGGTGGCGACCTTGCCACCTCTTGGCTTCTACCGAAGCTAAGCATGAGTAAGCAATTAAATTTGTGACACCTAAACAAGCATACTTGCCTAAAAAAGGTTATTCTAGATCAAGGATGGATAATGCAGCAAGTAGGATCTAAAAAACGGATATAAAGTATTAACTTATGCACAAACAAGACACACACACACACACACACACACACACACACACACACACACACACATCATTGATCCAAAATAGGGCTGAGAATATACTTAGGTGCCTGCCTTGGTTTTCAAGTGGAGCGTCATGGGCGACGGGCTCCTGCTCGGGCTCACCCTCTTCAAGTTCCGGCGTCTCGATCTCTACACAATTGCAATGATGCATAATTAACAACAATGCATGAACGTGCAAATGATGTATGACGTGTATGAAAGAATGTAAACTATTTCTATCATACTAGTAGATCATTTCAAAACATCTAATATATGATAGAATAATTAAATCATATACATAACAAGAATTTATTCACGTTTTTCATTAATGACAAAATTGTAAATAACCCGTCAAGTTCCCGAAAATGGCATTACCGGTGATTCCGGTGATCGATTGCAATGAGGTTTGATCCTAGATCTTCCTTAACTGATGGAGATTCAGTTTCAGGAAATAGAATCAACATGCACAGAGGTTTGGACGACATGCAATATCAATGGAGTTGAACCTCCATTTGAGATTAATGAAGAAGCTTCCAAAGCTTGAGAGAGGATGAGGTAACCATAGGTAAACCTCGTCTAGGATGGGGAAGGACCATTCAGAAGCTCGAAAGTTGAGGAAACTCGACGATGAAGGAGATCGGGTTTGAACTTGTCTTCCCGGACTCGAGGAAGAACCTGTGAAAAACAGTCTGCTTCAACTTTTTTTTAGAAAATGGAATATATTTCAATATTCTAACCTCTACATAAATCTATGCATATAGCTATTTCTTATTACAAACACGGACGTAACCCAAAAAAAACAAAAAGGTCGGTAACAATGTCAAACATCACGTAAAAGTAATTCTGTTGCTAAAAGACCATCCATTGGATGCAAAGATCTCCATTGATGTGGTCTCAAGCATACGACACCCCCGAATAATGTGAGGCCGCTCGTTCTCTTTCTGCAGCAACGCCCAAAAAAAGGATCCAATGGGTCCCTCAGAAGATAACCTGCATAGAGTAACACCTCGAGAATGATTAAAAATCATGTCATTTCTACTTAACCAAATTGCCCAACATAAAACAGATGCTCCAACTAGGATTTTGTACATAAATTTATTATTAATCCCATTTAGCCACCCAATAAACATATCAACAATGTTCACATGTGGTGTTATATTAAAAGCAACTTGTACAATCCTCCACATAATTCTAGCCATTTGACAATCAAAGAAAAGCAAGATGAAGAGAATCATGGAAAGGAGGAGGACGGGGTCACGGGGTCTTGTGGGATGGGGCGAACGGCAGCCTCGTCACGGCATGCAGGCGCCGCGCAGGAGACACGTGGCATAGGAAACGGCCAGCGCATCGGGAAGAAACGATGTTAAAACGGATTTTTGATTTTTTTTTTCTTTCTGAGAAAATCCGGCCTACCCTAGCGGATGACCCGGTACGCCTCTGGGAGGAACCGGAAGATCCGAACAAAACAGTCTAATTTGAATAAATCAGAAAAAGATCTAGGAAGCTCCAAAAATCATAAAACTTTTTCAGGAGATAGTATATATCAAGAATGATTCATTTTGATTGGAATTGGCATCAAAGCTATTGCAGATTTCAAATGAAAATTCTTCCCGGAAGGATTCTTTTGAGATTTTGGATAAGCTGTTTGACCTTAAGATGATGTTAAAATTTCCGGGAGAAGATACCTAAATTTATATTTCGAGAAGTACTATATAGACAAGTCATTTCCCAACATAGATTATATGGTAGAAATCTAAGTTCATATACAAGGTACCAGAACAAGATGGGTTTTTTTATTTAATTTCAGATGTAAAGATAAATCAGTTGAACTCGGATAAGGGTTAGGGATGATGCACAAGTATACTCCATGGCAAGATTATTTATTTTGGGCTGTTACACCCGCGAACACGAACGCTGCTGCAGCAGCACAAGGCGGCGGTCATGCATGCTGGCGACAAGGATGCAGAACGCGGCGGGAGGTGGTTTAGTTGATCCGCGGGCAGCCAATACGTGTGTGCGCCTTCACTGACGAAATGGAAAGTTAGAGGGTGTTTGATACCTTTTAGTCCCATGATTAAAACTAGTCAGGCTAAAAGTTGCTAGTCTCACCTATGTTTGGATCCAAATCCTAAAGAGACTAAAATGTAATAAATGAGCATTAATTATCTCTCTCCCTCTCTCCCTTTTCTCCCTCTCTCCCGCCAAGGCGCCAATAGATGGGGCATGCTACAGATTTCTATATGAGGTTAAATGAAGAGAGAAAGCTAAAACAAAGTTTAATAGGGTTTCCCTTACTAAAACATTTTAGTCTCAAGACTAGTTTTAGCCCCTCTTTAGTCAGGAGTGTTTGGAACTTTAACCTCTCAATAGACTAATTTCATGGATCAAGCACCCCCTAGTCAGCGCAACAAAAGGCCCAGCAGCAACGGGGGAAGACAACCATCTCCCATGCGTTCGACTTCAAAAGCCCATTGGTGGCATCCAAGGCCCAGACCAAGCTAGTATCTTTTGAACCCTGCCTGGCCGAATATGACAGTGAAGACAAACACTTTTTATCGTGCGATTCAGCTATTGTATTATCACACACAGTAAGCAAAAGGTTCTCCAAAAAAAAAACAGTAAGCAAAATACTTAGTTAGGCTTGTTCATAATATGTACTAAATTGTTTTTCTTTTTTGGCTGCGCTGTAATTCTTGGACGTCCGGCTCACCCTTCTTTTTAATATAACGGTTTGCACTCCTTTCAGTTCGTTTTAAAAAAAATAAATACAGTAACTCTTTTATTAAAGGGATCGTTATTATAGATTAGCAAAGTAACATGTCAAGACGAGAGTTTAACCCCGCTATAAAAAAAGGAAAAAACAAGAGTTTTAACCCATCAGTTTCAAGTCCGACACGGCACCATCGACGAATCTGTTCGATTTCTCTATTTGCACAGTATTTTTGTTTCTTTACTTAATATTCTTTTTCTAACAACAAATTAATCGTAAACCAGCGCCTTTCGAAGATGATCATCGTGGTCTCTCTGGCGTGCAGCGTGCTTGACTCGAGTCGCGATTTGAAAGTGCCAAGTGAATTGCTAATCTAATCCACGCACCACCTGGTAGTGCCTCCAACAAAATGCAGGTTGGAAAATCGTGACCAGGTACATTGCTCATTACTTCCTTGACCATTAAGCTTTCATTAACGACAATAAGCAGCCCACCGAACCCCACTACGGTTTACAGATTCCACTCGTGGTCCTCACACTTTTTCGTTCGGCAAGTCAAGCAGTCAGCAGAGCTCTCAGTGAGATGCGTTAGATTATTCCCGCCCATAAGGCCATAACACGTGTTGCATGATTCGCCATCGCAAGAACCAAAGGACATCCTCGTCCCTCGATACGGTACGCTGCAGTCACTGTCTTCAGAGGGAGCGAGGGAGGGAGCCTGGGCCTGAACGTCGCGAGCTGCCATCGACAACGACATGAAGCCGCCGGCGTCCCTGACCTGGAGCTCCCTGGGCTCGCTCGTCGCCACCGCCGTCGTGGTGCGCGCGGCGGTGCAGGAGGTCCTCCCGCCCGAGGCGCACGAGGCGCTGCGGGCGCTGCTGGCCCGCGTCGCGGCCGCGTTCGCCCACCCAACCGACACCATCGTCGTCCACGAGGCGGACGCCAACGGCGTCCCCAACGAGCTCTACGAGGCCGCCCAGCTCTACCTCGGCGCGCGCTGCCTGGCCACCGCTCCCGCACTGCACCTCCACAAGTCCCACGGCGCGCCGGCGCCCGTGGCTTCGCTCCCCGACGACCACGCCGCGAGCGACACGTTCCGCGGCGTCCGCGTCGCGTGGAGGTCGCAGCGCGTCGAGCACGCGTCGCCGTTCGGCGGCGGCGGCGGCACGCGCGGCGGGTTCAGTGGCGCCGGCGGCATGGGCTTCGGCGGGCGGCTGCAGCGGTGCCTGCGGCTCGAGTTCCCGCGCCGCCACCGAGACCTCGTCCGCGGGGCCTACGTCGACCACGTCCTCGCCGAGGCCGCGGCGCTGCGGCTCAGGATGCGGGAGCGGAGGCTCTACACCAACGGCCCCGGCATGTTCTGCGGCGGCGGCGGTGGGGTGGACGACCACCAGATGATGTGGTCGTCGCACCCGTTCAAGCACCCGTCCACCTTCGACACGCTCGCCGTCGATCCGGCGCTCCGGGACGGCATCCGCGACGACCTGCTCCGCTTCGTGCGCCGGCGGGACCACTACGCGCGCGCCGGCCGTGCGTGGAAGCGCGGGTACCTGCTGCACGGCCCGCCGGGCACCGGCAAGACCAGCCTCATCGCCGCCATCGCCAACCTCCTCGAGTTCGACATCTACGACCTCGAGCTCACCGCCGTGGGCTCCAACTCCGACCTCCGGAGGCTGCTCGCATCCACGCGCCCCAAGTCGCTCATCGTCGTCGAGGACATCGACTGCTCCCTCGGCCTCTTCGACCGGACGAGCCAGGACGCCGATTCGGACGACCCCGGAACGCCGCCGCGTCCCGTCCGCGTGTCGCCATTCCCACCTCACGGCCGCCGGGACAAGATCAGCCTCTCCGGCGTGCTCAACTTCGTGGACGGGCTCTGGTCGTCGTGCGTCGGGGAGCGCCTCATCGTCTTCACCACCAACCACGTCGACCGCCTCGACCCGGCGCTGCTCCGGCCCGGCCGCATGGACCGCAAGATTGAGCTCGGATACTGCAAGGGCCACGCGCTGCGCGTGCTCGCCAAGAACTACCTCGGCGACGACGATCGTGAGCCGGCTGATGACGACAGGTACGAGGAGCTGATGGGAGAGGCGGAGCGGCTGCTGGAGGAGGTGCATTTGACGCCGGCCGACGTCGCGGAGGTGTTCATGGGGTGCGAAGGCGACGGAGCCCACGCCGCGCTGCAGAAGCTCGTCGCCGATCTGAACACCAAGAGCACTGCTCTGAAGTGCGCAGCGCAGTGAGCAAAGACGTGTAGGGATCGATCGCTATCAACTCGTCACCTGTCATCAAGTGCAACCAATACAATGTTGTCGGCGTCAGGAATTGGCGGCCAATACAATATCGTGTCACGGTCACCACATCAAAAGAGAGAATTTTACTTTGTAGAGTGAACTCTATTTTTTACTTTGTAGAGTGATGAATTAAGTAAAAAAATCTTTTGACTTCTTGTGGCAAGTTGCGTGGTCAGCAGATAATCAAACCGAGGAGAAATTTCCATGGGGCCATGTCTCGTGTCAGATTGTGAAGTGACCTCAGTGACCTAACTCGACTGGTGAACACCAAACAAAATTAGGTAGGGTAAACTAGTACTGGTCCGATTTCAGCCGCATTAGCTATTGCAGACTTTGGATTGATGCCGGCATGACCTAGCACCAAACGCCGACCATGTCGATTATTGTACTCCCTTTTTTATTCCTCAAACGAATTAACATGTCATTAAAAATGGTTGTTACTTGACGTGTTTAAAGTTGGTGCAACACATAAAATAGGCAAATTTTTGCTAGAGGGCATGACAAAATTGATCTGTTTTGGTGAAATGGACGGTTCACAAGTGATAACAATTATTAGTCTTTTCGGTTTCTTTTCTTGCACAGTATTTTTATGAAACAACTATTCAGCCGTACAGATGAACAAAAGCTACTTTAAAATTTCGGTTCTGATGTGCACTTGGCAAGACTAACTTGGCTAGCTCATGTCTTCTTGTAATCAAGACCAACACCGAGGAATTATTGCTAAAGGTGGAGCGCAACTTTTTTGCACCTTTTTTGGGGAGTTCTTTATTTACATCTAGGTTGAGAACGCAATTTAGCAACATAAACCATTGTGTTGCACGAAATGAACGAGCTGAGCTGCCATGTCCATTTCTGTCGTCGTGCCTAGTTGATCAGCGTCCATCGCCTACATGCTACTTCATCCGTCCATAAATATACGATGTTTAAAACAAGTTAATTAGTTCAAAAAAATAAATTAATTTGCTTATCCTAAACGTCGTATATCTAGAAACAGAGGGGGCGCGACATGAACCAGTAGACAACCCAACACGAAACGGGAGGCAAACAAACAAACACCCTATCTACATAGCACCAACATTCCAACACGAAGTGCCTTGTCATACTCCATCGTCAACCTAGCAGCACGCTCGAAACTAGTGGAAAGCTTACGAGGCTGCCAGCCACGCGTCGCCGCCACGTACGGCAATCCCCGCTGTCTTCAATTATCCGTCGTGTCATCCGCCGATTCGCCCGGCGCTACTACGGCTGCGGCCGCCGCGTAATCGTCACGTCTCCGCCGCAGCTCGCCCACGAGCTTCCTCAGGGCGGCGGCGGCGCCCGAGCCGTCGCAGCCCATGAACACCTCGGCGATGTCGGCGGGCGTGATGCGCACCCCGGCGCCGGGTGCGAGCAGGCCCTCGGCCTCCGCCATGAGGCCGGTCACCGTGTCCGGGTCGTCGCCGGCGTCCTCGCAGCCCTCGTCGCCGACGCCGAGGTAGTTCTTGGCGAGCACGCGCAGCGCGGGGGCCGTGCAGTAGCCGAGCTCGATCTTGCGGTCCATGCGGCCGGGGCGGAGCAGCGCCGAGTCCAGGCGCTCCGGGTGGTTGGTCGTGAACACCATCAGGCGCTCGCCGACGCAGGACGACCAGAGGCCGTCGACGAAGTTGAGCACCCCGGAGAGGCTTATGGATTCCCGCCCCACCATCGCCATGGCCGCGGCGGCGGCCGGCGACATCGCGGCGAGCTGCGCCGCGGTGTCCTCGTCGGCGCCGTTGTTCTTGTTCTTCTTGCTGCGGTCGGAGAGGTCGAGGGAGCAGTCGATGTCTTCGACGACGACGACGGACTTGGGCGTGGTGGATACGAGCAGGCGGCGGAGGTGGGAGTTGGTGGGCACGGTGGTGAGCTCGAGGTCGTAGACGTCGAACTCGAGGAGGTTGGCGATGGCGGCGACGAGGCTGGTCTTTCCCGTGCCCGGCGGGCCGTGGAGCAGGTACCCGCGCTTCCAGGCGCGGCCGACGCGGGCGTAGTGGTCCCGGCGCGCGGCGAAACGGAGCAGGTCGGCGCGGATCTCCTCGCGGAGCGCCGGGTCGACGGCGAGCGTGTCGAACGTGGACGGGTGGGAGAAGGTGTGCGACGTCCACAGGCGGTGGTGGTCGTCGCCGGGGCCGGTGGAGCGGTTGGTGTAGAGCCGTCGCTCCCGCGACTTGAGCCGCATCCGGGCGGCCTCGGCGATGAGGTGGGGGATGTAGCGGTCGTGGATGAGGTCCCGGTGCTGGCGCGGGAACTGGAGCTCGAGGGTGCGGTGGTCGCCGCCTCCCACGCCGTGGCCGCCGCGGCCGAACATGCCGTAGGGGCTGTACCCGCCGCCGCCCGCGCCGCGTTCGTTGGTGCGCGCGGTGGAGGTCCATCGGACGCGGACGCCCTGGTACGTGTCGTGCGTGGTGTGGGAGTCCGGGAGCGAGGCGACGGGGCGGTGCGCCTGGCGGGGCTTGTGGAGGCGCACGGTGGGCGCCGTGGCGAGGCATCGCGCGCCGAGGTAGAGCTGCGCCGAGTCGTAGAGGTCGTTGGCGCCGCCGCTGGCGCCGTCGGCCTCGTCGATGAGGATGGTGCCGCTGGGCGGGCGGAACGCGGCGGCGAGGCGCGCGAGGAGGCGGCGCAGCCACAGCTCGGCCTCCGGGGGGAGGAAGTCCCGCATCGCCGTGCGGAACACCATGAGCGTGGCCAGCAGGGACCCCAGCGACCGCCAGTCCAGCACCATCTCCATGGCGGCCGGCCTTCTTGCTTGCTCGGTTCGATCGGTTGATGCTCTGTGGAAGTGCCGAAGTGGGAGTGGAGAGTGAGGTCTCTCCGGGGCTTTTTATGGTAGGGTATGCGCGCATCGTCTGATTCGGAGGCGATGCGCCGGCGTCGGCTCCTCGGGTTGGGTGGGGTCGGAGTGGAGTGGTTTGGCTGTCTGCGGATGTGTCGGCGAGGTGTGGCCGGGGCGGCACGCTTCTACTGTGTGATCGCGCTCGCGCGTGCTTTTTTCTGGCGAGGTGTGGCCGGGGCGGCGAGACGACTTGACCTGCCGGGGCGGCGAGCTAGTCTGCCGCAGCCACCACCGTAAACGAGCCGAAGAGACGCCGGTTCACGTTTTCTTTGGGCTTTTGCTGCATTGGAGGCCATGGAAACGGACGATGCACACAGCACACGGCATCAGCACGCACGTCAGTTGTGGTGTGGATGATGAACGAATCGTGAGGCTGGCGGGGAATAATGGGTGCGCTGCTGTGTGGACAATGACATGGAGCTTGCTCGGCAGATGCTATATATATGATTCCGTTCCATACGTTGGCGGCGGTAATCAAGCAAGACACAGATAATTTCGTGAATGAAAAAGGCAGAGCACCAGTAAAGAAAAAAGGACAAGTCTGAATTTCAACCTGTAACTATAGTAGAAAACAGATTTTCAACCCCGCAACTATAAAATCGAATAGAGAGGGCCATCCAACAGTAAAAAAATAAAGAAAATTTGACATTTTGGATGGGTTTCTTCTCTTTCTCTTCTCTACTGTGTTTTCTAATTTTTGAGTAGCTTCGGCAGTCCTCCGGGGCCCCTTTAAATAAACTTGCTTCTACTTATACAATGAAAAAGGCAGATCACCACCTACGTTTTCTAGTTTTTTCTTCTAATTTTCAACGTTGAACTACGATTTTCAACTCCGCAAATATAAAAATGAACAGGGACAACCGTCCAACTGTAAAAAAAAAAAGGGCATATTTGACCCTTTGTGTGAGTTTCATGGTGGTTTTGCATTTTCTAGAAATTTAAAAAGTTTTGATTTAAATTAGGATATTGCTAACTTAATTGAGAAGTAGCTGGTCAAGATTATTTGCACCTTGAACCATTGGCCAGTTGCAACTGTAGGTAGGGGTGGTAAAGGGCCCTCCATTTTAGCATAGCAAATTTAAGGATCATGCCAAATAAGAACCGAGTTATATTAGTACACAATTTTGAGCTAAAAAGTGGTATGACTTTTTTAGGTTGTGAAAAATGCATTGGTGTCGTGGCCCATTACCACCCCTAATTGTAGGGCCGCATTTATTGTGATGTCAGGGGAATGAGTGGAGTAAATTACAAGTCAGAGGAAATATGAAAATGTTAAGAGGGATTATGCCTAGATAGTTCCACTGTAGATCTCCGATTTGATGACATATTAGGTGGTTTGTACTACGTATTTTCGGGATAAAGGGGAGGGGCATGAGCCCCCTTGGTTGATATACACTTTTTTTTTTGCACATGTGTAATTGTCTGTTAAACAATCCAAATATTAAAAAAAGTGTCACTACTTGACCGCAATGTTGAGTTTAAAGGCAACCGTAACTTTACGGCTTCCGGTCGATTCCACCGCCCATTCACCGCAGCAGACCAACAAAGGGTGGGCCCACTTAACCTTATCACTCGCAGAGGCACAGACCACTACTCCTTCCCTCTCTCTTTCTCTTCCCACCGAAGCAGAGAGCTCCAACAGGCAACAACCCACCTTTCTCTCTGCGCCCGCGGCGGGTGAATCCCGGCGAGCTCCCGCGGACGGCGGCGAGCCTGCCACCTGCGGAGGAGGGGTGGCGCCCCCGAAGAGCTCCTCCAGGCCTCTATTTTGGCGGCAGCGAGCTGCTCCGAACGGATCCCGGCGGCGGCGAGCCTGCCACCTGCGGTGGAGGGGCGGCGGCCCCAGCGGGCTCCGTCGCCATGGGGAGCAGCGGCGAGCTCCCTGGCGTGCGGCTGCCAGGGGGAGCGGCGAGCTCCTCGACGAAGTCGCCGCTCGTGGGTCCCGCTCAGCTTGATTTGTTTGAATTTTTTCCTTTTTTTTGTTTTTTCTGAATTTTGTTGATCCAAAAGTTTCTCCAAAAAATTTTTTGCTTCAAAAGTTTACATGTTTGTTGATAAATTTTTCAAAAAATTTTGTTCTTCAATTTGTTCAAAAAATTTTATTCTGATTTTTTTGCCTCAAAATGTTTTTGATCGTATTCGTTATAGATATTTTTTGCAACTTTTTTCAAAATTTTGGTGCATAACTGTTCAAAAAAAAATTGTTCAAAATTTGATGCATAACTTTTCTAAAATAATTTGGTTCAAAATTTTTGTGCACCGCTTTTCTAAAAACTTTTGGTTCAAATTTTGGTGCATAACTTTTCTAAAAAGTTTTGATTTAAATTTTTTGTGCATAAATTTTCTAAAAAAGTTATTTCAAAAATTTTCTAACAGTTTTTTGCGATTTTTCTTTGTTTTGTTTTTTGGCGCTGGGTCTGTGTGCATGCATAGGCTGGTCGGGTGGGGCCGCGGGGGACTATCCCCTACTTGACCTCTCTTTATATTAAAGTATCACTTTCTCCTCAGAGGGTATTGAAGGGCATCGCGAAGAGTGGCAACCAAGCGCTAAGTGTGTGTGCTTCCCTCTGCATGGTTAGATGAAGTTTGGAGTTAAAGCTCACAAATAGTCAGTGTGGTTAAGAGCCTGTTTAGTTCCCGAATCTTTTCCCAACTACCCGTCACATCAATCTTCGGATACTGATTAGGAGTATTAAATATGGATTAATGATAAAACCTATTCCATAATCCCTACCTAATTTTTCGATATGAATCTAACGAGCCTAATCATGCTATGATTAGACAACGTCGTGCTACAGTAAACAACTCTAATGACGAATTAATTAGTCTTAATGGATTCGTCTTGCGATTTCCCGTCCATTCATGTAATTAGTTTTTGTAATTAGTCTATATTTAATCCTCCTAATAGGTTTCTAAAAAAACTCCAAATTTTTTTGTTTGGGAACTAAACAGACTCTAAGTCATTTGGAATTGGGCAATCCTTTGATCGGCAATTACTCTCAGAGGTTACTTGGATGTGTACTCGTCTTTTTCTTTGTTGTTTGCAATTTTTCTCTCTATTGGCTTTGTTGACCTCATGTTTCTCTACTCAGTCTCTGTGTAAGTTCTTATAATTTCTTTTATTATGTCTTTCTATCAATGAAAAAATAGGTCAGGACCCCGATTTGTCCGAGGGAAAATAGCTCCGTCCCTAACGGGCGGTATACGATCATATTGAACAGTGTCTGATGAAGTGCGTTGCGTTCTGACAGCTTGGGAGGGACGTGGAAAAGGGGCGCAAAATCATCTGTGATCCGACCCAGCGGAAGAATCATCTGACTAGACCTCGGTCATGTAAAGCCCCTTTTTCCTACACACGCAAACGCACAACAATCCTCGTGCAAACGACAGGCACGTACGTGGCACCCTGTGCTTGTCCAGCCGAGGCGCCAATAATTGGCCGGAACACGAACACATGAACGCACGGGGGGCATGCTGCCGCATGCGCCGCGCCTGTGGCGGCTGGCTGGCTCGCCGATGGCAGCAAGGATCGACCGGCACCGGCGCCGCCCGTAGTACCTGGTGAACTGTGATCCCTAAATTCCAAGTGCAAAATGATCGCACCGATCCCAAAGTTAGTGTGCTTCGCCTTCCCCTTTTTGACCGGCTAACCACAGCTAGTACGTCCGTCGTCTTCGATCACCTTTGTTTTCAATTCGTCATGGGCTGGAAAGAGGGACGCATGCATCGGTCGGTATCGTGCCGTGCGTGAAGCTTCGTCCCTTCCCCGGCCGTGTAGCTACTACCGGCGGCAAAGATGTACAAGCCTTCTGCTGATCACTGATCAGAGCTTGCTTACTAGGAGTATCACATCATCTCTTCTAGGTTCTAGCTCCATGGCGATTATTTAGCAGCAGAGTTGAAGCACTTTATAGCAAAGAAAAGCAGGAAAGCATAAGCACGAGTCGGCAACCAATCCAAGCAAGTAGTACAGCAGAAGCGAGGTGCCATCCACATCATCACAACGTCCAATCACCGTCCAAATACAAGTAAAAGTATTACAAAAGAGGAAAAATACGTCTAATGGCATGTCTTGCAAGAGACCAACTTTTCGAGACCCATTTTTACGAAGTCGATGTTAGAAATGGCAAAACTGCGAAACGCGATGTTTAGAGTCCTAAATTTGCAATTTTCTCAAGAGTTTGTGCATCTGTCATTGGCTTCTTGCTGCTACCGAATCCCTGCCCCTTCCTACAGTACGTGAATTGAATGGGATACCTTCGCATGCTGTCTACTCCTCAACCAACCTTTTTTCATCATCTCACTCGAATTCTTTCCAACCATTTCCCCCCATCATATTATGATCAAAGTCCTAGAGCTATGCCAGACTTTCCTTCCACCCGAAGGCTCCCTCGCTCTCGCTCAGGTCCCCAGCGCCGCCACAACTTGGGCCCCTCCCTTCCTCCCCTCTGGCGACCTTGCCGGTTGCGAGAAGGGTAGGGAGCCGCCAATCTGTATATCTAGCTGTTCTTTACCTTATAGTAGTCTTTGTTTTCCGTGCCTATATGGTTTTGTCCCTTTGGGTCAGGCGGTCAGCTATCTCACGTGAGCCATAGTTCTCTTCATCGTCGTCGAGGTCTGCTTCGCCTTCTTTGATGTCGGTGACTGCTTGGGCTGCTCTGATGCCTCCGGCCTTCCCCCCTAGGCTCTGCAAACTTTGGACCCCTTTGGGAGGGCTCCAAGTGGCTCCGGCTCCGCTCAAACTGTAGCGACACTGTGCATCGGAGCCGCTCCACTTCCCCTTCTTCTTCTCTCACTGACGCATGGATTCATTGAAGCTTTGGAGCCCGGTTTGGGTAGCTCTGCCAACTCCATGCTACAGTTATGCTACAGTGATAGAGCCGAAACTGTTTGGAACCCTCTCAAACAGGGCCTTCGGCAACCCCAACCGCCCTAATCCCCACCACTAACCTCACCAAAGTGGTCGCTGGAGGCTGTTGATTTAGATTGGCAAACAGTAGTGGAACAAAAATTCGAGTGTGGAGAGCACAAAAAAAAAGTACTCATGGACAATATAGTTTTTTCTACCTTTTTACCCATGCCCATCCATTTTAGCCTCATAGTTTATGTTTTGTTAGCCGTTAGCCTCACCCATCAGACTCACTACGTAACTTTCCTTTGAGAAGTACAACTTCGATAAATAAATTATTTTTGTCCGATCCAAAACATTATAGTTACGGTAAACCATTTTTTTAAAAACGAAGTTCAACTTCTCATGACGTTATTACACGATCATTTTACAGATTTACTTCGGTGGAGTTTGCACTAAATTCACAGGTAATGCACTAAACACACGATTGTGTTTGATTCATGACAAGATCATTTTACTAATGTAACGATGCTGAGGAGCACTATGACTTGAAGATCCTTCAGGCATGTTTCGATCCAAACAAGATTCATTGCTTGACTCAGGTAACAATGCTCGTGTGGAGGAGCACGGTGGCTTGTTTGGATCGATACCTGACAATAATGCAGCTTGCCAGCCATGCAAGAATCTCAACCTCAGGCGACCAAAATCAGATGATTGGGAACACTGCCTGAGCTATTCAGCCAAAACAAGATCGTTGTTCGAGTCATTTGACATGGGGGGGGGGGGGGGGTGCCCCCCCAACCCCCCTCAAGAAACCTATATAAGTCAATGGTAATTTTATTTTCCTCCTAATCATCCGTTAATTACAGTTCAATTTGCTTCATAGTTTCATTATTTTCTAAATATAAGTCACACATATTTTTGCTTGCAGAATAAAGAATATGAGGAACCTCACTGGCGCTAAGCTATTCATATGGGAGAAGACGTTTATACATCTAGAAGAGAAAAAAAAGTTGTACACCAACCTTGAACAAAAGTTTGCACCACCAAAGATATAATTATGCGAACTTGTGGCATAAAATTTTAGACACAATATTATGAATTAGTTTTTTTAGAATTACATAGTACAACGTAGACGCTCACAACACGCACGCACACTCACCCTATGAACACACAGGCAAACCCTACCCCTATGAGCACCTTTGAAGAATTGATCACCCGACAGATCTGGAGATAGTCACTATTAACGCCTCATTATCGACGGGAACGCCGCTCACCACTTAACGCCACTCTTTTGAACCCTACTGGGTAGCGTTCTACTGGGCCGTCTTACCATTGGACTACAAGCCCATTCACTATTATGAATTAGTATAGGCTCCTATTTACTATTTAATTTAACGGCCTTCGTTCATGTTGTGGGCCACATGTTGCCGGACTCATGGGCCGTTAACTGACCACTTTCAAAAATTGTGAACATGTGACCTTCCGATTATCTTGCTTTGAAGCAATTTTTTTTGCAAATCATAGGATAGACGCAAACCCCTTCGTACACACACGCACATCCGCCTCTACAAATACACGTATGCACTCTACCTATACGAGCATCTTCGAAATGTTGAGTGAGCAAATCATCACAAATTGATGAAGTCACATCTCTGAAAGGTTGAGTCAGCAAAATCATCAAAATTGACGAAGTCATCCTCGCTATCGACGGGCACGTCGTCTATCACTGCAAGAGTAACGTGGTTATATCATATAATAAATAAAAAAATACGAGCATCGGTGCTAAGTCGAGAACTCGAACTTTAGTAGGTAGGTTCCACCACAAGGAACTTTACCAGGTGAGAGCTAGGCTTACTTCGCTGTGCTCTGAAGCAGTTGAAGAGAGGGGATCTAGCTTGGTTTAATTTGGCTGTGGAGTAGCTTGGTTTATGTATTCTGTTAGGATATGTGTTCCGTGTGTAGATCTTGTAAAGCAAGTTGTTATCCGTGTGTGTATGGTTAGGATAGACTTGAGTCTGTTGTTTTCTTTGTATGCAAGTTAACTCATGTACAAGCCACGCCGGGGGCTCTTCCCGGCCTATATTAACACGGAACCGTGAGCCCCAAAGGGCATCACGTTAAGCCAATCTCACATGGTAATCAGAGCTAGGTTTCTTTTTTCCCTGCGCCATGGCTCTCATCCCATCCTCCGGAGTTGTGCCTGCTCTTGGGTATCCGGTCACAGAGAAGCTCTCCAAGAGCAATCACCCGCTGTGGAAAGCCCAAGTTTCCTCAGCGTTGAAGGGAGCGCAGGTCGTCGGCTACGTCAATGGGACGGTGACGGCGCCGGCGAAGACGATTCCCACCAGAGCCACTGATGCCACGCCGAAGGACAACCCTGCTTACGAGCAATGGGAAGTCAAAGATCAGCAGGTCCTTAACTACTTGCTATCTTCCCTGTCTCGTGACATCTTGGTGCAGGTCGTTCCCGTCGACACCGCTCGAGAGGCGTGGGTCGCCATCTCCAACCTCTTCCAGTCCCAGTCGCGCACAAGGATCATCTCCACGCGCATGGCGCTTGCTACGGCGCAGAAGGGCTCCTCCACCGTCGCTGAGTATTTCGCCAAGATGAAGACGCTCGCAGATGAGATTGCATCTGCTGGCAAGCGGCTCGACGACGAGGAGCTCGTGTCCTTCATACTAGCGGGTCTCGACATCGACTTTAACCCGCTGGTATCTGCTGTTGCGGCGCGTGTGGAGCCGATCTCCGTTGGGGAGCTCTACACGCAGATGATCAGCTTCAAGCAACGGATGGATCCGCTCCACGGCAACAACAACAACGGCTCCAACTCCTCTGCTAACTCCGCCTCGCGTGGGGGTCGTGGCGGTGGTAACCAGCGCGGTGGACGCGGTGGTGGCGGCCGTGGCCGCGGCGGCTTTGGCCATGGCCGCAGCGGGGGTCGCCAAGGGGGCAACAGCAATGGCGAACGCCCCATCTGCCAGCTTTGTGGCAAAGAAGGCCACACGGTGCTCAAGTGCTATAAGCGCTTTGATGCGTCGTTCACTGGCGTGCCTGAACACAAGTCGGCTTCTTCAGCATCCATGGCGTACGGCATCGACACCAACTGGTACATCTACTCGGGCGCCACGGACAACATCACTGGTGAACTGGACAAACTCACCATGAGGGACGACTACACCGGCAACGACCAGATCCATACCGCATCTGGTGCAGGTATGAAGATTCAACAAATCAGTCATAGTGTTGTTCAGTCCCCTGATAGGAAATTCCTGTTAAAAGATGTTCTGTGTGCTCCTGAGGCCAACAAAAATCTAATCTCGGTTCATCGTTTCACTATTGACAACAAAGCTTTCATTGAACTTCACCCCGATTTTTTTCTTGTCAAGGATCAGGAAACGAAAAGGGTACTTCATCGTGGCAAATGTAGAGGGGGCTTGTACCCCTTGAAATCTTCCTCATCGAAGCTCGGCTTTGGTGTTTCGAAGCTCCCTGCGTCCAGGTGGCACTTTCGTCTTGGCCACCCATCGTCTCCCGTCGTCCGGCAGATTCTTAGCCGCAATAAAATTTCGTTTGTTCCCGAGTCCAATAAAGAGACCGTATGTGATGCGTGTCAACAAGGGAAGAGTCATCAATTGCCCTATCCCAAGTCGTTTAGTGTGTCGAATAATCCTCTCGATCTCATATTTTCTGATGTATGGGGTCCTGCGCCAACCTCGGTTGGTCGAAACAATTATTATGTGAGCTTTATTGATGATTTTAGCAAGTTTACTTGGATTTATCTTATTCGGCACAAATCTGAAGTTTTTCAATGCTTCACCAATTTTCAAAACCTTGTTGAATGGCAGTTCAATCGTAAAATTCTTGCTATGCAAACCGATTGGGGGGGGGGGAGAGTATCATCGCTTAAATTCTTTCTTCCAGCGCATTGGCATTAACCATCTAGTGTCGTGTCCTTATGCACATCAACAAAATGGTGCTGCTGAGCGCAAATATCGTCACATTGTTGAAGTATGACTGTCTCTCCTCTCCCATGCCTCGATGCCTTTGAAATTTTGGGATGAGGCCTTTCTAACTGCTGTGTATCTGATCAATAGGTTACCCAGTCGAGTTATTGGTCAGACTACTCCCCTCAAACGTTTATTCCACACTAATCCAGATTATCATGCCTTGCGCACCTTTGGATGTGCGTGCTGGCCCAACCTGAGGCCATACAATTCCAAAAAGCTAGCATTCCGCTCAGTTCAATGTGTCTTTCTTGGCTATAGTAATCGACACAAAGGCTACAAGTGTCTTGAAGTCAAATCTGGTCGTGTGTATATTTCTCGAGATGTCGTGTTCGATGAAACCTTGTTTCCCTTTGCTAAACTCCACCCCAATGCTGGCGCTCGTCTTCGATCTGAAATTTCCTTATTATCTCCTTCTTTACTTTCAGGGGCTAACAATACTAATGATTCCTTTGTTGATTCTTCTACTAACGCACCCCCTGAGTCTGCAGACGGACCTCCAGAACATGCGTCGTCAAATTTGCAAGAGTTTGCAATTTTTCCGGGTGGATTTGGCTGTGATTTCATGCTCCCAGGTACAGGCGGCGCAGCACAGCCACGCACGGATCCCGAAACAGATCGCCCTGCAGCACCTGGCGGGCAATCTTCCTCCGCGTCCGTGCCTACCTCGTCTGCGCTAGCGGATCTCGCCGCGCTCGCTCCCGGGGCGCCATCTGGCAGCGCCTCGCCCGCCCAAGCGCCGACGCACTTTCCCTCCGCCACGTGCCGGGACTCCGTTGGCGCACCCTCCTCCGCCCCGACAGCATCTGCGCCGCTGTCGGCGGGCGACACCGCTGCCGGATCTTCTGCGGCTGCCGCCCCTTCACCTGAGCTGCAGCCACGATCTTCTGCGCCGCCGCCTGTTCTGCAGCCAGGATCTTCTGCGACGCCGGATCCAGATGTTGCTCATACGTCGTCTCCTCGCCGTCCTGCCACTCGTCTTCAACATGGGATTCACAAGCCCAAAGTGTACTCTGATGGCACCATACGGTATGCTAATCACTCCTCCACTTCTGAACCTCGTTCATACAAAGATGCTTTGCTTGATGCAAATTGGAAGGCTGCGATGGATACTGAGTATGGTGCTTTGATGAAGAACAACACGTGGCACTTAGTTCCTCCTCAACCCGGCAAAAATGTTATTGACTGTATGTGGCTGTTCAAGGTCAAGAAGAAAGCAGATGGGTCCATTGAAAGATACAAAGCTCGTCTGGTCGCCAAAGGTCACAAGCAAAGGTATGGCATTGATCACGAGGACACGTTTAGCCCTGTTGTCAAAGCTGCTACCATCCGCATTGTTTTATCCATTGCTGTCTCTCGTGGGTGGCATCTTCGACAACTCGATGTGCAAAATGCTTTCCTGCATGGAGATCTAGAGGAGGAAGTTTATATGTGTCAACCACCTGGGTATGTGAACAAGGACACACCTCATTTTATTTGTAAGTTGGATAAAGCTCTATATGGCCTCAAACAAGCTCCTCGAGCTTGGTATTCTCGATTGAGCTATCGCCTGCAAGAACTGGGTTTTCGTCCCTCCAAAGGTGACACATCCTTATTTTACTTTGTCAAAGGCAATTGTACCATTTATGTCCTGGTGTATGTAGATGACATTATCGTTGCAAGCTTCTCGTCATCTGCTACTGATGCTCTTCTCAAGCAGCTGCAACGGGATTTTGCTTTGAAGGATTTGGGTGATCTCCATTATTTTCTTGGCATCGAAGTTAAAAAGACAGGAAGTTCTTTGCTTTTGTCTCAACAATGCTATGCCTCTGATATCCTTCTTCGTGTTAACATGTCATTGTGTAAACCAGCCCCTACACCCTTATGTCCCTCTGAAAAATTATCTCTTCATGATGGGGAGAAGCTCGGACCTCAGGATGCTACCCAGTACCGCAGTGTAGTTGGAGCTCTTCAGTACCTCACATTAACTCGGCCAGATCTGTGCTTTGCAGTCAACAAAGTATGCCAATTCCTGCATGCTCCAACCACAGTTCATTGGGCTGCTGTCAAGCGCATTCTTCGGTATGTTAAAGGCTCTCTTGGCATTGGTCTCACGTTTACTAAATCACCTTCCATGCTTGTTAGTGCTTTCTTCGATGCCGATTGGGCTGGCTGCCCTGATGATCGTCGAAGCACGGGAGGGTTTGTTGTGTATCTTGGCTCTAATCTCATTTCATGGAGTGCTAGAAAGCAGGCCACTGTTTCTCGTTCAAGCATTGAGGCTGAATATAAGGCCTTGGCCAATGCTGCGGCTGAAGTTATGTGGGTTCACAAAATTCTCTGTGAGTTAGGTGTTCCTCATCCTCGAGCTGGTGTTCTATGGTGTGACAATATAGGCGCCACGTACCTGACTGCTAATCCAGTGTTTCATGCACGCACAAAACATATCGAGATTGATTTCCATTTTGTCAGAGAGCAGGTTGCAAAGAAACAATTGGACATTCGCTTTGTTCATTCTGGAGATCAGGTTGCTGATGGCTTTACTAAGGCTCTGACAGAGAAGCTTTTGATCAAGTTTAGAAACAATCTCAATCTCACAGGAGGTTGAGATTGACCGGGGATGTTAGGATATGTGTTCCGTGTGTAGATCTTGTAAAGCAAGTTGTTATCCGTGTGTGTATGGTTAGGATAGACTTGAGTCTGTTGTTTTCTTTGTATGCAAGTTAACTCATGTACAAGCCACGCCGGGGGCTCTTCCCGACCTATATTAACACGGAACCGTGAGCCCCAAAGGGCATCACGTTAAGCCAATCTCACATATTCTAGTGTTGACAAAACGTATTTTCGTTTATATTTTTTCCTACCTCAGAGATTAGATTGCAATCACGTGAGAAACGTGCCGCCTTTTTTTTTCTTGTTAGACATGATGGCCAGAAAAGGGCGGCCTAGTGCAAGTGGTAGTGCTTGCCGCCTGTGAACCGAGAGGTCACAGGTTCAAGCGGTGGCCTCTACACATTGCACGATGTGTGGGAAAGACCTCCCGCTAATAACCTCTCCCAGACCCCGCACTGCGGGAGCCTACGGCACTGGGTACGTCTTTTTTTTAGACATGATGGCCAGATTGCAATCAAAGCCCGGCCGTAGTCCAGTCAGAACTCAGAAGTGCTATGATTTACTCATGTGTATCCTTTTTCTGATCATTTTCGTCACACTGTTGGAAATATCTGATCCCACCGGAAGAAAACTGTGTAGTTGGACAGCAAAACCGGGTGCTGCTTATTACGACATGTACAAGGTGGTAAACTGGTAACAGTAATGACAGTTGACTCGTGAGGGGTAAACGTACTTGATAACGAAGTACTGTACACACATGCATGCATGAAATATCTCTCAGAATGCTCAGGTCAGGCAGACTGTAATCAGCTATGTAATTGCAGACATATAACAGATTAAGAAGAAATTGGCGTGTGAATTTATAACTGCAGTGTGCTAGCTACATGATGTTTGGGTCTATCCTAAAACTCAAATCAGTTCATAAATCATAACTGATTGTATTACAGCTATATCTCATCTCTATAGCATCCTGCATCTCGGCATGCAGAATTGCAGACCACGTACGGGCGTCAAAGTTATTTCCTGTCTCGACCATACCATGCACGATATACATGCACACTTATCTACACAAACTCACATGAAACCTTGAAATCAGATAGGCCATGCTCATCGAAACCAAGCACGAAATCAATGCTTTGGTTTCGTTCAGGAGTCAGGAGGAGTAGCTGCTGGAGCTCTTGCTTGTCTCGCCGCCGCTCGTCGTCGTCACGGTGACCTTGTCGCAGGACGGGCAGACGCTCGCCGCCGCCGCCGCCGTGCCCCGCGGGAACTGGACGTAGAGCCCCGCCGCTGCCGACGAACGCTGCAGCTGCGCGAGCTCGTGCTTCAGCCGCTGGTTCTCGCCGGTGAGGCTCTCGCAGCAGCGCTTCAGGATCTCGCAGTCCACCTCCGTTTGCTTCAGCTTTGTCCTGAAAGATTCGCACAGAAGCAGAACACAAGATCGATCGCAAATTCAGACTTCAGATCATGCAGGTAGACAGCACGCGAAGATTTTTAATTTGCCCTGCACATACCTTGCTCTCCTGTTTTGGAACCACACTTCTACCTGCCTGGCGCTTAGATTCACCCGTCGAGCGAGCTCGTGCTTCTGAGCCTGTCAAGCATCGTCAGATCGAGAAGCAATATTTTCATCAGGAGATGTTCTACACGCTGCATCATGTTGATCATGGCAATAAAGTAACTGATGACACGAGAGGTTATTAGAGCACATGCATACGTACGTGGGACAGTATGTTGTGGGCGCGGAAGGTTTCCTCGAGCAGGGTAGACTGCTCCTTGGTAAGCCGGAGCTTCTTCCTCGCTGCCGCGCCGTCACCGCCGTCGTCGCTCGGGCTCGGCTCGTGCGACCGGCGGCTTCCGTCATCGTCGGCGATCTTCAACCTCTTCTGGGCACCCTGCTTCTCTGCTGCATCCTCTTCCTTGACACTCTGTGGGAACAGCATCAGGTCGAATTGCAGCGCCGACGACCTCCGATCGCCGTGGCTCCTCTTCAGATCACCACCGCCGCCGCCTATCCCAAGGCCAAGCCATGATTTCCCGAAATCCTCGGGCTCCTTGGCTAGTCTAGCGCTAAACATGGTGACGGCGCGGCGCCCGAGACTTCACAGATCGATCGCCCGGGTAGATGAAGAGGAAGCAGTTCACAGATATGGTAGCTAGGATTAGGGGGTAAGTGAGTAGCCGGCCGGCGTCTGAAGGTTCGGCGTTGCTTTATAGCTGCAGGCAGGCAGGCGACTACTGCTGATGCCTGGGAAGGAAAACAATGGCAGCAGGACGAAGTCAGTTTCGTGTGCGAATTGAAGACGACAAGAATACCCAGAAGAGAGCGTAATTCTAATTACAAGGAGAGGGCGTTTTTACTTGAATATAGCAGGGATAGACGATCGAGATGGATTGTATGTGGCACAAGTTAATGATCCAATTGGTTGGACTGAGAGAGATGAGACACGAGGAAGGCAACCGGCCGGCTGCTTAGACCAGGAGAGGGCCGTTTCCCGGTCTCCCGCGAATCAGATGCAAGCATCGATGGTTCCTGAAACGGACGACATTTTAAGAGGCTCTCATCAGTCATCACTCAACAATTATATTGGGCGCCCATTTTTTCAACCGTAGACGGCGGTAAAAGATCAATTAACGTCTGTTAACCCCTCCTTTTTTCATCTCTGTGTGCGTGGCAAATGAGAGACTATCTAGCAACGAAAGGCCGTACATGTGATGAGAGTCACCTCTAGCTCCATGTTCTCGTAAACAGGTTATATGTTCTCTGAAAACAAATGAAAATACAAATGGTACACGTCTGTCCTGTCTGAATGTACGTACTCTGGAGCAAAAACACAGCAGGCGGCTGCATAGATTCTTTTCAAAGTCCCTTCAATTCGCCGGCCTTGGAGATGAAGCAAAAGCGGCACGGGTTCAGTGCATGATGATGATGGATTTCCTAATACAAAGCGATGGATGTATGATGATCCATTTCGATCGGCAACCGGTCAGAAAGAAGAAACAGCTGAACCCAATCTCTCTGCAACTGATAATTCCTAGGACAGTCGTACTACAGTACCTTTGGTCCTTGTCCGTATATAGATGGTTCCGTTCATGGAACCAAACGAGTTAAGTGAGCTCGACCTGCGTCGACGATGGCGAGGACGCACCGGCGGTCATTTTCCGGCGGCGGCGGCGGATGTGTGCCGCATTTGCTGAAAATATGATCAGCGACACACCCACACGTGTACAACCCCAAACCGTTCACGCAAGCCAGAACAAAACAACTAACCCTTCGTTCTTTGTCTGCCATGCAACTTAACAGGGTCTCGCCGACGACTAGCTTAGAACGAAGACTCTGAATTCATCTCAGGGCACATCAGATCAACTTTTTCCCATAGGCCAGGCCAAAAAAACTGGCCGTGTTCTTACTGCGATCGATCACTTGCCTCTGATATCTGGCGTTGTTACTGGGGTGATGGAGGTGGGTGAGATCTCCCCATCATTTGCTGGAAAATTCAAGCGGTCAAAAAGGAGAGGTGTTTCTACTATTACCCTTGATGCAGAAGCTTCTTCTGATCTGAACATCTAGCTAGCCAGGCGATGCAGTGCGAACGCTCTAGCTGATTTCTCGTGATAACATATGCCGTTTTGGAAGGATTCGTCCGACATGATGTTCTGCGCTGTCTTCGCGCGATAATTAATGTGTTTTTGTTGGACTTGATTCGTTCAAAGACATGGGTCGCCTGATTCAACCCTTCGGATGCCTACGTTTCAGTCGTCGAATCAATGAGTTTTGAACGGTGGTGCACACATGCAGTGTAGGCAGCAGCCACCAAATGAAATGAAGCTGTCGACGAGGTCTTGTTTTAACCTGAGATTCCTGTACCACAGCTTAGTTCTTTGCTCTTTTGGGATTTGGGGAAAGGCGACAGATATTGTTCCAGTCTGGCTCAGGTTTTAAACCTGACCTAGCTTAATTCCACATGAAGGACATGATGGTTCACCTGTGCATGCAGATGCAGGTGGAGTTATTTATGCAAAAAAAAAAGGTTTAAGAGTGGGAACTGAGAAAATAAAGCCCTCGTCGAGAAACATGTAATGCCGTGAAAGCTCAATTGTGGTAAAAGTTTTCAAAATTCTAATGCGGCGTGGAAAGTTAAATTTGTTTAAGGGAATATGAAAAATATGAGGCAAATGTTAGATTGATCTCTCCACCAATGGGCCTGGGCCCTTGACTCGCGTCCGGACCGGGGACGCCCAGCCCGTTAGCAGGCTGGTGGGCCCCTGTCGCGCAGCGCTATAAGAGGGAGTGGGGGCCACGGGCTCCAGACACGAGGTTCGCCGCCGCCACTGTAGCACCCCACTCCAAACCCTAACCGACCCAGAGGGACGCGCTGAAGCGACGGGATGCTCCACTGCGCCACCACGCGACCTCCTCCGCCGCCGTCCCTGCCTGCACTGCGCGTCGCTGCCTAGTGCAGACCTCCATCGACAGAACCAGGGACGAACAGGAGTCCAAGGTATGTCATGCACAGAGTACATTCCCGCTCGATCTACTCCTAGTCGATCCGGCAAGTCTATCAGCAAAGACTATATTAATTATATATTTGTTTCAATCCCTGGTAATCTCAAATCGGCAAGAAATTAAACAAAGACGCGTGTCCATATATAAGAAGTAGTAATCGGGTGGCATGAAGCACGGTTTGTCTAGTCAGAAGAAGTCCATCAACTCCTAACGCTTTGAGGTCAGAAGAGTTCAACTCCTAGTGCTTTCAGGTCATCTCCAAGGAAGGAACCGGGCCTTATTCTCGTAGAAACGGTCCTCGATCGTGATCTTAACTGCTACACTGCCATTTCTCCAGATTTGCCCATACAAAACTAAACTACATGTCTACATATGCTTGATCTTTTCCTGAGACAGTAATCCACGAAGCTTCAGAGATATCATCGTTTCAATCCCGGCACATTATACATAATGCTAATAATCGAACACTAATCAGTGCAGGATTTTGACTCATCCACACCTTTCTCTCCGGCAGACAACAGGTTCAGCACCTGCACACGTCAGCATTGATGTCTGATGTCTCTCGATCGCTCTGCTGGTCATTTCGATCATTGACCGTCCAAAATGTGTTTGTTGGACGGTCAATCACTCAATCCAGGCACAGAAATGCATCTGTCCGCACGCACACGCACACGCACGAGGAGGAAGAGGAAGACCACTGACCACCAGCAGCAGCAGCAGCAGCAGCAGCAGAAGAGCTCTGAAGAAACCATTTCCATCTCCTTCGATCTTCTACGAAGCTCTCCGGTGGAGTGAGTGACAGGGTGACAAGGACTGTGACTCTCTCAGCCTTGTTTAATCTGTCTGACCTTCTGCAGCAATCCTGAAAACTTGCTTCAAACCAAACGACGTCCTCTTGGATCAGTCGCCTGTAGTGCAGGTAAAAAACCGAACACGTTCGCACGCCCACGTATCTGTAAATAAAAATTAACACGTCTCGAAGAAATATTCATCGGCGATGAAGTCGTCGTCGTACGTTCGCCTGTCGAATGCATGCGCGGCCGGGCGCCGGCGATCATCGGCCGTCGGTACGGTGTCCCGTCGGTGTCGTCGATCTCCGCCGAAACTTAAAATCTCCGACGACCACCGCCGCCGCGGTCGCGCGCGCGCATCAGGGCTAGATTTCGGGTGACGCGCGCGGGGGGAAATGGTCGTGCCGTACGTGCCGGCGGCTTCCTCCGGTCGTCGGCGGCCCGCACGAGCAGCGCCCTCAAGTTCAAAGGGAAAAACTCTAATTTTCACGTGTGATGATGATGATGAGATTTTTCCTACCGTTTACTTTGCGCAGCCCGGCCGTACACGTACGCAGGGAAAACCGTACCTGCAGGTGCGGGGCACGTATCGACCTATCCGTCCTTTTCTACTTGGTATATATACTGTCGCTGTCCAAATTCCAAGTGTGTGTGACTTTTGTGCTAGTGAAATTCGAATATTATACTTTACATTACTTCTCTAATTTTTTTCTAAAGCTTTATTAGGATTTGGAGAAGTTTTGTTTAATTCCATTAGCTGTGCAATTAGTGTTGCGGTGTTTGACTAGTCAAAAGAAAAAAAATACTGCAAACTAATCTTTTGGGCCCATTTCCATCGTGTCCAAGAGACCAAGCTGCTTCGTTGTGAGATTCGTGGGCTATTGGGGCCTTGTCAGTTCACCCGCTTGGGCCATTCCTTTCACCAGAAGGCCCAGCAGCCAGTTGACCGCAGCGTTGGCAGCTGGGCCGGACTCGCGCGCCCGCCTCGCGCAAATCCTATATGTTTTCCGGAAGTTTTTTTCTCCACCAAATTTCAATGTTTGAGATTCGTGCAACCAACCACAGCTCTTGATTCACATCTAAACCCTAACCTCACCCCCTCTCTCTCTCCCGCTCCCTCCCGTACCCACTCCGCCGCCACCCGGCCGCCGCGCGCGACCCGCCCCTGCGCCACCCCGCCGCCGTGACGCGCCCCCGCGCGAGCTCGCCGCCTCGCGCCGCGCCCTCGCGCGCGAGCTCACCGGACCATCGCGGCCGCGCCCCGCGCGCGAGCTCGCCGGGGCCGCGCGCGACGTAGTGGGTCGTGCCCCACCCGCGAGCTCGCCGGGGCCGGGTGCGCCGCCGTGGATTGCGCCGCTGCGCCTCCTCCGCCGCCCACTACGGCCGACCCCGAGGTGGAAGAAGCCGAAAAAAACAAAATGTTGATTTTTTTTCTGAAAAATGTGGGAATATTTTGAGAAAATGTTGGTCATGAAAAATGTTGCAAAATATTGATGAAACGTTTCGGAAATATGTTGAATCTAACGTTTTCTCTCGAAAAATGTTGATAGAACTCTTCCCGGAAAAATGTTGGTTGAAAAATGTTGGTTCAACATTTTCGTTGAAAAATGTTACAACATTTTCTAAAAAATGTTAAAACATTTTGTAATACACGGGCTGGTGGAAAAATAAAAAACAGGCAGTTAAATGGACTTTAGTGGGCTAGAAGTTCGCATGCTTATATCTTCTTCCGTAAGCTATATACGAGCCCCCCCGGGCGGCGATGGCATGTTCGGAAATAAACGCAACTTCGTGGGCGTGCACCTATTGGCAGGCTTATAAAGCGACTCGCCCCCACCGGCTAGGGTTCCCATCGCTAGCTAGCGCCGCCGCCCACACTCTCGCGCCGCCGTGCCGTGCTCGCCGTTCGTCAGGGCACGATGTCGAGATCTGATGTGTTTTCCGTCTGTCTTTGGCTTTTGCTTCTTTAATTTGGTCTCCTCTTGGTTTTGGTTTTTTTGCTTTGATGTTTGATCCGAGGTGAGAAGAATGGCGGCGATGACGAAAAAACAGGTTCGCTCGTCTGAACGGCGGGGGTCTACCCTGCCTTGCGGAGCTTAAAAGTAGTCCGAGCCCAACGCCTCCTTGGATCATTGATCATGCTTTGATGCTGCTTATTTCTTCTCTCTGTTTTCAATCTCTTAATGCTGCTTATTTCTTTTCTCTCCTTTTTCAATCTTTGTATCTAGTTTTGGATTCTGATGAGTGTTGCTATGATGATATCTTCAGTATCGAGAGCAGGTCTCTGCTCGATGAGTATGGGAAATAATATTTCCTCCTGAGCGGTTACCTGAGCAACTCCTAACAATCATCACCCCTGGCAATCGTAGCTTGAAACAAACGTTTGAATGGGGTATTTGAATCCATTCTTTTCCAGATTTCATTCATTCCAAGATACAAACGCAAGTGACGTTCGTTTTTACATTCAGTGTTGCACAACATAATGAAAAACAGAACAAACATTGCTGGTCGAGTGGATCTAGAATGAAGCAAGAGTTCAGAAAGCGAAGTAAAAAAATGTATACTTGGGGGTGGTGTCGCAACAGAACAGCAACGCTAACGATTTTACGAGGCTTGGTCGTTGGTGGCCCTGCACACCCCGTTGTTCTGCTCCAAGAATCGCACGACGACGCAAGTGATGTTGTCGGCGCTGCCCCGCTGGGATGCCTCGGCGAGGAGCCGTTTGGCTGCCTGTTCTGAATCCAGGATTGGCTTCACCATGGCCACGGCTTCCTGCAAGCAGAGGATGCAGAACATGCTTCAAAATTTTAAATCAACTCACCGAACCGGACACCTAAATTTTCATTCAGACCAAGGTTTCACTGACCTCGTAGGTCACCACGTCCCACAGCCCATCACTTGCAAGGATGAGGAACTCCAAGGAGCTGTCCACAGCCTCTTCCTGAAGAAGACAACAGATATTCAAATAATGTTGTGCTTGTGCATCACTTAGTTGTTAAGAGTCTGAAACTAAAACAAACCTTGATCTCCGGATCAGCGACAACGTACTGCTTCAAGAGCTTATCACCAAAGGCTCGAGAAACAGCAAGAACACCGCCGACACGCCATGTTCCTGCCAAAATTTACATATCAAAGTTATCGATGATTAGGTTGATTATGTTGTTCGTTTTTGGGCCAATAAACCTGAGAGATGGAAATACCAGCCCACATCACAAATCCACCAGCTTCCTCTATCCTCTGCCTCTCATCCGTCTGATCTGGCTTGTGATCTCTTGACACGGCTATGGCTGCAGCACCAACAAGAATGAAGTTCATAGTTTGCCAGAAAAATTGGATCACAAAAGACCAATAGAGCTTTGCGCCATAGTTTAGTCACACCAACTTAGCCAGCAAACGTGCAGTTAAACAAATTGGTACATGTAGTAATTCCAATTCTGCAACACGTTAGCTGCAAGGGTTTGACTTACCATCCCCTCCTCTGCATATGACAGCCCTAGAATCCCCAACATTTGCAACCATAAGGCGATCACCTACAAGAATAGCTGTGGAGGCGGTCGACCCGGCGCGGCGCGTAGCGCGCTGCAATGGTGGGTTCGAGCCGCGCGTCAGCTGGCTGCTGCCCTTGGGACGCGAGGGAGAGGCGCTCGCGGGGCACGTGGCGCGAGCCCGGCGATGAGGGAGGACACCTGAGCCGCCACGGCGCCACGGGATGGCAGCGCCGTCGGCTAGATTCTGTTGCGCATCGCGTTACACGTCGAGGTGCTGACTGCTGAGCCATTCCTTTTGGGCTTTTGGCTTTTGGATCAGTTGACGTGCTGCGATTGAGTAGCCGACTCATGTTCCCCTTTTTTTTTCGGTGTGTTCTTTTTGAGTAAACTGTTCTGCCGATAGAACGCCATGTTGCAAATGGACCTTGCCCGCTCGGCGTACTCGACTGGTCGTGCCGGACCTGTTTTCTCAAATTTAGTCTCCAATTCACTATTTACCCGTCACATTCTGAGGATGAGCAGTAGCTCGGCTGGTGTGTCTTGCAGCTGGGCAAGTCACGTATTTTTTTCATAAATTTTCACTACAATACACTATTCTAGCACTATTCATTCTCGTCACAGCGAGTTTAATCTTATCTTACTCAACACACATATTTTTTCATAACTTTTCATTACAAATACACTATTCTAGTATTATTTATTTGCACAATTTTGAAGGATTTTGGACCATCCAAAATCTTTATCTGCCTGTCCATTACTGAGATCTTGCAGGGAGATATTGTGCTAATGCGGCACTGTTTTCAGCTTACAGGAACTCAGCTTTAGGCACAGGTTAAAAGGCACATGAATTTTGATCCGTTTTTTATTATTACGAAAATGGTATGCAAGAATATTTGTGAAAAAAATACACTGTTCAGAATGAGCTGTATTAATTATCGGATTAAACTTTGCCATCTATGGCCATTTTTTAAAAATGCGTAGTTCGACTAAAAAAAGGCTACTTGCCCCCCAACGAATTTCGAGGCTGTTCGGCTGGCCTGAGATCGACTTATCTAAACTTATTTCCTCTCATACAATACTATGCAATCTACCAGTCGAACACAATTTCATTCACCATCCGAACAGCCTCATTTAGCAACAGGCCCAGAAATATATTGGGCGGAATCCTAATTGCTGGACGTGATTCACTTGTTTCCTTCTCGGACCCGCACGTGGGTTGCTTCTCTGTCACGGTGAGGATCACCCATCGGCAAGGTGATGACTCGTGGTGGCTAACGTCGGTGTACGGGCCACAGGCGGACGGGGATAAGGAGCTTTTCATGGAGGAGCTGGAGGCGGCACGGGACGTCTGCGCAGGGCCTTGGGCGGTGGTGGGTGACTTTAATCTCATCCTGGAGGAGGCGGATAAGAATAACACGCGCATCAACCGCCGCAATTTGGCCCTGTTTCGCCGAACGGTGGACGCTTTGGAGCTGCGAGACATACAGCTGCATGGGCGGTTATACACATGGAGTAACGAGCGTTCCAGGCCAACGCTGGTCAAGCTTGATCGTCTGCTCGTTTCCTCTGATTGGGAGGATCTCTTCCCTTTCTGCCAGCTTGAGGCGTTGTCCTCGGACATTTCCGACCACTGTCCTATCCTCCTACGGTCCAATGCAGACATCAGATCAAAACCGAGATTCCACTTCGAAGTCTATTGGCCAAGATTCCATGACTACATCGAGGTCGTTGAACGCGGGTGGCGTTGTCCGGACGAGATCACTGACCCGTTCCGGCGCCTTGACTGTCTCATCCGGAACGTGGCCAGGGAGCTGCAAAGTTGGGCGGCAAGGAAGATTGACAACGTCAAGGAACAACTGATGCTTGCCAGGGAGGTGGTGTTCCAACTCGATCGAGCACAAGACTTGCGCACCCTCTCGGAGGAAGAAGCGGAGATGAGGCGCCAGCTGAAGGGGCTATGTCTTGGCCTGGCGTCGCTAGAGCGCACGATCGCACGGCAACGCTCGCGGATTACGTACATACGGGAGGGCGACGCAAACACCAAGTTCTTCCACCTGCATGCGGCGTTCCGGAGACGCAGGAACCACATCGCATCCTTACGGTCGACGGGAGGACTGACCAATCGACATGACGAAATGGCCGAGATCCTGCGGGACTACTTCGACCAGCTGCTGGGGCGGGAAGCGCCGCGTACCACGTCGATCAACCTGGCCATGCTTGGAGTCACGCCGCTGGAACTTGCATCTCTTGAGCTACCATTCACTGAAGATGAGGTTTGGAGTACGATCAGAGCTATGCCGTCGGACAAGTCGCCCGGCCCGGACGGCATGACCGGCGCCTTCTACAAGAGCGCTTGGCCGGTGATCAAGCCGGATATCCTCAGGGCGATCAACGCTTTCTACTCCATCGACCGAAGACAATTCCGATGCGTTAATGGGGCGCTATTAACCCTCATCCCGAAGCGAGATGGCGCAAAGGAGCCGCACGAGTACCGACCGATCAGCCTGATCCACAGCTTCCCCAAGCTCGTGTCGAAGTTGCTTGCCAACAGACTGTCTCCGCGCCTCGACGAACTCATCCGGCGCAATCAAAGTGCGTTTATCAAGGGCCGGTCCATCCTAGATAACTACAAGTACGTGCAAGGGGCTGCCAAACTATTATGGAAAAGGAAAGTCCCTAAGCTTCTTCTCAAGCTAGACATCTCCAAGGCCTTTGATACAGTGGCTTGGACTTTCCTTCTGGAGCTGATGCGCGCCTGGGGCTTCGGGCAGCGCTGGTGTGATTGGATCGCCATGCTCCTGTCCACGACCTCCACAAGGGTTTTGTTAAATGGACAGCCGGGGGAGATCATCTACCATCACCGCGGCTTACGACAAGGCGATCCATTATCGTCGATGCTATTCATCCTCGTCATGGATGTGCTCAACAGGATGTTGGGAAAGGCAAGCGAGCGAGGACTCCTCGAACCCATGGGACACCCGGCTATCAAGTATCAGTGCAGCATGTACGCCGACGATGTTATTCTCTTTGCTGCACCGACCGCGGCGGAAGCGCAAGCCATTGCCCGACTGCTGGCCATTTTCGGAGATGCGACCGGACTAAGGACAAACCACGCCAAATGCTCCATCACACCCATCTTCGGCGCTGATGATGAAGCCCTGGATGTCTTCCAAGCCGTCCTCCCGTGCCCAATAGCTCAATTCCCTATAACCTACCTCGGCGTTCCGCTGTCCACGCAGCCGATCCCCAAATCCCTCATCAGGCCGCTGGTCGACAAAGTGGCCCGGAAGCTCCCCACATGGAAGGGCCCCCTGATGCCAAAGAGCGGACGCCTTGTCCTCACCAAGGCGGTGCTGTCCGCGATACCTACGTACTGGCTCATGGCGGATCAGTTGCCGGCTTGGGCAATTGACGACATCGACAAGATACGGCGCAAGTTTCTCTGGGCTGGCAAGGAAGCGTCGGTTCGTGGAAAATGTATGGTGGCCTGGCCAACCGTTTGCCTGCCGGCGCTGCAGGGCGGCCTCGGTGTTCAGAACCTCCGGCTGGCTGGCCAAGCGCTGCGCGTTCAGTGGTTGTGGCTGCAGCGCACTGACCCGGACCGAGCGTGGGCGTCACTGCCGTTCCGGGTGGAGCAGCCGGTTAGGGAGCTCTTCGAAGCGTCGATTACGGTGCGCGTTGGTAATGGCACACAAACCTTCTTTTGGCTTGACAATTGGCTCGACGGGCAGGCTGTCAGCGATCTGGCACCTACGCTAACGACGCTGGTTCGGACGCGTACCAAGAGAACGCGCACGGTGGCGCAAGCACTTGATAACAGACGATGGGTGAGAGACATCTCCGGTGCCCTATCAGCTCCAGCCCTGATTGAATATCTGCACCTATGGGATCGACTAGAGGCGGTTCAGATAAATCCCCAGGTTCAGGACGTTGTGCGCTGGCGATGGACCCGGGATGGGCGCTATACCGCGCGGTCGGCGTATCAGTTCCTTCACCAGGGCCAAATGCAACCTCCTGGTGCTGACCGTCTGTGGAAACGCCTGTGGCAGTCCTGGGCGCCGCTGCGGGTGAAGCTATTCCTATGGCTGGCTTGCCGGGGCAGGGTATGGACAGCAGATCGACGTCGACGACGCGGCCTGGACACACACGTCCAGTGTCTGCTCTGTGATCAGGACGCCGAGAACATCAACCATCTACTGATCACCTGCCCAGTCGCCAAGGAGGTTTGGTGGAGCACCTGTTCTTGGGCGAGATGCACCTGCAACCTTGGCGCCGCTGTTACCATCCAGGACTGGTGGGAACAGCTCCTGCTGATGCAAGGCGCCGGCCGGCGTGATGGCATGTCAACGCTATTCATGCTAGTCTGCTGGCAGCTATGGAAGGAGAGGAATGCGCGGGTCTTCGATCGGCGATCAGCCACTGTCGCGATGGTTGTAGATCGGATAAGAGCAGAAGCCGACCTGTGGATCGCTGCAGGGGCTCGAAAACTTGGTAGTCTTTGTTGCGAGTAGTCCGCATGAGGCAACCGTGTATGCGTGAACGCTTGTAAACTTTTCTCTGCTTAATATAAAGATGCGCAGCTCTCCTGCGTATTCGAGAAAAAAAATATATATTGGGCCGTGTCAGTACACGTGCCTGAGGCCTGGAAGGCCGGCCACGACGAGTCGGCAATTCCGAAGCAGAAGCTTTGCTTCCTTGGGCCGCCGCGCGCGCGCCATCACCGCCTGCCCTGTCCGCCTCCGATTCGAACCGACCGTCGGTGGCGCAGTCATAAACTCACAACCAGGCTTTCCCAGTCGCCACGCGGAACTCAATCACAACCAGCCGAGATCCGCGCCATGGCCGCCGCCTCTTGCCGCTGCAGCAGCGTGGTGTTCGTGGGCAACATCCCGTACCACGCAAGCGAGCAGGAGCTCCGCGCGGCGTGCGAGGAGATCGGCCCCGTCGTGTCCCTCCGCGTGGCCACGGACAAGGACACCACTAGGCGAAAAGGCTTCGCCTTAGTCGAGTACCTCGACGACGAGACCGCCCTCAGCGCCTGCCGCAACCTGCACGGCCGGGCCCTCCGCGGCCGCGACCTCCGCGTGGGCCTGGCGCAGCAGCAGCAAGGCGGCGCAACCACGCGAGACGAGGACCGGCCGGTGGGCGCCGAGGAAGCGACGCACGCCGCGTCTCTGCTCGCGCCGGGCACCCGGCCCAGCGGTGAGGTGACGGCGTACCTGGCGGAGATGAGCCGGCGGCAGCTGCGCGAGTTGCTGGGCGCGCTGGCGCGGGAGGACCCGGTCCTCGTGGAGCGGGCCAAGAGGGAGTACGCCGGGCTGGCGACGCTGGTCGAGCAGGCGCGGGTGCTGCTCGACGTGGCCGCGGCGCGTGACGGCGCCGCCGCGGCCGGCAGGAGGAAGCGCGGCGCGGGCGGCCGGGAACCGCCCGGCGCCTCGCCGTCGCCGGAGCCCGCCGACCAGCAGCCGTTGAAGCTGAGCCGGCTGGAGCATGACAGGCCCGTTCGTACGTGCCGTCGTCCGCCGCTAATGCTCGGGGGACACTAATACTTTCATGGTTAATCATTGCTTATTATCTTTGCCTCTCTCCTCCCTTGTTTGCAGGGACGGAGCTAGGAAAAATTTTAGGAGGGGCTGAAAAAAAATCACCCGCTGGCCTGCTGGCTGCTGCGGTGCTGCTTGTGAGCTGGTGGCCGCCTGACGCCGGGGCGCTCGCGGCTCGCCCTCAAGCTTTGTGCCGCCGTGGCCTGCGGCAGTGCGCCGTGCGGGCTTCCCGTTGGCCGGCGCCCGCCCTGCCGCCCGCCTGGGCATGGAGCTGCACCTGGGAGACCGGAGGGACTGAGGGAGGGAGAATTAGCAGGGACCGACCAACCGGAGAGGTGGAGTCGCGGAGACAGCAGGAGACCGGGAGTGTCGGAAAGAGGATTGGGGTTAGGGCGATGGGAGACAGCGCGAGGTTGCGAGGAGACAGTGACGAGTAGGCGACGGCCGACAGGAACTAGATAGCTCGTAGCCTGATAGGGTTTTTCCTTTGTTGGGCTTTAAATTTTGAGCTTAGACGAAAATGTTGACTAGTTGGCCTAATATACAAAAGTACACGAGTAAAATTTGAGAAGGGACTACAGGGGTTCTACTACGTTCCTCCGTCGCTGGTCGATGGATCTGCAACAAATGTTTGCAGCTGATGCAGAGTTATTTGCTATTATGCTTCCTTGATTGGGCCAAAAAGAATGGCAGTTGCCACACCTAACTGGACTCGACCTTGCAATTTGCCAACTTGTCCGATTAGGCCTACTAACTACTTCTTTCACGAACCCCTAAAAAAACTACTTCTTTCACGAAGGCAAGCGCCGAATCGCCTGAATCTACTTGATAAATTTCTACGTGCCGCCGAGCCGTAGGGGGGGGGGGCTTGAGCCCCTCCTGCCCCCCCGGTTGCCTCCGTCGCTGACTTGTTTGCTTATTTTCTATAGCATAATAACACATACTGTAGATATTGTGCTACGTTTTCACTGCATATTGCTCTATTCACTCATGTATTTATTGTTGCATCTCTGTTATTTCATTTATTTTCTTTCTATCATAATAACGTATAAACATTGCGATAGACTTTCCATCCATTATACTCAATCCAGTCCAAATTATAATTCATTTGACTTTTTTGACTAAAAATTTGACCACTCGTCTCATTCAAAAATTTGTATGAATATAATATAACTTAAGTGATTTTTAGAGATTTTTTTATTAATAAAGCAAACTATAACAAAAGATGTGATATTTTACATAATTTTTTGAATAAGACGAGCAATCAAATTTAGAATAAAAAAGTCAACTAAATTATAGTAATTTGGAATGGAGAAACTGCATTGCGCTATCCACAAAGAGTGTCCCTAAGTGACAGAATAATAGGAATGCCAAATGACCTAAGTGCCCCTAATAAATACATCGAATTTGTTTAGACGCTTGAGCTACCGGTTGGATTACCAAGTCATTTTAATTACTCGGCACTCATTACAATTTATGGCCATATTAGATCTCAACCAGGAACCAGATGAGAAGATATAGAGGTGTTACCTTTGATGCAAGCTTGTCACTTTGAGGATGAATATGGAGATGGAGAAAACAACTTTCACTAGCACGGAGATGAACCAGACACAAGTACATATTATTCATTTATCACTACCTCTAATTTTTCACAATATGCATGCATGCGTGGCACAGTCAAGCATAACAGTAATGTTGATGTTTGTAGTCCATGTTGCTGCTGAAGAACATCAAGATGAACAAGTCATGCACCCTTTGAGGAACCGGAAGATATCAATACGAGTAATTGTATGGAAATGCATTGTTGTTCACTATCTAGAAAGCAAGCTTGTGTAGATAACATTTACTAATACAGACTTTTACATAAATGCATCTATATGTACTCGTAGAAACAAAAAGAGTAAAATGCACTGAAGGTCCATCAATTTGTATGGGGATGTCACTTAGGTCCATCAACTCTGGAAATGCATTTTTGGGTTCATAACCTTGTTGAGTCGTTCACCACAGGTCCATAACTGTCCACATATGTTTCTAGGACTGACATGACATGATGACTTGGCTCAAAGAAGCATCTTCTGGCTAGACATTTCATCGAGCAGGTTATATACATGCGACAATTGCTTGACATTTCCCGAGCTGAACGGCGGCAGCCTCCCCCGGGTATGGCAAACACCGCACGGGAGGAGGTTGCCGCCGTTCAATTTGGGGAATGTCAAGCATGTGTTGCCCGTAAGCTGCTCAATGAAATGTCTCACCTAAGAGATGCTTCTTAGAGCGAATTCATCAAATCCTGTCAGCACTAGAAGCATATATGGGCAGTTATGTACCTCTGGTGAACAACTCAACAAGTTTATGGACTTAGAAATGCACTTTGAGAGTTGATGGACCTAAGTGACACCTCCATACAAGTTGATGGACCTCTGGTGCATTTTACTCAAACAAAAAAAGTAGAACGTGACAATACTTGCATTGGATATTGATGAGCTGGACTGGCTACATGAATATGTTGATGCTGCCAACATTGACTTCGATGTAGAGGAGTTGGACGTTTAGTTCGTGAGGTTAAACTTTTGGGTCCTCTTTCAAGGTCTACTAGGAGTATTGAACGTAGATTATTTTAAAAAAATAATGTCGGTGTTAGGATTAGTCCCGACACTAACTAGTGAGATGCGCCGTGATCAGCCTCTCGATGGTCGGTGCTAAGCAACGCTGAGACACAAGTTTATCCTGGTTCCGACCACGGGGCCGTACGTCCAGCAGATTGCGCGGATGCGCTATATTGCTTTGCACCAGGGGTGCCTGTAGAGGGGGGCTACAAGCACGGCGGGAGAGGAGGAAAAGCCTCCAGGTCCCTGCTAGATGATTGAGGCGAAATGCCAATATCTGGGGAATGAGCGAGTGGTGAATGCAGATGAGAGTGAAGCGATGCCCGTGGCCGGGTGGCCGCCCCCTCCTTTTATAGGCCAAGGGGAGGCGGCCTACAGACGTGCCGCGTGGTTTTTTATGCAGTGTCACAGTACCGGCGTGCAGTGCTTGCAGTTTGATGGTTGTCCTGGCGAATCCTGGTTCTTGCATGTGTTGTGGTGACTCCAGTGCTTGCCTGGAGGCGGCTTCGAGGGTGGTCCTGCCGGCGCCCGCGTCTGGTTGTTGCTCGTATCGATTCGAGGGTCTCGGTGACGGGAGCGTTTGTGCCGCACAGGGGCCGGTGTGGCGGCGTCCCATCAGAACAGGACCCCACAACGCCGGGGATGGCTCCACAGCGCCCGGGATGGTGGCACAGGCCTGGGGATGGCCACATAGGGCCGGAAGTGACGGAGGGGACGTGCTCTGCTCACCCCGCGTCACCGCGCCGTCCTGACCAAGCGCCAGGTCGACGGCCGTATGCCTTTCGAGGGTGTCGCCGGACCCTTTCGAGGGGCGCGGCGTGGAGGAAGGACAGGGGCAGGCAGCACAGTGCCTGGGAATGACCCTGGCCTCTTCGCACAGCGAGCGTACAGTGCCCGTACAGTGCCCGGGAAGGTGGCACAGGGGCGGCATGGCCGCACAGTACCAGGGCCAGATTCCCGGGCGGTGTCAGAGAATCGGCGTGGCGGGGATCCGTCCTTTGACCGTGGCGCCCTTGATGCGACGGGGCCACTACGTGAAAAACTCACTTTGGTAACGGGCATAGATGGCCTTTAGTAACGGGCAAAGTGCTCGTTACCGATCAAGTGTTACAAATGAGCCAAGAAAGGTAACGGGCAGATGCCCGTTACTGATAACACATATTCGTAACGGGCATCAAACAACGACCGTTACCACAACTAGCCACCGGTCACGTGAAATGGCTGTTTCTCTGGGCCCACAGAGAACTTTGGTAACGGGCACCACAACAGAGCCCGTTACAGTAACTCAACATCAGAGACGCGTTCTGTGTAACTGCGTCTCCGATGTCTCGACGAAATGAGACGTGTCTATTTCATGCGCGTCTCAGCACAACTAGGATTCGTAATGGGCATCAAACAACAACCGTTACCACAACTAGTCACCGGTCACGTGAAAATGACTATTTCTCTGGGCCCACAGGGAACTTTGGTAACGGGCACCAAAACAGAGCCCGTTACTGTGAAATCAATATCGGAGACGCGTGCGGTGAACCTGCGTCTCCTCTGTCTTGACGAACGGGCCAAGTTCTGGGGCCCACCGGTCAGTACTGGTAACGGGCTTTTACGCTGCCCGTTACATTGTTGGCATGTTTGTAACGGGTGTTCCGAATGAAGCCCGTTACTCAGTGATCAGTGTTTGTAACGAGCTTTAATTAACGCCCGTTACAGATACGTAGGCCACCCCTACAGTAACCTGCTGCCTGCTTGCCGGCTGCATCCTGGAACCAGCCAGGATTTGGCAGCCATCAGGGGCTGCATCCTGGAACCAGCCAGGATATGACTAAATTCACAGAAATTAGATCCAGCATCCAAATTCACAGAAATCCACATAATTCACATGCATCATATGACAAAATTCAGCATCATCATCTCACAAGTAAAGAAGCATCACTGGCTTGACAACAATATCACAAAATTCATGGACAAGGAGGAATGCAAAAATTTCCTAGTCACCATGTATAATATGAGCCCACACAGTTTCATCAGCATGAAATTTTCCTCCGACTGTGATCACCTGTTCCATGAGGAATGTGGCAATTCTTTCACGAACATAGACCAGCGTTGATTTGTCGAGAGGATGCTCATCTAGCCCTAATCTCTGGATATAACAATGTCACCAGTCAGCACACATATATAGGTGGTTACCAAACATGTGCAGTGCTAATAAGCAAGAACTGTGCTCAGTTGCAGGTTTTACAAATGAAGATCCCAAGAAAGTACCTCCATATCTGGGCCTCTATCTTTTAATTTAAGCATGTGATAGGCACAATAGAAGCCGCAGAGTTTGGATTCAGTAGGTTGTTGGTGGCACTGCAATAAATGTACAAAGAAAAATAGTGGTGATCGAGAAGAAATAAACTCAAGCTTTAGTACTAGCTTCCACAGGAAGGAAATAAGTGGTATGTACCTTAACATCTTTGACATGTTCCAAGGTGCTAAGGCGCGACTTCTTTTTGCCGCAGTAACGTTCCCAACCCCTACAACGAAACATGCAACAATTGTTAGGGCACTATTAATTAATATACTCTGCACAGTTTGTTGAGGAACGTCCGCGGGTTAAGAAAGAAATAACTTACTCATTAATGATTTGTTCGAAAGGGTTAGTATCAGTCTTAACTCTCTTCAATGAATCAAGATAGTAGACCTTCCGCTGCTTCGAAACGATCGCCACTGCAATCCAGTGGTTCGTACTGAGATAAGCGGTAAGGATGAATTTCTTTTTACCATATAGTTTGAAGGCATTGCACATATAGGACACAGAGAAAGCAAGAGTGTCATCCGTGCTGTTCAACGTTGTCGAGCAAAGGCATTCAGGATCAAGGAAGCCAACTGCAGCGCCCGTCTTCTCAACTTCTACAGCCATATTCCTATTAGTAAGAAAAAACAAAGTGTAAGGAGGCAAAATACATGGTAAAGATGATGTGAGGCAAAAAGCACATTTCGATAGAGAATGATTAGTGAGAAGCAGATTAAATTTTCAAGCAACTTACAGGATGAAGCAGCGGAGAAGTGTCAGATCCAAAGCATCCAAGTTGAAGAGATCGTACAAATCACTGAGTTGCACAGGTATCTGCTCGAGTCCGTTTGATGATTCATCTCTCATAGGCCATGCACTGGTCCCGGGCCGAAGTGCGACCATAATCGGAGAATCATCATCTGACTTACCACGTTGCATGTAGAATGTGTGGAGCTCTCTGGTACAAGGAGCTGCCTTTTTGAGATCATCATCACTGAGAAGGATCTTTCCGAATTTGTAATTTGGGTTAACCATAGCCCAAGGATTCTTCTGGGTGTTTCTCTCAGATCGCTTTGGGTTAGTCATAGACCAAGGATTCTTCTTGGTGTTTCTCTCAGATCGCTTTCTAGTAGGCATCTTAGAGGTTTTATTTACAGCAATTTTCTTTTCCTGCTGCTTTGAGATGGCTGAAGAAGGTTTCTTAAGGGCTTGCTTGCCTGCTGTAGGTGGTGTAGAGCTTTTATTTTTGGCAAGTTTCTCTTCTTGCAGCTTTGAAATGGCTGAAGGTTTCTCAAGGGATTTCTTGCCTGCTGTACGTGGTGTAGAGATTTTATTTTCGGCAAGTTTCTTTCCTTGCTGATTTGAAATGGCTGAAGGTTTCTCAAGGGCTTTCTTGCCTAGTGGTGTCTCACCAGGAGCTATTACAGAGGTATTGGGCCCAGATGTACCTACAGCTTTCTTCGAAATGTCGTCGACAGATTTATCAGCACCAGCCAACACATCACTCTGGTTGACTGGTAATAGTGGTGTCTCACCAGGAGCTATTACAGAGGTATTAGGCCCAGATGTACCTGCTTTGGCATGATTGTTTTGAGCACTTTCGTTTGGGGGTGTAGGTTTTGTTGTTTCATGAGGAGGAGAAGGAGGAGGAGGTGGTGGTGGTGGTGGTGGGGATGGAATATTTGGTGTCTCTTGCGGATGTGGGGATGCAAGTTTTTCTGTTTTTTCAGGACTAGTAGTAGGTGGGGATGGAATATTTGGTGTATCTTGCGGATGTGGGGATGCAAGTTTTTCTGTGTTTTCAGGATGACGAGGAGGTGGAGATGCAAGTTTTTCAGGATGAGGAGGAGGTCCGAATGGAACGTCTTGCGGATGTGGGGATTGAGGAGGAGGAGGAGGAGGATGTGGGGAACCATGTGAGGAAGGAACCTGTACCGTACTCTGTGAACTACAAGGAATCTCTACCGTAGCCTGTGAACGAGATTTACATGTTGGTGCTCCCTTGATGTCAATCCGACACCTTCTCCACTGTAACCTCTGTCCTTCAGCTTGTCCGAGTTTCATCACCTCGTCATTAGGAGGGTATTCCACCAGTTCATCCGCAAAGATAGTATATACAGTGAGCACTTCAACCACAACACAGTCTTCATGAATCGGGACTGTTTGTAGCGTAGTCTGCTCTGGATGAACAAGACCAATTGCAGCCTCACATTGAAGACCCCTCCACGTGATCCATAGGCCACAGTGTGTGGGTTCAGTCAACATGCCTATAAGGTCTTCGTGTGTACGATCGTCACAGCGCACCTCCGTCGCCAACTCTACAGTGCCATCGATCAAACCTACATTATCTGCGGACGCACAGCTGCTCTTCAGTGTGGCGGGTGAAGGGCTTGCGCGATTGGACACTGGTGACAACACCACCTCTGCATCTGCATGTTCTGCATCTGCATCTCAGCCACCAGTTCTTGCTTGATTTGTTCCTTTATCTTTTCTGTATCAACTGATGCATCGGTCTTCGTCCTCTTCTTCTTCCTGTACATGGAAGCGTGCTGAGGCCAAGCATACTTCCAGCCCTGGTAGCTGGAGACACCACGCACGCGACCTAGTTGTTCAGGGCGGCCCAAGCACTGACTTAGCACATCATACTCCCTCTGCCCTGCCATTCCTGAAGATTCTGCACATGCAATCTTCTCCTTGATGTCTGCAGCCAATTTGTCTGCCTCTTTATTGTTGAACACTATCATGGCAACACGGTCTTTAATCACTAGCTTACTCCTTGCTCGCAGCCAATTCTTGGAACGATCGTCAGGGTAGGCGTCATATGGGTTGGGGATACCAGCTGCAGCTAATTGTCTGTCCTCTTCCTCCCATTGTTCTAGTTTCACAGTATAACCAGCTGGACCCATGCTGTGCTCGCTTGTGTTCCGGCTTCGGAGTTCTTTGAACTTGACACTAACAGATGAGGCTTGCTCGGTTTCCTCCTGTTTCATGAACTCCTTCCACTGTTCCGGGATGATAAACGGGTGCCTTGTAAATGGCTCAAGTCCTTTTCTGATAAAATCTCGCCTAAGCTGAAATCTGAATTGTCTCCATGCCTTGGCTGCCGTCTTCCAGAAAAGCTTGAATGCCTGCGGTTTCGCGTCTTCCTGGAACTTCAAGTGTTTCTGCACATGCTTATCAAACAAGTCCCACTTTTCATCATTGCTTAGTTCTTTGAATTCTGGCAAGTGCAAAGGTATCTTTTGTCTAGCAACGAGCCCCGCAAGCACCGTGAACCTGCGCTTTTGAGTCAATGGTACTGGCATCCCCCTATGTCGACCTCAGTGACTATCATTGTGTCACTTGGCCACTTTGTGGATGTCCTTGGCGCTCTGCCTCGGCGCTGAGCCCCACCCACCTGGTCTTGTTGTGCACTAGCAGTGCCATAACCCTCTTCTTCATCTTGTGGCCCAGGTCTATAGTCCTCGTCAGATTTATCCTGTGAATTAATAGTCAAGGGAATTACAGTAACTACTTTAGCCCACTGTAATATCATTGGTTCTTGGTAAACCATTAACATAAATGCAAAATTCAGTAACCAAAAAATTAGTTCAGGCAATGTGACCTTACCATTTTAAAGAGGAAGATGCAGACTGCCTCTGTTGCTGATGAGGTACTTATTCAACTTGGAGAGAATGTGCACATGTACATAGGAACAAGAGCAAAACCAAATATAAGAGTCAATCTAAAGGGAAATGCTAAGTATGTATACCATCAACAGCTAAGTATGTCCACATGTACTTATACAAAGGAGCCACGACATACCCTGCAATTCCCACAAGTACAAGTATATTTATACGCATTTATATAAAAAGAAAAGCATACGCACGCATATGTTGTATACTTGATTATCTGAACGCATGTGTGCTGCATACGCTCGCTTGGCCTAATTGCATAAACTCGAGCAAATATACCAAATTACGTTGTTAATTTTATAGTTATTACTGAATTGTTGTTAATTTTACAATTATTATCGAGTTGGTAGAATGCATTTACAGAATTGTATAAGACATTTTTAGAGCGGCATACCATAAACTCAAATCCTAGATTCGCCACTGACCTTGTCACTGTCGGAGCAGAGGGATCTCTACTCCTCGTCGCTGCCTGCTCGCCGCCACGTCCTCGTCCTCGCATTGACCTCGTGGCTGGATCCCTCCTCCTCCTCCTAGTCGTTGTCGTCGTCGTCGTCGCTGGATCCCTCCTCTAGTCGTCGTCGTCGTCGCCGCTGTTGGGTCCCTCCTCCTCCAGATCTCGCTGTCAGAGGTGTGGTGCGCGTCGCACCGAGCATGGTGTGGCACGCGTCTTAGTGAAGGGGTGTAGCGTGCGTCGCGGCGTGGGGGGAGGTGAGGGGGACGAAGGCGAGGGGGAGAAAGCGGCGGCGGCGGCGCGAGGGGAGAGTGGGAGGAGACTGCGTGAGGGAGGCGTCCTTCCCTACTAACCTAGCGCGAGTGGGCTTGTGTGGGCCTTAAAACGAGTAATGTAGTCAAGTACTACTCTGCTACTAGTATAGTATATCATAAACATGAGATAAAAAAATCTAATTTTAAGAAATTTGGTTAAACAAGTGTGGCTGTTGATATTTTATTCAATTACTAAATTACCAACTATGAATTTTTCGTATTTTTTTACGAATTTTTAGGTGCTGTTTATGGGCTCTAATATGACATGCATCACAAGTTCACATCACCAAAGCAAACAAGTGTGACTGTTGATATAGCATCACATGTTCACATATGACATGCATCACAAGTTCACATCACCAAGCAAACTAACTCATAACAAACATATTCACATCTGACATGCATCAGCAGGGTACATCACCAAAATAAGACTGCATCAGCTGGGCATATCACCAAACTAGATTGTAGCTGCAAGGGAACTAGTTAGCTAGATGGCTTCTTTTGTGCTGCTGCCTCAAGTTCAGCTAGCCTTGTCTCTAGTTTTGCAACTCTTTCTGCCAGCTCAGCATTCTTCTTTAGAAGTTCAATCTCCTGCCTCTTTTGTGCGGCTTTAAGCTGCTCATCCTGCTTGTCGATTCCTTTCCAGATGTAGTCAATGTCATCCCGAGTAACAGCATGTTCCTAAAACAAAGGAAAAAATTATATTGATGCAAGCTTCATAACAGTTGTAATTTACAAGAAAGCTGTTTAGCTCTAACTGGTTTCAAAACTTGCCTGCTTCTCTTCAGTCGATTCCTTGAGCTTGTTGATTTCAGTCCAAATCCTGTCAATGTCATGTGCAGCAACTTCCTACAACAAGTGGAAATTGATGCATTAGAACAATTGATCAGTGAAGATGTGAAGGTACAAGGACAAATCGTGCGTGATGGTTTCAGAACTTGCCTCATGGTCTTCAGAATCGTTGCCGGAGTTGTTGCCGGAGTCGTCGCCGGAGGAGATGAGGTCTACCACCACTCTTCTGCCCGGGTCGTCGCCGGAGGAGTCCGCGCTCACCTCAATGCGCGTGGACCGCTTCTTCCTTCGCGTTGAGGAAAAAAACCCTACCTCTCCATGGCGGGCGTCGCTGGAGTCCGCCAACTTGGCCCTTGCGCGCGTGTACGGCTTCCTCCCCCGGGCCGACGAAGAACCGGCCTCTTCCATGGAGCGCCGAGGAAGACGCACGGGGGCGGCGCGCTGGGACGGCTCCTCTTCGTCGCCGCGGAACCTCACTCTCTTGGCGGGGGCGGCGGACAGCACCGAGGAAGACGGATGGGGACGTGGCCGCGGGGCCTCCTCCTTGCAGAACCTCCCCCTAGAGTCGCGGGCCATCCGTGTGATGGAGACGAGGCTGCGACGGAGACGAGGAAGGCGGAAGCCGGAGAAGGGGATAGAAGGCGGAAGGCGGGGCGGAGCGTTTATTAAAAAGGTTTGGATGCGCAAATGGTACGATAATTAACAACCACCCGTCGCCAATGAAGGGGCGGGGCCAGGTCTATTCGAATGAAGAACAATTTGCTTTTCCCCTTTTAATCTGCAATCAAATTTTGTATCACGTATTTCTCCGTCAACCGTAATCCAAATTTGATGATATTTGTTTCTGAATTTTTCTAAAATCAACATCTATTCATTTATGACATTTTTTCGTATGTAATTCCATTTCTTGGATGTTGTTTATACGCCTTATATTGTTCCTTATAAGTACAACATAGAAATAATATTTGTTTTACACAACCATTACTAATGAAACTTTGCATTTCGTAATCTTATGGTGAACATAAGGTTATGTTAAAATTTCAAATGCATATGAGTTCGAACATGTTTTAAAGTGTGGAAAACTTCAATGTTGAAGTAACATTCTAAGAAACTATGTGAGAGATGTAGACATTTGTACACAAGTATAATCTTCCGTTTTCGAAACCATTTGAATTTTTGTAGACAAGCTTAGGGACTTAAATTATGTTGCCAAGTCAATTTGTAGAATTTTTAGAACACACTAAGACGTTATTATAATTATTATATCGTAAACAAGAGATAAAAAATCTAATTTTAAGAAATTTGGTTAAACAAGTGTGGCTGTTGATATTTTATTCAAATACTAAATTACCAACTATGAATTGTTCGTATTTTTTACGAATTTTTTGGTGCTGTTTATGGGCTCTAATATTTGAGGGAAGCAAGTTTCAATTCAGAAAAATAGTGTCAGGCCCACGCGTCAGCGTCAGAAGCCTATATAAAAAAGATAACCGTAGCCTGCCCGACCGACAAAGGCGATGCGGGTAGACTAACCCCCGTCGCCAACAAGTGCTCCATTGTCCGAAATGCCCCTGGCCGAATGCATATGCATCCGCCCCGGCGACGCTGGTAGACTAACCCTCGTCGCCAACAAGTGCTCCATTGTCCGAAATGCCCCTGGCCGAATGAATATGCATCCGCCCCGGCGCCGCTGGTACACTAACCCTCATCGCCAACAAGTGCTCCATTGTCCGAAATGCCCCTGGCCGAATGAATATGCATCCGCCCCGACCCCGGCCCCCTTCTTCTTCCCCGATCTAAGCTCCATCGCCGCCGCCCACCCGTCCTTCCCCGCCGTCGTGCACATGTCACACTACGCCGATTCGTCTGGAGGTGCACGTGCAAGGAGCAGGGTTCAAGGTTGCCGGAGCAGCCGCAATCACTCCATCGGCTTGGATCCAGTCGGTGAGCTAAGCGGCTTTCCACTGGTCCCTTGCCCGGACTGTGGTATGGCTCGGGTGGTGGAGGGGCAGACGCAGAAGGAAGGTGAAAACCACGGTCGTCTTTATTTCAAGTGTGCAAGGAACTCGGTGAGTAGTCTGCTGTGTCTCCCAAATCTGAGTTAGGGTTCTTATGTGCTTTTGATTCTGCAGTACACCAAGAATTGTGGATTTTATCGTTTCCACAAGGAGTATCTCCAGATGCTGAAGGATGCTGGCGTCATTGTTTTTCGACCGTCGAACTGGACAGACGCGGTCGATGAAGTAGTTGATTCAGTGGAATGTCAAATTGGGAGCGGCGAGCAGAGGCAAGCACTGGAGGACAAGCAGAGGAAGAAAGCACTAGAGGAGAAGATGGACAATGTGATCTGGAAGATGAACTTGATTATTGTGGCTGTTGTTTGTGTAGTATTTGGATGTTTACTGGGGATGTATGCTGCAAAGAAGTAATTCTGATGTTAAAAGTGGTGCTTTTGCTTCATCTGTGTGGATGAAGAATGAAAAATTTGTCACATATGACAAACTTAAATGTATGAATGAAGAATGGATGGAATGACAATTGGGTCACAAATCTTAATGTGTCACACATCACAAAATTCATCAATTCATCTGTGCTGACATTTCATTGCAGCACGAGGCAAAGGAAACGCGGATTAACACAAACAGAGTAACAAACTTCTGGCATAACTCTGGCATACACATTGCAATTCATTGTGAACTGCTGCCATATAATGACACAAACAGAGTAACAAACTTCTGGCATACACATTGCAATTCATTGTAAGCTGCTGCCATAGACATTGCAATGCGTTATAGGAGACATGGATTGATCTACCCGCGTCTCTTAGATCTACTAGTTCATCACAAGTTCAACATACACACAGGAGGAACATATTAACAGAGGATCTACTAGTCCATCACAAGTTCAACAAACACACAGGAGGAACACATTAACAGAGGAACAAATTAATTAAGCAGAGGTAGTCGCCGCCGGAGGAGCCCCACCGTCGGAGTCGGAGCCGGAGCCGTCGAGGCTGCCATCGTCGCCGCCGTCGTCGTCGACGGGGGCGAGCACTCCTCTCTCCAGGTCCCCAGCCAAGATATTGATCTTGAAGGCGTAATCCTTCACGGTCCTCTGCAGCGGATCATTGGGTACTGGGACCCCGAGATGAACGGCCACCTCTCGAAGCTTCATGAAAGCATCGCGGAACAAGTTCACTGACCAAGTGGCTTCGTCAGCATTTAGTGGAGGAGCACGCACGACCGCCACAGGCTGCGGCGCCAACGCCTCCTCGGGCTCGTCGGGCGGGGGCAGCGGCACCTCCTCGGGCTCATCGGGCGGGGGCGGCGGCACCTCCTCGGGCTCGTCAGGCGGGGGCGACGTCCCCTCCTCGGGCTCCTCGGGCGCCAGCGCCGTCCCCTCCTTGACGAGCCGACGGCGGCAGCTTTCGTCGTCATCCTCCTCCTCCCCCCCGCTTCCTGGATGGCTCGCTTGACGATGCCATGCGCGTGCTTGAGGAAGATGAAGCTCTTGGATTCACTTCTTGGTGACCGGAGACGGTGGTGCTGGGGTTTTCTTGGTGCCGCGGTTGACGAAGTTCTTGGCCGGCCGGGATTTATATTGACAAGACGGCGAACCGTCAGGCGGCCGGTCACGCACCTCGGAACCCGTGTCCGCTCAAGAGAGCTCTTGGCCACAAAAGAGTCATGTGGTCACAAGGAGACGTGTGACTGTTCATATTTTATTCAAAATACCAAATGCCCAACTATGAGTTGTTCGATTCTTAAAAAAACTATGAATTGTTCGTATTTTTATTAATTTTAGGTGCTGCTTTATGGGCCCTAATTTTTGAGGGAAGCAAGTGTCATTTCAAAAAAAAGTGTCGGGCCCACGCGTCAGCGTCAGCAGCCTAGTATAAAGAAGGTAACCATTGCCCGCCCGCGCACCAGCCAACAAAGCGACGCGGGTTTGCTAACCCGCGTCGGCATTGACTATCCATTTTGCAAAATGAATATTCAACCACCCCGGCCCATTCCGTCTCCCCTTCTTGTTTCCAAATGGATAAGCGCAGAGGAGGCGTGAGAGGAGGCGTGGAGACAAAGACGACGATGAGCGCCGGCGAGGGGCTAAGCAGCGGACGACCCCGCACACCCGGGATCGAGGAGAACCGGAACGTGAAGCGGTGCCACAACTGGATCCGCGCGCGTGCCGGCGAGATGGTGGCGAAGAGGAAGATGACGATGAGCGCCGGAGAGGGGCCAAGCGGTGGTGGAGTGAACCCAATGCCGGAGACGAGGGTCCTCGACTGGATCCTCTCGGATTCCGACGAGGGGCCAAGCAGCGGCAAGGAGGAGCGTGCCGGTGAGGGGGCAGCGAAGTGGGCGAGGGGCCTGCCTCACGTTTGCGAGCACAAGTGTCTGGCAATGACGAAGAGGGATCGAGGGAGCGGCGAAGGTGTAGAGGACCTCATCTCTGACTCTGGCAATGACCACGACGACGGCGAGGCAAGTTTCTCTGAATCTCACTGCCTTTTTACTTGTTCTATAGATGGAGCTTAAGCTAGCTTGAGCTTGAGCTTGATAAAGTTAATTATTGCCTATGATGATGTCTTCCATGCTTGTCATGATCTTATACCAAGTTCTGAGGCAAATCAGTTCTGAACTAAGTTCTGCTTTTACTTGTCACACCCTGCTATGAAGCCTAGGATAATTTTCAAGTTCTTGTATAATTTTCCTATGATGATTACTGTTCCTATACTGCTCCAAGTTCTGAGGCAAATTAGTTCTGAATTAACTATGTTATTCTTATACCATGTTTAACCCTGTTTCAGGCAAAACTCTTTGAGTCGCGAGCAGAGCTTGAGTTACTTCTAAACCTTAATGTCTGGGATTATGTGAAACCTGAGTTTGAAAAAATCACGAAAGAAGTGAACATCCTCATCAAAAAGGCTAAGCACATAAGGAGGTACAAGTATACTACTGAACAAAATCTCGAGCCCATTGAAGATGCGCTCGAAGGGCTTCAAGAATCCTTGGTTGCTTACGAAGAGGCTGCAAAAGAGCCAATCTTGATAGGGCATGATCTAGTTCAAGCTTGTTGATGTGCAAGGTCAGTAGCCATACTTTTGTGGATGTTCAAGGGGCATGCCTTTGTTGATGTGTATGGTCAGATAGCACGACCATAGTAAATAATGTGATGGACAAGTTAAGTCCTAGCCTGATGGACAAGTTAACCTTTTGTAATAATCATCTTTATTCCTGTGGACAAGTTATCTTCATCTTTGTGGACAAGTTATCTCTCTTATGATGTCTGTTTTGTCTCAAAAGATATGTGTGTTGATTGTGCCTATATGTCGAAATGGAAGCAATGAGAGATCGAGTTGACCTGTCAATGAGGACAGACTCAAAGGAGACGAGGATTCACAAACCTCCGTCTCCTTTCTTCACAAAGGAGACACGGATTAACAAACCTCCGTCTCATTTGTTCACTGCCGCCGCGCTCCCGCTTCACGGCAGTGAAGAGTGCTATTAGACTTTAATTATTGAGCTCTCAGTCTAGTAACGGGCATCAAATGCTCATCGATAACGGACTTTATAGCTCGTTACCAATACGGTAGTGATCAGTAACGGACTTAAACAGCCCGTTACCGATAGGGCATTGATCAGTAACGGACTTTACGAGCTCGTTACCGATAGGTTTAACTTGTGTAACAGACTCGATTTAACGTCCGTTAGAAAGAATTCATGTAACGGGCGTTTAAGAAGACCGTTACCAGAAGTCCACATTGGTAACGGGCGTTGCGGAGGCCAACCCCGGGGTCGGCCTGCCGCGCTTATCTGTAACGGGTGCCAAACAATAACCGTTACAGATGTGGGTGCATGTAACGGGTGTTAAGGGCCCGTTACAAATGCTGTGTGACCTATTTGAGGTTTTCATGTAGTGGGCGTTTAATGCCTTGGTTGGGAGGAGTAGGTGAAATGTCCTGGGCCGAGATGGAGCCTCGAGCGAGGCGAAGATCCGCTCGAGGGGCGCTGACCCTCGAGCGTGGCGGAGATCCGTTCGTGGGATGTCGGGCCCTCGAGCGAGGCGGAGATCCGTTCGAGGGGTGTCGGGCCCTCGAGTGGGGCGGGAGCTCGCCCGCATGATGTCCGACCCTCGAGCAAAGCGGAAGTTCGCTCGAGGGCGGCTGGTGTGTTCGCTTGACGGGCCATGGAGGCCAGTGGGCCGTAGCAGGCCGTGGGCTTTGTTCGTGCCTTGGCTGGGGTTGTTTTGGGGAGTGTGTTTAGTGATTTTTATTTTTTTGAAGAGGGTGATTTTCCCCATAGTTAGGGGACCCCTTATGGCTGTGCCTAGGGATGGCAGTCCGACCCGTGGGTGCGGGTGCCCGCGGGTGCCAGACCCATTGGGTGCGGGTGTGGGTGTCAAATTGCACCCGTGGGTGCACCCACACCCGCACCCGTAATAAACCGGGTCGGGGCCGGGTGTGGATTTCCACCCATGGGTGACCCATGGGGTCCCTAAAATAGCAAACCCGTCTTGATGAAGAGGAAGAATTGGTATGACTTATCCTTGTACTTTTCAATATTTGCCACAAATACAAGGTGAATCTCTATTGAAGTTGTCCTTTCTTTGATCCTAGTGTGAACCTGAATCTGATATCATTGATCCATAATCAAACATGGATGGACCTTGGTTCCTGTCTTCCTGGAGCATTAAGCATGGTGCATGGATGGCTGAATATGCTGCTAGATATATTATTATGTGTTGTTGAACTATTGAATGTATTCTCAATCTACTTGGATTGTCTTGTACTGAGTGTTGATGACCTTTTTATTCTGCTTGATGACGTACTGATGTACTATGACTATGATGAAAGTTTGGTTTGCTACCATTATATTTATACATTGAATGTTGTATTGTCAGACCCAACGGGCGCCCGGCACCTGGCGGGTGACCCGTGGGTGTGGGTGTGGGTGTGAAAATCCACCCGTTAGCATGATGGGTGCGGGTGTGAATTTCTTTGACGGGTGTGGGTGTGGGTGTGATTTTGCTACACCCGACCCACACCCACCCATTGCCATCCCTAGCTGTGCCCGACAGTAGCCCCCGAGCCTTTGCAGGAATAATGAGAGAGTTCCGCAAAGGCTGAAGCTTCTGGTAGGACCTTTCTTCCCCTTGGGTGTGTGCATCATTCCGTGGGGGCGCGCTAGCACACCTGCGGGTGTAGCCCCCGAAGCCTTGGTGGAGTGCGCGCACTCGTGAAAGGTTTTCACGCTGAGCAGCCAGTCTGTGGAGCGTTTATTCCAGCCGGCCTCGGTGATGTTTCAGCCGGCCTCGGCGACCTACGCGTGCGGAGCAACGTTAACCACGTCTAGGACGAATCTTAGAGGGTTCGCTCATTGCTTCGGGGGGGGGGGGGCGGCCCTTCTCGGTTTTGTGCGACACGCCCAGAGGGTGTAGCCGTGCGACGAGCCCCCGAGCCCGGGCCCGTATGGGGGCGATCGGGGCGACCTCTTCAACTTATTTGTGCGACCCTCGCCGCCCTTCCGCAGGGAGGAGGGGTGAGGCGGTCCATGCTTCCCATCGAACGGGCCGCGAGCCATGGATGCCTCATCGAGCTGTTAGCGGGTAATTCAAGTGGACGTCTGTGCCCCGTTCGATAAGGGTCGGCTCGTGGTCCGGGGACACGTCCATGAGAGCACTTCACATGGGTGTGCTAGGCAGGGCTCGGTCCCGTTCGATGGGGACCGAGGGCGCGGAAGCTCTCCCTCGATGGGATCCCTCGACTAGCTGCCCTTGTTTGGCCTTGAATACGAACTATGGGGCGCCCCCGAACTTTGAGTTCGGGGATCGGCTCGGTCGCGCACGCCCTGGTCGTCCCTGACTCCGTTGATCTGAAACGCCTGTTCGAACCTTCCGCAGGCCAGGGCTCGGATTTCTGATCAGTAGGGGCCTTGCGGGGTGCACTCGCGCAATCCCGTCTCTGGTTGACCTGTGGTGCTCGTCGTACCCTCATTAGGCCGGGCTTCGAACCACTGGTCAATTGCGGCCTCGTTAGGAGGCGCATCTGTGGTGCCCATCGAACCCTTTGCAGGCTGAGCCTCGAACCGCTGATCAGTAAGAGCCTTGGGGCGAGGCACTGGGCGTCCTTCGAATCATGCTTTCGAGGGCTATCTCGAGCAAGCGTGTTCTGGGTTGCCTTCGTCCCCTCGAACTGCCCTTCAAAAGGCCCCTCGAGGGGTTGGGCCTCTAGCCCCTGTTTAACGGGACCCACGGGGGCGCCTTCTCTTGGAAGGAATCCTCCGTCCCTTCGTTTCCAGTCGTGGGCCCATGTTGACTGTGCGCGTGAGGTCGTGGCCCACGTGGTGTTTCGTGAGGACAATGCGCGCGCCTTTTTAGGCGGAGTGGGGGTGATTCGCGGTGGTTCACGTTTTTACCGCGCCGTAATGATGGTGCCCACGCGTGCGCGCGGTGATTTCGGGACAGTGGGGCCCGGGCGATGTTTATCGCATTAACTGCGGCCGCCCGCCCCGGCCCCCATCCGTTCGATCCCCCCGCCCCTTCTTGCTCTATAAAAGACGGTGAGTGAAGGGGAGGATTTTTACCTTAGCCATTTTGCTCACATCGCACTCGCCTTCTTCTTCCTCTCGCCCTCCGAGCTCGCGCCCACTTGCAGCTTCCGCCTTCGCGCTCGCCTTCTGCTCAGCGCTCACCATGGTCGAATATCTGGAGGTCAGGCCGTGGGGTCAGTCCAACGTGGACGCGCATCTCCTCCAAGTGCTCGTCGCCGGCGGGCAACTGACGGCCAACACCGACCCGAGCAGGCCGACGTGGATCGTTCCGCCGGTGCAGCATGTTCGTTTGCACGAGCGGGGATTCAACGCTCCCGCTGGCAGGTTCATGCGGGGACTGTGCTACCACTACGGTGTGGAGCTGCACAACTTTTCCCCCAACGCTATCTTGCAGGCGGCGACCTTCGTGGGCGTCTGCGAGGGCTTCCTGGGCGTCCCTGTCTCATGGGACCTGTGGCTTCACCTCTTCCGGGGTGAGCTCTTCACGCTGGCGGCCGACGGCAAAGGCAGGCGCCGGCCCGTTCGTGCCGGCGGGCTCACGCTCGCGCTGCGGGGGAAGAGGGTCGACGTATACCCACCTTGCACCATGACGACCAACAATGCGGAGTGGGACAGAGGGTGGTTCTACCTCCGCAACGACGGTGACAACCTTCCGCCCTACACCGGCAAGGTCTTGGACCACCGCCCGTTCCACTGGGGACCGGGGTTGTCGGACTCCGTGCGGAGGACGAAGCTCGAGCCTTATCTGAAGGTGCTGAAGACCTTGATGGACACGGGGTTGACCGCAGCGGCCGTCCTCGCGTAGTGCCACTAGCGGCGGGTGGTTCCCCTCATGGAGAGGGCGCTCCCCACCTACGGGATGGCGGAGGGCGCGGCTGCTGGCCGAGGCCCTCGCCCCGGTGTACGCGGCCCAGAGGGCGAGGCGCGCGGTGGACGCCAAGAAAATGGTGTGCGACCCCGACGTGGTGTTGTGGTCGCCTAGGATGCGTCTCGACGACGGGTTCATCGAGTTGGTAAGTAATTTTTGCCGATCTTGCCAACTTCCGGATCGATTTTGATTTCGATGGCTAATTCTTGATGGTCGCGGTGGTGGCAGCCGGAGATGGAAACGAGCGCCTTTGGCTCGGATCCCCCCACGCGCAACTCCCATGCGGCGAACCGTGAGAGGCAGCGGGGGGAGAAGGCAAAGGCGGACGCCGACAAGGCGAAGAAGAAGAGGCGCGAGGAGCGCCGCCAGGCGCACAGCCTGGAGTGGGTGCAGCAGGAGAAGGAAGGCCTTTCTCTCCCGCCGAACCCAGAGAACACGAGTAGTAGCGACGGCGGCGTGGTATGGTCGGAGCTGGAGGGGGACGATGAAGAAGATGAAGTGCCCTTGGCCTCGGGGGTCAAGGGCAAAGAGGTGGCTGTTCAGCCCGCGCCGTCGACGACGCGGGCCCGCGCTGCACCGGCCCCCGTGGCGGGCGCGGCCTCAGCTGGAGAGGGCACCGCAACGGGGGTTGCGCCTGGCACGGGGGGCGCACCGCCCGCGTAGGCCTCGAAGAAGCGCAAGCGTCAGGTGTCATCCCGACGGTAAGCGTCGCATCGTATTCATCCTACCTGATTTCGCTTAATCGAGATCCTGACCCCTCCCTTCCCTTTCTCCCAGCCGCGCCTGCGGCCCCATCGCACCCGAGCTGGCGCCGACCAAGGCACTGAGGGTGGAGGCGCATGACGCGGTCCGCACGACGCGGCCTCGCTTGGCGAGGACGTCGCGGCCGGCGGTGGCAACGTCACCACGCCCCTTCAGCTGGTGGCGTCGCAAGACATCCTACGGGAGCAGGAGCGGGCTCGTGCGGCCGGGTCCAGGACAGGAGGTAGTTCATGGGGTAGGGCCCCTCGAACGGGCAGTGCGAGGGAGGCCCCACCCGTGACGGATGTGGCTTACGCGTGGGATGGGACCCTGGTGAAGGGCGACGGAAGGCGGGAAGAAGCCACGCTTGGGTCTGCGCCTGGGGCGCCGCCGCAGGGGGCCAGCTCGTAGGGGGTCGGTGCGTCCTCATCGCACCAGCGCAACTACGACGAGTTCCCCGGCGAGTGGTGTACTGGGCTGGAGCAGCCCGGGGTTCCCTAGGAGACGGTGGACCGCGCGTACGTAGTGTTCACCGACTGGCGGGAGTTTCTCGAGGTTGGTTCCCAGGTGTAGGGCTTGCTTCGCCAGGCCTCGAGGCTTCACTGCACCATGGCGGCGCCACTCTTCTAGGTTCATGCATTCCTCCCGTCGTCCCTTAGCAGTTTTCTTCACCCTCAACTGTGTCATGTCTGAGTCTTCTGCGTTTCTTTTGTTTCAGCAGCGGCTGTGGGGCGATGCGGGGGACAAGATCTCCTTCATCGCCAACCTTCACGCCAAACTGGAGGAGGCGTGCCGGGAGAACGAGCACTTGGGCCCGGCGATGCAGTGTCTCGAGGACCAGCTGCACGAGGTGAACCCGGACCATGCGCTGAAGAAGGACGACCTGAGCCGTGCGGAGGAGGAGCGCGATACCCACCGCACCGCGGCGGAACAGAAGGCCAAGGAGGCCGAACAGCTCAGCGCCGCGCTGCAGGGCAAGGAGGGAGAGCTCCAGTAGGAGCGCGCGGCGCTTAGCGAGGCGAGGTCCCAGCTCGCGCTGAAGGACACCGCCCTCGCCGAAGCACAGGCTCGCACCGAGCGCGAGCGTATGTCGCTGGAGGACGCGCAGGCACGCCTCACTCAGGCTGAGCAAAAGGCCCAGGAGGCTGAGGGGCTCACCACTGCCCTGAAGGAGAAGGGTGATACGCTGGTGGCGGTGGAGGGCCAGCTTCTCGAGGAGCACAACGCACTCGAGGAAGCGCGATCTCAGCTCGCGCTGAAGGACGCAGCTCTCGCTGAGGTGCAGGCTCAACCCGAGCGGGAGCGCAAGGCGCTTGAGGAGGCACGGGCCCAGCTCTCCCAAGCTGCGGAGAAGGTCCGGGAGGTTGAGCAGACAAGCGCCACTCTCCAGGAGGCTCAGTCTCAACTTCAGCTCATGCGTGAGGAGCTTGGGGGCGAGAGACGCGCTTCAGCAGCGCGACGCCTCGATTTCCCAGCTCTGACAGGACGTCGACGCCGCGTGGGCCGTACTCGAGACCGAGAAGATGTGAGCCGAGGGTAAGTCGTATTCCTCGGCCGTTTTGGTTCTTTGTTACGTCTCGTCGAAGCTTTGACATTCGCTTTCGTGTCACAGAGCTGCAAAAGAGCACGTCGGATCCTTCGGAGGAGATCCGATCCCTCCAGGTCGCCTACGATGAAGCCCAGGGCGAGCTCAAGTCACTGGAGGCCGCTACCCTCGAGGTGTGCCGCGAGGTCGAGAGGGCTGAGGGTCAATCCTCGGGTAGCTCGATAACGAGCCGCCTGCGGGCCCTGGGTGGCCGGGTCACTGAGCGCCTGCGCGGCGCCCTTCGACTCGGCGTCCAGAAGACCTTGGGGCTGACCTCAACCCACTACATCCTCGACTTCGGTCTGCTGCGGGACGGCTATGTCCTTCCTGTGGGCGTCATGGGTGAGGATGCGGAGCTTGAGGCGGTGAGGGTGGTTGATGCGTCGATGGCAGAGCCCGCCGCGGTCCTTGCCGATATGTTCGAGGTGGACCTTTTCCCCAACACGTCTGAGGGTGAGGCTGCCACCGCTCCAAGCCCCCGCGCTCCCTGAGGATTCCGGGTCTCGAGGCCCGTTAGTATTTTGTTAGAATTTTGGATGAATGTTGATCGTTTGTATAAACAATATGTTATGCTATGCACAAGTTCATTTGTGTCTTTTATCTCGTATGTTATCGTGTTTTCCTTGGGCTTTTCGGGGGAATTTCGACCAAGAAGTTGGTGCTCACGAGCCAACTTAGTCGTAGGGTAGCGAGGGGGATGCTTATCCTCTCGGAGGCGTCAGCGGTCCCACGGCTCGACCGGCCCTAGGCTTAGTTAGTTCGCGCTTGGCTTTCGTTCCCCAAAAATGCTCGAGCCGTAACATTCTAACCTTTTTTGAAGGAAAGGAAAATATTTTTTGCGAAAATTTCGGGGACACTCCGGGGGGAACCCCCCGTCGTAGCCCCCGAGGGGGACTTGGTTTGCATCGAAGCCCCAGTCGAGGGTAAAACTGAGTCGCCCTTTTTATTTTAAGATTTCGAATGCTAGATGTACAAAAGAAGCTTGGAAGTCTAAGGGTAGAAGCGACGTAGCTGTTGTATGTTCCAAGCGTTGGTGAGGACTTCACCCTTCTCGTTCGCCAGCTTGTACGTGCCGGGCTTGAGCACCTCGACGATGACGTAAGGCCCTTCCCATGGCGGCGACAGCTTGTGTCGGCCCCGGTTGTCTTGTCGTAACCTCAGCACTAGGTCGCCCTTACTGAAGTCCCGACGTCGGATCTTTTGGGCTTGGTATCGCCGGAGTGACTGCTGGTACCTTGCCGAGTGCATCATTGCCACGTCGCGGGCCTCGTCCGCCTGGTCCAGCGAGTCTTCGCGAGCCCGCTGGTTCAGGCCTTCCTGATAGGCCCTGAGCCTAGGGGATCCGTACTCCAAATCCGTGGGGAGGACGGCCTCCGCGCCATAGATGAGGAAGAACAGCGTAAACCCCGTGGCTCTGCTCGGGGTGGTTCTAAGGCTCCAAATGACCGACGGTAGCTCTTGAACCCATTTTCGGCCAAACTTGTTCAGTTCGTTGATGATCCTGGGCTTGATGCCTTGTAGAATCATGACGTTGGCGCGCTCCACCTGGCCGTTCGTCTGCGAGTGTGCGACGGCTGCCCAATCCACGCGGATGTGGTAGTTGTCGCAGAACTCCAGGAACTTCTTGCCGGTGAACTGGGTACCGTTGTCGGTGATGATGGAGTTTGGCACCCCGAACCTGTGGACAATGTTGGTAAAGAATGATACAACCTACTTGGACCTTAGGTTGGTGATAGGACGTGCCTCGATCCACTTTGAAAACTTGTCGATCGCGACCAACAAGTGTGTGTAGCCCCCGGGTGCCTTCCGCAGGGGCCCGACGAGGTCTAATCCCCACACGGCGAATGGCCATGTGATGGGGATGGTCTGGAGGGCGTGAACAGGAAGGTGTGTCTTGCGGGCATAGAACTGGCATCCTTCGCAGGTGCGCACAACCTCATTGGCATCGACAACCGCCGTGGGCTAGTAGAAGCCTTGGCGGAACGCGTTGCCCACGAGGGTGCGCGGCGCCGCGTGATGGCCGCATACGCCCGTGTGGATGTCCCGGATCAACTCGCGGCCCTCAGGGATGGGGACGCACCATTGTAGAATTCCTGAGGTGCCACGCTTGTATAGTTCGCCGCCGATCATGGTGAACGACTTGGCCTTTCTGGCGATGCGCCTTGCCTCGGTTCGGTCCAAGGGTAGTTCCCCTCGATCGATCCAGGTGAGGTACTTGCTCCGCCAGTCTTCCGCGGGAAGGGCCTCATCAATCTCCATAGCCTCGGCTTCGTCAACCCCGTACCCCTCGAGGAGGGAGAGCACGAATTCCTCGTTCGAGGGGCCTAGTCCATGGGTTCTGCACCCGTGGGCCTCGAGGGAGCTCCCGAGGATTCTTCTAGGTTCGAGGATGTCTTGCTGAGGTCGACGGAAGGTTTGGCGAGGTCGCGGGAGAAGATGTTTGGAGGGACGGTGATCCGCCCCGACACGATCTTCGCCAGCTCGTCCGCCTCCTCGTTGTACTTGCGCGGGATGTGGTTGAGCTCGATGCCGCAGAATTTATCTTTGAGTGCGCACACGGCGTTGCAGTATGCCTCCATCTTCTCGTCGTGGTAGCTTGCGTTCTTCATGACTTGATCGATCACCAGCTGTGAGTCCCCCCTGACGTCCAGGCGCTTCACACCGGTCTCGATGGTGACTCAGAGGCCGCAGAGAAGGGCCTCGTACTCTGCCATATTGTTTGATGCAAGGAAGTGCAGGCGTACCACGTACCTCATGTGTTCTCTGAGGGGCGAAACGAAGAGCAGGCCCGCGCTCGCGCCCATTTTCATCACTGACCCATCGAAGTAGAGGGTCCAACACTCAGCCTGGATCTGCAATGGGGGCAGCTGAGTATCGGTCCATTCAGTGATGAAGTCCACCAAGATCTGAGACTTGATCGCCTTACGCAGCGCGTAGGTGAGGGTTTCACCCATGAGCTCCACGGACCATTTCGCGATTCTACCTGTCGGGGTTCTCTACCGCCGGACAGTAAATTTGTATCGATCGTGTGTCGGACCCGGATGGTTAGCACAAGAGACACCGGGATTTAGACTGGTTCGGGCCTCCGAGGAGTAATACCCTACGTCCAGTGTCGGGCTGCCGTGTTCCCGTGCTAGGGTTGTTTGTAGTAGGGGTTACAAACCGGTCGGGAGAGGGTGTCGAGCCCAAGTCCCTGAGGAATGAGTGTTCGGTTCGTCAGCCCTTGTGACGGTTGCCCTCCTCTCCCTTTTATAGACGCAAGGGGGAGGGGCAAAAAGGGGAATAAAGTAAATGTTACAGTGCTGGCCGCTGGGACGTCCTCTCGTGCGTCGACGTCCGTCAGGGCGCATTGAAGAGGAGCCGCACTATGTTGTCGTCGGGGCCGCCGCGTGGCCGGGCGGGGCTGTTCACTTGGGACGCCTGGCGCTTCCTCCGAGTAGTTTGGTGCTGACTCAACCCGCTTGAGTACGGGATGAGCTCGCCACGTTAAGGCGTAACCGTAGGCCAGTGCTAATCGTAGGGGGCACTCAAGTGCCTCGGTCAGAGGTGGCGTGCTGCAGGGTCGGATGTGACGGTGTGTTGATGGCTGTGCAGCTGAGCAGCGTTGCATTACGCCCCTTGTCAGAGCTGTCTGCCCGCGCGTGCCGCCAGCTGGTGTGTTTGCATGGCATGGGGAACTAGTGCCCCACGCGTCGTAGTGGGGAAGTCCGTGCGTCGAGGTTGCACCACGTTGTATGGGCCGCGTCTTGGTCGGAGACGGAGAGTGCTCGTGCGAACGAGCCGGATGTCGTGCGAGGTGGAGACTTGTCGTGCGAGGCGGAGACTTGTCGGAGAAGCTTCCTCTTAGTAGGGGACTTGTCGGAGAAGCTCCCAACTAGTCGGAAACAAGACGTCTTGCCAGTGATGGTCTTGACATGGGTCCTTAGTCCTCCACATCTGGAATCTTGGTCTTCACGTTGTCAATGGTGTCAGAAGACTCCACCTCAAGAGTGATTATCTCGCCGTCAAAGAGGGCCCTAATCTGGGCCCTCGTCAATAGCCCCCGAGCCTGAGAGGGAGTCAAGGACTCGCACACAGGCTCAGTCGAAAGGCGTTGCGTCGATTTTTGTTCTTGATCTTCCCGGAGGGTGCGCGCGAGCGCATCCGCTGGATGTAGCCCCCGAGCCCACGAGTTAGTTGTAGACTCGCTTGTGGGGTTTTGAACTTCAGTAGCATTGTCGTTGTTCTGGGTTGTTCTGTCGAGGTAGTCGTGGCGGTCGTGGGCGTCGTGGAGGTTGTGGCCGACGTGGCGGACGAGACGATTTGAAAAGACGGAGCGGGGGCGGTTCAGGTACCTGGGCCCAGCGAGGATCGAGGCGTCGCGCAGGCGGGCGTCAGTTACGTCGGGGCGCGTGCGCGTGGGTAGGCGTCTCTTCGACGTTGTGGGCCCGACATTAAAGGCTGGTGGCCGCGCCCCTTCCTTTTTAACCGCGCGCCGGCTGAGGGTTCGAAACTTTTACTCCCCTGCCTTTTCCACTGCCGTCGCCATCTGCCTCTTTTGCCCCTCACGCCCGCAGCGCCGCCACTGCTTTCGCCGGAGTCGCATGCGAACACTCACCGTCGCCATGTCGAACTGGTCGCACTCCAACGTGTCCTGCATGATGCTGCACCACCTTGTTGCCGCCGGGCAGCTACCTCCGCTCACCGATGCCGTAGAGTGGAAGGTGTTCGGGGAGGAGTCCGTGCCGCGCCCGCCGAAGGGATACGTCATCTCGTTCGTGGCGTTCCACGAGCGCGGCTTCTCCATCCCCGCCGGGCGGTTCATCCGGGCGGTCCTCTTCGAGTACGGGCTTCAGTTTCAGCACCTCAACCCGAACAGCGTTCAACAGATGGCGGCGTTTGAGGCGCTGTGCGAGGGGTACTTGGGAATCGGTGCCCACTGACACCTCTTCAGGTACTTCTTCATGTTCGCGTGCTTGAAGGACGGCCCCATCGCGGCGACCATTGGCTGCGCCAACCTCCGGATGAAGCAAGGCCGGGGCAACAAGTACATCCCCTTCTCGCTGACCAGCTCCAACAGCGGCTGGCACAAGGGGTGGTTCTATCTCAAGAACGACCCCGAGCACGCGCTGCCGGAGTTCACCGGAAACACCATCGGGCAGGCGCCGAGAAGCTGGACTGACGGTCCTCCAAAGACGGAGCAGGAGAAGATGTTCAAGGAGCATTGGGCGGTGTTGACCCACCTTCGCGATGCTGGGGTCGACCTGGCGGCCGTCCTCAGCCAGTACCACGCCCGGGGGGTCGTCCCGCTCCGGAGGCGGCCGCTGCGCCTTTGTGAGATGACAGCCAGGAGGGCCCCTTGGAAAGGGAGCGTGACCGCGCCCGAGCTTCCATCGCTGGACGAAATCCAGCGCCACGTGTCAGTGGCCATCAGGAAGTCGGCCTTCATGTGGCCGCCGTCGCGGCTTCTTTCAATGCTCCCCAACGAGGAGACTGAAATGCTCGTAAGTGACTTCTTCTTCCGATAAGTTTTCCGACTAGTTTGATGTCTTCAATCGATCTGGATCTTCTCGGAGACTCTTGTCGACCGCTAACTCGTCTTCGCTCCTTGTTCTTCCAGTTGAAGAGCTCCCATATCGTGCCTGCGAAGGCGCCCCTCCCAGAGGAGGCGATCTTCAAGCACAACCAAGCGGCCGCAGACAGGCGAAGGGCCGAACGCAAGGAGCAACATAAGGAGAGGGAGATCGCCAAGCGCGATCGGAACGACAACCGCATCAAACGCCGCAAGGTAGGGGAGCGCAACGTCTCCTCTAACGAAGATCTGTCGCCGTCGCCGCCATGGAGTGGAGAAGAGCCAAGCGTGGCGGTCGACTGGAGCGATATGTCTAGGTCGCCCTCTCCTTCACCGCGCCGGGCAGCGGAGGTGAGCTCATCGCGGCGGTCAGAGCTGGCCGCTCGTGAGAAGGGTGCGGGCTCAAGCTCGCAGTCGGGGGCCCGCCCCGCCCGAGAAGATCAGAGGGTGACCCGCTCCCAGGCGGCCCCCGGCGGCTCGCGCGCCTCCGAGGGGCGGAGAGATCCTCCACGCCGGGACGACCCGCCCAAGCGACCGGCGGAGCACGAGCCTTCCCCCCGCCATCTCTACGACGGCTCCGACCGCCCGGACTCGGACTCCCTGAAGAGGCGTTCGTCATCCAAGGCGAGGTCGACCCCGCCGGCGTCCGCACCAGCCGTGCCGCAGGGAGGGGACACGAGTACCCCCCAGCGGCGCCTCCAATCCCTCGTCATCCGCGGCGGCGGCGCCCCGGCCGTGCAGGTCTCCCTCTCTGCCGGCTGGAGTCAGGGGCCAGCCTCCGACACGGCGGAGGTCGGGATGACAGCCCCCGAGCCGCCGAGGGATCGGAGCGCCACCCCAAGCTGTCGGGGAATGACGGGCCGGCCCCCATGCCAGCGGAGCGCTGGGAGCCGGCTTCTGAGTTGGCGGGGGCCAAGAGGTCAGCCCCCAAGCAGGGCTCGTCGGACAGGCCGGTGAAGCGAGTCCGCGTCCGGTCCAATATGTAAGCTTTCGCTCCCTTCTTCTCGTTGTTTTTCTATTCTTCATCTTGCTTGTTTCTTGACCTTGATTCATATTCGCTTCAGCTGTGCCGACACTGGCGTGCTCAGCCTCGTGCCTCTGAAACGCACAGTGCTGGGCGCCCGTGACCCGCGGTCCGAGTCCCGCCCGTTGCCTCCCTACGCCGAGCCATTGGCGGAGCCAGCCAGGAGTGGGCTGGTCGTGGCTACCGAGGTGGTAGAGCCAGCGGCGTCACTGCCGGCGCCGGATGTCGGCAGCTTGGCCGAGGGGCGGGTGGCCCCTGAGGCAGACGTTACGTAGGCGGTGACCGAGTCGCTGGTCGAAGCCACCGCTAGATGCGGTGGTGCCGCAGCGGTGCCTTCTGAGAAGATCGTGCCCCCGCCGTCGCTGCCCAGTGGACACGAAGCCGAGGCGTCGGCAGTGGCGGAAGCTTCAGTGCCTGCAGTGTTGTAGGCGGGAGGTGACGCAGCGGAGGCGCCGGCAGCCGACGCTACGGCCACCCGCCCTCTTGAAATCATCGACCTCGACGCGCCCGACCTGCCGGACAACGACAGGGACATCTACAAGGCTGTGCTGGAGCGGATGCTGGGCGAGCCGGAGGAGTCGGGGGTCGAGGCCTCCGAGTCGGCCGCACCCGAGGCTGCGATCACAGCCAAAGCAGTGGAGCATGTCGACAAGGAGCCCGCGTCTGATGTGGCCGCAGCGGAGCAGCCGGCACCAGACCTGGTCGGAACCACCGGGGGTCCCGAAGCCTTGGCCACGCTAGAGGCAGCCAGGGAGGTTCTCGGGGACCTCGCCGCCGGTGCAGAGCTGACCCCGGCCACTTCCTCGTCCCCCGCCGTAGCCGTGGGTACAACTACAGCGAGCGTGCCGGAGCCGTCGTCTCCCCGACCTGCCGCTCCTGCCAACGAGGCGGCACCCGTCACAAGCCCAGCTCTCCTAGCCCTGCAGGAGCTCGATGCCCCCGGGAGCTCTGTGGGAGTCGCCTCCCCGGAGATCCAAGAGGTCGGGGAGGGCTCTGGCGCTGGCCTGCTCCCGGAGCTCGAGGAGGGAGACGCGCGGGTTACCGACATCGTCCACTCCACGTGGGCGACTGCCTACGAGGCGGACACGCTGGAAGATGAGGGCGAGGAAGCCGCGGCCTGCCGCCGTCTCGAGCGGGGCCTCGGGTGGGCGCGTCGTGCGTTCGACGAGCTCATCCTCCCCACGACATCGGTGAGTCCTCTCGATCCAGGAACTTGATCTTGTCTTTCTTATTCTTGCGTGCTTCGTGGTTGTTGATCCTTTGCCCGGAACAGGTGCTCTCAGAATGCGACGCGAGGAAGGCGCGCACCATTGGCGAGCTCCGGGCGGAGAAGACCCAGCTGGAGATGCAGCTGGTGGTCGCTCGCCTGGCCGCCGCAGGGGCGGTGGCGAACGAGGCGTCGTCGAGGGCCAAGCTCTAGGCCTCGGTGAAGTCCGCGAAAGACCGCGCTGCGATCGCAGAAGCCGCGGCCGCCAACGCTGCGACGGAGCGGGAGTCCCTCGAGGTGAGGTTGGTCTAGGCGGAGGCGAGGATCGAGGAGTTGCGGGCCGCCGCGATGACCGCCAATGAAGCCGCCAAGAGGGCAATAGTTGCTGCCTCCGTCGGCGAGACCGCCGCCCAGAACGCCGCCCAGGCCGCCACCCAGGAGAAGGCGGAGCTCGAGACAAAGGTGGCGAGGCTGGAGCAAGACTTGGTTGCTGCTGGAGCGGACCTCAGGACGACCAACAAACAACTCTCCGAGGCAACCAACAAGCTCCAGGAGGTCACCGATGAGGTGACCCGGCTTCGAGAGGACAACTCTAAGTTGTCGTAGGATGTCGATGGTGAGCTGGCCTTGATGCTTCCAATTGCATCCTTCTCTCCTTTCATTCATTCTGGTCGGTGCTGACTTGTCTCCTCGCGGTTTCAGGGCTATGCGCGTATCGCGCTGGGATGACCGTGAAGCTCACGGAGAAGACGCAGGAGGTGAACGCCGCCGTGCTCAAAATCCTCAAGAAAGACGGTTTGATCAAGCAGCTGTCGGAGCAGCTTGAGAGTAAGCTTCTTTGATTCTGATCTCGCTTTTTTCCTGAACTGGTCGTGCCATGTTCGTTGATTTCGACTTGTTAACTTCTTCAGAGTCCAGGGCCGAGCTCGAGCAGTCCCAGATGGCTCGGGAGCAGGTCGCGGTCGAGCTGGAGCAGGCCAGGAACGCCCGGCGCGAGTCAGAGGAGTCTCGCAAGGTGAACATCCTGGATCTCGCCAAGCTTGCGAGAACCATTGGCAGGGTCCTGACAGGGTTCGGTATCCCCTTCGGGCCGATGCTCCCTGACAGGCTTCTTGAAGAGGTCGGGCGCCTCCCGGAAGCGATCAAGGAGTGGGAGCTGTCGACTGCTCGGAGGGTGGTGCACCGGGTGCTCGCCATGTTCGACTCGCACTACCAGGGGCTGGACCGGATGGCGTTGAGCGGCAGCTGGGCTCCTGGCATCTCCGACGAGCACTGCGATCAGCTCGAGGAAGACTGCACCTCCTTCGCCCGGGACATGGCCGACGCCGCCATGAAGGACCTGGACCTGATACCAAGAGATGCACCGGAAGACCCAGAGAGCTCCAGGCCTTCAGCTTAGATGTATCATTCTTAGACATAGGTGATTAAGAACAATTCGCATGGGTAACGCTATAAACAGCTTCGTGTTTAGCGTGAACTTGTTCAAAGAAATTACGGCTCGAAAGTTCCCGAGCACCCAGGGTCGACTACAGCAATGTGTAGCAGAACTTAGGGATCGTGGGATGACCAGACCCTTCTCTGGAGCCGCGGGGGCGTAAGAGTCGGAGAGCCCAGCCACCCCAAACCGCTAAGGGGTGCCACCCGTTCGCAGCCCCCGAGCACTCGGGGAAATTCGAAAAGTAACTCGCGAGATTTGTCGTCAAAATCGCTTTAGACCGGAGTCTAAGGGTCCGATTGGATGCCTGCATTCAGCCAAACCAGGCCCGGGAGATGCAAGTTTCAGGTGATTGGATGCCTGAATCGACTTGCAGGCCTGGCTCCCGGCATGCAAATAGTGCTCTCTGGCCAAGCTCACGGGGTACGGGGGATTCGGGCGTTTCTGCGGAGCCTGGCTCCCGCGGTGCACAACAAGCATGAGCTCAGGCTAAAATTAACTCAGTTGAGCTGCTATACGGGTAACCAATCAAGAGACCAATGCAGCCATGCTCCATACATGCAAGCAACCAATCACACCGGTCCTGCACATTCACAGCCTGGCCATGGGCGGCCTGGCTCTCCCATGCGAGTCAGGATGCGGTGCTTCAGGTAACCAATCAGCCCCTAAGCGGTTGCTCGAACGCTTTTGAAAAGAGGTCGGATGGGAGCCTGTGGACTCGGACTGTACTCGCAAGCCTTCGCATCGTAGCCACGGAGGCGTAGGTGCTAGGAGCGTTGAACGAGCAGCAGCGCCAAGCCCCGCGCAGGCCGCCATCTTTACTTCTCGCAAGGTCGGGCCTTCCGCCAAAAAACCTTTCGCCCGTGCGATCGGTTACGACATAGATGTCGGATTTTGTTTTGAAAAATCGTAGAAAACGAAAGGAGGGCACGGGCATCGTGCCCTGGGTAGCCCCCGAGCGGGGAGCGCTTCTATGTGAGTACAGAGATGCTCGCCGCTCAGCCTTTAGAGATGTTGCGATATACAAAGACATTGCAACCAAGAAGTTTACGAACTTATAGATATATGAACAAAGCATGCGGCATTTATTCACCGATTTATAAGATTTGAACAGTTACTCAAGGGTAAAATGGCCGCAGATGTTCGATGTTCCACGCGTTGGAGACGACCCGACCGTCCTCGTATCGGATCTTGAATGTTCCGGGTCGGAGTACTTGGTCGATGATGAATGGCCCCTCCCAAGGCGGCGAGAGCTTGTGCCGATCCTTGCTGCCTTGAACTCGTCGGAGGACCAAGTCCTCGACTTGGAACTCACGAGTGCATACGTTGCGCTCGTTGTAGCGTCGCAGGGCTTGCTGGTACTTGGCGGAGTGTAGGAGTGCCATGTCACGCGCCTCGTCGAGCTGGTCGATCGCATCCTCGAGTGCTACTTGATTGCCTTCTTCGGTGTAAGCTCGTACCCGTGGACTGCCGTAGTCGATGTCCGTAGGTAGGACCGCTTCCGACCCGTGTACCATGAAGAAAGGCGTGAAGCCAGTCGCCCAACAAGGCGTGGTGCGCAGACTCCATAGAACAGACGGTAGCTCGGCCACCCAACTTGCTCGGAACTTCTCGAGACGCTTGAAGATGTGAGGCTTTAGCCCTTGTAGTATCATGCTGTTGGCCCTCTCGACCTGTCCGTTCGTCTTCGGGTGTGCCACGACAGACCAGTCCACGCGAATGTTGTTGTCGTCGCAGAAGTTGAGGAATTTCTTCCCCGTGAACTGGGTGCCGTTGTCGGTGATAATCGTGTTGGGTATGCCGAAGCGATAAATGATGTCGTTGAAGAACGCTACGGCCTCCTCGGAGCGGATGTTCACGATGGGTCGAGCCTCGTTCCACTTGGAGAACTTGTCGACCGCTACGAGGAGATGCGTGAACCCCCGGGCGCTTGTCGGAGCGGCCCCACCATGTCGAGGTGCCACACAGCAAAGGGCCATGTGACGGGGATGGTTTGAAGTGCTTGCGCCGTGAGGTGAGTTTGTCGAGCGTAGAACTGGCATCCCTCACAACGATGCATGATGTCCTTTGAGTCGGCCACTGCGGTGGGCTAGTAGAACCCTTGTCGGAAAGCTTTCCCGACAAGTGTTCTCGGACCGACGTGATGCCCGCACGTGCCGGCGTGAATCTCGTGAAGTAGTTCCTTGCCTTGATCTCCGAGGATGCACCGCATGAGTATGCCTGCTGCACCTCGCTTGTAGAGCTCGCCCTCGATGAGGACGAACGCTTTGGCCCGTCGCGCGATGCGACGTGCCTCCGTCTGGTCGGAGGGCAGCTTCCCTTCGACAAGCCACTCGAGGATGGGGGAAGCGCCAATCCGGGTCCTCAAGGTTCAGCTCGGGCGGCTGGTCGATCTCCATGACTTCCGGACCTTCGGGTTCTGGTGGCTTCTCCCCCTCAACGCGTACAGAGGGTGCGTGCTGGTCGCTCGCGAAGACTCCGTGTGGTACCGGCTTGCGACTCGATGCAGTCTTGGCGAGGACGTCTGCAGCTTTGTTGTAGTCGCGCGACACGTGATGAAGTTCGAGCCTGTGGAACTTGCCTTCCAGCTCGCGTACGGCCTGGCAGTATGCCGCCATCTTCGGATCAACACAGTTTTTCTCTTTCATGACTTGATCCACGACAAGTTCTGAGTCTCCTCTGATCTCGAGACGGCGGATCCCGAGCTCGACCGCTATTCGGAGGCCGTTGATGAGCGCCTCGTACTCGGCGACATTGTTGGAGGCTGGGAAGTGTAGTCGAACCATGTACTCCATGCGCACGCCTAGAGGCGAGATGAAGACAAGGCCTACTCCCGCTCCTTCCTTCATGATCGAGCCGTCGAAGTACATCGTCCATGTCTTGTGCTCGATAAGCGCTAGTGGAGTTTGGATCTCCGTCTACTCCAGCACTTGGGACTTGATGGCACTGCGGGGTGCATACGAGATGTTCAGCCCCATCAGCACGAGTGCCCACTTGGCTATCCTTCCTTCGGCCTCGGGGTTCTGGATAACTTCTCTGAGCGGGTACTTGGACACCACCGTGATGGGGTGTGCGTCGAAGTAATGGCAGAGCTTGCGCTTGGTCATCAAGACAGCATACACGAGCTTTTGCATTTGTGAGTAGCGAGTCTTCGAGTCAGACAGTACCTCGCTTACGAAGTAAACTGGGCGCTACAACTTGAGTGACCTTCCAGGTTCTTCTCGCTCGACCACCAGCGCAGCACTGACCACCTGGGTTGTCACGGTGATGTACAGGAGCATCGGCTCCTCAGGCGCTGGAGCCGTGAGGATCGGTGGGCTCTTGAGCATGTTCTTGAGGGAGTCGAGCGCTTCCTGAGCTTCGGGAGTCCACGCAAAGTGGTCGGATTTCTTCATTAGACGGTACAGCGGCAGGCTGCGCTCTCCGAGTTGTGCAATGAATCGGCTAAGAGCCGCGAGGCAGCCCGTGACGCGCTGTACGCCCTTCAAGTTTTGGATCGGCCCCATGTCCGCGATGGCCGAGATCTTCTCCGGGTTAGCTACAATGCCGCGTTCCGACACGAAAAAGTCGAGGAGCATGCCCCTCAGAACCCCGAAAACACACTTCTCGGGGTTAAGCTTTACCCCGTGCTCTCTCAGCTTCGCGAACACCTCCGTGAGGTCTGGGACTAGATCACCGGTCTTTTTCGATTTGACCACGATATCATCGACGTACGCCTCGATGATGCGCCCTATGAGTTCTCCGAAGATGCGTCGCATGCATCTTTGGAACATGGCGCCCACATTTTTGAGGCCGAAAGGCATCATTTTGTAGCAGTAGGCGCCGAATGGAGTGATGAATGATGTCGCAAGTTGGTCCGCTATGCACATCGCTATCTGGTGGTACCCGGAGTACGCGTCAAGAAAATAGAGGGTTTCGCACCCAGCTGTCGAATCGACTACCTGATCTATGTGAGGCAAAGGAAACGGATCCTTGGGACATGCCTTGTTAAGGCCCGTATAGTCAACACACATCCTCTATTTCTTATTCTTCTTCTTTACAAGTACAGGGTTAGCAAGCCACTCGGGGTGGAATACTTCTCGGATGAACCCTGAACTAAGGAGCTTCTTGATCTCCTCGCCGATCGCCTTGCACTTCTCGTCGTTGAAGCGGCGGAGGCGTAGCTTCACCGGTTTCGATCCCGGCATGATGTTCAATTTGTGCTCGGCAACCTCTCTCGGGATTCCCTTCATGTCGGAGGGTTTCCATGCGAACACATCGAGGTTTGCTTTGAGGAAGTCGACGAGCGCGCTTTCCTATTTAGGATGGAGCGCTGTCCTGATACGGAGCGTACGGCCATCATCGGAGACGGCTGCATCCTTGACGTCCTTGGCGGGCTCGAAAGAGCAGGCCGCTCGCTTGGACGACTCGGTGATATCTTGGTCCTCGGAGAGAGGCTCGGCGTGGAGCCTCTCAGACCGGATCAGTGCCTCCGCAAATTGGAAGCACTCAGCGTCGCACTCGAATGCGCACTGGAACGTAGTCCCCACCGTGATGATCCCCTTCGGACCGGGAATCTTCAGCTTGAGGTACGTATAGTTGGGCACGGCCATGAACTTCGCGTACGCTGGCCTCCCAAGGATAGCGTGATACGTCCCCGAGAACCCCACCACTTCGAAGGTGAGGGTTTCTGTGCGAAAATTTTGCAGCGTCCGAACGTGACGGGCAGATCGATCTGCCCGATCGGGGGTGCTTCCATCCCAGGGACGACCCCATGGAATGGTGCGGTCGACGGCCGCAGTTTGGACCGCGGGATGCCCATGTCGTCGAGCGTCGACGCATAGAGCACGTTGATCCCGCTCCCCCGTCCATAAGGACCTTGTGGATCTGCTTGGACCTGAATAGGGGAGCTACCACTAGTGGGTAAGCTCCCGGCTGTGGTACGCAGTCGGGGTGATCCTTGCGGTCGAAGGTTATCGGAACCTCCGACCACTTCAAGTACGAGGGCCTCGAGGACTCGGCATTGTAGACCCCACGCCTGATCAGCTTCTCTTGGCGCCTTGAGGGTCGCGCCGGGGACCCGCCAAAGATCATGTGGACCGCCCCGTCCTCGCCTGGGTACTGAGCCCCCGCGTCGTCGTCGTCGTTGTCGGGAGGCGGTGCCGCCTTCTTCGGCGGATCTGCCGCCCTCGGCTTGAGAGTGCCGTTGACGTAGTTCTTGATCAAACGGCAGCCCTTGAGTGCGTGCTTGACGGGGACCTCGTGGTGGGGGCACGGTGCATCCAAGAGCTTCTCGAAATGGTCCTTCGGAGGGCCAGCCTTGGTCGGGTTGCTCTTGGGCCGTGTCGCCTTGCGCTCAACTGCTGCGACGAGGTTGTCGTCAGGCCGTCGCTTGTCGCTCTTCTTCTTCTTCTTGAAGCGCGAGGACGTCCCCTCGCCGTGGTCCACGACTTGTTTCCCCTTGCCCTGGGGGGTGTTGAGGGTCGCCGCCACCGCCTCCTCGCCGTCCGCGTGGTTGCTCACAATGTCGAGGAGCTCCCGAGTAGTTCAGGGCGTGCGGCGCCCGAGTCGATGGATGAGGGAGGTGCAAGTCGTGCCGTTCTGAAACGCCGAAATGGCGTCGTTGTCTGTCGCGCCGGGAAGCTCAGTGCAGCGCTTGGAGAAGCGTCGGACGTAGTCGCGCAGGCTTTCCCCCGGATGCTATTTGCAGTTGCGCAGCTCCCATTGCTTGCCGGGGCGGGCGTACGTGCCCTAGAAGTTGCCGACGAAGACTCGGCGCAGATCTGTCCAGTCGTTGATCCTGCCACGGGGCAAGTGCTCGAGCCACGTTCGCGCAGAGTTGCCGAGGTAGAGCGGCAGGTTCTTGATGATGAAGAGATCGGGGCACGCGAGCCGGTAGTCCTCCAGCCACACGCTGAGGTTTGTGTCCCTGTCGTACCTGGGGACGTTGGTCGGAGCTCGAAAACGTGAGGGGAACTTCGCGTCCCGCACGCCCTATCCGAAAGCCCGTGGACCTCTCTGATTCGGCGACCAGCTACGGTCGCGGTCGTCATCGCTGTCGTAGTATCGCCCGCGCCCCCGGTCGTCGTGTCAGCGCGAGCGGTGCTCGTCGCGGTGGTTGCGGTTGTCACCGTCGTCGTAGTTGTCGACGCTCGCGGCCCGTCAGCGAGCTTCAATGGTGTCCCGGGCATCGCGGTTGGGCCCGAGGCGACTCTTGACCGCCGACGCTGCGGCTCCGGCTCCGCCCCCGTTGCCTCGATGCCGCGGGGGAGATGGGTTCTGACGGTTTCCAAAGGGTGCGGCCCCCTGTCGTGCGCTGAGCGTTGGCGCGACGCGGAGCTCTCCGCCTGCTGTGCTGCCGCCACCTCGAGGAGGGCCTTGAGCTGTTGTCGCACTCGCCTCTCCTCAGAGGTGGCTGCCTCCGGGCAGCCACGCAACAGCATGGCCGCCGCGGCCAAGTTCTGCGACGCCCACCTGAAGAGTGGCGGGGCGTCACCGTCGGCGTCGACGTCGACGTTCGCGTCCTCATTGGCGCGTCGGTTATTTTCGCACGCGCGCCCTCGAGCCGACGGTGTCGGGGCGCGGGCTCTGGCCTACTCGGCGGTGGAACGGCGGTCCTGCCATTTGTCGTTTCCGTCGCGACGTTGTTCTTGCACCGGGACCTGCTGCGGGGCAGGTAGCGGGGCTGGCTGCGGGTTGCAAGGACCACGGTCCTCTCCGAGCTCCCGGTGGAGGTTGGCCAGCTCCTTGTCAAGCTGGCGCCTGGCCTCGGCAAGCTCGTCGAGGCACGCCCTGCGCTGGGCGTCGGTGGTGCGATGGCGTGGCGCCGGCTCCGCGTCACTGGAGCTGCTCGAGGCTGATGCCACGCAGACGAAGCACTCACGCGTGGGGTCGCGCGCGGGTGTCGGCGGTGCCCTCCGGGCTGTCGTAGAGCCCGGGGCGGTGCGGGACGCTCACAGCGCGTCCACGTAGGCCGTCACCGGGTCGTCCGGGAGGCCTGGCTATCCACGGGGGTACATGGCGGTGTACCGCTCCATGAACTCCCCAAGGCGAGCGGCTCGTCTCCGCTAGCCTGGAAGGCAAGGTCGGCGAGGTAATAGGCGGCAAGCCTAAAACGCTCCTGCATCGGGTTTGGCCCCAACATGGCCATGATCGTCTCGTCCGAGAAGCCTTGGACGAACGCCGCGCGTCCCGCTGCCGCCGTCAAGGCGTTGGGACGGGCTGGTCGGGCGAAGGTATGCCCAATGACGGACTCCGCCGGCCCGGTGTAGACGAAGCCGAGGGAGCCGAAGCGCATGGTGGCCCCGGGAGTTAGCGAAACTCCGCGGCCCTCCATCCAGATCGTGGTGAAGTTCAGCGAGACACACGATGCCTCCCCTACCTGGCGCGCCAACTATCAGGGTTTTCTACCACCGGACAGTAAATTTGCATCGATCGTGTGTCGGACCCGGATGGTTAGCACAAGAGACACCGGGATTTAGACTGGTTCGGGCCTCCGAGGAGTAATACCCTACGTCCAGTGTCGGGCTGTCGTGTTCCCGTGCTAGGGTTGTTTGTAGTAGGGGTTACAAACCGGTCGGGAGAGGGTGTCGAGCCTAAGTCCCTGAGGAATGAGTGTTCGGTTCGTCAATCCTTGTGACGGTTGCCCTCCTCTCCCTTTTATAGATGCAAGGGGGAGGGGCAAAAAGGGGAATAAAGTAAATGTTACAGTGCTGGCCGCTGGGACGTCCTCTCGTGCGTCGCCACTCGTCATGGCGCATTGAAGAGGAGCCGCACTATGTTGTCGTTGGGGCCGCCGCGTGGCCGGGCGGGGCTGTTCACTTGGGACGCCTGGCGCTTCCTCCGAGTAGTTTGGTGCTGACTCAACCCGCTTGAGTACGGGATGAGCTCGCCACGTTAAGGCCTAACCGTAGGCCAGTGCTATTCGTAGGGGGCACTCGAGTGTCTCGGTCAGAGGTGGCGTGCTGCAGGGTCGGATGTGACGGTGTGTTGATGGCTGTGCAGCTGAGCAGCGTTGCATTACGCCCCTTGTCAGAGCTGTCTGCCCGCGCGTGCTGCCAGCTGGTGTGTTTGCATGGCATGGGGAACTGGTGCCCCACGCGCCGTAGTGGGGAAGTCCGTGCGTCGAGGTTGCGCCACGTTGTATGGGCCGCGTCTTGGTCGGAGACGGAGAGTGCTCGTGCGAATGAGCCGGATGTCGTGCGAGGTGGAGACTTGTCGTGCGAGGCGGAGACTTGTCGTGCGAGGCGGAGACTTGTCGGAGAAGCTTCCTCTTAGTAGGGGACTAGTCGGAGAAGCTCCCAACTAGTCAGAAACAAGATGTCTTGCCAGTGATGGTCTTGACAGGGGTCCTTAGTCCTCCTCATCTTGAATCTTGGCCTTCACGTTGTCAATGGTGTCAGAAGACTCCACCTCAAGAGTGATTATCTCACCGTCAAAGGGGGCCGTAATCTGGGCCCTCGTCACTACCCGAGGCGTCCAAGTTGCGAACTATCTCTCCCAACGGGAAAGACGAGACCACAGTGACCGGATGGGCCTCGAAGTAGTGCCGCAGCTTGCGCCGCGCGAGCACCACCGTGTAGAGCAGCTTTTGGATCTGTGGGTATCGCGCTTTGGTTTCGGACAATACCTCGCTGATGTAGTACACCGGTCTTTGGACTGGTAGGGCATGACCTTCCTCTGTTCTCTCCACAACGATGACCGCGCTGACCACCTGGGTGGTTGCCGCGACGTAGAGGTACAGAGGCTCACCGTCTCGGGGCGGCGTGAGGATCGGCGCGTGCGCGAGCGTCGCCTTCAGCTTGTCGAGGGCTTCCTGGGCCTCGACGGTCCAGGAAAAGCGTTCGTGCTTCTTCAAGAGTCGGTAGAGGGGCAAGCCTTTCTGGCCGAGGCGCGAGATGAAGCGGCTCAAAGCCGCCAGGCAACCTAACACCTTCTGCACCCCCTTTAGGTCCCGGATTGGCCCCATCCGATCGAGGGCCGAAACCTTTTCGGGGTTGGGCTCGATGCCTCGCTGGGAGACAATGAAACCCAATAGCATGCCGCGTGGCACCCCAAAGACGCACTTCTCGGGGTTCAACTTGACCCCGTTCGCCCGCAGGCAGTCGAATGTTACGCACAAATCGTTAACCAGGTCGTCCGCCTTCCTGGTCTTGATGATAATGTCATCTACGTATGCCTCCACGGTCCGCTCGATGTGATCCCCGAAAACGTGTTGCATACATCGCTGGTATGTAGCCCTGGCGTTTCGAAGTCCAAATGGCATCGTTACGTAGCAAAACATGCCGAACGGTGTGATGAAAGAAGTCGCGAGCTGGTCGGACTCTTTCATCTTTATTTGGTGGTAACCCGAATAGGCATCAAGGAAACATAGAAGCTCGCACCCCGCGGTAGAGTCTACGATTTGATCGATTCGTGCAAAGGAAAAGGAACTTTAGGACATGCTTTATTTAACCTGGTGTAATCTACACACATCCGCCACTTCCCATTCTTCTTCTTAACTAATACAGGATTGGCCAGCCACTCGGGGTGGAACACTTCCTTGATGAATCCGGCCTCCAGGAGCCTCCGCAGCTCCACTCCAATCGCCCAGCGCCTGTCTTCGTCAAAGCGTCGCAGGCGCTGTTGCACAGTTCTGGTGTGAGGTAGGATGTCAAGGGAGTGCTCGGCGACCTCCCTCGGAATGCCTGGCATGTCCGAGGGGCTCCACGCGAAGATATTTGCGTTGGCGCGGAGAAAGTCGATGAGCACCACTTCCTATTTCGGGTCGAGGGCGGAACTGACCCTCAACGCCTTGCCGTTGGGGGTAGCGGGGTCGAGGGGCACCTCCTTGGTCTGCTTGGCAGCCTCGAAACTGCCCGTATGCTTGGCGGGGGAGTCGAGGCCTTTGTTGGCCAGCTTCTCCATGTCCGCAATAAGCGATTCGTCGAGCACGAGCGCCTCAGCGTGCTCAACGCATTCGTCGTCGCAGTCGAACACATGCTAGATCGACGAGCCCACCGTGATGACGCCTTTTGGCCCCGGCATCTTCATCTTGAGGTATGTGTAGTTCGGGACCACCACGAATTTGGCGTAGCACGGACGCCTGAGAATGGCGTGGTACGCACCCCGAAACCCCACCACCTCGAAGGTGAGGGTCTCCTTGCGGAAGTTGTCCGGCGTGCCGAACCAGATGGGTAGATCGATCTGCCCAAGAGGCTGGATGCGCTTGCCTGGCGCGACACCATGGAACGGCGTCGTGCTGGGCCGCAGCTGGTCCAGACCAACCCCCATCAGCCGCAGGGTGTGGGCGTACAGGATGTTGAGGCTGCTGCCACCGTCCATCAGCACCTTGGAGAATCGCGAGTTGTCGATGACAGGATCAACGATTAGCGGTTAATGGCCCGGATTGGGGATGCAGTTCGGGTGGTCTTTACGGCTGAAGGTGATGGCCTTCTCCGACCAGTCGAGGAAGGAAGGGGGGCCTTCTCGGCGGCGAGGACCTCGTGCCGCTCGTGCTTGCGCTGCTGGTGGACATGTCCACTGTCGGCCCCCCGAAGATGAGGAAGACATTCTCCATGGTGGGGAAACCGTCAGCGCCCCCGTCACCCCATCCTTCTTGGCCTCGTCCTCCTTCGCGGCGACGCGGCTGTAGTATTTCTTGAGCATGTCGCATTGCTCGAGGGTGTGGTTGACCGGGGTCTTGTGGTACGATCAGGGCTTCTTCAGCATGTCATCGAACACGCCGGGGCCTCGAGGGGGGCCTCGAGGACCCTTGAGTGCAGGGTCGACCGCGAGGGCCTCGTCGTCGTCCTCGCCGCGCCCCTGCACGCGCGCATCGCGTTGGGGCTTCTTGCCCTTCTTGCCCCGCTTCTGCTTCTTCGTGGGATCCTTGGACTTGCTGCCCTCTGCGGGCGCGTCCTCCGCGCGTTTGCCTTTCTTGCCATTGAAGATCGCCCCCACTGCCTCTTCTCCAGAGGTGAAGCTGGTGGCAATGTCAAATAGCTCGTTGGAGTCGACCGGCGGGCTCCTCCCAAGTTCGCGCACAAGGTCCCGGCAGGTCGTGCCCTCGAGGAAGGCGTGCACGGTCTCGGACTGGGTGACACTCGGAAGCTCGGTGCAGCGCTTGGAGAAGTGCCGTATGAAGTCCCGGAGGGACTCACCGGGTTTCTGGGTGCACCCTCACAAGTCCCAGGAGTTCCCGGGGCGCACGTATGTGCCCTGGAAGCTTCCCACGAACGTGCGGACCAGGTCGTCCCAGCCATGGATCTGACTAGCCGGTAAATGCTCAAGCCATGTCCGGGCGGAGTCCGCAAGGTGTAGCGGTAGGTTGCGGATGATCACAGCGTCGTTGGTGGCGCCGCCCAACTGGCAAGCCAGGCGGTAGTCGTTGAGCCATACTCGAGGGTCCGTTTCCCCCGTGTACTTGGTGATGGTGGTGGGCTGGCGGAAGCGCTGGGGGATGTTCGTCGTGTGAATCTCTCGGCTGAACACGCGGGTCCCCCGGGGTTCCGATGTCGGAGAGCGATCCTCCCGGCTGTCCTAGCGACCACTTCGTCGAGGGTGGTAGCCTGCTGCCATTTGTGCCTCCGCGTCCCCCGCCTCTTGGCGTTCAGGACGTTGCGGGCGTCCCTGTCCTGGGCCTGGCCGCGCGTGTCGAGGATCCGCTCCCTGACAGGCGTCCTGCCCTGGTTCGCTGGTTGGCCCGCCGTACCCCCTTGCGGGGCGTGAACCGATGCCTCTTGGTCCTGTGCACCGCCGCCGCCCCGTGCGCTGGACTGGTTGCGCATGCGGGACGCAGAGCTCTCGGCCTGCTGCACGGCAGCCTGCTTAATAAGGGCCCGCGCCTCGCGACGCAGGTTGCGCGCCTCCGGTGTTGATGGCTCGGGCATGGCCCGGAGCAACGTCGCCACCGCAATGAGCTTCTGGCTGGCTCGGGGTGGCGTGTGCGGATCATCGACGTTGAAGTCGGTGTCGATACGCTCGTGGGCTTGCCTCCCTGCCTCTTGGGCGTGTTCGCCGTGTGCCGAGGCCTCTCCCGCGATGGTGGCACGCAGGAGCCGCACTTGCCGGTACTCCTCCACGAGCTTGGCCTCGAGCTCGCGGGCCTGAGCCAGCTGCGCAGCGATGTCCGGGTTGCCCGCCGGTGGGGCCGGCGGCAGGTTTGGCTTGGGGTCTTGGGGCACATGTCCATCGCCCGCTCTGTCTGCTCCGTCGGCGTGTTCGTTGATGGCGACAACGAAGCACTCACGTGCGGGATCATAGCTCCCCTCGCTGGAGTCGTCAGAGCAGCCGAACCAGTAGTCCGCGGCGTCGAGGAACCGCCGGAACATGACAGGGTCTGGTACGCCGGAGAAGTCCCACTCCGCGTACCCGTGCGAGGTTGTGGGTGGCAGCTCACTGGCTGAGCCGTGGTACGACTCGTCGTTGATGGTGGTGATGAGGTTCCTGATTGACAGCAGGTGGTGGCCCGGGAGATCCTCGTACGCAGCCACGTCCGTGCTGACCGATGAGGCGTACGTCGCGGCGGAGTTGCGCATCCCATGAGGGAACTGTGACCCCGCGGCCTCGTGTTTCCCCGCAGGAGGTGCCGCCGTGTCCGTTGGCGGAGGTGCGTCCCTCCGTGCTGCTCGGCGAAGCTCCATGCGCGCCTAGCGCGAGCGCTGACCTGAGCGCCTGCTGCGTCGGGACGTCGAGGCGGTTGCTGCTACCGCCGGTGCTGGCGCCGGGGCGTCCGGCGCTGGTGCAGTGGGAACCGGGCCTGGTCCGGTCGAGCGTCAAGGGTGGAGCTCATCCCGGTTGGTGAGGCGCATCAGGTAGTCGTTCCCTGTAGCCTGAAAGTTCAGGCTCCCGAACCGGATTTCGAATCCGGATGGGAAGGGGTCAGAGCTCCCCCAGGCGTACCTCTGGGATGTCATCTCGGTGCGAATCACCATCGAGACTGCCGTTGAGGAGTCGATAACAGCGTGTGCCCCCCTACCTGGCGCGCCAACTGTCGGTGTTAGGATTAGTCCCGACACTAACTAGTGAGATGCTCCGTGATCAGCCTCTCGATGGTCGGTGCTAAGCAACACTGAGACACAAGTTTATCCTGGTTCCGGCCACGGGGCCGTACGTCCAGCAGATTGCGCGGATGCGCTATATTGCTTTGCACCAGGGGTGCCTGTAGAGGGGGCTACAAGCACGGTGGGAGAGGAGGAAAAGCCTCCAGGTCCCTGCTAGATGATTGAGGCGAAATGCCAATATCTGGGGAATGAGCGAGTGGTGAATGCGGATGAGAGTGAAGCGATGCCCGTGGTCGGGCGGCCGCCCCCTCCTTTTATAGGCCTAGGGGAGGCGGCCTACAGACGTGCCGCATGGTTTTTTATACAGTGTCACAGTACCGGCGTGCAGTGCTTGCGGTTTGATGGTTGTCCTGGCGAATCCTGGTTCTTGCATGTGTCGTGGTGACTCCAGTGCTTGCCTAGAGGCGGCTTTGAGGGTGGTCCTGCCAGCGCCCACGTCTGGTTGTTGCTCGTATCGATTCGAGGGTCTCGGTGACGGGAGCGTTTGTGCCGCACAGGGGCCGGTGTGGCGGCGTCCCATCGGAACAGGACCCCACAACGCCGGGGATGGTTCCACAGCACCTGAGATGGTGGCACAGGCCTGGGAATGGCCACATAGGGCCGGAAGTGACGGAGGGGACGTGCTCTGCTCACCCCGCGTCACTGCGCCGTCCTGACCAAGCGCCAGGTCGACGGTCGTACGCCTTTCGAGGGTGTCGCCGGACCCTTTCGAGGGGCGCGGCATGGAGGAAGGACAGGGGCAGGCAGCACAGTGCGTGGGAATGACCCTGGCCTCTTCGCACAGCGAGCGTACAGTGCCCGTACAGTGCCCGGGAAGGTGGCACAGGGGCGGCATGGCCGCACAGTACCAGGGTCAGATTCCCGGGCGGTGTCAGAGAATCGGCGTGGCGGGGATTCGGCCTTTGACCGTGGCGCCCTTGATGCGACAGGGCGTTTAATGCCTTGGTTGGGAGGAGTAGGTGAAATGTCCTGGGCCGAGATGGAGCCTCGAGCGAGGCGAAGATCCGCTCGAGGGGCGCTGGCCCACGAGCGAGGCGGAGATCCGTTCGAGGGATGTCGGGCCCTCGAGCGAGGCGGAGATCCGTTCGAGGGGTGTCGGGCCCTCGAGCGAGGCGGGAGCTCGCCCGCATGATGTCCGACCCTCGAGTGAAGCGGAAGTTCGCTCGAGGGCAGCTGGTGCGTTCGCTTGACGGGCCATGGAGGCCGATGGGCCGTAGGAGGCCGTGGGCTTCGTTCGTGCCTTGGCTGGGGTTGTTTTGGGGAGTGTGTTTAGTGATTTTTTTGAAGAGGGTGATTTTCCCCATAGTTAGGAGACCCCTTATGGCTGTCCCCGACAAATAATTACATGAATGGACCGGAAATTGCGAGACGAATCCATTAAGTCAAATTAATTCATCTTTAGAGATTGGTTAATGTAGCATGACGTTGTCTAATCATAGCATAATTAGGCTCGTTAGATTCGCCTCAAAAATTAAGGTTGGGGTTGTGGAATGGGTTTTGTCATTAGTCCACATTTATAATACTCCTAATTAGTATCCAGAGATTGATGTGATGGGTAGTTGGTGAAATTTTGGGGAACTAAATGGGGCTAAATGATGGTAACAGATGGAAATGAACATTGTTCCAAAAATTTGATAGATATTAGAAGGCAACAAATTAATGAAGACTTGTTAGCAAGAAGTAATAATAATGGAATATTTGAAAGGAACATTATACACATAGTTGTTGAACAATTTAACGTAAGCAAGGAAACAGTGAGACGTATTTGGCAGAGAGTTTTGAAGTGCCGCTAACAAGAAAAAGTTGTTAATGTGAGTCAAAGAAGCCAAGAACTGTGGTCGAAAGAAGGTTCAAGTTGATCTGACACAAGTTCTTGTTGTTCCTTTGCACAAAAGGAGTATTATATGATCCTTAGCACGAGCCTTAGGTGTGAAGATAAGCACCATTGCACAGGTGGTTAAGGAAGGGATGCTACGACACCATTCAAACTCACTAAAGCTTTTTTGGAGGAGGAAAACAAGCAAGAGAGATTATGGTTTTGTGTTTCCATGCTAGAGCAGAGTACATTACCAAATAACCCCAAGTTTATTGAAATGCTTAACATTACCCATCTAGACGAAATGTGGTTCTACTTAACAAAGAATAAAACTTTTACTTGTTAGCCGATGAGGATGATCCACATAAGTGTTTGCAGAATAAGAATTTAATTGTCAAGGTCATGTTCTTGTCAGCAGTTGCTAGGGTTAGTTCAATGAAGAAGAAAATTGCACTTTCGATGGTAAGATAGGTGTGTGGGATTTTACCAGACAAGTACATTTTATATGAGTGTTTTGATTAGAGCTGGGTTTGTTATTGCACTTTTATATGTTAATTTAACTTGTTTGTTGTACTAATAGGAACCTGCATGGACAAAGGATTATAAACCCAATCAATATAAGTCAGTACTATGATGTCATACATGATTGCTAAACTATTACCAGCTATTATAGCAAAGTGGTCTCAACAAGATGTCAGACAAACCATATGAATTCTACAAGACAATGCTCCTTCACGTGTGCCTCCGCATAATGAGCAATTTGCTACAATAGTCACAGAAATAGGCCTTGACATACACATCATGAACCAACCTCCTAATTCCACGGACATGAATGCCCTATAGCTTGGTTTCTTTGCTTCTCTGTAGTTCTTAATATATGAAACCAACTCTACACACATTGATGAGCTAATAGAGAGTGTTCACAAAGATTTTTATGACTACAATAATTCAACTAAATTGAATAGTGTGTTCTTGACACTTCATGATGAAAGTGCATTTAGGCCCCTAAGTGGATTTTGGTGAATTGAATGACAAAGCGATTAAAGGACTAATGTATTTGTCTAAGATTGTGAGCAGGTTTTATTTATATATTCATGAGTAATTATTGGAGTATTTATTTGTGGATGAATATTATATGGCTCACATTGGAGAAGACAAATATATGGATGATCCTAATGCATAAGTGACAAATATCAAGCAATAAAGGAAGATAAATATTGGGATAATTTGAGAAGGTCAATTCATTGTCTCCCACACTAGACATGGCTTGATTAAAATTACAAGGATCATAAAAGAAAAGATAGTAATTCTCTAAGTCAAGTGCAAGGCTTCATGTGTTTATTGAAAGAGGACACAAGGATGAGTGTACACATTATGGTTCTAATTTGGAAGCTTGCACATTCGTTGTCAATCAAGATCAAGCATTTGAAGAGGGTTTTCAAATGAAGGTTAATTATGTATGAAGCAAAGTGGAACTCAAAAGTGGATTGGATAAGTGATGAAGAGATCAACCGAGATGTTTAGGGTGAGGGACTAAGCAATCTTTGGGGCCGTAGCTAAGCCGCCATTAGTGTTTTGCTAAGGTGAAGTTCTAGCATCCGTGGGGTCTCCAAGTATCATATCCAAACCTTAAGCGAGGGAAGCAATGCAAGTCATCAACATGTTATGATTGGCAACATGGAGTGACTTATGGATCCAAGTGTGCATTCCTATGCTAGATGGAAAGATCCTAAGTCATTAGCTCAAGTATGGACGTGCTCAAGTCAAAGGCTAAGTTGGAAGCCCTCAAATGGATATTGCTCAAGTATGGCAAGATTGAAGACATTCAAGCTCAAGAGATCAACAAAGTGTTTTTATTTATTCTTGAGTATAGGTATGCCGTACTATCAAGAGGGATGCAACATTAGCGAGTTGACCAAGTCAAAGTGCTCATTAGTTGACCTAAGTGAGATCTAGCCTTGAGAGCCTTAGAGTGTGCTAACAAACCCTCCTAACCTAACCTGAGCCACTTCATCTCTTTGGTGAAGTGTTAGAATCATAGAAAGGGTTTTGGGGGTGACTCGGGCCAGACCGGTCTGACCGGTCAGGGGCACCGGTCTGACCGGTGCCGCTAGCCCCAACGGCTAGTTTTTCAAACACCGGTCTGACCGGTGTGAGGCACCGGTCTGACCGGTGCCGCCCGAGGGCTAACGGCTAGTTTTCTCCTTTGAGGGGTATAAATACCCCAAGCCTTCTTCAGTTGAAGGCTGCTGTTTCTAGTGGTGTTGCTGAGGTCCTAAGCCATTTCTTGCAAGCCCTAAGCCTTAGTGGCTCTCCCCAACCATCTCTTTGTGAGATTTGTGGATTCAAGCCACATCCTTTGTGTTGGGTTGAGAGAGTGAGCTCAAGAGCGTCTTTGTGAGCTAACAAGAGCATTTCCATAGCTTGAGCACTTTGGTTTTGCGTCTACAAGCTTTGAAGCATTTATTACTCTTGGAGGTTTGCCTCCTAGACGGCTAGGCGTCGCCGGCTAGCTCCCAAGGTTGTGGTGAGCAGCGGGAAGTTTGTGAGGGCTGTGATCTTGCCTCTTCGTGGAAAAGATCACCTTAGTGGAAAGGAGGAAAGTGGTTGAAAGAGACCCAGCTTGTTGTGGGAATTGTCCCTTACAAGCTCCTCAACGGAGACGTAGCCGTTCCTTAGTGGGCGGTGAACTTCGGGAAACAAATCCTTGCTCCTTTGTGTGGTTTGCCTCTCCAAGTTGTTTTTCTAGCATATTTGATTTGCTTCCGCTTCGATCTACTTGGGTGTGCTACTTGTGTGTGCAGGGCTCATTACCCTGCTTGTGATCATCTACAAAGGCCACTCACCAAGTTTGGTTCGTGCTAGAAGTCAAGAGGAGCTTGAAGTTTTTTTGCAGGTGCTCTGTGCTACACCGGTCTGACCGGTGATACGCACCGGTCTGACCGGTGCCTCCTGTGAAGCCCAGTGAGCGACCGGTCTGACCGGTCACCACCACCGGTCTGACCGGTGGACACTGACAGCTCAAGTTTTCGGGGAAGAAAAGTTTAAATCGGTCATCTCGCCTATTCACCCCCCCTCTAGGCGACATCAAGGTCCTTTCAATTGGTATCAGAGCTTGGTGCTCCGATTCGAGCTTAACCGCTTGGAGTTCTTCGATGTCGACAACGCGTGAGGTACCGTTTGAGCCTCTAGCTCTAGATGGCTCAAACTACTCTTCTTGGCGCTCCAATGTTCTCATTGCACTTAAGGTTTTGGGTCCCACCGCTGAGGGCATTATGGTTGCGAGTATCCTTCCGGAGGATGAGACTTGTGTCTCTCCAAAGGAATTGGAAAATAAGCGACTCAATGCCGTTATTACTAACCTTTTGTGTAGCTGTGTATGTAGAGAACTAAAGCATCTCATCCTAAAGAGCAAAGAAATTAGTGAAGATGCTCATCTCATTTGGGAATTGCTATTTGAGATAGTTCACACCAAATGGGATGAAGTTGAGAGTTATGAGGAAGATGAACCAGTGGAGATATGTCCCACAATCTCTACAACATCCACTGATCATCAAGCATCAACCCTCAAGCAAGGAGAAGATCAAAGAAGCGAAGATGTTGTGCCTCTGCAGGGACCGGTCAGACCGGTGACACACACCGGTCAAACCGGTGCCGGCAGGAGCACAACAACTTGCTTGATGGCCAAGAAGGAAAAGAAGAGCAAGAAGAAGAGGCAGGCCAAGGGAGCGAAGAGCCAGAAGATTGAAGCCTCAAGCTCTCCGACAAGAGAACTTGAACTTCTCAAATTCGAGCTCGCATCCTTGGTTTGTAAGTATGAATCATTGGCTAACAAATATGATCATGATATCAAATCCTTTTCATACAGAGCTAAGGTAGAAGAAGAAGAAGCCAATGATGCGCTAGAAGCTCAACTAGCGAAACTCACTAGTGAGCATATGGCTCTACAAGCCGATCACAAGGGACTTGAGTGTTCCTACGAGAAGCTTGTCTATTCTTATGCAACACTAGAGATAGCCCATGAGGTTGTGCTTTCATCGGTAAAATTTATGCAACCTCTATCTCACACATGCACATGCTCACAAGTTCAAATTGATTTATCTTGCGCTAATGATTGTTTGTCTCAAGCAAGCCAATCTAGCATTGAGCTTGTACTTGTAGAATCTTGTGATGACCTCATTGCTAAAGAAAATGATGAACTCAAGCAAGAGGTTGAAAAGCTTCAAAAAGACTTGTATGTGTTGAAGGACAAGAGCAAAGTGCAACCTTCTCAAGATAATCGTGAAGACATGGTGAAGAAGCTTGAGAAGGGATCAACCGTCGCTAGCTCAACTCCTCAACAACATACAAAGACCCATAAGCACAAGATTCAAGAAAAGAGCAAAGTTGGGCAAGTCAAGTCCCAACATTGCCCAACCAAGCACAAGGCATAAGAACCGCTCTCCAAGAAGCCTAGAAGCTCAAACAAGTGGAGGGTGTACTACAAGTGCAGAGAGAAGGGTCACTTTGCCGACGCTTGCCCAAGTACGATGATGGGCGGTGGCACTGACTGTGACCGGTCAGACTGGTGCACGCCACCGGTCAGACCGGTGCCGGCCAGGCCTGCCACCCTTCAAGTAAACAAGTCAAAGATAACCTCCTCTCCAAGAACAAGGCTCAGAAGCAAGCATGGACAAGAAATTGCAAGGGGTGGTGTGACCAACAAGAACAAAAGCCGCATTTGCTATGAATGCCGACAAAAGGGTCATATGGGCAAAGATTGCCCAAATGGTAAAGCTCCTAAATCGAACCTTGTCCATTATGACTTCCGTAAGCTTAGGAACGATAAGAATGGGACTTGTGCTATGAGGGAGATCAGTTCACCTCAATCTAGCATGAGAGCCATTTGGGTTCCTAAGCACCTTGTAGCTAACCTCATAGGACCCAACAAGTGTTGGGTACCAAGAAATGCTTGCTGAAGCTTGTAGGTTGAAAGAGATGCATTGATCACATGGTTAGAAGACTTGGAAATCACTATTGATCATTCGGCCATGTGAAGGGCAAATCTATATAAATCTTGAATTCAATGACATCTCGGTAACAAGTGCTCTTGGTTGAGTCTTAGTCACTCTTGGTTCTTAGTGAACACTCATGTTGCACTCATCTTGTACTAGTGAAACATGAGGTAGTGACTTTGACAATTTTATGAAAATTTACTCTCTCATGCCATTCGGTGCTTTTAATGGCTCTCTAGCAGAGAATTGCCTTGTCTCTGTTGCAGGTCCCAAATTAGTGATGTGTTCACACAATCAAGGGACAAGAATGGCAAAGTCACCAAAGGGTTGACCAACTGGGGTCACCGGTCTGACCGGTGACTAGCACCGGTCTGACCGGTGTAGGCCCAGTGTGTAAGGTCGGCGGGTGACCCGGCCTCTGTGCCCGGGTGACCCGGTACGCCTCTGTCTGCTGTCGGGTGACCCGACCCCTATGGCCGGGTGACCCGGGAGTGAACCATTTTTCATGAAAAATGGTGATTTGGCATCGTAGGTAATGAGACACTCGAGACATTTCAATTAACAAATCATTTATGTGTCTTGACCAAGTTTGGAATGAGCCTCACCAAGTTCTTAATTGAATAAAGTGCTTTGTTCGAGAAATTCAAATATCTCTAGCACTATTTAAGGGGGGCTCATTGCAACACTTGTGTCACTTGTGGGACTAACAATTTCTTCGAGTGATTTTGTAGTCTTGATCATTTGTGCATCCTATGCAATCTCTTAATAAGTAGAACTCTCAAAAGAACAAGTAAGAGCTAGCGCTATTCAAAATTTAAATATATGCACAAATGAAATGGTCTTAAGGCAAAGGTATGTTCCCATGAACCTCATTGAATACCGTAATGCATCTAGGCCATAACACCATGCTAGTGTGCCATCCTTAGCATGTAATTGCTTCGAGTGAATTTTTGTGTGCCTCTCTAGATATTTGGTTGATACCTTTGTGTTCACTCGACTTTGTGTCTCGTGGTTGAGGGTATGAGCCAAATATACTTGAAAAGCTATTCATTTGAAGTGGATGCATGCACTTTGTGACATAGGATAGACTTTTCGAAAAAAAAATCAACTAGCATGTGTAGGAAGTGTGCTCATTTTGAAAAATATTTGATTCTTGGTCTTTGTGACCCAATCAACTTAGTTGTGACTATGGTTCCTCTTGTTTGATTGATGGCTAGTCATAATTAAGAAGATTCTCTCAAGTCCATAAAATCCATCATTATCTCTCTCTCTCTCTTGGAAGAATCAAGAATTATCGTTTAATTTGGATTATCCTCCATTCTTTCAAGTTATGGCAAAATATGGATCAGTATCACCTCAATATCTTTTATCCAATCTTTGAGAAGGAGCGAGGAGCAAAAGTTGTTCAAAGTGTGACTCAGGGGAGCACCAGTCTGACCAGTGTAGCACACCGGTCTGACCGGTGTCGACCCTAAGTCACATTTTCTCTTTCCTGAGGCCTAAGTGGAAGAAAATTGCTTTATAAAATATCTGGAGAAATTTTAAGGAGCAAAATCTCAAAAATGGAAGAGAAGGATCGGAACTTCCGAGGCTAGGTCGGTTCTACCGATATGGTTTCTCTGTTGGAATTATCAAAATCTTCGGTTCTACCGATCCCATGCCGGAACTACCGATAAAGCTTCACTGGCTGGACCTGGGGGGTTACCGGTCTGACCGGTGCCCCACACCGGTCTGACCGGTGTCGCCCGGGAGCAACCCGTGGGGCCACAGTAAAAGAATCTATCTTTTTACCCCCTCCTTTCTCTCTCCTCTATCATTTCACTCAGCCATCTCCCACCTCAAGCCCGTGGTGACCCTCCTTCTTTCCTCCCTCTACCTCTCTCTCTCTCCCCATGGATTCCTAAGGTTTCAACCAAGGAGAAGGCTCAAGATTGGATGGAAAACACTCTCCCAAGGGCCCTCTACTGATTCCCCTTCGAGTTCTTGGAGTTCCTCTCAAGTTCTTCTCTCCAAAGGTATCCAAATCTTCGTTTTGCCCGATCTCTTTACTCCGTGCAAAGATTTGAATTTCCTTTGGTAGAACAACATCTGAGAACCCCTAGAAGACATACCTATAGATCCATAGCTTTTTGTTGGACACATTGCGAGAACTCAAGATTTGGGGGCGGACGGCTTGCACCGGTCTGACCGGTGCACCCCACCGGTCTGACCGGTGGAGGCTGTCTAACCCTAAGTCATGATTTCTTCATGTTTTCGACACATATCTGTATAGGAGTGCTTCTAGTTCATCAAATTTCATATCTTGTCACTCTAGCTGCTGAGATTGGCAGTTGAGGCCATTGGCTCGGTTCTGGACGACACCGGTCTGACCGGTGTCCCTCACCGGTCTGACCGGTGACACACAGAACCGACTCAATTGCCCCAACTTGTGGATTTCAATTTCTATTCAATTCAAATCTCAATCTTGGTGTCTTATAAAATCTTGTTATATCCTTTGTGACTCAGGACAGTCGCCATGCCAAAGATGAAGCAGTCCGGGAGCAAGAAAACAAGGTTAACTCCTAGAGAGCTCCCGCATGATCGTGAGGCAGGTGGCAGCGGCAGTGCAGCTAGTTGGAATCTCAGAGAGCGTGCACCCAAAAGGAGGAATGATGAACAGGAGGATTTGGGTGGTGACACGGGGACGAGCAGTGATGATGATGTGGAGGATGAAAATTATGTTGATCCCGGTGCTTTTCATATGAGGCATCATGGAAAGGGGCCAGCCACAGATCAGGGTGATGATGAGGATGAGGAAGAGGACCTAGGTGGTCAGGAAAGGGATGAGGACGAAGATCCTATGGATGAGGATGAGGATGATGGTGCATGCAGACTGAAGGTTGTCAAACCTATTTACATGTTTCCACACAAGGCAGTGAACTATCATGGTATAGGAATGACAAAGAAGCTGCAGAAGTTGAGGGATAAAAATCACTATGCCAGTGAGAGGACAACCACAGACAGGAGGTTTTGGGCTACATTCCAGCAGGACTACTACGCCACCGTGATCATAAAGAAGCCCAAGCTCACCCACCTGGCACAGTATGTGGATTGGACCTACATGGAGAGCAAGAATGACCCTATCTTTACTGAGCTCAGCACTGTGTGTGGACACCAGAGGGTGAAGGAGCTCATGGGCTTTAGGCAGGATTGGAACAGGGAGATTATTGCTCAGTTCTTTGCCACTGTTCACTTTGGCCACGTGGAGGAAGAGAGAGCTATGACGTGGATGACCAATGGGAACAAGTATGCTATTCGCTTTTCCCGGTTCTTGTCTCTCTTTGGTTTAGGGCTGGAGGATAGGGATTATCCCAAGTTGCATGATGGTGGTCTACTTGAGCCAGAGGCATTGTATTTCATGTATCCTAGTGATCAGAGGGCTAATGTTGGACACGTAAAGGGGCTCTACACTTACTACTCGGTGCTTAACAGGCTTCTTCGGGCGTCCATTGCTCCTAGGGATGGAAATCCCTCTGATATTTCTAGGTTCATGAAGAACCTGATGATTGCTTTGAGACCGGGGGCACCTCCATTTAGTGTGGGGGATTATATTTGGCAGAAGATCAAGTACTTGTCAGAGGATCCAAAGAAGATCTGCAGCTACAGCCCGTACATCATGTTTATGATCGAGAGGGTGACAAGAGTGGAGTTTCCAAAGGATGTCACTCACAAGCCTCTGAGGCCCGGTCCAGTGAAGAATCCCAGTGTTCCTTCTCCTGAGCGCGAGTCGGAAATCACAGCGGAAGAAGGAGAAGAGGCGGGAGTTGATTGGCAGCAGTTTCAGCAGCAGCCTACTGCCCAGGCTGACACCGGTCTGACTGGTGCCACTCACCGGTCTGACCGGTGGGGGCCTGGACAGTATGGCCGACAGAAGAAGTCCACCTCTCCGCTCCGCCGGTTTCTGAATTTGATCTTTGGCATGTGTAAAAGCCAATATGATATAGAGGTGGAGTAGCGGCGGACGAGGATAGAAAGGAAGAAGGAGAGGGACACGATGAAGCATCTCCATAATCACTTTGGATTTCAGCCGCCCCGTTCACCCATCTCTTCCACTCCTCCTGAGGTTGAGATCCCGTCGTTTGATCAGAGGATGAGGACTATGATAAATTCGAACATGATCAACGAGTATGGCACTATGTTCTTCGAGTCCGGCGAGGGTAGCTCCTCCTCAGCTGCACCTCCTCCTCCGCCTGGTTCAGAGGAGGTCCCTCAGCCCTACGGTGCACCTCAAGGACCAGCAGTGTACCCTCCTCCCTTCGGCGCCCCAGTTGCCCCGCCTCCACCTCCGGATGATGCAGAGGAGTCAGAGGCTCCTCCGGACTGGGCAGGGCGCTTCTCTATAGAGATCTTCGGTTGGTTAGGCTATCCTCCTCCATATAGTGGTATGGATGATAATCTTCATGTTCTTATCTCTCTTTTCACCATATCTAGCATGTCTGTCCTATACATTGTCTCATTTCCTTATTCTTGCATAGGAGGGACCTCGCACCCTGGCGGTGGTCCGGGGTGGGACTCATGGCAGGGCCAGTGACAGGCATCGACATCTTCTCTCCAGACCTTTATTACTGCTTATTGACAAAGGGGGAGAAGAGAGGATTAAAGCTTCTACATCTTGTTAGCCCTGTCTGTCTGTGTTGCACCGGTCTGACCGGTGCCCTGCACCGGTCTGACCGGTGTCAGTTGGCTGAAGAGAGCAGCCTGTAATAATTCTAGAACTCTATCTTAGTGGACTTGAGAACATTTGTGTGAGTGCTACTGTGTGTTTGAACCTTATTGTAATAATTAAGTGACTTTATTTCTAGATTGTGATGCATGTATTGTATGATGTATTGTTTGTGTTGGCTAAATGGAGCAAACTAATCTAAGCCAGCTTGCAACCCTGGCCAGATCAGTTTGGACCAAATAGCACACACACCTTTGATTCGTGCTCTGACTGGACCTGACTAGTCTGACCGGTCAGGGGCACCGGTCTGACCGGTGCTGCCTAGTCAGTACACATGTTTGTTGCTTTGTGCATATCCTGTCATACGCATCACAGATTTATGTTTGTCGCTCACACATGTTGCACTCCACTGATTCTAAGATATAGGGGGAGCTCACACGCGCTTTCTCCCAAATTTGTGCTATTGGCATTTGAGGCCAAATTTTTGAAATTCAACTCAAAGCACAAATTAAGGGGGAGCTCTAGCTATATCTAAGAATCTAAATGCGCTTTAACGTTTTATTTGTAAGCTTTAATCGAGTTGTCATCAATCACCAAAAAGGGGGAGATTGAAAGTGCATCTAGGCCCCTAAGTGGATTTTGGTGAATTGAATGACAAAGCGATTAAAGGACTAATGTATTTGTCTAAGATTGTGAGCAGGTTTTATTTATATATTCATGAGTAATTATTGGAGTATTTATTTGTGGATGAATATTATATGGCTCACATTGGAGAAGACAAATATATGGATGATCCTAATGCATAAGTGACAAATATCAAGCAATAAAGGAAGATAAATATTAGGATAATTTGAGAAGGTCAATTCATTGTCTCCCACACTAGACATGGCTTGATTAAAATTACAAGGATCATAAAAGAAAAGATAGTAATTCTCTAAGTCAAGTGCAAGGCTTCATGTGTTTATTGAAAGAGGACACAAGGATGAGTGTACACATTATGGTTCTAATTTGGAAGCTTGCACATTCGTTGTCAATCAAGATCAAGCATTTGAAGAGGGTTTTCAAATGAAGGTTAATTATGTATGAAGCAAAGTGGAACTCAAAAGTGGATTGGATAAGTGATGAAGAGATCAACCGAGATGTTTAGGGTGAGGGACTAAGCAATCTTTGGGGCCGTAGCTAAGCCGCCATTAGTGTTTTGCTAAGGTGAAGTTCTAGCATCCGTGGGGTCTCCAAGTATCATATCCAAACCTTAAGCGAGGGAAGCAATGCAAGTCATCAACATGTTATGATTGGCAACATGTAGTGACTTATGGATCCAAGTGTGCATTCCTATGCTAGATGGAAAGATCCTAAGTCATTAGCTCAAGTATGGACGTGCTCAAGTCAAAGGCTAAGTTGGAAGCCCTCAAATGGATATTGCTCAAGTATGGCAAGATTGAAGACATTCAAGCTCAAGAGATCAACAAAGTGTTTTTATTTATTCTTGAGTATAGGTATGCCGTACTATCAAGAGGGATGCAACATTAGCGAGTTGACCAAGTCAAAGTGCTCATTAGTTGACCCAAGTGAGATCTAGCCTTGAGAGCCTTAGAGTGTGCTAACAAACCCTCCTAACCTAACCTGAGCCACTTCATCTCTTTGGTGAAGTGTTAGAATCATAGAAAGGGTTTTGGGGGTGACTCGGGCCAGACCGGTCTGACCGGTCAGGGGCACCGGTCTGACCGGTGCCGCTAGCCCCAACGGCTAGTTTTTCAAACACCAGTCTAACCGGTGTGAGGCACCGGTCTGACCGGTGCCGCCCGAGGGCTAACGGCTAGTTTTCTCCTTTGAGGGGTATAAATACCCCAAGCCTTCTTCAGTTGAAGGCTGCTGTTTCTAGTGGTGTTGCTGAGGTCCTAAGCCATTTCTTGCAAGCCCTAAGCCTTAGTGGCTCTCCCCAACCCTCTCTTTGTGAGATTTGTGGATTCAAGCCATATCCTTTGTGTTGGGTTGAGAGAGTGAGCTCAAGAGCGTCTTTGTGAGCTAACAAGAGTGTTCCCATAGCTTGAGCACTTCGGTTTCGCGTCTACGAGCTTTGAAGCATTTGTTACTCTTGGAGGTTTGCCTCCTAGACGGCTAGGCGTCGCCGGCTAGCTCCCAAGGTTGTGGTGAGCAGCGGGAAGTTTGTGAGGGCTGTGATCTTGCCTCTTCGTGGAAAAGATCGCCTTAGTGGAAAGGAGGAAAGTGGTTGAAAGAGACCCGGCTTGTTGTGGGAATTGTCCCTTACAAGCTCCTCAACGGAGACGTAGCCGTTCCTTAGTTGGCGGTGAACTTCGGGAAACAAATCCTTGCTCCTTTGTGTGGTTTGCCTCTCCAAGTTGTTTTTCTAGCATATTTGATTTGCTTCCGCTTCGATCTACTTGGGTGTGCTACTTGTGTGTGCAGGGCTCATTACCCTGCTTGTGATCATCTACAAAGGCCACTCACCAAGTTTGGTTCGTGCTAGAAGTCAAGAGGAGCTTGAAGTTTTTTTGCAGGTGCTCTGTGCTACACCGGTCTGACCGGTGATACGCACTGGTCTGACCGGTGCCTCCTGTGAAGCCCAGTGAGCGACCAGTCTGACCGGTCACCACCACCGGTCTGACCGGTGGACACTGACAGCTCAAGTTTTCGGGGAAGAAAAGTTTAAATCGGTCGTCTCGCCTATTCACCCCCCTCTAGGCGACATCAAGGTCCTTTCACATGATTGTTTGACTGAGGTAATAAAAGATAAAGGAGACAATAGATATAAGATTCCTCACATGAGCAAAGAGAATTTAGAAGCATTGGATATTCTTCCTAAAAGACCTGGCCATCCTTCAACAACCCATGGTCAGGGCACATCTCGATGTGGCCCATTCAGGGTCAGGGTGGGGGCCCTCGTCCTCAGCACCAGCCGACCGCCATGTTCACTGGTGCAGCTCCCTCATTCGTGCCATCCTGCTCTCCACTCGCTCAGCCTAGCCAGGCTCCGACCTGGCTGGGGGGTGGGATCAGGCTGCTCTGGTGTAGTCTTTCAGCATCGTGGGGCTGACACCGCCTGCCAATACCGAGTGGATCGCCGACTCGGGGGGGCTTCCTTCCATACCACTCCTGATGCTGGTATACTCTCTTCTGTCCGACCCCCACCTTATCTTGCAATTGTTAGGTGTATGAGAGCGACATGTAAATCCTAGCAAACTAGTTGTGGCATGCACTAAATGAATTCACTTATGCTGCTAATAGTATCTCCATGGACTATTTTGCTTGTTAGCTTAAGTTGTAATGTTATTTTCAAACATCTTAGTTTCTGATCATGCAAGTCAATTTACTTTTACAAGAAATAGTGACACAATTCTACCAAAAACAAATTAATATCACTATCAGGTCATGCATCATAGTACTGACAAGATAAGCACTTGACCATTAAGCTAAATTCTCTGTAAAAATAGATTCAGAACACAAACATTGTAGGTAGCTATTTGTGCTTAAAACATTGGGTAAAACCATAACTAGAGGCCTAGAAATGTGTTCAATTGAAACCATAACTAAAGGCCTAGAGCTCTATGCTAGTTACTTCTTTCTTAAGGGAGCTAGCCTGTTCTTGCTGCACTGCACCCCATATGTAGTGATCCTATCTTACTTGCTGGTATTCATAAGGAAATATGTTAACTGTGCATGTTAACTTGATACTCTATTGACAAGGTAAATTGTAAATGCAATTTACATTTTATATAAAAAATAGAGAGCTTACAACTAAATAATCTAGATATGCTAGAATGTTCTATACAAAATCTAATGAATAGCAATTTATATAATTCATGTCATTGAGTGTTGATTCCAAACAAATGAAATATTAATCTAGAGGCATGCATAAGGCGCTTCGGTTTTTTTTTTTTGCCTCCATAATAGCATATGTGTTCAATTAGATGTAGACTTTGAAGTTACCTTAATTATGTTTCTTTTTTCTTCAAAAAGGTAGTGGATAATTTAGAGTAAAGTAGGAGTTTCTAGGATTTCTCTTCTTTTTTCTATCGTAAAAACTAAACGGAGAGCCGAGAGAGCCCTCAGTTACTTCCTCACCAGAGAAAATAGAATGGCAAAAAGTAACTTCATCCCTACCTACATAGACGGCTCACCGGGAATCAGAAAAAAGGTGGACTACGGGCGGGAGGTGGGCGGGGCGGCCGGCGGTGGTTCGCTGCCGGCCGTGGGTGGTGGTGGAGGCTGGCGTGGGTTTGAGGCTGTGGTGAGAGCTTCCATGGCCGACACCTTAGAGGGAGGTCGGCGGCGCCTAGTTCGACGGAGGAGACGGGTTGTGGGCGATGGCGCCGCTGGCCGGGCGGTGGTGGACAATCGGTGGGTGGGTCGGCGGCGGGGGGAAGCCATCGTAGTGGTTAGGAACGTCGGGGTTGAGGGGTAGGGGCAGTCGGTGGGTGGCGGCGCGATGGCCGTGGGGATGGTGGTGGAGGCCGGCCGTGGCGGGGTCGCCGTGGTGCATCAACGATGAGATTTGGTCCAAGGGGATGAGGGGGAGGAAGGAAGGGAGGGGCGGGTTCCGTGGGATGCCACCAGTCGACGACGGGATCGAGAGCAGGTCGGGAGGAGGTGCGAACGAGAGACGCGGACTCGGGGAGGAAGACGATAGGATGCGGGACCCAAGTGCATTGTCTCCGTTTTCTTTTCACGGAGACCAGCCGAACCGAGGGGGGTCTCGATGAAACCTTATCCGGAAACCCCTGTTGCCTCCGTTTTCTATTACTTCTTGTGAGGATTTAGGAAAAGTAAATATCCAATAAGTAAATAGAACGACTAGTCTAAAAAGTAGCAACATGTCTCAACTCTCAAGCAGTGGCGAAGGTAGAGGTGGGGCGGCCGGGGCTAGAGCCCCCCCTACCGCTGCCACCACCATGGGAGCCCCCCCAAGCCCCCCCTAGGCTGGAGGTAGAAGAAGAAGAGGGAAAGGGGGGCTGGGGGAGGAAGAAGGAAGAAGCAGCCCCCCCCTAAGCTAGGAAGCTGGCTTCGCCACTGCTCTCAAGTACTCCCTTCATCTCAAAATAAGTGCACATCTAATTTTCGGAGAGTCAAACTTTTTAAATTTGACTAAAATTATACACAATTATATTTATGATATATAATATGTATCATTATATTGAGCATTGAGCATACTTTCATAATCAATTTATTTGAAGATATAAATGTCAATACTATTTTTCTTTTTTAGTTAAACCTCAAAATATTTGACCTCTCAAGAAGAAGAGACATGTGTTATTTTGGGACGGAAGGAGTACTCCCTCTGTTATGTTAAATAGAGTCGTTTAGAATAGCGATACGGTCTCCAAAGTACAACTTTGACTTCTTGTTTTTATAAAAATATTTATTAAAAACTAACATATGTATACTTTTATGAAAGTACTCCATCCGTTCTTAAATATATGCCGTTTAGGACAAGCTAGGTAGTTCATTTTTTAACTAACTATTCCTAAACGACATATAAAGGACGGAGGTAGTATTTTGCAAGACAAATTTATTTATATAGTTTTCACATTTCCAAACTCAACGCCTTCAAAGTTATTCATAATTTATATTCTTGATGTTCGACTCAAAACTAGTTACGACTTCAAAGTTATTCATAATTTATATTTACCAAACCGGAGAGAGTACATCCGTGATGCTGACAAGTGCATTGACACTTGAAAGGGGACAGCCTGATAGTAATCGTTAGACGTCGTTGTTGCTCACAGTGACTGCGCATTTTTGAGCAATCCTCTTGATGTTCAGATCGGCGACGAGCTTATGCAGCGCGGCCTGGGCTCCGTTGCCTTCGCACCCCATGAACACCTCCGCGACATCGGCCGGCGTCAAATGCACCTCCTCCAGCAGCCTCTCCGCCTGTCCCATCAATTCCTCGTACCTGCAGCCATCATCAGCTGGCTCACGATCGTCGTCGCCGAGGTAGTTCTTGGCGAGCACGCGCAGCGCGTGGCCCTTGCAGTATCCGAGCTCAATCTTGCGGTCCATCCGGCCAGGCCGGAGCAGCGCCGGGTCGAGGCGGTCGACGTGGTTGGTGGTGAACACCATGAGGCGCTCCCCGACGCACGACGACCAGAGCCCGTCCACGAAGTTGAGCACGCCGGAGAGGCTGATCTTCTTTCGGCGGCCATGAGGTGGGAATGGTGACATGCCGACGGGACCCGGTGTTCCCGGGTCATCGGACTCGGCGTCCTGGCTCGGCGACGACGACGTTCTCGTCCGGTCGAAGAGGCCGAGCGAGCAGTCGATGTCCTCGACGATGATGAGTGACTTGGGGCGCGTGGAAGCGAGCAGCCTCCGTAGGTCGGAGTTGGAGCCCATGGCGGTGAGCTCGAGGTCGTAGATGTCGAACTCGAGTAGGTTGGCGATGGCGGCGATGAGGCTGGTCTTGCCGGTGCCCGGCGGACCGTGGAGCAGGTACCCGCGCTTCCAGGCCCGGCCGGCCCGCGCGTAGTGATCCCGGCGGCGCACGAAGCTGAGCAGGTCCGCGCGGATGCTGTCGCGGAGCGCCGGGTCGACGGCGAGCGTGTCGAACGTGGACGGGTGCTTGAACGGGTGCGCCGACCACAGCATCTGGTGGTCGTCCATCCCGCCGCTGCCGCAGTACTTGCTGGGGTTGTTGGTGTACAGCTTCCGCTCCCGCATCTTGAGCCGCAGCGCCGCCGCCACGGCGAGGACGTGGTCGATGTACGCGCCGCGCACGACGTCGCGGTGGCGCCGCGGGAACTCGAGCCGCAGGCACCGCTGCTGCCACCCCGCGCTGCCATATGAGGGACCCCCGAACCTCCCGCGCCGGCCGCCGAACGGGGAGTAGGAGTAAGCCGTGCCACCGCCCGCCGCCTCCGCACCCCACGACGTCCATTCCACGCGGACGCCCCGGAACGTGTCGCGCGCGGCGTGGTCGTCGGGGAGCGACGCCACGGCCTCCGGCGCGCCGTGCGCTTTGTGGAGGTGCAGCGCGGGCGCGGTGGCGAGGCAGCGAGCGCCGAGGTAGAGCTGCGCCGCCTCGTAGAGCTCGTTGGGCACGCCGTTGGCGTCCACCGCGTCCACCGCCACGGCGCGGGCCAGCAGCGCGCCGAGCGCCCCGTGCACCTCCGGCGGGAGGATGTCGCGAGCCGCCGCGCGCACCACCATGGCGGTTGCGACGAGCGAGCCCAGAGATCCCCAGTTCAGCACCGCTTTCATGTCGTCGGCTGGCAAGATCAGGCGCTCAGTGCTTCTCTCTGAGGTGATCGAAGAGATGGACTATGATGTCTGCCTTGTGAATGAATGCGACTCGCATATGGTTTGGATCAGCCACGCCATCTCGCGGGTTATATAGCTCGCCGGAACCGACTGTGTTCTCGCAATCATCAGGCGTCGCGTCGGTGACGATGGCGCAATGATCTGTCGCAAATTGGGTTATTAGAGGTCGATCAAAACCTTTGAGCCGGGCGAGTTGACTGACAGGGAACAGAACTGCCAAAGTGCTGCATGGATTAGAATAACCATTTCCGTGGTACTTTTTTTTAATATAATGATCGGAATGGCCATGGATTAGGATTACAACTTGCACCAACCGATCAACGCTAGTTTCGTCAATGGAGCCGTGGCGGCCAAGGAACTAATGAGCTACACTCTTAATTAATTTTTTGATGGATAGCATACACTCATGATTAATAAGAACAATTCCGTAAAGAGTATTCTATCAACTAATACTATTGCGTATTTATAAATATACATTTATAAATGCTGAACAAATTTAAAACATCCTGTCCGACATTTTTGTTTTTCCCTTTTCTTGAAAGAAGTTCACAAATATACCCGGTGAAAAGATTTCAAAAAAATGTATCTGATCTCGGTATTGTCGACCATAGTGCCGACGTAACACGCCTCGGCGCCGCGGATCTTGGCGCCGAGGTCGAAGGGTGTGCGGCCCACGTGGAGCCACCGTGTCGGTGATGTGGCGCAAGGTTGGGCGCCCGTGAACCGCGTGGCGCCAAGCTTGCTTACACATGGGCCCCATCTCTTCTCAGTCTTTCGTCCGCACCGCAGTCGCCATCTTGTCGTAGCCGCCGTCCGGCAGGCCCCCTCCTGTTGTCAGGTGGGGCGCCTCTTGTCGGCTCCCGAGGGCCACGGCGTGGGTGCCCCCTGCCTCCCCGGTTGCGGCTCTGTGGCCGGCGCCGTCTCCAGCGGCTCGGCGCCCGGGCTTGCGTCGGCGAGGGAGGGCGGCCCTCATGCTGACTAGTTGGCCCGGCGGAGCCCTCGGCCTCGGCTCCCCGGCCAGTGCCGTCTCCAGCGGTCGGCCGCCTGGTCCAGGCCTGTGTTGGCGAGGGAGGGCGGCTCCTCGTGTTGACCAGTTGGTCCGGTGGACGCCGTGCGCTGCCCCGCTAGGGATGAAAGCGAATCGGATCGGATCGGATAATACGTTTACCACATCCGCATCCATATTTTTTTGTCGGATGTGGAGCAGAGCGGATATTACACGGATGCGGTTACGGATGCGGATTTTTTCGGATGTCGGATATGGTGCGGAGTCGGATCGGTGTTGAAGCGGATGCGGATTAATATAGTCAGATAAAATATGCTTATATTCAGTTTCAAATGGTGACGAATGATGCTCTACGCATGACTGCTATTAAGGTTTTCGATACATGTGCACACACTATATATATAGCTAAAACTTTGTGGGCTAAAAAATTATGTATAGGTAAAAGATCATAGTGTATGAGCCGTATTGGGCTGTCATAGTAGTCGGATATCCTATTAGAGGCCTCGGATTATCCACATTCAATTATCAGATAATCCATATCCGTCGGATATCCCTAACACCATATCCTAATCCGCATCCGAACACAATCGGATTCGGATTATCCACATCCGCATGGATATTAAAAACTCTTCTCCATATTCGCATAATTCGGATTCGGATCGGATCGGATGCGGAAATTATCCACACCACTTTCATCCCTACCCGCCCAGTGTTGCCCTGCCTCTCCTCCACCGTTGACAAGGTAAAAAATCCAATTTAGTTATAGGTACTGTTGACACCAAAAATTGGCAGGTCTGGGTAGGCCGGTCTAAACGGTATGGCATACCCGGTTAGACCGCCCTGGTCAAAGTCCTCAAAAGGCAATTTGGACTTCACCATTGGATAGGACTCGTCGAGTAGATCAAGATCCATATATAGAACGTCCAATTCAGAGTCCGGATGAGAGAGATATGGCTCCGAAAAGGTCTGCACGTCGGGCACGCGGTTAGACCGCCCTACCCTGCCAAATACGAGTTAGGAGTTGTATTTTGTCATGACTTTGTAAGGGTTTCGACTCCTAATGGGGCAAGACCTCCCCTCCCTATAAATATAAAGGGCCATGGCCGATGGAAGGTATCCACAATCGAATCTATCAAACTTATATTTTATCGTATTTACCTTTTCATTCCTCTTTACCCTACTTTTCCAACCCTATGTTCTGTTCCTCTACTACTCCCGCGGCATGAGAGGACGTCCTAGCTGGCCTGCCGAGCCTAGGACAACCCAAGGTGCGCCGCGCCGACGGGGTCCCTCCCGGGTGGGCGTTCGTTGGTTTCTCGCCGGTGAACCCGGCGACCCGGTCTGACCGCCCCTCCAGCGCGGTTTGACCGCCCTACGTGGAGGCGCTGCAAGGAGCTCCTCCACGTGCTTGTTGGCTCCGGAAAGGTGTCAACAGGTACATAGTTAATTACATGCAGCTATATTAGATATTATAGCTATAGTTGCTTAGTTTGTAGATTATATTTATATATCAACCTAGTTGCTTATATTAAGAAATATATTAGAGATTATAGTTATAGTTGCATAGTTTTAGTAGTTCGCATATATTAGGTGTAACTTAGAGAAATTTAGAGTCTAAGTAAAATAGAAGTATATTACTTAGAGATCTTATACACTTAGGGAAATAGATAGGTAGTGGTTGTCTCAGACAAGAGATCTTTACTTCGAAAACTTACTTGTATTTGCATTTGTGATTGCAATTATAGATGGACAACCTAGTGACCATATATCATGGAGGTAGTGTGGAAAGAGACCATTATGGATATGTTGTGTTGAGATGCATAGTGTGCCTGTTCTATTCAATGATAGACCAAGTTTTAGTGAGTTGATTGCAAGGGCTTGTGAGGAGTCACATTGTCATGGACATGATGATGAAATTATAGTGAAGGGTGTACTTCACCTAGGTGCTCCACCCAACAATATGAAGTGCATCATCCCAACTCTGTGTGACAATCAATGGGATAATTATGTGAGATCGACAATGAAGAGTCGGTTACAATGTTTGGACGTGGTCGTTTGCCCATTGCTTAGGGGGTGTTTGGCAACCTGCACTAGCTCCTAGCCAAGCTAACTCTAAGCCAGGCCAGCCTTGGACAGACTAAACCAATGCAAACGGCTCGTGTTTGGTAGGATGGCTAGAGATAGCCTGGGTTGTTGTGCTCGTGTTTGGTAGACTGCATAATGTGATAAGATGACCCTGTGTTGGCTAGAGGTGAAGTTACCACTCATTCCCCTCTCTCTTCTCTTCTCTTCCCCTCCGTCCCCATTTTCACCTCTGCCCGGAGTACACCTCCGATGCCATTGACCATGGGAAGGGCCGTCAATCGAGCTCGTCGGAGGGATCTCGCTCGCTATTCTCGTTCGGCTCCTCCAACAATCGAGCTCGTCCCGGCCGGCCCCACCGCTCTCCACTGACCGACTGCTTCCTCGACCTCTTCTCTTCCCCATCCCCCTCCCTTCACGCTTCATCTCCCTCCGTCGGGGACGAGCTCCTCGAGGGCGACCTCCTCTTCCCCGCCCCGGCCCCCTCCTCGGACCCGCCGCTTGACGCTTCCAAGAATCCGGGCCGCGTCCCACGCAGGCGCGGCGACCTTGGCTTGCTCGCCGCACTCAACGAAGGCGATAGGAAGGTACCTAGACGCGGCGGAGCTGCTGCCGCGTCGGGAGCCGTTGGGACACTGCTCCGTCGCAAGGCAACCATCACGTCCAAGTGGTGGGGAAGCCGTGGGAGACGGGGAAGCTGTGGGAGGCGGTGATTCAAAGGTGGTGCAGTGGGGGCGGTGGATTTGGCCGGCAGACGGGCTCCTCCGCGCGCTGCCGCGAGCTCGACCGCGCCAACCGCTCACACCACTGTGGTCATCCGGGGTGAGAGGAAGCAAGCGCGAAGGCTTGTGCAAGCCTACACAACCGGAAATGCTCCTCCCACTCGTTTCCGTGGATGCAGGCTTGGGGGGCTCCTTTTGCACAACCCAAGCCTATATATGGCCCTATGCAGGCTGCCAAACAGCAGTGGGTTGCATCCCATAAGCCAGGATAGGACTTATGCAGCCTGCCAAACACCCCCTTAATGCTCCTACCCGTTACATGGATCATCGACCATGCATTGTCTCTCCTGTTGGGGACATTGGTATTGGTAATGAGCCCGTGTGAAGTTTGGTTGATGCTCAATCAACACCAAATGGGGTCAATGTTTCTCAGGCACAGGGACATGATGGTGGGGCAGTTCCTCCTCAGGAGATTCCTTTGACACAAAATTATCCCAGTAAGTGTTGCATATCCACAAATTTCTTCGAATTTTAGGGTTTTCTTTTCATAATAAATTATCAATGAACAAAATAATTAACAACATATTTAGTAACTCCTTACTTTGGGTCCAACATTGTCGAATGGCTTGATCGGGTTGTGCTCATAGTTGATGCACATGAAGAACCTCATCTCGTAAGTGTACCCGACAACCTTGCACTTGACAAGCTTGCAGTTGTCACCGTGGATCCCCTTTGGCACTACAACTTCCTCCTTCCTCACAGTGAGCAACTCCAAGTTTAACTTAGGACCTGAGGAAGCCATTTCACCTGCAAAACAAGATGATAATTAAAATTTTAGTGAATGTCTCAATTCAGATATTTCAACAATTGAAATTAGCAACAATAAAATAGAATAATAATAAATTCCATAATACAACTAATATACACCAAACTTATATTAAACGTTGCTTCAAACCCTAACTAATGAAGTACCTAAAATTCCATAATACAACTCATATACACCTAATCAATGCGTTAAAAATGAGGTGGGAAGAGTAAATACCTTGCTCTTGACGATCTACAGATCAAAAGCAAGTTTCAATAGTCAAAACTTTGGAATCGAAGTGTGGTTAGGGAGAAGGAGAGGAGGAACCGAGAGGAGGAAGCAGCGAATAAATAATACTCGAACGGGGAAGGAGTATGTTTTGAAAGGGAGCTCGGCGCCAAGATTGGTTGCACCGAGGTCGTCGCCTTTACTCATGGCGCTGAGCTCGGCGCCGTGATCTGTGGTGCCGACCTCATCACCCTGATTTGTGGCGATGTGCTTGGCGCCATGTCGGATCCATGGTTGCACCACGTGGGCTGCGCACCCTTCTACCTCGACGCCAAGATCCACGACGTCAAGACGTGTTACCTCGGCACCATGGTCCATGATGCCGAGCTCGGGTCCATTTTTTTAAATCTTTCCATCGGGAGCATATTTGTGAACGAACTTCTTTCAAGAAAAGGGCCAAAAAACAAAAAAGTCGGACATCTTTCATTCTTTTGATGAATCTGTTTAATAGGGGAACTTGGTGGTGACAGCTCAGTTGTAGAAAAGGCTTGGGTTGTTGGGCCAGAGCGAAGAGTGTTTGCCTGCATGCCCCACTAGGCTAGGTCCAAAAAGCCCAGTTAGATATTATATCACAATTTTTCACCTAACTTAATAAAATCAAAATAGAAACAAATAAGATAGGTTAATCCTTTCCTCATGAGCTAGGTTTAATTAGGTTGTTGCATCCATGATGGGCTTTTGGTGGGCCGACTGATATCTTATTTGAGGGCGATCAACCGACGGTCTATAAAGGTAGAATCCAAGAACCCTAGAGCCGAACAACGCTACAAAGCCCTCTCTCTTCTCCACCCACCGCCGCCGCCGCAACATTGCTCATCTCCTTGGAATTCTCCAGATGAGTTCTCCCTCTCTCGGTGAGTCACACTAGCTTGCCTCAAGAATTCTCTTGTTTTAGGGATCAAATTATCTTTTTCATTGCGGTTAATATGTTGCATAACGCTCGCCTAGAGAATTGGCCCCAACCGTTATTATCTATTTAAAAGATTTCTCATCTATTCATGTCATTCGGTTTCATGGTTGATTGAATCACCTAGTTCGCGGGGTTGATAAATCACCTAGCCATGGAGATTACTACTTGAAATTACCAATTTGTGGTGTGAACAAATCCTAAACCACTATATGCCACAAAGTCAATTCCATTTCTATTCATGTCTCCTCTAGTGAGAAGGAAAAGAAGAAGATAGCGAAGAAAGGCGACTCTAAATGCATGCGAGTAGCACTGTTGGGATATACACACCTTGTGAGAATGGTGTTTTGTCCCTTCCCCTTTAAATAGATTTGTGGTTATTCGGTGAGATAAAATGTAGTCATTCTCATGTAAGCTTTATTTAGAAGTCATGTGTGCATGTCTATGGAAGCTAACTTTTGTTGGTTCTAGTAAACTTGGTTACAAGGTTGCGGGATCCTGTCTGGTACTCTATAATTTCATTGCTATTAAGTAATAAAATCTGGGCATGGCCCATGGTGGAAAATTTTTATTCATGTTGAATATTATTTTATAGGCACTTTTTCTGATGTTTGGTGACGTGTAGGTTTCCTTCTAGATAGGATTGTTGTATTTATTTATTAACGATGTGCACTCTTAGAATTTGGAGAGTAAATTATTATTAACAACCCCTTATGTAAAGGTAATATATAATTTGTGAACATCAACAATCATTGCAATATTATGCAATTTTAAATATGTTCCATGTTTACAATCTAGAATGTCCTAAAAAATAATAAGAAGAATAAAAACACCAAACTAGCAACATTGCAGAGAGAAAAGTGGCAATGCCACATAGAGATTCAAATTTTTAACTAGTGTGTTCCAATAATGAGATGTATCTATTGATCTAAATGCAATTCCAGATGAAAGAGATGGCCATCCCTTACTTGATCTCAACGTAGAACCATCGGATGTGCAACAAGATGAAATCCATAATCTCCAAAAAGACGAACTCCAAGTCTTAGAAGATGGTGAAGTCAACCAGCTCCAAGAATCTCACTCCCATCTTCTCCAGGAAGATGAACACGTTGATGTGCATGACGTAGATCACAGTGTTAATGATTCTAAGTTGCAACAACCAAATGAAGGTAATAGACTCTCTTAATATATTGCATCCATGATGTTTCTAGTTGCTTATGTTTTGATTCTATGCAATGGATTGTGGTTGCAAAATGTTGTAACTTTGATAAAACTTTCAATCATTTTGTTGTGTGGATAGTCTAACAATCACAACATAATGTAACGTGGATTAATTAACGAATGATGATGTAAACTTATTGGAAAGGAAGTAAAATATTCAGTGTCATAACATAGATTAACATGGATAGGTTAATCCTTTCCTTGTGAGCTAGGTTGTTGCTTCCATGATAGTCCTTTGGTGGGATGACTCATTTCCTATTTAGAAGTAATTAACTGGTGATAGCCTATTTAGATAAAAATTCTAAAGTCCTAGAGCTGATCATAACCACAACAATACTATGGAGCGCTCAATCTTCTCACCGCCACCGCCACCACCACATTAGTGCTCATTTTCTTGGAATGCTCCAGATGAGTTCCCCCGCATTCAATGATTCACACTAGCTTGCATTTAATGTCTCGCCTAAAGTAAAGAATTTGTCCCAATCATTCTTATTTATTTAAAGATTTACCATCTATCCATAGTTTGGTTTCATGGTCGATTAAATCACCTAGTTCTCATGGTTGATGAATCACCTCACCATTGAAATTACTAGTTTCCATTTACCAAACCATCGTGTGAGCAAACCCTAAATCACAAGTCCACTATTTGCCACAAGTCAAGTTCACTTCTAGTCATGTCAAATAATATTTTATAGGCTCTTTCGGATATATGGTGATCTACATGTTTCCTTGTAGATAAGATTCTATTTTTTTCAAACAATGCAACGTACTATGTACTCCTCTGCAAATTACCTAAAGATTCAAATTTTGAGCTGGCGTGATCTATTATAGTAGTACCCCACTATATACAGACATCACAAGCTTCAACTCACCCAAACAAAATATGTCCACTCCAACCCGCAATCCACTTTCATAATAAGCCATGTTCATTGATGTAAATGCAGAACCACCATATGAAAGAGATGGACATTTCATGATTGATTTAAATGAAGAACCACCAGATGAACAAGACGATGAAATCCATCATCTCCAAAAAGATGAAGTCAAAGTCGTTGAAGATGATGAAGTCCACCAGCTCCAAAAATCTCACTCCCATATTCTCCAGGAAGATGAACAGTTTGATGTGCCTGAAGTAGAGCAGAATGTGGATGTTTCTGAGATGCAACAACCAAATGAAGGTAAAATATTCTCTTTCTATATTGTGTCCATGACATTTGTAACTTGCCATTATATTTGGTCCTACGTGATCGATTTGTGCTTGCAAAATGGTTGTAACATAGATAAAAACTAAAAACTATTTCATAACGAGGATATGCTAATAATTAATGTCGTAACATAGGCTAACGATCGCAACAACAATATGTTCATTTTGATTAACAAATGATGCAAGCTCACTTAAAGGGAGTAAAACAATCAGTGTTATAACATAAGCTACCAAGTAATAATCACATCTATGTATTTTTAACATTATGCAATGTGTTGATGCTTTGTACGAGCTGAGCTCTTCATGAAGATAAATATGTGTTGCATGAATCTATGAGACCACCCTAGTCTCGGGGGCTCCTATCTATCTTTTGTAAGATAGATAGGACTCGATCATTGAACATTGTAGCACGAAGACAAATCTCAACCTTACCTCCTTCCTCACGTTCTTCCCTGGCCATTCCCACCTCCACTCGAGCCGACGGCTGCCGCAACATTGTGCCACCCACTCATCCTCTACGGCTCTACCTCACCCTTCATAGTTTGACCTTCTTGTCGTGCATGCCACCGACCACCATCCACCCGGAGTTCCTACTGTGCCTCGCATCAACCGAACCACCACCATGTTGAGCCTACAACTGCCCCCATCCTCCTCCTTCCTCTAGGTCCATCGGCCATTGGAGGCCTCCCATAAAACACGAACTTTAACCTAACCTCTGCTACTACCGTCAGCCTCGTCCACCACCCAACCCGACAATGCTCTCGCGTCGCCTTGCCTGAACCACCAGTCAAACCACCGTCGTTGTAGGCCTAAGTTCATCCCAAAGCGGTGGAGAAGTAGCAGTGGGAAGAAGAAGCGACGCAGTCGTTGGATCCCATTCACGCATCGATCTTAGAGTGGAAATTCATTTAGAAAATATCTTCCCCAAGATGGATAGATTTTCCGCCTAGTCTTCCTATGTCACGTACATCTTTGATACATGGTAGAACATGGTACGATATTACCTATGACATTTTGACAATTCATTTATCATATATCGTTCTTATGGTTTTAAATTTATAATCGAAGTAAAGTGTATTTGACTACAAATCTATGCGTATAAAGTTTACACCATAAAAATAAAAAATAATAGTCAAATTAGTGGTCAAAGATTGCAAAGATTGAATCTTAATATGTGTCCACGTCTTATAAAAATAGAAGGAAGAAGTACTAGAAATGTGGAATTTATTTATTTTTATATATTTTTTTACGAATTATACTGATGCCGCTATTTGTAACGGCAGTTGCTAGTTTTGCAAATTTTTGAGAGGGACATATATTTTTGTACTTTAGTAAAAAAATATAATTTAGAAATGTGGGTGGATTTTCGGGCAATGTTTTTGATACGGCCCACTCCAGGCCCAGTTACTGACCATACACGGCTCCCTGTGTGCCCTAGGTAGCCCCCGACTCTCCCACCGTACAAAGCGGCAGCGCCGCAACACATGCCGGACGCAGCCGTCCGCTCTTCCTGTGCGTCTGTCCGCCTGCGACGACCAGTAGAGACCTCCGGTGAGTTCCTTTGCTTTCCGGTTCTCGGTCTGGCGTTCTTCTACCTTGATTTCTATGTTCCCGTTCTGATATCCAGTGATTCTTTTCTTCAGTTCTTCTGGCTTGATTTCGTTCTCCCCCTTCCGGTCTATTGTTCTTTCTTGCATGATTAGTATCTGCTCCCCTTATCGAGTACTCTTCTCCCTTAATTTTTCCTTGCCGCTAGTAGTTGGTATTCAAGCACTGCTAGTGTAGGCTTAGCTTCTGCATCCAGCATCCTGACAAAGGCTGTGTCTTTCGGTCCTGCGGGCGTGGGCCGATGTAGAGAGTGGACGAAATGAGGATGTAGAAGCCTCAGTTCCAAGCGGCACTTTTATCGCCATTATGCTCGTAATAATTTCCTAAATTTCAGATTGCCATGTTATGCAATAGAACTGCAGTAGACTGCTAGTTGCTATGCTGAACTTCTATGTGTTTTTTTTTTGTTGTTGTGATTTGTGAACTTAATTCGTGTTACAGGGGAAATGGTTGAGTATCTCTTCGACGAGAACTTCAGTGTGAGCAGGCTCGATCCTGATGGCAAGAAGTTTGACAAAGGTAAATTATCGCTGGCCTTTCTACAGTAATCTTGAGTCCACATGTGCCTTCCTGTTCCAATTCTGTGATTCTGTGAATACGTCCTGTAAGTAGTCGTTAGTCCTTTGAGTGCCTGAAAAATGAGTGTTTGGATTTCTCTTGCTTCAAGTATGGGCTAATGTAGTGTTGTTCTTTCCCATGTGCTTGGGCAGTCACTCGCGTCGAAGCTCGTAACGAGGAAATGTACATGCAGATAGATATTGCTACTCATGTCTATCCTATGAGTATTGGTGACAAATTCAACATGGTGATGTCTCCTACTCTGAATCTGGATGGAACAGCAGACACAGGCTACTACACACAGGTGATGCAACGAACCAAATTCCTCTCATTACTTGATCTTGGCATAGTTACAATTTTGTGATTGGAAATGCAGACCTGAATGTGCTCTAGGTGCCATGATATGTTTCTTGTTTCTTTTGACTTGTCTCCCGAGATGCAATTTTTGATGGGTCATTCCTTTCATTCAGGCTGGAAGGAAAACACTTGCCGACAAGTTTGACTTTGTCATGCATGGAAAGCTTTACAAGATCTCAGACGACAGTTCCACCAGTTCATCTACTAAAGTGTATGCCTTCTTTAAACCTGGACAATTATTCCGTGTTTATGATGCTACATCATTATTGCTCTTGTTCTGCACATCTTTCTGGGCCCTAAATTCATATATATGAACCCTTATATGTGATTGTGACCTACAATTGTACTACCAAGTTACTAACATCATGCATAACTAATTAAAAGTTACAGAAATGTTCCTCTACATAAGTTGGAACAGGGATGATTGATCCCACATGGTAACAGTCTCTGAAGTACATAAATATGAGGATGAAGTACATAAATATGGGGATGCAAGCCATTTCCTTTTTCTCATGATATATGCCTAATGTCTTGCCAATTCTTAGCAAGCACTACTACGTATATTGGGTCCTTTTAAATTTGAATTTCTAAGGTAGTCTTATTGATTAAGGTTGTTCTTTTATGTTTTAAGATGAAATTACTTCAGAGATATACATGGTGTTTGAAAGTAAAATGTCTCTAGTTATACTGCGCCTGCCTTGGCTTTGTGGCCATGTGTGCGTCTATTGCTAATTGTTGAAGAAATCATGTCATTTGATCAGTGAAAGCTTTATGGTTTAGGTTTTATATACTAGATGTTCTTGTCTAGCAGTATCAAACAAATGGAAAATAATTGCAAGGTTATTCTACCCAAAGGAAGAAGCAAGATTATCTAAAGTGACAGTCTTAATAGACAATTCTGATGTATGTGTTATAGAACTTCAGTTTAGCAGTTTTTTTAAAAAAAAAGGTTTTCAAAAAACTTCAGTTGAGCAGTAACTATGAATACATGATTACAGATAGTGGGCTTAGTTACTTGAAGCAGTTCATTTTGTGAAACAGTTGGAGTGCATGGCATTGCTATACTGTCAACTTTATTCATCCTGTTAAGCCCTATGTCAGTGAGCAAAATTGTGATATAGAGATGTGCACACATTGCTAACTGTTTCTTCCCAGTGTGTTATGTACTACATTTTCTAACTCAATGCCCCATATTTCAGGGAGATTTTTGCATCTTTTGGTGGCCTTCTGCTGATGCTTAGGTGCGATAGTTCCAGTGCAGCTAACTTCGAGCTGGATCAGAGGCTGTTTCTTCTTATCAAGAAGCTGTAATACTGTAAATGTATTGGTTACTTAAAATGCGGTTACCTTCTCAACTGTACCCAGCTTCCACCCAGTAGGCCAGTATGTACTCTCAGTGGTGGTATGGCTTTCGATCGTTAGAAATGACTTCTATCATGGAGTCGCAAACAGTCGCTGCAACCGATCACTCTAAGCTTGTGGTTGGTGGATAATGTTATGGTTGTTCTATTTTGTTACACCGGGAATGCTGTTTTCGTTTTGTATCGTTGATTCTAATCTGCGTACGACGATGATGCAGCGGTTTTTGCTTCATATGATCTGTAGTGGTATGTAGTATCATTGAGCTCTATCAGAGTTCAGAGCATTGGACCACCCAATCTCCAGCAGCCGATGAATGAAACCCCGGACGGCAGCTGCTGCCGGTACATGCTTTTGGATGGTTACAAAGTTCACATGCCATTTCCCTCCCAGCCTCCCCTTGGACGAGAACCAGCTGAGGCCCAGGAGCACAAGCCTTTACTCCTACCACAAATAGAACAGGATATGAACTGGGGACAGCCTTGTATCTGGCAAAACTTTACTCTCCTGCCATCCACAGAAAGGGCTCCAGGAGCCATTGCCAAGAACCAAACGGATTGGATTGGAGATTGCTGCTGGACCTGGACCACCACTGCATCTCCAACCAAAGTTTGAAGAGCTGGCAGCGAGGGTTTCTTGTTCTGGACCAAGAACAATCCCATGGAGCACGCCTCCTACTGTATACGGCCACAGCCTTTTTCCTGGGATGTGGCAACTTGGCTGAACATATCTTCAATACACACATTGGCAACTTGGCTGCCGACTTTTATCTTGCCCAGCAATTGTCCTGGAGCCAGTACAAAATCTGAGAAGACATTTGTGCAGAGTGGCCTTCAATTCAAGCATCACAGGCATGCTATACTGATCAAGACCAAGGACGACAGGCAAAAGGGTACAATGGCATTAACACTTGCCCGTTCGAAGAGAGCAGTTCAGGTGATGGGCTAGAACAGTGTTATCCGAGTAGCTAGCAATTAAAAAGCAGGGCTTATATATGTTTTTATTTTTCACCCAAAACTGATTTCTACCCTCAGGTAAGTTCAGTGAATCCCTTCGTTCCTGCCATGATCACAGAGGCCCTACACGAGATATGATACCCGTAGGATCGCTGGAAATCTTTGCGTTCAGAGAGAGAGGATCGTGTGGCTTGTGAAGCTTTTGTGACGGCCGGAGCCGGACAGAGATAAGCAATTCAGAAATGATGAACAGAAGAATCTTCCATTTCCAGGATCGGAACAAACGCCCCGCGGAGGAAAGGTGGGGGGGAGCTGATCCCAGCAATCCTTGTTTTTCCTGACAGAACAAGAGACCAACAGCTAGGAAGAATATACACCGGGTGCTGGCTGACAAAAAGCTCGAAAAACAAAAGAAGCGGAAATGGGTAGAATCGAAGAATCTAACCATCCAAAAAAAAATTCACCGCTGAACTTAGCTAAATACCACTGGATCACTACACTACACTATCTTATCTAGTTCGTGTTCATAATGAACAGAGGTGAAAGGAGGAGGGGAACAGGGGATGAATAACTCGTAAATACCAAGACGGCTAGATGGAGCTTCGATGAATGCAATGCAAGGCAATGCATGCATGCTGGCGCTGTGAATGTTGCTGTGTCCACTGAACCTGTTGCTCTTGCTCGGACTCTTGCTTGGGCACCCGTTCCTTGCGGCCTGGGAGCAGCGATCATCGGTTGTGGAGAGGGTTGGGACCCGTCGGGATGCGCCGCTTGTCGTCCTCGTCGCCGTCCTCGGCGCATGCAGCAGCCGCCGGCCGTCCGGCATCGCCGCCTGATTTCCGGCGGTTGCTCTTGCACCGGGCGCCCGCGGACGCAGCGGCGTTGAAGCCCACGAACGCGCCGGCTGCGGCGTCGTCATGCCGCACGGGCAGCGACGACGACGCGCTACGCGGCGGCGGCGGTGGGAGCTTGTTCCCCACGTGAGCGTGAGCGTGTCCCCGTGCGCGCTCCGGCGGTAGCAGCGGCCGCCTTCCCTCACCGCCGGCGACGAGCTGCAGCACGACCACGACGGCCAGGCACGCCCACCGCCGCCTCCTCATGGGGCTCACCGCTCGCGGCGCCTGAACGAGGTTGGTTTCGGTTTTGGTTTGGCAGCGCACGGGCGGCCGGGGCGCGCGCAGAGTTTTGGCGTGCGTGCGAGGAGGAGACGGGACGGGGAGACACACGGGCTGGCGGGCAGGTGCTCAGGTGAGGCGGTGGCGAAACGAAGGGGATTCTTGGAAGAGCAGCAGCTCGGCCCTGGGTTTTTAACAGCGCGCGTGGTGACCACTGACTGACCGCGACGACCAAGCACTAATTTGTTTCGCTGCAGAGACGTGGCCTGCTAAACCGCGTGTAACTCCTCACTGGGATGAGATCAGTGAGCATACATCAGGAGAATAACTGCCATGTCGCATGGACAGGCAGGCTTCAGTTAGTTTCAGAGACCTACTAAACATGCGCTGCTGTTCCCAGGACGCGTGCAGTCAACAGTTTAAGGTTGACCACATGTATGAGACACGATGATTGGTCGATGCTGTTTTTTTAAAAAAAATACTACTAATTGGTTGGTGGTTCGTAGTTGATGCTGATTTTGTGGGAGAGCTAACGAGCAGGCTAACAAGCACTAGCCATGTATAAGTAGGTTCAGGGTCCAATATAACACTGGATTTCCCATGAACATTAAGGTAGAATTTGTTGAGGTGCAAAAAATGGTGTAAGCATAGTGTGTAATGGTGAAAATTCAGGTACTGACTGTGCCGAGTAGCAGCATTAGTGAAAAGAGAAGGCCGCAAGCACAGGGCAACAGCAGCAGGAGAGCAAAAAGCCCATCCCTCGTCGCAGCACAGCGCCGAGCGCAGGTAGAGAGAGCGACGGCCATGCCGCACCCACCGAACCACATTGATGAGCCTTCATTCGCTGCCCCCCGTCGCTTCCCTCACTTTGCGAGAAAAGACCCCCGGCCCCGGATCGGGGAGGTGCGTGCGCTGCCGTGATAAATGAGGCGGAGGAGGGAGAGTCCCCAGTTCCGGCACGCGCCGGGCAACGCGAGCGAGGGATCGTCGAGGGGCTCGAGGCCGCCGTGCCCCGCGGTGCGTGGACGGTGGCGCCGGCCGACCGGCACGGGCGCGCGGTATGGGATCGGCATCGACGTCGACGTCGACGAGACACGCACGGAGGAATGCTAGCTAGCTGCTGCCCGGGCCGCCGGCCGGCGGCGGCAGCGGCGCGTTTGACCTGCTGCCGTTTCCATGCTCACCGGTAGTGCAGCGCGAGAGGCGACTGGATGATGCCCCGCAGTACGAGTAGGATGTTCCAATGCAAAGCAAGAAGGCGCGATCCATCCATGGACATGCCCATGCCCATGCCCATGCCTTCGTCTTCGGCACAGCAGTAAAGCGCAGCTCAGCTCGACGAGTCCCCATTCAATTGCTACTGAATGAGAGTGGTGCCGTCCTGCCGGGGTCTCCTTCCTCTATGGCTCTATAGGCTAGGGTACGCGATGGATATAGCGTGCATAGAGACCATAGACTGGTCGATCCAGCTCGTATGCCATGAACACGTATGGCTGAGGAGTCAGCAGCGCGGCGGTACGATTGGTAGGAGGATGTCATGTCCCCGACCCCGAGGAACTGGACTGCTTGCCCTGGGTGTTGCGCTGAAATCATAGAGGTGCCAGTTCTTCAGTCTTCGCCTCATCAGTAGTGTGCAGGCGTGCAGCTGACAGCAGCTTCCGACACCTTGTTCAAAAAACAGGGAACTTTGCTTGCAGGAACGTTGCCGAGCAAGTTCAGAGAAAGAAATCGAGGTGAGCTTCTAGCTAGCTCGTGCATTACTACGAATGTACACAGAGAAAATTCCCCCCTGAAACCTTTGCACTGCGTAACTACAGTTCACTGTATTGTACACATTACTGTAAAAACACGATGGTTTGTTGACTGCCTTTCAACCCTGCGAACATTACTTAATTCCTGCTGCTGCGCTGAAACACTGACTCCCTCTCCTTGCATTGCATGGTTTTCTGCCCCGATCTTTGTCGCGGCATAGACAGTACTGCTCGGGAACACACACATGACGGGAGGGGGAAAATCCTTCATGTTTTTGATCGATCTGGAGAGGAGTAAGTACTGTTCAGGAAAGGAAAAATAAAACTGAGGCCGTGTTTAGTTAGGCAAATTTTCCTCCTTTCCACTCTCTCTCATCACATTAAATACACCAAAAGATATATGTTCGGAGTACTAAATGTAGATGAAATCAAAAACTAATTACACAGTTTGGATAGTCTTTGCGACACGGATCTTTTGAGCCTAGTTAGGCCATGGTAGGACAATATTTACCACAAAAAGCCGAAACATACCTTTTGCTACAGTGTGTTGAAAAGGCAAATTTTTCAAACAACTAAACACAGCCTGAAACTTCCAAATTCCGGTGGCAAGAATTGCGCCAGAGCGGCCATGATCGATCACTTCTCCTGCGATTCAATTCGCGTGGACTGATCTGGAGAGAGGAGTACGTATTCAGGAAAGGAAATAGAACTGAACCGTCCAATTGCGGTCGCAAGAATTGCAGCCACCGGGCGGCCATCATCACTTCTTCTGTGATTCACGTGCAATGATGTCGATGATTGCAAAGCTTCTCTTGGATCGTCCCCAGCGTTCTCTAGCGTTTGTCTCAAGACAGTTACCGCGCTCTCGATCCGGCTTGATACTGAAAACGTAGCTTGCGAAGGATGCTGAGCCGGTAGATGCAGCAGCAATTGTAAGCAGCAAAGCCTGGCTCAAATAAAGTGATGGAAGTTTATTTATGTTGCTGGCCTTGTTCCAGCAGCTCCTCCTACTTATCTTCGTTTCCGCTTCCATGATTTGATGAGGTGGTGGCGACTGGCGAGTGAGACAAGCATCAGCAACAAGTCCTAGTGTCTCCAAGGAACTGACAAAAGCCGCGTGCCTTGTGTTGACGTGCGGCAGTCGATTTGCAAATGCAGCAGCCGCGTGTGCCAGCACAAGAGCAAACTTTCGAGTTCAAAAACTGGCAAGTCAGATACCGATACTTCTTCAAAGGGAGAGCTATACGGTCTGTTCGCTTGACGGGTTCTGGTGGCTGGTGCTGGTTTGTTCTGAGAGAAAAGTACTGCTGACTGGTTGTTGGTAGCTGGTTTTTTCTAAGAGAAAAGTACTGCTGACAGGTGGCTGATAAACCAGACGAATAGTGCGATAGTTGTGAATCAGAAAACTTCAATCAAAGGAATATAATCCCTGCCTGTATGTATGTGTCCGGCATGTATACACGTACACATGTATAGCCGTATAGGTGATCCTACATCATCGTAGAGTGAGGCAGTGCCGCAGTGGCATTTCGTTTCGTTTCCGTGAGTGATGGGATAGCAAATCCTGGATGGAATGGCTCCGTCCGTACGTCGTCGTCGTCGTCCTGCGTGGGTGGGGCGTGACGTACGACTGCTTCTGCAGCTAGCCGAGCGGTGTGTGCGTGCTTTTCAGACGTCGAATCATTCGCGCGGCGCGGGGTGGTGGTAGTACAACTGTACAAGGCGTTGCCATAAATGGCACGCAGCATTGGTTGCGTTCCTGTAGCTATGGCTGCCTCCCGGCGGGCCGTGCTCCGCCACCACCACCATCACCACCACCACACACACAGTTGACATCAGAATGGGTAGTAACCGCTAACAGGGATGAAAACGGTTGAAAAAGTCCGAACGGAACGAGATTTTTACATTTATAAAAACTAAACTCCTACAAAATAATGAGGAATGATATTAAAATTAATTAAATCTGACAACCTTTCATAATTCGGTAAAAACGGAAACAAAATCATAATGTAGAAAACCAATCGGAACGGAACGGGATACAAATCGTCCGTTTTTCAACCCTAGCTACAGGCGTGCACTTGCTCCTCGGATCTGCGTATAAACGTATTTTTACATCACTCTCTTCCAGTGTACAAATTGTGTGGGACGAGATCGCCAATTTGCGGGGTATAAAAGTCTGTTACTTAGGGCACTCTCAATGGAATATTAATAGTAGTTTCTATCCCTATTAAATAGCTTGTCAACTTATCAAAATGGTGATATGGCAGCCTAATTAATAAGGAAAAAGAGTACAAATCATAAAAATTGTTTCCTCATGGAGAAACCATGTCTACTCTTGACTCAATGCACAAGAGACCATTAATTTACCATTGGGAATAAACCACTAGTTTCTATGGAGGCTCCCCATTGGTGAAATTGGGGAGAGAAATAATAATTATTATTTGAAGACACTACCACTGTGAAAAATAGTTTCTATAGATGATTTCTTATGTTATGGAAACTGTGTTAGTTTCCTCAATTGGGACCGCTCTTACAACTACATACAGAGACCCTTCATGAGTTGCATACTTGCAATGTTACGGGTGTGATTGGTTGGGGGAGGAAGCTGTCCAGCCCTCCATCCGGGCAGCCCCAAGGAACATCAATAAGGTCGTGAGAGGGAGACTCACTTGAGCTCTTCTCATTTTGCACTTCCATATTTGTGCCCTTGTTTTCTATAATTGTGCCCTATTTTTCTATAGTTGTGCTCTAGTTCTCTCATATTTCTACCCTTCCTCCTCTCTCTTCTCTGTCTGGTGGAGTAACATCCCCGACAATCCCGCGAGTCGGCTCGAGAATCCTATCTATCTTCCGGAAGGCAGGAAGAGGTGAAAACTTCCACTATTTGAAATTTGTGCAAACATCTACAATATTTGGATCCCACATCTAAATCCTAATCTCACCTCTCTCTCTCTCTCTCTCTCTCCCCGCCCACAACCCGATGTTGCCACACCCGCACGGGTGGAGGCGCACACCTCTGTCGCCGCGCGCTATGGCCGCCGCTTGCTGGCCTGCACAGGTCGGCTGGCCTCAGGGGTCACCGGGGTAGGAGCCGAGAAGAAGAAAAAAAATTTGATTTTTTCAAAAAAAATTGAAACAACATTTTCATGGAAAATGTTGGTGCAAATATTGTGAAAAATGTTGGACATTTTTCCTAGGAAATATTGGTGCAACTCTTTTCAAAAATGTTGGTCCAACTTATTTTAAAAAATGTCGTTCCAATTTTTTATGAAAAATTTTGAGACATTTTTTAAATGTTGTAACATTTTTTAATCGCCCATCATTAAGTGGAAGATTTTAAAAATAAAAATAATAATTTAGATGGATTTTGGTGGGCTGAAAGTTTGAACTTTTATCCATCTTCTGCTAGACATATAGAAATCCTGACTCGAGATCGCTCGTTATACTAGAGGGTAGTGGCGTAGCCACATTGGGGCTATCTGGGGCGGCCGCCCCTGCTAATATGCTCTAGCTCGAGTAAACTTCTTCTTCGACGATATTTTCAAGCTTCGGCAGCACTTCTAGATGGTGCCATGGCTCGCAGGTTCCTAGTAATTGCTAATTTGTGTCTTTATTCTTCAAATCTGAGACTACATTTTTTTAATTTTACAAAAAAATTATGCAATTGCAGTATATGGATGCGTGAATTTGTGTATGTTTCATTTTGATTTGATCCGTCGTTAGGTGTCGCCTCAACTAATTTTTTTCTGACTCTGCCACTCCTAGAGGGCGTCTCACTAGTTAGGAGTGATGAGATAAGCTCGTTCATTTCTCAAACACCATCTCCGCCCTCAAAAAATTCAAGACTAATTTAAAATTGTCAATTTTAAAGCTGGTGTTAGCCCATTGAAGATGCTCCAATAAGCAAAAAAGTATTACTCGGCTCGTTAGGAAACTTCACCAAGACGAGCTAGCGAGGTAACAAACCACCACCATTTTGACTGACCCTAATCGTACGCTTCATCGATCTTTGAAAGACTGAAACTGTTTGGTATGGTGTGTAATTAATGAATGTGCTTTTTGTGATGACCCTAGCTATGCATATGTGTTTGAGTGCCCAATGGCTAGTTCCTTTTGTGGCTCGTCCTGCTTGGTTTGCGCTGTCGCCACCATTGTCGCCCAGGTATGGCTAAATAAAATAAAATAAAATCCTCTCCTATTCCCCCTCGCTGCCTTCCCTTGCTTGGATCTCCTGCTTCCCCACTCCACTCCACCAGATCTGAGCTCACTTGCCTGGATTCCTCCCCCACTTCGCCTCGCCTTCGTCTCCGCCCTCACTTCCGTTGCCATTGCCGGGATTTTCTCCGCCTCACCCCACCTCGTCCGCACCTGCTTTAGTGAAATCCCTCCCCCTCCCTCCTGAAGCGTCCCCTCATCAGAGGTGACTAAATGTGATACAAATACCAGTCCCAGGAGGCTGGTAACACATTTATTACATCAGATGGTGCATTGTCGTACAACACGTCGAGGCTGTGGGCATGGGAGCGCCACTGCTACGAGAAGCAACATAAGAACTACAGACCAAACTATGATAGCAACAGCATCTAAGATATCTTCAGAGTCTGGCGCCATGGAAGCTTCCTGTGGAGACCCTGAATCCACAGGCACGGGTTGGGTGCAGGACAGCAACCTACTCGACGTCTTCGGGTACGAAGTCGGGATCCTCCTCTGAAAAACAGTTAATCAAGCAAGGGTGAGTACATACGTACTCAACAAGTTCAACCCCACCCACAGAGGGGCTAATAAGCAGATCATGCACAGGATATATCAAGGATCAGGATAACGTTTATTTTGCAAACACATTTACTCATGCAGGGGTTTGTTTTCGAAAAGGTTTTCGCACACAGTTTTTCTAACTCAAGTAACTCTATTGTTTCGTGAAAACCAAATGAGGACTACCGGACTCCCCGTCCGCAGTAGCCCAGGCACACAGCCACACACTTTTCCAGAAATCAACTCACGCCATGAAAATCTTCCCAAACCTAAACACTGGCTTTGTGACCACACCGTGACTCGTCCAATACCGTGGACACGGCTATTCGAATAGGTTTTACACTCTGCAGAGGTTGTACATCTTTACCCACAAGTAGGGTACCACCACACGAACACCTTAGTGTCGGCGCGGATCCTATCAAAGCCATTACCCACCTTAGCTAACCCTACGAGCCACCACGGAAGCAACCAAGGGGTTATCTCACATAACCAGGGCGTACCTCACACAGATCGTACCCCTACTCCTTGATCTCCCGCTGCTCACCCGCACTCCTGATGGCAAGTAGATTAGCTAGTGGGATTTATGCTAAGCCGTTGCCACATACAACGGTCAAGTGGTAGTACGATAATTGGGTCAGGTGAGATGTCACGCAACCCGGTCCTTAACGACAAGATGGACATCTCCAACACGCTCAACCACAAAGGTACGAGCTCACCCATACTCCTGACACACGCGTCCATCCCGTCTACCCAGTTCTTTACTCATTTTCTAAAATATCCCATTCCCGTTTTTAAAGTACTCACTCATTTTAAAGAAATCATTTAGGGCAAGCAAAGATCAATCATAGCAATCAAGGGTGGCTATCCTACCGGGTTTTAACAGTAAAACAATATGCAATTCATAAAACGGGTCATAGGGTTGTATTTATAAAACTGGGATCAAAGCATGCATCAAAGGATGAGATTGAACTTGCTGTCTTCGAAGTCGTCTGGGAGTTCCTGCTCACGGTTCGGGTCTTCGGGCTCCTGGGCACAGTAGGCGGCTCCGAACTCCTCCTGGGGTTCCTCGTTCACTCCGTCGGCTACAGCACACAATCAAGCAAGCAAACAAAGATTTACCGACAGAGCTCGAGGAGAGAATAAATAGGAAAAAGGATGGATAAATATTATTTATGGGAAACTGGTGAAGAGTTCGGCGGGAATAGACCCGGGGAATATATGGTGAAGTTTGGAATTAATTTGGAGTAAAACGGTGTATGAAATGATATAACAAAGGGTGTTTAGGGGCTAGTTTAATAGGAATAAGGACCTATTTGTAAAGAACTTAAGAAATCCAGGGGCTCTTAATGAAACCGTGAGAGAGAGAGAGAGTGGGAGGGCTTTGGGTGGAAAAGAAAATAGAGGAGGGGGTTATGGGGAAGATGGCCTTCTTCCTCCTCTGAACCAAACAGAGGAGGAGAGTCGACAGGGAGGCCGGCCGGTTGGGGGGCGGCGCTCGCCGGCGGCTAGGCCACGGCGACGGCCGGGAAGTGGGGCAAAACGGAGAGGAGGACGAGGGAAACCCATTCCGCTCCTTACCCTGGGTTGAGGCGGCTCGTGGAGGGAGATCGACGGGCGGCGGCGGGCTATGGCAGAGGCGGCACTGGAGGCGGCGGTGGGGAGCTCGGGGGGGAGAGGGGAAGGCCGGGGTGGCTTGGGGGCGAGGCAGGGGCGGCGCGAGCCCCTTTTATATGCGCGGGAAGGCGGTGGTGCGGCCGGGGTCGAGATCGTGGAGCTCGTGCAGCCTGTTAATGGAGGTTGGCCGGCTTCGCAGTAATGGCGACGAGACGCAAGCGGCAGCGGCGACGCGACTCGTCGGGCAGCGACGTGGTGGCGGGCGAGCTGGGCAGCGGCAGGTTCGAGCGGCATCGCGAAGCGGACGTTGGCTTGCGGCGGTGTTGCAGCTCGAGGTGACAGCTCGTGCAGGTGAAATTAATGGCGACCGCGGTGTCTAGCTGCAGGGTGTGGTCGTGTCGCGGGGCCGGCGCATGCATCGTGCAGAGGAGGGGCCGATGTACGGCGTGGGGGCGACGCGGAGGCAGGGCGTGCAGCGTGCCGTGCTGGGCCGCGAGGCGTGCGCGTCGTGGAGCAGGCGGCCTGCTGGTCCGTGAGGAAGAAAGGGGATAGAGAAAAAGAAAATAGAGAAAAGAAAAAGAAAAGGGAAAAAATAGGAGGAGCAAATTAGAGAAGAAAAATTGGGAAAAATTGGGGAAAAATTAGGGGAAAAGGGGAGAAAGGTTTTTGTGGAATTTTCCCGGGTTTCGGGCACCGACGCGACGTCGCGCGATTCCCGGGTCGGTAGTGATTGCGAGGCCAGGGAATTCGAGGCGCTCGTCGGGATGCGGGCTGGAAGGATTACCGGTGTCGGGCGACTGCCGGGGGATAGTTCCGTAAAATGGGATGGTAGAATTGATGATCGGGTTTTTGGGAATTGATCGAGCTCGGCGGTAAAGATTTGGAAAACACGCGTGATTTAAAGTGTGATTTATTTAGGGTTAAAACGCGGGCGTTACAAACCTACCCCACTTAAAATGAATCTTGTCCTCGAGATTCGGCTAGTTCCTGAACAAGTGGGGAAACTCTTTCTTCAGCGCGTCCTCTCGCTCCCACGTGGCTTCTTCTACTCCGTGTCTGCTCCATTGGACTCTGCACACCCGTACTTCTGATGTCCTTGTCCTTTTGACCACTGTGTCCAAAATCTTGACGGGCACCTCCTGGTACCTAAGATCTGGCTGCAAATCAATTGTTTCTACCGGCACTCGCTTCTCTTCGATCACTTTCAAACACCTCCGCAGCTGAGAAACGTGGAACACTGGATGTATATCTGCCATTTCCTCTGGTAGCTTCAACCGGTATGCTACTGCCCCAACTCTCTTCAGCACTTTGTACGGTCCAATGTACCGAGGGGCCAATTTCCCGTGAACTTGAAATCTTCGAGTTCCTCGGATAGGTGAAACCTTGAGGTAAGCGAACTCTCCCGGATTGAAGCTTACTTCTCGCCTCTTCCTGTCTGCATAGCTCTTTTGTCGAGACTGGGCAGCCTTCAATTTTTCTCGGATCTCGGCTACTCGTTCCTCGGCTTCTTTAATGAGTGCGGGCCCAACCAAGGCACGTTCTCCCACTTCTGACCACATCAATGGGGTTCTGCATTTTCTCCCGTATTGGGCTTCAAATGGTGACATGCCTAGGCTGGCTTGATAACTGTTGTTGTACGAAAACTCTGCATATGGTAGGCTCTGTTCCCAATCTTTGCCATAGGTGAGGACACATGCCCTTAGCATGTCTTCCATGATCTGATTCACCCTCTCGGTCTGTCCATCCGTCTGGGGGTGATAAGCTGAGCTAAAATCCAACTTGGTTCCCATGGATTTATGCAAACTTTCCCAAAACCTAGAGGTGAACTGGGTCCCTCTATCTGAAACTATCCTGCTGGGTACTCCATGCAGCTTCACTATGTTTGCTATATACAGCTTGGCCAACTTTTCTCCGTCATAATTATTACGTACGGGTATGAAGTGAGCGACTTTAGTGAGTCGGTCTACTATTACCCATATGGAATTATATCCCTTCTGTGTCTTGGGCAAGCCTACTACAAAGTCCATGCCTATCTCATCCCACTTCCATACTGGGATGGGTAAGGGTTGCAACAGTCCTGCGGGCTTCTGGTGTTCCGCCTTAATCCTCTGACAAGTGTCACAGTGGGCGACGAACTGTGCAATGTCTGCTTACATTCCATTCCACCAATACTTCTGCTTTAAATCCATATACATCTTAGTGGATCCCGGGTGGATGGAATACGCTGAGTTGTGTGCCTCATCCATGATGGTCTGCCGGAAATCTCCGTCTTCAGGTACGCATATCCTGTTCTTATACCATAGTGTACCGTGACTGTCCACCCTAAAGTCTGGGGCCTTATTCTCCCCCGTGTGCTTGCGGATCTTCATCAACTCCTTATCGGACCCTTGGGCTTTTCTGATTTTGTCTTCCAGGGTGGGTTGGATACTTAGTTGGCGGACGTAGCCTTGGGGAACAATGTGCATATTGAGCCGTGCCATTTCCTCTTGCAACTGGGCACTCTTAGGTACTGCTTTTCCATAGGACTTTCTGCTTAAGGCATCTGCCACTACATTGGCTTTTCCTGGGTGGTAATGGATTTCTAGGTTATAGTCCTTGACTAATTCCAACCACCTTCTTTGCCTTAGGTTCAGGTCAGGCTGGGTGAAAATGTACTTCAAGCTCTTGTGGTCCGTGTAGATCTCGCACTTATTTCCAATCAGGTAATGTCTCCAAATCTTAAGGGCATGCACTACGGCTGCAAACTCCAAATCATGGGTGGGGTAGTTCTGCTCGTGGGGCTTGAGTTGGCGGGAAGCATACGCCACTACTTTCCCATCTTGCATAAGGACACATCCTAGTCCTTGTCGGGATGCATCGCAATAGACGACAAAATCTCGTTGAATGTCTGGCAAGGTTAGCACTGGGGCGGTTGTCAGTCTTCTTTTCAACTCCTGAAAACTCTTCTCACACGACTCGGTCCAGACGAACTTCTTTTCCTTCTTGAGCAACTCCGTCATGGGTCGGGCAATTTTGGAGAATCCCTCAATAAACCTCCGGTAGTATCCTGCTAAACCAAGAAAGCTTCTGATTTCGCTCACATTGGTTGGTTGTCGCCAGTTGGAAACTGTTTCGACCTTCCCAGGGTCTACTGCTACTCCTTCTGCCATCAGAATATGTCCAAGGAAGGATATTTTCTCCAACCAGAATTCACACTTGCTGAACTTAGCGTACAGCTTGTGTGCCCTTAGTTTCTCCAGTACCACTCGAAGGTGTTGCTCATGTTCCTCCACACTCTTGGAGTAAACAAGTATGTCGTCAATGAAAACTACGACAAACTTGTCTAGCTCTTCCATAAACACCTTATTCATGAGGTTCATAAAATACGCTGGCGCGTTAGTGAGTCCAAAGGACATCACCGTGAACTCATACTGCCCGTAACGGGTGACAAAGGCGGTCTTTGGGATGTCACTCTCCCTAATCTTGAGTTGATGGTATCCTGACCTTAAATCGACCTTCGAGAAATATTTAGCTCCCTTCAGTTGGTCAAATAAATCATCTATTCTGGGGAGAGGATACTTGTTCTTAATAGTGACTTCGTTTAGTGAGCGATAGTCCACGCACATCCTCAGGCTTTTATCCTTCTTTTCGACAAAGAGCACTGGGGCTCCCCATGGTGATGAGCTTGGTCTGATGAACCCATTTCGCTGAAGTTCTCTCAGCTGCTTCTTTAACTCTGCCAACTCAGGGGCTGCCATCCTATAGGGTCTCTTGGCTATGGGAGAGGTTCCGGGGATGAGGTCGATGACAAACTCTATATCCCTATCTGGTGGCATTCCGGGGAGTTCTTCGGGAAATACATCTGGATATTCCCGTACTACTGGGATCTCTTCTAGGGACTTGGCCTCCATGCTAAAAACCATTATGTCTGGTCTGCTTCCTCGGGTACGGCAGGTTACTTGCACTCCGTCTGGGTTGGTTAGGTGTACTACCTTATCGGCACAACTTATAAGGCCGTGGTGAAAGCTTAACCAGTCCATCCCAAGAATCACATCTATCCCTTCGGACTTCAATACTACTAGGTCCGCTAGGAACTCTACCCACTTAAAATGATTCTCACCCGGGAGCAACCCAGTTGACACTTGATGTCACCTCCGGGTGTTCGGGTTAACAGGGGTGCTTTTAGTAGCACTGTAGGTATCTTGTGTTTTTCCACGAAACTTGAGGATATGAACGAATGTGATGCTCCTGAATCAAATAATATGGTTGCCAAGACTGAGCTGACCAGGAACTCACCGAGCACTACGCCTTGTGCCTCTTGAGCCTCCTGTGCGTTGATGTGGTTGACGCGGGCTCGTCCATAAGACTGCTGGGGCTGCCTCATCTGCTGGTTGTTGTTGTTGCCAAAGTTGTTGTTGCTGCGAACCGGCACGCGGTTGGCTCCAGATACAACCGGTCTCGGCCCGTTTACTGAGTTGGAGAAGGCTGAAGCTGTTGGCTTTTTGGCGTATGGGCAGTTGGCAATGAAGTGTCCGGTCTCACGGCAGTTGAAACATGCTCTGGTGGTGTTGTTGTTGTTGGCAGTGACCTGGCTAGTGTTGTTCTGTGGGGGCTTCATGGTGCTCTGGTTGTTGTATTGCTTGAACTGGTTTCTGGGGCCCTGGGAGCTCGTGGCTTGTGACTGGGTCCTGTATTGCATGGGGGCTTGGAATCTGGACATGGGGTGACCGAAGCTTCTCTGTTTCTGGGAACGTTCTTGCTGCTAAGCCTTGTTCTCCATGAATTTGCGCTTGTTTTCCTTCTTCTCTTCTGCCCTGGCTCTCTCTGTGAGGATGGCCATGTTCATGAGGGTGTTGAAGTCCGGGTAGATCTGAGGGGTAAGCAGAGTCCTCAGTTCCGGAGTCAAGCCCTTCTTGAACATGTCCTGCTTCTTCGAGTCCTTGTCCACTTCTTCGGGGGCATAGCGGGCTAACTCTATGAACTGGTAGGTGTATTCCTCCACGGACTTGTTGCCTTGGCGAAGTTCACGGAACTCGTCCGCCTTGCGCTTCAGTGTGGCTTCTGGGATGTGGTAGCGACGAAACTCTTCCACAAACTCATCCCAAGTGATGGTGGAGGGATCTTTGGCTGCTGCACAGTAGTTTTCCCACCATGCTAAGGCTGTCCCAGTGAGCTGGTGGGTGGCCAGGAGAACCTTGTCTCGATCTTCATAGTTGAACGGCTCCAGTTCCCTTAGGATGGCCCTCAGCCAGTCATCCGCATCCAAGGGATTCACAGACCCGCCAAAGGTGGGTGGCTTTGTCCAGAGAAATTCTATCAGCTTTTCATTCATGCCCAGAACACGGGGCCTTGGGCGGGTGATAACATTGGCTATGGCTTCCAGCAACAGAGTTTGGTTGGCCAAAACTTGGGCCAGGTCTACCGCAGGTGGTGGTGGTGGCGGGACCATGTTTTCTCCTCCATCTTCGCCCTGATTCACTTCCTGGTCGTTATGGCGCTCCCTTCGTTCAGCATGCGATCCTTCCGCGTTTTGGTCCCTACGACCGGAGCCTTGGAAGGTCCCGGCACGGCGCCTTGAAACCATATGTAGAGGAGCGGGTTTCTAAGAGATTTAGATTTTATGTGATGTTTAAGTTGATTAAGACGGGTTTTTTGAAAAGACAGGATCTGATTCCTGCCGTCAGGCACACAACAAGCACACATGACAAACAAGCACAAACAACTTTATTTCAACCATGAGAGGAGGATACATCCCGAACTACTCGACTGGTACAACGCTGGTACCCTACACGACTTGGCACTACGACAAAAGCTAAGGGTGCGGCTCTAAGCTCGGACCAACACGGCTTCATTCCTTGGCAAGGGCTTCTGGGGCATGCTACTCGCGGGGCGAGCCATCTTCTGGGGCGGAGTGTGCTTCCAGTGGAATGAGCAGCTCATCACCGTCATCATCCTGGGGTTCCCGTTCTCTTGGGGCTGGGCGGAAGTTCCTTCTTCGGCGGTTGATGTTGGTTGCTCGGCGGCTACAGACGGTGTTGGGGTCTCAGGAACTCCTCCCCATCCCATGAGGGGTGTCCCAATTAGGACTTGTGCTTCTCCCACAGCCGGAACGGGTGTTCCACTGTTGGTCCATTCCTGTATGCGCTGATCCTGGATCCGCCTGAGGCTCTCATGGGCAACAGCTTCACTGCTTATGGCGGCCGCGGTCCTTGCTTCAGCTTGGGCTACTCGAACTTGGTGCATCCTTACTGTGACTTCCGCTTGCTCAGCCCGACCAATTTGCTCTCTTAGGAACTTGGCCTGATCATCAAAGAGTTTATCCAGGGAGACGAGGTAGGCAACTACATGGTACAAAAGATCTTCTTGGTGACGACGTCGTTCCAGGTTTCTCATGCGGGCCTGCCAGACTGGAGTCCGGATGGCGGGAGGATAAAGCCTCATCGGTGTGGAGACGAGGTGCTCCTCGTAGATCCGGCACAGGTAGCGGAGAGTTTTCCGGAGGGCCAAGGGGTAGGTATCCCGGTGTCGGAACCCTGTGGCGGTCACGCGCCACGGCTCGATGTTGGGGTAGCGGGCGCTTCTGGCGATGGAGAGGACCACCCTACAGCGAAGAGTGCCGAGTTGCTCATACTCTCTGCTGTAGTACCTTGGGCGCTCAGTGATACCGAGGCGCACCAGGGAGTTGATAAGAAGGCGAGCAAAACCAGGCTCCTCCTGGCACACGCCTTGGGTCCATCCATCTTCGGCTATCTGAAAACAAGGGTAGAGTTGAACAAGTTTGGGCAAAAGATAGGGTACAAAAGATAGATAGTTTTATTTATCAACAAGGTTGGGTACACTCCTCAGGGGTACACTTATTAAGGGTACATCACTAGGGTGATGTCTCTAACTTAGGTGTACTATTGTCCTCTTCAGGGAGACTCTTCCTCGCTGCGGATGGGGCGTTTCTTGAGTGGAAGGCATTGCCCTAGTACTTCTTCTTCCGTCTGGGTGCCTTTGTCCCAATGGGTCTCCATGGGTTCTTCTTCTTCTTCCGATATCCACCCATTTTTTGTTCCACTTGAGTTAATTAGGCTCCGTAGATCTGCTCGAGCTCGTGCAGCTCGCTCCTCGGCTTGACGTGCTTCCTCACGAGCTTTAGCAAAGGCCTGCCATAAACCTTCGTAGGCTCTCTGGTCGAACTCTGCTTTTTCTTCGGCTTTTACCACCTTCTCTGTTTGCGCTATTAATGCTTTTTCTGCTCCTTCTGCTCTGCGAGTTTGCTCCTTCAATTGTGCTGCTGTTTCACGGTAAAGCTTATCTAGGTCGGTGAGGCAGATTGATAGGTGAGAAACTGTGTCCTCTAGCTCTTCTTCTTCGCGTCCAAGTCTCCTCATCCGGGCGATCCATGAGCGACCTCTTCCTCCAGTAGGCGGAAAGAATCCCATTGGAGTCTGACGGAGGTGGTGCTTATAGATCACTCGCAGACGGCGAAGGGCTTTTCGGGTGGCCTTGTGGTAGGTGTCGGCGAAGCGATACCCGGTGGTTTTGATGTACCAGGGGCTCACATCGGGGTACAACGTGCTCCTAGACACGAAAATCATCACATCACACCGAAAGGTGCTTCTGAGTTCATACTCCCGATAGAGGTACTCCGGTGGGCTCGCAACTCCGATGCGCTCCAAGCTGAGCAGTAGCAACTTAGGGAGGCCAGGATCTGGGGGGCAGACTCCTCCGTTCCACTCATTGTCAGCCATCTGGGACCGACAAAGCCACGGTGAGTGCTTTGTGTGGAAGGTGTGCTAAGCAAGGAAGATCTAGTAGAGAAGGAATTAGGGAAGGTTTCGAAGGCTTAGGAAGGGTCTTGGTTCCTAAGGTCGCGTCCTACGGCCAACCTACGGCTCTGATACCACCTGAAGCGTCCCCTCATCAGAGGTGACTAAATGTGATACAAATACCAGTCCCAGGAGGCTGGTAACACATTTATTACATCAGATGGTTCATTGCCGTACAACACGTCGAGGCTGTGGGCATGGGAGCGCCACTGCCACGAGAAGCAACATAAGAACTACAGACCAAACTACGATAGCAACAGCATCTAAGATATCTTCAGAGTCTGGCGCCATGGAAGCTTCCAGTGGAGACCGTGAATCCACAGGCACGGGTTGGGTGCAGGACAGCAACCTACTCGACGTCTTCAGGTACGAAGTCGGGATCCTCCTCTGAAAAATAGTTAATCAAGCAAGGGTGAGTACATACGTACTCAACAAGTTCAACCCCACCCACAGAGGGGCTAATAAGCAGATCATACACAGGATATACCAAGGATCAGGATAAGGTTTATTTTGCAAACACATTTACTCATGCAGGGGTTTGTTTTCAAAAAGGTTTTCGCACACAGTTTTTCTAACTCAAGTAACTCTGTTGTTTCGTGAAAACCAAATGAGGACTACCGGACTCCCCGTCCGCAGTAGCCCAGGCACACAGCCACACACTTTTCCAGAAATCAACTCACGCCATGAAAATCTTCCCAAACCCAAACACTGGCTTTGTGACCACACCGTGACTCGTCCAATACCGTGGACACGGCTATTCGAATAGGTTTTACACTCTGCAGAGGTTGTACATCTTTACCCACAAGTAGGGTACCGCCACACGAACACCTTAGTGTCGGCGCGGATCCTATCAAATCCATTACCCACCTTAGCTAACCCTACGAGCCACCACGGAAGCAACCAAGGGGTTATCTCACATAACCAGGGCGTACCTCACACAGATCGTACCCCTACTCCTTGATCTCCCGCTGCTCACCCGCACTCCTAATGGCAAGTAGATTAGCTAGTGGGATTTATGCTAAGCCGTTGCCACATACAACGGTCGAGTGGTAGTATGATAATTGAGTCAGGTGAGATGTCACGCAACCCGGTCCTTAACGACAAGATGGACATCTCCAACACGCTCAACCACAAAGGTACGAGCTCACCCATACTCCTGACACACGCCTCCATCCCGTCTACCCAGTTCTTTACTCATTTTCTAAAATATCCCATTCCCATTTTTAAAGTACTCACTCATTTTAAAGAAATCATTTAGGGCAAGCAAAGATCAATCATAGCAATCAAGGGTGGCTATCCTACCGGGTTTTAACAGTAAAACAATATGCAATTCATAAAACGGGTCATAGGGTTGTATTTATAAAACTGGGATCAAAGCATGCATCAAAGGATGAGATTGAACTTGCCGTCTTCGAAGTCGTCTGGGAGTTCCTGCTCACGGTTCGGGTCTTCGGGCTCCTGGGCACAGTAGGCGGCTCCGAACTCCTCCTGGGGTTCCTCGTTCACTCCGTCGGCTACAGCACACAATCAAGCAAGCAAACAAAGATTTACCGACAGAGCTCGAGGAGAGAATAAATAGGAAAAAGGATGGATAAATATTATTTATGGGAAACTGGTGAAGAGTTCGGCGGGAATAGACCCGGGGAATATATGGTGAAGTTTGGAATTAATTTGGAGTAAAACGGTGTATGAAATGATATAACAAAGGGTGTTTAGGGGCTAGTTTAATAGGAATAAGGACCTATTTGTAAAGAACTTAAGAAATCCAGGGGCTCTTAATGAAACTGTGAGAGAGAGAGAGTGGGAGGGCTTTGGGTGGAAAAGAAAATAGAGGAGGGGGTTATGGGGAAGATGGCCTTCTTCCTCCTCTGAACCGAACAGAGGAGGGGAGTCGACAGGGAGGCCGGCCGGTTGGGGGGGCGGCGCTCGCCGGCGGCCAGGCCACGGCGACGGCCGGGAAGTGGGGCAAAACGGAGAGGAGGACGAGGGAAACCCATTCCGCTCCTTACCCTGGGTTGAGGCGGCTCGTGGAGGGAGATCGACGGGCGGCGGCGGGCTATGGCAGAGGCGGCACTGGAGGCGGCGGTGGGGAGCTCGGGAGGGAGAGGGGAAGGCCGGGGTGGCTTGGGGGCGAGGCAGGGGCGGCGCGAGCCCCTTTTATAGGCGCGGGAAGGCGGTGGTGCGGCCGGGGTCGAGCTCGTGGAGCTCGTGCAGCCTGTTAATGGAGGTTGGCCGGCTTCGCAGTAATGGCGACGAGACGCAAGCGGCAGCGGCGACGCGACTCGTCGGGCAGCGACGTGGTGGCGGGCGAGCTGGGCAGCGGCAGGTTCGAGCGGCGTCACGAAGCGGACGTTGGCTTGCGGCGGTGTTGCAGCTCGAGGTGACGGCTCGTGCAGGTGAAATTAATGGCGACCGCGGCGTCTAGCTGCAGGGTGTGGTCGTGTCGCGGGGCCGGCGCGTGCATCGTGCAGAGGAGGGGCCGGTGTACGGCGTGGGGGCGACGCGGAGGCAGGGCGTGCAGCGTGCCGTGCAGGGCCGCGAGGCGTGCGCGTCGTGGAGCAGGCGGCCTGCTGGTCCGTGAGGAAGAAGCATCCGTGAGGAAGAAAGGGGATAGAGAAAAAGAAAATAGAGAAAAGAAAACGAAAATGGAAAAAATAGGAGGAGCAAATTAGAGAAGAAAAATTGGGAAAAATTGGGGGGAAAATTAGGGGAAAAGGGGAGAAAGGTTTTTGTGGAATTTTCCCGGGTTTCGGGCACCGACGCGACGTCGCGTGATTCCCGGGTCGGTAGTGATTGCGAGGCCAGGGAATTCGAGGCGCTCGTCGGGATGCGGGCTGGAAGGATTACCGGTGTCGGGCGACTGCCGGGGGATAGTTCCGTAAAATGGGATGGTAGAATTGATGATCGGGTTTTTGGGAATTGATCGAGCTCGGCGGTAAAGATTTGGAAAACACGCGTGATTTAAAGTGTGATTTATTTAGGGTTAAAACGCGGGCGTTACACCTCCCCACCCGCTCCTCTAGATCCGAGCCTCTCCGACCCACCTCCACCGCTCAAGCAGCGTAGAACTCCCGTCTTCCATCTCCACTTCGTCAGATCTGCGTTGCCTCACCCCCCCACCACCTCCTATAGTCGTTCAACAGTCTCTTGTCCTGCGGCTCTTCTCCTTTCTCTTGCAGAATCCTCGTTGGTGCTAGTTTATGTGACGCCTCAGGTTTTTAATTAGCATTATTATTACCAACGACCTAATCAACCGAGTCAAACACGTTGACTTGGTCAAACCTTGGTCAACCTGGATCATCACCTCGAAAACCTAGCCATCAATCACTAATGATCATCTTAAGCAAGTCAACATACATTAGTGGTCAAACCCTATTCAAATGTTGGTCAAAACCCCTAATGCCGTTGAGCCCATCCTAGAACTTTTGCCGCGTTCTCCAAATTTCACTTAAACACTTCAAAATCGGCCAATACAAAAATAGTTCGTCATTTTGAGGAACACACTTTTCATAATTGGCGGCAATGGAGATTTTGAGTGGAAAATGTTCAAAAATGTGGTCAACGCCAGCCTACACTTTTTGACCGAGCCGAGAAAAACCTCAACTTTGCTAGTTTTTTGTGCTCAAACCATTGATCAAAACATAGGTCGGCCTTTACAAAAGTTGCTCTACTATAGATGCTCTACAACTTTGCTATTCAAAGTTTTGAAAGTTTTGTTTGAAAATTTTGAGCAAACGCCGATCAAACAGGGGTAAACGAAACGAAAAACAGCAAAATTCGTTTCCAGGGACCCCGCAGCAAAAAAGATTCTTAGTTTCTTTTGACTTAGATCCAGCACCTTAGAAAATTCGTTGAAAATCATACAAAAATCAGAAAATTGTCAAACAAATTTTGTTGGTTTCCTTGTGAGCAAATCTACACCTTTTGCAAAGCATGACCATACTTTTGACTGATAGATTTTGCATGAAAAATTGAAATTAGTTTAGCCTAGATCTGCTGTAGTTCAAAATCTACAAGTGATCTCAAACTAAATTTTGGATATGTTGTGAGTCATGCCATGTTTAAACTCTAACCCAAAAATTGCACAAAGTTACCAAGCAGATCTTTTCATATAATTTATTTTGTATTTATGATGAATCTGACTTAATGCATTTTATAGCTTAAAATAAATATATTTTTGTGCCCAACTTCCGGATATAATCTTTTTATGCCTAAATACGCCTCTGGTGAATTTATCATGATTTTATATATGTCAGAAATATATATTCTTGATTTATTCTTAGTTTTAAATGTATTTGCCTAGCTCAAGATCTATAGTAGCCCTTGATGTGTTTGTTATGTGAATAGCCTTGTTTTGGGTCAGAGAACAAGTGGGAGAAAATTGGGATCCATTTGTTGCTTAATTATTTTTATATGCATTTCTCATGTTTTGGTAGCTAAAAATTGCCATTTGTGATATACTTAATTCATAGCTCATATAAGTGTGCACTTGTGTTCAGTGGCTTCGTTTAGAGCTAAAGAGCTTCAAAAGTGTCATCTACTGCGTTTTATGAAATTATTTATGAATAAAAAATAATGGAAGCCAATTAAGCTTAATATTAAAGTTAAATTGGAAAGCCTCCAACACCACACCTAAAGACCCTATGTGTGTGTTCTGGAACATACTTGCGAGCTGAGAACCAACCCTTGCTGTTTTTGTGAATTTAAATTAATTTGTTTATATAAATATGTACACAGTCACCATCAAAAAGAATAAATGATAAAGTACCACATGACATTACTTTAATAGAAAGAATATACCAATTATGTGTTTGTCAAGGTGAATATGGCCAACCATACATTTCATGGTTGTCATATGTTCTTTTATAATTAATTAGATGAAAACCGTCAATTAAATATTGCATATGCATCCTCGTGTAGATCTTCCCGACGGTAGCCATACGCTCGTGCCGGAAGGAGGAGACGGAGGAGCTGACAGAGATGTGCACTACGTCGCCGTAGCTCAGGACCTGGACCAAAGTCCAGAAGGGCCCAAGGCCAACCTTGCCGACGAAGGCAAGCCCCGGATCATTAACCTCTCTTTTTAAAATTACGCAACTACCTTTGCTATGTTTGTGCATTTACGTTTCAGGAGTTGAATTGAAACCCTAGATGCATGATCCCTTGGTACCTATGCTCTTTTACTAGTATGCTAGGTCGATAGCTGCTATGCTATAGGACCGGTAAAAGTCGAGTGATGTTCGTCACTCGCGAGAATAGGTTCTTATGTTGGAATCATAAGATCTTTATAAATGGATTGCTCATGTGGTAAGAGCATGGGATTTGGGCTCCGGTCCAGTGGCTTTCGTGGGCTAAGCTTTTGAACGTACTAAGCACTTGTCGGGAGTGGGACCGGTAAGTCTAGTACCTGATGGACACGGCAAGGGAACCTTTCCCTACTACCCCTAGGACACATGATGTGTCCCCCTGCCAGCAACAGTACGGTACATGTGCGAGTCTGGGCGGTCCGGCGTGACGTACCAGTAAGCCTTGTACCGAGGATTGTAGATTCCGATCTCGACCCGGAGAAAGATGGGAACCGCCTGGTCGGTGCATACCCCATTTCGTTTTTGTTTGGACCTTCTTGAGGTACGCATTCTTCCGTGTGTTTAGGTTTACCTTGCAAGAGTTTTTAATCAATCGATTGTCGGTCTCTCACCGTTATCTGAGATTGCTTAATCAACTGGCAATGATATCCCTTAATAATGGAACTATGTGAATATTGCTGTGTGGATTAATTGTATTGTACAATTCTTGATTGCAATAGATGGCTCAACTTAGAAATGGTAATTACCTAGAATTTGAGCTAAAATATTGAAAGTAAGGACCTACTCTTTGTTGCTTTTCAGCAAAAGAACACCACTGGCCAAAAGCCTCTCATGTCTAGAGTTTGGTGGTGTAGTTATCACCCGACGGTTAAGTCTTGCTGAGTATTAGTATACTCAGTCTTGCTATATAAATGTTGTTGCAGGTGTTGTTGTTTGGCCTGGAGAGATTCCACCCAGCTGGGAGCTGGAATGGGTGGATGACGACGAGTGATGGCATCATGGATGACCTCCTGTGATGTTCATCGTATCGCTAGTTTATTTTCCATTGTTTTCGAACTCTGAACCTTTACTTATCATGTTATGAACCATGGTTTGTAATAATTAACCCTTAGGGGTAAATTGGATTTAATTTGTGTAATGTACTCTGGACTCGCCTTCGTGTGAGTTTTAATGCATATGTTCGATCCTCTGTGTGTTAATCAAGTGATTTACCGGGCTTTGACCCAGCAACTTACGACGGGATGTTACTTTATTATCGCTTAATGACCAAAGTGGATCAGTTTAGGCGATAGTACGGTATTTTTCCGGGCGGGTTGTTACAGTTTAAGTCCTCCACCTCCACCTGGGATCCTGGTTCGTGCTTCATCTACCGCCGGCAGCGACGACTACAACCTCATCCTTCGGTCGCCGGTGTGTGCCGCCCCTGTTGGCGCATCAGCCCCTTCTACAACCGACGCACTGCGCGGTTCTTCCGCCCCGACGTACGCCTCGTCTTTGAAGCCCCTACGCCATTTCGATGGTGGATTAGTCTCCCCCAGCAACTCTGGCAAGACTGCATCTGTTCTCAGAAGATGCGGGAACTAGTTGTACTAAAGATCTCTTTTGAGGTTTTTTTTTTAACTTGATCGCTAAATTAATATATTATGTGTGATGTTGCCAAAAAAAAATATTTCCCCTCAGATCGCCGGTACGGGGGTTGCGCCGTTGCGCGGTAGCTGCCGCCAGGGAGCGCCGGCTGTAGAATTTTTTTATATTTATTTGTTACAAATTAAAAAAATACATTCATCTTAAAAATTTGCAAAATCATACCTATACCCCCAAACGGGTACTGTAGGGACTCCCACACCCGGGACTCCTACCCCGGCGGAAACTATAGCAGTGGGGACTTCAGTATAGTTTCAAAAAAATTGTATGAGCTTGAGTGGAGATAAAATTTACATGAAAATTGTATATTTCGTCGAGAGTTACGACTTTGTAGTTCAATTTTTTTTATTTGAAATCATCTTGAGGCACAAATAATCGGCACAACTTTTTCTTCACTTGGCAGCATATCTTTTTTAAAAACATATTTCATTCATATGAACTCAGATGGAGATAAAAGTTATACAGAAATTGTAGATTTCGTCGAGAGATACAACTTTGTAGTTCATATTTTTTCATTTGAAATCATTTTGATGTTGAAATAATGAACAATATATTCAGATCTAAAATTTGACAAATTTTTCATCTCTCGACGACATATCTTCAAAAACTCGTAGTGTTTTAACTCGAGTGGAGGTAAACTCGACGACATCTACAACTTTATAGTTCAAGTTGTGTCTCTTTGAATTCATTTTGGTGCTCAAATGATTAACATAATGTTTAGATCTAAATTTCAAATTTTAGATTTGGATAGTATATCGATTATTGGAGCCTCAAGATGATTTTAAATGAAAAAAAATTGAACTACAAATTTGTAGATCTCGATGGAATCTGCAATTTTCATATAAAGTTTATCTCCATCTAAGTTCAAAAAAGTTACTATTTTTCAAGAGTACATGTCCCACGGTAGGGACTGGTACACTACCACTATAGTATATTAGTATCCCTACCGAAACAGCAGCGGTATAGGTATTGTTTTGGAAAACTTTGAGATCATGTATATTTTTGTAAATTTGTAGAAAAAATCAATATAAAAATAAAAATTCGGGAAACGAGTCAACTTGAACGCTAAGGCCCAAGTAGCGTGCAACTTCACAGAAGGCCTTAGATATTTTTTCGTTAATCAATGGGTCAATAAGGCCGGCCTGTGGTGGGCGTCAATGGGCTTCCGCCCACTATGCATGAAGGGCGAAACTCGTGATGGGCCTGTTCAGTTGGGCCTCTTCGACGGATACACAATGGCACTGGACACTGCTGCCGCCGAGCCTGTCTCTCTCTCCAAAAAAAAATGGTGCTGATGATCAAAGCAGGAGTGAATAATTTCCTTGCTAAAAAATAGTAAAACGCGGAGTGATGAGGCTAGCTGATGAAGATAACGCCGGAACTTGCAGATAACTGCAAGTGCTACATTTGGTTTGGCTGGATAACTCGTTAGTCGTTCTGCGACTTCTGCCCAGGAGTGATAGATGGAAAATGACGACTACTACTCCCTCCGTCCCATAATATAGGGACCTGGAGCATTGAAACTATAGAAATATTGGTGTGGTTCAATGACAATTTTGCCCCTGAGTCGACTGTCTCCTTCCTCCCGTCGCCCACCCCGTCCGCTGCTCCGCCACCCCTCTCTCCTCCCTGACTGTGGCAGATCTCCTCCTCCCGGCCCGCGGCAGAGCCCGCCGCTGCTGAATCGTTCCCCGCTGTCGTTGAATCGGTCCCTCTGGCCTTGAATCGACCTGCAGAGGCAGAGTTGTCGGAGTTGGTGACCTCCAGAGTGAGCTCGTCCGGGAGCAGATACTGACCTCTAGCGCGAGCCTCCGCCGTCGTCACGCCTCCTCCCCAGCGCTTGAGGCTATGGCGCCCTCCTCCTCCCCGCCGCCACAGGCCATGACGCCCCCTCCGCCTTAGTCTCTGCCCCCTTTAGAGCGAGCCTCCGCCGCCGTGCCTCGCGCTCCTCCCAGCGACTACCGACTGCGGCCCTGCTCTCCTCCCGACGCCGGGGCGCGGGCGAGCTCGGCTGCCCTGGCCCCGCGCCGCCCTGCAGGCGGAGGCGGCGGAGGGACCGCCGGCGTTGGGGAAGGGATTAGGGATTTTTTCTCGGGAGCGACGGGAGCCAAGTCGTGCGGCTGCGAGCGACTCGTTGCGGGGTGGGTGAGAGCGTCGTGTGGCTGGGGTCCATGGGAGTTTGGGATTTTTTTACTTGTGGGGCACACAGCTCAAGACCTTATATTCTGGGCAAAATTTTGAAGCCCCAAGATCCTAATATTATGGGACGGAGGGAGTGCATGTTTGCTCTTTGTTCGCCAGTCACATCTGTCTGGTCTAGATTGGGCATTGTGATCCACGTCGGGCAGCAAAAAATACCTTGGCTCCTCATATACTTCCTGTTTTTGCTCGATGAAGTTCGAACCGACGTCTTCCGCACATTGCTTTGCTTTGGCATTTCTGAAAGCTAGAAATGCTTTCCTTTAATGCACTCTCTTTTAATGTCGAAGCAGTGTCAGGAAGGCATCGGTTCGAACAAAAAATGCCAAAATCTTTGAGCAACAGACCATATCACCCTATCCCTACAAGAGGTGCTCCGACGAGCGGCGGTTCATGCTCGTGCATGTCGGGATTTTGTCTCGTTTTGCTGCTAATTTGTTCTAGTATCCCCTCTCCCCTTCTATCTTATGTAATTCCCTCCTGTCGTGACGGGAGCTAGCTGTGCATATAATTATACCATTCGATTAATAAAAAAAAGTGTCGGTGGGGAATTTTTCCTGATGTAGTTAAAAAAGGTACAGCTTCACGCTTCACGTTTCATCTTCCTCCTGCTAGGGTTCAGGGTTTGTGTTCAGGGTTCAGGAGTAGTAGGTACAGGGCGAGTGGAAAACGTGGCCGAACGGGGAGCCGCCACGCGGAGGGCACTGACAGGGGAGCACGACGCTGCCACGCCGGGGCGGCCGGGACCCAGCGGACGGCGGTAGCAGCGAGCCGCCAGCGACGCCGCTGCTTCCGCTTCCCTCCCTGATCCCTCCATGATTAGCAACAGCTGGTTGCCACCACACCAGTTTCAAAAATTTGCTCTGTCAGCCTTGCATGCAATGCATGCGCAGCGCCGTACGTGCGTCGTCCTTGCCGCGTCGCCTTCCGCCACATCAGCCCCCGCCGTACGCAGCCACGCAGAGGGAACCTGCCTGCTGCCCCCCGCCCATTCCTTCCCGTGCGTGCCTCACCAATGGGCAGCCAGGAGCCGGCAGCTGATTCGGACGCGGCTGCTAGCTATAGTGCGCTCAAGACGCGGATCAATGGTGGTGACGCAGTGGCATCCCGCATTCCCGCGCGGGGGCCCGGCGGCAGAGGATGGGCAATGGGGGAGTGTCGCAGTGACTCGCTCGAGCGAGTAAATAGGGGCGATGCGTCCAAACAATGCTTCGAATCATCAGCAGCTAGCTAGCTGGTGACGGCGAAGACGAGACGGGACCGATAAAGATTAGAAAAACCCTTTTGGCTGGACTGGATGATTGGATTTGCATTCATCGGATATGTACCCTACTGTATGGGTCGTCGCTCTCGCTCGGCTTCCGGAGCCGAGCGACAGCAATGCCGTGCCGAGCGATGATGATTGATGGTGGCGAGGTGCGGCGAACCTCGGCGTCGGTGGGGGGCTAGTCCGGAGTCCGGATGCTGCTGCCCCGTGCCGTGGGTGGTACTGTACCATGCATTGGATAAGCCATCGAGCCTGTGCTGTGTGGGCAAGCGGGAATTGGCAACGCCTCACGCCTGGCCCTGCGCGCGGATGGGGACGGGACCGTGCAGCGCGAGGAGACAGCACGTGACCGCCGATCGATCATCCTCCCCTCCCGCACGGGCGCAGCAGCAGAGCGAGGTGACGACGCGGCGGGGTGCACGGACGGCCACGCCGGCCGGCCTGCTCGACCGAGGCCGTACCGGCGCCCACCGGGGGTGAAAGGAAACCAGGCTGGAAAGCCGCCGTGGCCCCGCGCCTGCCGTCACGGGACGAGACCCCACCCCACGGCAGGGATAGCTGGATGCCTGACCTGACGACGCCATATCTTCTTCCTGCGCCGCGCGCGTGGCAATGCCGCCGTCCGTTGTTGCTTGGCACGGTGCCCGCGCGCGTGACCTCGCGTACGTGGCCGGGCCGCCGGGGTAGTCGGCGCTCGACTCGATCGATCTCGGCTCGGGCGATCTCTCCCTCCCGGCGCATCCGTCGGGTCCGGTTCCAGGAGGCGTTCGTCGCATCTGCACTTGCATCTACCGGTGTCATCCAGACAGACGCACACACCTCCCCGTCCGTCCCGTTGCAGTACCGCGGCCAAAGTGTAATTGCGCGGCGACCCCATCCTTAACCAAGCAATCAACACGCTCACGAGATGAGGGCCTGGGAAATCATTGCCGATAGATTAGCCATTGCCAATGATAACTGCGTTCGTGTGGCTCTGGCTGTAGGTACCGGGCGCGGCCGAATTGATGGGACGGTGCCGGCTAGCGGGGACGACGACGCTATAGGTAGCTACCGCCGCCGAGATCTCTCTCGACGGGAGCGGGCCGGGCCTGGGCGCGCGCGCGTTTAAGGCGTGCGGCGGAGGGCGCCCCGTGCGGCCGGCAGGGGTCTGACTCCCCACTGCGACGGAGGCCCCAAAACTAATATGATCTGGCCCCGGCGACGACAGGGGGAGCAGGCCGCCATGCCCGGCCATTCGTGTGAGCTTTTCGAGTCCGTCGTCGGCCGGATCCCGGCTCTAATTCAATACGCCTCGCCACCACCAGCTGGCTAGCTTTGCTCCTCCATCGCTCGTCATCAACCCAGCCTCCCAGAATACCAGGCCCCCCAGCTCGCAACGCCTGATGCGTGGCCGTGCTGCATGACACTAGCACAATCGATGGGTGGTGATGGTATGGCCGTATGGGCGTATATGCGGTGTGGTCCATCCCCATCCCGTCGTCCGTGCCGCCGATCACCGAACCGGCGATCGATCGAGCTGGCACCCGATCATTGCCCGCCCCCACTCGTTTCATAGCCGTCGCAGTACGAGCTCGTAGCAAGCAGTAGATCTGCCGGCCGAGTAGCTAGCAGTAGGGTCGTGTTGGGCCGTGCACGTGAGTTTGTTTGCCGTGTGAAACAAACACGGGCTTGGATTTTCTAGTGTTGCCTACGCACAGGCAGGATAGTAACGTACGACAATGTACATATATACGTCGCGCCGTGTGCGTGTCCGTAGTTTTTGTGTATAGCCGTACAGGAGACTTTTTTTAATAATGAACAACATTCTGCTCTATATTCACATACAGCTAACAATTACATGAGTCCTTATATTTCAATTCTCCACACGGAGAAAACCAACGAATAATAGGAAATCAAAGAAGATTAATAAAACAAAAAACTTACAAAGACTATACTTCAAACTTCTTTCTTGCTTCTTGTAAAAAAACTACATTCTTGCTTCAAATTAACTTGTTTTTGTCCTCGTGCATCAACATTTCTACTTAGAAACTAAACTTTTTTTTACACGTATAGAAACTAAACTTTTGATGTGGGGAACGTCACCACTCCAGCTGAACAACATCCACAAATCACCAAAAGCGTCAAGACTCAAGAGTGGTAGTAGCAACTGGCGTAGCTCCAAGACGACATCTCAGGGGAGGGACGCCACCGCTGCGGAAAAAAAAGTATTATGTGTGGGTGTAAATGGGTTGTAGTTATTTACTCATATTGCTTGTAGCATGTAACATTAAGAGTTTGACCCTAAAATTAAAACCTCGTATTCACACCTTAAAATTTTAGAAAAATTGGCTAAAATTTAAGTAGATGACTCAATTTGATGGCCAATAACTCTGTGCAAAGTGGTGGGGCTGTACTTATACGTGCGCCCCATGTTAAGAACCGGATCCTAAAACTAAAACATCGCGTTCGCACCTTAAAATTTTAGAGAAATTGGCTGAAATTTATGCAGATGACTCAATTTGATGGCCCGCTTAAGCACATTGTAACTGTTACACTACAAGATAGAAGACAGGGGAAGATCCAGCCAGGGAACGAGCAGATTCGCATCCAGCCGTATAGGAGATACGAGATCACTTTGTGAGCTTTGAAGGGTTTTAGCTCTTGGACCAGCAGCCCTCCCCGTCTCTACCTCTTCCACGGGGAATGCTTTGTCACAGCAATCTCCCCATCTATATCCGTCATCGTGCCAACTCGGAGGAGACGAGGCAGCAGGCAGCTGGTACGGTACGGTACGGCCCGCCGTGTGGAAATGCTAGCCCCCGTAGCGCACACAAAAAAAATGCTAACAAAAAAATCTAAGAAACAATTATATTTAAGAACATGGGTCGGTCCGGGTCGGTAAGCTCAGCTTAGAGTGGAGCTCGACTGTCCGAGTTCGTTTTTCCGACTGTGCTCGCTACAATGGAGGACGGGTCGGGCCAGAGCTTGCCCCAATGCCTAGCGTCCGACCTAGAGAGCGTTGGGCACGTCTTATTCAGGGCTTCTTCTACGGTTTTTCTCTCACAACAGATTTGCCGACTTCTTTTGCACAAATTATTTTTCTCACACAACAAATCTGTCGTACAAATCTGCCAAAGAAATCCTGAACGCTGGCCTAGTTCAATTTAGGTGACACAGAGACTTACTCTAACCTCTTATCACTATAAACTATTATATTTAAATCCACCTTCGAGCAGGGTTTTAATTACCGTTGGGAACCGGCCGGAAAACCGCGGTAACCGTTAAAATCGGTCTGGACGGTAGCGGTACCGGTCGGTTCCTACCGGTCCGGTTCAAAAATTCAAATTTAAATTCAAAAAATGAAAAAATCGAAAAAAATCCTAACAATACTTCAAGATTTATTGAATCTAATGGTGTCAAAATTTTTCAAATATGAGTGCATTTAATATTTTTTTGTCATTGGAAGTTCAACAGAAAAAGAAAAAAATTTCGAACAATTCAACTTCTAATGCCCGCAAAAAATACTAATGGACTAATATTAGAAAAAAATTGACACCATTAGATTGTACGCACCTTGAAGTATTTTGAGAAATTGTTCTTTTATTTTTCAATTTTTATTGAAAACATGCCAATTTTTTATTTGAAACCGACCGGCTAATCGCTATTACCGGTCGGTTAACCGACCTTACCGACCGGTCAACCGGTGGATACCGATTGAACTACGTTTTTGATTCACAACCGACCAGCTAACCGCTATTACCGGTCGGTTAACCGGTCTTACCGACCGGTCAGCCGGTGGTTACCGACTGAACTAGTGTTTAAATTTGAAAATTTGAATTCAACCGTTTTCACCGGTAACCGTTCCTACTGGACCGGTTAACCGTAACCGGTGGCCGGCGGTATCCGGTCCCGGACTGGTAATGTGAACCCTGCCTTGACAGGATTTTAACATGTTTTACCACGGTAGACACTTGTGATATTTGAGCCTTATCTTATTACTGGCGCGCCCATGATGTCACTGACTTAAAGAAAACACGGTGTGATAAAATAAGTTGAAATTCGGTCCATGGTCTTTGACAGAGTACGCGTAACATTCTGACAGGTAGCAGTGCGTAATTACATTTTATATCACGCATTGGTGCTTGTACCTGACATGCGCTTATACTCTATTAAAAAAGCATCCCCGTCGACCGCTGGTACATACGATTAGTTCAGTTCATGCGCCTACTAGAACATGGTCACTGACTTGTTTGGATGTACAATTGCATCTTCACGTTCAAGGGCATCTCACTCTGCTTAGAACACACTTTCCATGTCCACCAGCACCAGAGATGCATGCAGTGGGAAATTGCAGTGGTACAAACATGCCAATGGTGTGTTTGTTCTCAAGGGGCACAAAAAGGAGCACGCCGACGGTGTGAATTGTGACAAACGACTACAATCCACACATGAAACCGGTGAACACAACTCGATGGATTCCTTACAAAAGAATCAAGGAGAGGCTGTGCACTCGCTGCGTGCAGAGTTGCAGCTTGCCGTTCGTGTTCGACCACACACTCAGATCATCAACCAGCAGTAATCTCTAGACCACCGTTGCAAAGCGAGGTGAAAATCCAGCTCGATCGATCGCGGGGAGGGGCCTATTAGTTATGATGCATCAGTCAGTGATGATTGATGATGAATCCGCTGCACGTCCCGATCGATTTTTAAATATCTTGCTGCGCCTGCGCCTGCGCGTGTGCCTGTGCCGTCGCCGTGGCGTCCCCTGTCCCTCATCAAGCCGCTGCCTGCCTGCCCCGCTGCAGCGTCCGTCCTCCACCTCTGGTGCCAACTCACACGCATTACCTCCAAGATCACACGGCTGGCTGTCTATCTGGCCCGGCTACTCGATCGATCGCGGAACCATCCACCCGGCACGCTCTGCCATTCTTATCTCTCCCAATGCAAACCCCCTATAAAACCCCTCACACCCCCGGCATTCTCCACTCACACACCACCAGCTCGATCTCTCCTCACTCCCTCCTTCGAGCTCCACACACACTTCTTCTTCCTCCTTCAAGCTCGATCTGGTCTCGTCCTCACAACCATGGCTGCTCGGGTCTCTATGGTGCTGGGCGTTCTGCTCGCCTGCTCGGCCGCGCTGGCGGCGGCCAACTTCAACCAGGACTTCGACATCACCTGGGGGGACGGCCGCGGCAGGGTCCTGGACAATGGCAAGCTCCTGACGCTCACGCTCGACCGCACCTCCGGCTCCGGGTTCCAGTCCAAGCACGAGTACCTCTTCGGCAAGATCGACATGCAGCTCAAGCTCGTCCCCGGCAACTCCGCCGGCACCGTCACTGCCTACTACGTAAGAATCCATTGGTGTTTTGCTTTTGTTTTTGGCTGGCTGGCTGATAGAAGATCGATCGACTGACCAATGTGTGTACCGTGCCTCTGCAGCTGTCGTCGCAGGGCAACACCCACGACGAGATCGACTTCGAGTTCCTGGGCAACGTGACCGGGGAGCCCTACACGCTGCACACCAACGTGTTCACCCAGGGGCAGGGCCAGCGGGAGCAGCAGTTCCGCCTCTGGTTCGACCCCACCAAGGACTTCCACACCTACTCCATCCTCTGGAACCCCAAGCACGTCATGTAAGCTTCTAGCTGCTTGCTGCCTGTTCATTGATCCATCAGACTATCAGAGAGTAGTGCCGATCGATTTACTGACATGTTCGATGGCTGCGCAGCTTCATGGTGGACGACATGCCGATCAGGGACTTCCGGAACCTGGAGAGCAAGGGGATCGCGTTCCCCAAGAACCAGCCGATGCGGCTCTACTCCAGCCTCTGGAACGCCGACGACTGGGCCACCCAGGGCGGCCGCGTCAAGACGGACTGGTCCCACGCCCCCTTCTCCGCCTCCTACCGCAACTTCAGGGCCGACGCCTGCGTCGCCGTCGCCGGCGGCAAGACCCGCTGCGGCGCCACCGTCGGCACCGAGGGCTCCGCCGGCGCCGCCGGCGACTGGTACAACCAGGAGCTCGACCTCACCCTTCAGCAGCGCATGCGCTGGGTCCAGGGCAAGTACATGATCTACAACTACTGCACCGACCCCAAGCGCATCGCGACGGGCCTCCCCGCCGAGTGCTCCATGCAGCAGTAGTAGACCCCCCTGCATCAAGCTCCGCTCGCTGCAATGGCGGCGGCCGCATCGATCACCGACCGGCTCAGGACGAAAGGGCATGAGATTTCTTTCCGTGGTGGCGTCAGTGTGGTAAATAAATAAGGATTTGGCAATTCGTGGGACTTGTAAACGCGGTAAGGTGGTAAATTCTTCTGGTCTTGTCTGTAGCCTCTCTCTCTCTGCTTCCGCCACCCCCCCTGTTCGTGTCATGTAAAATCATCAGTGGTGTTCAATGTGTCCCGTCTGTAATATATCAAAACACATACGTGTCCGTCACTTGCTGCTCCGTGACTTTGTACATGTAGGCATGTAGCATGTGCTCTCCTTTTATGCCTTGGAAGTTGTGATGTTTGTGGTTGGGTGGATTACTCGCGGAATTTGTATACCCTTTTGCATAAAGAACTGAAACTCTATCAATCCATCAGCAGTTCTTGATTTCTTTTTTCAGGCATTGATATTGGGTCATTCAGTTTATTGTCTAGTGGTACTACTGAACACAATTTGAAAAATTAGTTGCCCACGTTGAATCGTTGATGGCATCACCTGCCCCCGATCGGCATGGCGGCAAGTAAATGTTGCCGTCGCCAGATGTTTCGCAGTACTGGTGCAGCAACAGCAACCCCTCTCTTTCTCTCCATTAATCGCGCGACAGATCCATATGTCTCGATCTGTCACGATGGCGATGGAAAAAGGCCCAGGCTTCGAGCATGCAACCGACATTGCGGGGATGCGCGTGTTTTTAGCAGAGGTCGACGATAAAAACCTCTGCGTTCTCCGGCAAGAAGATACTACTGGATCAACACATCACGCAGTCCACACAATGTTGGGGATTTTCAACACGTTGCTCCACTCCATGCTCTCGTTCTCGTCCGGCCGACCCTCCGGCGGTCTCCATGCGGCGCAAGGTGACAGGGCTCGCGGCCACGGAAGCTCACGGGCCACCAGGGAGGGCCACGCCCGGACTCCACGACAAGGACAGGGGCTCGGCTCGCAATGAATTGATTCGTCAGCTAGCTTCCCAGCGGCCTCTCGCGGTCGCTCCAGGCCGAGGTACCGGAGCGCCGATGCCGACAGGTGGCCGCACCGACAAATAGCCAGCCATCTCTTCCAGACCTCCGCCGCTAGCTCCTCTCGTCACCGGCTAGGCGGCGGCTACTCATCGGATCAGAACGGAGATGGCCGCCGCTCTGCCGATTGCACCCGCCGTGGATTCTCTGACTGCCCGTAGGGGAAGTCAGAGAAACACTGTAGCGTGACATTCACCCCCCGCGAGTAACATATGAACAGTGCTGACAGTACAGTATTTTGCTACAGTACCGAATGCTACAGTATTTCCGTGGCTTTTATGGCTCAGTTTGCTGTTCCTTTTCGTGACTTTTGTGAAGCAAGTCAGAGGATCCGGACCGGATTGCACCTGGCAGCTTGTTGGAGCATCTCGTGGCCTTTTTCTCTGAACAAAAGGCAGGCAGCGCGTGCAGGGAAGTGACTCATGGTCATGGCTTCTTATCCCTTCGAGCTTCGAGTAGCAAGCAGGCCATGGCCCAGCCTAGTAGAAGGCTTGGCTAGTAGCGACTGTTCAGCAATCTGAATGTCGCAGAGATATTTGCAGTTCTCTCATCAGTTGCCACGAGTGCAAAACTACAAGCCTGAAAAAGGATCTTGGGATCAGGATTCCACTGACGAGATTAATCTAGTTGCTCTACTCGTACACTAGAGATAGTATAGAGTTTCTGGGCCACAATTTCGAGCAAGAAACCAAGTGGTTGCCAGTGTGACAGTACAGCTGATTGGTTCTTGGCTTAAGGGGCCTTTTATTGTCTGCACAGAGTGTAGTTGAAAATGAAGTGTATGGAGCCAACATCAGTCTATTATATGTCGCCTCATGATGACCCTTAACCACAAATCATACGGGGGATGCGCTTGCCTACACTGTGAGTGACTGGGATGGATCAGAGCATGATACTGCTCTAACCTCATGACTGATGAAATGAAACTGATGGGCAGTAGCGGCAAGAATGCAACTTTCGAGCAACAGGGAGAGAACTGCACTTCCTTCACCATTTTTTTTCCTGATAGTTATCACTGGTAGTACTCCGATGTTACAGCCTGAAGAGACTTTGGTTTCAGATAAATTACCCCTTCCTGTGCCTCAATGTGTGTCCATGGCTCCATTCAATGCATGATTGAGCTAGCTGTGCCTCTGGACTCTGGTGCAATGATGGGCCTCAAAGCAGGAGGAGCCCCACTGTCAGATTTACATGTTTGACAACGTGCCAAATATATGGGTGTCCCTGATGTTTATCCAGGTGGCAGCAGAGCTCGCTCTATGCCTCTATCGATGGCCACTTGAGACTAGCCGCACTGCCGTTGAAACAGCTTGTCCTTCCTTTGAATTTACGCCTGAACAAACCAACAAGAAAAGGCAGGAGATTTTCATCTGGCAGTTCAGATTAGCTTTAGATACTGAATCTTCTTCATGTGTATAACTAGTGAACTCTGCAGTAATAACATGTGATTTCAGTTGTATTTCTGCAGTTCATGTACAAGTAGCACACTAAACGCTGGAGGGTCTAGCACAGACAATTGCACTGCATGGAGTGAGACGGTGATTGTTTTGGCCCGGGCCTTGGACTGGGAAGAGATCTAAAAGCTAGATTGCAGCCATCTGGTCCTCCATTTTCGTGCAACACATGTTGCTTGTGCAAATTCACCATATATAAGAGGAACACCATCATTGCCCATTGGTAAATGATACAAGGCGTCCCATAGCTGTATGTGCCACACTTGCTTAATCCCTTGATGATTACAAAAAGATGGTCCTGAAACAACAAGAGGACCGGACTAGCTTTGTACATGCATGTACTCGGTACTCCTTCTCTGCCACATAGTCCAACTACACACCATAAGAGCTCAAAATCAGTCTTATTCAGACCGTCAAGGTGTATCAAAATCTTTGCTCAAGTTCTAAAAAAAAAAATTAAAAATCACGAAATCGATCAGCATGAAATTTATAAGGATAGAGTAGCTCATGTTCCAGACTCTCACAGGTCACAGCAGCAGGTTCATTCAGCTGCAGCACGCGCATCAGGTTAAAACTGGACTCGTCCAGATGCAGCAAATTAGCAGGCTGTAACAGGCAAAGCTTTCATGCTGCACCCGTGTGACTGTGTCCAAACGAAGCGCACAATCTCCATCAGTGTGCTTGTGCCTACAGAATTGGTACGCACGACTGCTCGAGTACTATACAGACAACTGGGGAGTGGGCCCGGCCCCCATAGGGCGCCTTGCATATGATTAGAGGACCAGTACTGTAGTATATAGACCCTTGGGAGTACTGCGACCTTTGATGCGTCAATGGCATTGCTAAAGCAAGGCCTTGTTTAGATGGCTAAAAACTAGCAAAAGTAACTGTTCTAACTCCTGTAGCACTCATGTAGCATGTTTCGTTTGTTTGTGTTAAATATTATCCTACCATGGGGTGCCTCGATGAGATCTAGGCGCACCGGAGAGCGATTCTGAGGCGACGCCGACCAGGAGGGCATCGCCGCGGTGCCCTTGCCGCGGCGGTTCCTCGCCGAGGGGTTCACTTCGGACTCCGCCGCGGTCGCCGGAGGCCGCCTTCCTCTCCCCACCTTTCCACTCGCCGTTTCGCCGCTAGCCGCCGGCGCCCCAATGGAACATGCCGGTGACGATTGCTCCTTCGATTCGATCCCAACTTCGCAAAATCACTGCAAAGGAAAGATCTCAACCACCATCGCCTGATCCAAGGTGGTGGACAACGGTGTCGGCGATGATCTCATCGGCGGCCGCTCTTCGTCCCTCTGCCGGCCGATTTTGGGACTCAGACTCCGATTCGGAGGGTGAGCACCTCGCAGAAGCAGAGCATTGCAGCTCCGCACCGTCGCCGGCGTGCAGGATGACCACCGTGGTAGCCGCGCCGCCATCAACTGGGAGGGCGCCGGCGAAACCACCTCCTACTACGCCGCGTCGGCCGCCTTGGAGGTCTCTCTGGAAAGGTCCCCTACCTCCCGCTAGAGTTTCGCCGGCGAGGACACTGGGGGATTACCTCCCGCCGGTGTTCTTGGCCACGGGAGGGGACGGCTCCGCCGCGCGTTCCGCCGCGGCGGCGTCTGAGGCCGACCGGGCGCTCGAACCGGATCCCGCGTGTCAACGGGGCGCTCACGGCCCGGGTCCGGCCCACCTGGTGTCACGGTCTCCCCCTCCTATCCGGAAAGACCAGGGGGCGCATCGTGTTTTTCCCACGAATTCAGCACCGCGGCCGCCGCCTTTCTCCGCAGCAAACCCTTCCGGCCGCCGGCGTCGCCTGGTTAACGCGGTGACTCCGCCGCACCTGCTCCCCCCCCACGCCCTACCGCGACGCGCTTATGGCGGGGAGTGGCCGTTTCTTCCGTCGTCGGGGCCAGGGCGGCCGCGGCCCTCAGGTAGGGGGTCGCGGCACCGCCGCTCCTGCTTCTGGTGCCGGCAGCCAGGCTGATCCTCCGGCGACCGATCGAGGTCGAGGGAACCTGGCGCCGCGTGGACGCGGGGCTAACCCCCAGCCCGTGCAGTCTGGCGGTACTGCTGCCGGGCATGACCGCGAAGCTCACGCTCGGGGTGCTGGGCCCGGGCGTGGCCGTGGCCGCGATGGTGGGCCCCGGCGTGGAGGAGCGCAACCTGCCGAACGTGATCAACCTCGCCGGGAACGCGGCGACGACACTGCTGTCCCTGTCGACGCCACGGCGACAATTGCGACTGTTGAGGGCGGAAAAGGGAAGCGAAAGCGCACTATGGAGTGCGTTATTTGCACTGATGATCACTACACCAATCAGTGTCCGCTGCTTCGTGGCCCGAAGCCGTCAGTCGCTTACTGTGCTGCCTCTGACGACAATGGAGGTTTTTTTTCATATTCAGGCAGCTAATGAACATGATTTAGTTTCAACAGATTTTTCTCCCACCGTAGCTGTCATTAAAGTGGAGTCTGGCGAGGTTTATAAGGATCTGCTCTTGGCAACGCTAGCACGGATCATTCCTGTCCCCTGGGTTTGGGAAGCACAAGAGGAAGGGCACAAGTGTTTTATTGTACCCTTTCCCAGCAAGGAGGAGTTGACCCGTATGGTTGCTATCGGAACTATCATGACACGGAACAAGGAAGGTACCTTTTCTATTGAAGAATATGTTGATGATGTTCAACCCATCAAAGTTCTGGATCAGGTTTGGGTGACTGTCACTAAGGTACCGAGAGCACTTCGCTCTTTCCTTCCGCTGTGGGCTGTTGGAACTATGATAGGTGCTACTCAAAAGGTTGATGTGTACCACCTGCGGCGCACTGGGGAGGTGCGTATTCTGGTTGCGGTTTTGGATGTCAAAAAAATCCCAAAATTCGCTGATGTTTGCGTGAAGGGATGCATGTACCGCCTCTTTTTCAAGCCTGATGAGGTGGTTGTGGCAGACCAGGACCAGGATGAGGATGAGGACTTGCTCACTGATGAGGACAAAGGTAATGATGCAGATGGGGATAAGCACATGGGAGACGCTATTCCCCCTCCAAAGCCACAGGGTGACAAGGGGACTAAATCTACCAGCTCACAGCCTTCTCTATCCCAGAGCGAACAATCTCACAGGCAGGCTACTTTGCTACAAGAAGCACTGGATTTAGCTTGTGAGCAGCTTTTTGATGAGATTAGCATTAAGGTCATGGCGGAAAAGGATTCAGTGGGTTGGAAACGCTACAGCCCGCTGACTGATGAAGAGCGGAGGATGTACAATGCTATGGTGTCACCTCCTGTTAACCCTCACCCTTTTTTCTCTAATGAGTTTGAACAGGCTGTTGTAACTCACCTCTCTTCGGTGGGGGAACACCGTTCTTCTGCTACCCGGAGTCTACGCCACACCCCGCGGAGGGGGAGGTCGGAGGCGCGCCCACCCATGTTCCATCTGGGGGGGCGGAGTCTCCGGTGGGGGCTACCATGCTGCATCCGCCAGTCACCGTGGAGGACATTGTCGACGCCGAGGAGGACGGGCGGTCTCTGCCTGCGGCTGGGGGGGATGCTTCCCTCCCCACTCCCACTGAGGTGACCGTGGTGGCTGCGGGTGACACCGCCGAGGTGACCGTGGTGGCTGCGGGTGACACCACCACGACCACCCCGGAGGGGGCTGTACTCCCTGCTAAGGGGGACACCACCGCGGCCACTCCCGAGGGGGCCGCAGTCCCAGTTATGGACGAGACCGAGCTGGTCACTAGCGCTGCACCGCGGCGAGTGGTGGCACCTGCGCCTACTCCACCTGAGGAGGATGCCCCCAGGACGCTACGTCGGAGCAGCAGGAAAGCGGGAAAGGCTGACGACCATACCCTACTCAAGGCGGAACGTTTGGCAAAGAAAAAGAACCTCGAAGGTATTTCCTTTTCTAGCTTTTCAGATTCACGCATTATTTCAAACCTTGGTAGGTTAGCCATCAATACAAATACCTCGGGTGTCGTTCGTATTAAGAACTTAGAGGTAGATAGATTAGTCATCTGCGCTAACAAAAATAATAAAGTTAACGCTAATGATCTAATAAGTGATGATGAAAGGGAAGAAAGACTGCAGGAAGCTCTCAACCACGCTGGTGGTTTCCTAAATGAGAGCTTGTTTGATGCAGAGAATGATCATATCCTAGATCTCTCTCCTATCAGTCGTAAGAAAAAATTTAATAAGGCCAAGAAACAAAAAACTGGCAATCTTTCCAAGAAGCCAAAAACCCCTTCAAAGATTATTATAAAATGAAAGGGGTATTCTGGAATAGCAGAGGTCTTGCAGACTTGGCTAAACACAGATTTTTGGCTGAACTAGTTAGAGAAGAGCAGATTAATTTTATTGCTCTCTCTGAAACTGGTCGTGAGTCCTTTCCTGATCACGTCCTCAAAAATTTATGTGCTGGACGTGATTTTCTTTGGCACGCTATGGCTCCCCATGGCAGATCAGGTGGGATCTTGCTTGGGGTGGATCTTAGTGTGTTTGATATTGGTGCCATCGATGAGGGGGATTTCTATGTGAAATTCACCCTTAGATACAAGTCAACTGACTTCAAGTTTGTCCTTTATTCTATTTATGGACCGGCCCAATCACAAAACAAAGGTGCATTTCTTGCCGAACTCGCTAATACCTGCTCAAAGGAGAACCTTCCTTTTCTCATTGGCGGGGATTTTAATATTATGCGAAAACCTGAGGACAAAAGCAGTGGTGATTTTGATACTAAATGGCCTTCCCTTTTTAATGCTGTCATTGAGTCCCTTGATCTTAGGGAAATTGTCATGACAGGTCGCCAGTATACTTGGGCGGGTGCGGGGGATAATCCGACTTATGAAAAGCTTGATAGAGTTTTAGCTAGTACGGAATGGGAAATTAATTTCCCCTTGGCCAAGGTCGAAGCTAGAGACAGGAACATATCAGATCATACTCCACTAGTTGTGTCCACAGGCGCATCCACTCACCAGTCCGGATCCAGACCTTTTCGATTTGAGAGGGGATGGCTCCTAAAGGAGGGTTTTTATGATATGGTTGCAAATATTTGGCGATCAGAAAACTCTGTATCTTCTCCACTACTGCGGTGGCAGTCCAAGATCCGCAGACTAAGGCAGCATCTTAGAGGCTGGGCGTCTAATATGGTGGGCTCCTATAAAAAGGAGAAAAATACTCTTCTGGCCCTTCTGCAGGATCTTGATAAAAGAGCAGAAATTGATAGGCTATCTGATCATGAGATCAATTTAAAGCACTATCTTAAAGAGCGGCTAGTTTCGCTTTTGAGGGAGGAAGAGCTTAAGTGGTATGAAAGAGCTAAGGTCAAAACTCTCTTGGAAGGGGATGCTAATACAAGGTTCTTTCACCTTGTTGCTAATGGCAAACACCGTAAGCAGCATATTTATAGGCTTGAAGATGACAATGGTGTTGTTGTTAGTTCTGACCGTCTTAAATGCCACATCACGAATTATTACAAAAATCTGTTCGGAGTCCCAGAACAGACGAAAATCACCTTGATGGAGGATCAGATTCATGATATTCCACAAGTATCTGATGAGGAAAACGAGATCCTCATTGCCGATTTCTCTGAAAATGAGGTGAGAGAGGCAGTCTTCCAAATGGAGCATAATAAGGCTCCTGGACCAGATGGCTTCCCAGCTGAATTCTATCAAGTGTTCTGGGGGTGATCAAAGATGACCTTTTGGCTATGTTCCATGAATTCCACAAGGACACTCTTGACCTCTTTAGCCTCAACTTTGGGATCATTACTTTAATTCCAAAAATTGAAAATGCCACTAAGATTCAGTAATATAGACCTATTTGTGTCCTCAACGTTAGTTTCAAGATTTTTACTAAAGTTGGAACTAACAGGCTGAATAAAGTAGCAAGGACGTTGGTGAGCCCAACACAAACTGCCTTCATGTCTGGTAGGAATATCATGGAAGGTGTTGTTATTCTACACGAGACCATCCATGAACTTCATACCAAAAAATCTAATGCAGTTATTTTTAAGATTGACTTTGAAAAGGCCTATGATAAGGTTAAGTGGTCATTCCTCCAGCAGACTTTACGCATGGAAGGCTTCTCACCTAAATGGTGTAGATGGATCCAAAACATGGTTTCGGGAGGGAGTGTGGGAATCAAAGTTAATGATGACATTGGACCCTACTTCCAAACGAAACGGGGGCTCAGACAAGGGGATCCTATGTCCCCTATCTTATTTAACATTGTCGCTGACATGCTAGCCCTGCTCATTAATCGAGCGAAAACAGATGGGCAAATAAGAGGGGTGCTACCCCATCTAGTTGATGATGGTTTGTCTATCTTATAATACGCAGACGACACCATAATCTTTCTAGACCATGACCTTGAGCAAGCTAAAAATCTTAAGCTCCTTTTATGTGCTTTTGAACAGCTTTCGGGGCTGAAGATTAACTTCCACAAGAGTGAAGTCTTCTGTTATGGTGCGGCCAGAGAGATGGAGTCTTCCTATACTTCTCTCTTTGGCTGTAATTCGGGAAATTACCCTTTCAGATATTTAGGTATTCTGATGCACCATCGACAACTCCTAAATTCCGAATGGAGTAAAGTCGAAGAACGCTTCCAGCAAAAGCTCTCGTGTTGGAAAGCAAAATATCTATCCTATGGGGGGAGGTTGGTCCTGCTAAATTCGGTGTTAAGTAGCCTACCCATGTTCATGATATCCTTTTTTGAGGTCCCTAAGGGAGTTCTTAAAAACCTGGATCATTTCAGATCTAGATTTTTCTGGCAAGGTTCTGCTAATAAGCACAAATATAGGCTTGTCAAATGAGACATCTTGTGTCGCCCCAAAGATCAGGGTGGCCTTGGGATTTTGAACCTCCAGCTACAAAACAAATGCCTGTTGGCAAAGTGGTTAGTGAACCTCTTGAACACTGATGGGACCTGGCAATCATTGCTAAGGAACAAATATTTGCGAACCAAAACCCTCACGCAAGTATCATCAAAACCAAATGACTCTCACTTTTGGAGATGACTCATGCGTATTAAAGATGAGGTTCTGTCTAACGGTTCTTTCGTTATTAAAGATGGAACCAACACGAGATTTTGGGATGATACGTGGATAGGGGATAAGCCGCTCAAGGATACCTACCCATCCTTATACCATATAGCGCGGGATAAGCATGTCACAGTTTCTAAGGTTTTGTCTTCTAGACCCCTTAATATTTCTTTCAGGCGGTCGTTGGTGGATAATAACCTAAGTCATTGGCTTCACCTAGTAGCTCGGGTCTCTAATGTTATTCTGGTGGATGCTAAGGATTATTTTAAATGGCAGCTGACAAAAAGTGATTTTTTCACTGTTCGGTCATTGTATCTACATGACATAGATACTCATCCACCTTTTCAGCATAGGAAGATCTGGAAGTGAAAAATACCTCTAAAGATCAAGATTTTTCTTTGGTTTCTTCAGAAGGGGGTCGTTTTGACAAAAGATAACCTTGCAAAGAAAAATTGGAAAGGGAGCCAGCAATGTGTCTGCTGTAATTTGAATGAAACCTTTCAGCACCTGTTTCTAGATTGCCCTTCCGCAAAAATGATTTGGAGGATTATTTTCTATGCTACTAATTTGACCCAGCCTAGATCTATTAGCCATATGTTTGGTACGTGGCTTAATAATCAACATAAGGACCGTAAGCCCCTGATTTGGGTTGGTGTCGCTGCCATTTGCTGGGCTATTTGGAATTGCCGGAATGATATAGTTTTCAAAAAGACGAAGTTTAATTCGATTTTGCAGGTTATTTTCAGGGAGCTTACTGGCTACGCTTCTGGGCCCAGTTGCAGCATAAGGAGCAAGCTAAGGATACACTCATCGCTATGAGCAGAAAATTAGAAGTCGTTGCTCTGCAATTTGCTAATGGAGGATGGAACAATTTTTTTCGTTTACCTTAGTCGGGGGCTTGTTGCCCGTTGCTACTTATTTCTACCTTTTTGTGGACGGTTCTTTTGAACTCTGTAATAATTGGTTGTGTACATCTTCAGATGTAGATGCCGGATTTAATTATCCAATATCTAAAAAAAATGGGGTAATTAGGCTCAAAAGATTCCTCTCGTGATGTACAACAGAACTGTGTAATTAGTAATTTTTTAACCTACATTTACTGCTCTGAACATATATCTTTTGTTGTATTTAATGTGATGTGATGGAGAGAAAGTTGAAAAAGTAGCAAATTTTTGACAAAAATTTTGCCAACTAAACCAGGCCCAACTTCCTTCAAATCCATGGACCAACAGGCCAGCTGCTTCCACTTAGATCGCGTCAGGTTTGAGCTGTCCAGCAAAACTGAACTGCCGAGTGCTCAACACCAGCAGTGAGGTGCGCCGGCGCCTGAAAGGGTGTTAAATTAAAAGGTTCGCTTTAGGGTAGAGTAGACCGTGTAGGATTCGTGTTAGAGTGGCGCCCTCCTTCTGAAACTTTTATTTGGTGGTGCCACTATGGATGGTACATCCAATGCTAATCCAGCTTGCAAGTGCCGGAGATCCAGGGACTACTGTTTCCTGGTGCAGTAGTACGTAGCAAAGCTAACCCCAATCATTTAGGCTGTCTGGGAATAACTTGGATCACCACTCGCGCGCACGACGCAAACCATGTCGCGGCAAGCTTTACTTTCAGCGATCTGCTGCAGTTTCTTTCAGAGCTAGTCTCGTCAGAAGTGCGAACGGACCTTTGGTCCAGTGGTAGCGCTCCAGGCTCGGAGGCTACCGACGGGGTTCGAACCCCCGTCTTGCACCCGGGTGCTGAGGCCAGTCTGGTGGGTGTAGGCGTGTGTTGTGGTGTGCGTACCTTAGTATGGCGCGTTTCGAGACTACTCGGGCAGCCTCATCTGCGCTGAGTCCGGTCAGCGTGGGTGCCTGACCTCGTACATGACGGGTAGTGCTCCAGGCTCGGAGGCTACCGACGGGGGTTCGAACCCCCGTCTCGCACCCGGGTGCTGAGGCCAGTCTGGTGGGTGTAGGCGTGTGTTGTGGTGTGCGTATCTCAGTATGGCGCGTTTCAAGACTACTCGGGCAGCCTCATCTGCGCTGAGTCTGGTCAGCGTGGGTGCCTGACCTCTTACATGACGGGCCAGTGCTCCTGGCAGCTTTCAAAAAAAAAAAGTCTCGTCAGAAGTTCTTGCTTTTGATCAAAAAAGTCTCGTCAGAAGTCTGGTGGGTGTAGGCGTGTGTTGTGGTGTGCGTACGTCAGTATGGCGCGTTTCGAGACTACTCGGGCAGCCTCATCTGCGCTGAGTCCGGTCAGCGTGGGTGCCTGACCTCTTACATGACGGGTAGCGCTCCAGGCTCGGAGGCTACTGACGGGGGTTCGAACCCCCGTCTCGCACCCGGGTGCTGAGGCCAGTCTGGTGGGTGTAGGCGTGTGTTGTGGTGTGCGTACCTCAGTATGGCGCGTTTCGAGACTACTCGGGCAGCCTCATCTGCGCTGAGTCTGGTCAGCGTGGGTGTCTAACCTCTTACATGACGGGCCAGTGCTCCTGGCAGCTTCAAAAAAGAAAAAGTCTCGTCAGAAGTTCTTGCTTTTGATCAGAATCGATTGCTGTCTGGTGGCGTGTGATTTTTCATCGTTGTGGTCCGGCAGGCTCGACGGGCCTCAGCCACTCGATCAGATGTGCCTCCCGGCCGTCGAGTCGATCAGCGGCAGAACGCATCGTTAGGTAGCTGCTAGCCATTCGTGCACGCATGCATGTCATGGGCGGTGATCGCCGGCGGGCCGGGGTGGTATCCGTATCCGTCGGTGCGCTCGTCAGCACCGGCCGAGGAGCGCCGCGTGCGTCATGATCGATCGGTAACAGACTCACTCACTCACAGCCACAGGCACACAAAAATCACTAAATCAGACCATGGTGCCGTGCCGGCGCCTCAGGCTTGTGGGAGAGTTGGATGCATCATGCATGGTTGGAGAATGGACGGGCGTCACGGTCACGGGGTCACGGACTCACGGCTAGGAATTTTTTTATTTTTTAATCCAATTTGCAAATTTATACGACAGATTTGAAATTTATCAAAAATATATATCCACCGCCGTGGGCTATGGCGGTAAGAGCCTACCGCCGTAGGCCACGACGGCAGCACGCCCAACCGCCGTGGCCATGGTGGTAAGGCCAGCGCCAACGGTCGGGTCGAGGGTGTGAGCCCCGCAGCACCTTACCGCCGTGCGCCACGGCGCCGTGGGCCACGGCGGTAGGGCCTTATCGCTGTGGCGGACGGCGGCAGCCACCCCTATATAAAGGGCGACGGCGACCGCCGTCCCCCACGCCCCTCCTTCCCTGCCGCCGCCCACCTCAGGTTAGTCTTCTTACTTTTTATTTAATTAGTTTAATTAGTGTAATTAGTTTATGATAGTGTAATTAGTGTAGAAAATTAGTTTTTAGATTAGAAAATTTAGAAATTAGTTAATTTAATTAGTTTAGATTTAGAAAATATAGAAAATTAGTTTATCTGTTCTAGATATTGTAGAAATTACTTAAGTATGTGTAGAAATTATAGAAATTACTTTAGATTCTTTAGAAAATATAGAAAATTAGTTTATCTGTTCTAGAAATTGTAGAAATTACTTTAGCATGTGTAGAAATTATAGAAATTACTTTAGCTTCTTTAGAAAATATAGAAAATTAATTTATCTGTTCTAGAAATTGTAGAAATTACTTTTGCATGTGTAGAAATTATAGAAATTACTTTAACTTCTTTAGAAAATATAGAAAATTAGTTTATCTGTTCTAAAAATTGTAGAACTTACTTTTGCATGTGTAGAAATTATAGAAATTACTTTAGCTTCTTTAGAAAATATAGAAAATTAGTTTATCTGTTTTAGAAATTGTAGAAATTACTTTAGCTTGTGTATAAATTATAGAAATTACTTAAGCTTCTTTAGAAAATATAGAAAATTAGTTTATCTGTTCTAGAAATTGTAAAAATTACTTTAGCATGTGTAGAAATTATAGAAATTATTTTAGCTTCTTTAGAAAATATAGAAAGTTAGTTTATCTGTTCTAGATATTGTAGAAAATACTTTTGCATGTGTAGAAATTATAGAAAATTACTTTATCTCGTTTACAAAATGTGGAAAATTATTTTATCATGTTTAATTGTATATGCCTTTAATTTTCGTATGCAGCTGCAGTTATGGATCAGACTCAGGATCAGGCTCAGGATGAGGCCGAGGCTCAGACTCAGGCTGCTCGTGCTGAGGTTGACGCGTACGTGACGCCAGAGTTGTTGGACAGGGAGGTCGACCGCAGGCACCGCTCGTTTCTGTCCGCCGTCCTCGGAGAGGATCTTGGACACGTGCGTTCTCGCACTACGCGCACGTTGTTGCCGATCCACGACCTTTGGGTTCCCAAGTACGTGAATTGATGCTATGTTATTATTTGTACCTTCATTTATCCTTTTGTTGTAACTAATAAATTACCTTATTTGATTCAGGCTACGCGCTGCAGGACTACTGCCTGTAGCGCGGTTAGTCCAGGGGGACAGACTGCGGGACGCGATTCCTCGGAAGGATCGCATGACACGGTTCCAGTACGACTACTCCCTCCTCAGCGCGCTTCTGGACCACTGGAGGCCGGAGACACACACGTTCCACTTCACCGTCGGCGAGATGACGGTGACTCTTCAGGACACGTCCATGTTGATGGGACTTCCTTGTGCGGGCGAGCCGCTGGGGGCTGTGGACATCTCCGACGAGTGGCGTACTGAGTTCCTCACTCGGTTCACGAACGTTCCTCGGAACGATCACGCCTCCGCCCCGTACCAGGAGTTCGCGAACCCTCACGGACCGACCTTGACCTGGTTGCAGCAGTTCAGCGTACGTACCTTACCTCATATTTTTCTTCGTTTTTGAAGATATGGAGACAATGTAACTAACGTTTGATTTTGTTTGAGCAGACTGATTACCTAGCAGATGACGCTGAGCCCGAGATAGTCACCAGGTACTTCGAGGCGTACCTGTTGTGGCTCTTTGGGTTCGTGTTGTTCCGCAGTTCGCAGGGTGACGCGGTGGCGAGGTACTTGATCCCCCACGCTCGGAGGATCGCCGACGCGCCCTTGGACGCCGTGCCCCAGATCAGTTTGGGCAACTCTGTTCTTGCGAGCACGTACAGGGGCCTGTGCTCGGGGGTGCTGAAGGGTCATTCGGCAGAGGCGATCCTTCTCGACCATCCTCTCCTTCTTCAGCTCTGGTGCCACGAGCGGTTTACGATTGGTCGGCCAGTCGTCTCCTTCTACGCGTACGAGCCCCTTCCAGAGGGCTACGACCCCCTCGACTGTTTCACCATGGGCTCGTTGTGGTGCCTCCGGACGGTAATTTCTTACCTTTCACTCTCAATTTGTCTCTCAATTTTGTGTAGTTTGTTCAATCCACATTTAGGGTTCACATTTCGTTTGTATGCAGACCTCGTACGCTCACGTCCAGACAAAGAGGGCGTACACGGATTTCGTCGGTCAGTTCGACGCTCTCACGGACGAGGACGTCAGGTTGACGCCGTACTCAGAGGAGGCTGTCGCGACCCGCGCACCACAGGGCCTCTCGTCTTTGTGCTTTCGAGACCAGGACTACTGGATGACGAGTACGCCGTCCACAGGGTGCCGAGGCAGTTCGGCCGCTACCAGGAGTGGCCTGTGCCTGTGGTGCACACTGTTCTTAGCGCCCACCATAAGTGAGTTCTCGTCAATTTTTAAATTTAATTCAGCGTTCGAAGATTTTAGCCGCTGACAAATATGTTTAATTCGTCGTAGGTGGTCTCAGAGGGGAGTTGTGGGGCGTGTTTCTTGGGTTCAGAGGGTGCAGCCGTACGTGGACGGTTGGGCTACCGCGTCGGAGAACGTCGTCAATGAGGACCGGCCCCACGACGACACGGCGTGGGAGGCGTACATCCAGTGGTACACCCCCGAGGACTCGGTCGCGTGTGATGTACGTCCCACCACAGCCACCAGCGCCGGTTCCGGACGCGGCGAGGGCGATCGTTCGTACTGCCCCGTACCCGGTGCGACGGGATCAGCATTACGACGCGGCAGTGAGTTTGAAAATGCAACTAATTTTTCTTATGGTACTTTACATTCTAACATTTACTAATAATTTCTTTTGCAGTTCGACGTGATTGCAGACCTTTCACGTTTTATAGGGGAGTCGAAGGCGAGGCTGAACCTCATGTCACACCAGGAGATCGAGCAGATGTGGGATAGGATGCAGACCATCACCACGAGGTTTCTTGCCGCGGTCAACTACCGTGGCAACCCGGCTCTACCCCTGTATCCACGGTACCCCCAGTCGTCCTCCAGCTCCGCCTCGACTGGTCGTTCCTACACGGCACCGTCGTCCTCGTCACGGCCACCCTACCCGGCCACTTTCTACGCGCTGCGCCCTCCGGTGCATCCTTCCTTGAGGATGTCTCCTCTAGGGGGCCCGTCTCCCAGAGGTCCTGCACCTGCACCAGGACCAGCACGAGGAGGACCAGGACCAGCACCAGGACCAGCACCAGTAGCAGCACGAGCAGCACCACTAGTACCATTGGTTCCTTCCTCGTCCACTGGTGTTGTTCTTCCGTCAGGTAATGACCCCAACTCTATCTAGAATTATATACAAATACTAGATTCTATTAATTATGATACGTGATTTAATAATACTAATTGTTCCAGCTTACGTCGGCAGCGGCGGCACTCCTGACTCCACCCTAGAGACCAGGCGGGAGGGTCCGGGTCCGGGTTCGACGACTTGGACTTCGACTTCTTGCACGGTTTGCAGCCGCAGGACGAGCTCGGATGGTGGCAGCTAGGAGGCGCGCCACCCACGTGGACACAGGAGGGAGCAGGGACGCAGCCGGGAGGGTCGCAGCTGCCAGGCGCGAGCGGTGGGACACAACCAGGAGGGTCGCAGCTGCCAGACGCGAGCGGTGGGGCGCAACCGTCTCCAAGAGGGTTGCCAGGGTCGTCCCATGAGGTTGCAGGGTCGGCGGCGGCGATGGCGACACCGCAGGCCACTGCTGATGCTAGGCGTCGGCAGATCCACCCACGTGACCCGTTGACGTACCCTCGCGAGCAGACGCACGCCGCAGTCCGAGCTGACAGGCTGCACAAGAAGACCAGTCGATGCTAGATTAGGTCGCATATTGTTTGTACAGCAGCACTGTTATATGTTATTATGACTATTTTTTATTATGTCACTTTGCTTTTCGTTATTACCACAGAGTTTTCTTTGTCATAAAGTTAAAAAACAAAAAATAAATCGTTAAATTAAAAAAAACAACCCGCCGAAAAGCAACCGCCGAAAACAACCCGCCGAAAAGCAACCGTTAAGTTAATTTCCCTTTTTTAACTTTCCTACAGAAATTATTATAATTTAATAAAGTTTTTAAAAAAATTAAAATAAGCCTAACCGCTGGCCACGGCGGTTGGGTCCACCCGCCGTGGCCCACGGCGGTTAAGTCCAACCGCCGTGGAGGTTCCCTAACCGCCGTGAACAGCCACCAATCGCCGTGGGTCACGGCGGTTGGAATGTAAACGCCGTGGCGTACGGCGGCAGCGGCTAACCGCCGTACGCCACGACGGTTAATGTGTATTTTTGATAAATTTCAAAACGGTCATATAAATTTACAAATTGGATTAAAAATATATATATATAAAAAAATAATTCCACGGCTAGGCCTTTGGTTCTGGCTGCAGAGGCGCTGCCGACAGATTGCTCAAGAGTGGGAGCCGATCTGTACCGTGTGCTTGGTTCAGTTGCAGGCGAATTAACGAATGGGCCAGTTTTTTTTTTTTGGATGAATGGGCCAGTTGTTGATGTGTTGGATTTGAAGAATTGGGCTAATCCAGAAAGTGTCCCAAAAAGGCGATATCTCGGGCTATAAAATCGCTGGGCCCAATAAGGAAGCTAAAGCTGCCCAAAATTAAATTTTACTTGGGCCAATAGAGTAGAGTCCACGTTAACAATGGACCGGAAGATCAAGCAGGACCTCTCAAAAAAAAAAAAAACAACAAGACCAAGCAGGAAATACAACTTCAGATTCAGGCTGGCGCGACAGACTAGATTGACTGAAACATGAACAGTAACCCAGACTCGTAAACCTCTCTTTCGGTCGTTGCCCCACTCTCAACAGTGTGATCCTCACCTGATGATGTTTATGTAAGCAATGCTCAGTGTTAGTGTCTAATAAATTTCTATGAAACTTCTATTTCTGAGTAATATAATGATATGTAGCTCGATCTATTGTATATCCAAAAAAAAAGTGATCCTAAACGAAAAATCAAAAGCATACTGTCGTCTTACATAACATGGATATACTATTACACAAACCAGAAGGAAAAAGATATATTATAATAAGATGTGCAATGATTTACCATGTACAAAATATCTTCATACAATGCTCTATACGGCACTACATCTCATATAAGGTTACAACGAATTATGTTGGTCAACATTCATTCAAATTGCTAATTGCATAAGAAGATTAGGGGTTGGGGCATGTGCCCCTACCCCCACACACCCCAATGTCTGAACTTTTATAAAAAAGGATATCTACCTTCATGTCCATTCATGCACCTACTCCCTCCATCCCAGTTTAATTACACATCTGGAGTTCAAAATTTGTCCCGAATTAAACGATCGCGTAGCCCTGAACGGCTCAACCTGCTGGACCTGGACGTGCGCAGCAGAGCACGAAACAGAGCAATACAACGCAGAATGCTAATATTTTATTTACTCTTTCGTTGGATGAGTGAGGTGATGGTATGCTTCGTTGGTTAAAAATTCGATCCTCTATGCGGACTTTGGAGACTTCTAGTCGGATCTTGAAAGTGCATCTAGACCTCTAAGTGGATTTTGGTGAATTGAATGACAAAGCGATTAAAGATCTAATGTATTTGTCTAAGATTATGAGTAGGTTTTACTTATATATTCATGAGTTATTATTGGTTATGTATTTGTGAATGGATATTATATGGCTCACATTGGAGAAGACAAATACATTGATGATCCTAATGCATAAGTGACAAATAACAAGAAATAAAGGAAGATAAATATTGGGATAAAATGAGAAGGTCAATTCATGGTCTCCGATATAAGACATAGCTTGATTAAAATTACAAGGATCATAAAAAGAGAAAATGGCAATTCTTTAGACCGAGTGTAAGACTTCATGTGGTAATTGAAAGATGACACAAGGATGAGTGTAAACATTATGGTTCTTGATTGGAATCTTGCATATCCGTTGTCAATCAAGATCAAGCATTTAAAGCGGGATTTCAAATGAAGATTAATTATGATGAAGCAAAGTGGAACTCAATGTGGATTGGGTAAGTGATGAAGAGCTCAACCGAAATGACTAGGGTGAGGGACTAAGCAATCTTTGGTGCCGTAGCTAAGCCGCCATTAGTGTTTTGCTAAGGTGAAGTTCTAGCATCCGCGGGGTCTTCAAGTATCATATCCAAGCTTTAACCGAGGGAAGCAATGCAACTCATCAACATGTTATGATTGGCAATATGGAGTGACTTATGGATTCAAGTGTGCATTCGTATGCTAGATGGAAGATCCTAAGTCACTAGCTCAAGTATGGACGTGCTCAAGACATAGGCTAAGTTGAAAGCCCTCAAGTGGATATTGTTCAAGTATGGCAAGATTGAAGACATTCAAGCTCAAGAAGTTGTCACGGTATTTTTATTTATTCTTGAGTATAGGTATGCCGTACTATCAAGAGGGATGCAACATTAGCGAGTTGACCAAAGTCAAAGTGCTCATTAGTTGACCTAAGTAAGATCTAGCCTTAAGAGCCTTAGAGTGTGCTAACAAACCCTCCTAACCTAACCTGAGTCACTACATCTCTTTAGTGAAGTGTTAGAATCATAGAAAGGGTTTTGGGGGTGCCTCGGGCCTGACCGGTCTGACCGGTCAGGGGCACCGATCTGACCGGTGCCGCTAGCCCCAACGGCTAGTTTTCCGAACACCAGTCCGACCGGTGTGAGGCACCGGTCTGACCGGTGCCGCCCGACAGCTAACGACTATTTTTCTCCTTTGAGGGGTATAAGTACCCCAAGCCTTCTTCAGTGGAGGGCTGCTGTTCCTAGTGGTTGTGCTGAGTTCCCAAGCCATTTCTTGCAAGCCCTAAGCCTTAGTGACTCTCTCCAACCTCTCTTTGTGAGATTTGTGGATTCAAGCCACATCCTTTGTGTTGAGTTGAGAGAGTGAGCTCAAGAGCGTCTTTGTGAGCTAACAAGAGCATCTCCCATAGCCTGAGCACTTCGATTTCGTGTCTACAAGCTTTGAAGTATTTGTTACTCTTGGAGGTTTGCCTTCTAGACGTCTAGGCGTCGCCGGCTAGCTCCCAAGGTTGTGGTGAGCAGCGGCAAGTTTGTGAGGGTTGTGATCTTGCCTCTTCGTGAAAAAGATTGTCTTAGTGGAAAGGAGGAAAGTGGTTGAAAGAGACCCGGTTTGTTGTGAGAATTCTCCCTTACAAACTCCTCAACGGAGACGTAGCCGTTCCTTAGTGGGCGGTGAACTTCGGGAAACAAATCCTTGCATCTCTTTGTGGTTTGCCTCTCTAAGTTGTTTTTTCTAGCATATTTGATTTGCTTCCGCTTCGATCTACTTGGGTGTGCTACTTATGTGTGCAGGGGTCATTACCTTGCTTGTGATCATCTACAAAGGCTACTCACCAAGTTTGGTTCGTACTAGAAGTCAAGAGGAGCTTGAAGTTGTTTTTGCAGATGCTCTGTGCTACACCGGTCTGACCGGTGCCTCCTGTGAAGCTCAGTACGTGACCGGTCTGACTGGTCATCACCACCGTTCTGACCGGTGGGCACTGGCAGTTCAAGTTTTCGGGAAGAAAAGTTTAAAGTTGGTCGTCACGCCTATTCACCCCCCCTCTAGGCGACATCAAGGTCCATTCAGACCTGTCATTTCTGCCTCTGCGCGGCCTACCATTAGCTGACATCAGTAGGGGTAGTTTGATAATTTCCCACCTATCTTGGTAGTCGTGCTCATTCCTAAAAATGCAGATATTTTGGGACCGAGGGAGTACATTACTACTGAAGGGCCGATTAGGCGACCAGAGAGGGGGGGGAGTGAATGGGAGTCGATAGAAATTCCTCGACTATATCCCAAAATCACAACCAAGGATTCTCACACGAACTTTCCAAGGTCACGTAGTCACAACATACCTACCAACCCTAGGAATAAGTCCCAACTCAACCCAACACGGAAGCACAACACAAGAAGCAAAGGACTTAGGCAACCTGCAAGGCACCAGACAGACGGTCCGCAAGAGCCGGGCGGACGGTCCACAGGTACAGGCGGACCGTCCGAAGAAGCACTCAAAACCTCTAGTAGCTCCCAAAGAAATTCGGACAGTCCGGGCAAGCACCTCGGACGGTGCAAGCCTTGCGGACAGTCCGGCCACCCCGGGCGGACAGTCCGACCAACTCCTTCCAACCAAAACCTAACCACTCGACCGATCGAACGAAAGACGCTCAAGAACTCACGACGAACACGACGAACAATAGGCTGACTGCCTCCTCACGGACCGTCTGCACTGAGGCAGCAGACCGTCCGCCAGGTGCGCAGACAGCAGCTCGAGCTTGACCCTTTGAAGGTCAACCCTTCCTTCCCTTTGCCCGATCTCTCGAATCAACCAAGGGATCGCTACCAAATCATAGGGGAAGATGAAGCGCCTCTAAGAGATGCTATACCTACGAATTTGGAGCCTCAAATCCACTGAAATGAGAGGAATCGAGATTCTACCGAGCTCAACACAAAACCTAGGGTTCCAACCAAAATCCGCGAATCGGAGGTCAAATTCGGCGTTTGAGGAGTCAAGATCAAGCACAAAGATGCACAAGACATCTATCCATGATCTCCTCAAAGAAAACCAAACACAAATGCCTCAGAATCGATGAATCAAGCCACACATGAAAATCCCACAAAAATAACTCAAAAAAGACACAAAAATCACTCGAGCCAAGAGAAGGAAATCGACACAACCATAAATGCTTCCATACAACCAGAGGTCAGATTCTCTACAAAATCATGAAGAAAATCTAACCTATAGAGCAAGGAAATTAGGAAGCAGTCCAGATGGTTGAGTTGCCCTCTAACCCTAGAGCTATATACATGAAGTCTCTCTGAGTTGGGCAAATGACCAAGCTACCCTTAGAACATAAAAAAGATACACACCCTCAGGGGCAATATGGTTAAGACTTGGATATCTTCATCGGGCGGTCACACCTTCGCCGCAGTCCGCGTCCTCCCGACGCAAGCCCCGCGATCCCGCCGCGTGTCCCCTGGCATCGAAGGTTCTGGGCGCGGCCGGATCTTGTCTCCACCCGCCGAGCCTCCAGTCTTGATTTTGTCGCTCAACCAAGTAACCCGACAGTTTTGTGGTGAACCGCTGCAAACCCCGCATGCAGACTCCGGTCGTGAGCCGCTACCCTACACCGGCTCATGTCCGCGACTTCGTCTTGCTTTTCTTGCCACCAAGCGGCCCACACTTGATCCCGTTCGGCCACTGGGTCCATCGAGTCGAGCCTACTTGTCTCTACACACCTCGGAGGCCCCACAAGGCTAAGACCTTTCGCGCCCGCTAATCACCCGCACCAACGCAAATCAAGCTGCAACCTGCAGCTGCAATACTCGGCCAAGAGCCAGTCCACACCATATTGTCAATCACTCATCACACCAGGGAGTGACCATCCACCGGTCCTCGGACGCTCCGGTCCTCAACTACAACTGTGCCTCATTCTTCCAAACAGATGCCAACTTACATTTATTGAGCTAAGACGAACTGAATGGCCTCTAGTTCTAGTTTCTAACGAATTATACTTGAACAGTAACTGAAAAACAGCTTCGCATCCGCTCCCGCCGCTCCCTCTCGTCGCGTCGCCGCCTGAGCGTATAGCCGGAACCTCGCGTGGCCTGTGGTGAAGGTGGCGTGGCCTCTTACCCAGTTCCCTTGGCTCAGAGGTGTCGGGGGGGCGTCGCGGCTATATGTCGCTTCAGTGACAGTTTGACAAAACATCACACCGTGGGCCCCACGTGTCAGATCCATCTCCTTCCTCTCCTTCTACTCCTGCGACCTTAGAAGAAGCAGCTGACCATGGGAGGCAGGCAGGCCAGGCGGTGGGGATGGTCGTGGGGCGGCTTAGGGCCCTGGCAGCGGAAGAGGCGGCGGGGCCAGGTTGTGGCGGGGGAGATCGTACCCGGAGGACAGCGGCTCTGGAGGTTGATGACGGTGGGGGGGGACTGAGGGGTTAGCGCGGGGGGTGAGGGGCCACCGGAGAGGGAGCTGGAGGGCGGAGGCAGGGGCAAGCGAGTGGAGGCGGCACGGGGCCCGACGAGTTAGCGCGCGGGGGTCAGCGGTGTGGCAACCCACCCGAGAAAATACCGTACTATCAACTAAACCAATCCACTTTGGTCATTAAGTGATAATAAAGTACCATCCCGTCGTAAGTTACCGGGTCAAAGCCCGGTAAATCACTTGGATAACACATAGAGAATCGAATATATGCATTAAAACTCACACAAAGGCGAGTCCAGAGTACCTTACACAAATTAAATCCAATTTACCCCGAAGGGTTTAATTATTACAAACCATGGTTCATGACATGATAAGTAAAGGTTCAGAGTTCGAAAACAGCGAAAAAATAAACTAGCGATACAATAGACATCACAGGAGGCCATCCGTGATGCCGTCACTCATCGTCATCCACCCATTCCAGCTCCCAGCCAGGGGGAATCTCTCCAGGCCAAACAACACTTGCAACAACATTTTATAAAGCAAGGCTGAGTATACTAATACTCAGCAAGACTTAACCGTCGGGTGATAACTACATCACCAAACTCTAGACATGAGAGGCTTTTTGGCAGGTGGGTTCTTTTGCTGAAAAGCAACAAAGAGTAGGTCCTTACTTTCAATATTTTAGCTCAATTTCTAGTTAATTACCATTTCTAAGTGAGCCATCTATTGCAATCAAGAATTGTACAATACAATTAATCCACGTAGTAATATTCACATAGTTCCATCATTAAGGGATATCATGGCCAGTTGATTAAGCAATCTCAGATAACGGTGAGAGGCCGACAATTGATTGATTTATAACCTTGCAAGGCAAACATAAACACATGGAAGAATACATACCCCAAGAAGGTCCAAACAAAAACGAAATAGGGTATACACCGACCAGACGGTTCCCATCTTTCTCCGGGTCGGGATCGGACCTACAATCCTCGGTACAAGGCTTACTAGTACGTCCCGCCGGACCGCCCAGACTCGCACATGTACCCCACTGTTGCAGGCAGGGGGACACATCATGTGTCCTAGGGGTAGTAGGGAAAGGTTCCCTTGCCGTGCCCATCAGGTACTAGGTTTACCGGTCTCATTCCCGACAAGTGTTTAGTACGTTCAAAAGCTTAGCCCACGAAAGCCACTGGACCGGAGCCCAAATCCCATGCTCTTACCACATGAGCAATCCATTTATAAAGATCTTATGATTCCAACATAAGAACCTATTCTCGCGAGTGACGAACATCACTCGACTTGTTCCGGTCCTATAGCATAGCAGCTATCGACCTAGCATACTAGTAAAAGAGCATAGGTACCTAGGGATCATGCATCTAGGGTTTCATTCAACTCCTAAAACGTAAATGCACAAACATAGCAAAGGTAGTTGCATAATTTTAAAAAGAAGAGTTAATGATCCGGAGCTTGCCTTCGTCGGCAAGGTTGGCCTTGGGCCCTTCTGGACTTTGGTCCAGGTCCTGAGCTACGTCCACGTACTGCAGCTCACCGTCAGCACCTTCGTCTCCTCCCTCCGGCACGAGCGTATATCTACCGTCGAGAAGATCTACACGAGGATGCATATGCAAGATTTAATTGACGGTTTTGATTTAATTAATTACAAAACAACATATAACAACCATGAGGTGCATGGTTGGACATATTCACCTTGACAAACACATATTTGGTATATTCTTTCTATTAAAGTAATGTCCTACAGTGCTTTATTATTTATTCTTTTTGATAGTGACTGTGTACATATTTATACAAATAAATTAATTTAAATTCACAAAACAGCAAAGGTGTGGTCTTAACCTCCTTAGTATGTTCCACAACACGAACATAAGGTCATTAGGTGTGGTGTTGGTGGTTTTCCCAATTTAACTTAATATTAAGCTTCATTTGGCCTCCATTGTTTTTATGCATAAATAAATTCATAAAATTCAGAGGGTGGTGTTTCTAAAGCACTATAGACCTAGATAAGGCCACTGAACAATATTTCACATTTTTATGAGCTATAAAATAATTATATCACAAATGACAAATTTTAGCTATCAAAACATGAAAAATGCATATAAAAATAATTAAGCAACAAATGGATCCTAACTTTCTCACACCTGACCTCTGGTCCAAAACTAAGCTATGAAATCAACAAATATATCTAGGGCTACTATAGACCTTGAGTTATGCAATTACATTGAAAATTAAGCATAAATCAAGAATAAATATTTATGACAGATATAAAATCATGATTCATTCACCAGAGGTGTATTTAGTCATACAAAGATCATATCATGAAGTTGGGCACAAAAATATATTTATTTTAATCTACAAAAATCATTTAAATAGTTTCATCATAAATACAAAATAAATCGTATTAAAAGATTTACTTAGTAACTTTGTGCAATTTTTGGTGCAGTGCCTAGACATGGCATGACTCACAACATATCCAAAACTCAGCATGAGATCACTGGCAGATTTTGAACTACAATAGATCTAGGTTAAACTGATTTCAATTTTTTATGCAAAATCTATCAGTCAAAAGTATGGTCATGCCTCATAAAAGTTGTAGATTTAGTCACAAGGAAACCAACAAAATTGGTTTGGTATTTTTCTTATTTTTCTGTGATTTTCTACGAATTTTCTAATCTGCTGGATCTATTCAAAAGAAACTTAAGAATCTTTTTGCTGCGGGGTCCCTGGAAGTTTTCAATGTCTTACAGATATGCCCTTGCTTTACATATGAACCCCTGGAAAGAAATCGGGACTCGCAATTGGGTCCTCGGGCAGGCCGCCCAGCGGTTGGCCGGAAATTCCGGCGAGGTCTCGCCGGAGTTCGGCCGGGGAACAGCGGGGAAAGGTCCAGGAGCTCACCACGGGTTGATTTGGGGCCGGAGACGGGGCGGGGACGGCGCCGGCGACAGTGCCTGGCGGCGCGAGGCGGCGGCGACCGCTGGAGCGGCAGCTCCGGCGAGACGGCGGCCAATGCGTGCCGGCCCATGGCTCGGAAATCTTAGGTAGATGCGGGTGGTGGTGATGGAGGGTTCAAACGGTTGCGGGGAGGTGCTGGAAGAGGGAGCTCCACTGGCGGGCTCCAATGGCAGGCGGCGCAGGCGAGCGGCAGCGACGACGACACGCGCGCGAGCGAGCTCGGCCTCATTTATAAGCGGATGAGGGGCGTTCGCTTCGACGCGAAGGAAAGGCCAGGGGAGGGGAGGGCCCGGACGGCGGCCGGTGGCAGTGGCGGCACGGCTGTAGGGGCCGGCGGCCAGTGGCGACGCGCGGCACGCCGAGGATAGGGCAAGGGGGTCCAGAGCCTTGGTCCGCGTGCGTGGGACCCACTGCTCAAGGTTCGTGCCAGGAGGGGTCCGGACGCTGAGGTGTGGCGAGCTGCCGCGTGGCGGCGCGCTGGACGCGCGCGCGCGGGGTGCGCGCTCCAGAGCGCGGGATGGCGCAAAACTGCCCGGTCAACGCGCGTTTGACCGACGTTTTCTCCAAAAATTCGAATTGGACAAAATTTTCGCCAAATATGAAAGTTGTAGTGTGAAGTGCCCTCTACAACTTTTACAAAGGGTGATAGGGTGTTTGGTGATGGGTTTAGCTGGGAACGTGAGTTGAAAAACGGGATTTGCTCGGCTCCAATTACTATTCAAATTGCATTTGACCAAGTTTTTGAGCCTCTTGCACTCAAAATTTGAAATGCTGCCAATTAGGAAAATTGTGTCCCTCGAAAAGATGCACAACTTTTGTATTGGCCAATCTTTGAGTGTTTAGATGAATTTTGGAGAACGCGCAAAAGTTCTAGAAACGGGTATGGACACTAGGGGATTTGACCGGCGGTTTGACTCGGGTTTGACCACTAACAAGTGTTGACTTGGTTAGCGAGTGTATTAGCACAAATTAATGGTATTTAAACACCTGAGGTGTTACAAGCGGTCGCCGGATCCGGCGGCGAGGGACACCGGAGACGGAGCAGGAGGGCGGAGTGGTGGCGAGCACGGGAGAAAGAGGTAGCTGTCATGGACGGATTAGTGCTCGAGCGGATGGGGGAAGGTCTCCGGCGACGAGAGTCACCGGAGACACTGACGGAGGCGGCGCGGGGGCGAGCGGCGTCGGGAGAAAGAAGATGCCGAGAGGAAGCGAGTGGCGCAGGTGGGATTAGGGTAGAAAACGGGGGCTGCAGGGGGTCATGGGCCTTGCTGGGCCGGTGCCACGGTGTGTTTGTTGTCGCTTCTGCAACAACTAGACGCACCAGTCAGGGGGAGCATCTGGCTCTCTGAGGGTGCTCCACCTGCAACGGCGGGTGTCCACGGCGGCGGAGGCTAGAGGGCCTGGATCCGGCATTGCCCCGGCTGGATTCGGTGCCCACACGGTGAGGGGCTCTGGTGACGGCGGCGGGCGCGGGTGGCAGCGGTGGTGGCGGCGGTCATCACGGTTCGTCGTCGCAGCGTATGTGGTAGGTGTGGGACGGAGCCTGCAGCACAGGGACCGGTGGTGCACACGCGCTGCCCTGTGTAGGGACGATGGCGGCGGTCAGGGCGGTGACCTGTAAGGTGCAAGGTGCATCGGCTCGGTGCTGTGGGAGGCCTTGCGCGGGGCGCGACGACGAGGCTGACTTTTTTGGGCCATGGTGGTCTGGAGGTGGTGCCGGACATCTGCGGGTGGGCAGTGGGAACGGAGTTTATGTGGATGGTGTTCCCAGCTTGTGCTGGGTGATACCAGCGGGCGGGTAGTGGGAACGGTGATAGGGTCGGGTGGCTTGTGCTGGGTGCTCCCAGCTTAGGTGCGTTCTCGTGGTGCTATGGTGGCATTTCACGACGTGGCGAGCCACCTCTCTGGAAGAAGGGTTGGTGAGGCGTTGGGGGGCAGGTCGCTGTTGCTTGTCCATGAGTGTGCAATTGGTACGGTGCTGACCCAAGCGAAAGCCTTCACCGACACTATTGTCGGTGGTAGTGATGGCGGCGCCCTTGGGGCGTCATTTTTTCAGTTGGGGCACCATTACGGGGCACCGTGTCCAAAAGTATGGGATCTCAAGGTGAAAATCTTGTCCAGATCTGGACGTGCGACGGCGGCACCTTCGGCGTCGTGTCGTCCTTGGAGGCGCCACCTTTGGAGACCTCTCACGGCTTGTGGCAGTAATGGTGGTGGTTTATATGGCCTGTGCGCAGAGGCTAAGAGTTGTGCATGGTTAATGTGTTGGCGGTAAGGTGCAGAGGGCCAATGGGTGTTGGATGTCTTGAGATGGTGCGCATGATGTAGTAGTGATCTCGGTGACTGCTAAGCGCGGGTGTTGCTCTCAAAGTAGTTTCAGATATTGAGTCCTTGGTAGAAGAGTGGGAGGCGCTAGGAGATGCGAGACCCCCACACAGAGTGGTCAGGATTGGTGGTTTCAATGGTGCTGCGACGAGAGTGTTTTGTTGAGCATCGCTGGAGCAGGGGGATCGACGATCGTGTGTGTGCGGCTTGAGGGGGATAGTCCCTTGGTGGAGGAGTTCAGTTAGCCGTTTGGGTTTGCAGTGGGCTGCGGCTTTTGAGTTTTGATGCGGCACAACGTTGGTGACAATGGTGCAGTTTCCGACGGCTTGCTTTCAGCTCCTCTCCCAGGTGGTGGTGGTGTAGCATTGCGTGTGTTTGTTTGTGTGGTGTGGTGTACGCTTCGACGCATTATGTACGAATGCTTCTTCTTATATGATAGAGTAGTGCTCTGCTATCTTTTAAAAAAATGAATTAGACTTCGATTTATGGGTAGGCCAACTGATTCAAGATGAAGCTAAGAAAGAACTGTATGTTCAAATAAAAAATATCTGAGCGTTATGTCGATGTTTTGGGCATGAAGATGACTCCAAAGGTGAAAAATTTGAACTGCAAGCTTTGTATAAAACTTTTTTCCATCCGAATTCATACGAAATAGTTATGATTTTTTAAAAACATGAAAGGAGTTACCGCCATTTCAAACGACGGTACCTGCTAAGGTCGACGGTAAAGTACCCTATTGTTGTATCAAATGGCGGTTTGGTCACTGTAGCACCTAACCATTTCATTTGACGATATAGAGTTAGTTTTGCAAAACTAAGTAAATATTTTTGCAAAATCGTAAAAAATAAAATAAAAAATCAGAATCCTACGCGGTTGCATAGCAGAAGCCGACGGAATTTCATGGCCGGCGGCACCGCACAAAGAGGCGGTGCACGTTCCCCTTTCACACGCAGCACGGCGTGCTTTCGCTTCCCATTTCAAACGTCGAGCTTTCTGCTGTACGTGTTCATGGTTTCAAGCTCACGGTCTTGACAATCCTGCTCTGCATCCGATCCTACCTAAAATCGTGCAGGCAGGCCTCGTCAAACCGGAATGACCACAAGTTCTCGTCATCTTAAAAGTCCCTTTTGACAAACCCCATGACGCACGCAGTCATCGTCTACCAAAGAAGTCATCGGCGTGACATGCTCAACCTTAATTTTCTTCACATCAGACGACTATACTGTGCACTGCACGTACATGTACATGGCACGGTGGCGACGCGCGAAGTGCTGGCGTCTACGTGTATGTATATATATATATATACGCGCCCCAACTCATACCCGTATCAGTCACGTATATCCAATCCAATCGATATATATACTGTAATAATCCGTACTCTATCCATCCGAACCCGCAACAGCACGAGTCCTTCACATCCTTCTACTTGGCAGCGGCGGCGCACTCCGGCGGGGGGCCCTGCGGGAACCTGTACTTGTCGGTGCAGTAGTCGTAGATCATGTAGCTGGCCCGCGCCCGCCGGAGCTCCTGCTGCCCGGCGGCGTCGAGCTCCTGGAACATCCACGCGCCGCCGGCCCTCGCGCACGCCGCGGCGCCGTCGCTCCCCGCGCACCCGGCCGCGGCGAACCCCCGGTACGACGCCACGAACGGCGCCTTCGACCAGTCCGTCCGGACGCGCCCGCCCTGCGTCGCCCACTCCTCCGCGTCCCACACGCTCGCGTACACCCGCATCGGCTGGCTCGTCGGGAACGGCACCGCCGCGGCGGACGACGCCAGGTTGCGGAAGTCGCGGATGGGCGTGCCGTCGACGTAGAAGACGATGTGGCTCGGGTTCCACACCACGGAGTAGGTGTGGAAGTCCTTGGTGGGGTCGAACCACATCCGGAACTGCTGCTCCCGGGCGCCTTTCCCCTGGCTGTACACGTTGGTGTGCACCGTGTAGGGCTCACCGCTCGCGTTCCCGAGGAACTCGAAGTCGATCTCGTCGTGCTGCGACCCCTGCGACGACAGCTGCAACAACACCGCACATATATACCATGGGTTATTATAGCAGCTGGTTAATCGAGACGATAGATGTTCATTAAGCGAGAGGGGGAGGAATCGAGACGGGGGCGGCGGCGGCGTACGTAGAAGGTGGTGACGGTGCCGGCGGAGTCGCCGGGGACGAGCTTGAGCTGCATGTCGAAGCGGCCGTAGAGGTACTGGTTCTTGGACTGGAACCCGGAGCCGGAGGACCGGTCCATGGAGAGCGTCAGGAGCTTGCCGCCGTCGAGGATCTTGCCGCGGCCGTCGCCCCAGGTGATGTCCACGTCCTGGTAGAAGTTGCCGGCGGCGCTCGCGACGCCCGCGAGCAGCAGCACCGAGCATAGAACACCACCAAGCGCCACCGTTCTCATCATCATCAGCTGCTGCCGAGCACCAGAAGCCATCGCTGCCGGCATCTACCGATCGATCTGTGGCCTCGAGACTCTCACGCAGCCGTCGCAGCGCTCTGGCGTCCTAGGAAAGGGCACCGCCAATGCTTCAGTTCCTCTTGGCTGCTTTGGTGATGGTCTCTGATGGCGTGACCAAGAGGCGATCAAGGTCGCGGTATTTATAGCCCACGAGATGCTGCGTCCTTTCGGTCCGATGGTTGGACCAGAGGGGAAGAGAGCATCGCAGCGCAGGCGCATGTTGGTATACCGTATACGTGAGCTGGATCCATCATCCAATCCAATGGTTTTGCGGCTCGCCGCCGACGTTGACACCGTGCCGATCGATCGAACCACACGGCTCTGCTTCCGGGCATCAGTTTTGTTCGGACCCAGCCTCGATCGGTGACGGCGTACCAAAGACCGATCACATTGATGCTGCACGCACAACGGCACAGAGGGAATCAAGGATAGATACGGATTTGTGCACGGCTGGCTCGCCGCCGGCCTGCAGGATTGTTCGGCGGATGTTCTCGTCGCAGGACGTCAGCTGTTTTGCTGCCTAGCCCGGTCAAGAGCCGTGAGCGACGATCGCACGGGCAACTTGCAAACACTTTCAAATCTTGCAGCTGCATGCAATGATGGTGATGAAACTGCTGGCAGAAGCCTGCTGCCATCTTCGCCGGTAGAAACTGACGATGCTGATCCGATTCAAAACAAATGAGCAAAAAAAGGAAGAGAAACTGATGCTGTTAGGAGAAGATAAGCAGTTGGAAAAGGAATGGAAAGGGAACATGACTGTGAGATTCTTTGGGTACATGCTTTGATGGGCTGCATGCACGCATCTCGTTGGTTTACACGTCTTGTTCATGGTCTATCTTTAGCAGGGGAATTTTAATTCGGACTGCTCAACCGCTAGCTTAATTTGCACACACACACCAGAAACAAGAACTGAAGAATCACAGTACAGTACATCCCAATTCGAATTTACAGCTCCTTGTTCCTTAGCGCTCCACTGTGTGTCGATGGACGTGCCCATTTCGGCATTTCGATCGTCTCTGCGAGTGACTCCAAACCCTCTGAATACCCCAGCGCAGTGTGATGGCAGTGTTTCCGGTCAGAGACCGTCAAGCCGGCTGCTGCCGGCCGGAGTAGACCTGTTACTGTCTTTCGAGACCATCCCACTGTACATCATCACAAACAACTCGTGTCCTCCGGTCCCCTCCGGACTTGGATAAGAAAGAACTGCTAGCGCGCCAGCTGTACATTTTTATAAAAGTTGCGAGTGTGACCATCGAGTCTACCTTTACCACACCATGAAATGGTTTATTTCCGTGTATTATGCGTCTTTTTGTGAAAACAAAAGAGAGCTAAATTTTGATCTTTTTTTTTGATACGATAAATTGCTTTGAAAATTTTTCATTATGATAATTTCCGTAGGATAGAGCATTTGATACTCACTATTTGGGATATAGCTAATTTTTAAGCTCATCATAAGTCAAACATTAATATCTTTGATCGACAATACATCTAAAAATATTTCATTCCAATGGAATATATATTAGTTGATTTCACTATGAATCTGCTGACATTATTTTTATATCTCCTTTTCCTTTTCAATGTCAAAGTTAAAAGGGTTTGAGCATAAACCTAAGACAAGCAATTAATATTCCTCTAGTCAGCCAGTCAGGAAGTCCATTTAACCCTCAAGATATAAAAAAATGCATGAAAAATTCTTACGAAACATTGTCCGTGTTTGAAATACATCATTTTCAAGGTGGGAAAAGTGACAAATTAATTCGACAATGAGGTGAATTTGACCAATCTCGATATTCTGTGAGCGAGGGGAAATTAATTTACCCCTCAATATAGAAAATGTGTGAAAAATATCTGTAAAATATTTTCTAAGTGATATTTTTTTTGGTAAAATAGGTTTTTTTTTGAAAGTAAAACCGGCAGAGAATGCCGGATTTGTATTAATCAATAGAGAAGAGTAACAGACATGGCCTAGGCCCAAAAATTAGAAAAAAACTGTACAATTACTCCACAAAATTGGTTATAGCTCCCAAGTGTTTGTCTCCTGCTAAAGCCCAGGCACGCGCTTCCTCCTTGATCTTGCCAATGAGTTGTCCAGCGGGTAGGAATTTGTGTCGAAAAACTCTAGCATTGCGTTCCTTCCATAATTCCCAGCAAACTAGTATCATCAACGACCGCCACCCCTTCAGTGGAGCTCCGTGCATGGACCCAACCGCGGTCCACCACTCGTCGATGGATGTGTAAGCCGACCAGTCGGTTCTTGACAGGACATGTGCAGCAACCCAAGCAAAGATCTTGTCCCAAACCGCGAGGCTATATCGACATTGGGTGAAGATATGCAGATTGCTCTCATCATGACCATGACAGAGCAAACAAACTTTCTGATTAGGCCAGTCCCGTTTGATTAAGCGGTCCGCTGTCCAGAGCCTGTCCTGAAAAGAAAGCTAGGAGAAGAATTTGCACTTGGGCGGCGCCCAGACCCTCCAGATCAAGCGTTCCATGGGTGAGATTTGTAGGCCTTTGAATTGAGCCGCATAAGCCGAAGCCGTCGTATATTCGCCGTGCTTAGTTGCATTCCAAACAATTGAATCTGGCTGGTCAGGATCAAGTTGCACATCACTGAGTTTCAACCATAGCTGAGTGAATTCCGCCAGCTGGGCTGCGGAGGTGATTCTTAGGACGTCGATGTCTCTAATCCAATTATCATTGGCCAGCGCGTTCTGAACGGATCTCTTTTTCTTTTGGGAGAGTTTGTAGATTGCTGGAGCCAGCTGTTTTGGCGACTTCCCTTGTAGCCAGGCCGATTCCCAAAACTTGGCCGTAGCACCGTCCCCAACCGTGATTGTGGTCGTGGTCGCGAATAATCGACAATCCCCCTCATTGCACGGGATGGGCATGCCAGCCCATGGCTTTTGTGGATCCTTCCACTCCATCCACAGCCAACGCAGTCGTAGGGCTCTTGCAAACTTCTTGAGGTTTAGAATTCCCAATCCGCCGTATTTGGTGGGCAAGCAGACCTTTGGCCATGCCACTTTGCACTTTCCTCCCGCAATTTGGTCTGTTCCTATCCACAGGAAGCGCTTGCGACGTTTGTCTATTTCTTCGATAACCTCTGCCGGGGCATTCAGAGCGGACAGATAGTAGGTTGGCTGGGCTGATAAGACGGATTTGACAAGGGTCCTTCTTCCTGCCGGGGTGAAGAATTTCCCAAGCCAGTTGGCAAGTTTGGAGGTTGCTTTGTCGCACAAAGGCTGAAAGTCCACCTTCTTCAGTCTTCCCAGCGCCAGCGGCAGCCCTAGGTATTTGATGGGGAAGGAGGTCCTGACAGCCGGAAAAGGAGCAAGAATTGAGTCCAGGTCGATGCCAGCACAATGAATCGGTGAGACGGAGCTCTTTTGTGTATTGGTGATTAGCCCTGTGACTCGGCCAAAGTTATCCAGGAGCTCCTTCACATGTAACACGTCGGAGGCCGTCGGGTTGAGAAAGATCGCTGCATCATCAGCGTAGAGAGATAGTCTTAGACGAGCGCATTTTCCACGCAGTTTCGTTAGAAGCTTTCGGTCGGTGGCGATATCAAGTAGCTCTCGGAGAGGATCAATGGCTAGGACGAAGAGCAAAGGCGAAAGCGGATCCCCCTAACGTAAGCCTCTAGCGTGCTGAATGTCGCACCCTGGGACACCATTCAGCAGGACTTTGGAAGTTGCCGTGCACAGGAGCATGGAAACCCAACTCCTCCAACGTGGCGGGAAGCCCCTTCGTTGCAGAAGTTCAAGTAGGTAGTCCCATCGGACCGAATCAAAGGCTTTGGAAATGTCGAGTTTGAACAACAGCGTGGGAGTTCGTGAGGTGTGGAACCGCCGAGCGAGGTTACGTACGTACATGAAGTTGTCGTGGATTACCCGTTTCTTGATGAAAGCGCTCTGACTGTTGGAAATGAGGGAGTTCATATGCGGTTGCAGTCGTAGGGCCAACATCTTGGTAATGATCTTTGCTATTGCATGAATAAGACTGATCGGACGAAAATCCGTAATGCAATCACCTCCCTCCTTCTTGGGTATGAGGACAATATTTGCTGTGTTGAGAATATCAAAGAAATTGTGCCCACCACTGTGAAAAGCATGGATGAGGCTCATGAGTTCCCCTTTTACTATGTCCCAGCATTTAGCGAAGAAGTTTATCATGAAGCCATCCGGACCTGGCGCTTTGTCCTTCGGCATGAGCTTTATGGCTCTTTTAACTTCATCTTCCGTGAAGTCAGCGTCGAGCGCTGACAGGTCAACATCCGCCTGACGGAAAAGTTGCCAGTTGAGGTCGAGATCGCGGCTCGGGGGTGGACCTAGAACGGTCTCGTAGTGATTTTTGAGCGGCCGAGGACTTGTCCTGTTGAGTGGTCTCCCAACCATTCTGATGGCGAAGTTCGGTGATGAAGTTCTTGCGTCATCTAGAATTTGCTTTCAGGTGAAAGTAGCACGTGTTCGCGTCGCCGAGCTTTAAGTTGGTGATACGCGAACATTGCCGTTTGCGAAATCGCTCCAAAATCGCAAGCCCCATTACTCTTTTCTTCAGCTTGGCGCGCAACGTGAACTCGGCATCGGATAGGGGTCTTGACTCTTGAGCAACGTCAAGTTGGAGAATTACAAACTGTGCCATGTGAAACTGGAGCCTGGCTTCGGAGAAGAGGGTTTTGCTCCACTTGCGAAGTGCTTTCACCGTGTTCGCCAGGCGAAAGTTCAATCTATGGATTGGATTTGTATGTGAGTTGGGGGTCGACCAAGCTTGTCGAACAGTGGGGAGGAACCCTGGCATAGAAGTCCAAAAATTCTCAAATCTGAAAGTTCGAGGCCTCGGCGGGCTCTCCTGATTAGAGAGGAGCAACGGGCAATGATCAGAGAGGGAAGTGGATAGGGCCTAGAGGATATGCGATTCGAAGGCCCTGTCCCAAGCTTCGTTGCAAAAAACTCTATCTAGTCGCACAAGAGTCGGGTTTCGCCGCTCATTACTCCAGGTGTATTTCCTGTTTTGTAGGTGCACTTCCTTTAACGAACAAGACTTCAGTGTCGACCGGAAGTGACGCATGCGCCTCAAGTTTAGCTTTGTATTGTTCTTATCGCGAGCCCGATAAATGAGGTTGAAGTCCCCTAGGATAAGCCATTTAAATGCTGGGGGAGGGGTAGTGTTACGTATCTCAGCGAGAAAGCTAGGCTTATCGTTGTCCCTTGTTGGGCCATAGACCGTCGTCAGGAGGAAGCTTGTGCCTGATTCCTTGATTGTCACCGTAGCGGAGATAGTAAAGCGCCGGACTTGGATTTGCTGAAAATCCACAAGAGTGTCGTTCCATAGCAAAAGAATGCCTCCTCGCTTGCCTGTGACTCCTCTTGCTGGTAAATAGGCGAAGGAACAAAGTCGAAGGCCCCCCAGGTACACGAGCTGAGCGTCGATAAGTTGCATCTTGGTCTCTTGAAGACAGGCAATGTGACAGGGGGTCGACGCAAGGGTTTCCTGGACAGTAGATCGTCTGGCCTCGGCGTTGAGGCCCCTCACATTCCAACATAGAATATCTAAATTTTCACTAGCCATTAAGAAACACGAAGAACGCGCAGGGATTGAAGAGAAGCCGCCGGCACTTAAAAAAGCAAGGCATGATGGCGTCCCTGAAGGAAAGCGAACTGCAGTTGATGAACGAAAGTCGGCGCCTGGCGCAACTGAAGGCACTACGCAGGGTGCAGCACCAGGAAATGAAAGCAGAAAAAAAAGTTCGATACATGGCGACGATATCGCGCAAAGACAGCAGAAGCTGAAACGAACTAAGCATCAGGCTGAAGTTCCGGCAGTCCATCAGGTAAAATAGGTTATGATAAAAGAGCCTAAATTTGGACCTTTTGAAACAGTGGTATGGGGTGGTATGATCCACCGTAAAAGAGCCTAAATTTGGACATGAAATACAACTCTTTCAAGGAGGGAAAAGTGACAAATTTGACAAGGAGGTGAATTGGACGAGTTTATATAGTTTGAGGAGTAAATCAAATCGGTATCGACCGATGGAGAAGATTATTATTAAGAGATATTAAAAAACTTTATGTTTATATTTAAAAAAAATATACTGTCTAGTAGCTTCCTAGTGCTTCACCGATTTCCAGTGGTCCTGCATGTGTGTTCGTCTAAAAAGACAAAATGGATTGCGGCCCTGTGAGTTGGTACTTTGTGCTGATTGTGCCACCTGGCCTCGCCTAAATGCTCCACGGAAATATAATGGGACGGTGATCACCGGACTCTTCTCCGCGCACTGCCGCCAATGGAGACGCATCGCAATCGAAGCCAAACCAAGTGCTCACGATGATCACTGGAAAAGCACAAATTTCACCACTCGTTGCTCGTGCAAATCGACGACGGTGAGGAACGCCGCCGCTCCGACACGTACGCAACGAAGAGAGCCAAGTAGCCGGCCGGCCTAGAGGAGAGTTGCTACAGCACTCCATGCAGTGCAGGTAGCCTTATCACACCTGCCCATCCCATTTCACCTGCCACTATACTGCCTTTGAGCTAGCAGCCCTAGTATAGTTAAACTTATCCATCTCTGTGCAACAGAAAAGGAGGGGCAGTTGTATGATCCTGCAGGGAATAGCATTGGGCCATATACATACGCATCCATCCATCGACGCCACGCCTTCACCTCGATCGCTTTCGATCCGACGATCAAGTGGAGCGGCCAATTGCTCCGATCATCTGAATGGGCCGGTGGTCGATTCATCCATCGATCGTAGGGGTGCAGGGTGCTCTTTTGATCCATCCATCTCTCCGCCATGCCCACCAACTAACTGATTGGAAGCATGATGAGTGTATATATTGATCCATCTAATCCTCACCACAAAGGCGATATGATTGCTGTTCATGCGTGCGCGCGTGCAGGTGACATTTCCCGTTGCATGCTGTGGCTGACCCGACGGCCCTTGGAGGGACACGTGTGTGCTACCTTTTTTAACAAGAAATTGATAAAACGGCAATCAAAAAGCATTCCTAGTATGCTCCACTCATTCTACACGAAGCACATCATGGCGGGCAATCAAGTCCGCAGTAGCTGCTGCAATTCCTGAGGATTAGCTAGGTTAATTAGGTACTTGTGAAATCTCTGCTGTGTCCTATGTCTCAGCCAGGGAAAGTATTCCCTATCCTCACTTCAATAGTAGAAAAATGTCAAAAATAAAATAAAATAAAATAAATTATAGTCAAAATATTATGTCCATGCTAAGTGTGTAAAACTTAATTATATGTGTAGATTTTGTATCTTCAAGATCTTTTAGTAGGACATTAAATTGATTTTGTAGCAGGTTTTTTTTTCGAATGATTTTGTAGCAGTTGATGAGGTCGCCCGGCTCTACCTCTAAACCTCTGTGCCATAAGCATTTTTTTAGCATGACCACCTGAAAGCGTAGGAGGCACAACCAAAAACCCAAAAAGAAGGGGGCATCGCTCTCCGACCGTCACCCTTTTGTCGTCTCGGTCTTCCATTCACCGGACGTCGCCATCGCCGTTATCACGCTGGCGCCCGCGCACGCACCGATCCGATCATCATTCCCCTCGCTTTCTCTTTCAGGCCGATCTGTTCTTCCAGGCCGTCCGTAGCACCAACAAGTGGGCATAGATTGCAGCACCAATCGTCCTTCTATTCGCATGAACATTCCAAGCACCAATCGTGCGGTCCCGGCCGGCGCGTCGATCTTGTCTGGCCGCCGCCGAGGAGATCGATCGGTTGACGAGATGGAATCATATTCTGGTCGCGCACGGCGGAGGGCGGCGGCGGACCTACCCGGGCGCCGGCCGGTCGTGCTCGGGTCACTGATCATGTTTAATTTTAAAGCATATCCGCACGCATCGTCCGTCCCTTTAGTCGTGTAGGACTCTGCTACTAGCAGAGATATACGGGCTACCACTCCATGTATTCGTACAACGGCAATGATCGAACCGACCGAGCACCAACCACGCGTTACGTGTTCTCGATCGCAAAACCCCCTTGTGTTCCTTCATTTCGACAAGAGGTCGATCGATCGACGATCGATCGTGAGAATTGGAGGCACGTCCAACGACGTCAATGTCCGTGTGTCCATTTCATTCCTCTGTGCATGTGTATATCAGCATCGTCTCCCTTCAAGGCCTCCATGCCAAGCCAAGCTGTATACGCCTACTATACCGTGACTCGCGACAAGGACCTCCAGCGTTTGCCGTCCGATCATCTCTCGGTTCGAGCTGGAAGCAGCTGGCCCTGATTGATCTCACCCTCCCTGATCAATCTCGTGACCATCCTGAGAGCTTCTGAATTGAAGGGGCAGGGGTTGTGGTCAGCAACAGGCAGGTGCTCGCGGCCATGCAGGGGCTCCGGCGGCTCAGATCAGCCGCCGCCTCTGATCTGGACGCCGACCGATCGAAAGCGAGGCCGGACCGCCGGAGGGACGGGGTACCGTGAGGAGCTCAATTTTGCATTGAGGAGGTGATGGATGGATGGATGGGCCGGCTAGCTGTGGATAATGCTCTGGATGGATTTTTGCTGGTGAAATGTCCATCCGTTCGTTCCCAGAGGCTTCACTTCACACAGCTAGTTGAGGGGAACGTGAGGAGGACGTGCCAACGTAGTTACTATGCACATGTTACATGTAGGCCTAACGTGTATGAATTGAATGGCCGCGTTGTTATCTTAAAAAAAAGTGTACGAATAGCTGCGTGGCCACATATATTCGTTTCATTTATTGTCCTTTTTATGTTGGCTGCAATGGTATAGTCAGTACAATGTTTTTAAGTCGTCCAACTAATCACAATAAGTCAATGATTAGAAAGTTGGCTGTCTATCTAATCACCGACTAACCCCGATGAGTGGTTCGATTAGGTCGAGGACGACTATGTTCGAGGAAGAGAAATTTGGAGGCCTAGAAAAGCATAGGTAGATTGGTTTGGGTGGGTATTTGGGCCTCATTAGGTTTAAGTTATAGTACACCTTCACAATAAGATTGCAACATCCAAGAGTGTGTGACTTTAAAGTGTCGTTAAGGTGAACATTTGACAAATCAAAGCTCATAAATATGTACCACCTAACTTATATTATAGGATGACGATGACTAGACTACCGAATAGCCTGGACTAATCTGACTGACTTATCCGGTGGTGAAACTCTGTGAGTGTGTGTGGGGTGGGGGGGCACTCCTCCCCCCACCACAAGAAAAAATTATAGTATATATCTATATTTGTTAGTATGATGAGCTTACATTAAGCCCACATGCGTACATCAGGCCTCAAGCCTCAGCACGCAACCACCTACAGCAGACGAAGAGTCGAAGAGCTTAGCGACGACGTTGTTGTTCCTCGCGAGTCATTTTCGCATTTGTTGCCGTGAAACCAGGCCAACACGTTGCGGCGTGCGGGCATGGTGGCGATACGACGGCAAGGGCGTGACATTGAGATTAGAGGCTGGCGACGGGACAGGCGGCGGGCTTGGCTGCGAGCACGCAATAATGGTGGGCAACAACGAAGACATGCAGGCATCATGGGTGGGTCCGATTCTAGGGAGGAGGAGGACAAGGGAGGGGTGTTAAATGTACATGTATATCTGTAAACCAACTTGATGTATATCTCTAGGTTAGTTGTGAGCGCCTGGCTGATCTAGTAGAGATAGATTTAGGTGTTGTATACTTGGAGGTTAAGCCAAGGCAAATCACAACAACCTGCCGATGTAATCCTTAGGGACTTTAGCTCCCTATATAATCAACATGGAACCGTGGGCTATCCAAGATAGGAAGCCACATTTTTCTTCCTTCTTTCATGGTAATCAGAGCCATTCTTCCACAAACACATCTAAACCTTCCTCATGGCCTCCTCCTCGAGTCCCGCGAGCTCCCTTCCTTCTCTCAGTGCCAAGGTCACCGAAAAGCTCACCCGTGAGAATTATATTCTCTGGAAGGCGCAAATCATGCCTGCCATCAGGGGGGCAAATCTAGTCCCGATCCTCCCTGGAGCATCCAAGGAGCCGCCGGAGACCATGGAGATCACCAAGGACGGCAAGCCGCTCACCGTCCCCAATTCGGATCGTGAGAGATGGGTGGCGCAGGATCAGCAGCTTATGTCGTACATCCTCAACTCCCTCACCTCCAATGTCCTTGCTCAGGTGGCGACCCATGAGCACTCGGCGCCGGTTTGGGCGGCGCTGGAGACTATGTTCTCGACGCAATCTCGCGCATGCATCACCAACCTCAGGATGCAGCTTGCAAACTGCAAGAAGGGCAGCATGTCTGCCTTTGCGTACTTCTCCAAGATGAAGAAGCTAGGAGATGAACTCGCCGCCGCCGGCAAGGTGATTGAAGAAGACGAGATGGTGACCCTCATCCTCGCCGGCCTTGACTTCGACTACAATCCGCTGGTGTCCTCAGTTGTTGGGCGCAGCACTCCTATTTCGGTGAGCGAATTATATTCCCAACTGTTAGCTTTCGATTCAAGACTTGAGCTACTCCAGGAGAACAACAACAGCAGCTATCAATCCTCGGCGAACTCTGCCTCTCGCGGTCGAGGAAATTACCGCGGTCGTGGTCGTGGAGGTGGCAATCGTGGTGGTCGTGTCTTCCCTAATCAGGGAGGTCGCGGCAACAGACCACAAAAGCAGCAGTGTCAGGGAAACTCCAACAGCAAGGTGGTATGCCAGATTTGCGGGAAAGGCAACCATGAAGCTGTAGATTGCTGGTACCACTTTGATGAGTCCTACCAAGGGACCAACACCAAGGTGGCCAGCTCGGCCACAACTGGCTACGGGGTGGACACCAACTGGTACGTCGACAGCGGCGCCTCCAACCACATCACTAGCGAGCTTGAGAAGCTCACCGTCCGTGACAAGTACCACGGCCATGATCAAGTCCACACAGCAAGTGGATCAGGTATGAAAATTAGTAGCATTGGTCATACAGTTTTACATACCCCACATAAAATCTCAATCTAAGAAATATTCTTCATGTTCCTAGTGCCAATAAAAGCCTTGTTTCTGTTCATCGCTTAACTTCTGATAATAATGCCTCCATTGAATTTCATCCAAATTATTTTTTCATAAAGGATCTGGCCACGAAGAAGGTAATCCATCAAGACAGGTGTAAAGATGGATTGTACCCCCTAGCCTCGCAATCTGCAGGAGTAGAATCTTGGAAGCAAGCTTTTGGTGCAATAAAGCCGTCTACATCAAAATGGCATAGTCGTTTAGGTCATCCTTCTTTTTCTATTATTGAGCGTGTCATTAAGAAAAATAGTTTGCCTTGTATTAGTGATCAAAGTGTTAGTTCGGTGTGTGATTCCTGTTTGCGAGCTAAGAGTCATCAGCTTCCATATCCAAAGTCTACTAGTGTTTCCCATAAACCTCTTGAATTGATTTTCTCAGATGTTTGGGGACCTGCCCCTATCTCGGTTGGAAGTCATGCTTATTATGTGAGTTTCACAGATGATTTCAGCAAATATACCTGGATCTATTTGATCAAAAATAAATCTGATGTCTTCCAAGTTTTTCATGATTTTCAACTACTAGTAGAAAGGAAGTTTGGTAGGAAAATCATATGTGTTCAAAGTGATTGGGGAGGGGAGTATGAAAAGTTGCACTCCTTCTTCCGTCGCATTGGCATCTCACACCAAGTCTCTTGTCCACACGCTCATCAACAAAATGGCTCTGCTGAAAGAAAGCATCGCCATATAGTAGAGGTTGGCCTAGCCTTGCTTGCAAATGCAACTACGCCTCTCAAGTTTTGGGATGAGGCATTCCTGACTGCCACATTTTTAATTAATCTTCTTCCAAGCAAAGTTATCAACTTTGATACTCCTGCTCAACGTCTCCTTAAAGAAACTCCGGACTATAACTCTCTTCGTACTTTTGGATGTGCTTGTTGACCAAATCTAAGACCCTACAATAAGCGCAAACTTTCCTTTCGGTCGATCCAGTGCGTGTTTCTTGGTTATAGTCCAATTCACAAAGGGTTCAAATGCCTAGAGCCTAATAGTGGTCGTGTTTATATATCTAGAGACGTCGTGTTCGATGAATCAGTCTTTCCTTTTGCCAAACTTCACCCAAATGCTGGGGCAAGGCTTAGAAAGGAGATTCTCCTTCTTCCTGATCATCTTCCAAATCCTAATCATGGGGGTGTAGACTGTACTGACTCATATCCTACTAATGTTTCTGGTGAGGCTAATGTGTCCCAGGAATTATCTTCATCAGATGAGGAACAAGAAGATTCAGGCGCAGATGATCAAGAGCAGGCCGTAGAGGATCCCGGCGCGGCGTTCCGGGTTGCTTCACTGCAGGATTCGGGCACGTGATCCAAGGAGGATTCTCCTGCGACGTCCGAGGTTGCCGGCTCGCCGCGTGGGGGGGGGACAGCACCCCTGGATGTTCACGCGCGGTGACTCCTCCGGCGCCAAGTGGCGCACCTCCAGCGACTCCACCACCTGCGGCTGCTCCACCTGATTCCGGTGCCGGATCTTCTGCATCTTCAGGATTGCCTGCGCCAGAACCGGAAGCACCTCTGCAGGAACCTGAACCGGGAGCTCCTTCTCCTGAACCTGCTGCTCCATCACTACAAAGACCAAAAACAAGACTTCAAAGCGGTATCGTTAAACCTAAGCAATATACTGATGGGTGTATACGATGGTGTAATGCATGTGTCACAGGAGAGCCAAGCAATGTTCAGGAGGCACTCAATGATCCACGTTGGAAGAAAGCCATGCAAGATGAATATGATGCATTGCTTCGGAATCATACATGGCGTTTGGTACCCTACAAGCCAGGCACTAATCTCATTGATTGCAGATGGGTCTTCAAGATTAAGAGAAAGGCCGATGGGACAATTGACAGATATAAGGGAAGATTAGTGGCCAAAGGGTACAAACAAAGGTATGGACTTGACTATGAAGATACATTCAGTCCAGTTGTTAAGATTGCCACTATTCGATTGGTTTTATCTATTGCTGTGTCTCGAGGATGGCCTATGAGGCAATTAGATGTGCAGAACGCGTTTTTACATGGTGTTCTGGAAGAAGAAGATTATATGAAACAACCACTAGGTTTTGAGAGCAACAATTATCCTAATTTTGTGTGCAAGCTTGACAAGGCAATATATGGTTTAAAACAAGCACCAAGGGCTTGGTACTCGAGGTTAAGCTCTAAACTTATTGGTCTTGGTTTTAAAGCTTCCAAATCAGATATGTCACTATTTATTTATTCAAAAGGAAATATAGTGATATATATGCTCATATATATTGATGATATTATTGTTACTGGCAATTCTATGGAAGCTATTTCAGCATTACTTCAAGATCTGAAACAGGACTTTGCTCTCAAAGATCTCGGTGATCTGCATTATTTTCTGGGAATTGAAGTAAGAAAAGATGCTAAAGGTATAGTATTGTCACAAGAAAAGTATGCACTTGATGTTTTGTCGCGAGTAGGAATGTTGAATTGCAAGGAGATGTCAACTCCATTGTCTACTACGGAGAAACTCTCTAAACACCAAGGGGAACTCTTGAGTGCAGCGGATAGCACACGGTATAGAAGTATAGTCGGTGCATTGCAATACCTTACCCTCACAAGACCAGACTTGGCCTTTTCAGTAAACAAGGTTTGTCAGTTTTTACATTCTCCCACTTCAGTTCATTGGTCAGCAGTCAAGAGAATTCTCAGATATGTAAGATTTACTTGTGATGTTGGACTTAGAATTGGTCGGTCCTCTTCAATGATTGTAAGTGCCTTTTCTGATGCTGACTGGGCTGGGAGTATAGATGACAGACGGTCCACAGGAGGTTTTGCTGTTTATTATGGAAACAATCTTGTTTCTTGGAGTGCCAGGAAACAAGCTACTGTGTCAAGGTCAAGTACTGAGGCAGAATATAAGTCCATGGCGAATGCTACAGCAGAGGTCATATGGTTGGAATCTTTGCTGGCAGAATTAGGCATTAATCTTAAGGAGCCTCCACGATTGTGGTGTGATAATCTTGTGCAACTTATCTTTCAGTGAATCCTGTATTTCATGCAAGAGCCAAACATATTGAAATTGATTTTCACTTTGTCAGAGAAAGGGTTGCCAAGAAGCAGTTACAGGTTCGATTTATTTCTACGAAAGATCAGGTTGCTGATGGATTCACAAAGGCACTGCCTACGCCAAAATTTGAGGATTTCAAGCACAATCTCAACCTAGAAAGTAAGAAAGGTTTAGATTGAGGGAGGGTGTTAAATGTACATGTATATCTGTAAACCAACTTGATGTATATCTCTAGGTTAGTTGTGAGCGTCTGGCTGATCTAGTAGAGATAGATTTAGGTGTTGTATACTTGGAGGTTAAGCCAAGGCAAATCACAACAACCTGCCGATGTAATCCTTAGGGACTTTAGCTCCCTATATAATCAACATGGAACCGTGGGCTATCCAAGATAGGAAGCCACGTTTTTCTTCCTTCTTTCAAGGGGGACGGCAACACCAAGCGCAATCGCGTCGTTAAGAAAGCTCTAGTCAAAGTTTATGAGCTTCACAAAGGAAGAACAAGGAAGATTGAAGGGCGACTCGCGACCAAGAAGCCTAAAGAGATGTGGCTTGAGGATTGCGCAGCTCGAAGTGATGCTCTAGGACGTTAATCGGGTAGACTTATCCAATGGTGAAAGTGTGTGTGTGTGGTGTGTGCAATGGTGAAAGTGTGTGTGGTGTGTGTGGAGTGGGGTGGGGGGGGACATGCCCCCAACAAGAAAAAAGTCTAAGTACATATCTGACTCCACATGTGTACATTAGGCCTTATGTCTTGTCGTACAAACATCCATGAGCCCACCATCAAGGTTGACCAGACCTGAATGGAAGCACAAGGAAGATTGAAGGGCGACTCGCGACCAAGAAGCCTAAAGAGATGTGGCTTGAGGATTGCGTAGCTCGAAGCGATGCTCTTGGACGTTAATCGGGTAGACTTATCCAATGGTGAAAGTGTGTGTGTGTGTGTGTGTGTGTGTGTGTGTGGTGTGCGCAATGGTGAAAGTGTGTGTGGTGTGTGTGGGGTGGGGTGGGGGAGGGGACATGCCCCCAACAAGAAAAAAGTCTAAGTACATATCTGACTCCACATGTGTACATTAGGCCTTATGTCTTGTCGTACAAACATCCATGAGCCCACCATCAAGGTTGACCAGACCTGAATGTAGGACAATGCAACACTAGTACTATTCTACACTGTATCCGATAATAATAGGCTTCTCCTAGTCGTACTCGACTAATAATCCTGTACTTGGACTGACTTGTAACCCTGCCCCTCGTGCATATAAGGCGGGGCAGAGACCCTCTCAATCAACCAATCGATACGCAACATATAGAATGTAGGGTATGACGCACCTTGCAGTCTAAACCCGTCTAAATAGTGTGTTTATGTCTACCTTCGAGTTCCTAATCTCGGCGAGCCCCACCACACAAAAGTCTATCTCAGAGACCCCCCTCGGTAGGATTCCGGGTCTAAACATCGACATGCCTCAACAGGCAGGAGCCTGCATCTCCTGCTTGCAAACGAATAGTCCAAGAGCTCGAGGACGATGATGTTCCTTGAGAATCGTGATGTTCAGTTTTTGCATCTATTGTCGCAATACTAGACCAATGCAGTGTGGTCATGGCGACGACACGATCTCCGAAGACAAGGGCGTGACATCGAGATCAGAGGCTGACGACGGGACAATGGGCTTAGCCGCGACAACGAAGCGCGAGCAAACAATAATGATGGGCAACAACAACGAGTCAACGACGAACATGCATCACAGATAGTCCCGCTACGTCTAATGTTCCTCCATCTCAAACCAATGTAAGTGCTATTTTCTCAATTCATATTGGCAATTCAGCAAACCCTTAATTTTATTTCTTGTTACATAATAGCATAGGTAGGATATTCTAATAAAATTAGACCAAAATCCTCTAGGAAACCAAGGCAAAACCAAAAACGGAAGAGAATATATTTTTTTTACTACCAGAAGGCAGTTGTGGAAGGGCCATAGCATGATGATAATGACATGGTTGATCCAAATATTCAGTTAGATGAAAATGAATTGCCAAAATGAATTAGAAGAAGCTCCAGTTCCTACTCCACCCGGGCACCCGGCAAATGTGTTAACATTGCATAATTAACTACTATAAAGTCATGGCTAGCTATTGTATACTTGAAAAATCGAGGTGATTTATCAAATTATTGAACTGGCAAATGTTTGTCTGACCCCCTCCTCTTAATTTCCTCTCTACTTCTGTCATCGGTACCCTTACGACTTGGTTGGAATATACGATTTGAAGACACTGAATCGATTTGAAAACGTTGCAATGAAAACTGTTTGCAATACTGATGCGTAATAAAAACTGATGGATAAGTAGGCAAGTAGCAAACAGTATTGCAAAAACATTTGGAATATTGCAGCAACAAAAAAACAGTACTTTACAAGGTTTAACACAGAGTGTTGTCCGGCCCATTTTAACGAACTAGACCGACAATGTTGTCCAAAAACGCTAACAGGCCATGACACATTTTAAATGGGCCATGGGCCTTGGGCCATGGCCCTGTACCACTCAACGCAGTTTCCTCCTCGAATAACCAAATCAGAAATTATTTACAGTTCGTGTGCCCAACGTGTCCAAACGAATCTCCTCGCGACGAATCTAAACGCACGTCGTGCATCGCATCCAGCTTGCACCTTGTTCCACACTACACAACAACATCTTCTTCTAGAGACGTCACAGATGAAAGAACAAACACGATTATTACACTGCCGGCACGTTTGGCGACACAGAAACGTTCGTCCCTAGCTACCTAGCAGAAGCTGAAGCCGACGAAGAAAGATTTTCGACACGACAACCTGATTACTGGAGCTCACGACCTTCCGATGGGGATGACGCACTCGGGCGGCGCTCCGTGCGGGAACCGCCTCCGGTCGTCGCAGTAGTCGTAGACCATGTAGTTCATCCGCACCCAGCTGAGCGTCATCCAGCTCCACCAATCCATCCTCTGCTCCATCCACGCCGCCGCCCGCCTCCTCCTCCTCCTCTGCCCGCCACCGTCCTCCACCGCCGCCGCCGCCGGCGTCGGGCACCGCGCGCGCCCGGCGTCCTCGTCCCAGACGCAGGCGTTGGTGGTGACGTTGTACCTCCGGTACGCGGCGACGAAGGGCGCGCTGCCCCAGTCCGTCTTGACGCGGCCGCCCTGCGTGGCCCAGTCCTCGGCGTCCCAGATGCTGGCGAAGACGTGGACGGGCTGCCGCGCCGGGAAGGGGACACCGCGGGCGGCGTTGTTCCGGAACACCCGGATCGGGACGCCGTCGATGTAGAGGATGATGTTGTGCGGGTTCCACAGGATGGAGTAGGTGTGGAACCCCGCCGTGGGGTCGAACCACAGCACGAACTGCTGCTCGCGCTCCCCCTTGCCGTCGCTGAAGATGTTGGTGTGCAGGAGGTAGGGCTCCCCGCTCGCGTTCCCCAGGAACTCGAAGTCCACCTCGTCGTGCCGCGCGCCGCCCGTGCAGATCTGCGGACGCAAAATGCGACGGCAAGCAAATCAATCTCGTTCGTTCAGATACCACGCACGACTCTTGTCAAGTTTTGGTTTTTTTTTTGGAAGGAAATTACCATGGTGATTTTTCAGCACAACAGAATGAGAATGGTCTCGTTTTTCGTCAGGGCGTACAGGATTTCACCGCGGCGAAACCAAATTACCCGCCCAACAACCTTGTTCGATCGATGGAGGCGGGGAACAGCTAGCGCGACTGCTATTTTTCACCAAGTTGCAATCCTTTTTTTTTTCCGATCCAAAGCAAATAATGACTCTCAAGACGCCAAGTGTCAGTCAGTTGGACACATGCATGGATCACTCGGGCTCCTCGCCCCTCACCTCCCAGATGCTAGCTGACCAAATCTCAACTAATTCGAACGAAATGCCAATCTTAGCGAAGCGTAACAATGCAACCAAGCCAGAGATTTGACGAATCAGGGATGGAGCGGGCCCGGGGGTACTCACGTAGAAGGAGGTGATTGTCCCGGCGGACTCGCCGGGGACGAGCTTGATCTCGATGTCGAAGCGGCCGAAGAGGTAGCGCTCCTTGGACTGCAGCCGCGCGCCCGTGCGCCGGTCCAGCGACAGCTCCACCTCCCGCCCGCCGTCGCGGAACCGCGCATTGCCCTCCCCCCACGTCACGTCGAAGTCCCGCCGGAAGTCGTGGTCCCCCGCCGCCGCCGCCGCGGCCAGGAGGGCGAGGAGCAGGAGGAGGGCCGGCCGGCACAGATCGGAGGCGCGCATGCCTGAAGCCCTGACCTGATGAGGTCCTGAGCACCGCCCCCCAGACGCCGGCGCCGGCAACGGCAAGCAAGCGGCACCGAAGTTGCAGGGAGATCGGCTTGCGGCAATGTGATGGATGTGTCGAATTGTGTGAAATGGATAGCCTGTGCGAACTGAGGATGCAGTGTGGAGAAGAAAGCTGGCCTGGTGGTGTGTGTCGCTCGCTGCGGCATAAAAAGAGAGGCAGCACGGGCGCCGGATTTGGGGGGCACGTAGCGGGGCGTTTTCCCCAGATGCCAGGACGAAACCCGCGGCATGCGCGCGCTCTTCTGCGGCGAGACTTTCCTGTGGCCCAACGGCGTGGACTGCAGCAGAGGCAACTGCTGTGCGAATCCTACCATGGAAACCGTCTCGTCTCGCGGCAGTCAGAAGGCAAGCCGCACACAGGCGGTTGCTGGCCGCAGCGGATGGGGCGTACCCTGTGGTAAGGACGTGGCAGTGGTAAAAATTGGCTTGACCCAACCCTGAGGCGAGCGAGCTGCTGGCCTGCTGCTTCGTGAGTGCAGAGCACGACGACGCGGGGCCAGGCTTGAATGCTAGCATGGCGATGGTGTCGCGCGCAGAGTCACGGACTCACGGGGTGTGGAGCGGCCGGACGGGGGAGGTGGTACGTGGCCGGGTGGATGTGGGAAGTGGGATGGGGTGGTGGGAGGCAGCCATTGGGCATGGTGGGTGAGCGCGGGCGCGTGAACAAGATTTTCACTCTCTCACATGGGCTGCGTCAGGCGGTCCTTCCGTTTTTGGTCTCTGCACAGTACGCAACGTCGTCATCGAGAGCGCCTGCCTGCGCCAACTTTGCGTTGCATCCGCCGCCATCACTTCTCTTTCCAAGCCACACTCTCATGTCTCGTACTATCTCGGAACTTCAATCATGATTCATCCCCTGTACATTTTGGTTGTGAAAAAAAAAACTTGTTGAAAATGTGGCATCAATTTTACCAATACTAATTAAGAGGACTAAACATGATTTAGTTATAAAACTAGTTGCATAGATGGACTGAAAATCACGAAACGAATTTAATAAGAGGAAATTTGAAACGAGAAGGTAAAATTTGAAATGAGCATACTAGATGGTTGATTGAGGAAAGAAAAAATGGGGGGGGGGGGGGGGGGAAAACAAGGCCGTGAATAACTCGTAAGCTCTTGATGGAAATTGAAAATAAATGTAACCTCATTTCCTTGGAGAAATGGTGAAATCTTTGGCGAAGGAGCGACACATGTCATTAATTTGGTTACACTTCCCCTCTTTAAAAAAAATACCAAGTCAGATTCTTCTCGTGCCAATCTCGAATGATAACGCTGAACAAGTTTTTCTTCATAGCTGTTAAGAAATTCCTAATTGTGGGCTCATACCAAATTTATCTCTGAAGGGTCCTCGACATCTATATAATAAACTAGGAATGTGCCCGTGCGTTGCTACGGGCAAAACAATTTTATCAACGAGTATTAAATATACTCACTGAAGTATTTATTACTTCTACAAAAAAAAAAGAACACTACAATGGTTTTTGTGCACATATGCAGTATGTTTTTAAAGATTTTAGCAAACTCCAACACTGCATTATTCTCTATCAAGTCATAAACCCTTACAATAACTTGCCAAATGGCCCAATGTGAAATGAAAAATCATTTTGCAATGACTAATATTAAGTGACTATGCACTTAAATGTTCTTTGCCTCAACTTGTAAAAAGAATAATCATTTGACCAATTCTCCCAAACAATATATGACAAATTAATAACATACTATTTCTCCCTTTAGACTCAATAGGCCAGTGCCCAGGCAAAGATTCAAAACTTTTCAACCCAATCAAACCACTTATTCAGCAAGCCAAGCACGATTGCAAGCTTCATGTTGCATTCAAAGGATGTGTTGTCCTAGGAACTGGCGTGCATGTCTCTCTGAATGTTCAAAGAGGATCGATGAAAACACATTATCTGCTAGCTAAGCATATACCTGAAATATCCAAATAGAAAAAGGCACAATATTCAATTTTGCAAGAAATGGTACCAATTGAATTGTATAAAAAAAGGTTGGACATTTTCCCTTTCAACAGGGAACCGAGATATTCACATGTATACAGTTTTTGTTTGTGTCGCAATTAAAAGAATATTAGATCTTCGTGGAACATAACACTAAACCAAATATCTTCCTGCACATCATCACTGTATACAGGTGAGTGAATCAAGTTCATAATTAGCATATAGCTAGGCATATCATACTGAGTTGTTTCATAGTGTTGGTGCGAACCTTGGTTTGTAGTGCTTGTGATATCTGCAGGCGGAGTCAAACTATCGCCTGTTTCCGAGGGATCCATCTTCAGAGTGAAATTGACCGGAAGAAATCAAGTTGCCTGCATGAAATAAAACAACACGCCAAAGTCAGTCATCCATGACATGTAATATCTGAAAAATACAGTTGCAGGCGAAGAAAAATGGTGCAATAAAAATAAGTTTTTGAATGTTCAGTAGTCCATGCCAACTATAGTACAATATATCTTAGGTAGCATATCTTGTTGTGTATTGCCTAATCATTCAATAGTCTGTTTCAAAACAATTTTAAGGCTATCTGCTGTCTGTTCTGGTTCTCTGCCACCCCCACCACCATGTCATAGGTTCAGAGTCAAATGCAAAACATCAAGCTTCAAGAGCTGCACTCTTTGAAAATATATTATTGCCAAGTCATACAGTTCAGTCTAGAAATCACAATCTCTAGTTAATAATAAAGGGGAAATAAAAAAATCTATGTGGTGCTAAACACAATCCAAGGGAATTAAACTATCAAACAAATGAGAATTTATACTGTCATTTTTTATGTGGTTCTAAACAATCTCAATTTCTTGCTCCTGTCAAGTGCACCATGACATGGTTTAAAAAGAGTCCCTTATTTTTACATAGTTTCAGTACTCATTCAGATCTATTTTGAATTGGTTGGTTTGGAATGTGATGAGCCATTTACATAGTTTCAGTACTCATGCAAGATTAAATTAAGAGCACAACGAATATTTTGCATTACCTAAAAGAGTTGGTTGAAGCCACTGGAGATTGCTTCCTTACCAACATAATATTGAACTCATTCCAAGTCCAATGGAGGGTGCTTGATTTGTCAAATCAAAATAGTAAAATTGGAGGGTGTCTGGTTTGTCAAATCAAAACAGTAAACTTGAAATGTTCAAACTAAAAAAACAACAGCAAGTGTTTTTTAGCATAAGAACAGACAAATTGTGTCAAAAGCCAGGTAATGAACACTTTAATTAGCATCAATTGCCTCTTTATTTTCTCTTTCAAATTGATGGGGCTGAAATATAATAGGAGGCTCTTAAATTGCATTTCCATGTAAATGAAATCCTCTGCAGTTCAACTATGCAATTTATCAGTGTACTCGGTATTCAGGTTCTGAATTTTTGGAACTGTAATATTTGCGTCAAATTGTGTAAAACCAAGAAGAAAAAATATCGATTGAGTACATCTATCGGATCTTTCTAGCCCTCTACATACATGATTATGAGCTAGGCATCAATCCATTCAGTCAATAACTTTTTCCCTATTCATCTGTATATACGAGCTTGCTTACCTTTCAGTAGGTATGGACTTGCTCACTACAATAATGGATTGTGCAAAGCATGATATCATGAACTTAAATCGTGACTAAATCCTCCTTGCCTATTATTTCCCAGATCCAAACCTGAGTACAGGCTACAGAAAAAATTAAGGTGCTCAGGAAAATTAATTAGTTTGGAAAAAATTAAGGTGCTCAGGAAAATTAATTAGTTTGATATTAAATCTTTGTACAGCAGAATGCCATAATATTTGGTGTGAATCTGTGTTGAATTGACTTTGTTTCTACAGGAGCAAACAACATATGCTGATTGACTGATTATGTGTGTCCTTTTGTCCGACATGGATCTGGGAACATGCAGTTGCAAAATTGCAATGGATTATCTTACTTGCTCCTTGACCTTATCGGAGATGGAGAGCTCGGTGTACGACATCCATTCCAGCGCGCTCTCGCACTCAAACGCCTGAAATCAGTGGAGCCATGGTTGGTTTCACCCAGATCGGGGAAAGCAAGGCACATGGAACACACAGGTTTGAAGATGAGTCGTGAAGAGAGGAAAAAGGAGGGGGACCACACCAGGTAGATCTTACCGCCCTTGTTGCAGGAGCGGACGAGTCGCCGTGCGGCTGAGCAGGAGGAGCGGATGGTACACGTCGTCGGTGAGGTCGGGGCGGTGGGCGCGGGACTCGGGCACCTGTGGACCGTGGACAGGGACGGCGGCTCCGGCATGGCAGGCGCGGGTGTGGGCCATGGCGGCGCGAAGGGAGGACGTCGATGGTCGCGCGGAGGGGAGGGGATGACTACGATGGCGGATAGGAGGGGGACGTCGACGGTGGCGCGGAGAGGAGGGGGTGACTCTGGCGGCGGCGGCGGACTGGGGGGAGGGCGACGGATCCACGGGGCGGCGGTGGGGTGGATTTTTTTCGCGACTTGACCCCGGGGTGGCGGCGGACTGGGGGGAGCCGGGGAGGGCGCGCGAGGTGGGGTGGGGCCAGGGAGCGGAGCGGAGGGAGGCGCGAGGTGAAGGCGTGTGGAGGCGGAGCGGAGGCGCGGGGTGAAGTCGCGTGAGGTGAAGCGATGAAATTGTCTTACTTTCATTCTTTTTAGGAGTAGAGACACTCGTGTATTCATCTATGACTAATGAGAAAGAGACCTGCAGCTCCACCTATATATTGTGTTATGTGTTCTTTGTGCATGAGAGGGTTAGGGAGACAAGATCTATTCTACATCTTCTCACGTCTCATTCTTGGATTGAGATTGGCAAAATGGATCTAGAATCCGATTCTTAACAATAGCAACCTACTCCATTTAGATCACTGATCAGTATTTTTGTTTGGGCCAGGTAATACTGCGATCAAGACATCAAGTAGGTGGGCCGTGGCCATTTTTGCTTGCTTGCTTGCCTCAAAAAGCAACAAAAAAAAAGATAAAAAGAAAAAAAACGAAAAAAGAAGATGCATTGTGGGCCGGTGCTAGTGCGGGGTGTGGTGGTCTATACATTTGCGTTCGGGCAGGTCATGGTTGTTGGGCTCTGGTGGGCTTGGGTGAACATCAGGTCCAAGCTTTTCTAAACCAACGTGTTAAAACGGTTTTCGCGCACCACCCGTCGTCTGTGCGGCAAACATGTAGTTTCAGGAATTTTGTTTGCTACTTACTACCTCCGTTCATCAATATATGACGTCAGCTAGCTTAAAAATGAACTGATCAGCGTCAAATATAAATGGACGGAGGGAGTAGCTTTCAATTGTTGGAGAATCGTGCAACGATTGACATTGTGAATTTGCTTAGGCACAAAGCGGGTTTACGGGCGCGGGTGGAGACTTGATGGACAGGTGTTATTTAAAGTGTTTCAACATTTTAGACATAATGCTTCAACATTTTCGCACCAAATGTTGACCTAGTTTATCCGAATTGTTGAACCAATTTTGAGAAAATGTTAAACATGCTACTTTAAAATGTTGAGGCGACTTTATTTTGACGCCAAAATAAAAAAAATCAAATATCCATTGAATTGATAGACAACAAAAATAAAAATAATAATCCACATTCTGTTGAAAGAGCACGCTATCGTAGTTGGGCTTTGTAGGTTTTTACTGAACTTTTAAAGCCCTCAAGCTTAACTAGTTTCCACTAGCTAGATAGAAGACCGTAACATCCCACCTCAACATACATTGTAGTTAAAGTTATAGCCCAGATGAGCCGATTGTGGTTGTGGTTGGTGGGTTTAGTACCACATTAGAAGTTCATGTGAGGGGTTGGCTCATAATCATTTTGGTTCCAAACATAGTAGCTTCGGGTCAACCCTTTGACACAGAGCGAGAATAAAAATGTAAGAGAGGTGATATGCGTATCCGGACTGGACTATAATGAGATTTTGATGGACGAATAACGACAATTTACTAAACTAAACAAGGCCAATTTGACTCATCTACGAGGTCGCAACCTCAATGGCTCGTGGTAGATCCTAGCAGCCTTTAGATTTGTTTTGGCTGTTTGAGCGCACTTGGTAGTTGGAACAGGAATCAGTCGTGGACATGGGTCCGAGCGTGACTCCACTCATCTGGTTTTCCGTGGGAGAAGGCGGTAACGTGCAGCAGCGAGTCTCCGAAGAAAACGCGTCTGTCGTTCGCAGCGGTTTCTGTGTGGATGACGCCACTTTCGCTTGTTTTGTAGCTGCACGTTGCACTAGAATATGGTCACAGGAATCGTGAATGTCGGTCCTCCCCTGTCGCGATCCTACAGAACTCGATAATCGCATGGATGTCTGCTTCCTCCTCGGTTAAAATAACCAAATCCGGATAAGCTTTCCTCCCGGGCCCTCCCTCCCCTTGATCGCATCCCATGCATGAGTCCAGCCTTACAGGGTGTCCCTGTCCCTGACCATCACGCCTTGTCGATGTCCCGTGAGTTGCCACTGTCAGCCAGCCTGCTTTGCCTGCTAGCCTAGATCGATCAGATCAGCGGCCCGCACACACAGAAGAATCGAACACACATGCATGAGCAAGATAGAGACGCTGACACATGTTTTAGGCTGAAAGAAACTTGATCACTGATCGTAGTAGGTTTACGCATGTGGTGTTACAGAAAACAAATCAAAGAATACGATACGCCCGAGCTACATTTACTGATTTACATCCGTCCCCCTCTGCATCAAAACGTTCCTTATTGATCGCCATCTTCTTCTTCTCTAGCATCCGATCGATCGATCGATCACTGGTTTCGGCACTGATATAGATGGTTCTGGAACGACGAGGAATCGTACGTGCGTGCAGCCAAGCAAACCCACCGGCGGATTGCTCACCGGAGGTGGCACTCGGCGGGGACGCCCTGCGCGATGCGCTTGGGGTCGGTGCAGTAGTTGTAGATCATGAACTTCCTCTGCACCCACCGCATGCGGCGGTATCCCATGTCGCTGAGCTCCTGGTTCCACCAGCTGCGGCCGGCGGCGGCCTCCATGGTGCCGACGGGGCACTGCTGCCTGCCGTTGGCCCAGACGCAGGCGTCGGCGCTGAAGCCCCTGAAGGAGGCGACGAAGGGCGCGTGGGACCAGTCCGTCTTCACCCGCCCGCCCTGCGTCGCCCAGTCGTCGGCGTTCCACAGGCTCGCGTACAGCCGCATCGGCTGCGACTTGGGGAACGCCACGCCGCGGGCCTCGTGGTTCTTGAAGTCACGGATCGCCGTCCCGTCCACCGCGAAGCTGCAAAAAAGCCAAGACTAGCCTGTCAGCGACATGTCCCTCGCGCGCGGCTCGCGCAATCCAGAGAACAAAATGTCCGTGGTGGATCGAAGAGCTACTAGCTCGAAGAAAAAACTCACATGACGTGCTGCGGGTTCCAGACGATGGAGTAGGTGTGGAAGTCCTTGGTGGGGTCGAACCAGAGGCGGAACTGCTGCTCCCGCTGCCCCTGCCCCTGCGTGAACACGTTGGTGTGCAGCGTATAGGGCTCGCCGGTGACGTTGCCCAGGAACTCGAAGTCGATCTCGTCGTGGGTGCTCCCCTGCGACGAGAGGTAGAAGGTGGTGACGGTTCCCGCGGAGTTGCCCGGGACGAGCTTGATCTGCATGTCGATCTTGCCGAAGAGGTACTCGTTCTTCGACTGGAACCCGGAGCCGGAGGTGCGGTCGAGGGTGAGGTCGAGCCCGCGCCCGCCGTCCGTCACCTTGCCGCGCCCGTCGCCCCACGTCATCTCCGTTTCCTGGTAGAAGTTGCCGGCCGCCTCCGCCGCCAACGCCGCGCAGGCCACCAACGCCGCAATGGCGAGCGCCGCCAGTGACGACGACGACCTCATCTTGTTCTTCTTCGTGGGTTTGTGCAGCTCTGGCTAGCTAGTGAGACTGTGAGAGTGGGGATGGAAGTCGGGGACTCGAGAAGGGGGAGAGGTGATTGGCTGGGATTGCTGTGGGTTGGAATGGTGATGGCTGATGGAGAGTGCGGGGTGGTATTTATACAGGGGAAGCCATGGCAGCCAGCCAGCAAGGCGGACGCGGGGAGACGGACACGGGCAGCAGCAAGCAAAGCAACGGGCGAGTGCCGCCGGCTCGGGCTCGGCTGGCGCGTGGTATGGCGGAGTAAATGCGGCGCGGGGCGGGTAGATTTGGAGCAGACGCCGAGACGCGGGCACACGGCACGGCTGGCCGCGCACTGGATCCAGGCCAGGCCGCGCCGGTGGGGGCCGCGCGGCGCGGACGGGGGTGCCTTTACTTGGCCACGCAAGCCGGCGGCATCCGGGAAGTGGTGGCTGTCGGGTTGGGGTCTTGGGGAAGGAGGGGGAAAACGCCGATGCGTGCAGCTTTTGCGAGGTGCTTTCGCCTCCTTTGCCCTCCTCTCGCGCGCACAGGCGCAGCAGCTGCTTTACAGTGAGGCGACGGCTGGTGGTGGGCAGGCCGCGCTCGTGCATGCCTGTGCCCGCCTGCCGCCAGCGCCCGCGGCGTGATCCGGCGAGGGGGGCATGTGCCATGGGCGTGCGTGCAGGCTGGTCTGGGATTCGGGGAAGGTTCGTCCGGCTGCCGGCTGTGCCGTGTTTGGCCGCTTTGCGCCTTTGCCCCATGGGAGAAGGAACGCGGCAGCTGTGGCCACCATATGGGCAGGCCATTTCCTGTCCGGGCCTTCCCGTCCGGGAGGAGGACCTCCAGGGCATTGGAGGCCTGTACTTGCAAATTGCAATGCTGCAGGTGTGCTTATTGTCCACGGTAAAGGGCTAAAGGCGATGCTGGCTGGTACATTACCTAGGTTTGTTTCAAAGTTTTGATCGATCCACCACCATTAGGGCGGCGGAGCAGTTGGAGTTGTGTGCAGCGACACGAGGTCCATGCCGCCACGATACGTACTAGAGTACAGGCTGGAGTGTTTCGAGTGGCTGAACTGAATCGACCCAAGCCATACGGTTTTGATCGAGTGCTGGCTGGAAGGAGCGCCCATCCATCAGTAGTTCAGTACCCCCTTCCGACATGCTGTCGTTAGGTACGGGCATACAGGTAAGCTGCTGTTTTGGACGACCCTTTCTACGGGCGGACACGACCGTTTTTTGCCCTAGCTAGCTTGTCGTTCCGTTGGTCCGGCGAGTTTGAAATTTGAATTCCTTTCCGTCTAAATTTTGGTGTGACCAAAGGACACATGATAACTGTCCCCAATAATGAGATGCAAATCGGAGAGACAAACCAAGGATCTACTCGTGTGTACACTAGAGGTTGGAGAGGTAAAAACTCGTCTCTCCAACAGCGAAAGCATATGCCACGACCCAACCGTGGGGGATAGGAGGGGAAGCGCTGAGCGCTGCGCGCTGCACGGGGGAGGAGGAAGGTGGAGCGAGAGGGGTGTTGACCAGCCCAGCGGCGCCCGCTAGGGAGGAGGGATGCGGAGCGAGAGGGGCGTGGGCTAGCCCATTCGCGCACATCGGGGAGGAGCTCTACGGCAGCACGAGGCCTCGACGGCAGAGCTCGAATCGGTGGCGACAGAGCTCGAATCAGCGGCGACGGAGCTTCATCAATCGACGACGGTGGTTGTTGATTTGGTGACGTAGGAGCTCGAATCGCTATAGAAGGAGGGCGCCGCGACGCTGTCGTAGCCGCCGCCACCGCCACTGCACGAGCTCGCCTCAGCTCCTCCGCCTGCCTAGGGATGCACGTGAGCCCTAACGCTGGGGCTGCTCAAGCCAGGGCTGGATATGGAGGGAGCCGGCAAAGGGCGTAGGGGAGTGGGCGACACGCCGACGGACCCACCTTGCCCCACTGTCTGCTCCCTGCCGGAGGAGGGTCACGCCTGCCCGCTGGAGGAGGGCCATGCCCGCCCACCAGGCCACTGCGCAAGGGAACCGCCAGACGAAGGTGGGAGAAAGAGAAAGGAGGAAAGATTTGCCTTGGTGGAGAGAAGCGACAGAGTTTTGTGTTGCGGTGGGACGCGAAGGCAAAATGCCCCTCTTATTTGCGCGTCCTGTTGAGGTGTGTTTTTCGACGAAAAAACACTGTACATGACTAATTTTTACATTTGCATGCCCTTGTTGAAGTCAGTCTTACCTAGATTGTTCCACTAATTTGTGAGCCACCGACTCGATTTTCGCTCATAGCAAATTAGTCGTACTTTTCTCTCGTATCAAATCAGTCATCATTCACCATATGACCAGCAATATTTTTTCTCTCATAACAAAACATCCACCGCTAACTAGGCGGAGCCGCGTGGTGCTGCCGCGTCCAATTAACGATTCCCAAAATTTGAAACCCGTACTAACATCCACAGTGGCGCATCATCACGACTTCAGGAGACACGTCGGCGCCGAGGAGGAGCACCGGGGGCATGGCCTCGCGGGATCCAGCTGGGCAAGGGGCCCATGCCCCATCCATCGCTACCCTACTCATCAGTGCGTCGTGCATGCACTCGTTCCCTCCAATCCGGTAGGACCGCCACTGCAGCATTTTATGACCCGCCCATGCTGCTCCCGGCAGCCGGAGGGGGGAGGGGCCGGGAAGACACAAGACAGACACAGGAGCGTCGTATACTCGTATGCTAGCGGATCACAGCTGGCGCCTGTCGGACGTCCTCGCCGTCGCCGGCGTCCAGGAGCGCCGCACTGGTGCCAGCCCGGCCAGGCCGCGGCGTCGGTCCGGGCCAGCAGGTCATCGTCTAGAATGAGCGTACCGGGGGACCGCGACCTGCTTCATGGCTGCACGCCCTGCCCATACGGCGCTACGATACGGAGCAGGATCGGAACGGGAGGGGAGGGGGAAGAGGAGCCACGCACCATGCCGCGCTCTGCCGCGCGCGCCGTGCGCGGTGACCCACGGCGCCCGCGCGCGACGCGTGCAGCACTGTCTGCCACTGCCAGCGGCGTTCGAACGGCAACGCTCCTTCCGTCCGTCCCGTGCGCGGCCCACGCGCGTACTACGTGCATTCACTCGCGCCTTGCAGGCACCCAGTACCCATCCCTCGTACGAGTACAGGTGAAGTTGTCGCGTTCGCAGCAGCCTCGCCACGCAGCAGCCTCGCCACGGGCAGAGTGCTCTTTGTTCCGGCCATTTTAGGAGAGAGTACTACGCTTACATGCCAGCAACGGCATCAACTACTGTTCGGAGTCGTCCCGATCCGAGTCATTTGCGCGGCATGAACACCTGCGAGGTGGAATTACATCTGCCACAACATCCCATCTGGGCTGATGCTGCACGTAGTACCTAGTACGTGTCCTCGGATTAGGGTGCTTAATCATGCGCATGCAGAATTAAAACTGTTCCACCAACGGAACGAACGGTGGTCACGCGTGATATGATCCTCCAGTGCTTTGCCGGCCTATATTCCAGATCACCATCAATTCCGAATATGATCATGCAGCGTCCGTCGTTCCCCTCAATTTTTCGATTGGATACCTGACAGCAGTAAACCGTGAAGGGCATGATTCAGCCTGAAGGTGCCATCGGCTTCTGCAGCAGAAGGGCGACGAACGCGGCCAGGCGTTGAGGGCGGCCCTCCCACTCCACGCACTCCTACTCCAAGCCGAGGCACTGGATCTCCAGATGCAGGCTGCCGGAAACATCCCGACGCGCCAGAGCTGCAGCGGAGGGAGTGCGCGCGACGGGGCTGGGCTGGTGTCGTCCCGGCCGGTCGGCGCTAGCTGCGGGCATGTTAGGCCTCGGCCGGGCGCTGTACGCCGGCGGCGAGGTCGTGAGCTCGTCGGAGCTCTAGAACGCGACGCACACACAGGAACACTTGGAACACTGGAGTTTTTGCGCTGCGAACGAGAAGCAGCTTTTCTGTTCTATTTCTTCTCCCTTTATTCAGGCGAGCATAGCTCGGTCCTCAACCGCCCACCACGCAACAGGCACGTCCATCCCCATGCCCACGGCGTCGCTGAAAGACCGGGTCATTCTGGGTCATGCGCGAGCTATTCTCGCCATGCCCATCTACGCGCACGGCCTGCCACAGTGTGGGGCTCGTGCGCATGCATAGCTGAAAAGATAAACATGCAAACTACCTACATATGCGCAAGGTTTACCTAACAAATCTCCTCCTAAACATTGCGCATACTCTGCACATCAATGACCCCAAGTCTGGAGCGCAGCTCACAGAATTGCTCACGACCTAAGGCCTTTGTCAAAATATCAGCCAGCTGATCTTTAGTCCTTATGAACTCAACTGTAACCCGGTTCTCTTCAATGCAATCACAGATGAAATGGTATCTCACATCGATGTGTTTGCTTCGATCATGAAAAACTGGGTTCTTACTCATTTGAATCACTGACTGACTGTCGATGTTCAGCTTGACGGTGGCCGGCTTCCTTCCCTTCAATTCTGCAAGTAGCCATGCCAACCAAACTCCCTGGCATGCTGCAGTGGTTGTAACAATATACTCAGCCTCACATGAAGATAGAGCCACTATCTTTTGCTTCTGAGATTGCCAGGCTATCACATTGTTGCCAAGGAAAACGAGGACTCTTGAAGTGCTTTTTCTAGTGTCAATGTCTCCTGCTAGATCACTGTCACTAAAGCCTTGCAGCTTTGCCTCTTTCCCCCTTTGATAGTGACAGCCAAAGTGGAGGGTGCCATCAATATATCTCAACACTCTTTTGACTGCTGTCAGGTGTTCAAAAGTGGGATTTTCTATGAATCGACTCACATAACCCACTGCAAAACTCAAATCACGCCTGGAATTTACCAAGTAGCGCAGGGAACCAACAATTGACCTGTACTTGGTAGCATCAACAGCAGGTGTTGTGCTTGCCTTGCTCAGCTTCAGTCTAGGTTCCATTGGTGTTTCACTTGGGTTGCAGTCTGATAATCCTGCTCCTTCCAGAATTTTTGCTGCATATGCTTTCTGGCTTACTGTAATTCCAGCCTTGGATTGTACCACTTCCAGACCTAGGTAATATTTCAACAGTCCCAAGTCACTCATTTGGAAGGTGTTCTTCATCTCTTGCTTGAATTCTTCAATGTCTTGTTGGGTTCCTGTTGTGATCACAAGGTCATCAACATACACACCCACTATGAGTCTTCTTGCACCACGGCCACGCAGGTACACTGCATGTTCTGATGTGCTTCGGGTGAATCCAAGCTTCAGCAGTGAGCCATCCAATTTTGAATACCAGGCTCTTGGGGCTTGTCGAAGTCCATAGAGAGCCTTAATCAGATGGAGTACCTTGTGCTCCTGTCCTTTCCTCACAAACCCAGGAGGTTGTTCAACATACACATCTTCAAGCAACTCACCATTCAGAAAGGCCGATTTTACATCCATGTGATGGACTTGCCATCCTTCTGCAGCTGCACATGCCAACAGGAGCCTCACTGATTCCAGCCGAGCTACAGGTGCAAACACCTCATCAAAATCCACACCTTGCTGCTGTACATAGCCCTTTGCCACGAGCTTGCCCTTGTATTTGGAAATCAACCCAGCTTCATCTCTCTTGGTTTTAAAACCCCATTTGAGCCCAATTGCCCGCACTCCAGGCGGGGGATCGACCAAAACCCAAGTATTGTTGTCCTCAATCGAGGTAAACTCATCAAGCATAGCAAGGCGCCAATTTTCGTACCTCAGAGCTTCTTCGAATGTTGCTGGTTTAGCTTCACTGGCCAGCAGCAGGCGCTCGTCCAGCTCTCGTTCAATTGGCCCTGGTGGAGTAGCTGGCCCGAGCACGTTGTCGATGCGGCGGAAACGAAGAGGGGCATCTTCATCATGATCAACATCCAGCTCCTCCTTAGCGCCAACTGGTGGTGTCACGAACTGGGTAGCTCCTCCTGGTACGTGCGCTGGTGTTGTGGGCTTTCCAGGCTCTACGTCGTGCGTGCGTGGCGGTGATGTTGCAGCGGGTGACGTCGAGGCTGAACTCGTCGAGGACGACGTGGTGGATGTAGTCACAGTGATCACACGAGGCAGGATTGCCCCGGATTCCTCGATAGTGAAGTCATTAGCGGTGTCGTCGATCTCCCACGTCTCGGCTGATGTGGACGCGGCGTGTCGACGGATCATACAGGCGATAAGCCTTCGATCCTGATTCATACGCGATGAAGATTGTGCGTCTGCTGCGGTCGTCGAGTTTCTTCAGGCCTGGCATCGTGATCTTCATGTGTGCGACGCAGCCAAACGTACGGAGATGGTGAACGCCGGGAGCGTTGCTCATCCAAAGGTGATAGGGGATCTTGCCCCCAACTCCCTTTGATGGCGCTCGATTCAGCAGGTATACTGTCATGGTCACCGCCTCCCCCCAGAACATTACAAGGAGGTCTTTGGCCTTCAGCATGCTCCGGGCGGTGCTCACCACAGTCTGATTTCGCCTCTCCACCACGCCATTCTATGGGGGGGGAGTAGGGCGCCGTGAGCTCGCGTCGCAAGCCCAGCTCGGGGCAGTACTTCCTGAAGTCCTTGGCTAGGAACTCGCCGCCTCTGTCCGTGCGGAGTGCACGAACACATTCTCCAGTCTAGCGCTCTGTTGCTGCTTGAATGCGCTTGAATGCTGCGGCAGCTCCATCCTTGGTGGGCAGCAGCGCGATCCACATGTACCGTGAAAAATCATCCACCAAGAGAAGGAAATAGCGATTACCATTGGGTGTTGGTGGAGAGATGGGGCCACAGAGATCCCCGTGCAGTAGCTCCGACACTTTGGTTGACCGCGAGAGTGCACGCTGTGGGAACGACGTCCGCCGGTGCTTGCGGCGAGGCTAGCATCGCAGAGTTGATCGACCTGGTCCAGCAGCGGCATTCCCCGGACGAGATCATCACGCGCCATCTTCCTGAGGGCACCGAAGTTGACATGCCTGTAGCGGGCGTGCCAGAGCCACGCATCTTCCTTGGCGTGCGATGTCGACGTCGAGCACGTAGAGCCGGCTTGGATTCCGGTGGATCTTGGCGAGGAGATGTCGCTCTTCATCACGAACCCACATCACTCCGTCCTCCACCAAAACTTGGTAGCCAGTTTCGTCAAGCTGCCCAACGAAGATGATGTTGGCCGTGAGTCGAGGCAGGTACTAGACGTGCGCAAGAGCTCGATGTTCCCCGGACTTGCAGGTGAGGAGCACGGTCCCGATCCCTTCGATCCGAGCGACCGAGCCGTCCCCGAACCTCACAGAGCCGGTGACGCCGCCGTCGAGGTCGGAAAAGGCAGCCCGCGACCTCGACATATGGTTGGAGGCTCCGGTGTCTAGGACCCATCGCTTCGGGTCCCGGTCGCTGGCGTCGTCGAAGGCGGCGAGGACCTTGTTCTCCAGAAGGTACGGCTGGCCGTCACAGTGGATCGCCGGAGCGGGCGCTGAAGGCGTTAGCACCAGCTCCGACTCGATTTGGGGATCGATTCTTTTTCCCTGGTCAACGCTCACGGCAAGGAGAAGTGCTTGCTCCTCCTCCTCCTGGGCCACATGGACCTGATCTTCAACTTTAAGTTTACCACAGCAATGTTGGGCCCAGTGGCCTCTTTTGCCACAACACTTGCAGAGATCGCAAGGCCCGGCCCGGCCAGAGCTCGCCCCGGCGTCAGAATTGCTGGATCTGCCGCCTGAGCTGTTGGAGCCGCCACGACTGCTGCCGCGCCCGCGAGTTTTGCCACGGCCGTTGGAGCCGGAACCACCCCGGCCACTATCTTGCGACTTGTACCTCTCCACCCACTCCTCATGGGTCAAGAGCAGTTTCCCAGGGGAAGAGTTTGGCGGCGGCGCCGTCTCCTCCTCGGCGTCGTCAGAAGACTTGAGCGTGCCTGTAATTTCTTCGACTGACAGCTTGGAGAGGTCCACGAAGGCCTCCATGGAGACCACCAATTGCTTGTACTTGGGTCGAACAACGCAGAGGTACTTCTTGATGGCCTTCACGTCCGGCTCCGGGTCGCCGAGGTCAGCCAGGCGCTGGAGAACCCCAGAGAACCGGAGCGCGAAATCTTCAATCGCCTCACCGTCACCGAGTTTGATCGTCTCGTACTCGGTGCACAGCGTCTGCGCCGTCACCGCACATCGGCGCCCGTCGCTAATTCGAAGGGTCCTGATTGCCTTCCAGGGCTCCGTCGCTGTCTCTTTCACGGCGAGAGCAAGGATCATCTCCGAGGGTACCGCACTGCAGATGGCGTCGAGCGCTGTGCGATCGTCACGGTAGTCGCCATCCCCAAACTCGACGACGTCCCACAGGTCACGCGCCTGCAGTTTGAGCCTCATCCGCAGGGACCATTCATTGTAATTGGTCTTCGTCAGCTGCGGCCAGGTGCCCGAGCTGCCGGAGTCCCGGATGACGCGCTCCCGGGGCTTTGTCCGCATCGTGGTGGCACGAACGACGACGGCGAGAAGGAGAGCGGCTCTGCGACGGCTTGCGACTGGGCGACCTGTGCCCGGATGCCTTCTTGCCGTCAGGGTCGCCGGACGTGCCCCCCTTCTCATTCTTCTTCTTCTTCTCCGGCGGCGGCGAGGTGCCGGTCGGCTTGAGCGGCGGTGTGCTGCCGCGGGGCTTGGGCAGCGGCGTGACCATGGCGCGCCTCCCTGGACCAGACTGGCTCTGATGCCACTTGTTAGGCCTCGGTCGGGCGCTGTACGTCGACGGTGAGGTCGTGAGCTCGTCGGAGCTCTAGAACGCGATGCACACACATGAACACTTGGAACACTGGAGTTTTTGCGCTGCGAACAAGAATCAGTTTTTCTGATCTATTTATTCTCCCTTTATTCAGGCGAGCAGAGCTTGGTCCTCAACCGCCCACCGCACAACAGGCACGTCCATCCCATGCCCACGGCGTCGTTGAAAGGCCGGGTGACTCTGGGTCATGCGCGAGCTATTCTCGCCATGCCCGTCTACGCGCACGGCCTGCCACAGACTGGGGCTCGTGCGCATGCAAAGCTAAAAAGATAAACATGCAAACTACCTACATATGCGCAAGGTCTAATAGGGCATGCCGGCGCAGGAAGATGTCGGCCGCCGCCGCGGACCGCGATACATCGAGTGGGAGCGCGGGAAAGGAACGCACCCGCGGGTATGAACTAGGGCACAGTGCTGCGGTCATGCCGAGCGCGACGACACGGAGAGCTCGATATCGCGTGACACGGGGATCGCCCCGGGACGAGATTTCATTTCCCAACCATGCCTCCAGTATGTTAAACTGTCCGAGATCTGGCCGCAATCGGAAATCCTATATATCTTCCGGAAGATTTTTCGCAAACGAACTATAACCAATCAGCAGCCCAACTAACATCCCACGAAGGATCACGAAACATACCCTAGTTTTTCTTCTACCTCCCCTGCACCCCCTACGCGCCGCCGCCACCCACGCGCCGCCGCCATGTCCGGCAGTTCTCGCGCGCGCCCGCCGGGCCGCCGCGGCCTCCCGCGCGCCACGGCCGGCTTTGCGCGATGCGCGCCCGCCCGCGGCCGGGGCTCTGTGCGCCGCCGTTGGGGCTCCGCGCCCGCCATGGCCGCCTCCTTGCTCCCTCCCCAGCCTCTGCCGCCGCCGGCGCGGCTCGCGCGCGGCCTCCCGGCCACCCTCGCCGGCCACCGGAGCTGGAGGAGACTCTCCAATTTTTTTTAAATTTTTTCGGAGAAATATCGGTGCAACATTTTTTGAAAAATACTGAAATGTTGATCCAACATTTTTATAAAATGTTTGAAAAAATTCTATCTATCTTATTGAGAAATGTTGGATCAACATTTTTAAGAAAATGTGAAAATTTATTGTTTCAACATTTCAGAGAAAATGTTGATTCAGAAAATATCGATCAACTTCTTTTTAAACACACTTCCGAAAAATATTGACGAAAAATGTTGTCAACACTTCTGAAAAATGTTGATGAGAAAAAATGTTGGCAACACTTCCGAAAAATGTTGACGGAAAAAGTCAGATGATACTCTCGAAAAATGTTGACGAAAAAATGTTAGCAACACTTATGGAAAATGTTGACCAACAAATGTTGGCAGCACTTCCGAAAAATATTAACGAAAAAAGTTGGCACCACTTCGGAAAAATGTTGACCAGAAAAAATGTTGTCAACACTTCCAAAAAATGTCGACGAACAGACAACACTCCCGAAAAATGTTGACGAAAAAATATTGGCAACACTTCTGGAAAATGTTAACGAAAAAATGTTGGCAACACTTCCGAAAAATGTTGACGAAAAAACGTTGGCACCACTTCTGAAAAATGTTGACGAGAAAAAATTGTTGGCAACACTTCCGGACGAAAAAATATTGGCGACACTTCCGATAAATGTTGACGAAAAAATATTGGCAACACTCCCGAAAAATGTTGAATAAAAAATGTTGGCAACACTCCTGAAAACGAAAAATGTTGACGAAAAAATATTGGCAACATTTCGGAAAATGTTGATGAAAAAATATTGCAAACAGTTCCAAAAAATTATTGATAAAAAATAATAAAGATAAAACCTGTGTGCGAATTGGGGAAAATAAATCTGTTAAGTGGGCTGTTTTGGGCCTTCGTGGGCTTTAGGTGCGTTGAATCCGAGTGTAGCCCATATTCGAGCCCATTTACCCGCGTGTGGGTTTGTCAACCTTGGATTTTCCTTCCCCGCGTCTCGCTGGTGGGCTGCTGCTATTAGGCAAACTTCCCCTCTTCTCAGACTTCCACAGCCCAGTAAATTGGCCTAACTTCTTTCTGTATATCGGACCGGAAACTCTTCTCCCAGCACAAATGACGCTGTTCTCAAAAAAAAAAAAAGCACAAATGACGCAGGGAGCCTGACATCATCAATGCGTTCCATCACATCCACTCCGTCTAGCAGCTGCACTGGAATCACAGCAAGCTGGTAATCGATTTCTCGTGTTGAATCCTCACGCAAACTTCGGGACTTTTGATGAAAAATCTGTTAATGCAGGTTACTGTGTACTCCCTCCGTATCCGTAAAGCAAATCATTCGGACGAAAATTTCAGTCAAACATTAGAAATATAAATCATAAATAACTTCCAAGTTGTTGAGTTTACAAATATGAAAATTATATGAATAAATTCGTTTTGCAAAATACTTTTACAAAAGTATACATATGTCAGTTTTTAATAAATATTTTTATAAAAATAAAAAGTTAAAGTTATGCTTTGAAGATTGCGTAGCTGTCATATGACGACTTTTTATGAGTATGAGAAATGGAGATTTTGAACCGTTGCTGATGTAACTATAACAAGACTTATATAGACCGGCAACCTACCAAGGGAAGTACCCGAAGTAGATGTTTGTGACCTCGCCGAGATCGGGAACTCGAAGGAGAGATGCGTGGCACACAACTTAGACAGGTTCAGGCAGTGACGTGCGTAATACCCTACGTTCTGTATGTTGCGTAGCTCTTTATTGATGGGGTGTTGTTTACAAGATGATGCACATGTCTAGATGGGGGTCCCTGCCTCGCCTTATATAGTCCGGGAGGCCGGGTTACAAGTCGGTTTGAGGGAGGAGTACTACCCGTACACAGGTAGGAGTACTCTACATGGGTTCGGATATGTCAAGCCTTCCTTCCGAGTACTAGTCCTCTGTTGTCTTGTACTGCACACCGTCTTGCACCGTGTAGCACAAGTCGAGTAGTCCCGAGACCCACGTAGTAGTCGGTTCCAGTACCCGTTTGGGTAGTGCGCCCTGGGATGTCCGTACGATACCCACCTCTGCAAATGGCCCAGGGAGTGGTAGCCCCACATCATCGATGCATTCCATCACATCCACTCCATCTGTGTTGATCATCACACATCTAGCAGCTGGACTGGAATCGTTGGTAATCGATTTCTCATGTTGAATCCTCACGCAAAATTCGGGACTTTTGATGAAAAATATGTTAATGTGGTTTACTGTATACTCCTTCCGTATCCATAAATCAAATCATTTTGAACAAAATTTCAATCAAACATTAGAAATATAAATCATAAATAACTTTCAAGTTGTTAAGTTTACAAATATGAAAACTACATAAATATATTTATTTTGCAAAGCACTTTCATAAAATTATGTTTTTAAGATCGTGTCGCTATCCTAAATGACGACCTGTTTTATGAGTTCAAGAAAGTAGTGTGAGAAACGGAGATTCCAACATTTGCTGACGTAACTATAACAAGACTTTAAAATACCGAAAGATGAGGCCTTGTTTAGTTTGCTAAAATTTCTAATTTTTTCTCCACTCTCTCTCCATCACATCACATTAAATACGTTAAAAGACATATGTTCGGAGTATTAAATATAGGTAAAAAATAACTAATTACACAGTTTTGATGTACTTTGCGACACGAATCTTTTGAGCCTATTTAGACCATGGTAGGATAATATTTACCACAAACAAACGAAATGTGCTACAGTGTGCTACAGGAGTTCCAGACGTTGAAAAGATAAATTTTTCACCGAACTAAACTGTTTGTGGTCTTTCTTGTCCGAAACTACGGGGGTGGCCGGGCCGGCTCCGTCATCTCACATGTCGCCTCATTCGTAGCTGCTGCACGAACGAGTGGGAAGGGATCGACAGGATCGATCCCCCTCTATTGGACGGTCAATGCCGTAACGGCCTCTGATTGATGTTTGAGCTAGCTGGCGTCATTCCAAACACTGCAGACGACGCAACGTCCCAGCCCCACGACGGCGTATACAGTGGCGGCTTGTAATCACTAATCAATCTCCCCTGCTCATCACGCGCGCGGAGGCCACCTGCAGTACGCGCGCGATCGGCCGGTTTGCAGGAGGGGAACTGTAGCAGCGGTGCACGATTGGTTTCCGTAGAAACAGGGCGAAGAAAGCACACCCTGATGAAAATACAATTCTAGCACCCGGGAACGCCAACCTCGATCAGAACGTCGCCGTCGGTGGTCCTCCTCCGCCGGTCGCCGTCGATGACCTCCTCCAGCCTTCATCACGTCGCGCGCAGGAGTCCAGACTGACAAACGAAAGCGACGCGCGTTACGCCAAAGCGCTGGACGGTGAAAGCCACATGCACGGGGGGCGTGACGCACGCTGCTACCGGCCTACTCGTTCGCACGTCGAGCTCTACCAAGGTTTGAGGAATTAGTACTGTTATACTACTGTGCCAGGTGAAACTGTACGTAAGTTACTAAGGGCATGTTTGGTTCTCATAAGTAGGGTGACTTATAAGTCATCTAACTTATAAGTCAGACCACTTTAAGTCGGTCCTGTTTGGTTGCACTGACTTATAAGTCAGTGGGCTACACAGGGTACTAGAGGGAAAAAGTGGAAATAAGTCACTTTAAGTAGGGGTGGAGCTACTTATGAGACTTATAAGTCACACCACTTTAAGTCATTGCTGTTTGGTTTCACAGGTGACTTATTTTGCACTTTTTGCACTTTAAGTCACCCTGCTTATGGAAACCAAACATACCCTTAGCATCGTGGTGTGAGTTTTTTTTTTTTTTTTAGAATTGTGAGTTGTGTTCTGACATGTAACGAGTCCACGAAGGCAAGTGGACTAAAATAGGGAGCGAGCGGCGAGGGGAATTTGGGTGCACGCACGGGCACGAAGGAGAGGTAGCGTACGTACTAGGTGCGTTGGTGATCTGGTGAAGCAAATTGATTGTTTGTCACGAGGATCATGTCGGCAGGCACACACAATGCTGCTGCTGCTACTCCACCTGCGAGGCCCTGGGCTGCGGTCTCCCTGTCCCGCCCGCGCCCGTGTGCTCGGCTTTCCGAGCGCAGCAGCAATACAAAAAGCCGCGGTCGAAAAGCTCGCGACCCCCCTCTCTGGCTTTGCGGAACGATACCGTATCGGAGCAGCGATCATGAGAGCGTGTCACGAGGAGAGCTTTCGTGTCGTGTCGGAACCATGTCCCAGTTCGTGACGGCCAAAAGATAAAAAGCGAAACGACCGGGAGTGATCTGAGCCGATCGACGACGATTCGAAGCGCCAGCGTGCGAGCGCAGTAGGACCGACGGGCTCGTGACTCGCGAGCCAATGGCGGCGGTGGACGGACTCACGGACAGACACCTCCGTCCCGCGGGTGGAGCCAAAAAGGGAAGGCGCCTGCCATGCCACGCCCCCCCACGACCACGTACACGTCCCTCCCTCCTCCGCTGCAGGCTCACACACCTCTAGTAGCTGCAGTACGCCCACATAAACAATCGACAGCGAGACGTGTACGATGGAATCAGTGTATCCACCGCACCCTTGCAGCAGCGCCTGCGCTCGCGTCCAGCGAACTGATCACCGCCGTGTCAGACGGGCCTCACCCTCCTCCTCTGTCACGACGCAGGCGGCAGGCACCAGGCAGGGGCGGCAGCCCGGGCTGGCTCTGAAAAAGTGAAATTTCCCCTTCAATGCGCCTGCACTCCAGCACCAACATGGCAGAGAGGGCTGCAGGACAGGAGGCAATTGAACGCGAGAACGTGCGGGCGGGGCGCCCCCGCAGCAGCACGGGCCGCCCGGCACGACGGCAGCCAGCGCGGGCGAGCGGCGAGGTGGTGGTTATCCTGAATTCCTGATCCCCTCGCCGAGGCGCCGAGCAAGAAGAAGCCGTTGCGCCGCTTTGGCTTCTGCTTCGGCCGGGCGTGGGGACATCAGGCAGACACGCGGTGGTGCGCGACACGGGAGGCCACGATCCATGGCGGGCGCAAGGGAGGCACTAGGCAGGTGTGCGGCCGCCGAATGCTCCTCCTCCCCCCAGGCGCATGCGGCGCGGATCCAACCACCCGAGCCGGCTACGCTAAAGGCTAGATGGCGAAAACAAACCTACGCAAAACAACGCAGGAAGAAACAAAAACGAGATGCCTGCGCCACAGATCAATGTGTCCGCTCATGTGCAGATCGATGAGCACGCAGCTCCTGACCTGAGCTGAGCCGTTGCCGCAGAGCTCCGGCCACAAGTCACACGCCTGCTTGCAAGTTGAAGTTGGAGTTGCTTTGCACCAAAAAGCCGCGGCACTTTTGTTTCTTCATACAGACAACAGCAGCGATAGTACAAGTACCACACCAACACACGCACGCACGCCCAGCTTTCGTATTGTGCTTCCCCAACCCCCGACCCGGCCGACGCAAGCCGCCAAAACCTCACCTGCGCGGCCGCAAGTACCGCGCCCCCGCCGCCGCACGGCCCCGCCGGCCAAAGCTTTCACCACACCGACGTGCGTTCGTTCCCCCGGCCGGCCGCCGCAGAGGATCCGCCGCGGCCGGCCGGCCGGCCCACGCCCACCCAGCCTCGACCTCCGCGGCGCCCCCGCCCAATCCGCGCCGCACGTACCAAACCACCAGCCACCTACACACCGGCCTCGAGATTCCCGCGAAAGCAACATCCCCCGCCTCCTCCTCGCGCTCCGGCGCGGCTTCCGATGCCACGGCCGGCGTGGCCCCGAAAAGACGGAGGCCGCTATAATTACCACGCTGCCCATCACGTGACCACGCCGGCGGGGAGTAGGAAAGGCCGTGGGGCGTCGCTTTACCGCTCTGTAATTCAGCGCCATCTCCGGGGTAACTTCGGCAACGTTGTACGTCGACGGGAGATCAAACTCTTCTCCCGGCTGCGAGGTGGGTCCCCCCCGCGCGACAGTAGCCGGCCTAGCAGGCGCTAGGGCCGTTACGAGGCGGGCCCCGCGGCGCCCCCCACCAGCTCGATCCTGGCCACCGCCGCGCGGCGCCTCCGCCGGCGGCCCGCGGCTCGTCGTCGCCCTCGCACGCCCCGGCGCGGATGGGCGGGAGGCGGCACACGCCCGCCAGCTCCGACAGGCTCCGCACGCCGATGGCGGTCCGGGCGCTGCCGCCGGTGTTGACGGCGGCGGCGGAGCAGGAGTAGCGGCCGGCGTCGGTGACGAGGAACTCGGAGCGGACGAACATGAGGTCGGACGGGCGGAGGTCGCTCCACCGCTGCTGCGCCGCGGGGGCCGTCTCGCCCTCGCACCCGCCGGCGGTGCTCACCAGGATGCGGTGCCCGAACCGCCGGTCGAACGCCTCCGGATCCGGCTCCGCCACCACGGCCGCCGGCTCCACCAGCAGCACCCGGTCCTTGCGCACCTTCGCGCCGTCGAAGCACCCCACCGCCACGCCGCCGTCGGCCGACCGCCGCGAGCTAGGGCCGACCCGCCCCGGCGCGCGCACCGATCCGGTCGAGTGCCGGCCGGAGATCCTACGCCCGGCTGGCGCGGGCGACGGAGCGGGAGCAGCTGGCGGCGCCGACTCCTTGGCCGCCGCCTTGGTCTCCGGCGGGTCGGGCGGCCCCGTGGTGGACGGCTTGGGCGGCTCCGGGAGGAGCAGCACGTCCTCCGGGTCGACGCGGGAGCGGCAGAGCGGGCAGGTGGAGTGCGCGTCGAGCCATGTGTCGACGCACTCGACGTGAAAGCCGTGGCGGCACTTGGGCAGGAGGCGGAGCGCCTCCGTGGGCTCGAACCGGCCGAGGCAGACGGCGCACTCGAGCCCTTCCTTCTGCCCGCGCAGCGCGCCGTAGCGGAACACGGGGAGCGACTCGACGACGGCGCGGTCGACGCCGGAGTTCCTCCTGTCGCCCGCGGCGCCGCCGGTGGCGGACGACCGACCGCCGCCCCCGGCGCCGCCGCCGGACCCGTAGGGCCCCGACGACTCCGCGGCGCTGCGCTTGCAGTGCTTGGCGTAGAGCAGGAGGAGGAAGGTGATGGAGAAGACGCTGGTGAGGATGCCGACGACGACGGCCACCCCGGGGCGGAACGGCGTGGAGGACGAGGGCGGCGGCGACGGCATCGGCGACTCCATCGCGCCGTCGTAGTCCGACAGCAGGAGCCGCCGCGACGGCTCCATCATCGGCGCTGGCGATCGATCTCGACCCCGCGGGGGACCTGGGAAGGGCACAGGCCGTGGCGCTGCCGCTGCCACCACGAGACGACCTGTGTAATCAAGCGGTAGTAGGGGTAATAATAGCGGTGGCGACTAGAGCCTACTACTCCTAGCGGCGTGCAGGCGGCCACAGCGGAGCAGTAGCGCTAGGAGATGCTAGCCGTGGGGGCGGTGAGTGGATCTCCCGGCGATGGGGCGTGGGGGAGACGGGGCAGTGGGGGCCAGGGCACTACTCACTGGTGGGTCCGCAGCATCAGGCAGCTGCGCTGCTCCGCCGGTGAGGCCACCCCCCGTGGAACTTTCAAAAAAAAAAAGGCCACCCCCCGTGCGGCTTGTCGCGGAGTGATGATGCCGAGCTGAGAGTGGCATCAGCACTGTAGCCTAGGGCGCTGGCCAGTTTCGTTGTGGCGCGGTGGGGCCGCGTGTCAGAGGGGTGGCAATTCTTTTTTTTTGCTTGCCCCGCGAAAGAGTCCGGAATGGGCTGGGGGAGCAGAGACCCCTGTTTCGAGCGCGTGATGTACTTAATGCGCATTTAAGATCAACTTCAGCAGCTTACCTATCCCCTCCCCAAGAGCAACTTTAACAGCTCCCCTATCTCATTCCCAATAGCAAAAAAAATAGTGATATAGGGGATCAAATGCTAAAAAAACCTCTCCAGCAGCTTCCCTATCCCCTCCTCTTTTTTTCTCCATGAACTAAAAATCCCTCTCCATCCCCAATATAGAGGGGATCTCTCCTCCATCCCCAAAACGGTGGGACCCACTCCAAAAACAGATCTCGCCCGCTCCCGGTCTCGCCGGCGGCGCCCGCAGGCCGCCGCGCCCGCAGGCCGCCGCGCCCGCAGGCCGCCGCGCCCGCAGGCCGCCGCGCCAGCATGGCTGCCTCGCCCCCTCCTTCCGCTCGACCGCCTCGCCCCCTTCCTCCCGCTCGGCCGCCTCGCCCTCCTCCTCCCGCTCCTCCAGCACCAGCAGCGCGGCGGCCTGGAAATGGAGGAGGCGTTCGGAGGCGGCGCCGGCAGCCACATCTCCGGCGACCCCTTCAGAGGCGCCGTCGCGGCCGCCAGCCATGCCGAGGGCTCGCGGCGCCGCGGCATGGACACAGGGCGCGTCCACCAAGCCGGCGGCGTGGACAGCCACTCATCTACACTCCAGCGTACTCCGCTTCTCACCTAGCGGGGAGCTGGTAACTATAGACCGTGGTCTGGGCTTAGTTGGTAATGACCTTTCCTTTACAAACTTAGTAGAGATGTACGAAAACTGAGCACCTGTATCAAACAGAACGGTAGCCATAACTGAATCGACTAAAAACTCACCGAGAGCCACGTCTGGCGCTGCAGCTGCCTCCTCTGCGGTCAGGTGGTTTAGTCTGCCTTGAGTCGGTGGGGGCGCGCTCTTCTGCTGGTTCGGCTGAGGCTGTCCTCCTGGAACTGGTGCCTTTGCCGGTGTCTGGTACTGGGTGTTCCTGCTCTGACCTCCCTGTTGAAACTTCTGCGGGCACACGTTGGACTTGTGGCCTAGCTGACGGCAGTGGTAGCAAGTGACCTGTGAGCTGTCGTAAGCTGGCGGCTGCTGCGGCCTGGGCTTCCACTGGCTCGAACCTCCACTACCTCCAGGGTGTCCTCTGCTCTGCTGAGTGAACTGAGTCTGCGGCTGCTGAGGGTAAGGACGCTGTCTCTGCTGTGAGTACTGTGGCGGAGCGGACCTCTGTCGCTGGTGTGACCCTGGGTACCCTGCACGTTCTGCACGCTGTCTCTTCTCTCCGCGGACCTCCACGTAGTCCAGTCTCGACTTCTCCACAACCAAGGCCTTGCCCACCAGGGCGTGAAGAGTGTCACAGTCGTGAGCTGCCAAGTGGTGCGCCATCCCTCTGTGGAGTCCCTTGCGGTACCAGTACATCTTCTTTTTCTCAGTGTTGGAGTCGTCTGGGGCATACCGCATCAGCTCCTGGAACCGGTTCGTGTACTCCTGCACTGTCATCGATCCCATCTTTAAGTGCCTGAACTCGTCTGCCTTCCTGCCCATCACAACCTCTGGGATGTGGAACGCTCTGAAAGCCTCCACAAACTCCTCCCACGTGATACGGGTAGGGTCCGCGTGTGAGTCACAGTAACTGTCCCACCAAGCTCCTGCCGTGCCGACCAGCTGGTGCGCGGCGACGTACACTCACTCCTCCTCTGAAAGGTCGGTGAGCTCCAACTTCTTCTCAATCTCCCTCAACCAGTTATCTGCCACGAGTGGGTCTGGAGAGTTGTCAAAGGTAGGTGGACGCAGCTTGGTGAAACCCTCCACTCTCTTCTGCAAGCTCTCTGGCTGGTTCCTGACGTTTCTCCGGTTGTGGTTGTTCTGGACCACAGCATCGGTGATCGCCTGCATCAGCTGGGTCTGAAGCGCCATCACGGCTGCTAGGTTGGGCGGTGGTGCCGGCTGCTCGGGCTCCTGCTCTGGCTCAGGCTCAGCCTCCCCCTCGAGCTCCTCCTCGGGGTCAGCTGGTGCTCGGTCTCCTCCTCGGCCTCCTCGACCTCCTCGCCCGCCGCGGTGCCCACCACGGCGTCCGCCACGTGGTGCACGGCCCCCACGGCGGCCACGACCTCGACCTCCAGCGGGGAGAGGGACGTCCTCCTGCTCGGCGTCCTCCCTGGCTGCCTCCTCGAAACGGCGTAGGAGCCGTCCCGACCTCCTTGCCACCGACATCTGTTTTAAGAGTTCGAGATCGTGAGAAACGAGTTGTCGGAAATTAACTTTAAGATACTTAAGCATATAAGGAGTATCTAGCTAACAACAAACAATTTCACACAAACATATAAGAAGCATGAAAACCGACAAAAGATCGATAACTCCAATCACTCATGCAAGATCACCATACAAAAGGTGTGTATCTCGAGGCCTACTCCACAACCTTCGAGATTACCCAGCAGCATGAGAACTACATCGCGATACATAAGAGGTGGTCAACTAAACATGAACATCATGAAGAACTCTATCCTAGCTGACTACAGGATCATCCCTTCAAGGTGCCTGCTCCTGAACCGTAGCTGGAGAGTACGGCGGTGACACGGTCTTCGGACTGAGCGGAACCGAGTAGAACGGTGGGTCGTTCACTCCTGGGTAGTCTGGTATCTCAATCTCTGGTAGGTAGAAGTAGCCTGCCAAGCTCCTCAAAGCTCTGCTCATCTCTGGGGTGTCTGAACTGCCTCGTGGGTAAGGTCGCTGTGACGGAAGTAGAGTAGGGGGTAGCTCAAACGTCTCTGTCCTCACCCTGGGCCTCTTCTGCGGTGGTAGCACCTCTGCCAACTCCCTGAACTCTGCCACTCGTCGTAGGTCGGAGTCCCTCCAAGCTGAGCTGGTCCTGCTGGCTGTGTCCTGTGCCTCGTACACTCTGCCTCCCAAGTACCAGAGGTGGTTGTAGTTCTGAGTCAGCCTCTCTTCGTGTTCCCACAACCGCAGCTGGTAGTCGGTGCAAGCTGCTCCAAGAGACTCTACTAAGTACTCCTTCTCACGCAGCTTCAACCGCTCCTCTCTGGTCGCTGCCTCTGACTCCCGCAAGGCGGTCTGTGTCTCCTCTAGTCTGGCTCTCAGCGTGGCGATCTCAAGTGCATCTCTCTCTGTGCTGGCTCTGGCGGCCGCGAGTCCCCACTCTGTGATCTGGATGTTCCTCCTGTGCGCTTCGTTGAGAAGGTACACCAACTGGCTGTTCTCTCGCTCCAGCTGGGCGTTCCGTCCCAAGGTGTCGTCCCACTTCTGTCGCAGAAACATGATCTCTGAATCTGCCCAGTAGAGTGCCTGGTCCTGAGCTTGAATGAACTTGCTGGCCAACTGGTTCTTCTCATCCTTGCCCTTTGTGTTCTCCTCAGTGTAAGCTGCCTCGTCTGTGTGCCACCTGCTGTGGTCGTACAGTGCTGTCGGAAGAACCTCGAAGGGTGTATCCTTCAACCTCTGCTCCAACTGTCGACACACTTTCTTCAGCGCGAGTCTAGCACAACACTGGTGAGCCTCCAGGGTAGAGTTGTCGAAGCACGTGACTCTGACCTCCTCGAACTCTGGCACGCGTGGGTCAGCCGGTATCTTCAAGGTCAGCTCCGTCGGCGACTGGTCCACGACGGCCGTGGTGCGTCCCTCGTAGAACACCTCACTTGTCTCTACTCCTGCGGTCTCCAAACAGTTCTTAAGGATCTTGCAGAACCCTCTGGCCCACTTGCCGTCAGTCTTGAGGGGGATCCACGTCAGCTGGTCCATCTGCACGTTGTTAGGGTTGTTAGTAAGAGTTAGTATTGTTAATCATGGTAGTATATAGTAAAGTGCAAGGTATTTATATAAAGTTTCATGGATTGCATATAAAGAACAAGGTGTTCGGGCTTTCCTATACTATCGTCCGTTCCTAGGCTCGTCCTACAGTCAAGTACGGCTCTGATACCAGCTGAAACGAACCGGGTTTCCGAAGACGGGAACCCGATCCCTGCACCTCTGTGATAGTCCCAGGAGGCTATCACGTGCAAACCCCTGTCTCAGAAAGTAAAGCAAAGTACCGTACAACAAGAATAAATACATAAGGGTCCATAATATAATGTAATAATTAAGCATCTGAGTACATCATTTCGGCACATGCCGGGTACAAGTCCAACAGGACTGAATCAAGCAGAGTAAACATCTACGCAGCGGCTCTCATGTAGCGAAGTAGACTCCATATCCGCAGGCAACTCGAGTGTAGGGCGAGCTTCAGTCCTCCCAGCCGTCGTCCTCAAAGTCGTAGTCCGGCTCCTGGTCTGAAAGTCCGTCATCTACTCGATAAGCGAGTAGGTCATGTCAGCTTCCCAACAAAGAGCATAAGCAAGAGAGAATAATTCTACTATGCATGAGTAATCCTATTTATGGCTGTAGAAGGTTAAGTAAGCAGCGGTAGCAACATCAAGGTAAGCAGAAAAGCGGAGAGGTATCCATCTCCGAAGAGATCCACACCTCCGAGGACAACGCCTCCGGGGTCAACGCCCCAACAAGGAAAGAAGCACCAAATACTGGATCTCAACCAAGATACAGCATCCCACACTCATCTGCGACGTGGGGTCACCAACTCCCATCCCCACGTCTCAACGGCACGAAGCCGGGCTCACAACACACAGGGGAGAGAAAGCAGCACAAGAAGAGTCTAGCCAGGTGAGAGATCGTAAGGGCTGTCCATACCAGTGGACACAGACTATAGCTATAGGTTTAACACTCTGCAGAGGTTGTACAACTGGACCCGCCGGATAGGGCAGAAACGGTGGCCGCCGTTCAACATCCCTACCTAACGGCCGGAGACCTAGCAGTGGGTGGCTCTCTCCTGCCTCTCCGAGCCTGACTCGTCCTGAACTGGGGCGCGAAACTTGCCAGCGGGGCCTCGGAGCTGTGAAACCATCCCCGGAGGAGCCGGGGTGACGTCTACTCGGGGGGTATAACTCGTCCCCCTCACACGACCACACCGGTCCGCCTACAAGCTGAGAGCCAACCACCAACTAGTTCTCGGACCGAACCCCGCCCATACGTAAGCGAACTGTTTGTACGAAAATAGCCCAAAGATCAAGGTCACACAGACGATCAGTCCTTAATTGCGGGAGCAAGCACTCACCAACTCCATCCGTCCGACACGCCGCTACGGCGGGAGGCCAGGTCGCATCTCCCCTAGACAGGCGTTCACAAGTAACCAAAGCGGCTCGCTCCCGCGGTAACACGTCAAGGATACACACTCACCCAAAACACACGCAAGAGTTCCGAGGTATCCCAACCTCGGTCCAAACCTGAGATCCATCCATAACTAAGGGTAAAATATATGGATGAAATAGTGCCGGGAACTAGCTAGGGGTCTGTAGCTAGTTCCGAAAGTAGGTATTCCAAGGACAAGGTAAACAATTCCAAGGCACGGCTAATCAATTGTCTATGCAAATCAAAATCATGCATCAAAAGTAATTAAGCACTAGCAACTAAAGCAAGCATGGGATCTATATGGTTGGGAGTGACATGACACCTGGCTGGCGTCCGAAGTCCTGGTCTGGGTAGTAGTCGGGGTCGTAGGCCTCCTCCTGGTTGTAGCTCGGGTCTGTGCAGCACGAGATACGAGACACTAAGATACCGACAAACAACTAGGCAATAAATCCAAAGAAACCCAATTTTAGAAGATTCAAATAGAACCATACTACCTACAAACAGCACCGTCTCATTTTTAGAAAAATATAGAAACTGGTTTCATATTTTTCGGAGTTATAAATAATTAGTTATGAATTTTCAAAGATTATAGGATTTATAAAATAATTTCCAAAATCATTTATAAAACAGAAAAGGATTTTTATTTTTGAAAATAGTTGATGACGTCAGCATGACGTCACCGTGACGTCAGCGTCACCGGTTAGTGGGCCATGGTGGGCCGAAAGAGTTAGTGGGCCGGATTCGGCCCAATTAACTCAGCCCGTTGGGCCAAACAGGCCAAGTCCAGAGAACCCCCTTGAACTAAATTTCCAGGCGCAAGGGGGAAAAGGAGAAGGGCCGGCGCATGGACCGTAATGGGCTACGGCCCTTGTGACCCTCCCAGATTTCACAGCAGAGAAGTCTGCTTCTGCCCCTTGTACTTCACTGGGGTTCAGCGGCGCCCTGCATCCTGCGTGCGTCAGCGCGTCCCGGCCTGTGTCCGGCGGCGACGTCGCGCGGCGAACGGCGGCGAGGGTGAACCCGTGTCTCTAACAAGCGAGGGTTAGTGATCTCTTGGTGCACGCGGTCTCACTGGCGCAGCCACAGCCCCTGGGGTGGAGCTCCTTGGCCGGCGTGGGGTGACATGGCGGCGCTCTCGGCGTGTTCCGGAGGTGGCGCGGCGACAGCAGCGGCATCACGGTTCAGCGCGTCTCCTGGCCTCGCGCTGGGGTGTACGAGGTGCAAGTACGCGCGTACGCACACACGCATTGGCACGACGACCATCCCTGGGTGCGCGCACACGAACACGCGCTCGGCGCAAAGGTGCCCCGGCCGTGCCGCGGCAAGGACGGCGACGGCAAAACAGCAGCGGCACTCGGCGAAGTTCAGGAACAGCGTGTGCATAAGCAGCAACTGAAGCTCCGCGCGGCAAGGCCAGCACGTGGGTGCGCTGGCCCGGGCACGAGCGCGAGCGCAAGGCCTTCCATGGCCGTGACTCGGTCGGTCGGTGTGCGCGGGCACTTGGCGAGCCAAGGCCGCGGCGGTTATCCCTGCAGAGAGCTCCATGGCACGAAGGCCGGTTTACGGACAAGAGCTAAAGGCGGCGAGGCTCGACGTGGCGTTGGGGTATGCCACGGCGGCGATCTCGCGAGATAGCACGGCTCGGCGGCTGGCGTGCGCGGCGCAGGGGCGCACTCCCATACATCACAGGAAAGGCCAGAGAGGAGGGAAGGAAACAGGCTGGCGGGGTGCTTACAGCGAGGCGTAAGTGTAGGCGTGGCCGTGAAGGACGCGTCGGTGAAGAGGTGAAGGAGCTCGCGGCGGCGCGTCCTTGCTCTGCTTCGGCGGTGTCCTCGACGCGGACGGCCTTCCCCTTCTCACGAGCAGCTCCGGCGTGTGCGGTTTCGGCTTCAGGGTGACGGTGCGACGGCGGCGCGCCTCTCTTCTCCCTCTTCCCCCTTCTCTTCCCCTCTTTCCCCCTTCTCACTTTCCCCGGCGGCGGAACAGAGGTTGGGGGAGGAATTCCCCAATTGGTGAGGAAGCCAAATTGAGGTAGGCCGCTGGGGTTTTGAGCGCATGCGGGGTCAAGGAGACCGGGGCGCAGCGTGGGCCAGGGATGTCCCCCTCCCTTTCCTTGGCGGCGAAGGCGCAGCGCGCGGCTGGGGATTTCTTGGCGCGCGGGTTGCCCAGGGGCAAAGCTGTGGTTTCGCCAGGGGAAAACGCGTGGGTCCACCTCGGCGTGCGGGCCACCCTCTCGGCGTGCGCGCCAGCGGGTCAGAGCGGTGCGGTCTGGTGCTTAGGCGCGGGGCGATGCGGTGCGGCGCAGCGAAGAGGCGCGGCGCGGCGGGGAGGTGGAAGAAGAGCAGTGCGTGGGCGCGGTCCCACCTGTCGGTGAGGTGAAAGGGCTGCAGCGGTGCGTTGGGCTGGATGGGCCGCCTTGGTGGGCTGGCTTCGGTTGAGAAGGAAAGAAGCCGGGGCTAGGTTGCTCTCGGGCCTGGAGTTGAAGGAGGGCATACGGACTTCGCTTTCAGATGGCAGGCCCAAGTTAGTTGACTAGGTTTGGAAATTAGTTTTGAATTTAGGGTTTAAACCATAGTTTGAATTTGAATACTTTCAAATTCAAAACACACTCAAATAAAAACCAAATAAAATCCATAAACTCCAAATCACATACTTTACCATAATTTGAAAATATATTTTTATATTTTTGGTTTTATTTATTTAGGAATTTAGGATTAGAGGCTAGAAAGGGTTTAAATGTGGTGACACATCATCAACAAATGAAAAGTTCAAATTTTCTCACATTTTCATAACTTAATTTTCTGGGTTGTTACAATCCCATCCTCAAGGACTGCCAAAGCCGCGTTCCCGTGCCAATGTCGCCCTCCACTCCGCTGTCCCTGCCATGGAGGTTGAAGCTCAGCCCCATCAACATGCCATACATACAGACTTCCAATCTTTGCTAGACAGGGAAACAACCACAGAGGATGATGGTCTTGACCTCTTCGATGAGGCGCCAAGGTACAATACTCACAATTTCCCATGATTTGAACAGTAACCAGTGATGCACTATATTTTTCTGTGTTGATCAATATGTTTATTGTGTACTGTTTAGATCAATATGTTCATTGATCTCTGGGACATGAAAGAAGTGCAACCGTTTTTTGTTATTATAAATAATAGAGAATTTGCATAAGCCAAATGTAGTATCATGCAAGATGAGGCATTGCAGTTATGCAGTTAGGGGCACTGCAGTTAGGAAAATTAGGGGCACTGCAGTTAGGAAAATTAGCACTGGTGTGCCTGTATGGACCAAGTTTCCATCCTATCATGCATCTGAAAGAATGAATCCACTTGTTGTAAAACTGGTGACATGTTAGGATCATGTAGTTAAGTAGTTTCAAGTTTCAACAAAGATGTCCTTGATAGGATGATAGTTGAGTGCCCACCTGAAGTTTTACCTCCAGTTAATATTTCTTGTATGATATATTTGCTGTTTCTTTTTTGGTTGCATAATAGAAAAATTCTTTGTTAAATACCTGAAAGCCCCTAGCACATGTTTTCATGCTTAGGACATATACAAGTTTCAGTTATGTTGTAGTTATCTTATGTTGTCAAATTTTTCAAGAAACAAATTTCTTAAAATACCGTACACATTTTTTCAGACAAAAATTGGATATGTTTTCATGTAATATATACAAGATCCAGCTTGTGCCTCTGTCTTTTTTTCCTATCTTATGTTATCACAACAAGATGCAGCAATCATCTTTGATAGATACCTGAAATCCCCTAGCTGTAGTGATTCCTGCAAACTGTATTTAGCTTCAATGAAAAAATCCTTTGTAGTTAAGAGCCCTGTGGAGTTTTTTTTCATGGCCTGTGGAGTTTTTTTTTCATGCTTATGTACAGCGTCTTTAAATCTTTGCTACACCTATCATTTATGTTGAGATTGGTACCTTGTATATATGACAAGTTGGCTTTGCTATCGCAGGGAAAGTTTCGTTGGAGCCATGATGGATGCTATTGATGAGGATCCCCTGAACTATGATGAAGATGTTGAGGTCCCTAATGCAAGCTCAAAGAAGAGTTCTAGAGGGTCCAACTATTCGGTTGATGAGGATGAAGCACTTGTTCTAGCATGGCAGAATGTGAGCCTTGATCCAGTGGCGGGGAAAGACCAATCGGGCTCAACGTATTGGACGCGAATGTCGGAGTACTTCCACGCTAACGTCAAGTATCCTTCCAACCGCTCAATTGGATCCCTCAGCCATCGGTGGACGAGTATCTCCGAGTGCTACACGCGGTGGGCAGGCTGTGTGGTTAATGTCGAGCGGCAACACCGAAGTGGAACGACAATGCAAGAACGGGTATGTAATATATCATTTTCGCTGACAGGACATGATGCGACATTTTGGCATTAGTAACTAATAAAATGCTTACTTTTGTAGCTGAACGAGACCCATGCACTCTACAAGGAGAGGGAACCAAAGCATAGGTCGTTCGTCATGATGCATTGCTGGGTGTTGCTTCAACACAATGAAAAGTGGAACAAGAGACCCGCTGATCAACAGCCTACAAAGCACAGTGCCTTACCTGATCTGAACTCTGCCACATGGCAAGATGATGATGAGGGTGCGAGCAATGGTACAACTTCAGATTGGCCGCCGTCAAGCGAGAGACCGCCCGGGAGAAAGAAAGAGAAGGAGAGAAAAAAGAGAGGAGGAGATGTGGATGAGCTGCAGGATGCAGTAGAAAAGATTGTCAAAGCAAAGAAAGATATAGAGGCATCTAAGAAGCTAGACAAAGATGAGAGGTGGGAGTACATGAAGTCGTTGCAGGAACGCCAGATAGCTGTCCAAGAGAGGCAGCTAAAAGTTCAAGAATAGGAAGCGGCTGCCAAGAAAATGGAGATAGCTGTCCAAGAAAAGAAGCTAAAAGTTCAAGAAGAGGAAGCGGCTGCCAAGAAAATGGAGCAGGAGTCCAAGATTATGCTTCAGGACTTAAACTGGCCTTGATGAGACTCAGAGAGCCTATTTCCAAGTAATGAGGGCTGAGATTATGGCATCGAGGACAAGAGGAGGTAGTGGTAGTTCCAGTTCCACTGGATAGAGATTATGACTTTGTCAATCTTTGTCCTTCATGTACTCTGCTATTTTTTTGGAATGTGGTCAGCTGTTCTTTTTTGCTATCTTCAGTATAGGAATTTTCAGATTCAGATTTACTGATCAGTTACTTGTCAGATTTACTGATCAGTTCAACAGTTCTTTGATAATGGTTTGAGATTTGGATTGTCAGAAGAGGGATGTATTACCTGACCACTGCATCTGAAACTAGGACTTCTAGTTAAGTCTCTGTATCTGAACTGCTGTGCAGTAATTAAAGTAACTGATCAGCTGATCAGTCTATGTATAAGTTCAGACCTTCCAGTACTGTTTGAACATGTATTTTTCTGTGAACTTATATATGATGAACTACAGTTTCTGATGAACTACAGGAAGGGCATTCCTATTCTCTGCTGTGTGCAGATCTTCAGAAGGTAAGCTCTCAGAATGTGTGCAGATCTTCAGAAGGTGTAGCCACTCTCCCAAGATGCACAGACATGCAGATCTCCAGAAAAAACTGAAACAGAATGCTGCCAGTTTGATCACTTCAATCTGCTTGATGTCAGTTAGTTTGATGCTACACCTTAGAAAGCTGTGGCCTGCTTGATGCTACACCTTAGAAAGCTGCTTGATGGCTCAGGCTCAGGGACTTCTTTCATCAGTGTCTTCACTGTTCTTAGCTATTGTTACAAATATAAACCTGAGAACTTAATAAATATATTTCAGTTTATTTCCTAATTCTTTCTGCAAATATGAAACTGTCAAATTTAACAGATATCTCATAAGCATTAGAACTTACAATCTGATCCCAGTCCAGGAGATGAGGATGAGTAGATTATAACAGCATAAAAATTTCTTGAACATTAAAAAAAACAGTAGATGGTTCATTCAAAAAGCAAACTCTGCACACATTTGTTTTTCCAAAAAGCACCAGCAAGTATGCACAGAGGAAGACATCATTATTTCTGAATATCCACAGGACATACAACAGAAACTGCCTACAGAGCATCACTAAGCACATCATAGTAACAGGAGAATTACATGGTAATGTCACAAGTCTGACACAAATAACAGTATATTTTTTTGCTCACAAGTCTGACACAAATGCATAGAAAAGCAGTGTCAACATTATCTGATAACTGATGGTATCTAATCCATTATCCGTTGGTTTCTGTCAACAACATTCATAGTGCTCCACCAAGCAGAAATATAAAAATGAAAGATAGTTATAAATTATATTGATGAACCACAATTCATGTTTACATTTATGGCAGAAGTTCCTACTGCTATAAATATTACACACAGGATCAATCTGGAGACTGAGAAGAATCTGTTACACCCTTGGCAGAAGGGCCCCTTTTTTTCTTCTTGAACCAGTGCTTCTGAAACACTCATCATTTCCAACACAACCCACATTTCAACAGCCCTTCACCTGTTTATCTGAATCTGCAGCGTGTTCAGAACCTTTTGAGCGACTAAAAGCAATATTGTAGGTTCTTATATTATAACCTTTTGAGCGACTAAAAGCAATATTGTAGACTGCCTCCACAGCATTTTTCATCTTCAGTAGTAGTAGTATAGAGGCATTCAGATGAAAATAGTGACAAACCTACATTGTGCAGTACAGTTAAAATGAGTATATCGAATCATTCTGGCATATAATTCTGATACTATGGAAGACTAGAAAATGAATCGTCAATTATATGATCCATCTCTGCTTCATCAAAGCAGGTGGTTCTGCATCTGCATCACTCTCGCTGCAATCCTGAATGTTCACTCCTACTGTTGCTCTATACTAGTACATGTCTAACAAAAGCAAACAGAATTCAGTCATGAACGGATGAGTTTTTGTTTCTTGGCCACCTGAATCAAAGAACCCAACCCGGTCGTGGTGCAGCAGAGAATATCGAGGACAATCGTGTATCGAGGGCAACCCCACAAATCATGTGATGCTACTGCAGTTCATACCGTGCTCAGGCCATGGTCGAGGTGGGTGACGGGAGCAATGGTGGACGTCGCTTCGCCTGATGCGTGCTGCACGCCGGCAACAGGCGCAGTGGATCCGTCAGGGGCGTCCCGCGACTGACGACGCCCTCGCGCTGCACGTCGCCGGCCATCTCGGGTAGCTGGTGGTGGGGCGCCGCCGCCGCCGCCGGCTCCTGGAACTGCAGCACCGCGGTGAGGTCCCGGGGAGGGGTCCATGCCGCCGACCGACGACCGGGGAGTTCGTTCTCCGACGGAGCAAGGGAGGCGGCTTCGCTTCCGGGGGGTCGAGGCACGGGGGTCGGGGGCACGCAACGAGCGGACGAGGTGGGCGCCGGACGGGAGCGGCGGGCGGCCCAAGCAAGAGGCGACGAGAGCGCCGAAAGATCCCAGATTTGGGGGAGGGGGAGAAAGGATGACGTGGCATCATGGGACCCACGAGTTGGGAAGGAGAATAGGGAAACTGCTGGAGCAAATTGTGTTTTGTGGATGAAAATAGTTTTACTCCACCCCCAATAACTTTATATAGGGGATGAAATTTACTCCATCTGCTGGAGTTGCTCTAATAGCAAAAAAATAGTCATATAGAGAATGAAATCATCTCCAGCAGATTCCCTATAGCCCCTTTTTTCTCCATGGACTAAAATCCCCTCTCCATCCCCTCTACAGAGGGCATCTCTCCTCCACCCCCTATCCGTGGGGCCCACTCGAATCCTCTCGCATCTCCCTCTCGCATCGCCCGCGTATCGAGCCGCCGCCGCCGGTCTCGCCTCGCCCCCCCCACCTCTCACCTGCCGGACTCGTTGACGGCGGCCGCGGGCCGACCGCCTCGCCTCCCTCCTCCTCCCGCCAGCATCTCCGGCGACCAGCACCAGCAGCGCGGCATGGAGGAAGCAATAGGAGGCGTTGCCGGCGGTGCCCCTCGGTGGGGTGGTGCCCCGCCCAGAGGCGCGTGCACAGCACGGGGCCCGACGCCGACAGCGCGAGCGAGCCGGCGCCGCGGACGTGCAGCCTGTACTCCAGCGACTTGTTCCCGCCGGGGCGCAGGCCGACGCAGACCACCGACAGCGACCGCCCGGAGGGGACGTCGCCGCCGTTGACGAGCAGGAAGACGCGCGCGGCGTCGGCGTCCGTCGCGCGCATCAGCAGCACCCGGAACGGCGTGCTCCGGCGCAGCGCCACCTCCGCGGAGGCGGCGGATGAGTGCGCATCGGAGGATGTGGTCGTGGAGGAGCAGGCCGGCGTAGGCGCACCCGGGCACGGGGCACGCGCACGGCGCGTGCGGGCAGAGGGGCGCCTCGTGGACCGCCCTCTCGGCGTACCTGAGGCGCCGCGCGCAGCCGTGCTCGGCGAACGCGCAGGCGACGTGCATCCCGGCGATGGTGTTCTCCAGCGGCAGGCACCGGATGTCGCCGATGGGCTCGTGGCAGTAGGAGCACACCCGGCCGACGCGGGCGCAGCAGGACTCGCACGCCACGTGCCTGTTCTTGCACTGGTCGACATGAGAAATCAATCAGATCCGCCATTGCAAACGCTGTTGGATTGCTGCTCTGGCACTTGGAAGTAAAAGCCGGCTTGCCTGGAAGATCGATGCTCCGAACGGGGAGAAGCAGAGCGGGCACTCGAGGGCGTCGAGGTTCAGGGTAACGTTGAGGGTCCCGGGCTCCTCGCCTCCGTCTTGCTGTTGCGGCTCTTTCTTGGCCACGGCCGACTTCCGGAGCCGTCGGGATCGGGCGTCGTCGCCCCGTCGCGGTCTCGCGGAAAGGTCGAAGTTTTGGGGGAGGGGAAGAGAAGATGATGGCGCGGTGGGACCCACGAGTTGGGGAGGAGAATATGGAAAATTGCTGAAGCAAATTATGTTTTAGGGATGAAAATAGTTTTACTCGACCCCTAATAACTTTATATATATAGGGGATGAAATTTACTCCATCTGCTGGAGTTGCCCTAAGAACGCCGGGGAGGGGGAGGTTACTGTTCTGGGCGCGGCGGAGGAGGCCGTTAACGGCGACGGCCCAGGGGCAGTATGGGAATCCGCCCGGCCGTGTTTGGCTCGCGAACAGGAGCAGCAGCCTCGTGTACGATCAGAGGAACGAGAAGGGAATGAATGCCCACGAGTATAAACAAGAAAAACAAAAGACGTCAGAGAGGCGAGCGAGGACGTGTACACGAGGTGATTAGCGGCCGCGACAGCCGGCGGGGTGGTCCCACATGGCAGGCAGACGGGGGGGGGTGCATGGGTGAGCAGTGGGCTCTGCAGGCTGGAGGCGTCTGCGCAATATGCCATGCTCGGGGACACGTGAGGAGCAGCGGCCGCACTCGCCCTTGCGAGAAATTTGAATGTTTGCTGCCGAGGAAAAAAACTTGATCTTTTTCGCGTGCGGCGCGCGGCGGCAGGCGGGATCGGGCAGGATCAGGAGGACCAGTAGTGGCCCGCAGTTTCCGTTTCAGGGATTTGCCGCCCCCGTTTTAATACGCTTCCTCGAAAGCTTGCCATTGCTCTCCTACTCGTACCATGCATGACTTGACGCACATAGTTTTTTAATGTTCCTGATTAATGTTTTGAGTAGAGTTTATCTAGTTTCTTTATGTAATCAAACCGTTGTGAATTTTTGCATGCTTCTCTTTAAATGATACGGCAGTGCTTCTGTCATTACATTAGAAAAACCCATATTTATTGCAGTTTTTAGTGTTAGCGGATAGCTTCTCCTGAAAACGCTCGCACCGCGCCGCGTCCACAACGACTTCGCGCACGACGCAGACTCGCGCACGACGCGCTCGCCACAGCCGCTCCAGGACTCCGCGCCCGCATCGCTCGCGCACGACGCGCTCGCCCACGCTCCCGCGATATCCGTCATCACGGTTAGCCCCGCTGGGGCCTTGTACACTATATATGTAATCCACCATTGATGAATGAAGGTTGGGGGATTCATCTCCATTGCTTGCTCTTGTTCTCCCCGAGCTCTCCTTCTTCATGGTATCAGTGACCGGTCGATCGGACCTCGTCAATCCTTTCGCCACCGAATCTCCTGCTTCCCTTGTTTCCTCCGATTCAGCCTCCATGGCGCACTCCCCCAACCACTCTGATGCTTCCTCTGCTTCCTCGGACGACGGTGTCCCCCCGTCGTTCCACCTGCATCTGCAAATGTCATCCAGCAGCTCAACATCCGGAACCATGTTCCCATCGTCCTCGACCTCAAGGAGTCCAACTACTCCCAGTGGCGCTGCTTCTTCGACTCTGTCCTTGGCAAGTTTGGCATCGACTCGCACGTCTTCCACCCGCTGCCGCTCAGCGAGCGCGACGCTGAGTGGCAGATGATCGATCACGCGCTCGTCAACTGGCTCTACACCACCATTGCCAAGAGCGTCTTCGACAATGTCTACAAGCCCGATTCCTCGGCGTACACCGTTTGGTGCGCGATCGAGAATCTCTTCCGTGACAATGAGATGGAGCGCGCTGTGCACCTGGAAGCCGAGCTCCGCACCCTCCAGCAAGGCGAGTTGAGCATCAATGATTACTGCACCCGCCTCAAGACCCTCGCCGACGGCCTGCGTGATCTCGGCCTCCCCGTCTCTGAGCCCAGCCAGGTGCTCAACCTCTTGCGCGGGCTCAATCCCAAATACCGTCATCTCAAGACGACGATCAAGGCCAAATTCCCTCCCCATACATTTGCTAGTGCAAGATCGTACCATCTCCTGGAGGAGCTCTGCGAGAAACAGGAGGCCAAGGAGGAGGCGGGCCAGGCACTCTACGCCGGCAACAACACCTCCTCTGGATCTGACTCCAGGGGCGGTGACAACTCCGGTGTCGGCGGCAACCGCACCAAGCCACGTCAGCAGAAGCGCAACTCCGGCTCCGGCAACTCCGGCAACTCCAACTCCTCCACCGGGGGCAACTCCAACTACCGCGGCGGGAATCGCGGCAACAATCGCGGGACCAACGGCGTGTGACAGAACCGCCCAAAATAATTCTGTATTATCGCCTAAGCCTGTCCACGTGGCCATTAAGCAATAATAAAGAACTATTCTGTCGCCTCTGCCGGGGCATGCCCGGTAAATCACTTACACAGGATCGAATTATGCGCTAAGCCCACACGAAGGCGGGACCAGAGTAAAACATTACATTACATAAAAGATGAAGTACTTAAAATTACAAACCAAGTTTTGAGTACATAAAAGTAAACATGGTTCAGAGTTTTAGACAGCGGAAATTAAACTAAACGCATGATACACACAGGAGGCCATCCATGCATATCACTCCTCATCATCGTTTTCCCATTCAAGTTCCCAACCATCTGGAATAGAACCAGGCCAGATGGGATTACCTGAAAACAACAACAAAAGCAAGGCTGAGTATACTAATACTCAGCAAGACTGACCCGTTAAAATAAAAGACACAGCTAGACATGCAAGGCTTATTGGCTGGTGGGTTTGTTTTGCCAAAAGCAACTAAGAGTTGATCCTTACTTTCAAATTTTAGCTCAAGTTCTAGTATGTTAACCATTCTAGGTAAGCACCTAGCTAAGCAAGCATGATTGTACAAACAAGATTAATCATCCAACAATATTAATCCGAAATGTTTCATAAATAAATATGGGGTAGCCAGTGGTCAAGCCGACTCAGATAACGGCGAGTGACCGACGATCGATCGATTTATATCCTTGCAAGGTAAACCCAAGATACACGGAAGAAGGTAGACCAAGTGCAGTGTCTACCCCAACCAGGTGGTTCCCGTCATTCCCCAGATTAGGGACAGGCGCAACAGTCTTAAGTACAAGGTTACTGGAACGCCCTCACACGGCACGTCCAGGATCACACTTGCACTACCGGGAGCAAACCGGGAGAAGCATCTCAAGAGTAGTAACGATAAAGTCCCCGCACTGGTTCATTAGGTACTAGGCTTACCGGTCCCATTCCCGACAAGCACTTGGTACGTTCAATAGCTTAGACCAGCACCATGCTACTCGGTCGAGACCGAACCCATTGCTCTTACCAGATGAGCGAGTCAATTTATCCAACTTATGATTCCAACATAAGCATCCTATATCTCGCGAGCAATGAGTCATTACTCGACTTGTACCGTGTCCTTAAAGCATGGCACTAGCGTTCCTAACATACTAGTAAAAGAGCATAGGAGTCCTAAGGATCATGCATCTAGGTTTCAACACAACTCCTGAAACTTAAATGCACAAAGTAACATTAAATGCTAAAAAGTAAGAGAATATAAGTTTTAATCCAAAAGGTTATATGTGACTCCGGTGCTTGCCTTCTTCTAAGTTAGCAACAGCCTTGGGCTCTTCTGGACTTTGGCCCGGGTCTTCTTGCACTACGGCGTAGTTAGCTTCCGCTGTTACCTTGTCCTCCTGCACGAGCGTATACGTGCCGTCCGGGAGCTCTACACGAACGACATATGCACATGCATTAGGTTATGGTTATGATGGGAGAAAATTACCACCTAACCAACTCTTGTTGGCCACAAAAATCTATAACTATCTATTTTACTCATAACCATAAAAGTGGGTGTGTGGGGTGGAGCGGAGTTCATTTAATTCATTTTAATGGTGACGGTGTACACATATACACCCAAATCAACTAAACAACCTCATAAAAACAGTAGGAGTGGTGATTGTGAACTTAAAACAGAAACATAGCATGGTTTTGCAATTTAACTCTTTATTTACCAATTATTTTTATTAATTCATTAAAACAAGCCTATCAACCTTAAATCCAAATTAAAATAAAAACTCATCAAATAAATCCTAGCTTCTGCACACAGCAAGATACACCTAATCTAAGCTCACACACCAAAATTTGGCTTAAGATCATTTATAAATTAATTCATATGAAAAAGACAAGTTTCAGCCTTGTAAATCACCATTAATTCATATAAAAAGATTTACTAAACTTTTTGATCTCAACTTTCTCATACACCTCAAATAGGCCAAAACCAAGTTCCTGACCAAGGCACACATGTAGACCTATTATATATATCAAGTTATTAATTTTTCATCCTACACAAGATTAAATCCAAAACACCTATTAAACAATTTCTTAAAATTACACCCACTTCACCAGAGGTGTTATTTATCATGGCAAAGTTCTGAGGTGCACTAGTGATTTAAATAAAATTTATTTTAAAGGGCTATAAAAAGCATCAAGCTTAACTAGCATAAAGCTTACATAAATCATAACTAATTATCTACACATCAAACTCATGCCAACTTTGGTCACAAATCTACATATGTCATAAAGAGCAACATATCCAAAATTCAAGTCCATAGCATGTGTATATTTTAAACTACACTAAAAACACATCAAACTGTGTTTGAATTTTTAAATCAAAAACTACACAGAAAAACCCTATACATGCTTTCTAGAAAAGGTAGGTTTCTTCACCAGGAACCCAACAAAATTGGATTTCCATATTTATGATTTTTCTACGATTTTTAATGAATTTTCGAAGTTGCTGCTGTAACCCTAAAGACACATTTACAGCCATACCCTTGAACTATCTTTTCAGAATTACGGATAGGTCCCTGGTTTACGGAAACAACCCTGGGAAGAAAGAAATCATTGCAATGTGGCCCTTGCCGGCACAGGGGAAGCCGGCGGCGGCCAGGGGGTGCCGGAGCTCGCCGGGGAGAGTGCTAGGGAGGTGTGGGGGCTCACTTGTGGTCGATTCGTGGCGCAAGTTGGCGCGGAGGGGGGGCTCAGGTCGGCCGGCGGCGTGGCGCGCCCGGTGCGGCCGCTGCTGCCGTCCGTGCGCGGCGCTGCCGCGTCCCGGCGGAGGAGCAGCGGTGCGGTGGTGACGAGGAGGGCACGGGGTTCGTGTGGTGGAGGATAGAGAGCAGAGCAGCTGGCCGGAGAAGGTTGTGGTGTTGGTGCGGCACTGAACGGTGGCGGCGGGCAATGGAGCGGCGGCAACGCTCTGCGTGCTCGGGAAGCACGGCGCACCCGCACGAGGCGAGACCGGGCGAGAGGGGCGAGGACGGGCTGACCTGGGCACGGCCACAGGGCCTCTAGCGCGCGGCTCGGTCAGGTGTCCGCCCTGCATGCGCGGCACGCGCGCGCGGCGCGCGCGAGCGTGCGGCGCGTGGCCGGCCCGGCGTTCGCGATTTTGCGTGGGCGCGACGCACGGTTGGAGGCGAGGCGAAGGGCCCACGGACGGACGCGGGTCCACGACGATGTCTCCGGGGCATCCGTACGCCGGACGGACACACAGGCGCCGCGTGGACAACTGGCGAGCGGCGGTTCGCGCGCGCGCGACGCGGCCAGCGCGTCGACGTCGGCGTGAAACCCTGTTTTCTGTTTCGCGAACCGGTTTTCAAAATTGTATAACTCTCGAAAAAGTCAACACACTTGAAAATCTCCAAAAATAAAAGTTGTAGAGGAGCTATAGACCTACAACTTTCACAAAGGGCGACCTATGTTTTGATCAACGGATTTGTGTGAAAAACGCGTTGAACTTCAGGAAAAACTCGGCCCCCAAATACTATGTGCAGAAACTTTACCTCAAAATTAAGCGGCTTTGCACTCAAAATTGGAATATCTGCCAATTATGAAAAATGTGTTCCCAGAGATTACGAAGAACTTTTACATTGGCCGATTTTGAACTTCTATAGCGAAATTTGGAGAACGCGTAAGAAAACCGAATCAGCCTTTTGGAGCTCTAGGGATTTGACCATGAATTTGAACTTTGACCAAGGGTTTTTGTGCAAACGTGTGCCAAATCATGTCAAACATGTTTAGGAGCCAATTAAACTTGATTAACACAACTAATTAAGGTATTTATCTTTAACAAACACCTGGGGTGTTACAGTCTACCCCCCTTAAAAGGAATCTCGTCCCGAGATTCAACACAAGATTAGAGGAAAACCTCTTGGGGAGATAACGGGTTTCATGAGGAAACCACAGAGCAAAGATAAACTCTTCCGTATAAAAATCTCAAGGATGATAAAAGGTACATGGGCTGCCTCACACATCATCAATGTCGCTCGTGTGGAAGCGGACGATGAATGTACACATGAAAAGCTAAAATCATCAAGAATTGGAACACAAAGCAGACGTACAGTCCTACTAGAGTCCAGCAGATGGAATCAAACATCTCCAGAAAACGACCCATAGTTGATGATGTGGGGTTGGCTCCCTCTTGTGGCTCTCTTCTCGAGCTTCTTCTTTGTGATGTTGGCACCAACCTTCAGTGGACGAGCTTCAGGGAAAGGCTCGGACTTGACACCGATAGCTGGAGGAGCTTGACGATTCTCCACATTGCTGGGGAAGGTAGAGGAAAAGAGTTTAATCGACGAGGAACATCATAAGCGGCGAAAGTGGCCGGTGTGTGCTCAAAGAAAACAACTAGAGAGAAGGGAGGGCGACGAGATATGGTGGCTCAAGTGGATGCAACTCTGAGCGGTGAATGTCGACGGGGAGGTGCTCCTTTTAATGATGCTCACCATGGTGTAGTGGCAGTGGTGCTCGCGCCACTTGGGTAGGGGCCGGTGGCAAGGAGGCGTGGTGGTGACATGTGGCACGATGGTAGCCGGCATTGGATGTCTTGACGACATGACGACCACGATCAGCCGTAGCACAGAACAGGCGAAGCACGGATATGGAGGAGTCAAATTGGCCCTCGAGAGGATTGACCGTGACTTTGGGAGAAAGAGAAGAGTTGGGGTATCTACCATCCTAAATTGGGATTGTACCAAGGAAAACCTATCAAAGGATTTTGCCCATCCTTTATTTACTGGTATCCCGGTTCCTTTGATTAGGAGGAAACGTGCTAAAGGACCAAAGATCACTGACTCAGTAGAAGGCTCCTCTTATCTTAACTTTTGGAGAACTTGCTCATACTCCTTCAACCAGCTTAGTTGAGTTACTACCAAGTGAATTTTGAAATTTAGAAGGAAGAAGACCAAGTCGAAAGGTTCCAAAAAGATTCCCATAAAGAAGGGAAACCTCAAATATTTGGGTAAAATTTGTTTACGGAGGTTCATGAATTTGTTTTTAGGAGATCAATAAAAAGGTCAACTCCTAGAGTATCCTGGAAAGTACAATTGTCAATGGCAAGTGACAAGATTTTGGAAACAAAATTGGGATGGGAGTGAGGAAAATACCCTTGCTCAAGGTTTATCTTAATGAAGTATTTTAATTACTTTATGCACCACACCAGGGTGTAATGATTTTGAGCTGAAACTCATGCACTCGATGAGTCATGGGATGACAATACTTATGCATATGGGAAATGACTCGTGCAACAATGGGATGGTGCACATGTGGATACTCATGATGCAGTGCATATAGTATGATGTACATGTATATGAGCATATGATGTTTATGCATATGATCTTTCAGTGTATATGTCATGGTGCATAGTGAGAGATGCACATGATATGTATATGATGGGGTGCATGCATGATGATGCACATGTTTATGAATGCGTGATGCGTATGCTCATGAGATATGGTGCTCATGATGCAATGTCAGCATGACTTGCTTCACCCATGAGGTTAGTCAAGGTAGATTGGATAAACATAGAGTTGAGAAGTAATAGGTGCAGTGAGTCGCATTCTCACAAACCAAGATACCTAGCGCGCTCCTAGTGGTAATCACATGGCTGCAGCACACATGATACCCTAGGTTCCATCGCGGCACCTTCGTTTATGGAACAATAACATTACCAGCAAAAAGGGCGATAGAGTAGAAAGATGGGAAACCGTCAGGACATATGCATGTTAGTTCACCCAATGTCCCAAATGCACATGTTGTGCAATGCATTTTCCATGCTCATAAATTATTTTGTTAGAGATGCAGCATATGCATGCTGGGATGACACTCATTATGCATACCAATAGATTTTTGATGCCTTGTAACCATGTTCTCATTTATTTGTTTGTGAGCAAGCATAAGGAGGGCTGAGAATTTATAGTGATCAATGTAGGGATATCGATGCAAGGAAAGTGGAGTGATCACCTTTACATAGCCATAGGAAGTTGGTGGATCGCCTCTAAATTGAAGAAAAGGTGTATAAGCAATCAGGAGAGTACAACGAGGTTCCACTTGACTCGGCAAGGATATGGGTATGCCTCTATTAGAAACCATCCTAAGAGAAGATGGAGATAGATGTATCTTGCACTGATTGTGTTCATCTGTGGATAGAACTTCAAAAACATACGTGGAGCATTCTTTCACCATCTAAATATCATCATCTTTAGGCAGGGGATGTAAAATCTTGTGCCTTCCAATATTGGTATTCAACTTAGAGATAATGCTGAGGCTATCATGCCCGAAAATTCAGATATCGCTTTGCTGTCAGGGCTGTTGGACAGCAGGCCGAGGGTCACTAAAAATTCCATATCTCTCAGCTCAAAAATGCAATGATGCTGAAATTTTACGAGCATGCAGAATATGAAATTCTAAACAACTTTGGTATTCAAGGTTTGCTCTGGATTTCAAAGGAAGATGACCTAAAAATTTGAATTTCAGAGATCACTAGTTCTGAAATTCAGCAGGGCAGAGACCTAATGTTTTGGGCATAACTCCCAAACTAAAAATCTAGTGACCTTAATATTTCTACCGGAGGTAGATAGATACCTAAGAAGCATTTTTGGTATTCAAAGGTCGAATCAAAACAGATTGGAAAAGTGTGTAAAAGGTCCATTTTTAGAGTGCTGTTGATCAGAAATTTCAGCAGGACAGAGCTTCACTAAAAAGATCATATCTCAAAAATTGAGTACCCAATTATCATGAAATTTTTACAGCATGATCTAAGCTAGATAATGAACATTTTTGCTATAGATTCTCTGGTCATAAACATTTAGGAACTATATGTAAAAATTCGAGTTTTCAGATTAACTCAGGAATTGGACAGCATTTCAGCATGACCTTGCCTAGCAAATTTGATCCTAACTTCAGTTTTAAGCATCCTAAAATCATGAGAAATTCAGAGAGCAACCTTAACTAGGTGATGAACAATTTTCCTAAAGAGCATCTGGCCAGAAATTTCCTAGATAATCCTTAGAAAAATAGGACAGCATCTAGTTACAATCTTTGCTTATCACTTCATCAAAGCATCAAACTAGCATGATTGGTCCTTAATAAACACAAATTAAATAGAGACCAAGCAACACATAATTTAAGTTCAGTTTTGGTTTGATAGCTTTTACATGATGCAAAAAGCGTCCTAAACTTCCTCACAAAGCTTTTAAGCTCAAAAACGAAGTTAGTGCCGGTGGCAAGGCATACATATACGTCTCTCCTTATAATAGCTAGTCGAAAGCTACTCGTTTCTTAAATTACCGTTCCTAACAACCGTGGTTAGTGTACCTGCAGAAAATCACAGATATTCAAGACCTTTTGTGCCAGCACTCACAAAAGCGTCCACATTCATTACCGTTCACTATAGAAACGGTATCCATGCGTAAAGCCGCTGCATGGACAGCGTCCAACCTCGGACACCTCCGTTTGAATGGAGTTGTCCTTTCCGCCTATTGCGGGTTCGCACATGTATAGCAAAACATGGCTAGACACAGACGCGACGTGAGTGCCCATTGGAATAGGCCTCACTCATCCCTCACGGACTTTCCCGTGGTACCATCACGCATGGCAAAACGTGACGAGACGCAAACGCGACGTGGCACCCATTGGAATAGGTCCCACTAGTCCCTCACAGGACTTCCCTGTGGTACCACCACGTATGGCAAAACGTGATGAACTAGTATAGTTGTGCATGAAAGTAAGTTTTGACAGGAATAAAATGTGCTGGAAGTCAGATTAGATACACCATAGAGTACTAACCACCTGAAAGAACCCAAAAATTCCCTCTAGGGCCTCTCGGACTAGATAAGACCTTAGCATCCTACTCACTTAGCAAGATTATTAATCTTGGCAATTTTATTCCAAAAACAAGTTTGTTAAGTTATTTTAATTACTCTGGTGCATAACTCACTCTGGTACCAGCTGTGACAGAACCGCCCAAAATAATTCCGTATTATCGCCTAAGCCTGTCCACGTGGCCATTAAGCAATAATAAAGAACTATTCTATCGCCTCTGCCGGGGCATGCCCGGTAAATCACTTACACAGGATCAAATTATGCGCTAAGCCCACACGAAGGCGGGACCAGAGTAAAACATTACATTACATAAAAGATGAAGTACTTAAAATTACAAACCAAGTTTTGAGTACATAAAAGTAAACATGGTTCAGAGTTTTAGACAGCGGAAATTAAACTAAACGCATGATACACACAGGAGGCCATCCATGCATATCACTCCTCATCATCGTTTTCCCATTCAAGTTCCCAACCATCTGGAATAGAACCAGGCCAGATGGGATTACCTGAAAACAACAACAAAAGCAAGGCTGAGTATACTAATACTCAGCAAGACTGACCCGTTAAAATAAAAGACACAGCTAGACATGCAAGGCTTATTGGCTGGTGGGTTTGTTTTGCCAAAAGCAACTAAGAGTTGATCCTTACTTTCAAATTTTAGCTCAAGTTCTAGTATGTTAACCATTCTAGGTAAGCACCTAGCTAAGCAAGCATGATTGTACAAACAAGATTAATCATCCAACAATATTAATCCGAAATGTTTCATAAATAAATATGGGGTAGCCAGTGGTCAAGCCGACTCAGATAACGGCGAGTGACCGACGATCGATCGATTTATATCCTTGCAAGGTAAACCCAAGATACACGGAAGAAGATAGACCAAGTGCAGTGTCTACCCCAACCAGGCGGTTCCAGTCATTCCCCAGATTAGGGACAGGCGCAACAGTCTTAAGTACAAGGTTACTGGAACGCCCTCACACGGCACGTCCAGGATCACACTTGCACTACCGGGAGCAAACCGGGAGAAGCATCTCAAGAGTAGTAACGATAAAGTCCCCGCACTGGTTCATTAGGTACTAGGCTTACCGGTCCCATTCCCGACAAGCACTTGGTACGTTCAATAGCTTAGACCAGCACCATGCTACTCGGTCGAGACCGAACCCATTGCTCTTACCACATGAGCGAGTCAATTTATCCAACTTATGATTCCAACATAAGCATCCTATATCTCGCGAGCAATGAGTCATTACTCGACTTGTACCGTGTCCTTAAAGCATGGCACTAGCGTTCCTAACATACTAGTAAAAGAGCATAGGAGTCCTAAGGATCATGCATCTAGGTTTCAACACAACTCCTGAAACTTAAATGCACAAAGTAACATTAAATGCTAAAAAGTAAGAGAATATAAGTTTTAATCCAAAAGGTTATATGTGACTCCGGTGCTTGCCTTCTTCTAAGTTAGCAACAGCCTTGGGCTCTTCTGGACTTTGGCCCGGGTCTTCTTGCACTACGGCGTAGTTAGCTTCCGCTGTTACCTTGTCCTCCTGCACGAGCGTATACGTGCCGTCCGGGAGCTCTACACGAACGACATATGCACATGCATTAGGTTATGGTTATGATGGGAGAAAATTACCACCTAACCAACTCTTATTGGCCACAAAAATCTATAACTATCTATTTTACTCATAACCATAAAAGTGGGTGTGTGGGGTGGAGCGGAGTTCATTTAATTCATTTTAATGGTGACGGTGTACACATATACACCCAAATCAACTAAACAACCTCATAAAAACAGTAGGAGTGGTGATTGTGAACTTAAAACAGAAACATAGCATGGTTTTGCAATTTAACTCTTTATTTACCAATTATTTTTATTAATTCATTAAAACAAGCCTATCAACCTTAAATCCAAATTAAAATAAAAACTCATCAAATAAATCCTAGCTTCTGCACACAGCAAGATACACCTAATCTAAGCTCACACACCAAAATTTGGCTTAAGATCATTTATAAATTAATTCATATGAAAAAGACAAGTTTCAGCCTTGTAAATCACCATTAATTCATATAAAAAGATTTACTAAACTTTTTGATCTCAACTTTCTCATACACCTCAAATAGGCCAAAACCAAGTTCCTGACCAAGGCACATATGTAGACCTATTATATATATCAAGTTATTAATTTTTCATCCTACAAAAGATTAAATCCAAAACACCTATTAAACAATTTCTTAAAATTACACCCACTTCACCAGAGGTGTTATTTATCATGGAAAAGTTCTGAGGTGCACTAGTGATTTAAATAAAATTTATGTTAAAGGGCTATAAAAAGCATCAAGCTTAACTAGCATAAAGCTTACATAAATCATAACTAATTATCTACACATCAAACTCATGCCAACTTTGGTGACAAATCTAACCATGTCATAAAGAGCAACATATCCAAAATTCAAGTCCATATCATGTGTATATTTTAAACTACACTAAAAACATATCAAACTGTGTTTGAATTTTTAAATCAAAAACTACACAGAAAAACCCTATACATGCTTTCTAGAAAAGGTAGGTTTCTTCACCAGGAACCCAACGAAATTGGATTTCCATTTTTATGATTTTTCTACGATTTTTAATGAATTTTCGAAGTTGCTGCTGTAACCCTAAAGACACATTTACAGCCATACCCTTGAACTATCTTTTCAGAATTACGGATAGGTCCCTGGTTTACGGAAACAACCCTGGGAAGAAAGAAATCATTGCAATGTGGCCCTTGCCGGCACAGGGGAAGCCGCCGGCGGCCAGGGGGTGCCGGAGCTCGCCGGGGAGAGTGCTAGGGAGGTGTGGGGGCTCACTTGTGGTCGATTCGTGGCGCAAGTTGGCGCGGAGGGGGGGCTCAGGTCGGCCGGTGGCGTGGTGCGCCCGGTGCGGCCGCTGCTGCCGTCCGTGCGCGGCGCTGCCGCGTCCCGGCGGAGGAGCAGCGGTGCGGTGGTGACGAGAAGGGCACGGGGTTCGTGTGGTGGAGGATAGAGAGCAGAGCAGCTGGCCGGAGATGGTTGTGGTGTTGGTGCGGCACTGAACGGTGGCGGCGGGCAATGGAGCGGCGGCGACGCTCTGCGTGCTCGGGAAGCACGGCGCACCCGCACGAGGCGAGACCGGGCGAGGACGGGCTGACCTGGGCACGGCCACAGGGCCTCTAGCGCGCGGCTCGGTCAGGTGTCCGCCCTGCATGCGCGGCACGCGCGCGCGGCGCACTCGAGCGTGCGGCGTGTGGCCGGCCCGGCGTTCGCGATTTTGCGTGGGCACGGCGCACGGTTGGAGGCGAGGCGAAGGGCCCACGGACGGACGCGGGTCCACGACGATGTCTCCGAGGCATCCGTACCCCGGACGGACACACAGGCGCCGCGTGGACAACTGGCGAGCGGCGGTTCGCGCGCGCGCGACGCGGCCAGCGCGTCGACGTCGGCGTGAAACCCTGTTTTCTGTTTCGCGAACCGGTTTTCAAAATTGTATAACTCTCGAAAAAGTCAACACACTTGAAAATCTCCAAAAATAAAAGTTGTAGAGGAGCTATAGACCTACAACTTTCACAAAGGGCGACCTATGTTTTGATCAACGGATTTGTGTGAAAACGCGTTGAACTTCAGGAAAAACTCGGCCCCCAAATACTATGTGCAGAAACTTTACCTCAAAATTAAGCGGCTTTGCACTCAAAATTGGAATATCTGCCAATTATGAAAAATGTGTTCCCAGAGATTACGAAGAACTTTTACATTGGCCGATTTTGAACTTCTATAGCGAAATTTGGAGAACGCGTAAGAAAACCGAATCAGCCTTTTGGAGCTCTAGGGATTTGACCATGAATTTGAACTTTGACCAAGGGTTTTTGTGCAAACGTGTGCCAAATCATGTCAAACATGTTTAGGAGCCCATTAAACTTGATTAACACAACTAATTAAGGTATTTATCTTTAACAAACACCTGGGGTGTTACACGGCGGCGGCTCTTCCGGCGGCGCGGGTGGGGGTCAACAAAACCCTGGCCTCCCGTGGGCCGCAGGCTACAACCCTTGGACCGGGTTGGTCCAGGCCTGGCCCATGAATTTCCGCGCGCCTGCGTCCGGCGTTCTCGACCCACGGCCACCTTTCCAGCCCCAGAACGCCATGGTGGCCCAACACAGCTTCGGCCCAGCCGGCCTGCCGGGCATGTCTTCAACCTCCGTCTGGGACCAGACGGCTCTCCTCTCGGCTCTTTCCTCTGCCGGAGTCAACACCCAGACGCCGCCCAGCTCCTCCGAGTGGTACATGGACACCGACGCCTCCTCCCACATGACCAACGCTCCTGGTAACCTCGGCAACCCTAGACCCCTTGCCTTTCCCACTTCTATCACAGTTGGAAACGGTGCACGGCTGCATGTTACCCACTCAGCCGCCACCACAATTCCTACAGCTTCCGCTCCTCTTCACCTCAATAACGTCCTCATTTCCCCTTCTATTGTCAAAATTTTGGTTTCAGTTCGTCAATTGACTCGCGATAATAATGTCTCCATTGAATTTGACCCTCACGGCTTCTCTGTTAAGGATCTACCCACCAGAACGGTGATGCTCCGATGTGAGAGCTCGGGAACTCACTACCCTCTGCGCCTGCCGCCACAACTCGCCCTTAGCGCCACTACTTCGGTCGATCTGTGGCACGCACGCCTTGGGCATCCGGGAACAGCCGTCCTTCGTCAAGTTCTGCAGACTCTTGATTACACCTGTAATAAATCAGAGGCACATTCTTGTCACTCATGTCGAGTCGGCAAGAGTGTTCGTCTCCCCTTTTCTTCTTCCACAACTAGTTCCCAATTTCCCTTTCAGTTGATTCATGTCGATGTGTGGACATCTCCAATTTCAAGCTTTTCTGGGTACAAGTTTTATCTTGTGATAATTGACGATTTTTCGCACTACACTTGGTCTTTTCCCCTACGCCAGAAATCTGAGGTGTTCCCCATTTTGCGCATTTTTTTAGCTTATGTTCGAACACAATTCGGTCTCCCTCTCCTTGCGCTACAGACTGATAATGGCCGTGAATTCAACTCTACTGCTCTTCACCTTCTTCTTTATGAACATGGCGTGGCGTTCCGCTTGTCGTGCCCGTACACGTCCCAGCAGAACGGGAAGGCGGAACGCATACTCCGCACCCTGAATGATTGCTTGCGCACCATGCTAATTCACAGTGCAGCGCTGCCGGAGTTTTGGGCAGAAGCTCTCGCCACCGCGACACATCTGGTCAACAGGCGTCCCTGCCGCGCCACCGGGACGACGACACCGTTCGAGCTCCTCTTCAGCGGTCCACCTGACTACGGCGACCTACGCGTCTTCGGATGTTTGTGCTACCCCAACCTCTCGATGACCGCGCCCCACAAGCTTGCGCCGCGCTCTGTCGCCTGCGTCTTCATCGGCTATCCCCGTGACCACCGCGGGTACCATTGCTTCGACATCGAGTCTCGACGTGTGTACACCTCCAGACATGTGGTATTCGACGAACAGACGTTCCCGTTTCGTCTCAAGTCCTCACCAGCACCAGTACCTCCTGCGGAGTACGACGACGACTCACTGCCGACTATCTGTACAGTACCCCCACACGTGGTACCCCCACCTCGACGTCCACCATCGCCACGGTCTCCTGCCTCTATGACGTCTACATCACCAACCGGGCGATCTGGGACGCCGACAACCACACACGGCGCCTCTGCTTCACCAGCTCCGCGTTTGGGAACGCCTACAGGAGCACACCACGACGTCACGGCGTCCTCGCCATCCACCGAGAGCACGACGGCCTCGCCTGGCGCCGCGCGGACCCAGGCGGGCTCAACGACGACGGACGCCGCCATACCGGCACACCAGGGCTCTCCCTCGCCACCACCCATTTCGCCAAACACGACATCCCCACAGACTTCCCCGCCCACTCGGCCACCACCACGAACACCGCCACCTCCTCCACTAAATTTGCAGCCTCGCCATAGCATGTTCACCCGCGCTAAGGCAGGGATTTTTCAACCCAACCCACGCTATGCCCTTGCTGCCTCAGCTCCCACACCCATACCTGCGTCTATTCGCGCTGCGCTCAAAGAGCCAAATTGGGTCGCTGCCATGGCCGAGGAGTTCGCGGCACTCCAGCGCAACCAGACGTGGACATTGGTTGACCGACCGCCGGGCGCGAAGGTGATCTCTGGGAAGTGGGTGTTCACTCACAAGCACGGTGCCGATGGACAGTTCTCCCGATACAAAGCGAGGTGGGTCGTCCGCGGCGACCTCCAGCGCGCTGGCGTGGACTTCGGGGAAACTTTCGCGCCTGTGGTAAAGCCGGCCACCATCAGAACCGTTCTCACCCTCATCGCCTCCAAGCAGTGGCCGGCACACCAACTTGATGTCTCCAATGCATTCCTCCACGGTAACCTCTCGGAACGTGTCTATTGCCAACAGCCCGCCGGCTTCGTCGACCCCGACAGACCCGACGCGGTGTGCTTGCTCTCACGCTCCCTCTACGGGCTACGACAGGCACCGCGAGCTTGGTTCCAGCGTTTCATGGAGTTCGTCACGTCGATTGGCTTCACATAAAGCCGCTCTGACTCGTCGTTGTTCATCCTCCGGACGGCGGCCGGGACGGCGTTCTTACTCCTGTACGTCGATGACATGGTCCTCTCCACCTCAAGCAATGCACTACTGCAGGACATCATCACCAAGCTACGCTCTACGTTCGCCATCAAGGACATGGGGGCTGTACGGTATTTCCTTGGCATTGATGTCAAGCGTTCCGGTGAGGGCTTCTTCCTGTCACAAGCCACCTACATCGACGACATCTTGCAGCGCGCGGGAATGGCAAACTGCAAGGCGGCCAGCACACCGGCCGACACGAAGCCAAAGGCATCCGCCGAGGAGGGAACGTTGCTGCCGGACGGGACGTTCTACCGAAGCATGGCCGACGCTCTACAGTACCTCACCGTGACACGCCCCGACATCGCGTTCGCCGTCCAGCAGGTGTGCTTACATATGCACGCACCACGCGACGTCCACCTCGCCATGCTGAAGCGGGTTCTGCGCTACATCAAGGGAATGCCGTATCTGGGAATTCTCCTGCGCGCGACGACGTCGCCGACTCTCACGGCGTACTCCGACGCGGACTGGGCCGGATGCCCGGACACTCGACGTTCCACGTCGGGATTTTGCGTCTTCATCGGCGACTCCCTCGTGTCCTGGTCCTCGAAGCAGCAATCCACCGTGTCACGTTCTAGCGCCGAAGCCGAATACAGAGGAGTGGCCAACGCCGTCGCTGAGTGCTCTTGGCTGCGGCACCTCCTCGGCGAGCTCAACTGCAAGGTTGACAAGGCGACCATGGTCTTCTGCGACAATGTCTCGGCGGTGTACTTGTCCAGGAACCCTGTCCACCACAAGCGCACGAAACACATCGAGCTTGACATCCATTTCGTCCGGGAGAAAGTCGCCATTGGAGAAGTTCGAGTCGCCCACATCCCGACGACGCAACAGTTGGCGGACATCTTCACGAAGGGGTTACCTACGGCCGTGTACACAGACTTCAGACGCAGCCTCTGCATCGGCGTTGATGATGCTGCGTCTGCGGGGGGTGTTAGCGGATAGCTTCTCCTGGAAACGCTCGCACCGCGCCGCGTCCACAACGACTTCGCGCACGACGCGGACTCGCGCACAACGCGCTCGCCACGGCCACTCCAGGACTCCGCGCCCGCATCGCTCGCGCACGACACGCTCGCCCACGCTCCCGCGATATCCGTCATCACGGTTAGCCCCGCTGGGGCCTTGTACACTATATATGTAATCCACTATTGATGAATGAAGGTTGGGGGATTCATCTCCATTGCTTGCTCTTGTTCTCCCCGAGCTCTCCTTCTTCATTTAGGCTAATCTCAGTGGAGAGTTTGATCTTTTCCAAGATATCCACCTAATGGCTTGGAGAGTCCATCTTGATGTTCCCTTCTTCATGGAGATCATCATCCTAATGGCTTGGAGTATTTGGACGGTGAGAAATGATTGGGTCTTCAGCAACATTGATGCCTCAGCCATGCAAACAGAGATCTTCATAAGAATTCACCCTGCTTCTCCACAGAGTTAAACCAGATAAAGCTACCATAATGAATGTCTGGCTTCAGACCCTGTAATTTCTCCTTTTTTTTACCATCTTCCTTTCCTTTTTCATGGTTCTTTTTTTACCCCCAAGATCCTTTTCTCTTTTCTTTTCCATCTGTAATCGCTACTGTGTTTCTTAATGACATTTCAGTAGGGGCCTGGCCCCTCTTGTTTCATTAAAAAAAGGATATCCACCTAAGCAACATGAAATGAAATTGTGTTTGAAACTTCTCTACGATGCAAAATTTCATGGTACGATTTCATAGTATGTGCTACATGCAAGACACAATCTGTGTTGGTGACTATGCAGACAGTTTCATTTAGATGAAACCTCTCAACCTCTCTCCTCGTTAACTAAATGTCTCATCATAAATAATGTTGACATGACACCCTAATTAATGTGCATAAAATCTCTATGAAACTTGCACTAAAATTAGTCTCATATGATATAGAAGTGCTCCTGCTTCATCTTCCTTTAAAAAAAAATAAAAATCTACGATCCATCATCCATGGCTCCAAGCTCCAACACTCCACGAACTTTGAACCACTCGATCAACATGTGTGCTTACTGCTTAAATTTTCCTTTTTGGTTCGCTGCCCTTGTCCTGTTGTCCAACTCCTCCTCGCCTGTCGTCGGCAATTTGAAAAAAAATAAAAGGAAGGGAACTGTACGGAGCGAGCGCGCTTCCTGTGCGGCCTGTGCCTGGGGACGACGACGGTGCAGGGTCAGGACGCGGCTCCAGTAGATCTGGATGCGCCGGCACTGTGCAAGTACACGCCAATGATAGCCCACCACCACCATCATCTGGCGTGCTGCGTGCATGATTTTACGCGCACTTGCTTTCAGGGGTGTGCGTGCAGCGTGCTAGTGGGGGCTCGCTCCCTCCCGCGCTCCGCAAGAACACACACCACTCGTCCGCCGATCCGTGCCCCTGTTTCTCGCGCCGTCGTCGTCGATCCCTTTCCGATCCATGAACGGGGCACGGGGCGGCGCTGCCGAGAGCTTCGATCGGCTTCACCGCGATGACAGATCAGCCGGGAACATGGGTTCCCTAGTCGATTCAGATCCAAGCCCCTCCTACTGTTACTGCTGTGATCGAGGTGTTCGGCAACAGTTTCCGCCGCTGTCGCGCAATAGTTTTGCTCGCGTCGCGCCTCGCCTTGCGTCGGCCCGGCGAGCGACATAAGCCTGTTCATCAGCTTCCTACCTACTCCTACGGTGCCGCCGCGGCGGCGATCGTCTGAACTCTGAAGCGAAGCTGTGGGTATCGAAGAGCACGCATTGCGGCGTGTGTGCGTGGATTGTTGTCGGTGAGGAGGCGGCGATGGCGACGGCCGGAAGCCCGGAGCGGGCAGCTGCGGCCGTCGTCGTCGTGCGGCGACGGAACGACGACGACACGCGCATGTTGCATGCGTGGGTGCATGGAGACGGGGTAGGACACGTCACGATCCTAGGTGCACAAGCTAGTCGTGCACTGTTGTCTCTGACGGGACTCTTTGGATCTAGTAGGCGCCCCATGGACGGCGACGTCACTGGATTGGGTCGAGCAGACACACTACAGGACGCACACAATGCAAGGACGAAGGAGAAAGGGTGGCAGGGTGCGCGGTGCGCCTGCTGCTTGCATTGCCTGTTCGTGGCCACACAGTTTGGTCAGGGTACCTGTAACTGCCAGCCTTTTTGATCTTTCCGTGCGGTGCTGATCGGCAGATCCGTAAGTTTTGGTCCCAAAGTTGCAAACAGACCTGTGGATATGTTCGGTTCGTCTGTGCACTGACGGCATTTTTGGTCTGTGATTGTCATCGGTAGCCGGGGCTGCCGAGCGAGGCCACACACTGACACACAGTGTACGGCGCACGGACTACATAGTTTACGGCCCACGGACCCCTACAAAACCATCTCTAAAAAGAACCCGGCGGGAAATCACACACTTTAGGGCTCGTTTGGCAGGGAGGGGGGGGGGGGGGGGGGCAAGCCCCGTGCAGGACATCCCCCGCTGGGAAAATTATGTGCCATACGTATCCCTCCCCGCAGAGGAAGGAAAGCCCCCCTCCCACCGTGGCTGTTTGAGAACTCAGGGATTTGCATGCCTCCAGGGATTTGCATGCATAGGCTAATCAGATTGATAATAAAACTCTAGAGATATACTAATTGTAACCCGTTATGGGATTACGGCTGTAACGTCTCAGACAAAACTATTTTTCCCGAAAGAAACAGGAGGCTGATTGATCAGTCAGTGCCTGAGCACTCGTGTTTACATATAACTTCCAGACAATGAACTCTTGATCTTACAACGTTGGAAGCAGAGAACAATTAAGAGTCCTTGTCCCAGAATTGCACAAGAATGTACAAACTGTCGTATGAACAGTAGGAGTTCATTGCCTTTGCCTAGTACTCGTGCTGGGAAGAATGCCCAAAATTTCCAGTTTCGCGAATCAACCGTTGCCTTGTAGGAGAAAACTTGGAAGAATCATTGCATCTGCTAACTGCTCAATGCTACAAACCTCAGCGAAACGACCATTGGATCTCCTCTAGCGTCCTGCCCTTTGTCTCTGGCACCCAAAGGACGACCAACACGAGAGTGAAGGCGCTCACAATCATGTAGGACAGGAAAGTGCCTGTTGAATTTGCAGGAAAAAGTGACATGCATCAGATACCATTTATAATCCTCTTCCTAGGCAAGAGGGAAGCATAAGACAAAACTGTGAACCTCCAACACTCCAGGTGAGCATCAAGTTTGCTGTCATTGTTATAGTGAATGATGTCAGTCAGGCTGCCAGTGTCGCAATGCTTCCTCCCAGACTCTTGATGCTAATCAGGAGGATCTGAACATATAAAAATTACAGTTGAGTCTTTAGATAACTTACATCATGTGCCTGAGTTGTGAAACTCACATACTTGATCCAAAAGTATGGTTATGCAAGAAAAAAAGGTGCCCTACAGAATGGTCGAAATAAGAAAAAAAATTCAAATCCCATTGAAAAATGGGAGGTAGGAATTTTACAAGCAGACATAATTCAAACCATATTGATAGGTACTGTACCTCAGACATCATAAGCCATGGAATGGCACCCATACCAAAGAAGGCAATGACGAAAGCCTGAACAAATGATCGGAGGTAAAAAGATTTGGTGTGGATTCCACATTTGGGTGGAAATTTTCAAAACAAATAAACTGAGACATACCACAAGAGCAACCAAAGAGATCATACTTAACAAGTAGTATGTGTCCGAATCATGTGAAACATTATCCTGAAACGAATAGAAGAAAATCACTAGACTAAGATGAGGGACCCCCTGCGATGATGTTGCCTATCAAAGATCTGCTTGAGCCATGTACTAGCATAATAGTATACCACTGTGAAGATTGCGGTACAATAACTATTATCTTTCTCATTAAGATTCTAGACTAAGGAAACCTGAACATACCTTGAGAAAAAATACAATCGAAACAGCAAGCAGGCATAGAGTCATGCCAGAAGTAGAAACCTGTCAATTTGAAGTCAGAGTTCAGTCCAGCTCTGTCTAACAACCATGTTGTAACTCCAGTGGCAAGAACCTGACAAAATGCTGTGAGCATTAAGTTTACACACGAACTGTATCAGGCCATCCATTCATCCTAGATACGCACCTGGATAGCTCCAAATGATGTTATTTGAAGAATGACTATGTTATCATTGTTAAAGAAAATAACCTGAGAAGCTATACAAACCACAAATACTAAATTGGAATGGGCAAATTCCTACTGGACCCATTAAATACTACAGGCCATATGAGCATCGGCTTATTGTGCACAGATTGCTTAAAACATTCAGGAGCTCATTAGTTCATTTTTTACAAAAGGAAAATTAGATGCTCACGATTAGAGTAGTGGGTGCTCAGATGGTGCTTATTCTGAATCCAGCATCTGCATACTAGAATAGGAAACCATGACACTGAGTTTGGAGCAATGTGTTTATTTTGTTTGGACTATGATTCGTATGACTGCATAGAAAATTTGAGGTACTAGAGCACAGAAAGACCTTGCCAAAACGCAAAGTAAATGATCTCGCCAAAATGCAAAGTAAATTCAATTCGTAGCGCGCTGCCGAATTGAAGCAACCATTTCCCTTGGAACCAAAACCATCACCAGCAGCAGGTTTTCTATAATTAACGCGCCAAATTAGGCAGCCAAGCGAAGCTTCAATTGTTAGCAAGATCGAGCAGATGATGCGGCTGCTGCCTGCCACCAATCAAGCAACAAGCAAGACTTTTGTTGTGCCAACCCCCCAATCCGATCCGCAAATCAGAGCCCCCCTACACCTGCTATGTGTGCAGCTAATGCAATCTCCTATTTGCATATGCCATGTTGGTGCCATGGCACTGGCAGCGTCAAGGCCATCTCGTCCAGCAAGTTCAAAACCGGCAAAAATAAAATCGAGAGCAGGGACGACGAGATGTGTAGATCGAGAGCAAGGCCATCTCGTCAAGGACTCACATAAGTGTAGATCGAGATGGAGGCGGCGCTCCTGGGCAGGGACGACGACGTAGAGGTGGATGGCAGCACCGGGACAGAGACTTGGAGGGTCGGCAGAGCTTGGTCGCCGGACGGGCGGCGGTGCAGGTGGTGAAGCGGACGGGGAGGCGGCGTGGTGAAGCGGACGGGAAGGCGGCGTGGTGGAGCGGCGGAGCAGGTGCTGGAGCGGCGCAGGTGGCGGAGTGGACGGGGAGGAGCCGTGCGTGGCGGAGGCGCCGAGTCGCGAGGAAAGGACGGGGCGGCACCGTCACGAGTCGGGAGGTGGGGAAGGGGCGGCACGGGGAAGAGGGGAGGCTAGGGTTGTGGCGACCTGAGTTTGTGGGCTGCCAAATGACGGGAGGATTCGGCCCGGGGTCAAAATTGACGTGGGGGTTCGGCCCGGGGAAAAGGGAGGGAACCCTGGGGGATTCCGAGCTTCCAAAGGGGGCCTTATCGTTCCACGTCATTTTGACTTTCTACTCTAACTCCTAATAAGAATTTTTTTTATTTTTTTAATCATTTTGCAAAATTATACGACCATTTTAAAATTTATCAGTTTTGGCAATCAACCGCCGTGGCCCACGGCGGTTGGAGACGGCGGTTGCAGGAGCCCCACGGCGGCAGGCAGCCGCCTTGCAACCGCCGTGGGCCACGGCGGTTGCATGTGCCCAACCGCCGTGGGCCATGGCGGTTGGTTTTTTTTTGAAAATTTAGCAGGGAAAACACACACATTTGCAATGGTATGTACGGTGCTAGTACTACCCTAATGAAGCGCCTTACGTACTGATAACATGCCTTAGGGAATTTAGAAATTTCATTACAACATTCCTAATTAATCTAGTTGTACGAGAACTGCCCGGAGAGCATAGAGCCACCGGAGTGTTACGACGGCATGTAGTACCCAGGTGGGGTGGAGGTGGTGAAGGTGCAGGGGACCTATCTTTCGGAGGGGGGCTGTTCTTCTTGTGGCATTCACAAGTGCAGGTCGAACATTTGCAGCATCGGTCTTCTCCTGCGCTAGACGATGGATCTGGAGAAGCCAGTGCCTCGGACAGCTCCCGCTTCAGGTTGTAGATGACGACGTCCTCGAGGTAGTCGATGTATTGTTGATAGGGATCAATAGCTGGTGGATCCACCCATTGCGAGAAACCGCAGTTCTCTGCTTGGGCGGAGTACTGCAAAAGGCAAGAAAGCGTTACCAAACCAAAGAAAGATGATGAACAAATATGTGGACATTGCTTACCCATGCATGTGGGCAGTGCCAGAAGCGACGACCGGAGTTGTTCCATCCCTGGTACACTTGCATCATGCAGAACTCACCGTGTGAACACCTAGGCCACAACACCGTTTGCTTTGGTGCGTAGCTTCTAACATCACGCATCGATCTGAAGTCACTCTTGCCTTTCAGTGGGAAATTGACTTCGAAATCTTCTGATTGCTAATGCCACAACTCAGGACCGAAACCGTGTTCATCCCCACTCCACGAAGCCATTGCCTAATGCTGTGAGAAGAAGGTAATGGAGTGAATGGTGCTACATATAGGCAGAAGAAGGAGGGTGGCTGGGTGGTGGGCCCTTCGATCCGTGGGAAGGGAAACGAAGCAGTGACTCGGAGAAAACACACCCTAGTACTAGGGGCACTGTCGCTTTGTGGGCCAGTCGATCCGTAGGAGGGGAACGCGTCAGTGACTTGGAGGAAACACAACGACTCTGCATATTACAGTCACTGTAACGAAACACACGTAACGGATAAAACACACTCTAATGCAGTTTGATTAAAGTTCTTAAGGATACAAACCGAGGACCCTAGTTGACGAAGTCATGAAATCCGACATTATTTGATACAGTCCGGCTAATACTCTAGGTCTACTGAGTACAACGGGGGTATGTCCCCTTCCTGATGGCATCCGGCCCAGCTGCCTTGGCCCGGCGAGCCCTCTCCCTCTTCCTCTCTCTATCGGCTTCACGGGCCTGGGCCGCTTCACGTTCTCTCATCTCCTGATGATGGCACATTTCCTTCTGCTCTTCCTTCTTTTTCTCCTCTCTCTTTTCCCACTCAACCATGCGGAACCACCTCTCCCTTGCATCACGGGCTTCTCCCTCGACGTAGCTCTTGTCGAAGTCGGACTGCTCGGTATCTAGCCACTGCATGAAATCACAAAGAGGAGGTGGAGTCTTTTTCCGAAAACATGTCAGCAAATATTAAATCACAAATGACAAATGAATAATTGAGAAATGTAGTAAGTCCTTACTTTGGCTCTAAGGTTGCGGTCGAATGGCTGGATCGGGTCGTGCGCATAGTTAGCGCACATGAAGAACCTCATCCCGTAGGCGTACCCCAGAACCTTGCACCTAACAAGCTTGCAATTGTCACCGCAGAAGCACATAGGAGTGTCGATCCCCTGTGGCACCTCGACATTGTCCTCCCTCTTCGTGAGGAACTCCAAGTCCAACTCAGGACCTGAGGAGGCCATTGCAAACCTGCAAAACAAGATTAGAACAATCAGAGGCAAAAAATAATACAACTGAATCGGCATAAATTATTAAAAAAAGAATAGAACAATCACCAGCAAAATAATACAAATAGAAGTTCAATTATTACAATACAGTACCATGCATAAGTTCGTACAAGAAATATAGTTCAAATATTACAAATTCCGAAATTAAATGCCCTAACATTACAAGCAACTATGATCATTTGAATCCTGCATTGGTCCTACGCCCAAATCCACATCCGCGTCCACGTCCGGATGGGGGTTGGGATGGTCCTAAAGTTGCTGATGAGCCCACACTGGCCGTAGGTGGTGCGTTGCAAGCATAACTTGTGGCTGTGCACCTCTTGTACGTGTGACCCGTGTTGTGGCACTTGTAGCACATCACTACTGGAGCTCCAGCTTCTGCTTCGTCCATGTTGTTCCTAATCCTCTTCTTCTTCTGTCTTCCAACACCTTGGCACAACTGAGGATCTGGATTTGGTATGTGCACAATATTTTCTTTGGGGTTCTCAGTAAAAGTACCCTGCACGAGGCAGCCCTGAATTGTTCGGTTCCAAATGTTCCGAAGAGTTTTCTTGGCGTAGTACCATGGCACGTACCTATGGTAGCTGAATTGTTGTAGTTCATAGCATACAGCGATCACATGTGAGCAGGGGATGTGTAGTAGCTGTGGCTTCCGGCATGTACATCTGCATATTTGGTTGCCAAGTTTAGCAACTTGATGCGGCTTTTCAGGGGAAGGGCCTAGGCGCATTTTCCCTTTGTACTCAACCTCATAGCTCCACATAATTTCATTGTCACCAGACTGGTGCCAAGGCTGCGCTGTGACCTTGTGTTTAAGTGTTTTATCCTGAGCCTTGGTCAGATACTCAGTCATTCTTGTGCAGTATCTCATTTGAGTGTTCCTCAGAACCTCATCCGCTATCTTGCTCCTTGTGTGAAAATACAACATTGTACGATACATAAAGAACTCAATGATGCCAACTAGAGGAAGAGGTCTTGAACCGCGGAGCACACAGTTGTATACCTCAGCAAAATTAGTGGTCTTTATCCCATGTCTTGCTCCGCCCTCGTCAAACATGAGACACCACTTTTCCTTAGGCTCATTCTGAATCCACTGGCTGAAGGTCTTCACAGCACGCCCTCTTCTACGCCTGACTTGAGGGCCATCTAATCCCACATCCTCGAGAGAAATTGGCTCCTCTCCAGGTTCGGGATTCACTGGCCTCTTTGCTATCTCCTCTGATGCCTTCTTTGTCAGATCATCTAATTTCTTCCAGATGGCATCAAACTTCTTCTGTTGAGTCTGCTCACACAGCCGCTCAAACAATTTAGACAGGGTCTTGTTCTTGAACTGGCTGTGAAAGTTTGCTTTCATGTGCCTAGTGCATCACCTGCTCTTAACATCTGGCCACAATGGAACTCTGTATCGCTAGTGGCTGCCCTCTTTCATGTCATTGATTGCTTGCAAAATACCTTTGTACCTATCATGTATCACACACACATTCTGCACATCCTGGACCACCATGTTCTTCAACCTCTCAAGGAACCAGTACCAACTATCACCGTTCTCCCCCTCCGCAAATGCAATGGCCAAAGGAAGCAATTGATTGTTACTATCAGCTGCCACAGCTGTCAGGATTGTTCCTTTGTATTTGCCTGTGAGAAAAGTGACATCTATGCAAATGACCGATCGACACACTTTGAAAGCCTCAATGTAGGCACCCAATGCCAAGAATGACCGCTAAAGCACAAGCTTGCCTGGTTTCTCCTCACAAGGATAGTCCTTGATATCATAGTAGCTGCCAGGATTCATCTGAACTATTGTGTGTAGCAAGCTAGGCAAATTGTGCTAGGATGCTTCATAAGTACCCCACCTATGCTCCAACACCTTCTTCTTTGCTTGGTATGCCTTGCCGTAACTGATGGTGTACCCAAATTTTTCCTCAATTGCACCGATAATTGCCTTCGGCTCATAACCAGGGCATTTCACTATGTGAGGGTACATGTGGCTTGCAACAAAATCGGCTGAAATGTTTCGGTGCCTTGCATCAATACGATCAAGGGTACAAGTGTGACCCTTCACTTCTTTCACCTGTAAGTAATTATCTCACTTCCCCATATATGCATACACTCGAAAAGAACAATCCTCCTTTTTGCAACACACATCATATATCCTCGGAGAGCTCTTGACTACCCTGAACTCCCTGTGTAGAGTCAAGGTGGACCACTGCTTCACTGCATCCTTCAGATGTGCAGTACTGGGGTACATAGCGCCTTCACAAACCTTATTCTCTGTGTACTCCCATGGCAGATTCTCACCACTATTAACAGTATACTGGGAGAAATCGTAGTTCTGCCAATGCCAGGGCACATGATCCTCAGACTCATCATCATCATCATCATCATCATCATCATCATCATAATCATCATCTGAAGAGTCCTCTTCCAATGCACATTCATTAGCTTCCGACTCTCTCTGATATTATCTCATCACCTCTGGGTTTCCTTCTCCCTCATCAATAACACCAGTGACAACATAACCTCTAGATGTCTGCTCACTCTCAGAATCCCCTTCTTCCTCCTCTTGTTGTTCACCTTCTTCAGCACCTTCCCCTTCTTCACCACCTCCCCCCTCGTCCACATCCTCAGCTTCCTCATGCACTTGACTGCTAGACCCACCCTTCTGGTAAACTTGGACAAACAAAATCACAGGTAAACCAACTCGACATGCATTTCTGATAAAACTCCTCCATCGTGGAGTCCCTTCAAGTGGCACAAGCTCCCAATACACTTGTGCACTTCTGTTGATTAGTGTCATCACCGACAGGCATTGGTGCTCTAAATTTACTGCAAATGTCTTGACCAGCCAGTTGGTTATAGCCTCCCAAGTTCTTTCTCCTGCTCTTGTAACATTTTTCTCAATTGAACTATAATTTGACAAGTCAACTCCTTGTGGACCATATATAATTTCTCCAATTCCATAATACAATTTGATTGTGACTGTCTCCGACATGTCTGATTCATAATAAAAAGCAATAACAGCTATCAAATACTACATCTAGGGACTAAGAAACAAATAGACTTATATCTAAACTAAATTAGCAAACTAATAAGCCGCAATCTACACACTTAACAGTAAATATGTTACATACTATAAACTACAACTAAAACTACAACTACAGATCTATAGTCTATACTCCAGAAATCTATACCATACATAAATCTACAGAAATCTACAGTACACCGAAATAGTAATTAGTGAAATCAGTGAAATACCTGCAATGAAGCAAAGAAGTAGCAGAGCTTCACTGCTCCGCACCCTCCACCTCCCCTCTTCTCCTTCTCAACCCTAACCCTACAAACAGGACATTTTTAATACTACAGATCTAAAGAAACACATTGAATCAGTAATTACGCTTTCTTAGTATAGGTGCTAAAAGGGTTGAAATCGACGAAATACTTACCAATGAAGCGAAGAACCGGCAGAGCTTCGCTGCTCCGCCCCCTCACTCTCTTCTCCTTCCCAACCCTCTCTTTCTTTTTTTCCGAATTTTTATGACATTTCCAGGCTAATTTTCGGCTTTTATAGAGGAAAGCAGATCTGCCGCCTGTTGGTATTTCTTAACCTCGATGCTAAGTTATGGGTTCCTAGCAACGATGCCAGAAATAACCAGATGGTAATCCTAACGATTACAAGAGTCCGCAAGCACACGAAAGTACCATTGTAGTATTTCCCCAAAGAAGTATTCCAAAGGGTATCGAATCCAAGGAAGGCTGGGCGGATTAACAAGTTCAACTCTATTGCAAAGAGTATAAATCATAGACATGAACGAACCAGACACTCAAGTACAGAGGTGAGATATGATAGATAAGATAGTAGTGTGAACACACAAACACACTCTCTCTAAAGGTCCTAGGCTTAGGAGGCAACATACGAGTTAGTTCTAGGTTCTAAGGTACTAAACATGCAAAGTTAGTCAGACAAGTTAGACACACACTAGCATCGCATGATCGCTGGCTCAAGCACCCAGGTACAAACGGGGAGCTAACCTCCCGCGTCGCTTACTCACGACTCCGGTTGTTAGACTTTAGACTCCTACAGCGTATCCGAACGTGGGGGATTCCAGAAGGGTCTAATGGCTGTCACCACCGCGGCCTACCCCAAGACAAACCATGGGATACACTCATAAGCAACGTAGCTACGCAACCCAAGCACCACGCTTACGTTGTTAGCAGGACCCTGACCGGCCCGGGCTATTGTGACCCAGGTCAGAGCCGCCAGATAAACCGGCCAATTACACCGAGTACCGTAGCTTGAGCACGAACTTCATACAACACGAACATGGAATCTAACTAGATCAAACTAGGCTAAGTACACAAACATATTTGTGCTTTCCTATGTCTATTCAACAAGATCAAAGGGTCGTGTTCGTGATGAACACGAGCCTCTAACTTATGAACGAACACCGAAAACATGCATAGGTCACTCGTTAATAGGATCGAAAGGCCTTGTTCATCAAGAACGGGAGCCTCTAAATGATGAACGAGCGAAGAACGCATGAACAAATCACCCATGTATACAAGCACAACTTTATATGAAATTGCTGAATAACTGAAGTAGATCAAAGTCATATAATAAAATAAAGATACAAGAGGACTCATACCTAGATCCCAAAGTAGACTTGGAACCTGAAGTAGAACTATTCTAGCCTACCTCCTAGCCTTAGAAACCAAAAGTGAGAGAGGAGGAGTAAGGTGTGTTGGTAAGAAATGAACCCCCTCCCCTTCTATTTATAGGCCAGAGCACCGGCGCAAGAAGGAGTGAAACACCCCGGGGATGGCCTCTAGGACCAATGGACAAGCACCACGCGGAGGCCCTGGATCAACCGACCCAAGGTCGGTTCGACCGAACCTAGGGTCGGCCGACCCCAGGTGGGCCCCACTCGGGGTGTGCTTCCTCGGGGTGGCTGTCCTGTGGGCCCTTAAGTCGGTCCCCGGTGTACACGTGTTCTTGAGGCGGTTTAGGCGCTCTGGTGGGTCCATGGATCCATGTGAAGTCCACGTGTCACGTTCTGATTCGTCGGGGCTTGCCTTCCTTGGATTGGTGACATGGCATGCATGCGTGGCACCTGAGGTGGCTTAGCTTGCATGCATGGCACCTGAGGTGGCAGCCACTCCTTGAGGTGACGTGGCATGAATCATAGAAGGTGAGTTTGCCGCTTCTTTTAAGCTTATTTTCCTGCAATCACATAATCTCCAAGGACAAGTGGAACTACATTATTCTTAACTGAAATGCGTGTAAGAAATGCCTCTTGCTCCTTTATTCATGAGTAAATTGACGGCTAAAGCAGGCACTTAACAGCTGTCAACACCGCCGTAAGCCACGGCGGCTGCGCAGCCCCTACCGCTGTGGGCTACGGCGGTTGGACCTGCCACCGTAGCGCACGGCGAATAGGCCTCAACCGCCGTGGGCCACGGCGGCTGACCTTCACGCCCGTGGGGGCCCGCGGCTGTTGGCCCAACCGCCGTGGCCCACGGCGGTTGGACCAGCAAACGTCGTGGGCCACGGCGGTTGGTTGTCAAAACTGATAAATTTTGAAACGGTAGTATAATTTTGCAAAATAATTAAAAAATATAAAAAAAATTCTCCCAATAAAGATTTCTCTCCATAATTGGATTGCACTTGCATTGGTTGTCAGTTTTGCTTGAGAAAGTGCGCACCTTCTATGTTTCTTTTGTGCCTCAAAAATCAATATCACTGCCGGCTGGTGCCTTACACCGAAAATGACATAAGTTTTATCTCTATGACTAGCTATATTGATTTAGGTGGATTGACTTGAAAGTGACCCTATACTTTTCAAAGGCTTTGAAGGTGAAGCAACTTCAGTTGACATGTATGATCTCTACAAGCATAAAGCCTTTTATGAAACTCTCACTGAATGAAATCTACCTTACATGAGGTGTGCATTAGAGGTTATCCAACCACATGACAATTTTTGAAACTCTTAGCAAACATTTATAGTGTCAGCCTGATATTGTCTTGATAACCACAACCTACCATCTCTTTATTTATAGGTGCTACTATTTTTCTATACATGATTCCCAAAATTAAGCAAAAATATACTCCAATGCATTATACATGTAAACAATATGCATTATATTTATCATATATTTTTTAATATTCAGCTATGTTCTCGTTTCGTGCATCCACCAAGCAATTTACGAATGATTTAGTTTTGAAAACAAGAACAACTAAGGCCCTCAAGGTATACTCAAATGAATGTTAACATTAAAAAGAAAATGTCAAATATCTTTAAACTAAATGGATTTCATCCTTTTAATAACCTGGAGCACCGCCTTACCAAATATGAAGGTAACTTCTTTGTGATGATTTTATTGACTATTAAATTCTTAATGCAGCATAACCTTAATCAGGAGCTTACAATATGATGGAGATACCATCATACTAGAATCCACCTTTTTATATATATTATGGGCTCAGTACTACAAATGATAATATTGAGGTCCAATACTGAGGCGATAGCAGTGCCTCATAACAAAAGATTATACCATATTTTGGAACCCAACAAAGAGGCGTAATTTTGAAACACCTCACCTTTCTCTTTTGCTATGCACAGGTTGGAGGACATTTATGATTAAATCCATGTCTAAGCATTCAAACATTTTTATTTTACTTCTACTACAATTAAAAAAATTAAGTAGTAGCAGAGATAGATCCTTATGAACTGTTCCACTTTTTTTTTGGCAAAAGGGCAAATACGAACCTTAAATCATATTGCTTGTTATTGTGTTGATGAAGCTTGCAAATCATAAGCTTTGGAGTAATTCTCTATTATACTGCTACTTAATCAAAAAACCTAGCTGAAAGCCTGGATATATGTTTCGATATCAACCTTGGTTCACATTAGGAGTTTTTCCTTCTTTTGCACTATTTGATCATTTCTCTTTCAAACTCCAGTATACATATTATGATTAAAAACTCATTAGCAGATCTTCGTTACACACTATCGCTATCAGATTCCATAGAAAATCATAGGTTGCCGGATCAAATATGGCGCGACAATGCCGCGCCCCATGATTTCTAGTATATACCTAAATCTGCTGAACTTTTCAAGGGAAATTGTTACAGCACACGAGACTCTTACAATGGCCTATGCTTCGTGGCCCAAAAGTTTAGTTTTTTTTATACGTGGGTGCATTGACCATGTACGATGTCGTACATAAATATACTTAGCTTATTTTACATCTGATATTTTTAAATTTCTTTCATAGTTTGAAAATGTGATAACTTTCTTTTGAAGTATCCTTTTTAAATTCCATTTGCACCACTACATCCTTTACGGTAAAATCTACAAAACTAGATCTGAGATGAATATATTTTTATGTAGTTTTTGTACACCTAGCAACTAATGTTCTAATGATTTACAATACACTATTTTTTGTTTTTGTAACTGTCACAAAACATATTATAATGTTAAAAGTAGTGTATACTAATTTTTCGTTTAGAACATTTTAAATTATCACTAAAGGATTATTTTATGTTTATACTGTTCATTTCTTTTTTTATTGTCACAAGTCATATTACAGTGTTAGAAACAATGTACCAATTTTTTCAAAATATTTTAAATTGTCACAGAAGCATGCATCTTGTTTGCAGAGCAGTTGATAATGGGCGCTATAAGTAGTTTAATAGATAAACTACTCACGTTTGTAGGAGTGCTAAATGAGAATGAGGAGAATCGTAAACAATTAGCGGAGTTTGTTCTGTTTGGTATAACAGAGTTAGAACAATTGAGAACAATTCTAAAGACATGTAAGATGATGGATGATGATAGTCTGTAGTGGTAGGTCACTTACCATACTCTTATTGTAGCCGAAATTGAAGATGTCATTGATATTTATCTCACGATTGCAAAACAACAGTCTGATTGCATAGGAGTGATCCCTACTTTGATCGAGTTCTGTAACCTATGTTCCTTTGTTGACTGCCACATTGGGGGGTTAAAGAGATGATTTTATAATTTAACTGAAAAGTTGAAAGTTATAAATTAGCCCAACAGAGTTTGCCAAATTTTACTTGGCAAATCTTGTATTTTGCCAACTTCTAAAAAGATATGCCAAGTAAAAAAAGAGTTCATCTCCAACAATTTGGCATAATTCACTTGCCAAAATCAGATCTAACTTACATCAGGTTTCTTGAGAGAAACAAAAAAAATTTTATGCCCTTCCACCTCTTGAAAACTTACGTCAGGAATCCTTCTCTATTCTTTATTTCTTTTTTCACCCTCCCACCTACAGGGAAACGCCGATGGCAACCACGATTCGCATGTGCATATATACGACTGGGGAGGTGAGTTTTGCCAAGTTTCTATTTTTGCTAAGTTGGTTTGCCAAATTGTTGGAGGCCAATTTCTTTGTTTTGCCAAAATTAGATGGATGCCAAGTTGGTTTGCCAAACTGTTGGAGTTGCTCTAATCAATCTAATATCTTATGGATATGCAAGAAATTATATCTATCTTTTAGATATCTTTAGAGTCATGCATTGTAATTTAGACTTTTCAATTGTTTTATATAATCATGGTTTGTGTATGTATTGTCTTTATATTTCAAATTCTTTTTGAAGTTTTTGGGCTTTGCACGATGTCATTTCTTGGATTTGAACAAATTAATGGAAGAATTTAATTTCTTGTTTGCCAAATTTATGTTCCAATTTTGGTCATATTTATTTTTTTCTATTAATGCTTAGTAGTCTTGTTTTTTGTCTATTAATAACGTTTTATACCAAATATATGTTTCTTTTTAATTAAATCTCTAATGGTGTCAATGAAATTGGCCAAAAATATTATTAGCTGGCGAACCACATCGTCAATGACGTAGGAAGTGTTCACCTATTAGTAATTGTCACACTACATATTTCTCATTAATTGTTTATAGAAGGACCACAAAAAGGTATATTTTCAAAGTGAGTGCTCATTAATAAAAAGTTAATAAATTGACAGTACACTAATACAATAGGGCATTAGCTAATTGACGAGGGCCCAGATTAGGGCCCCCTTTGACGGCGAGATAATCATTCTTGAGGTGGAGTCTTCTGACACCATTGACAACGTGAAGGCCAAGATTCAAGACGAGGAGGACTAAGGACCCCTGTCAAGACCATCACTGGCAAGGCGTCCTGTTCCCGACTAGTTGGGAGCTTCTCCGACAAGTTCCCTACTAGAGGAAGCTTCTCTGACGAGTCTCCGTCTCGCACGACGAGTCTCCGCCTCGCACGACAAGTCCCCACCTCGCACGACAAGCAGCTCGTTCGCACGAGCACTCTCCGTCTCCGACCAAGACGCGAACCATACCACGTGGCGCGACCCCGGCACGCGAACTCTTCCGCTGCGACGCGTGGGGCGCCAGTTCCCCATGCCATGCAAGCGCACCAGCTGGCGGCACGCGCGAGCGTCTGGCTCTGACAGGAGTCTTAATGCAGCTCTGCCCGGCCGCGCGGCCATCAACTCGCCGTCACATCCGACCCTGCAGCACGCCAACTCCGCCTGAGGCACTCGAGTGCCCCCTACGATAAGCACAGGCCTACAATTAGGCCTTAACGTGGCGGGCTCATCCGGTGCTCAGACGGGTTGAGTCACCACCAAATTACTCGGAGAAAGCGCCAGGCGTCCCGAAATGAATAGCTCCGCCTGGCCACGCGGCGGCCTCTACGACAACACGGCGCGGCTCCTCTTCAATGCACCCTGACGGACAGCGACGCTCGAGAGGACGTCCCAGCGACCAACACTGTAACTCTTACTTTATTTCCTTTTTTGCCCTTCCCCCTTGCGTCTATAAAAGAGAGAGGAGGGCAACCGTCACAAGGGCTGACGAACCGAACACCCAAAACTAAGGGACTTGGGCTCGTCACCCTCTCCCGACCAGTTTGTAACCCTTACTACAAACAACCCTAGCACGGGAACACGGCAGCTCGACACTGGACGTAGGGTGTTACTCCTCGGAGGCCCGAACCAGTATAAATCCCGTTGTCTCCTACGCTAACCATCCGAGTCCGACACACGATCGATACAAATTTACTGTCCGGCGGTAGAGAACCCCGACAGTTGGCGCGCCAGGTAGGGGCACATCGTGTGCCTCGCCGAACTTCACCAACGACTCGGATGGAGGGCCGCAGGGTTTCGCTAACCCCTGGGGCCACCATACGCTTCGGCTCCCTCGGCTTCGTCTACGCCGGGCCGGCGGAGTCCGTTGCTGGGCGAACCTTCACCCGGCCGGCCCGCCCCAACGTCCTGACGGGGGCAGCGGGGCGCGCGGCGTTCGTCCGAGGCTTCTCGGACGAAACGATCATGGCCATGTTGGGGTCTAACCCGACACAGGAGCGTTTTAGGCTCGCCGCCTACTACCTCACCGACCTCGCCTTCCAGGCCAGCGGAGCTGAGCCGCTCGCCTGGGGGGAGTTCATGGAGCGGTACGCCGTCATGTACCCCCGTGGACAGCCAGGCCTCCCGGACGACCCGGTGACGGCCTACGTGAACGACCTACGAGCGACCCACGCCTCTCCGGGCTCCGCGACAGCTCAAAGGGCACCGTCGACGCGGGCGCGTGACCCCACGCGTGACTGCTTCGTCTACGTGGCATCGGCTTCAAGCAGCTCCACCGACCTGGAGCCGGCACCACGCCACCGATGCCCAACGCAGGGCGCGCCTCGACGAGCTCGCCGAGGCCAAGCGCCAGCTTGACGAGGAGTTGGCCAACCTCCACCAGGAGCTCGGGGAGGACGGCGGGCCCCATAACCCGCCACCGGCCCTGCGGCAGGTCCCGGTGCAAGAGCAACGCCGTGAGGGAAACGGCGAGTGGCAGGAACGTCGTCCTGCCGCCGAGCAATCCAGAGCCCGCGCCCCGACGCCGCCGGCTCGAGGACGTGCACGCGACGACGACCGACACGCCAACGAGGGTGCGAACGTCGACGCCAATGCCGACGGTGACGCCCCGCTGCTCTTTAGGCGGGCGTCGCAGAACCTAGCCGCAGCGGTCATGCTGCTGCGTGGCTATCTGGAGGCAGCGACCTCCGAGGAGAGACGAGTGCGCCAACAGCTTAAGGCGCTACTCGAAGCGGCGGGGCACAGCAGGCGGAGAGTTCCGCCTCACGCCAGCGGTCGGAACGCGACCGAGGGGCAGCGCCATTCGCGCATCACCCGAACCCGCCCCCTCTCGGCATCAGGATCGCGAAGATGGGGCCGGAGCCGCAGCATCGGCGGTCATGAGCCGTCTCGGGCCCAACCGCGACGCCCGGGACACCATCGAAGCTCGCCGACGGGCTGCGAGCGTCGACAACCACCGCGACGGCGACAACCACAACCACCGCGACGAGCACCGCCCGCGCTGACACGACGACCGGGGACGCGGACGACGCTACGACAGCGACGACGACCGTGACCGCACCTGGTCACCGAACCAGAGGGGCCCGCGAGCTTTCGGACAAAGCGTGCGGGACGCGAGGTTCCCCTCGCGTTTCCGAGCTCCGACCAACGTCCCCAGGTACGACGGGGACACCAACCCCAGCGTGTGGCTGGAGGACTACCGGCTCGTGTGCCACGCGGGTGGAGCGACAGACGACCTCTTCATCATCAAGAACCTGCCGCTCTACCTCGGCGACTCTGCGCGGACATGTCTCGAGCACTTGCCCCGTGGCGAGATCAACGACTGGACCGACCTACGCCGGGTTTTCGTTGGCAACTTCCAGGGGACGTACACCCGCCCCGGCAAGCAGTGGGAGCTGCGAAACTGCAGGCAGAAGCCGGGGGAAAGCCTGCGCGAGTACATCCGGCGCTTCTCCAAGTGTTGCACCGAGCTTCCCGGCGCAACGGATAATGACGCCATCTCGGCGTTCCAGAACGGCACGACCTACACTTCCCTGATCCATCGATTAGGATGCCGCATGCCCCGTACCACTCGGGAGCTCCTCGACATCGCGAGCAACCACGCGGACGGCGAGGTAGCGGTCGCGGTGACACTCAACACCCCTCAGGGCACGGGGAAACAAGTCGTGGACCATGGCAAGGGGACGTCCTCGCGTTTCAAGAAGAAGAAGAAGAGCGACAAGCGACAGCGTGACGACAACCTCGTCACAGCAGTTGAGCGCAAGGCGATGCGGCCCAAGAGCAGCCCGGCCAAGGCCGGTCCTCCGAAGGACCATTTCGAGAAGCTCCTGGATGCGCTGTGCCCCCACCACAAGGTCCCCGTGAAGCATGCGCTCAAGGATTGCCGTTTGATCAAGAACTACGTCAGCGGAACCCTCAAGCCAAGGACGGCAGAAGCGCCGAAGAAGGTTGCGCCGCCTCCCGACAACGACGACGACAACGTAGAGGCTCGATACCCAGGCGAGGACGGGGCGGTCAACATGATCTTTGGCGGGTCCCCAACACGACCTTCAAGGCGTCGAGAGAAGCTGATCCGGCGTGAAGTCTTCAACGCCGAGTCCCCGACACCATCCTACCTGAAGTGGTCGGAGGTTCCGATAACCTTCGACCGCAAGGATCACCCCGACCGCGTGCTGCAGCCAGGAGCTTACCCACTAGTGGTAGCTCCCCTGTTCAGGTCCAAGCGAGTCCACAAGGTCCTTATGGATGGGGGAAGCGGGATCAACGTGCTCTATGCGTCAACGCTCGACGACATGGGCATCCCGCGATGCAAGCTGCGACTGTCGGCCGCACCGTTCCACGGGGTCGTCCCTGGAATGGAGACTCTCCCGATCGGGTAGATCGATCTGCCCGTCACGTTCGGGGACCTGCAAAATTTTCGCACAGAAATCCTCACCTTCGAAGTGGTGGGGTTCTCGGGGACGTACCATGCCATCCTCGGCAGGCCAGCTTACGCGAAGTTCATGGCCGTGTCCAACTATACGTACCTGAAGCTGAAGATTCCCAGTCCGAAGGGGATCATCACAGTAGGGACCACGTACCAGCGCGCATTCGAGTGTGACGCTGAGTGCTTCCAATTTGCGGAGGCACTGATCCGGTCCGAGAGGCTCCGCGCCGAGCCTCCCTCCGAGGACCAAGAAATCCCCGAGTCGTCCAAGCGAGCGGCATGCTCTTTCGAGCCCGCCAAGGACGTCAAGGATGCGGCCGTCACCGACGATGGCCGTACGCTTTGTATCGGGACGGCGCTCGATCCTAAATAGGAAAGCGCGCTCGTCGACTTCCTCAAAGCGAACCTCGACGTGTTTGCTTGGAAACCCTCTGACATGAAGGGGATCCCGAGAGAGGTTGCCGAGCACAAGTTGAACATCAAACCGGGATCGAAACCGGTGAAACAACACCTTCGCCGCTTCAACGATGAGAAGTGCAAGGCGATTGGCGAGGAGATCAAGAAGCTCCTTAGTTCAGAGTTTATCCGAGAAGTATTCCACCCCGAGTGGCTTGCTAACCCTGTACTTGTAAAGAAGAAGAATAAGAAATGGAGGATATGTGTTGACTACACGGGCCGTAACAAGGCATGTCCCAAGGATCCGTTTCCTTTGCCTCGCATAGATCAGGTAGTCGATTCAACAGCTGGGTGCGAAACCCTCTGTTTTCTCGATGCGTACTCCGGGTACCACCAGATAGCGATGTGCATAGCGGACCAACTCGCAACCTCGTTCATTACTCCGTTCGGTGCTTACTGCTACAAGACGACGCCTTTCGGGCTCAAAAACGCGGGCGCCACGTTCCAAAGATGCATGCGACGCGTCTTCGGGGAACTCATAGGACGCATCATTGAGGCGTACGTCGACGATATCGTGGTTAAGTTGAAAAAGACCGGCGATCTAGTCCCAGACCTCACGGAGGTGTTCGCAAAGCTGAGAGAGCACGGGGTGAAGCTTAACCCCGAGAAGTGCGTTTTCGGGGTTCCGAGGGGCATGCTCCTCGACTTTGTCGTGTCGGAACGCGGCATTGAAGCTAACCCCGAGAAGATCTCGGCCATCACGGACATGGGGCCGATCCAAAACTTGAAGGGCGTACAACGTGTCACGGGCTGTCTCGCAGCTCTTAGCCGTTACATAGCACGACTCGGAGAGCGCAGCCTGCCGTTATACCGCTTGATGAAAAAGTCTGACCACTTCGCATGGACTCCCGAAGCTCAGGTAGCGCTCGATTCCCTCAAGAACATGCTGAAGAGTCCACCGATCCTCACGGCTCCGGCGCCTGAGGAACCGATGCTCCTGTACATCACTGCGATGACCCAGGTGGTCAGTGCTGCGCTGGTGGTTGAGCGAGAAGAACCCGGGAGGTCACTCAAGGTCCAGTGACCGGTCTATTTCGTGAGTGAGGTACTTTCCGACTCAAAGACCCGCTACTCGCAAATGCAAAAGCTCGTATATGCTATCTTGATGACCAAGCGCAAGCTCCGCCACTACTTCGACGCACATCCCATCACGGTAGTGTCCAAGTACCCGCTCGGAGAGGTTATTCAGAACCCTGAAGCTGAAGGGAGGATAGCCAAATGGGCGCTCGAGTTGATGGGGCAGAACATCTCGTATGCACCCCGCAGTGCCATCAAGTCCCAAGTGCTGGCAGACTTCGTTGCTGAGTGGACGGAGATCCAAACTCCGCCAGCACCCATCGAGCACGAGACGTGGACCATGTATTTCGACGGCTCGGTCATGAAGGAAGGGGTGGGTGTAGGCCTTGTCTTCATCTCGCCTCTGGGCGTGCGCATAAAGTACATGGTCCGACTACATTTTCCGACCTCCAACAACGTCGCTGAGTACGAAGCGCTCATTAACGGCCTCCGAATAGCGGTCGAACTCGGGATCCGTCGTCTTGAGATCAGAGGAGACTCAGAGCTCGTCGTGGATCAAGTCACGAAGGAGAAAAACTGTGTTGACCCGAAGATGGCGGCGTACTGCCAGGCCGTCCGTGAACTGGAGGGCAAGTTCCATGGGCGCGAGCTTCATCATGTGCTGCGTGACTACAACAAAGCCGCCGACGTCCTCGCCAAGACTGCATCGAGTCGCAAGCCGGTGCCACACGGGGTCTTCGCGAGCGACCAACACGCGCCTTCTGTACGTGCAGAAGGGGAGAAGCCGCCAGAAGCTGAAGGACCAGAAGTCATGGAGATCGTCCAGCCGCCCGAGTTGAACCTTGAGGACCCGAACGCTTTCCTATCCTAGAGTGGCTTGTCGAGGGTAAGCTTCCCTCCGACCAGACGGAGGCACGCCGCATCGCGCGACGAGCTAAAGCTTTCGTCCTCATCGAGGGCGAGCTCTACAAACGAGGCGCAGCGGGCATACTCATGTGGTGCATCCTCGGAGATCAAGGTAAGGAGCTACTTCGCGAGATCCACGCCGGCACGTGCGGGCATCACGCCGGTCCGAGGACTCTTGTCCACAGACCCACAGCAGTGGCGGACTCCAAGGACGCCGGTCTGAGGACCCGTGTCCACAGACCCACAGCGGTGGCGGACTCCAACGACATCGTGGGCTGCTGTGAGGGGTGCCAGTTCTACGCTCTACAGACTCACCTCCCAGCGCAAGCGCTTCAAACCATCCCCATCACATGGCCCTTTGCTGTGTGGCACCTCGACATGGTGGGGCCACTACGACGCTACCACGAGCGCAGTGTACGCGCCCGCGAGTTCCAAGTCGGGGACCTAGTCCGCCGACGAGTTCAAAGCAGCAAGGATCGACACAAGCTCTCGCCCCCTTGGGAGGGGCCATTCATCGTCCATCAAGTGCTCCGACCCGGAACATTCAAGATCCGATACGAGGACGGACGGGTCGTCTCCAACGCATGGAACATCGAACACCTGCGGCCATTTTACCCTTGAGTAACTGTTTAAATCTTATACATCAGTGAATAAATGCTGCATGCTTTGTTCATATGTCTATAAGTTCGAAAAACTTCTCGGTTGCCATGTTTCTGTACATCGCAACTTCTCTGAAGGTTGAGCGGCGAGCGCCCCTGCAACCGTGTCGAAACACTCCCCGCTCGGGGGCTACCCAGGGCACGATGCCCTCCTTCCGTTTTTTACGATTTTTTCAAAAAAAAATCCGACATCTATGTCGTAACCGATCGCACGAGCGAAAGGTTTTTTGGTGGAAGGCTCGACCTTATGAGAAGTAAAGACGATGGCCTGCGTGGGGCGCGACGTTGCTGCTCGTTCAAAGTTCCTACCGCCTACGCCTCCGCGGCTACGGTGCGAAGACTTGCGAGCACAGCTCGAGTCCTCAGGCCTTCATCCGACCTCTTTTCAAAAGCGTTCGAGCAACCGCCCAGACTCCGGTCTAAAACGATTTTGATGACAAATCTCACGAGTTACTTCTCGAACTTCCCCGAGTGCTCGGGGGCTGCGAACACGCGGCACCCCTTAGAGGTTCGAGAGGGCCGAGCTTCTCGACTCCTACGCCCCCGCGGCTCCAGATTAGAGCTTGGTCATCTCAAACTCCTAAGGTCTGCTACACGTTATTGCGGTCGACCCTGGGTGCTTGGGAGCGTTCGAGCTGTAATTATTTTTGAACAAGTTCTCGATAACATGACACCGTTCATGATGTTACACATACGAATTGTTCTTAAAATTACATGCACCTAAGAATGATACATCTAAGATGAAGGCCTGGAGCTCTCTGGGTCTTCTGGTGCGTCTCTTGGTAGCAGGTCCAGGTCCTTCAAGGCGGCGTCGGTCATGTGACGGGCGAAGGTGGCGCAGTCTTCCTCGAGCTCGTCACACTGAGCATCGGAGATGCCGAGGGCCCAGCCGCAGCTCAGCGCCATGCGGTCCAACCCCTGGTAGTGCGACTCGAACATGGCGAGCACCCGGTGCACCGCCCTCTGAGCAGTCGACAACTCCCGCTCCCTGATCACCTCTGGGAGGCGCCCGACCTCTTCGAGAAGCCTGTCGGGAAGCATCGGCCCGAAGGGAACGCCGAGCCCAGTCATGACTACGCCAATGGCCCTCGCGAGCTTGGCGAGATCCTGGATGTTCACCTTACGAGACTCCTCCGACTCTCGCCGGGCGTCCCTGGCCTGCTCCAACTCGACCGCGACCTGCTCCCGAGCCATCTGGGACTACTCGAGCTCGGCTCTGGACTCTGAGAAAGTCAACAAGTCGAAGTCAACAAACATGTCACGACCAGTTCAAAAGAAAGGCGAGATCGGAATCGGAGCGAAGGGCTTACTCTCAAGCTGCTCCGACAGCCGCTTGATCGAGCTGTCCTTCTCGAGGATTTTGAGAAGGGCGGCGTTCACCTCCTGCATCTTCTCCGTGAGCTTCACGGTCATCCCGACGCGGTATGCACGCAGCCCTGAAACCGCGAAGAAGACAAATCAGCACCGACCAGAATGAACAAGAGGAGAGGAAGTTGCAGCTGGAAGCATCAAGCCTCACCGTCGACGTCCTGCGACAACTTGGAGTTGTCCTCCCGAAGCCGGGTCACCTCGTCCGAGACCACCTGGAGCCTATTGGTCACCTCGGTGAACTGTCGGTTGACCGTCCTGAGGTCTGATCCGGTGATGACCAAATCCTGCTCCAGCTCCGCCACCTTCGCCTCGAGCGCCGTCTTCTCCTGGGCAGTGGTCTGGGCAGCACTCTGGGCAGTGGCCTCGGCAGCGGCGGTGGCGGTGGTGGCCTTCTCGGCGGCGTCATTGGCGGTCGCCACAGCGGCCCGCAACTCTTCGATCTTCGCCTCCGCCTGAGCCAACCTCGTCTCGAGGGTTTCCCGCTCCGTCGTGGCGGTAGTAGCAGCGGCTTGCGCGGCCGTGGCGCGGTCTTCCGCGGACTGCCTGGTGGCCTCGAGCGTGGCCCTCGATGACGCCTCGCTCGCCACCCCCGCAGCGGCGGCCACGCGGGCAACTACCAGCTGCATCTCCAGCTGGGCCCTCTCTGCTCGGAGCTGCTCGACGACGCGCGCTCTCCTCCTGCCGGACTCCGCGAGCATCTGTTCTAGGCAAGAGTACATCGACCATAAATTTCGGAAGCACAGAAAGAGACAAGAGTAGACTACTGCGTCGAAAAGACTTACCGTTGTCGCGGGAAGGATGAGTTCGTCGAACGCACGGTGCGCCCACAAAAGCCCACGCTCGAGACTGCGACGGGCCGCAAACTCTTCATCCTCGTCAACGGACGTGTCCGTCTTGAAAGCGGCTGCCCACGAGAAGCGGGCAAGGTCGGAGATCTGCGCGCCGCCTTCCTTAAGCTCCGGCAGCAGGGCCGCGCCAGAGCCCTTCCCGACCTCTTGGATCTCTAGGAAGGTGACCCCCGCTGTGTTCCTGAGAACATCGTGTTCTTGCAAAGCCGAAGGGGTCGGGCTCACCGCGGGCGCCACCTCGTCGACAAGGGCGGCGGACCGGAGAGACGACGACTCCGGTGCATCCATTGCGGTCGAGCCCACCACCACGACACGCGGCCAGGGTCAACTCTGGGCCGGTTGGAGGTTCCCCGAGAACCTCCTAGGCTGCCTCCGATGTGGCCGAGGACTCGGGACCTCCGACAACTCCAGCTTGACCCGGTGTCAGCTGTCCCGCCGTAGTTGCCTCCGACGCGGGCTCCTCATTGGCTGGCTCTGCCGCTTCGGCCGAGGCCGCGGCTATGGGTGCGGCGGACTCAGAGGCCCCGACCCCTGACTCCACCGGCTCGGCTAGCATCCGCTCCAGCACGGCATCGTAAATGTCCATGTCATTACCTGGCAGGTCAGGAGCGTCGAGGTCAATAATTTCGAGAATGGTGGCGGCCATGGCGTCAGCCGTCGACGCCTCCGCCGTGTCCCCGCCCACCTGCGCCGCCGCAGGGACTGGAGTTTCCACCGCTGCCGACGCCTCGGCCTCATGACCCCTGGCCGGCAGTGGCGAGGGCACGATCTGCTCGGAGGACGTCGCCACGGCATCACCACTCCCCGAGGTGGCTTCGACCAGCGGCTCTGTCGCCGCCGGGGTAACGACCGCCTCGGCAGCCGTCTGCCCCCCGCTCAAGTTGTCGGCGCCCGACAAGGGCGGTGGCACCACCGGCTCAACCACCTCGGTGGCCACGACCAGCCCACTCTTGGCCTGCTCCACCAACAACTCAGCGTAGGGGGGCAACGAGCGGGGCTAGGACTGCGGACCGCGTGCGCCCAGCGCTACGCATTTCAGGGGCACGAGGCTGAGCACGCCAGTGTCGGCGTGGCTGAAGCAAACACGAATCAAGATCAAGAGATGGACAAGATGAAGAACTCGAAAACGACAAAGGATGGCGGGCAGGAGCTTACATGCTGGATCGGACGCGGACCCGTTTCGTCGGTCTGTCCGACGAGCCCTGCTCGGGGGCTGACCTCTTGGCCCCAGCCGACTCGGAAGCCGACTCCCGACACTCCGCCGGCACGGCGGCTGGCCACCTCTTCCCGCCGACTCAAGGGCGGCACTTCGCTCCCTTGGTGGCTTGGGGGCTGTCCTCCCGACCTCCGCCGCGTCGGAGGCCGGCGCCTGGCTCCTGCCGGCGGAGAGGGGAACTTGCACAGCCGGGGCCCCGCCACCCCGGATGATTAAAGATTGGAGGTGCCGTGGGGGGACGCTCGTGTCCTCTCCCTGTGGCGCACTCGGTGCGGGCGCCGGCGGGGTCGACCTCGCCTTCGACGAACGCCTCTTCAAGGAGTCCGAGTCTGGGCGATCGGAGCCATCGTAGAGATGGCGGGGGAGGGCTCATTCTCTGCCGGCCACTTGGGCGGGTCATCCCGGCGTGGAGGATCTCTCCGCCCCTCGGAGGCGCGCGGGCCGCCAGGCGCCGCCTGAGAGCGGGTCACTCTCTGATCTTCTCGGGCGGGGCGGGCCCCCGACTGCGAGCTCGAGCCCGCACCCTTCTCACGAGCAGCCGGCTCTGACCGCCGCGATGAGCTCACCTCCACCGCCCGGTGTGGCGAAGGCGAGGGCGACCAAGACATGTCGATCCAGTCGATCGCCACGCTAGGCTCGTCTCCGCTCCACGCCGGCGGCGGCGACAGATTTTCGTCGGAGGAGACATTGCGCTCCCCCGCCTTGCGGCGCTTGATGCGGTTGTCATTCCGATCGCGCTTGGCGATCTCTTTCTCCATCTGCTGCTCCTTGCGCTCGGCCCTCCGCCTTTCCGCGGCCGCCTGGTTGCGTTTGAAGATCGCCTCCTCCGGGAGAGGCGCCTTCGCGGGCACGTGGTGAGAGCACTTCAACTGGAAGAACAAGGGGCGAAAGAGTTAGTGGTCGTCAAGAACCTCTGAGAATATCAAGATCGATTGAAGGCACCAAGCTTGTCGGAAAGCTTGTCGCAAGAAGAAATCACTTACGAGTTTTTCCGTCCCCTCGTTGGGGAGCATTGGAAGAAGCTGCGGCGGCGGCCACACGAAGGTCGACTTCCCGATGGCCACCGACACACGGCACTGGATCTCATCCAGCGACGGGAGCTCAGGCGCAGTCACGGTCCCTTCCCAAGGGGCCCTACTGGCTGTCATCTCACAGAGGCGCAGCGGCCGCCTCCGGAGCGGGACAACCCCCCGGGCGTGGTACTGGCCGATGACGGACGCCAGGCTGACCCCGGCGTCGCGGAGGCGAGCCAGCACTGCCCAGTGATCCTTGAACATACTCTCCTACTCCGCCTTCGGAGGACCATCAGTCCAGCTCCTCGGCGCCTGCCCAATGGAGTTCCCGGTGAACGCCGACATCGCAAACTCGGGGTCGTTCCTGAGATAGAACCACCCCTTGTGCCAACCTCTGTTCGAGCTGGTCAGTGAGGAGGAGATGTACTTGTCGCCCCGGCCTTGCTTCATCCGGAGGTTGGCACAGCCGATGGTTGCCGCTTTGGGGCCGTCCTTCAAACACGCAAACATGAAGAAGTACTTGAAAAGGTGCCAGTGGGCACTGATTCCCAAGTACCCCTCGCACAGCGCCTCGAACGCCGCCATCTGCTGGACGCTGTTTGGGTTGAGGTGCTGCAGCTGGAGCCCGTACTCATAGAGGACCGCCTGGATGAACCGCCCGGCGGGAACAGAGAAGCCGCGCTCATGGAAGGCCACGAACGAGATGACGTACCCCTTGGGCGGGCGCGGCACGGACTCCTCCCCGGGCACCTTCCACTCTACGGTGTCGGTGAGCGGAGGTAGCTGCCCGGCGGCGACAAGGTGGCGCAGCATCGAGCGGGACACATTGGAGCGCGACCAGTTCGACATGGCGATGGCGAGCGTTCGCGTGCGACTCCGGCGAAAGCAGTGGCGGCGCTGCGGGCGCGAGGAGCGAAGGAAGCGGGCGGCGAGGGCAGAGGAAAAGGCAAGAGAGTAAAAGTCCCAAACCCTTGACCAGCGCACGGTTAAAAAGGAAGGGGCGGCCACCGGCCTTAAATGCCGGGCCCACCACGTCGAGGAAACGCTCGCCTGCGCGCGCGTGCCCCGGCGTGACAGGCGCCCGCCCGCACGACGCCTCGATCCTCGCTGGGCCCAGGAGCCTGAATCGTCCCCGCTCTGTCCTTTCAAACCGTCTCGTCCGCCACGTCGGCCGTGATGCCTGCGCCACCCACGTCGCCCACGTCGCCCACGACGCCCATGATGTCCACGACTACCTCAACGAAACAATCCAAGACCGCGACAGCACTACGGAAGCTTAAAACCCCACAAGCGAGTCTACAACTCACTCGTGGGCTCGGGGGCTACATCCGGCGGATGCGCTCGCGCGCACCCACCGGGAAGATCAAGAACAAAAATCAACGCAAAGCCTTTCGACTGAGCCTGTGTGCGAGTCCTTGACTCCCACTCAGGCTCAGGGGCTACTGACGAGGGCCCAGATTAGGGCCCCCTTTGACGGCGAGATAATCACTCTTGAGGTGGATTCTTCTGACACCATTGACAATGTGAAGGCCAAGATTCAAGACGAGAAGGACTAAGGACCCCTGTCAAGACCATCACTGGCAAGGCGCCCTGTTCCCGACTAGTTGGGAGCTTCTCCGACAAGTTCCCTACTAGTGGAAGCTTCTCCGACGAGTCTCCGCCTCGCACGACAAGTCTCCGCCTCGCATGACGAGTCTCCGCCTCGCACGACAAGTCCCCGCCTCGCACGACAAGCAGCTCGTTCGCACGAGCACTCTCCGTCTCCGACCAAGACGCGAACCATACCACGTGGTGCGACCCCGGCACGCGAACTCTTCCGCTACAACGCGTGGGGCGCCAGTTCCCCATGCCATGCAAGCGCACCAGGTGGCGGCACACGCGGGTGTCCAGCTCTGACAGGAGTCTTAATGCAGCTCTGCCCAGCCGCGCAGCCATCAACTCGCCGTCACATCCGACCCTGCAGCACGCCAACTCAGCCCGAGGCACTCGAGTGCCCCCTACGATAAGCACAGGCCTACAATTAGGCCTTAACGTGGCGAGCTCATCCTGTGCTCAGACGGGTTGAGTCACCACCAAATTACTCAGAGAAAGCGCCAGGCGTCCCGAAATGAATAGCTCTGCCTGGCCACGCGGCAGCCTCTACGACAACACGGCGCGGCTCCACTTCAATGCGCCCTGACGGACAGTGACGCTCGAGAGGACGTTCCAGCTGCCAGCACTGTAACTCTTACTTTATTTCCCTTTTTGCCCTTCCCCCTTGCGTCTATAAAAGGGAGAGGAGGGCAACCGTCACAAGGGCTGACGAACCGAACACCCAAAACTAAGGGACTTGGGCTCGACACCCTCTCCCGACCAGTTTGTAACCCCTACTACAAACAACTCTAGCACGGGAACACGGCAGTTCGACATTGGACGTAGGGTGTTACTCCTCGGAGGCCCGAACCAGTATAAATCCCGTTGTCTCCTGCGCTAACCATCCGAGTCCGACACACGATCGATACAAATTTACTGTCCGGCGGTAGAGAACCCCGACACTAATGAACACTAGTATGAGACTTACATGTCTAGATTTATTGGGCCATTAGCCTCACCAACCTATTATCTTTTTTCAGTTGCTTCAATTTTATGTTTACATTCAATTTTTTTCTACCTCAATTTGATGGGAAATCGGTTGATTTTTGGATTCAAGTACTTTCTTGAACGTCTTAGGTTCGATCGATAAAGAATTTTGCTAAAGCGCATAAAAATGTAGATTGAAATAAAAGTAGGCTATTATTTTCTTTAAGTCTAACTAGATTTTTTACAAAAATTCCTAGGCTCTAACTACCAAGAGCCCAAAGGCTGATGCAAGTACATTCTGTTAGGCAGGTATAAGGAATTTTTCAACCCTACCATCAATATACCCTTCCATTAATTGTTTTTTATACAGGTACATTGATGCCCCCTTCAAGAACTCCCAACAACGTCGTCATTTACGCTTTGGTCTATGTGTAGAGAGTTAAGCCTGTCTACCTATACAGGTATTGACTTGGACTTCTTGCATAATTCTGAATATCGATGCCATAAAACCATGGACTAGAGCATATCTTGGCAATACTTGATCAAGATCAGAACATGTTGGAAAAGAAAATGAAAACAGGAATGCTCAGATTGTTTTTTTGTGTGAAACTATTCCATCTTTCAACATGAAGACAAACTTTGAAGAAGATTATATTGACTTGAACTTCTTGTTCAATCCTGAATATCAAAGCCATAAAACCATATACTAGAGTATATCTTAGCAATACTTGATCAAGATCAGAACATGTTATAAAAACATGAATGCACAGGTTGCTTTTCGTGTGAAACTATTCCATCTTTTACTAGCATGAAAACAGACTTTGACAAAGATAAAGTAGACATGCCAATATTATTTTTATGTAAGCATGGTGCAAGGAAAATTATTAGAGTAGATATGGTGACCTGTCATTAAAATGGGGGTGGGAGATAGTATTCTTTGTTCTCATTGGTTTCCTGCCCTACGAATTGTATGAAATTTCTTATGTTTTTTTATAAAATAAATAAAATTGTTTTTTTGGATAATTTGAAGTTGAGTTGTCAAGCAGTACAATGCATCACCTACATTTTACATGCTTTTGCAGTTTACTGAAAAATAGAATTTACAAAACAAATTATCTTCACCATTTTTTCTTGGGGGGTGGGGAGGGGGGGCTATCTTCACTAGTTGCTCACTTGCTGCAGTACTTGAAACACTGGCCTAACTTTATTTCCTTATACTTTTTGAGGACCTGTGTGTGTCCGAGGACCGGTGGATGGTCGCTCCTTAGTGATGAGTGATTGACAACGTTGTGTGGACGGACTCTTGGCCTAGTATTGTAGGTGTAGGTTGCGACTTGATTTGCGTTGGTGCAGGTGAAGAACAAGCACGAAAAGTCTATGCCGGTGTGACCTCCAGGTGTGGATAGACAAATAGGCTTGGTTCGAGGGACCCGGTGGCCGACAGGATCAAGTGCGGGCCGCATGGTGGCAAGAAGAGCAAGACAAAGTCGTGTATGGTTTCTTGGTTGAGCCTCAAAGCCAAGACCGAGCCGGGACGACCGTGGCGGCCAAGGCATGAGTTGGATTGGCGTGGAGGTCGCACCAAGTCTGCGGGGTTTGCAGTGGTTCACCACAAAACCACTGGGTTCCGTGGTTGAGCCACAAAGCCAAGACCGAAGACCGAAGCGAGTGCGGCTGACTGCACTGGGCCGGTCTGATCGGTGGGCTCCGTGGGCTTCCGGAGACTTCGAAGTGGAGGACACGTGGCATGATCACAAGGCTTGTGTGTAGGTGAAGCGGGCTTGTGGTGGATGCGCATCCGTCCGATGGTGATTCGACGAAAATTCCCAAAGTGCCCTTCGGGGGCGTGTATCTTACTATTATGTAATAGGGGTATTTTAGTCTTTAGGTTGCCTCCATATAAACTTGGTAGAGAGAGGATGACATCCATCTCTTGAAACCCTAGTTCATTTGCTCCTTTGTTTCCCCCCTTCTTCTTCCTTCCTATAGGGCTAGCTAGTGCTTCATACAAATCTTCAAGTGGGTAGGATGATGGGAGGTCGCTAGCCTCTTTGTAAAGAATCTTTCCTTGTGGAGAACTAAAGGTTTGGAGTTCATCCTTGCGCCCCCTTTGATTTGCTTGTGGATCCTGTTTTTCTTTTTCGGTGATTTTCGGAGCTTTTTTGGTGGATTTTCGTGGGAAGGTTTTGTAGGTGTTTCTTTGTGGGATTTGTGTTGGGAATCAAACATGAGGTCTGTGTGCCTCTTTTCTTGGTGACCTTGCCCTTCAAATCTCGTGGGAAGGCCTTCGATTTTGGTGGTTTTCGTGTTCTTGGTGTTCTTGAGGTAGAGGCACAAGATTTGCGATTCCTCTTTTTCTAGAGAGTTTTGGGGGTTGAGATTCGAGTTGGAGTTCACTCATGAGGTGTTCCAACCTTCTCCAAAGTTTCTCTTGAAACCGTGGAGCGAATCAGGAGATTGGGAGGCTTGATTCTTGGAGTTGACCCGCGGGTGGAGTTCATCACGAGCAGCCCAGGCGTGACCGGTCTGACCGGTGCCAGCCCTTGTGGGTTTTTGGCTTGGGTGAACAACTGGTTCTGTTGGTAGTCGCTGTGTGGTTTCTTGGGTCAATTCTTGGCAAGAACTGTGTTGGTTTGCCTCAGTTTGTGGTGCTTCTTGTTTTACTCGGCTCGTGTTTCTAAGGTGGCTTTTGTTCTAGGGCCTAGAGGTGTCTTTGAGGCATTCTGGAATGTTTCTGTGCGGCTACTGTGTCCACTGGTCTGACCGGAGCTGCTGACCGGTTTGACCGGTGCAACACAGACAGCAGACCATGCAGTTTTTCCGCTGTGAGTTGTGTGTGGTTGTTTTGGGTAGGAGTGTGGTTTGTTCCTAGGATCAGTAGCACTTCAGTGGCTACGTAGCTTGACAAACTTGAGGAGTTTGAGGCAAATGTGATTTTGGGGTTTTGGTCGTGTTCGTCTCGCTAGAGGAGCTATCTCTTTCAAAAAGAATTTTTATCGGCTCTCATTCACTCCCCTCTCTCTGGTCGTCCAATTCGATCCTTCACTTTTCATTTTTCGCTTCCATTTGCAGCTGATGTACGCCGCGCTGTGCCTTGCACAGATGGTCATCGGCCGGCGACTGATCACTCTCCCTGTGAGGCTGTGAGGCGGCTGAGCGACAGCAACGTTGCGACGCAGTGTAGTTTTGCTAAAGGGACAAGGGCTTCGTGAAAGATACGGTGAAGAGTGAGTACCAGTGGGAGCTAGCTTCGTGCTGCAAAGATTTGGTCCCTTGTGCATCCCAGAACAGAGACCCCAGAATACACAATGGTTGTCTGGCTGAGAAGATGTCGCTTGGAATAGGCCGCAACATTGCTGGGCAAAAACCGATCAGGGCACATTGCTGGTTTGCCCAAAAACCGATGGGTGAGCTACCTTCTTACAGGCTTCACTCCTGTGATAAAACAATATTGCAGCACCGGGCATTATTGCATAATTTGTCATGCTTCTTTTGACAAACCTATGCCTGTAGCTAATTTCTTTCTAGTTCGTTGCAGAGAGCAAGAGACCTCTCATTGCTCGGATCTTGACGAGGCATGACTTCATGCTAGAGCGAACACCAATTGAAGTAAAATTTGAGAAGTTGTATTGAATAATAAAATCTGAAAACAAAATTGGGAATATTGAATTTCGAAAATCGTTGTTAAGGTCTTCATTGCTCATCGAATGGAAAAAAACATAATTGTTTAATCATGAATCTCACTCTATTCTTGGGTTCCACCGATCAATGTATGCATGCCCCACACGATGTGGGTCCCACGTTGGACCGCATAATAGTATGTGTATCATGTGTGGGCCACACTTCATGAGAGAGCTCCTAGGCTAGGAGCTTTAATATATAAGGGTCTGTTCTTTTGATCACATTTGAGCAGTGAATAGCACTATTCACCTGTCACATCCATCACATCTTCCCTCACAAGAAACACTATTCCAACACTATTCATTTGCAACTTTACTATTCCTTTTCACCCAAAAGAACGGGCCCTAAGTATAGATATACAACACATGCAGTGTGGCTATGGGTGGATATCGAGCCAGCTCTGCTCGTTAGTGGCTCGGCTCGTTCTAACTCGACTCATTTTGGCTCGGCTCATTATAGCTCGTTAAGGTACCAAACTAAAAATTGAGCTCGGCTCGGCTCGTTTGAAAGCTCAAGCCAGCTCGATAGCTCGTGAGCCAGGGCATCAAAAATTTTGATCACATATTGAGATATACTATAAATATATATTGATCTATATTTTATATAACTTCTAACAACAAAAAGAAAAAAACAAAGCACATATAATCTATCTAAGCATTAAATAAACTATTAATGTTAAGTTCATCCTATAGCAAAACATTTCATATGACCATGCAGCCATGTAGCAGCAGTGCAACACCACGTGCTAACACTTGACACTCAAACATCATCATAAGTTTCGTTCATCCAACATGAAATTAAAACACTCCATGCAGTAATAATTGACACTTCACCATAATATTTTGCTAGGCCGCTAAGTAAAGTTGGCTCGTTTTGGCTCGCGAGTAGCTCGCGAGCCAGCTCGAGTTGGCTCGTTATACGATCGAGCTGAAGCCTTAGCTCAGCTCGTTTAAAATTTCTAACGAGTCGAGTTGAGCCGAGCTACTAACGAACGAGTTCGAGCTGACTCGAGCTTACTTGCACGTAAGTTATTTGAATAGTGCACAAATGGCGTTAGGACCACAACTAGGGCTGGACCGTGACCCAGAAACTCATGAGCTGGCTCGACTCGTTTATAGCTTGGCTCGACTCGACTCGGCTCGGCTCGATCAATTTAACGAGCCGAGCAACTATTTTTGCTCGTTTTGTTAACGAGCTGGCTCGAGCCAGCTCGCAAGCTACTCGTGAGCCAAACAAGCTAGAAAGTTCTAATTTCAACATAAAAACAAAGCTATCAAAGTTGAGTCGAGCCATTGAAGCTATGCTAAACTTTCCTAAGTGCTCCATGTGTGACTAATTTTATCATTTACAACTTTATAATTATTATTTTTAAAAATTTTACATATGCTCAGATGTTAATTCCAAATTTACATACAGCTAGGAGTGGTAACGGGCCCTCCATTTTGTACTAAGAAATTTAAGGATCGGACCTTATAAGGATCGGGCCATACTTCTATTCAATTTTGAACTAGAAAAATAAAAGGGCCTAGTTGGATTGTGAATGATGCATCAGGATCATGTCCCATTACTACCCCTACATACAGCTCGCAAGCCTAACGAGCTAGCTCGAGCTATTAACGAGCCAACTTTTTTACTCGTTTTGTTAATAAGCCGAGCCGAGCTGGCTCGTTACCTTAACAAACCAGACCAAGCCGAGCCGAGCCAAACCGAGCTGGCTCGGCGTCCACCCCTAACCACAACACTGTACAGTCTGCAGACCGGAGCAAACCGGAGCTTTTATTATGGTGCTCACAGGGCAAGTATTAGTCATGCTGTGTTACAAAAAATTGATTGTTGTTCCCACTCATCAAATGGCTTAAAAGGAAGCTGAACATACCATTTTACATGGACACAATTATTTTGATGTGCTCGAGAATCTGGAAGGAAAGAAATGAATGGATATTCCAAGGAGTTGACCCAATAGTGGCAACATGTCGAGAGTCAGAGAGAGCTTACAATGATTGTCTGTAGAGCTCGTAAAGGCCATGCTGAACTCTTAGAATTATGGATAGAGTCTGAACATTTGACTGTTCACCTTCCTGTATTCTTTTCCTTTTTCGTCCTTTTATTCCCTTTTTGTAAATATACTTTTATAATAAAATATAATAATCTGTAGGGGCTTGCCCCTCCACAGTTCTATATATAAAAAAGATTGTTGTTACCACAATTACTAAGTCAGACCGTTACACAAATCTTAAATGCTTTGAGAGAGATCGAATGGCACCAAGAAGGGTGGGCACCGGTCGCTATGCTCACAAATCACAGAAGTCACTCTCGTATGTGTAACTTCTTGTATGAGATCAACCTCCGTGGGAACAATCTCCAATGATCCTCTTTGCTCCTGGAAATAACCTGCATGAGTGTTTAACATTGTCAAAATTATACTATTCTGACATAATAATAAATTGTTCGACATAAGACTGACGCCCCCACTAATGTACTAGTATTTTTCTCATTGGAATTATAAGTTGATCGGCAATCCGATACGAGAAATTGATCTACATGGGGTCAAGCCTTGTAGCTGTGAACAATGTCCACCCTACTTGATTACTCCAGTCATATTGTTCGACAGTGCACATGTATATCCACCACTCTCAGTTCTTTTATCCTCACATTCAGTAGCTCAAGTTGCGTTGGTGTTGGTAGCACCATCGACCTAGGCTTATGCGGTTCGAATGTTCATAAGGGAAAGGGACTGTTGATCCTTATATAGAAGAAAAAAGAATTAAAACAGAGCCGAACACATGAGTAAGATCACCATTCACAACTGTGAGAATCTTTTCATCATCAGTGAACAATCTTCAAGGAAACTCACTGTCACTGGTTGAACGATGCAGTTGCATGGACAAACCGGACCGTGTCGTTCACTGCATCATCCCTGTTGCTCTCGCTCTCAACTCCATGGGCAGCATCGGCATTGCTCCCTGTGAAGCAATACGGCGGTGCCTGCCACACTGGGGAGTTTTCCTCAGGCACTCCTCCCACCTCAAAGCTCAGAACATGCCGCAATATCCCTGGAAAGCAAGAGTGCACCAAAGATGCAAGAGTCATAATTCTGCTACATCGAGCAGATTGTCAACAGATGGAGAACAGAGGGATTTCAGACTTGTACTGTATTGGACAAAAATAATACCCTTGGTCCTTAAATATATGACGTTAGGCAAGCTAGCTAATTCATTTAGTTAGTTCAAAATGAACTAACTAACTTGTTTTAAACGCCATATATTTACAGACCGATGTAGTAGTAACTTGCATGTACCCGCCGGCGCATCAGAATCAGAATCTACAAAATTATATCCCGTTCCTGCAGGAAAATCAAGTGACTCTCATGTCATACAAGACACAAACACCGAACTACTGTAGCAGTGTTAGCATTCGAAATCTTGAATGTAGGCTACTGTTAGCATCAGCAAGGACGTACGAACCAGAGAATACCCAAAAGACCGGGCGCCCGGTGGCGACTTCCTCGTAGTAGCGCGTGTAGAAGAGGTTGCTCCAGACGTGGCAGTCGAACCCGTCGACGGTGTCCCGGCCGACGTAGGCGGCGCCGTCGATCCACCAGACGGGAGGCAGGAGGCCGACGGGCAGCAACGCGGCGCTGCAGGAGGAGTGGTTGAACGCGTAGGTGCTGCCGTTGGCCCAAAGGATGTCGTTGAGCGGCTCGCCGGAGAGCTGGTCACGGAGGACGTTCAGGGTGCGCCCACGCGGCCAGTCGTAGTAGATGTCGACCAGCTCCAGCCGGCCGCCCCTCTCGGTGTGGTTGGTGAGCACCACCGCGTGGTACTGCTCCGGCCACGGTGTAGGCGTCGGCGGAGGGCCGCCGGAGGCGGACGCCGGTGTGGTCTTGGCACTGGCCGCCGCGAGGAAGAGCGGCAGCAGCAGGAGCTGCGGCGGTGGCATCGCCATTGGTGTCCCTGTTGGCTTATCCCCGTTGTCCGGGCTTTACCAACCAGAAAGCCCTTTGTCACCCAAAAAAAAAAAAAAAGAAATCTAGCAAAGCCGGGGAGAGCAGAAAAAGTGGGCTGATGTGTGGGATTGCTAATGGCACAATCGTAATTTTCAAGCGGAAAGTTTTCACTGCTCCGATTTTTTCTAACCCCTCGACCCACCATGCGTGGTATTTGTTTTGTTTGATGTTGTCGTTCGTCCTCGAGCTAGCGCCCGCCGTTGAGTCAAGGCGCTGCTGTCGTCCTCCGGTCCACACGCCGCTCGACCAGCCTCTGGGTAAGGCGCACGACGTCAACAATAGGCGAGGCAAGGCGCTGCCATCATCCTCGAACCACGCCGCTGCAGTCGTGGATCGTCCTCGACCTAGCACCCCACGACGAGCCTAAGGTACATCGTCGTCTGCTTCGACACCGGCACTTGACATCTCGAGGAAGTCTAAGGTATGCTATCCCCTCTGTAGCAAAAACAAACAAACAAACAAAGAAGCAGCAAGAACAAAAAATTAGCTATTTATTGTACCAATTTTAATTATGGGAGTTTTTCTTTTACACATTGTAATTTAAGAAGAAAATAAACTGATAGGGGGTTGTATTGTCTGTGTGCATAGAATTATTTTACGTGATTGTATTATTTATATACTTGTATTATCCATGCAGGAATACTATGGGTTCATCAGAACATGGTTCGGAATCGCCTAACAACATAATCTCAGACGACAAGCAAGAATCAATTAAGACCATGTCTTGTATTGATCGGAATTTAGATTCACCTACCGGCACAGTTAAAGAAGAAGAGAAGCAAACAACTATGAACGTGGTTCAACAAGAAGATATGAAAGAAACAATAGATAACAATGCTACATGGGAACATGAAAGCGACTTGTACGACAAAAAGATTGATTCAAAGAATCCGAGTGAGATAGATAACAACGATGTTGAAATATTATGCAGTTTACCTCACTTGGAAGGCAACGATCTCAAGACTTCTCGGCATAATAAACCAAAGAAAACCAAGTGCTTAACTATATGTATGTCAGGATCAAATTTCATACATATAGTGACATCATAAGTGAATAACAGAAACAATATCACGTAAAGAAAGAGAGATTATCAGAGATTTACAGCAGAATTCTGGGAAAACAAAGGCTCCGAACTTCACAGGCAATCGACTGGGGGTTGCGTACGCCTAGCACCATCTTCTGGACTTCATAAACCTTTCTTCTTCTTTTTCTGAGCAGCGGTTTAGCAAGGATGAGTACACTTATGGTTGGTACTCAACAAGGCCACAAAAGTTAACCAGAATGCAAATTAAGTCAATCTTTAAGTTCATTAATCATGTGAGGGTCCAGGCCGCTCTTGACCGTGGGCACGGCTGGTCGATCAGTTTTACACTCTGCAGTAGTTGTACACTTTCACCACAGTTCGCGTAAAAGTTCCGAAGAACTTTGAACCCAACCATGCGATGCTGGCCGAGCATCATACCACACTTCCGAGGTGTGATTGCATAGAGACGCTACGAAGCCTTTACAAAGATATGCAAAAGCACCAACAACCCACGACAGTTACAACTCAGGGCGGACCATAACCCTCCCTAGTGGTCAGCACCTTAGCAAAGGCCGCTACCCCAAAAGGACCGGGCTATACCCCTGCAACCCGGAGCCCCCCTGTGTTCCTTTCAGATAAGGTCAGCAGTACAATCGCACACCTAATTAATTGGCTAAGCCAGAGCCATATGGACTGTGGTTGCACTGTTTTCCTGGGTGGTTCTCCATGTTCCGATTAATTTATTGTATTCTTGTATTAAAGTATAGGTAGAAGGATGGTTAGGGTCACTTGCCTTTCTCCAACGAAAAGCTACTCTTGCTCTTCCGCTCTTGCTCTCTTGACCTTCAAGACTTCCGATCAACAGCTTGATCTTCTACTCGAGGCAAACATCAGGTACAAACATACAGAGCAACAAACGAGAACAACTAAGAACAATACATCAAACAAAAAAGGCTTAAAAGAGCGGACAAGGGAAAGGCTCGGTTCTAAGAACGCAAACGCAAGAAACGCTCAAGGCTATCGAGAGATTTGGATTATATCACACAAGACTATGTGCTTGATATATTTTAATTGAATAAAGTAGTGTGCATAGATTATTTCAAAGAAATAACCTATTTATAATTAAGCAAATTATATTTATTTGAAAAAAGATGATATAAACTTAGTAAAATTTTATTAACAAATATTCAAGTATGATTTATGCAAATTAAACATTTAAGTTTAGAAAAGAAGTATGTGAAGCATCTAAACGTATGGGTTGATATTTCGAGTTGAACTAATTAAATTATATTAGGAACACATTTACATTTGATTTAGTCAAATTAACATTTAATTTAGAAAACTCGGATAGAACCTATGTTGCTTTTATTTATAAATCAAATTGGATAAATATTAAACAATTTAAGTTTGATTATTAAAACCGAGGTACACTCTAATTAGCTTTTAATTAGAAAGATTATTTAAATAGATCTTAATCAAATTAACTTTCTTATGAAAACACGTGTTAATCTCTAATTAGATTTTAATTAGAAAAGCATGTATATAAATACTTAATTATATTTAAATATTTTAAGAGATTATAAAACAAAGAACATGGTTACATTGCTCCTAACGCGTACTTTGTTTTTATACGAACCTAACGCAACTTGAAACGGTAGAAACGGAGCTAAAACGCATAAACTACGCACTAAACAGGGCTACAAGGGCTAAACTGCGAGAGAAACTAACTACCAGGGGCTAAACTGCAAGAAACAAGGGGCCTAAACCTAAACCTACAAAAGATCTGAGGGCTAGGGTGTAAAAAGGACGGCTAAGGACGGCGCGTGATAAACTAAAGAAACTCAGGGGTTTAAACGAAAGAAAAATGATTTAACTAAAAGGGTTTTCAAAGGTGAAAGGACCGGCTTGTGATTCTGGAAAGCACCGGGGTTCTTTTTGCAAAACGGTGTCTGTTGACCGGTATGTGGTCGGTTTGACTCGGGGGCGGATAGATCTGGGCCGTCAGATCGAGATTGTGCGGTTGGCAGCAGCTCCGGTGGCGCGGGCGGTGGCAGGCGGGCGGCGCACGGCGGTGCCGGGTGGCGGGTTCGCCGGAATCCGCCCGGATTCTAGCGTCCAGCCACCAAACTCAACAAGGCTAGGCTCTAGAGGTTCCTGGGAAGCTTGCGAACGCGACTAGGGTGACAAGGAGGTGGCTAGAGCGGCGGGGAGAGCACTGCAGCCGGCGAGGCGGACGGCGGCGGCGGGCTTCAAGTCCGGCGAGCTTCTACGACGAAACTGATGCGGCTAAGAGCAAAAGAAAGGGAGGTACAACTTCCTCACCTTGCTGCGAAGCCTCGGGTGAAGAGCGCGGCGACTAAGAGGAAGCAGAGGCGTAGATCGACGCCAACGGCTTCGGGCGGGGCTTCGGCTTGGGCGGCGTCTGCGCTGCGCGAGCGGGAAGGAGCGGAGGAGAGGTGCGGGGTGTTGAGGGAGCTTGGGCTTGCCTTTTATAGGGCGGAGGGGGGGAGAGGAGGGGGTGCTAAGGTGGTAGGGAGAGCTCCGGCGGTGGAGCTCGGTAGCCGGCCATGAATGGCCTGGTGGTGGAGCCGTTTCGGGAGAGGAAGAGGGCGAGGCGATGTGTGGGTACGCCGGCGCATTGAAGGCTTGCTCAGTGGAGGAAACAGAAGGGGCGCGGGGAAGGGAAGGACGCCGGGGTGTGGCGGTGCGATGCGGCCATCAATGGTGGAGAAAGGGGCGGCTGGAGGTTGAAGGAGGTGCCGACATGTGGGATCGCGGTGTCAGCGGGTGGGAGAGGGAGAGAGAGCAGGTGGGCCGACGGGACGTGTTAGGCCCAACCGGGCCGCGGGAGAGAGCTGGGCCGCGGGAGGAAGAAAAAGAAAAAGAAAACGATCGCTGGGCTGAAAGAGAGATGAGGCCGGGTTGGGCTGAGATGAGAGAAAGAGGAGGGAAAGATTGAGGGGTGTTTTGAGACTTTGAACTTCTTTTTTATTAAACCACACACATCAACCAAAAATCATGCAACAAAAATGAATGCAACATACACAAAAGGATCCATTTTATTTAATTAGAAAAACAATCAATGACTTTCCTATACTAAATTTCCTGTAAAGAAAATAAATGTTGGACAAATTTTAAAATTATGAGAAAATTGTTATTTAATTATTCTTCCTATTAACATCTTGAAATTTGAAAATTTCAAAGTGTTACAAAAGCACATAGGACTGTCGTTTCTCCAAAAGGTATCCGCCAAACGTTTATTAGATATACATTTATTTCTAAAGTTTGAAATTAGCTAACCTGTTATGTCTGAATATAACTGCAGATTACAAGAGTGATGATGATGAAGATGATGCCATTATTCAATCAATTGAAAACTCAGCAAACGAGAGGATAGTTCTAAGTCAAACTTTCTCAACTTTGACCAAATTTATAGAGAAAAGTATCAATGTTTATGACATCATATATATATATATATTAAAAATAGATCTCATGATGAATTTAATGATATTTATTTTGTACCATAAATATATATAGTTTTTTCTATAATTTTGATCATTAAAAAAAGTTTGATTAGGACAATCCTAAAACTACATTCTTTTTGGGACAGAGGGAGTAAATGATTATTACTTTGACCTAACCGTTACAATTTACGTTACAACAACTAAAAGGCATCAAAGGCAAATATTCATCGCAACCAAAGACAAGGACATTGAATTATTGAACAAGTGGCGGGACCTCCAGGTTCTTTCGTAGCCAGTTATCGAAGTTTTCGAGGACCAAATGCAATGATAGGTAGTCTAACACTACAATTGCTTGTTACACGCATAAGATCCATAATTCCTACCATTGTACTAACATCGTGCTAAAATAAAAAACATGTAGAGTATCTTGTGGCCTTTTCATATTAAACTTCATGGAGTATTGGACAGGAGATCGACTAAGCGACAATATAACTCAGGTAATGGATGCAAATATAATTTTTAAGCATTCATTATCAATGAAATATATTGCATGTGCAACTGATTTATATAAACTACAAATATTTGTAGAGAGACATGACAAAATTCAGACTGAAATTAGCTGCAATTATGTTGGATACACCATTAAACACGTCAAGTGGATCTGATGAAATAGAAGACAATATAGTTGAAGGAGCTATCGATCCAGATGACTGTGACATGTTGGACACGTCACAAGCATTATTGTACGAATTGAAGGCTAAAGTCGATAACATGACCATTAAGGAGGCTGCAACATGAATTTGTGAATACATCTTATCTATAGCCGATGAAGAACAATTAAGGTTTGTAGTTCTATCGCTCAAAATTATTAAACAGGAAATGAAATAGACTCACCACCTTTATCCCACTAACAAAAATTATTTACAGGAAAGAATGGGTGCGTAGCTCCAAACCACACCCAAAATTTGCCATCCTCTTTGTATTTTATCACATGTTGTTAGTTAAACACTTAAAATTATCACTTTATTAGAGTATAATTCTCCCAATTTGTACAAGTGGCTATAATATAATATTCTCACAAATTTTTTTTTTTGTAAATTCAGTTAGATCGGTTACCCGAATCTGAATTATCGGCTACCCGAATTTTTGAGTACTGTTTTTTTCAGAACTAGTATCAGATAGCATATTGTCCGAATTTTGAATTATTTGAATTATTAAAAAAATCAAGTAACTCGAACGCTCAGTCCTAATCGTACCGTACGGACGGCACCGCCAGGCGCCTACCCTGCGAGCGAGATGCGATGACCACTCCGGCTGACTTCCTTTTATCGTGACGCAGACGGTCGAGCCTAGTAGCTCTTATCTGGGTGTGGTGGTTTCTCGTGAGGGGGACGATATGCTTGTCCTCTCCGCCCCCGCCATGTGAGGGAGCGAGACCTCGAGCCCGCAGGCGATTCTCAGCTGGAATAATACTCTCTCCTTTTCTTTTTATAAGGCGCACACGCAAATTAAAATTCAAATTTTACGATCTTTGACCAATAATTTACGTATCAATTTTTTATTTTTGTAGTGTAAATTTGATATGGTTAGATTTGTCATCAAATATACTTTCTAATGATTATATGTTTATAACCATAAAAAATATAATATAAGAGAAATAGATGGTCAAAGTCTAATTTTGAAGACCGTGTCATGTCGCGTCGCGTCTTATAAAAAGAAAAGGAGGGAGTATCCAACTTGTCTCCTCCTACGCCCTACGGCCTGTGCGTTTATCCAGTCGGGGGATTCCGGCAGATTTCGATCATAACCGACACCAAATCACCGAAGTCCTCTGCCACAGGGACCCGATCCGGGACTTTTTTTTGGGTGCGCCACGACACCACGAGTTTGCACCGAATGACACCGGGCACACCCCCGGCCGCCACCGAATAAAGCCACCCTCCGCGTCACCACAAGCCGCCCACCTCAGTTGGAGCCCAGGACCACGAGGAAAAAGCTCGATCGCGAGACCACCGAATAAAAGCCAGGCAGGCACCATCTGATTCTGATCGATCGGACGCTACACTGCGAAAGCAGAAGCACCATCTCCAACCTTTTCATTTATTTCCTCCACTGAGAGCGGCAGCCACTCCCCGTACCTCCAACCTCAACTCTCTCCTCCTCGCCGGCCGCCGCCGTGGTTCAACCATCCAACAATGGGCTCAGCTTCAGGTGACCACCGTGCCATCATGCCGAACTTTAGCTTATTGATGATCCACATGGATGCCGTGTGGCGGCGGCGTGTGCTTAATTAGCTTACACGATCCTCCTCTACCCTGTGTTTATTGTGGAGCAGGTGATCTCCAGGAGCACCTACTGGACGTGGTCGAGGACGGCCTCGCCGACGGGGCCGCCGCCGGTGCGGCCGCGGCGGCGCATCCCAAGATCCGGGTGCGCGGGCTGCGCCGGGTGGCGGACGCGACGGGCGACGAGATCCTCCGGGGCGTCGACCTGGACGTCCCGCGCGGCGTCGTGATGGGCGTCATCGGGCCCAGCGGCAGCGGCAAGTCCACGCTGCTCCGCGCGCTCAACCGCCTCTGGGAGCCCGCACCCGGCGCCGTCCTCCTCGACGGCGCCGACATCCGCGGCCTCGACGTCCTCTCGCTCCGCCGCAGGGTCGGCATGCTCTTCCAGCTCCCCGCCATGTTCGACGGTACGTGCGTGCGTGCGCCAGTGTCCGAAGCTCATCACAGAAATGATCTAGTTCATCTCGTAAGAGAATCAACCTGTCCTGTTTGGTATTCGATTTGATTGATGGAATAAAGAACATATGTACTAATTGGCCCGAATATGATAAGCGCATGTAGCTGTTGCCAAATGCGGTTTGACATTTGCACTGGGCAATGGACATAGTTGGCAGTGAGTAGACAGTTAGAGCAACTTCAGTAAGGGTCTCTATATGGTCTTCTACTCCAAAATTTGGAGGTTTGGTGCAAAAATTCAACTCCAGTAGGACTTTCAAATGGACCTTCATTTTGCATGCTCCTCCAAATTTTCACTCCAAGCCTCCATTCCTGGAGGCCCTCCAATCCCCCCCTCCAAAAGTGGGTCCCGCCTTTTTTATTTTATTTTCTTTCTTTTTCTTATCTTTTTTCCTTCTCTGCTTCCTTCTCCCGCAACCGGATCTACGCCATGGCCGGCGGCGTCACCCGCTGCTCGGGGACCTGGAGGCCCGCCGCCCTTCCGCAAGAACACCCGCACGAGGCGGAGCACGAGCGGTTCCCCAGCCGTCGAACTTGTTCCACAGCTGATCCATGGAGCAGCAAGACTCCTGCGACTGCTGGTGGTGGCTCGCCGCGGTGGCCGTCGACGCCTCCTTGAGCTTGGCCTCGGCAAGGAGACGGACGAGATCGACTTCGAGTTCCTCGGCAACAACAAGCGCGTCCGGGTGGGACGCCGTGTCGCCTTCGGCGCCCTGCTCCCGTGCTCCGGGCGCGGCGTCGCGTGCGCGCGCGGCTCTGGCGCCTCCGCTGGCCGCGTCGTCGAGCTGCAGATGAATGTACGCCTGCAACGTCCGACGTGGACGCGGCCGACGCCGCAGCGGCGGCGACCGGCCTCTCCAGCGCGCCGATGGGAGAGCAGGCAGGCACGCGCGTGCAAGCGGCTGGCGGGAGCACAGCCTGCCGCGGACGAAGAGAAGGAAGATGTGCGTCGGCAGGTGGCGTCTTGGCCGGCCTCCGTCTTGCTGTGCGGCTCGGCGCGTACGGCCGTCCCTATCCTCCCCGGGCACGGTGCCGGCACCAGGTGTGAGGCCGCGGCGTCCCCGCGACGGAAGACGCAGTCTCCAACTCCACCGCGAGTTCTTGACGGCCTGCTCCCCGGCGACCTCCTCCTCGACAACGACCCGGTACCCAGCCTCCTCCTCGAGCCGCTGCCTCCTCTGGCTGCAGATGATGATTGGTGCCGCACGGGCCTGGATTATCTCCATGAAGGAGTGCCTGAATCTCTGATGAAGCAGGGTGGGGCAGAATGGGTTTGGTGGGGTCCACATAAAAAATAGATGCCCAAGTTGAGTTTCTTGCTAGAATTAGGATCAAGTTTGGACCTCTATTTTTTGCAGTTGAGCCTGCAAATGGGGTTTAGAGGTCTCAATTTGCAGACTCTTGCTGGAGTTGCTCTTAGTGGCCAACTCTGATAAGCTATCCAGCTGACCTTTCTAGGTTGACTAGGTCAAGAGCTCAAGCTAGTGATAAGCAAAGGCTAGTGACAACTGGGCATCAACCAAGTGACTCTGTAATTTTTTTGGCACTCTGACTGACTCTGAGCACACCATGATTTCTTTGTTTTTTCTAGTGCAAATAACGCTCAGCCTCTACGTCGTGATATGCACTGATCACAATCATCATGAGCACATCATGCATACACATTTGCACACTACAGCTGACAAGGAAGGCAATTGCTAGTGCTAGTGCTAAGCATAAAGAAAGCTCTAACCATTGTCAAGTTTGAGTGGGATTCCATTCGGGTTTCTTTATTCTGAGGCGCATCTAATTTAATCACCAACTGGCGGTTTGGACAGAGTAAAGCCATAATCTAGTATATTGCCATAGATCTGGCCAAGTGTAGTATTTGCTTGGATGCATGTAAGGTAGGTTTGTCTGCTTCGAATTTGTTTGTAATTTCTCTTGCATAATGGCATTGCTTCCTAATTTAATCTGGGAAGTGCCTGCATTATGAATTATATGATGCTTCATGCTGAATGAAAAGTCAAATTGCAAACTGTTCCCTGAGTGAAACATTAATCTTGACAAATGGAACAAACGGGCAAATAAATCACAGTAAGATCGCCCAATTTTATTTTCAGCAACTCGTAGGAAGGAACTAGGAAGAAGACAGATGATTTGTGTTCAGCTCACCCAAGATAGTAAATCCGAAGCAAAGCCTCCAATGACTGCTCTGATTTGTGTTGGTGCCTTTGATCTCAGGAACCGTGGCGGACAACGTGCGCTACGGGCCGCAGCTGCGCGGCAAGAAGCTCTCCGAAGCCGAAGTGAAGAATCTGCTGAGCATGGCCGACCTGGACCCTGCTATGTCCTCCAAGCCGGCCTCCGAGCTGTCCGTCGGCCAGGCGCAGCGCGTCGCCTTGGCCCGGACCCTCGCCAACGACCCCGAGGCACGTGTTCTTGATGCTTCGGCTTCCTTGCTGCCATCATTCTCCATGGCGGCCTCGCTGATCATAAGACTTCCATTGCTGCAGGTGCTACTGCTGGATGAGCCGACGAGCGCGTTGGACCCCATCTCCACGCAGAACATCGAGGAGGCGATCGTGCGGCTGAAGAAGGCGAGGGGGCTCACCACGGTGGTCGTGTCCCACAGCGTGAAGCAGATCCAGCACATCGCGGACCTGGTGTGCCTCGTCGTCGCCGGCGAGATCGTCGAGGTGCTCGCGCCGTCCGAGCTGTCCGACGCCAAGCACCCCATGGCCAGGCGATTCCTGGAGCTCAGCAACTGAAAGCCCAGCCGTCGAAGTCCATTTACACCCGATTTGTAACTGTAATCCTGATCTGCCACGTTTTCACGTGTACACTCTGTAAAAGTAAACATGTGTACAATCTGTAAAAGTACCTTTCTTCGAGAGCAAAGAGTGTATATGTAAGACGAACATATTCCCGTAGGATTTGCTTCATCTTTTGAATCTCCAAACTCTCTAGTGATGGCTATAGTCTTGTTGATTTGCAGCTAGGCCGCACCCAGGAAATGAACAATAAAAGGCTTAGCCATTTGAGCAGTTTGTGGGCCGTGAGAGCGGGCTGCTTCTGTTTTTGATGAATTTTATTTTTTCATTTTACAAAAATATACAATCGTTTCAAAATTTACCAAAACTAATCTACCACCGCCGTGGCCTACGGCGGTAGGGTCAGTCTGTTTTCAGAAAATCGTAATTTTTTGTATGAACTCGGATGGAGATAAACTTTATAAGTTTTCCTCCACAATAAATGCTTGAGATTTTAACTTCTATCAATCACTTTTTCCTCGTCCGTCCGATCTCCTCCCAACGACCACGATCGCTCCTGTACTGTTTTTCTCTTTTCGGGTCCGCTCAGCGCAATAACGGGTGCACCGAAACCCGCTTGCGCACCGCACACCCGCAGGGGGACCTGTCTCTTTTGGCATCCCACTCTTTTTTGCATCCCACTCCCCATCGATCTCGCGTCTAGGCGAAGGGGAGGTAGCGACGGGTGGTGAGCAAGGCGGGGGAGGCGATTCTGGCGGGGCGGGAGGGGGACGCCGGCGGCACCGACACCGGCGACTTTGACGACGCGTCGAACGACCACCTCCAGGCACCCGCGGACGATTTGTGCCATCCAAAGGTTTTGCCATTCTCCTCCTCCCAGGCATCTCCCACTCTCCAATCCGTTCGATCTTACATTTCTCGACGGATCCGCGCGTGCTATGGGAGCCTTGATGTGAGATTTTTTCAGCGGAGCAATTTTTCGGTGTGTACGGTGGATTTGAACTGACAGCTAGGGTTTTCGATGTGCGCTGGCATGACATAGAGCTAGAACTTTTTGTCATTTCTAGGTTACGATTTTTGTTACTCACGCTTTGTGTGGTGGATTCGACTTTGCTATTTTTTGGAGATTTTTTGACGCTCGGCTCCCATTTCGTATGGTGGTTTGGGGTTGGGGGGAATGGGGGGGGGGGGGGGTGTGAGGCGCTCCAGATCTGATATGTGGCGGGGGTGGGGGGGAGCGGAGCTCAAGCAGGTGCAGGGGGTGGCGACCATGGTGAATCAGCGATCTCTTCATCGGATAGGTGACCTCCGCGGCGGCGGTTCGTCGCAGTTTCGTTTTTCCCCACATCTTCCTACTAGGGTTTCCTTCGATTCGTTGTCTGTGTTCTTGCTAGAATCAATCTGGTGGAGGGGGAGAGACTCGAGAGGGTGTGTATCCCCCAATTCGATTCGCACGTTCAGCGCTGCATGTCCAAGGGGATGAGATGCACCTGCCCGTGGGGGGATGATTTTCGATCAATGTTTGAGGTACCTTGTTGTTTCGGAGGGAAAATGAAGCTGCCAAGCTGGTAACCTGTTCGATTAATTATTTGGTCCATTTTTAGTCCTTCGTGGGATTTGTTGATTAATTTTGTGGTCTATCCTTTGTGGATTTTTGATCTACCAGATTTATCAAGGACCTTATATATAGGCGCAGAATGTGTGTTTTATAGATTGGTGTGCGAATTTGTTGCTTGAGATCACTCACACACTCATCATAGGCTTCGTGATTTTTTCACCCTGTGAAGCATCATGCTTATCTTAGCTTGTTAACAGTAATGCTAATAATGTTACTTCACTAGAGGCCCCCAAATTTTCTAGCTAGAGAAATCTTGTTATTATACTACAATACATAGGTGCAGTGAAGGAAAACTTCAATATAATTACCCAAGAGATGTTCGCATATCTGGTTTTGTTGGGTGTATGATGCCCGCTAGCCCATTTTCCTCCTTTGTATTGAGAGAATGGTGATCTTGTGGCTATTTTCTGCATACTCATATATTTCCATGTGTAATTTGTCTTACAAGAATGTGTTTTTTTGTTTTTTCAACAGATTTTGTGTGCTTAGTACCTCAGACAAATGTTGCATGGAAAACCAGAGTTGTTGGTTTATGTTGCTTTCATACAAATTTTCCTTTTTTCTCATCTATACGTGAATTTTTGTTTTCAACGGGAAAATGTGAATTGGATTTCTTCTTTTTTTGTTTCTTTTTCAATTGCCTCATTAATTTGTTTTGAGAATCGGTTGCCTCTATAAATCGGCAAAAACCGTTTTTGGTGTGTTAAAAAAACCTCCTCTGTTCCCGCGTGACTGATCATTTAGCCCTTTTTTTCCCTTTTTTCATCATGTATTATAATGATCTCACATCATAAGTCATTTCTGCCGAATGCTTTCATGTTTTTAATTACTTCATATTGTGATGTGGTGTTTGATGCATCTGTCCCAGTCATACTGGGTTAACAGAAATTTTTATATGTTATTCACATTTTACTTCTTGCATGCATCGGGGGTAAAAATACTTAGTTTATTGTGTCTGTCAACTGAAGTGAGCCTTTGTGGACAACTTTTATTTTTGTGCCTGCAGGAATCTTCCACTGCGTTTTGAATTCACCAATTTCTCAGGATGAGCTTCTCACTTTTCTTTTCTTTTACTAAGCCAAATGTCTGTTATGAACATACAGCATATTTATCCTCCCTGTGAGTAGTATACGTGCGAGTCTAAGCATCGAGTTACCCCAAAATGGTTGAATGTTCATTTTTTCCTCCCCACGAGTTTAATGAATGGTTTCTAGTACTATCCCTTGGACAATACTAGGCTATATTTTTATGTGCATGTTAGTTTCCTATTACTAGGCTTAGCAGTAGGCTAACCAATAGATCCTTAATATATGTACCAATCAGCTACTCATTTTCTTTGTGAGGGTTGCATGTTTGTATCCATTTCAGGGGTTATATGTCCAAATAGTTCACAACTGTTTTGCTATTTTGTGAGGGAGAAGTGGGAGGAGCGAGGGGGATATTGACTGTTGCATATTTAAAATATGTGTTCACCCTTTCATTAGTTGTGCAATCCTTTTCTTTTCATCAAGTGTCGGTGTCAACTGTAGTATCCCACCACATGTATCTTATTATCCAATAATATTTTACCATGCCCTTTTGTAAACATACTTTTTAAATTAGGCTACTGCCTTGAGATGCTTACGTATTGATTCAGTTAGTTTTCACCCTTCAAAATACATGCTATTAGTTTTCCAACGTTGAGTAACATGTGTCTGTTTTTCTCTTTTTTGTTCAGTTCATATTATGTATTATCGTGATCCAACATCATAAGTCATCTTGCACTTAGTTTTTCATGTTATTTGTGTTGCTGCATGTTCGCTGCTATAATGTGACATTATGTTCAGTTTTTGAAGGATTGCCAGCATCGCTTGACGACGGGGCCCAATTTGGTGCTTTCGAGAAATTAGTGAGCATTTTCTATTGTCTTTATAAGCACCATCCTTTCTATTTTTTCTTGTTAAACTGAATACTTTTTTATACATGATTTTTTTGGATATGCTGGTGTATATAGGCAGACGCCATGTGCGTTTCTGTAGTATAACAGTGTTGTTTTTTTATTTTTGGGATATGAATATCTTTGTGTACTCCTCACTCTTTTACAGTTGTGGGTACCCCTCACCCTTTTTTCTCTTTCGCCTGTGACAAGTTCTACTCGTGCCGTGGGATAGGGACCAACATGGAGGTCACTTTGGGTATGTCCATGGAGGTCACTTTGGGTATGTCCGTGCTCTAGGTGCTTGCCACCTTGTGCCTGCTCGAGGGTCCCTACGCCCTGCATTCCTCGAGCTCACCGTCAAGGGGCGTCTTCTCTGCTAGGTTTGATTTCTTGAATTATCGTTATCTTTTGTGCGAGTACTTTTCTAGGGTTGATTTTAGGTTGTCTGTTGACTTATAGGTAAAGCCTGGCTCGAGATGAAGGTCGTGGATGCCCTGTCCTGTTCGAGGATGGCTATGTCGTATCTTGCATGGTCAGTATTTTTCAGTTCCCTCCATCTTGCGCACCACATACAAATTCTGTTTCCATACCAGAGTCCCTCTCCATTTTCTCGATTTGGGTCACTGGAGGTGTGAATTTCAAGTTCAATTTCTTATGGATCTCGATTTTCTGTTGTTCTAACATGCTAATATGGGCAAATCTGTGTGTTTTCTGCTTTCTGATAGAGGAAGTTAATATGTTCATCATTTAGCACACATACTGTTAATTTCTCACTCAGTGTAGATGACTAGATATGATGTATTTGTTCTTTTTCATGTACATTATCTTTTTTTGGTTCTTTTAGAGAGAGAGAGATAGAGAGGGAGGGAGGGAGGGAGGGAGGGAGGGAGGGACTCTTTGCATTATATTTCATATTATTGACTTGGCTAACCATTTTGTTCCTTTTTTTACAATTTTTGCTGCAGGTGATGACTGTAGGTGTTAGGCTACATCCAAGGAAAGCAAGCAGAGGTATGACCTAAAGCATTCATGTTTTTGCTGACATATCCCTTACAGTTTTATAGATGCCTCATTTATTCTAATGATGAACTAATGTTTGCAATCTGTCTACCTTGAGTGAATTTTGGTTTCTGGTTCTAGGTTCTGTATGTTTGTTTGCTACTATATGTTCATGCGTAGTTGTGGTATGTGCTGAAGAACCAGAATGTGCTCATCTACTCCAGTGTACCAACTGGTGTGGTTATTTTTTCACAATTAATTACTATGTAAAATTAGGCATGGCTCAGTAAATCTGAAATTCTTAGTGTTTGAAGGTGCCTTTAGTTTAAGTCAACAAACTATGATTGTTTTTCCTTTGTTGCATATTCTCTTTATTCTTGTTGCAAGGAGAGTATCTTTATGCTAGGATATGAAGCTTTGCGATTGTTGCTGTCTTTTGTGTGCACATTAAAAAGTTGAGTTCGGTCAAGCAACTTGCTACACCTTTTCTGATTCTTCTGTGGTTGTATGACTATTTTGTATATATTCTAAGAAGTGTGGTTGCTGGTTTTTAGATCATTTCCAGCAGCGGTGAGGAGGTTTCATTATTATTGTCTAAGCCTATCTGAAGCTTGAAGTTTATCAGCCCTTCCTCTTGTGTGTTTACACAGGATTCCAAAGGTGAGTTCAGTCTCCTATATATTTGACCAGACGGCCCTGTTTATTTGCAATTTAAGTAAAAGAACATAAGAAAATTGTTTTAGGAAGTGAGGTTTTTCTTCTCTCTTTTTTAGAAACTTGACGAAACTGTTGATTCATGCAGGAAGGATTTCTGAACAATTTTCTATATGGCAGTTAAAAGGTATGTCAAATCACTAATGCCTTGAGCTATAACATAAACTAGTGTCAAAATTGTTCCCATCTAATGGATAACAAATGAATGTAGTGCCATTTTTTGATTAATTCTGGATGTTATAGCTTTTTGCGAGGGTTGTCTACCCTCCAGCTGCTTAATGTGTTTGAGCCTGAACTACTTCATCAGTAACTCAGGCCATAATTTAATGTGTGTATAGGATTTCATTTCATTATGTGTAGATATTTGATTTGTCTACTGAAATTTTAATTTCTAGAATTTTGCTTCTTGTGTTTTGGTGAGCTAGCTAGAGCAGAAGCTTATTTTATCATTTAAGAGACTGGAATTACTTCAATCAGCAGTCTTTTTCAATCAGCAGTCTTTTTCCTAGATTATATTTATCTTTTCCTTGGTCACATTTTCTTTTATATACCTGTGGTTTTTCAAGATTTACTTGTGTATTTTCAATAAATACTTATGTTATTTCAAGAATTAATTGTGTTTTTTTAAGAAATACTTAGTGTTGTTCTTTTTCCTGTTGTCCACCTATCTTTTCGTCTCCTCATTTTGGATTCGATTTGTTCGTCTCAGTTTAGTCAAGCATTTTTGCCTTTTGTTATCCCTTGCTGTGTGGAGTCACTTATCTCATGTTCTTTGCTTCTTTTTTGTGTTCTTCCCTTTTTTATGCTTCCTATTTGTGTTCTTATTTGTGTCCTTTAAATTGCTTCGTAAATCCATATGGCTCACATTATGAAAATTCAGAGGACTATTGTTATTTTTCTGTGGTTCAAATTAATCAGATATACTTGTATCTGTAACTAGTTACAAAACTCTTTTTTTATTGTGATCCTCTACTGATGAGTAGCGAAGATATGTGGTAACTACTATCTGTGTTGGATTATATCTAGATTATTTAGTTACTAATTGGTTACTGACTGAAATAGCTTATTTTTGTGGGGGTTTAATTTAGTAACAAATTTTTCCTTTTTGTTTTCTATATACTTGTCTATGTCGAGAAATCAAGAAATTTCGAATCAATTTCTATGTGTGCAGTACCTGAAACATTTCCTGAGCCTAATAGGATGCTGCTACAAAGGTTAGTTTATTTCTTTTTCCCAGGGATATATTTTTGTTTGAATTTTTTAATTGGCGGCATGTGATCTTGAACAATACATTCTAAATTAGACCCCCCTGTCTACACTCAATCATATGATCAACATTTCTTTCTATTTTTGGAAGTATGCAACTGAGATGGTAGAATGTTTCAAAACTAATAAGTTACTACTAAGTACTCCTTAACAGTTTCATACATTCATCAAGCTTGCTAGGAACAATTTGTCATATCATATAACATATTTGCAGGTTTGTTACAAATTTTACATATTTTCCTTTTTCGCTATATATTTTTTATTTGGGTTTGCTAGCATCTTATTTATGCAAAGTTTTTGCTCTGAAATGGTTGTAAGTGACCACAGTAAATATATTGTAGTTCATAAGCTCCTTGTTCCAAGGTTGTTCTGCATCATTCTTTTTCTGGGATTCTGGCCATCACCTCCATCATATATGGATCTTTTTGGCAATTTAAAAAGAGGTTTTTACCTATGTACATTTTTAAAAAAAAATTACCTACGCAAAAACTACACCAAGGGTGAGTTTGTATACTTTTCCCAAACTTGACGAGAAAATATTGTTTTTCTTTTCATCAAACATGCATAAAACCAGAAGAGGTGATTCTTAAAATATTATAAGCATTTCTATTTTTTCATATAAAATAACAACACATTTGTTTTGTAGTTTGCTTCTTTTTATATTCAAGAACCCAGGGATGCACTCAAATCTTTGTTATTGCAACCATACACCAAACCACAAGTCTTTTATGTTGATTTTCTAGAACTTTTGGCTACTATTTGACAGAACTTTTGGCTACTATTTGACAAAAAAAATAGTGCTGATTTGAATCTTTTTTAGTTTGTATTCCTCAGCATCAGACCAGGAAATGCTATTTTCCCTCTGCAGATTTGGTGTTTTGATGTTAAACACAAAGAATAGGCACACAATGCTCTTGCTACTCAGTTGTTGCGTTTACAATAGCAAGAAATAAATTATATAGCTGGACAAACCTGAAGAATTCTTCTACTCATATATTTACTGAAGGAAAAAAATCTGTTGTTTTGTTATCATCAACCTTTTCTCATCATTAGAATGGTTGTTTCATGCTTTTAAAAAAATACTCTCGTGATACAATTTTCCCCTACTTTATCTTTATTTTCATTCAGAATGCGACACTCATCTAGACGTGTGATTTTTGGTTTTTGAACAGGATAAGATGATAGAATTGGCATCTCATTGTTTCTGATAAAAGAGGTGGAAGTGGAAAGAAAGACAAACTTACCCGGGGAAGCAACTGGATGCCATCAGAACCATGTTGCTCTCTCCAGGTCGAGCTCGAGCCTTTTACTCAACTTCATTTTTTACACTTCTTTTCCTCTTTCTTTTTTCGTTTTGTGCATGGACTCCTGTACCAGTTTGGCGGGCTAAAAAAACTCATCCTACTTCCTGTAATATTTTGTGCTTTTTATTCATTCAAGGCCCATAAAAAGATGCAGAAAACTCAGCCCAAAAAAGGCCCAAAAGTTGAAAAAAATCAACTCCAAAAAGAAGCCATGTGATTCACTTTGAATAATCCCGTCCGTTTTTCGTTACCGGGTTTTTCCTTACCGGGTTGACAAAAAAGTGAGTCCTTTTCCTGGAATGTGATTGAGAGAAAATACATCTCAATCGATTCTGATGAGTAAACAAAAAAATAGCTTCCTCTTTGTAGCCATCGGATCTAGCATCCACGGTTAAAAAATAAGTGACTGAGAGATTGATAAAAATCAATCGCTTGACGTCTAGACGTTTCCAAACTTTATACGAAATTTGTAGCTTTCGACAAGATCTACAACTTTGTAGTTCAAATTTTTTTCATTTAAAGTAATCTTGGGAATCAAATAATTGATACACTGTTCAGATCTGGATACAGAAAATTGAGATCTGGACCGTATATCCGTTTTGACCCTACCATCATGGGCTACGGCGGTGGTAGGTTAGTTTTGCTAAATTTTAAAATGATAGTATATTTTTTCAAAATAAAAAATAAATAAATTAAAAAAAATTAAAAATTTTGTTTTTTTGGATATTTGAGTTTTGGAACTGCTAGCGTCCGGACGTCCGTTCCGGGCGCTAGCACCAGACTCCTCCGCAGCCGTTGGATTCGAAACAACTCAGTCGTCAGCTGTCGAATCCGAAGCAACTCAACGGTCAGCTGTCGGATCGAAGTCCAGTGACCCATGTTGTGAGCCATGTTGCGAGTCATGTTGCGTGCAACATTCAACATGAGGAGCCCTCCTCCCCCGACACAATACCCAAGCGACCCATGTTGCGACCCGTGTTGTGAGCAACATCCAACATTATGAGCCTTCCTCCATCCTCCTCGACACAACACCCAACATCACATGTGTGCAACATCAAAACTCAACATCCGCAACATTGAAAATTAATGTTTGCAACATCAAGAATATTTCGATCTAATTTTGAAACATTCACATGGAACACTCGCAACATGTCAAGAACACAGATGCAACATGTTCGCAACGATTGCAACACGAAGGACAAACGATTGCAACATGTCGAGAATATTGTTGCAACACCAATATACAACACCAATCCGCTTTATCCCATGGTCAGAACACAACGCACCCCTCCCCACGGCGCCTTCTCTCCCGGCCTCAGGGCAGATCTCGCCGGCGTGGCGGGCCGCGGAGCTCACAGGAGCGGCCCGCAGCGGCCCCTGCGCGCCCGCATCGAGCGGTGCCAAGGGCGGAGCTCACCGACCCCGTCCCAGGCGCGGCCCCAACGGAGGAGATCGGGGACGACGCGTGGTGGAGGAGGCCAGCGCGAGGAGGACGGCCGGCGGCGAGGCGAGGTGGGGCGGGGCACGGCGGAGCAGCCCTCCTCTGCCTCCTCCCACGGTCCCACCGCGGCCAGCGGCGCGTCGGACTTGAGGAGGGCCCGCGGCGGCCCCTGCTACAACACAAACAAGAGGGGCGGCTGCGGGGGAGTGGTGGCCTGGCTGAAGGGAGCCCCCCCGGCACGTGATTGCGATGGCGCTCCCGGCGCGACTCGCCCGCCCCCAGCCGCTGGGGAGCGGCGGCTCGCCCAGGAGCGGCCTGGTCGTGCCGCTGTGGGCGAGCGGCGAGGCCGCTGGGAAGCTACGGCACTGTACCCGGCCGGCCGCTGGTCGCGCCGTCGTGGGAGGTCGGCCGCGCGAGCTCGCGCCGCCGAGGAGCTTGCGGTGCCGCTCCGATGGAGAGTTCGCGAGGAAGAAAGAGGTCCAACACGTATTGAGTGAGAGAGAAAAATGAGTTAAGGCAGAATATGTGTGGTCACGGGATGACGGGAGTGGCATCCGTCCGATTTTTTACTAGGCATCGGACGCCCTGTTGTTAGCATTGTGGTGACGAAATTCATTCGTTTGGCTTGTGTGGCTTTACCATCAAAGGTATTATAAGACCCACTAAAAAAATCAAAGGTATCATAAGATTGACTTATCTTTTTGTATATTTGTAGTAAAATTTAAAATAAGATGAGCGCTCAAATATCACAAAAAAATTAACAACGATAAATATTTTGACACAAAAGGAAGCAGTATGTAATTAGTCGATAGCCGATATACCCAGCGTTTCATGTGCATCATATTTTGTCCACACAGAATTAACTAGTTCCACTGCAAAGCTGAAAAAATCCACTGCAGAAAATGATCTTTTACTAATTACTTTTAGAGCCCAAAATATCATTGAGGACTTCTTCCATATAAAAGAGGGCAATAGCAAAGGCCACACGATAAGTATCCTTGCACAACCCGTTTGATTTCTTCTCCAACCTATCACTCCTCGCTGTCTCAAATGGACTCAACTTCATGCCAGCAACCATCCCAGACGAACCATGGCGTTGAGCTTGCCATCGCACCGACGTTTCGCCTGCCCGACGATGAAGGAGACGACGAAGGCACGAAGCCAGGGAACTCCTGCTGGACGTGGGCGGGCTGCTGCTCACTGGCCGGGAAGCAGCTGGGCCGGCGGCAGCTCCCCCCAAGATACGGGTGCGCGAGCTGAGGCGGCAGGCGGCGGGCGGCCATGAGATCCTGCGAGGCGTCGACCTCGACGTGCCACGCGGCGTGGTGGTGGGCGTCATCGGGCCCAGCGGCAGCGGCAAGTCCACGCTGCTCCGCGCGCTCAACCGCCTCTGGGAGCCCGCCCCCGGCGCCGTGTTCCTCGACGGCGCCGACATCTGCGGCCTCGACGTCCGCGCGCTCCGGCGAAGGGTCGGCATGCTCTTCCAGCAACCTGCCATGTTCGACGGTACGTCACGTACTCCGGCCAGTACACTCGTTCCCCCTGCCTAACCGCCTTTTATTCAACGAGAGAAGACCGAGTGCGCCGTACGATCGGGAATCGACCCTCATGATCAAAGCAAGAGCCAAAAGGATGGCTTTGGACTATTTTGGAGCTTCCGCTTGAAATTGAGAAAATCTCTTAAGTCTAGAAATCAAAATCATACATGTATATTTCAAAAAAGAAATCATACACGTCAACTAGACCACTATGACAGTATACACATGGTGATTCTTGCATCTGTTAATTATTTTCTTTTGAAAAAGCACGTGTTCTCAGGACATTTTCACAAGAAACTGATTATTAATTATAAAAAATAAACTAATTATTTGCTACTTTCAAAGAATAAATAAAAAACTTAGTTTATTTGGACGAGTCCAAAATTATAAGTTTTAGGGGTAAATATTTGTGTGACCAAGATTGTTTTTGTTGAATGGGTCAGCTACAAAATGGAGAGGTTACTCTAGCCAGCCTATATTTTAGGTTGTTATTAGCCTATTAATTGCATTTTGGTCAGAAATTGATAAACTTCAAATCTAAACATAAACATCGATGATCTTGAGTAAAGCACAAATTAAATTGGTGCAATCATTAAGCTATCATCTCATTTATATATTCATCAGTATTTGTGGACTGCTCATGCATTAGATCAAGAGCATTACTGCATTAGCGATTAAAAAACTTTCCCCACTTTGATAATTGCAAAAGTTAAATTAGCAAGGATGGTAATTACAAACTTATTGATACATATTAGTTCACAATCACTTTTTCCAAATGATCTACATAATATAACACCTTTTCAATTGCAATAAAAAATAAATTAATAAAGATACAAAATTATAGAGTCACGCAAAAACCTTTCATGCAAAAGTGCTCATTTGATTGGAATAAATAAAATAATGAAGCCTTGAAGGTCGCATTTGATTCAAATACAAAATAAATCAAATGCCTTAATTTAAAACTTGAAGTTTCTTTTTGTTGTTGAAGTATGGTGACGCTAAGCACAATTTTTGTGACCTCATTTTGCGGGCAGATGATGACAGGTGCGCGTCATGTTGAAAATTTTAGCAGTATTCTTTTGCTTGAAAGGTGTGGCAACATGGACTTAGCTTTCTTGGTTTCAAAATGTATTATTAGCCAAAGGACGGTTTTGACAAACTAAAGCATAGTCTAGGACTGACAGATATCTGACCTTTCTCTAGACGACGTGTTCTCTTCAAATATTGCCGTAGTACTCCCTACACTAACAAATAACTGACACTTCAGATTATCTTAGATCACCCTTTCTAAAGTTTAGTTTTATATTACTTTTTATGTGTTGAGTTTTGATTATTTTTCAAAATGGTTCGAGCAAATTTATCTAAAAAACGTAATAAATATTTAACAAAAAAACTTGTAAAAAATTATGGTTTAGATATTGATGATATCTCTAGAGCTCTATTTATTTGTAAGGGTGTACATGATCTTCGTTTTGAGAAGGCTCTGTGCAAATTGTCAAATTTAGATGGGATTTCATTCTTGTTTTTAATAATATAATGTTTAAAATGAGCAAATTAATTTATTTTTTAACTAATTGGCTTGTTCGAATGTTATATATATATATATTTATATTTATGTAACGGAGGCAGTAGTTAGTTATTAAGTAAGCATTGGTACACTAAGCATTCTGTTTGGTCATTGCTTAAGCATGCACGCAATAATTTCTGAACAAAGATTCCGGGATTTCGTAACGCCACGTGAAGGTGTACTCTGGCTTTGTGAACTCTACATGTCGTTTTCATATCAATTGGATACAGTAATGTCATTTGAATTGTTCCTGGCACACATCATCAGTTCATCAATCCTCCAGCAACTAGGTGATGGTAACCTTGCCCTAAATTAACTCATTCCAAGTAATAGAAGAACTAAGAAGATAAATATTTTCTTCATAAAGGATGGTATATTGTATACTCCCGCCATCCCAAAAAGTATGATGTTCTAACATTCAAAAATTTTCGCGAAAAGAATGATGTTCTAGGATTTAAAAATGATGTTCTAGGATTTAAATCTTATGCATGTCATGCATGCATGATTAAATAAAAATATTTTTTCTTTATTTTCTATACACAAATTAAATAAGTAGCTAAGGGTACATATGTCTTTTACATTCACTCTTAATCTATCTGAAAAATCCTAGAACATCATTCTTTATGGGACTGAGATAGTATATGCCTGCTAGCTAGATAGTAGGGTCTAAATAGATTGCACGCTGTGGAGTCTACTTCGTTCCGGAAGAGAAGTCAAATGTTTACCGAGTCCTTTACCAAATTACAGCTCCTTATTACCAACACTTTGAGGAGTGACACAAATGGTTAACATAAAATAGGATACGTGCCATATTTTTGGAAAAGAAAAGGAGTATAAATAAATTTGCTGGTAACTTCTCAGCCCCTCGAAATTAAAAAAAGGACAATTTTATTCAGAGCTTGTAAGATTTTGGTTTGGTTTGTGTTTCTGCCAGGAACCGTGGCGTACAACGTGCGCTACGGGCCGAAGCTGCGCGGCAAGAAGCTCACCGAAGCAGAAGTGCAGAATCTGCTGGCCCTCGCCGACCTGGACCCTGCCATGTCCTCCAAGCCGGCCACCGAGCTGTCCGTCGGCCAGGCGCAGCGCGTTGCGTTGGCACGCACGCTCGCCAACGAACCCGAGGCATGGGTGCTCGATCACCATATACTCTTGCCACTGCATCGTTTCTGATTGTTTAGACGATTTTTCAATTCCCTTGCATTGCTGCATGCAGGTGCTCCTGTTGGATGAACCGACGAGCGCGCTGGACCCCATATCCACGCAGAACATCGAGGACACCATTGTGCGGCTGAAGAAGACGAGGGGGCTCACCACGGTGATCGTCTCCCACAGCGTGAAGCAAATCCAACGCATCGCAGACCTGGTGTGCCTCCTTGTCGCCGGCGAGATCGTGGAGGTGCTTCCACCGTCCGAGCTGTCCAGTGCAAAGCATCCGATGGCACGGCGCTTCCTCGAGCTTAGCTAGCTAAAGGTGTTGATTTAAAACGTGGAAGGTCGATAGAAAATAAATGTGCATCACATATATGCTCTTGAAATTGAACAACTTTCTTGAAAAAGAAATATATAGAGATTGATGTTGTAGATAAACGTAGATGTGTCGTGTGCGTAATACTACCAAATCTTGGTATGATACATTTGCACTTTTTGAAGCAAAAGAAGAAGAATGTTTGTACTGCAGGTGCATATGATGGGAGCTAAAAGTATATGTAAAATTCTAGTATGGTTATCCAAGGATGAGTAAAAATAGTAATATATTTTCCATGTAAATTTGATGTATTATATTAAAGAGTTAAATGTGTGTTTGGCACACAAAGTAAAGAGTTCGTTGAAAGTATGTCATGTTCAAGGGATGTACAGTAACTTGGAGTTGATTTCCTTGATAATATAATACCCATGTTCATCTGCCAAGTTTGTGTGCTAATTGTGTACTTAACTCTATACTAAATCGATCTTGATCGAAGTTAGTAGCGAACAAACAACCTAATTTTTATTCTATACCTGTTTAATTCACTCGCACAAGGTGTCGAACCTAAGCTTAATGGATGCTATTCATGTGCTCTATCTACTAGGCTAGAGATCTTTTCACAACTCCGTATTAAATCATTCTATTACACCAATATAATAAACCCTTCTCAGCATGGTGGTGTCTACTTATCCTTCAATTTATGATGTTGTGAAGCAATGTTTGGAATTTTCAACGACTACATGTGCTGTGTGAGGTGGGCTGGTGACCTATGTTGTGATCGAGGAATCAACCACGAACAATAATGAAATGATTGAAAACAAGACTCGAAGGATGGAAAACTTGTATTCTCTTACTCTTTCTCAAGTTGTCAACCCCTCCCCCTTTACAAGTGCAGGTCGGCCTCCTTTTATAGGGAGGCAGACTGACTTTTACATTCCGAAAATAGCCTTATATGAAAAGAATCATTTCAGAATGTACTGGACCTAACTTGGGGATTTTACATCATGGCCTTCACGCAATCCACATCTTGCCAAACTCGCGTCGCAGATCGTGCCGCGTCTTCAGGCAAAAACACGTGCAACTGTCGGGTGAAGGCCTTTCCCGGACACCCCTTCGTCCAAGCAATCCCATTCTTGCAGTCGGACACTCGGACGCAAAAACAACAACGTGGTGGTGAAACATTAGAGATTGAAATCCTTAACCGAAAGATGTAGGGCAGCCTTTCTCGAGCTATATTTTCGTCCCATGGTCTTCGGCCGGGGAATAGATGAAACAAAAACCGAGAATCAGAAGGTCTAACCGATGAGAGATGATTCGTGAGATGAAAGGGATAAGACCAATCCTTTAGCGATGGAAAGATTAGCTCCGAGAGGCATTTAACAAAACTCTATCCGTCAAAGCGCTGAGCGAATGCTTTTTGCTCCTCCGGGTTTCGACGCCGCACACAGACTCCTAGGAACAACTGTTGCCTTGCGTCATAAAACAAGAGGTTCCTTTCACAATCGATTGTGAATCCCCCAACGACTTGGTGTTGTGGTTATTTGAGAGGTACTCCGTCTTTGGCATTCGGCCTTTTTCAATACAAAAGCTCGACATATTTGTGACGGTTGACAATGATAGAGGTGTGGAGTCTTGAGTCTTTTATGTTGTGGCTTAGAGTTTTTTTTAAAAAAAAACTGTGTTGTGCTATAACAAAGCTTAACACGAACAATGATGGAAACGACTCAAATAGAAGACACGAAAGGCGTAGAATGAATTCTCAAACAAAGTAATTCTTAAAAGTCGACCCCTTTACAAGTGTCGGTCGGCCTCCTTTTATAGGAAGACGAGCGGACTTTTTACATTCCAGAAATGACCTTGTCTAAAATGAATCAAACTTGAATGTACTAGGCTAAACTCGGGAATTCTCCATCGGGTCTTCACGTAATCGGTGCTTTCCTGGTTTTGCGCTGCACATCACGGCGCTTTTTCGGCATATGCATGTGCGCCTGTCAGGTGAAGACCTTCGATGTGAAAATGCCCTTCGCCCGATGAAACTTGTTACCTGAAAGCATTTGTTAAGCAAAACATGGGAAACGAATTGTTAGCACTGGCGAAACCAAGACTATTATTTCTCTTGAAACGAGGATTTGCCCCAGGGCTTCGTCTTGAGAAAACTGATGGCGCTGAGCCGTGATTGAAAACTAAAACCCTTTATGCCACTACACCTTTCGAATGACGAAAGGTACCCAGCGAAAGTCTAGAAGTTATGGGAAAAGAGAAATTAGATGGCTTTGCGTGCTTCACCATCGCTTTAGAAAAGACTTTGGATTGCACGAGTTTATCACGACGGCTCAAAAATGAGAACTTTGTCATATTCGATTCCGAATCCCCCAACAATCTGATTGCAGTACCGGACTGTATTCTTGTAAACTCTTTGTTATCAATAAAATTGGCACATTCTTGTACCCGTTTGTTCAAAAGAAAAAATCAGTAGAATGCATGCTTTGCACTATGGGCAACGAAAGTGAGAGATCAAGTGGATTTGTAGTTATGTTTAAATTTTTAATTTTATGATATAATTCTAAAATATGTATCTTTGTGAATGTTTGCCAACCTATTTAGTTTCACAGAAGCTATTCAATCTATGCAATTCAAATCAATACATTTGTATTCAATACCATGTCAGTATCATTTGCACTGACACATTGACCTATTGAACCAAGGCAGAAGATAAAATTCACTTGCACTACAATACTGATTAAACACCCTAGTCATTGAAAACTTCATCATTAAGTTGGAAGGCCTCAGTAAAAAAGGCCTGACTACATAGGTAGGATGAGATGATGCTGCTCACAGTGGAGGCAGTTATAACCATGTTCTTTACAACAATTTGCACTTGGATGGCCTCAAGCGGTGATGCACCTGCCATAATGAGCCCTGTCGTGGCACCTGGGAAAGACACCAATCCCATCGTCTTGGCGTTGTCAATGGAGGGGGCCAAGGCAATCCCCAATGCCCTCTTCGCCTGTTGGAGTGTCGCCTGGAGTGGCGTTGCACCAAGAGCAAGTGCACACTCCACCTGCAAAGAAAAGAGAACAAAATGGATGTATAAATGTTTGCAGTTTTAGTATGGTGATCATTCCACAAATTAATATTTTTTTAGTTCGTGAATAATATAATACGCGATCTGTGTAACAATCACTTTCATTTATTTTTGTCGTGTTTTCTCTCCTATTTTTTTCCATAAGTTGTAATTTAGATTTCTGAACTTTCTAGTTTCCAACTTCTACTAATAAAACACGTGTATCACACATACTCAAGAAAATTGTCATTTTGTAATGTTGATGAAGAGAGAAGATTGAGCCAAGGAAAGAAAATTAAGTGGCGCATGTCTCTCCAAGTAGTCAGAGAGCTTGCAGCTGACCTGGTTCTTTTGGATCGTCACATCCTCCTGGAGCTTCTTCATGGCGATACCAGTTACGGTCATGGCGTTGCCAACCATCAGACCGGCGGCAGGGATGATGTACCGTGGGGTGAATGGGAACACTTTGAGCATGAGGAGCAGGATCATGGTGATCGCCGTGCCAACCAAGATGGACACGAAAGCGATATACTTCCCGCGAGGGACCTGTTTCGCACGCTGGCCAGCTGTATAGCCAGCAACTGTCACCTGTATGTGTTGATTAAGGTTACATCAAAGCAATGCGCGATTGTATCTGATTTTAATGACTGAAAGCTGACTGCTAATAATTAATAAAAATGTAAAAGGACCATCAGTTGATAGTTTGAGATCAGGTACCATAAAGAGGTAGGCAAGGAGGATCCAAGGTGCGGTGTTGTTCTGGGTGAAGATGAAATGGAGCACGAAGCCAACAACGGAGAGCTGGAGAAAGGAGCGCATGATGGCGAAGAGCATCTCTCCCTCGATCCCTAGGCGCTGCGTGAAGGTGAGCACAATGGCCAGGGCGACCACGGCAATGGTGGCGATCGGCTTGAGCATGCCCACGAAGAAGTCATGCCAGAAGGCAGCCTTTGTCCGACGGCCGGGGCATCGTCTGCTCCAGCAGCACGGGCACATGCTCCATCTTTAGCTACTATACCTTTGCCTCCCTCACAGCAAAGGTGGCAACAAGCCGCAATCTGCAGATGTGAGGAGGTGGAAGGCAGTGCTAGAAGTAGAAGGTTTTTATAGTACTATAGATGAAGATATAGTCATGTGCTACTATATCTAGAACCTAGAGGTACAATTCATTGGTCCAGCCATGCATGTTCATTTTGCATGAATTTATTCACGTGCCCTGGAGAAAAGTAACGGAGTACGGGCTAGCAGCTTGCTAAAAATTCTCAAACACCATCAATGCAACATCACTGTACTACCTTTTAAGATATGGTAATTATTTTCAATAAAGCAGGGTTTGTATTTGTCATGTCCTATTATTATCTAAGAGTACAAATTATAATTAATTTGCAAGGACTTTCGCGTAACCTATATCCAATATTAATTTGCAAGGACTTTCGCAGTTTCGCTACATGGACATCTCAGATTTTATAAAAGGTTTGAAAGAAAACCAGATTTCATAAACATTGCTTCATTGTACTGTGTACACCATTAAAATATTATTCGGATACCAACAAACTCTGTACAATGGAAACCTAATTTTAAAAAACTGCCTTAAAAGCGTACGATAATTCCTAATATTGCATTTGTAGCTACCGTATTATAGCACAGAATAGTGTGTCTGTATCAACAACACATCATAAGGTGGGAGTCGAAGAGGATATCCAGAAATAACTATATGTCACCAAAAAAAAAAAACTTTAAAAATTAATAGCTACAAAGGTAACAGAACCTGTATTGCTTACATGAAAACATGTTAAATAAAGAGTAATGTAAAAAACATAATGCCTAAAAATATTTTATATTCATTACTATAAGAAATGAGAAGATAGACACCTTGTTTGAAATTACATTGTAGATTTGTTCACGAAGTCCTCATCCACATCCACATTATATTTTCGAATAAGTTTGTGTAATTGGTTTGCAATGGCTTTATGATTTGTAAGGTTATCATACATAAAAGGATTTAGTGAGAAGATATTGATACAAATATATGCCGTATCTCCTATTTTCTCATCAGTATTTAAAGGCACTATTTAAGACATTATATGCCATACCTACAAGGCTTTTTGAGTATCAAAGACATATCATTTGTCCTCATATATTTCCATAGTTATTCCAATTATGACCCACAAATCATGTGATTATATCCCTATATGAGTTTACAATGAGACACCAGTCAATATATGTTGTATCATTTTCTCCTTATATTTGTTCTATCAGGGTTTAGAGGAGATTAATGGCATATCAATGTATAATTATCAATATATATATGTTGTATCATTTTCTCCTTAATTTTCACATGTTTTTGGAGGAGTTTTTTTCTCATAAAATGATTACATGGAGATTAATTGCAAGAAGATAATTCATCAACAAGCCAGGAGAAAGTTATAACTAAGGGCCTGTTTGGGACTGCTCTGCTTCTATTTTTTCAGCTCTGCTCCACCAACTCCACCATGGAGTAGCTCTACCGCCGAATTTTTTTGGAGTAGTGGTCCTGTTTGGCACGAAGTCTAGCTCCAGCTCCAGGAACACGAGGTTTCTCTGAGAAAGGTCTGATATACCCCTGATAGATGGACCCACATGTCAATGTCTCTTATCCCCTTCTCTGTATTCTCCTTCACCCCTTTTCCTCACACACAGAAGGGGAAGACGAGCCTTGGTGATGCCATCTACCGGAGCATCACCGAGGAGAACGTGACCAGACGCTCCAGTTCCTCGGCACGCCGCAGTCGCAACTCGACATCCCTAGTCGTGCCCTCTGCCTCCGCCGCCGTCGGGCAGGGCGGCTGCATCCCTAGCCGCCATCGGCCAGGGAGGCCATGCCCCCGCCGCCGCCAGGCAGGGAGGTCGCGCCCTCCGCCTCCGCCTCCGCCACCGCCGGGCAGGGAGGCTGCATTCCCAGCCGCCTCCGCAGGGAGTGGGAGGAGAGAGGCGTGACCTGGCGGTGTGAGCTCGGAGGGGAACAACGCCACAATGTGTTGCGCTGATGCGGCTCATCCACCCCGCTGCTGCTGCGGCGGCTTGGCCGGGCCGGATGGGGAAGAGCCGTCGGCGCGAGCTCGAAGGGAGGGAATAGGGAGAAAGGGATGGCCGGTGGCGCGAGAACGTCTCGTCGGAGGGAGGAAGGAGGGAGAAAGGGGCGGCCGGCGGCGCGAGCTCAGAGGAGGAAGGGAGAGCACGGTTGCAGATGGCGCGGGGAGACGCCTTGAGCTCATCCCTGTCGGCGCGGATGAGCTCGGAGGGAGAGAAAAAATAGAATCAAATTTTTACTTTGTGTAACGAGTGACAGTGGTAGGTAAATAACTCAGAACTCCACGAGGGAGTTCCAAACTTGGATTTCGGGAGTACCTCTTGTGGTACTCCAGGAAAAACGTGGAGTTGGGGTTGAACTCCACCTTTTTTAGGGAGCAGAGTTTTAGGAGTTAGATGTGTTTGACTACGTGAAAACCTCAAATAGGCCACACAGCATTTGTAACGGGCCCTTAACACCCGTTACATGCACTCACATCTATAACGGTTGTTGTTTGGCACCTGTTACCCATAAGCGCGGAAGGCCGACCCCGGGGTTCGCCACCACAACGCCCGTTACCAATGATGACTTTTGGTAACAGGCTTCTTAAACGCCTGTTACATTAATTCTTTGTGATGGACGTTAACGTGAGTCCGTTACAAAAGTTAAACCTATCGGTAACGGGCTCGTAAAATCCATTACTGATCAATGCCCTGTCGGTAACGGGCTCTTTAAGTCCATTATTGATCACTGCCGTATCGGTAACCGGCTTTAGTGTCCGTTACCGATGACCATTTGACGCCCGTTACTAGACTGGGAGCTCAATAATTGAAGTCTAATAGCACTCTTCACTGCCATGAAGCAGGAGCATGACGACAGGGGATTATTAGCCAAACCGGGGGTCTCCAATGCGGGGGTGGCGATTCTGCATATATAGAATTTGTGCTACTATAAATTTTGTCTCCTTTGTGAACAAAGGAGGCACGCGTCTGTGAATCCACGTCTCCTTTGTGTTTGTCTTCATTGACAAGTCAGCTCGTTCTCTCATTGCTTCAATTTCGACATACAGGCACAATCAACACATACATCTTTTCAGACAAAATAGACATCATAAGAGAGATAACTTGTCCACATAGATAAAGATAACTTATCCACAAGAATAAAGATAATTATTACAAACAGTTAACTTGTCCATCTGGCTAGGACTTAACTTGTCCATCACATTTTTTACTATGGTCATGCTATCTGACCATACACATCAACAAAAGCATGCCCCTTGAACATCCACAAAAGTATGGCTATCTGACCCTGCACATCAACAAGTTTGAACTTCCTCATGCCCCATCAAGATTGGCTCCTTTTGCAGCGTCTTCGTAAGCAACCAAGGTTTTTTGAAGCCCTTCGAGCGCATCTTCAATGGGCTTGAGATTTTGTTCAGTCGTATACTTGTACCTCCTTGTGCGCTTAGTCTTTTTGATGAGAATGTTCACTTCTTTCGTGATTTTTTCAAACTCAGGTTTCACATAATCCCAGATTTTAAGGTTTATAAGTAACTCAAGCTCTACTGGTGACTCATAGAGTTTTGCCAAAAATAGGGTTAAACATGGTATAAGAATAATATAGTTTTGTGGACGGTTCCCCATCTTGTCACTATAAATCCCCTGCCGGCCAAGAACTTCGTCTAGCTCTGCTTTGATGCCCGTTAACAAAGTCCCCTGTGGGCTCAGAGAAACAGCCATTTCACGTGATCGGTGACTAGCTGTGGTAACGATCGTTGTTTTATACCCGTTACGAATACGTGTTATCAGTAACGGGCATCTGCCCGTTACCTTTCTTCGCTCATTTGTAACACTTGATCGGTAACGGGCACTTTGCCCGTTACTAAAGGTCATCTATGCCTGTTGCCAAAGTGAGCTTTTCATGTAGTGTTAATTGGTTGGTCAAAGTTGGAGCCGAGCTGTGAAACCTGGAGCGGAGTAGTCCCAAACAGACCCTAAATTTAGACTAGTGGTCAATTATTAGCATATTCCTGTTGATCCTACGAGGTTCAAGGGTGAGAATGTCCTGCAGCTTAACCTTTTGCTAGTACAACTTTACTTGTATGATCCGTCTTTACTCAATAGAGACTTATGCATAGTGCTAAATTGAGTTCTGCACGACTCCCGGCATTCAAGAATACAGCATTGTCCGTACTTTGTTTTAGGTCGGTCCCCATTGTCCACCAACTAAAGCCTATGAAATTTGACTCACCTCAATAGGCATTAATTTGTAGGGCGTACATTGATCCATAGACCAAGGACACATATTATATTAGGCTACGATTTTAAATTGATATATAATTGTGAAAAGGTACTATGCCAATGGTGGTACTCATGAAGCAAAAGGCTGGGGAAAATATGAAACATGATCATCCAGTAATCAATTGTTACCTTTTTATATAAAAAATCAAATCAGTACGGCTTCGCCCCCATCATTATTTTTTAAGAATTGTGAATATGTTGATAGTCCAGCCTCTACATCCAAAAAAGATACATATAACTATCATTATTACAACAGAGAAAGACTCCATTCCTAATCGCACATAAGCCTAGGAAAAAAGAGCAGATTAAAAAACATCTATCCTGCAGCAGAGTAACCATCATATGAATCACTACCTTCATGCGACTATCACCACAACAAAAAGGCACAAGGATGCGTAGGGGGAGAGCCTTGCCGCCGCCATCCTTGCACCCGCACGGATTTCCGGCGGCAGCGAGGTTGGTTGGGGGGGGGTGGGGTTTGGATGAGCTGTAGGGCCGCGCGGTGTCCGCCCGAGTCGCCGACTATGAACCTTTGGTACTTACTACATACAAGAAACACTAGCAAAACCAAATTAAAGATCAAGGAGCACATAGATATTGCAACATGAAGAAGTAGCAGATGAAACACAAAACAACATTTGTTGCAATATGTATAGTATGATGAAACACTAAAATATAGAAGTTGTAACATGATAGATTAACATATGAAATATGGAGAAAGAATTTTGCAACATACACGACCGAGCGCGGGGTGAGCAGCGGCACGCGGCCGGTCACGCTGCCGCCGGCCGCGGGGAGCTCCCCGTCCGGGGCCGCGGACAGCTCCACCCCGCGGTCGCAGGGAGTTCTGCTCCTGTCGTGGGGAGCGGCGGCCTGCGCCTGGCCGCGCCGCCTGGCCGAGGCGTCCCGCCGGCAGGGACGGAGCTCCACCTGCGCCTGGCCGCGCCAGTGGCTCCGCGGGAGGCGGCGGACACCTCTGGGGGAGCTCCACCCCCGTCGACCTGGGATGCGGCCGCCCGTCGGGGGAGCTCCACCCCGCCGGCCCAGCGCGCAGCTCGCCCCTCTCGGCTGCCGGCGCAGGGGAGCGACTCGGGGCTCGCACGCCCTACCCTGGTGGAGCAGCTCCCTCACGCGCGAAGCCCTTTTCCCGACGGGGACACCTTCAGATCCATGGATGCTGCTGGAGAGAAGAAACAAAGAGAAAAACAGAGAGAAGCTAGAGAAACGGGAACGAGAACTTAAAAAAATTATGTGGTCCATGACGAAATCCTCGTGACGTTCATAGATTTCATCAGAGATCACACTGATCCTCGAGTGGTTCGGAGGGGGTGCAGCAGTGGTAGATAAGGTTGTGGGACCCGCCGCCCGATTTTTTTTGCTGGCGACAGATGTCCTCGCTACAACATTTCCGTTGGGTTTAATAATCTCAGGTCGTTTCCGTCAGGCAGCAGGTGTCTGTCATTCTTCTGTGGGACCTTATCCATAAAGCCGCCGAGCCGCGGACGCCGAGCGCCACCGCCTTGCGCACAGGCGCGCGGCCATCCTTCGCGCGCTCCCGCCGCCTCAGCCACCCATCCCGCCTCCACCTGTGCTCGGCCCTGCTGAAATCGTACGCCACCTCCGGCCGCATCGCCGTCGCGTGCCAGCTGTTGGACGAAATCCCGCGCCTGGACGTCCCGGTATGGAACGCTCTGGCCTCTGCCTACGCGCGCTCCGGCCACCCCTGCCACGCCCCGGACGCTGCTTCGCGCGACGCGGGGGCGCGGCCGAACGGCGTCTCGGTCACGAGCCTTCTCTCAGCATACGCGCAGCTGAGGAGCCTGGTGCACGGGAGGGAGCTCCACAGGTACGCTGTGAGGAACGTCGTCGATCTTGACCTGCCCGTGCTCAATGCGTTGGTGAACATGTATGGCAAGTCCGGATGGCTGAGGGCGACGTGCTATTTAGCGAGTGTGCGCTCCGAGCGCGCGGTTCTAGCCTCCCACCCGACGTTCTGTTGAAATATTAGACAATTTTCAGATTAAAACCAAATATAAATCATGACGAATTGAACAACTAGATTAAGTATATTTAGCAAAGTCATATCACATATCATAGCAACTAGTGTAAGCACGATTCGTACACTAAACAGATTAAACATGATGAACAAATAAAACTACAATAAAGTGAGAGTGTACCCAAAGGCGGGGTGATTGCCGGGGGCAACCGATGCGCCGTTATCCTCTGGATTAGTCATACTAATCGTGGGAGGACCTCAGTTGATATAGTCGTACAATGTCAATGCAGGAAGATGTACGCAGTGTAGTCCCTCGAACGCCAGGAAGTAGTCGTACAGTAGGCCACCGAGAAGTAGATGAAGTAGTCGTTTGGGAGCAGTCGCGCGAAGAGCGCTTCCCAAAAACCTTATTCGCCTTCTCCCAGTGCAGGATCGCAAAGACGACGGTTCCGGAGACCTGCTCACCCGGTCGCTGGTGCACGCAAACGATCGGGCTGGAGTCTTGGCGACGGCGGCGCAGCAGCGAGAAGAGGCAAAATATTATTTTTACTACTTTAGGATTTTCTAATTGAAACTCCCAATTGTAGTTTTTGTTGTGTCTTTCCTCAGGAGGATTGGTACATATAGGAAGGAAAACTCCCTACCTCAATATCAACTAGCAATATGGTACTAATTGACGTTGTACCTCCCACCTCTACTAATAAGCTTAAACATTAAAGTCCATTACAGAACACAAATATTGGGCCTTTGATATTTATTAGAATTTCTTCATATGAATTTTATTTAGAGGAACTATTCATATATAAATTCCAACACGTTCTTTTTTAAAAAAAGGTCAAATTCCCGAGACTTTCCATTTTTGGCATATCACAACTTATGCACATAACTTTGATGTATAACTTTGTATCAGATATTTTTTAAACACAACTTTGACACCAGTGCGCGTGCAGATTTTATGTATACAACTTGCATGCACAGTTTTTTGAAAAAATAGCTTATACACGTAACCTTTTTTCAAACATCGGTTTTATCTTTCCATTTTTGGAACTTATACACACAACTTCGACGTATAACTGCGAACTATAATTTTTGTCAGATAATTTTTAAGCACAAGTTTGATGGCACGGAGAACTTATACATACAACTTGTATGCACAATTGTTTGAAGAATAACTTGTGTGTATATTTTTTTCTCTAATGACGAATTGTGCACGTAATTTTTTTTAAAATGACGAGGTCTGCACATAACTTTTTCTACAATGACGAGTTATGCGCATAAATTATGCAGAAGAAAAATTTGCTGAATGAAGTAAAAAAAAAGAAAAAGAAGAAGAAGAAAAATAAAAGAAAAAAGGAAGTGTGGGGGACCTGTCCACGTGGGAAAGCGCGGGGACCGCGCGATCCGTGCGCTCCGCGCGAGCACTTGCGGAATAGGTTTTTCACGGCCGAGGGCTCGTCTTGGCCGTCTTGGAAATCGTTAGTTCTTGTTGGAATCTTTAGTTCAGGTTGTGTTCAACTGACGTGTCGGTTTGTGTTTATCTGGAGTCCGTTCTATTACCAAAGGTCATCTAACCTACTTAGTTAGAGGAGGGTGAGATATGGTCGCAACTAAGAGACCCGGGTTCGATTCCTCGTTACAGGATTTGGTTCCCTTCTCTTAATGAAAATCGTAGAGTGGTCTTAACCCCACCAACTTGATTTTTGTGGAGTTCATTCTGTTTGGACTGTAACCGAAACGGTACGGAATCCGGGACTCATCGTGTGTTATGATCATACAAAACTGATCAGTTACGACGGGACCAAACACGTGAATTAAGTACTTAACCCAGCCAATCAGGGAAATCCTCGTCAGTTTCTTCGATGCAATGCCCATTCTTGTACAGCGATCCCTCCGGATGCTTGATCTCGTCGCTGCAATCGTAACAGTAACGCAAATCCTGAGTTTTGGAGATGTGGTACAATCTTCACGACGCTCAGCTGCAGAAGCAGATATACAAAACAAGTGTAAAAAATCGACCATTGCCCGGCGTTCATGATCAAGCAGAGTTTTCAAGTGAATTTCATTCAAAGTTGTGGGCAATTTGGGCGTTCTAAACGGTGTACATATGGAACTGTACCAGAATGTGCCACGATGTGAGCGCCTTGCCCTTCCAAAGCTCGCGAAGGCCAGCTCCGGCGGGCCGTGCGTCGAAGTACCAGCTCGTGCTGGCGAGCTCCACCAGCGCGTACTTCACCTTGTTGGGGCCATCTCACGGTCTGCTTCGAAAAAAGTGAGCTTCCCCATACGGAGTACATATGCTGGCATACGTTAATTGTTGTCTTGAGTGCATGAGGTGTCTCTCCCCATGCGGTGGTCCTCGTCCTCGCCGTGGGACTTCATATGCTGGCACTGGCGGAACCGCGCGGGGAGGTGGGGGGAGGGGGAGTAGGGTCCACGTGCCCCCCCCCCCACCTCATGATTAAATTTCTGAATCCATGCTATGTCTTGTTCAGTACTGTCTATCATTGTTGACACATGCAGCCTTCGAAGCCCAACAGACTAACTCCACATGTACATGTGTTGATGTGTGTGATGTTCTAACCAACAAGCTAGCAGACTAGTTAATACTGGCATACATTAATTGTTGTCTTGAGTAGCAGTGCTAGCGGCAGTGGTGGAACGCAGCGCCCCAGCCAACATGCACATTTTCGAATTCTGAGCACTTCCACCCTATGCTGGTGAGTTCATACGACGCATAGATAATCACTTGTAGTGAACATGATCATTAAGCCATTTGTTCGAGTAGGATTTTAGTGATTCATGACAACATAATCAATTGAACTAACCATATTGTTTGAGCATGTCTTTGTAGACATTATAGGTCCCATGGATGCAACCAGAATGAAAGCCAAGATACCACTAGTTAATCATAGCAAAATTCCATCGAATAATTTTGAGGTGCCTAAACCAATGGCAAGTTCAAGGGAAGAAAAAGAGATCGCCGGATGAACCGACGGTAGCTAGAGGTGGCAGAGGCAAGCATTGGATGATTTGGTCTACTGCAGGAGAACCCAAGTTAATTGGGCCCCTGAGATGAACTGACGCACCAGATTCTAGTTGCACCGGATGATTGGAAATGCGTCGGTCGAAGCGTCGTATAATTGAAGTTGCAAAGGTGAAAATGGCCAGTAGCACCGGATGAACCACTGGGGGTATTGAATGAATGCGTGCGTTCATCCGATAATTTGTTAGCTCAAGACAGAGGTTTTGGCGTGGAGGAGTGCAGCATCGGATGAACCGCTTGGTCAGTGGTCTATGCATCGGATCATCCGGTGCCCTACAACGGAGACAGAAAAGACAGTTCTGGGCATGGAAGAGTTCAACGGCTAGTAGCACCAGATGAACCGATGCTACCAGGGAAGAGCATCAGTTCATCCGACGGTACAACTTTTGCTAGTCATTGGCCAACGACTCTATTGGCCTCTTGGGATATTTATACCTCTTCCACACCCTCCCATTTGAGGTTGCTTGATTGTGTGGAAGTGTAGAGGAGTTGAAGACACATTGAAGATCATATCCAAGCCACAAAAGTATTCAAGTGCTCATCCAAAGGCTTTGCACATGCTTAGAGAGTGTTTAATGCAAGCATAGGCTTAGAGCTGAGTTGTATGCAAGGTGTGTGAACCTTGTGAGGTGATTCTCGAGTGGATCAAGGTGTACAAGGTGCGTCAGAGCCTTGAGGCCTAAGTGGCTCTCCGGGAAGTCTTCGACCCTCCGACTGCGTGTGGAGCGGCGTGGACACTCTATGCGGGGGAGAAGCTCCTTAGTGGAGACAACATCAAGGTTACCAAGGGGCTTGGAGAGTACCTTCGTGACTGACCTTATGTGGCAAGTCAAGTTGGCTTTGGGAGAGACTCGGTGACCGGGAAGTAATATTGTTGTGTGGAGTGCTTCAACAACGTGGACTAGGGGTGGCTAAGTGCCTATCGATACCACGAGATAAATCATTTGTCAAGAGTTTGCTTCCTCTCATCCCTCTTAATGTTTCCACATTTTATACTTTCAATCATTGTGTGCCTCTACTCTTTGGGTTGGGTGCTTCACACTATATCAACTGTAGTTGCACATCCAGATAGCATGATCTAGTTTATGTTTTATGCAAAATATTGGTAGCCATAGGCTTAAGTTTTTAAATTGCATAATTCACCCCTCCCCTCTTAGGCTAATGAGCATTCGATTCCTTACATAACTAATCACTAATAATATAAATAATAATAGTTGTTCATGAAAGAGGTCTTATCAGATATATGTTTCCACTTATCACACAAATATGAACATTTACATATCTTGATAACAACACACTGCATACATAAAAGAATATTCTTTTTTAGGAGTACAAATAAATCTCTGGTTATATGAGCAAGTATCCCTCAGCAAACAATTTATATGAGGCAGTGTTAACTACGAAATGATCTATGATTTCCAGACTTGAAAACAATTGTGTATTGATCCTACACATTATTCATTATATTCAAATCATTCCAAATAGTTTTTAAGAAAAAATCCCATCGATATTTAAGTTTACCAAGAGCAAAAGTCGTTCTTGACCGAGAACCAAAAGGGCAATTTCAACTTGTAATGCAGCAAAAACTACCCCACTGTTGCTGTCACCACGACAAGATATCAGGAAGCTCAACTGTGGCACGCATCAACAACCACAACTTGCTTTTTATCTAATGCTGGCGCTACATGTCCTAGCAGCGCCATAGATTTGGTTGAGCATAGAACACTAAGATGAGCAATAATAATGCAGAGGCACATAACACCTAATTTTGCTCAACCAGACAGTCCCCACGATCTCTGTCCAGTATCTATACTATAAAGAACGAGTTCTTTTGATGGGTCTCCCCCTCTTTCGTTCTTTTCCATAGTTGCGACTTGTATTTGATGGAAAGGCAAATCGACAATGTGGGAAAGAATTGCTAAGCCAAATCTAAATCATGGCTTGTTTTTTTGGAAAGTCAAATCACGTAATGCGGAAAATAATTGCTAAGCCAAATCATGATATCTTTTCTGGAAAGTCAAATCACATCAAAGAATTGCTAAGCCAAATCTAAATCATGGCTTGTTTTTTTGGAAAGTCAAATCGCGCAATGCGGGAAATAATTGCTAAGCCAAATCATGGCTTGTTTTTTAAAGTCAAATCACGTCTTGGTTTGTAAAGGGAGTTTTTGGAAAGTCAAATCGCGCAATGCGGAAAATAATTGCTAAGATAAATCATGTCTTGTTTTTTTGGAAAGTCAAATCGCGTCTTTGTTTGGAAAGGGAGCGCATGTATGCCTCGTGCGCTGTACGGAGCACCGGTAGAAAAGGAGTTGGTGATCTTTTGACGTGTTCCCCCTTTCGTTCTTTTCCATAGTTGTGATTTGCATTTGATGGAAAGGCAAATCGGCAATGTGAGAAAAAAATAGCCAAATCAAAATCATGACTTGTTTTTTGGAAAGCCAAACCACGCAATGCGGGAAATAATTGCTAAGCCAAATCATGACTTGTTTTTTTTAATGTCAAATCGTGTCTTGGTTTGGAAAGGGAGTTTTTGGAAAGTTAAATCGTGCAATGCGGGAAATCATTTCTATGCCAAATCATATCTTGTTTTTTGGAAAGTCAAATCGCGTCTTTGTTTGGAAAGGGAGCGCATGTATGCCTCGTGCGATGGCAGCAGCGGCGGGTACGAGGCGCCGGTAGAAAAGGAGTTGGTGATCTTTTGATGGGTCCCCCTTTCGTTCTTTTCCATAGTTGTGATTAGCATTTGATGGAAAGGCAAATCAGTAATGTGGGAAAGAATTGCTAAGTCAAATCTAAATCATGGCTTATTATTTGGAAAGTCAAATCGTGCAATGCGGGAAATAATTACTAAGCCAAATCATGGCTTCTTTTTTTGAAAGTCAAATCGCGTCAAAGAATTGCTAAGTCAAATCTAAATCATGGCCTGTTTTTTTAAAGTCAAATCGTGCAATGCGGGAAATAATTGCTAAGTCAAATCATGGTTTCTTTTTGAAAGTCAAATCGCATTTTGGTTTGGAAAGGAAGTTTTTTAAGTCAAATCGCGTAATGCGGAAAATAATTTCTAAACCAAATAATGTCTTGTTTTTTTGGAAAGTGAAATCGTGTCTTGGTTTGGAAAGGGAGTGCATGTATGCCTCGCACACTGGCGGCAACGACGGGTACGGGGCGCCGGTAGAAAAGGAGTTGGTGAAAAAAACATTTTGGCGAAAAGTATTATCTAACGTCGAAAAAATGGGTCTCCCCCCTCAAATTTGTTCTACAAATCATTTTATATGGGTCTAGCCGCCCTTTTCGTGAACCGTTTGAATAATTGGTAAGCCAAATCACGTTGTGTTGGAATAATTGATAACCAAATCACGTTGTGTTTTGGAAAGGGATACAAGCATCGTGGCGTGTTTTTTAGGGGATTTTGGGAATAATTGGTAAACAAATCATGTTGTGTTTTTTTTAAAAGCTTTCGATCGAGGTCGGCGGCCCCGGTGAGGCGGTGACGTAGTTGCATTTACGACATTACCATTATGACATATCAATATGGATTACTATGATCTACAAACACTGGTGGAAAAACAGCCTTCCATCCCGGGTGGGAAAGGCTTTAAGTCTCTAAAGCCCACCCGGGACGAAAAGAGAGAGACAAAAGGCCCCTCTTTGTCACCGGGTGGGCAACCAGGAATAAAGGGTGCCCTTTATTCCTGGGTGGTAGCCCCGCCCGGGACAAAAGGGGAGGGCCAGCAGCGTCTGTGCGCCACCCCTTTAGTCCCGGGTGGTAGCCCCGCCCGGGACAAAAGGAGAGGCACACCAGCGCCTGTGCGCCACCCCTTTAGTCCCGGGTGGTATTACCACCCGGGACTAAAGACTCCGCTGTGAATTTTTTTTGTTTCATTTCAAATTGTTCTAATAATGTTATACGCGTATATTCTCACGTATTTGGGTGTAATTTACATATATGTATAAATGTTTGCACTAATTATACGTGTCTACTATACGTACTATACGAAGAGAATAAACTTATAAATAAATATATACACACATTATATTACATCGAAAGCATATAGCAGATAGTATTTTCTGAAAGTAGTATATATATATATACATCAAAAAACCGTTTCATACTAATTCTAGTCTAAAGTTCCACCGGAGGTGCTAATTAATATTTATCAATTCGATGACCGTCATAGTGATTTCTGCCTTGTGGATTAATGACCTGGTCCATTATGAATCCGCAGAGACCTTCTTGAATCGCCAAGAGTCGGTCCTTCTCAATGATTGCATCCCTAATCATATTGTTCTGCAATGTGCAAATAATTTAATATATTACACACAAGAATTAAATATATAAGCGGTTAGAAAAAAAGTATTATTAATTGATTTAAAATAATACTTACAGTATAATCTGACGGGTCTGCCTCGCAGAAATTGTGGATGAACTCACACACATAGTATGCACATAAATGTGTCCCTGGTTCCTGTCTCATACACTAAATTGAAGAAGATAATTATGAAAAATTAGTGTTATGCATTTTTAATTTGCCCAATCTGAAGTTGTTATTTGGTTTACGTACCGGAAAATTTGTATTGAAGTTTATTCTAGGTTTCCATTGTCCAGGGTTGACAGCCTTGAATTTTTCCCAAGCTCTGGCAGAAAATAATGAAAGTTAGAGCTAGATAGTGTTAGTAAAAGCACACTATTGCATAAAAGGGAACGTATGGATAGAATTATTACTCTTGAAACATATCTTGAAGGTCCAAGTATTTGTCCGGATCTCTTCTCAACGAATCAAAGACAAGGATGTTGCTTCTGTTGACATCAATTATGAGAAGAATCCAGTGGAAACTGTATATACATAGAAGCTCAAAAGATTAGAACTAAATAATGTTAACTAAGATAATTAGAAATGCGAACCCTTAGCAATTAAGATGGTAATCACACTTACTCGAAGTTGTAAGGTAGAAGTATCAAATCCTTGTAATGCAATTCACACAAGGTCCTTACGATTGTTTTGAATGTTGTTTCTGGTTGCTTCTTTACTTGATCTTGATTAACTAAAGATGGGTCCATGAAACCTATTCGTTGGTAACCATTCTTCCCCATGTTATGCATTTCCAGGCTACAGAAAATGAAAGACAAAGTTAATAATTAGAGTATGCATAAATTTGTTAATTAGGGTATGTATTGCACCGTCACTTACAGGCACCAGGCCATGACAAGATCGGTATTCAAGGAGTCAAGATGGTAAATTTCATAAATATCCTTGAATCGCAGCCAGGACAACTTCTCGCCTTCACCAGCAAAATCTCCCGGTTTAACAAGCATGCCAATCATCTCCAGGCCCGCCTTAGACGTCTTCATGTAGAAGTCATGCAATCTGCGCATCTGAGTAGGGAGTTTCTTCACCAACTCAGGCCTGACAAAAGATTTCCCATGCTCGTAGCGCCATCTAGGTACGAAGTTTGGGTCCCGAGGAGGTGATTCGTGGCCGAGAACATATTCTAGTGGCATCCCTGTTGCTTCTTGCATTGCAATGACTGCCGCTAGTTGTTCTGCGTCCATAACTGCAAGAGCTCGTTCAGTTGCAGTGAGGCCGGAGGCGACGTAAGTCTGTACTCCCGACGTCGACGCTTCTGTTGCCTTCTTCGTTGAAGGCTCTTTCGCTGACGTCGACGTTTGTGTTGCCTTCTTCATTGAAGGCTCTTTCGCCGACGTCGACGTTTGTGTTGCCTTCTTCGTTGAAGGCTCTTTCGTCGACGTCGACGCTTGTGTTGCCTTCTTCTTCTTCCTATAATCCTGTGGCATCGTCGACCCCGGTACTTGGTCGATGTAACTATTTGGTGACCCTCCTTGTCTCTTCTTCTTCATGGACTTGTGCAGCGACCGGTCATAATCACTTAGTAGGGGTTTTATAATTTCTTGTCTCTTTTCTGCTTCCTTCTTCTCTATGAAAGCTTTGAGTTTCTGCGGACGATCTTTATTCTTTTCTGCTTCCATTTCATCGAGCCGTTTTTGTTTAGCAGCCTCTTTATTCCCTTCAATCCACGCCTTGAGTTGCTTATCACACTCCGCCTCATTTTCTGATGCTGTCATGTCATATGGCAGCTTCCTTTTAACAGGCAGCTTTTTACCTTTCTTCTTCGGGGGATCCGGATTTGGCACGGGCATAGACGCGGTAGATTTTGATCGGGACCGCCTCTTGGCAGGCTTTGGTGAAGGCTGCTTTGGTGGTGATTGATGCTTCGGTGGTGATTGCTGACGATCGTCATCGCTCGCAGAAGGAGAATTCCCTCGTTGTGGAGACGGTGAGCTCCAATCATTGGGCGACGACCGGCCCGGTGACGGCCCGGGAGATGGTGGCTGCTGCTCGGCAACACTCGGAGGGATCGGTGGCGACATGTTAGGTATTATGATGTAACGTTTGGGCCACAATATGATACTGTGAAGCGCATCACGGAGTGTCCTTTCCCCGTCACCTCCTTGGATGTCTAGCTCTATTTCGTTAAACTTTGGGTCAGCAATCTCCTCCAAACCAACTGAGGCGTAGTCAGCTGGAATCTCCATGCCGTGGCTTGTACGTCCTGGGAGATGTGCTAAAGCCATTCCGTACGCCACCTATATATATGTAGAGAAATGATGAAGTTATTAAATGCCTGAGACATGCATCAAAGGTTGAGATAATTGCACGTATAATCAGGTTTATATATACCTTCATTGTGATGTTGCCGATCGGCTTGTGCAGCTCACATGCGGTGCGCTGACAGAGTTCATCCACAGGGTACCGTTCATTGTCCTCTACTTGAACTTCTTCTTGGTTTGCCGCCCTTTGTTCTTCGGGGGCCTCTGTGGAAGCACAGCTGCTTTTGCGAGCGGAAGGGCTAATGACGGGATCCACCGGTGCTTGGGGCAGTGCTCCGGCAGGGGTGATCTGAGCTACCGCGGTGGCCACTCGTTCAATCTCTGCATTCATACGATCTTCTTGATCTTTAAGTCTCTGCTCCATCATTTCACGCCACCGCCCCTCTTCACGCTCCCTTCTTCTTTTGCGGCTTCTGTAGGTGTCGGCACTTCCCTTGAAAGCATACTTCCACGGGACTACCCCGTAGCCCCTGCAACGTCCTGGGTGTTCCGGATTCCCGAGCGCCAAAGTGAGCTCATCCATGTCTCTGTCAGGAACCAATCTGCCCGCTTTGATGTCTTCATTCTTTTTGATTATCTCATGTGCCGCCTCCCGTAACGTGGGTGGGAATACGAGGGAACCATCATCAGGGTTCAATCTTCCACCGCGGGCATAATACCAATTCTTCGATCGTTCTTCCCAGTCAATGACCGCTGGTACGATACCTTTGTTGAGGAGGTCTTGTTCAATCTTCCGCCACTTGGGTGCTGCAACCGCGTAACCACCGCGACCAAGACGATGGGCGTAATCCGTCTTCTTACTGGCACTTATCTGAGCTCGTGCGCTCTTGTTGGCGAATTCTTCACTATTCTTGTAATCCACAAAGGACTGCCAGTGATCCTTTAGCTTGGGATAATCATCAAAATTTGGAGTTCGTTTCTGCTTGATATAATCTCTGTGCAGCTGCTTCTTGAAACTCTGCAATTGAGTTGCCATCTTCGTGAGAGTCCACTGCTTCACAAGGTTTGCGTTCACGCCCGGTGGAAGTGTGAAGTGTTTTAGGATATCCTCCCATAACATATTCTTAAGTGAATCTGGAACCACCCATGGATTATCTTCCCTTTCCTTCCATTCTCTATATGATATGGGCACGTTGTCCCACACAATAGCACCGCATTGGGACACAAACTTGTCCCTGACCTTCTTTGGTTCCCATGGCTGGCCAAGCTCGTTGACTTCAGTGATATGAAACTTCACGTCATGATCGACGATTACTTTTGTACGGCCTCTCTTAGTCTTTTTGCTTGTCGAGGTTGAAGCCTACAAGTTGCGGATTTGTTATTCACGCGGGGTTCCAGAATGATATATATACCTTGTTGTTAATGCATTTATGGACTTGTTAATGCATGATATATATACCTCGTTGGAACCTTCTGCATTAACTATGACAAGGTCTTCATTATTGTCCTCGGCGCGGCTGTCGATGTCCGCGGTGCGGGAGTCGATGTCCGCGACGCGGGAGTCGATGTCCGCGGTGCGGGTGTCGATGTCCCCGGTTATGTTGAGGAACGCGTCCGCCTGGCTACGCTCCTCCTCGGTGAAGGTTGGACCCCCAGCAATAAGGCTCTCCATCAGCCGCTCCTCCTCATTGTGATCCATAACTAGAAATTTCTGAATACATAAATGAATTTCTGAGCACATCAATGATTTTCTGAGCACATAAATGATTTTCTGAATACATAAATGAATTTCTGAATACATAAATGAATTTCTGAGCACATAAATGAATTTCTGGATACATAAATGAATTTCTGAATACATAAATAATTTTCTGAATACATAAATGATTTTCTGAGCACATAAATGATTTTCTGAGCACATAAATGATTTTCGGGCGAGAGTCGAGCAAGACTACCTAAGTGTCGGGCGGGAGTCGAGCGAGTCGGGCGGGAATCGAGCGAGTCGGGCGAGAAAACCTAAATGTCGGGCGGGGTCGAGCGAGTCGGGCGGGAGTCGAGCGAGACTACCTAAGTGTCGGGCGGGAGTCGAGCGAGACTACCTAAGTGTCGGGCGGGAGTCGAGCGAGAAAACCTAAGTGTCGGACGGGGTCGAGCGAGTCGGGAAAGAATCGAGCGTGTCGAGCGATACTACCTAATTGTCGGGCGAGCGAAAAAATTAAAATCTCTAAATACATATTTCATCTCTAAATACATTTCATCTCTAAATACATATTTCATCTCTAAATTCAAATCTAAAATCTCTAAATTCTCTAAATTCAAATCTAAAATCTCAAAATTCAATTCTAAAATCTCTAAATTCAATTCTCAGCACATAAATAAATTAAATGAAAACATAAAAAAATGCTGACGTCAGCCATCAGGGGCTGACGTCAGCAGTTCCCTCACCGGCGCAGCGACGGCGGGCTGAGGGGTCGACGGCCGGGCGGGCGGGCGCGGGGGAGACGGCGGCCGGGCGCGGCGGAGCGGGGTCGACGGGCGCGGCCGGGAGCGGCGGCGGCGGAGCGGGGGCGACGGCGGCCGGGAGCGGCGGCGGGGAAGACGACCGGGCACGGCGGAGACGTCGACGGGCGTGGGGACGACGGCCGGGCGCGGGCGGGGTCGATGGGCGGCGTGCGGACGACGGCGGCCGGGAGCTCCGGCGGCGGAGAGGGCGCGGGGCCGGCCGGTGTGGGCAGGGACGGCGGGGTGCGAGCTTCGACGACGACGGAGGCAGGCGCGACGGAGGCAGGGGCGACGGCGGGGAAGACGATGGCCGGAGTGTGAAGTGGAGGAGTTGGGGAAGAAGGGGTGGATCCGTGGGATTTATATCACCCCCCTTTAGTCCCGGGTCGTAATCAGACCCGGGAGCAAAGAGCCTTTAGTCCCGGGTCGTATCACCACCCGGGACTAAAGGCCCCTTTAGACCCGGGAGCAGAGAGCCTTTAGTCCCGGGTCGTATCACCACCCGGGACTAAAGGCCCCTTTCGCGCGGGAGGGCGGCAAGGGCAAAATTTCGGCCTTTTGTCCCGGGTGGTGTTACCACCCGAGACTAAAGGCCCCCCTTTAGTCTAGGGTCGTAACACCACCCGGGACTAAAGTGTAATTTTCGGCGGGAACTGTTTTTCCCCTCCCATTTCTTTTCTCATTTTCACATTCTATCTCTTTGAAATCAAAAAATATATAGTAACTTTTACTATTTTTTCCATGCAAAATTATATTTAGTTAAAATATAATAAACTGCACTTTGCTATGCAAAATTATATTTTAGAGTTGTAAACATTCACTTCCAATTTTCATTTGCAATATTGATGTGCATTCCCAATAAAATTCAATTAAACCGAAAAAAATAGTAAATTAATTCAGAAAAATCTCAAACTTGGTGGGTCAATCTCACATGACATATTCAAGCTTCATAAAAATTTTGAGACCGATACAACACTACAAAGTGCATGGACTTCAGAATCATTAAGACATAAGTGGTATAGACATGGTTCGATGAAAGGTTCTATATAGCTTTGTGAAGCACGTGTACTCCATCTATGTCGAAATGGTCTGAAATTTTTTTGGTTGTCATTTACACTTAAAATATTAGCTCACACAAGATCTTAGATTTTTCTGATGACTAAATGTATTTTAGGTTTTTTCTTCGTGCTAAAGGAGCTAGAATATTGTGAATTACACATCAATAGACTCCTAAGGCACAAGAGAACTTGTGGCCAAGTTTGGCACCATTCTGGATCGTTTCAGGGGTGCTCTCAGCTCAACATTTAATTTCTAGGTGACGTCGCACGGAAATTCAATTAAACCGAAAAAATAGTAAATTAATTCAGAAAAATCTCAAACTTGGTGACATATTCAAGCTTCATAAAAATTTTGAGACCGATATATACACAATTGATTTGATCAATAATCATTACATTACAACATTAATCTCAAGCACGTAAGTACGGTGTCTCTTCACGTCCAAGCAATATGCTTGGGTCAACTTCGACATCGAACGGTGGCATGCCATCAAACTGATCATAATCATCGGATTGATCTGTTTTGTCCTCGACTCCCACGATTACTCTTTTACCTGGAAGAACTATGTGACACTTTGCCTCTTGTGGTCCTGCTTCTTGGGGATTTTTATTCTTCGGTATGCTAGTCATATCCTTCACATAGAAAACCTGATGCACATCTTTGGCAAGCACGAATGGATCATCTTTGAACCCAATCTTGGTAAGGTCCACTATTGTCATTCCATATTCATCTTTCTTTACGCCATTCAGGTTTACCCATTGGCAAAAAAAAAGAGGGACGTTCATCGCTCCGTACTCAAGCTCCCATATCTCTTCTATGATACCATAATAGCAGGTCTTGCCCCCATCTTTTCCGATGACGTCCATACGGACACCACTATTTTGGTTTGTGCTTTTGCGATCTTGAGCTCTCGTGTAAAAATTGTAACCATTCATATCGTAAGCTTGAAATCTTGTAATTGTGCTACAAGGTCCCCTGGCTAACAAAGCTAGTTGTGGATGAATCGTTGAGTTTCCGATTAGTTGTTCACTCAACCATGAGGGAAATGTTTCCAAGTGACGGCGTGCAATCCAGACTGGGGATTTGGTTGGATTTTGAGAAGCAATAATCTGCTCGTGTTCCATCCTATACGGAGTCACCAGTGATGATTGTTGCAGGACTGTTAGGTGTGCTTTATGGAACAAATCAGTATTATTGCTCAAACTTGATTTCCTTCCGATGGTACCCTTTCCCTGTAGCCTCCCCTCGTGTCGTGATACTGGAAGCCCAATCGAGTCAATTGTGTCGACAAAATCAACACAAAACTCAATGACCTCCTCAGTTCCATATCCCTTAGCAATACTTCCTTCCGGACGGGCACGGTTAAGAACATATTTCTTGAGGATCGACATGAACCTCTCAAAAGGCCACATGTTGTGAAGGTATACTAGACCGAGAATAGTAATTTCTTTCACAAGGTGTACCAGGAGGTGCGTCATAACATCGAGGAAGGAAGGTGGAAATGCCAACTCAAAGCCGACAAGACATTGAACCGCATCATTCTGTAGCTTTCCTAGCTTGGCTGGATCGATTGCCTTCTGTGAAATTGCATTGAGAAATGCACAAAGCTTTACGACCAGTAATCGTACATTCTCTGATAGAACACCCCTCAACGCAACTGGAAGCAACTGTGTCATCAACATGTGACAGTCGTGGGCCTTTAGATTTGTGAACTTCTTCTCTTTCATATTTATGATCCCCTTTAAATTCGACGAGTAGCCAGACGGAACCTTAATACTGTTCAGGCAATCAAACACGCTTTCCTTCTCTTTCTTGGTGAGAGTGTAACTAGCAGGACCATAGTAATCAACATCATCATCATCCTCTTCCGGATCAGTTTCATCATCACCCTCCCGCGGAACTTTGGGAATCTTATGAAATTCTTTCAGGTCCTCTCGTGCTTCATTGGTATCCTTCGGGTTACCGTAACAACCCATGAAGCCTAGCACATTCACGCAAAGATTCTTCGTAAGGTGCATCACGTCAATTGCGTGTCGGACCTCAAGGCTACGCCAATAAGGTAGCTCCCAAAATATAGATTTCTTCTTCCACATTGGTGCACGCCCGTTGGCGTCAGTTGGAACAGGTTCACTACCAGCACCCTTTCCAAAGACTACCCTTAGATCATTTACCATCTCAAATACGGCATCTCCATTAAAATGGGGTGGCTTCGTACGATGGTCAGCCTTCCCTTTCCAATGCATCACTTTCTTCCGTAAGGGGTGATTAGTTGGAAGGAAACAACGGTGACCATTATACACGACCTTCTTACAGTTTTTGAGATGAATACCTTGTGTTCTATGTAAACAGTGCGTGCATGCCCGATATCCCTTGTTTGTCTGCCCAGAAAGGTTACTTAGGGTAGACCAATCGTTGATGGTTATGAACAACAATGCTCGTAGATCGAAGTTCTCTTGCCTATCCTCATCCCACACACGTACACCCTCTTCCCGCCATAGTAGTAATAGTTCATCGACCAACGGTCTTAGGTACACATCAATGTCGTTGCCGGGTTGTTTTGGACCTTGGATGAGCACCGGCATCATAATGAACTTTCGCTTCATGCACATCCAACCAGGAAGGTTGAACATGCATAGGGTCACAGGCCAAGTGCTATGACCACTGCTAAACTCCCCGAATGGATTGAAACCATCCGTACTTAAACCAAACCTTATGTTCCTTTCCCCGTTCTCAGAAAATGTCTTGAATTCTCTATCAATCTTTCTCCACTGAGACCCATCAGCCGGATGTCTCAGCAGGTTGTCTTGCTTACGTTCCTCGACGTGCCATCTCATCAACTTAGCATGTGCTTTGTTCCGGAACAAACGCTTCAAACGTGGTATTATAGGAAAATACCACATAACCTTCGCCGGAACTTTCTTCGTCTTGTCACGGTGCCCCTGGAGATCACCAGCATCTTCATCTCGCCGAATCTTATAACGTAGTGCTTTGCACACAGGACAAGCATCCAAATTCTCGTAATCCTTACCCCGATTTAGTTTAATATATATTAAGGTCTCCAAAATTTGTGATAAAGACTAATATTAAGGCTTAATCAATACTTTGGAGGTGAGAACCCTAATATTAAGGTTTCCAATAAATTAGTCACTGGCCTAACATCAATACTTAAGGTCTTAACAAAAAATATAAAAAAGTTCGTACATCAATACTTAATTAAGGTCTTACAAACATAAAAAGTTCATACATGAATACTTAAGGTACGATCTTAACAAAGATAGAGGGTGCATCAATGCACGACACATATTTCACACTTCATTCTTCTTCCTTAGATAGTCCATATAGTTGAAGTCTCCGATCTTGAAGTCGAGAACTTCAGCGAAATATGCCAGAGAATGGATCAGTGCACTCTCTATCGCTTCACAATTACGGTCATATGGACTTCCATAAATTTCAAACAGTGACGGCGAGGCAAACTGATATGGCCTGTAAAATGAAAGATGAGCCTGATACTTCCAATTTCTTGTTTGTATAGCATTTGAATCTGTGTAAGAAAATCCCACAACATCCATCACTTGCTCTAGAATTGCATGAAAGCTCATTGCCGCAAAAGTTTGACCAAACATATCCTACAATTAAGAATAATGTTATTACGACGCATTAAAAATGTTGAATAAGAGTAAATGGTGCTCCATACCATGTCATGTTCATTTAGCCGACAAAGTCTCTCTATGGTCCTGGTGACACTTTGTCCTTCCTCAAGTGACTTTATTAGAAAATAAGAGTAATCTGGCACAAAATACCCATTAGCGTTTAGTTGTTGTAAGCATGCCTGCACGGCGGTCCTTTCATAAGTCCTCTTAACCAGTGCAGGGGCACCCCACCCAACAATCGATACCATTTGGATGGGTTCTGAAGACAGCAAGGAGTGATTTTGTCCACGAACAGGTATGTCAAACGAGATTTTTAATTGTATGCAATTGTTTGGACCGACAATGGCGCATTGTGTAACAGGAGGGGTACCACCTAAATTTTCAACAACATGTGCGAGCCACTGCAAATGATTGAGAACCTGCGTTGTATGAAAATAATATTATTATCTGTGTGTAGTACGTAAACATAAAATTTATACAACGAAAGAATATTACTATGTTGGGACGAGGTCCCTGGCTTCGATCACCAGTAGGTAACTCAATCACACCAAGGGTGAAGCGTATGCCTGGACGACGAGCCAAAAGTGGCCGGTTATCAAAACTGATTCCACGACCGCCGCCATGACTTGCCATAGTTATTCTGGACTACTCTGTAATATATATAAAATAATGCTTAAATAAGAGAATACTTAAATTTATTCTATATAAAAACAACATATATAAGACCTATTTTCTCATTTTCTAATAACTAAACAGATAAGTGCAAGAGCTCGTTCAGGTGCAGTATATGGAAAAAAGAAAAAAAAGAGAATGCCTAAATGTATTCTAAATAAAAACAAGAAATACTTAACAAAAATGAATTAAATAGGTAGGTAGTATATTTTTGTTTGGTAATGACCATTTTTTTAATAAACTAACTTCTCATAAATTAAGCTAAATGTAAAATTAAATGCATCTCTCATCTAAAAGTTAAATCAATTATCTCTATAGCAAAAACTATAAAATCAGAGGATAAATCCCTATGTGAAACTATGCTTAAAAAATATGTGAAACTAAATACAATGTTAGCTAAATCTAAAACATCTCTTAGCTCCTCCTACCACTAAAAATCTAAATCCATATTTTCTCCATTTCTAACCATAAAAACGAAATTTAATCATAACAAATGAAGGAAGGATGAAGAATCAAACCTTAGCAACACTTTGGAGGAGAGAAATCTTCACAAATGGATGACGAAAAAATTGGCTAAGAGAAGAACTAGCTAGGTCTCTTCACAAACTATCTCTTAAGTCTCGGGTGAATGTGAGCTCGGGCAGAGGAAGAAGGGAGGCAGGGATTTATAGGCACACCCTTTAGTCCAGGGTGGTATTACCACCCTGGACTAAAGATGAGACTTTAGTCTCGGGTGGTAATACCACCCGGGACAAAAACTTTAGTCCCGGCTGGTGTTACGACCCGGGACTAAAGGCTCACCCTATAGTCCCGGGTCGTAACACCACCCGGGACTAAAGTCTAGCGCCAATAATTGCGGCTCAGAGCCGTTGGACGCCAGGCCTTTAGTCCCGGGTGGTATTACCACCCGAGACTAAAGGGGGGTGTCGCAAATAGCCTTTCGAGGCCACGTCGCCCCAAAAGTATTTGTCCCGGTTCCAAAGTTGAACCGGGACAAATGCTTGGGAACAAAAGTCGTTTTTCCACCAGTGAAATCACGCGACAATATGGGTTTGTACTAATCACGCATCACTACGTTCTATTGCTTTCCAACACGCGTCAATGCATGTTGCTGTCAGCGATTCTCCAACACTGTGTTTCCCCAACCGTGAGAGGTAGCTGCTGATTCCTCCTCACCCCCACGCTATTGTTGCATCATTGGTTTTTAGACATGTGCGACACTATAAAAATAGTTTTTTGTTATTATTTTTTAGATACTGGCGTGTCGCACGTACATTTTGCTAGTATTTGTAAATACATGTGGATTTGTTTAGTTTGGCAAGTGATGGGTGAGTAGTGATAATTTGTTGGGAACTTGTCGTATTGAACCTCGTGCATAAATAGAGTAGTACATTTCGATGTGACGTGTGAATAGTGGCAATTTGCCGAACTGTAACATAGCATAAACCGAATCGAAAATCAGTACGCGGAGCGCGAGGGGAGTGCACAGTGCGCGTTGTTGAAACACGGTTTCCGGCTCGATCGGATGGCTTGGGTAGCATTTTACTAAACAAATAAAGAGTATTATCAAGATTTTCATTGCATTGATAGAGTATTATCAAGAATTATTAAATATCCATGCGCCGTGAGTTGTTGCTTCAAATGACAACACACATTTAGGTTGGTGAAGGATCGGATTGGTGACCAGAGAGGGAGGAGTGAATGGGAGTCGATAAAATTTTTTCAAAAAGTGAGGAACTCGATTATACCCCAAAATCAACTCCGAATCCTAGCACACGGTGGAGAATGAAAGCACAACCCAATAGTCAAGGTCGTGTAGTCACAACGGACCTACCAACCCTAGGAACGATTCACGGAACACCGGACAAAGAAGCGGAAGCACAACTCAAGAAGCAAAGCACTTAAGCCAATTCTACGAAGCCAGGACGGATCGTCCGTGGATCGAGGACGGACCGTCCGAAATAACCAACCGAACCTCCAGAAGCTACCAGCCCTATACGGACCGTCTGAGAGGGCCACACGGACCGTCTGAGAGGGCCACACGGACTGTCCGCCAGTACCGCGGACCGTCTGTGAGCCTTGTACGGACCGTTCGAGCCAACCCCCAGAAAGTTCCAAAACCTTATCTCTATGAGCCACACCACACGGACCGTCCGTGGACTAAGGATGGACCGTCCGTGAATCCTCGCGTGAGAACATGATGAACAGCTATGGTAACCCATGGGGAATCTCTCCCAAATCCATCACTGGATCTCCCAAACCACTTGGAGCCTTGAAGCAAAACTTAGGGGAGATGATGAACACCTCAAGGAGAGGTTATGCCCCAAAAAGTGGATATTCTCATCGGGCGGGCACGCATCCACCGCGGTCTTGCTTCCCTTCGGCGCAAGCCCCGTGATCCTGTTGTGTGTCCCCCGCCTCGAAGCTTCCCGACGCGCCCAGATCCCGTCTCTGCCACATCGAGCCTTCGGCCGTGGCTTTGTGCCGCAACTAAAAAACCCAATGGTTTTGTGGGTAAACCGCCACAAACCCCGCAGACTAGGTGTAGCCTCCACGCCAAGATCGTCTTGACTTGGCCGCCATGGTCGTCTCGACTCAGTGGGGTTTTGTGGAGTAAATCAACAAACCCCACGTGCAGATTCCGGTTGTTAGCCGCTACCCTGCACCGGCTCCATGTTCACGACTTCGTCTTTCTTTTCTTGCCACCATGTGGCCCACACTTGATCCCGTTCGGCCACCGGGTCCCTTGAACCAATCCTAATTGTCTCTCCACTCCTCGGAGGCCCCGCAAGACTAAGACCTTTAGTGTCTGTTCTTCACCTGCACCAATGCAAATCAAGTTGCAATCTGCACCTGCAATACTCGGCTAAGAGTCAGTCCACACCACGTTGTCAATCACTCATCACTGAGGAGTGACCATCCACCGGTCCTCGGATCTCCTGGTCCTCAGTTGGCAATAGGCGCAGTTGGCCATGCATGTGCTAGCGCATGCATGGTTGCATGCACAATTAAGGTGAGAGAGAATCCCGTGTTGGTTTAATTACATCTTGGTCTCTGGAATTACCATCCGCGCGCCTTATAATCGAAAATAGAGGGAGTAGGGTAACTAGTGGAAGGAGAGGTGTGGACCACAAAAATAAGCACCATAAGCATCCTTCCATGTGCTTATGTGCTTATGAAATACTTATACAAATAAGCACATATAAGTACATTGTGTTTGGTTGATAAGTACAAATAAGTCTCAAATTTGAAGGTGCTTATTATAAGTACTTGGGAACCAAACATGCCCTTAAAAATTATCAAAAACTTGCTTCAACACCATACCTATATAGATACTTATACCTAAATCTTTTGGAAAAGTGTATTTTTCATGCCTCAAGTATTGCAAAAATGTGGTATTCATCCGTCATGTTTTATTTGCTGCAAATCAATCCCTTACCTAACTAATTTGGTGCATTTACGAACTTCACCGTATAGTTTAACAATGATTTAGTGAAATCTACTAACGATTTATGTCACATAATCATTTTATTGATCAGTAATCTCTAACCAGAAGTCAAAAATATAAAGATCGCATTTTTTAGTAAATTCTCTAAATTAGATACTCCATAATTCTTTCTGAAAAAATTAAAGACATCGATTTACACTCAATATTTTTTTGAGACACTCAATAATTATAGAGATTGTATCAACATAAGATGTGGCTTGGCAGTAATTAGCTAGCTGACTGTATGATTTATATTATATGAAATCAATGTTAAATTAAGGTGGTGATGATTAAGTTCAGATAATTAAGGGGTTGATTTACACCAAATGAAACATGGAGAATGAATTTCACACTTTTGCAATAGTAGAGGGATGGAAAGTACTTTTTTTTTTACATAATGATGTGAATTTATCGCTCCTATAAGCAAATATGCATATCCAATTTTAGGATATGCATATCCACCTTCCACCGGCGGGAGAGGCAACTGCTAGCGCCAAGAACCTTTTGTGTCGTCTCCCCCACCTCGCTTTTCCCAACGATGCTGCCTCCCGCCATCGGAACTCGCTGTCAAAGAAGGAGGAGAATGCTCCTTGATTGTTCGACTTCACCGTCGCCATGGTCCAACTAGCTATGCACCGCCAAGACCGGATCCTACCGTAGCGCTCGGTGTGTCGCTCGATGTTGTGTCGTGCAGTTCCTCCAGCCACGGGGGCCTCCCTCGCAGAGGCGAAAGAGAGATCGGTGCTGATTTGGGTGGAGACGGGGCCATACACCTCTTGGAGAATGAGGTGAGAAGAAAGATGGGCCCTGCAAAGCACCGCTCCTCGCCAACCGCGCCCGCTAGTGTCGCGTCGCTCCCTTGTTGCCCTCCATGACGAAGATGAGAAGTGACGGGCGGGCAGCGCCGACTTGACCCGCCTCACCCTCCGCCGTGGGAGCAGTGGTGGGTTGGTGTGGGGAGGCGGCACGCGTAGAGGCAAGTAAGAGGTTGGCGCGGGTAGGAGGTGATGAGGTAATAAACCCCATCGATGCTTCCACGCCGACACAAGTACCTACATCCTCGCTGACATAAGCACCTATCGTTGGTCCTATTACTCGCGCTCGTGCTCGGCAACTTAATCATCAGGTGAGTTATCTCTTGAGTTCATGTCCATCATGTTTATACCATAGAGACACGTGCACTCTTGTTTTGCTTAGGAACCAAGGAGAGGGCCGAACGTTAAAGGACTCGCGCAAGCTGAATTCGGACTGCAACACAACACCAACTTCTAACGGACGCCACGGTTGCATACGATGTCGGATTGGGAAGTTTAAGTACTTCACGGAATCCTAATGAAGTCAGTTTTCATATGAATTTGGATTCATGTCCGTATCTATTCTGTGGCGTCCCTAATGATCAAAATACCACCGAGAGATTTTTCGTCCAGAGTGTTGAGTCACCTTAACTTGGCTCAATGGGCCATGCATCATGTTGGGTCCATTAGGAATGCATTGTAGGGTTGGAGCACGACCTCAACACCCTTGTGGTCGTCCTTCCCACACCATTTATCCCTTAGACGCCACCAGAAACACTTGAGTTTTTGTTTAAATCAAGTTTAGCCTTTCCTACTTAGTTGTAAGCGTGGATGACTGCATGGTTGATCAGCCACCCATCTTTCTATCTTTGGAACCCCACCGTTATTGAGATTGAGTTTGACTTTGAATTGAAACCTTCATTCATATTTGGTAATTCAAAACCTGTATACTTGTTCTGGCTAATTCTTCGATTGTTTACGGGACTAGTATAGATGCACGTGCGACACGCACGTGATATTAAAAATTTAGCAACCAAACTAACAATTCTTTATTAGGACACAACACGGAAGAACTTCTCTAGATAGCAATCCATCGAGAGCCTTATCTGCATCACTACATGAGAAAACGAGAAGAAAAAACCAAACCGCCTGATGGACTCCATGTCTTTTGCTCTCTTCACCAAATCCTCCCCCGCCGCCTCGCCAACGTCGCCTCTGACAACGGTGGCCTTGCCAATGTCACCTCTAACACCGGTGAGGGCCGCCCCATCTCTGCCCCTCTCCTTCCCTCCTTTCCTTCCATGATGTATAGATACCTCGACACCATCATCGTCAACAACATCTTCAATGAGCATCCCTGTCTTCTTCCTTTCCCATATGCACCACTGTTGCCGTCAACCTTCACCACCACTCAGAACCCAAGTAACCTAGAAACCCACAACCCCACCACCCTCCCCTGTCGGTTGCCGCCCACCTCCCGTCCGCTAGCCGCTATAAAACGTTGTTTTCTGTTTGAAGTTACCTTCTATTGTTCTTCATTTGGAGAAAATTACTGCCTTCGGTGTGCATATAAGGTAACAACATGGGTTTTGAGTTAAGCATAAACCGAGAGGAAGCGCGTGTAATTAAGTCATTTTACACTTAACCGCCCGCTTCAAATCACACTTTTGCAAATCCTCCCTCCCACCTCCTCCATGCGCCCCCTTGGATCAACATCATGTAGTCCAGATGAGAAGTTTGCAAGTTTGCCCGGATAGGTTGATTTGCACCAGATATGTTCCCTTATATTTATTTTCTAGTGATAAATGTTTAGAAGTAATAGGCTAATGCAAACCTTGGTCACGAGTGTGCACATGAATGCCAAAAAAAAGTATGGCCTCGCATAGTGAGATTGTCCAAGTTAAAGATTGATTACCACTAAATGTTGCTAACAATTATTGGACTATAATCAACAACAAATTGGAAAAGTAACCGCATTTGCATCTAGCAAAGGAAGTCTAGCCAACCGCATTGTTCTTCCTTGTTAGATAGAAGAACCTTGTTAGATAGAAGCACAATAATTGTTTGTCTAGGATAGTGTAAGGTTATTGTTTGTAGTATTTGCTTGGCAACTCATCAGCTTCTTCACGCCTTCCCCTCCTATCTCGCTCTCTTTCGCTCTGGGAGTCAGGCTCAAGCCGTCAGGTGGGCCTCAGCAGAGAGGAAGTCTCGTGCGCACCCAGCTTTCCTCTCCTCACTGCACGACGCCGCAACCAATGCATTGACGCCGACGCGTTGCTACTAGTTGCAGCCGTTGATAGCCAAGGCGTCTGGCAGCTATTCGCTGCCGCCAAGTGGTTCCTCGGGTTCCCCCACGGCGAGTCGTCGCCGAAGGCAGTGGCACCGGCGCCGGACGGCGACAACGACATGTCGGACCTCGCCAAGGCCGACGTCTGGTACTTGGCCGCTGCCGATTCCAGGAGCCCCTGCCCCACGGCCTCCCGGCAGGTGGAGGCGGAGGGTCAGACGACAATGACGACGGCGTCCGGCGGGCGCCGCGCTGCGGTGTGCAGGGCAGGCTGAGCCGGGCGTTCGGGGGTGGGCCCGAGCAGCAAGTGCCAGGTGGTGGCGTCGGCGTCGGTTGGGGTGCCCGCGTGACTGAGTTGCTTCGCCGTGCCGGACCTCCAATCTCATCTCCCTGTTTTTTTTCTGCAGCCAGAGGGGCTCTGTTGATGCTAGCAGCAGGGAGCCGTGAAAGGCGACGGGAAGCGCGAACGGTGCCGCAGGGAGGGGAAAAAGCGTCGTGGGTACAAAGGTCAGCAAGACAGCAGTCGCGAGTACAGAGCCAGCGCGGGGCGCACGCGTGAGGGGAGGTCGCGCGGCGGGGAGCCGGTGCAGAGTGCGGGTGTGGGCGCGGGTGGGTGTGGATGGGTGGGTATGTGTGAGGTGGGTGAGAAAAAAAATTAAGTTTTTGGCAGAAACGCTCTCCAAATTACGATTTTTATGGTTGTTTCACCTTTTTTGTCATCATGCAACCTGATGGGTGGGTCCGGCGTGAGGGGTCAGGCGGGCCCGAATTGAGTGAGAAAAATTTTCAATTGTCTTCGCTCCTTATAGTATAGACTAGTGCAGCATTTTTCCACAATCAAGTTGTCCCACGTCCTCTCATTGAAATATCAGGAATTCACCCAACGGGTTCATATAAAGAGGTGGCGCGGGTTGGCAGTGGTGCAGGAGTATTATAAAGCAACTATACCATACCTCTCCTTCCCTGCATATTCTTTGTCCTCTCTTCTCGAGTCTCCAAATGGCGTCAGTTTCATTTTTTAAGATAATGAATCGCAATCCGGCTCCATCCTCCTCAAACGACATATAACACCACTTTTTCTATTGTCAAATGGCTAGAATTATGTGGAGAATTGTACAAGTTTCCTTTAATATAACACCACCTATGAACATTGCACATATGTTTGCTGGGTGGCTAAATGAGATTAATAAGAAGCTTATGTACAAAATCCTGGTTGGAGCATCTGCTTTATGTTGGGCAATTTGGTTAAGTAGAAATGACATGGTTTTTAACAATACTCGAGCTGTTACTCCTATGCAGGTTATCTTCCGAGAGACCCATTGGATCCGTTTTTGGGTGTTGCTTCAGAAAGAGGACGAGCGGCCTCACATTATTCGGGGGTGTCGTGTGCTTGAGACCACGTCGATGGAGATCTTTGTATCTAATGGATGGTCGATCAGCAATAGAATTACTTTTGCGTGATGTTTGACATTGTTCTAGAGACCGTCCTTCTTATTCTTTTTGTGACGCTTGTGTCTGTAATAAGAAACAGCTATATGCATAATTTCATGTAGAGGCTGAATATTAAAATATATTGCCTTTCTAAAAAAATCCTCCTCAAACGAGGAGGATCAGTCCACAATTATTATACAGTCGTTTTTTTTGCTACAATCACACACAAGTTTTAAACAGATAAACCAACTGAAAGTCCAATTCTCAAAGGCCTCAGTTTAATGTAAAGACTCCAGTCCATATGGATCAACATGTAGAGCACATCTGCAGCAACACGTGAATCGCCACCCATTGTATTGTGTTACTAGGTGATACCCCGCGCGATGTTGTGGAAATGTGAAAGTTTGAACACCAAAGTGATTTCATGTCAACATTATATATGGAAGCATAATAATTTTGTTGAGAGAGAATCATTCTAAATTATTGATCCTACATTTTCCTCCACTACGGGAATTTTGTAGCATGCTACTCACAAATGCATGATATTAACCACGGAAAATTGGTTGAAGACATAAATATATGATCTAGTGGATGGTGACATGGCATATAGTGGATGGTGACATGTCGTATAGTGGATAGTGACGTGGAATGCTCGCATGTTGAGAGAAATTTATTAATGACTTGTAGTGGGTCTCACCTATATAGTTGTTATAGATTCTACAGTTGTATTGTTAAACGTACTCTGGTAGCACTACATCACAAACATGATCCTTCCTCCGTTCCAAATTGTAAGTGTTTTGATATTTCAAGATTCACAATTATTATTATGCATCTAGGTGTATGGTTGTGTCTAGATATATAATAAAAACTATAAATCTAGATTTACCAAAACGACCTACAATTTAAAACGGATAGAGTACATAGAAACCTTGCATTGCGTCAAACAAAGCCACATATAAACTACCATTCTATCCTTGTAATTTGTAAATAACATGTCCGTCAAGAAAATAAACAAATCAGCAATAACAACATCTCCATCTGTTTAATTGAGCTCAAGAAGCAACGATCAACAAACAAAAAAGCAAACTATCATAACACCCAATCAAAATTCAAACCACGCACATCTGACATCACCACTCAACCTTTCCCTCCAAATTTTGATCAGCTCAACTTGACCGGGGGCTGTCCATGACGGTCTCGAAGGCGCCCACCAGCGCCTTCACCTTGCTCTTGCTCTTCCTCTTCTCCATCAGCTTGCTCTTGGCCTCCTCGAGCACATCGTTGCTCCGCGCCACCTCCTTCTTCTTGGGCTGCTCCTCGTCCGACCGCTTCTCCATGGCCGTCTTCACCTTGCGACCCATGAACGCCATCGCCGACGACTCCTCGGGGATCGTCGCTTGATGCGGCTTTGATGGGCCGCTCTTATTGGCGGCGTTCACCGGTGTCACCGGCGCCGATGCGCTCTGCTGCGCCTCCATCACCGCCTTGCCCTTGCTGGTGTCCTCTGCAGCCGGCGTTACAGGCTCCGAAGCGCTCACCCGCTTGGCCATTGCCTCGTCGTCGTCGTCAGCTGCTTCTTTCTGTGGCGTTGTCGGGGCTGACGCGCTCGATCCAGCAGCCACTTTGGCCTCCTCGGCCACCTCCTCGTGCTTCTGCTGGGTAGGCTCAGGATCTTCTTTCGCTTGTTCTTCAGAGATCACGCTCGGTTCCTCCTTGGGTTCTTCAGAGATTAAGCTGCTTGCTTCCTTTGGCAGTTCTTCAGAGATCACGGTGCTTGCTTCATTTGGTCGTTCTTCGTCAGAGATCACGCTGATTCCTTCCTTTGGCTGCACTTCAGATATCACGCTGCTTCCTTCATTTGGTTGTTCGTCAGAGATCACGCTCATTTCAGAGTTCTCCGTGACTTCTTCTGGTTTCAGAGCATCTTCCTGTTGCCCCTCCTTGGCCTTTGTCTCTTCGACGACCTTCTCTTCCACAGTGCTGGTGGCCGGTTCGTCTTGTACCTCAGGTGTTGCTGCTTCCTTCACCGCGGCTTCTTCTACGACGACGGCCGGCGACGACTCATCCTCTGCGGCATTCTCCTGGGACTTCGCCTCTGTCACCGCAACCGCACTACTCTGCGGCTTCTCTTCTTGCAGCTGCGGCTCCGGCGCCGGCGCCGCCTCCTTCACTGCTTCAGGCTCCTCCAGTATGGTTTTCTCCACCTCGACGGCCTGCTCCTCGTGATCTTTCTCCTCCACGGTCGCGATGTCAGTACTGACACCCTCCTGCAACGACGTCGCTACGTGCTCTTCATTCTGAACACCACCTTCAGGCTCCAACAGAACAGGCTCCTCCGTGTCCATGGGGGTCACGGCAGGCGACGGCTCGGCCGGCGTCTCAGGCTGCTGGGGCCGTGCTCTCGACGCCTCGCCTTTGGCCCTGGCGGAACCACCGGCCCCGCCCTTTCCGGACGCCGCCGCCTCCTTGCTCTTCTTGCCGTGGGACTTGCTAGTAGTTTTGAGGGCGTTGGATGCCTTCTGCATCAGCTGCCTCGGCGACACCGCGGACCATCGCGTCAAGGATGACGACGCCGCCGCGGGCGCCTTGGCCTTGTCCTTGGGCGTGATCGGCCGCAGAGCGCCCAGCGGCTGCGCCGGGGCCTTGTCGGCGGACCGCCTCGCCGTTCCCTTGGAGCTGGAGGGGGAGGAGGAGGGCGACACCAAGGAAGAAGATGACGAGGAGCTGTGCAGCGACGAGCTCACGGTGGGGCGGAGGAACGATGGCAACGGCTTGTCGGACGCCGCCGCGGACGAGCGGCCCGTGGACGGGCGCGACGGATCGGAGCTGCGCGGGCTCGACGGGGGCCTTCCGGCCCCGATCTTGCTTCTTGGGCGCGTGCCGTCGCTCGACCGCGGCGACGGCCGTGTGGCCATGGGCAGCTGCTTCCGCTGCATAACAAAACGAAGCGGAGAGGTTTGTCAGTTGTTTGTTGGAGCTAACTGCACGCTAACACGGATTTAGCCTGATGATGCATGGCAGGATGAACAGCGATTTGGGAGATTTCTAGTTTATCAAGTTCTGATTTTGTATATGGTTGACCTTGAGATGTTTCTCGACAACATGCATGCCATGTCTCCCGGTTTTTTCTGTGTATTTTTCTCTCTTCACCATTGTCTCTGTGACAGACGCTCCTGCCACGTTGTAGAACGAGCATTTGATGTTTTCTCTTTAAAGATAAAAAAGAGTAATATTTTGATTTGATGTTCATCTGCTCTCCAACATTGTCAAACCATTTCCACTCAATTTCAATATATTGCACATGTTGACTACAGTATTCTGTCTGAATTTTTGCTTGATTAAAAGAACTGTTTGAACTTTGATCTACTGCAAATCTGTAATATGTAACTGTTGGCATATTCTCTCATTTATTTGGGTGCAAATGTTTTATGTTGATTCTTTTCATAAAAACAAAGAAGGAATCAAATTTCGTTCCCTTTTCTGTGATAATCTTCTTTGTTATGTCAAATATGCAGGGGAGTCTTTCGATTCTGTTGGAGGAAATGACTGCAACTGTTAAAAAATAAAGGAGAAAAGGTAACCGAATTTGATGTTCTAATAGTATTTCTTGTGTAACTTTTTCCTTTGTGAATTCGTGTAAACTCAAAAGCCAGACATGATATAGTAGCATGATAGCGCATGAAAGATTAATCTGACAGCATTAGACACGAAACGCATCAGCGAGTTCCTGTGTACCAAGAACAAGGACAACGACAGCAAACCTGGAACCCGATGAGCGAGATCAATTCATGGTCGCTTTCTCAAGAAACCACAGTGATAACGAATATGCCATACTAATCTAGTCTGGTTGGCATTGCGTGTCTCGAAACGAAGAGGAGTGGAGAAAGCGTCGTGCCTTTGTAACCTTGAAACGGCCAAGAATGGCGTGGCGCAGGCAGGGGGGAATGGGGGAGGGAGGAGGAGCGAGGAGAAGACGAGGGCAACGAGATGAGAAAAAGCCGGGCGATAGAGGAGGCTCATGCATGTTTGCAAACAGAACTTGTCAAATGGTTTAGAACTGTTTGGGGGCCGCTACTAGTTGACATCTGGTGAAGCACCCGTCTCTCCTTCTGCGGTTGCTCTCCGTTTGGCTATTTTTACGCGGTTGCTCTCCGTTTGGCTATTTTTACACACTGTCGCAAAGACATGCCCATTTGAGTTCAGGTCAAAAGTGGTGATGTGAGGACCAATTTAGCAGCAAAAGTCAGATGATCCAAGGTTCAGTTTAGGAGTGCATTTTGATCAAGTTGCCAATTTTGGTCTGTCAAACATTGGGTGCCATTGAGGTTGTTGATCATCACTTGTGTTTCAGTTTTTTTTTTTGAGGTTTTATTGGACGGCTAGATGCATTCATGGTTATTTTTATTCTTTTTCATTTAAAAAAAGAACATCTTTGGGGTCTCAATTCTCATAGAGATCTTGAACTAATATGGGCTGTTTGGGCCAGTATATGATTGAGAACCCACCAACCCCGTCCGTGGCAACGGACCATTATTCTCCTGCTCGATTGGGCTATTTTATTTGTCCGGCAAGCCAACCCGACGGCGGAAATCCTATATACCTTCCGGAAGATGGAAATTTAAACATCTTTAAACCCATTAACAGCCCACCAAGACCCATATAACAACTAAACCCTACTCTCTCTCCTTCCTCCTCCTCCCTCACTCTCACCGCCCGACGCCGCCCCCTGCTACTCGCGGCTGCGGCCGGGCTTGGCCGAGGCTCTGCGCCGCTGGGGCTCCGCACCCGCGCATCGTGCGGCCGGCGGTCGCAGCCTTGTGCCTGCGCGCCGCCGTGCGGCCGGCCGCGCGCCTTGCGCCCCGTGCTCCGTCGCGCCGGAGGTGAAGAAGACGACGTTGATTTTTTTTCCAGAAATTGTTGTCCAACATTTCGGCAACATTTTGCAAAATGTTGACAAAAATAGTTGACGAAACTAAGATTTCATAAAAATGTTGTAACATTTCTGAAAAAATGTTGGAAGAAGCCAAAAAAATATTGATAAAAAATGTAGTCCCAAAAATGATGCAACATTTTGTAAAATGTTGACAAAAAATAACTAGAAATGTTGAAAAAAAATGTTAGAACATTTTTAATTTAATAGACATGAAGTGGGCTGGTGGGAAAATAAAAAACATCATTTAAATGGTCTTTGGTGAATTGGAAATTCATAGGCTTATCTATCTTCCGGAAGTCATATAGGAGCCCCCTTCCGATGGACAAGAGGGGATAAAGTAGCAAAATGTTAGCACATATAGAACTGGTCGATATGTATGGTTCTTAAATCCACAGTTTGGTGTTGGTGTATGTAACTCTTATGCAAATTCTGATGAATAAAGTTGCGTGGACTCTGCTAAAAAAAGTAGTGTTTACAAGCTTGATCAGACTCGTTACAAAAGATCTGGGGGCATGGCGTTCCCTCGTTGGCACGGCACGGCCAGGCGCTATTCCAATATCTGGGGGCAGGAGGTGAAACCAAACCGGAAGGTAAAATTGGCTAGAGGACATCATTCAATTATGACTTTGCTGCAGGAAACTAAAAAAGGTTGTCTTTGCCCAGACACTCTTCAAATGTGGTAATTAGCTATGGGGCACTGTGCCCATTATTTTACTCAATTTAGTTGAAGAGCAACAAGACAATTTTACCCCCGCTGCTCATCTCATCCTCTTCGATTGATTTCCAAGAACCAACGCGCCTCCGTCGCCGCTTGGGACGGTACTGCTGCTGCGGCCGTCGGCGACATCTTCTCCTCCCTGTGCCTCGTTGCTGCTGCTCGAACGACTCGACGTTGACCGGCCGCATCAAGCACGACGACTCCGCAGCCGTTAGCTCCTCCTCCCTGCGCCCGTCGGGAGTGACACGAAGTTGTGGCGGGGCCAGCAGCACTCGAGCGCACGCGGTGGCCAGCGTGGCAGGCGGACAGTGGGTCGTGCTGGAGGCGCGGTGGCAGGTGGAGATGCGAAGTCGTGGAGGCGCATCCTCCCGACTCCGACGGCGGTGCGCGAGGGCACGGCGACCGACGAGGAGGAGCTTCTCTTGTGGCTCGACGGCCGCCACCTCCGGCCGGGGAGGTTGGGAAGGGCTCCACGTGCCGCCTCTTGCTGGGAGGCGGGCCACCGTGTCGGCCGGTGAGGCCGGGCTGACCGCGCGTCACTGGAGATCGTGGGGGCGACCCCGCTGCCACCGCTGGAGGCCGGTCCGCAGCACCGCTGTGGTCGGGGAGGGCCTCGCGCCGCCTCTGGTCAGGGAGGAGAGGGAGGCCATAGAGACTGGAAGGAAAAGGGTGGGAGAGTGGATGAGGGGCACGTGGCGGCGGGCATCATGGCCGGAGGCGGAGGGGCTGGGTGCTGAAGGAATCAACATCGTCCGCGGGACCATCATGATTCGCGAAGATTGGAAGGGAGGATGCGATGCTCACATAGGAGAGTGAGGGTAAATTTGTCTTTTCTTGTAACCTTTCAACTAAATTGAGTGAAATAATGGGTGCAGTGTCCCCTAGCCAATTACCACATTTGAAGATTGTCTCTGAGTAAAGACAACTTTTTTAAGTGTCCCACAGCAATAGTCACAACTAGCAAGTTGGCCCGCGCTAATAGCGCAGCTAGATTTGATAAACTATATTTTTTTAAAATGTTATGTTAGCATTGTATTTTCTTTATCCATCTTAATTCATTATCCATCCTTTTGAAATCACTAATACCGATGTAAATATTGGAGCTCAAAATTCAGAACTGATATCGATACACTCAAATTTTGTTATTTGGATGGTGTTTTAATTGGTGTATGGAACCTGCCCAAATAACGAATGTCCTTCGACACTCTGTTGCACCCCTGCATACAGTGTCAACCTCCGAGCTCTGTATTGGACAAAAATTGTTGTTCACCCTCTCATCACTTAGTCCCCACCTCAACCGACTGAGCCTCTTACTCCCCACTCTCGATGGTCGAACTCTGCCTTGTTGATTCTATGACTCCTGAGTTTGGCTCGGTTGTTGACCTCACGTAGAGTCTGGGTTCTTCACTTTCTGATGCGCAGATCCAACTCCTCCAGCGAGCTCGTCGCACCTTGTGGCACCGTTGGTTGTTGACGAGGTGACCTTGAAGCTTGATCTGGGGTGGGCTCAAGCAACGATAGCGTATGTCCTCCTCTCTTTTCATATGGGTGCACCCCCTTCTTCATCTCATCCAATGGTACCTTCTTCCTCTCGTCTGAAAGTCTCTCTTCCTTACGATCGACGGTCGATGCCCCTTTCCTTTTCTTCTTCCTGCTCATCGATGGCCCCTCCTTCGTTGATGGTGCATGGCGGCCGGTTCTCTCTTCTAACTCGTGATCCCGACAAATACATAGGATATTTCTTATATATACATATTGTATCATGTCTCCTAGGATATATATTTATTGATTGAAATGCTATGTCCTTAGTCGTTGTTGAATATACCTTATGTCTTCTAAAATGTATCAATTATGTTTGACAATACTTTTATAACTTCCAAGGTAACTACCGATTATCAATAGTAGGTAACATTATTCATTGTGGGCATACTTGTCTTCATCATCGTGTTCATTGTATTGTTTGGTTCTTCACGCATCACATACCAATCTAATTCCAAAAGTTTCCAAAGGATTATAAGATATACGACAAACCAACTTGATCTCATCACTTTCATTCTTGTTTGGAAGTTTACTATGCTTATAGATATGTGTAGTCGAAAAATTGTTCCTCTTTATTTATTACAGAGGATCTCATGTCACTAACAGGTGGCCTATTTGCAAGCAAGCCCATGTTATAGGTACACAAAGTCCCTCTACTGCAGAGCATGCTTATCCTAAATGGTAACATCATACTGATAATTCAATTTATCTCTCTCATGTCTATTGTGCAAGATAGATATTTGCATTGGGTAGCTTGAATTTCTTCGCACATCGTGCTAGCTTCTCGGATGTATCACAATATTTATCACAATACTTATGTTTTCTCTTGTTGTCTTCCCTCTTTTGTCAACCTTACACCTTCTAGTTTTTTCGAGCATTTTGCCAATTTGTTGTAGCCGATTCAGTGGAGGACGATTCAGTGGCCGAAGAGTTTGATTCAGTAGCTTCAGAGCTTGATTTGGTTCTCATGCACCTGAATTTTACGACGACAGAGCTTGTTTCGGTAGATGCGGTGTTGATTCGATGGTCAGTCCATGTCAGTTACAATCTGAAGTATATCTAGATCGGATTACAAACAGTATCCCGTGATATCCGGACTTATTGGCGTTGTGTCTGATGTCTTGACTTTTACATGCCAAATCTCTCGTCGTCTCGGGCTCGCTTGCCAGGATGGGCGGGCCCACCATCAAGACTTAACTTCAACCCTTTGAACAAAATTCCCCCATTTCATGTCCCTGAGCGACGGCCAAGTTAAACAATAGCTAATGTGCAATTGACTGTGTATATAAACAAAATCCCCCATCTTCGTCTCCCTGAGTGATTGCACAATCTCTTTTCATTTGATCGCCTGCTCGAGGGCACCGCACTATAATCTCTTACTTTGGGAGGGAACAACGGACTATATCCAACTCCCGTATGTATTTTCATCCAACAATTTTTTACATATATGAGTGGTTTTCTACGAAGTATAGTTTAGGGAAGAGAGCTTTTTGGTTGTCACTAAAGTCATCATGAGGCCAAACTTGGGGGGTCACAGTTCCTCTCTTCTTTATTTGAGAAACAATTTTATTTTCATCTCATATATATATTAGAGTCATGTGAGGCTCACCAAATAGATTGATTTTTATTTTCTAACAGAAATTTATTTTCATCATGTGTCATGTCTTGTCAATGTTGGCATTTAGAGTCTTGCAAAGCTACATGCCTATGCCGATAAATTTTTCATGAGCTTCCTAATTACTACTTCAGCAGGGATAGAGAACTAATTTAATGCCCATCGTGTGAAACTTTCTAAAATATAATTGTATTTGTTATTTATTCTTCAGTTAGTTTTTTTTTTGCTTTTCCAATGTGCGTAAACATTAACTACTATTTTCTTATTTTTAATTCCAAATTTATGTATTTATTAATTGTATTTGTATTGAATATGAACTCTTTGGATTTCCTTATTTTAATTCCGAATTTATGTATTCTTTGATTAATCTAGACCTTCAGATCTTCATAAAATCCAACGGTGTATATTCTTCTCTTTTTTGGATTAACGTGAGAATTTCTGGACCCTCTCGGTGAACGTGATGACTTCTTTTAACACTTAAGTATCTATACTATAAAGGAGCGAAGACAATTGAAAACTTTTCTCACCAAATTCGGGTCCGCCTTACCCCTCACGCCGGACCCGCCTGTCAGGTTGCATGATGACCAAAAAGGTGAAACGACTATAGAAATTGCAATTTGGGGAGTGTTTCAGTCAAAATCATAATATTTTTGTCACCCGACGTCGTCCTACCCACCCACCTGTCCTTATGTCAGGCCCACCTGGCCACCAGCCGGCGCGGATTCTCTGACTGTTGTGAAAGAAAGTCACAGCTAACTTCTCCTCCCTCGGATGCCACATGTTTTCGATCCAACGACTGCTGCATTGCCTTGATCGCAACTCCCGCGAGTGAGTGGATAGTGGGTGACGACATGTCTGTCCAAGATTTTCTTTAAATGCTTGATTGAGTAGCTGCTGCCACATATGGAGTATGAGGCTATTATTCTTTTGAGTTGAATGTGTCGAGCACTTGTAAAAATTCAGTGCTAAACTATGCTAGCTGATGGCTTTTGGTAGAGATTAAATGGTGGTGAAACAAATCTATGGTTATGTGTACTGTACAAATACATGCTAACTTTTAGTGGACCTTATTTTGGTTATTCATAACATGAGCTTATTTAAAGTATGGTTAGTTAGCCATAAAATTTTGTTTTTGTATGGTTTCTGAATTTTTCCTTTATCGATTCTCGTCTCCCTCCCGAGTTGGGCTTGTTTTGCTCTCGAGATGGGCCTTTATTTGGGCTAAATTTTCAATTGGGCTGGCTGTTGTTCGTTGAGGGCCGTTGGATCAAAAACGTGTGGCATCCAAGGGAGGAGAAGTTAGCTGTGACTTCCCTTCACAGCAGTCAGATAATCCGCGCCGGCCGACACCATGCTCGCCGTAGAGGTCGGTGTAGCGGCGCAGGTGCTTCTGGCGCGCGCCCAGCCAGCTGAGGAGCACGACCAGCGTCGTCGGCGCCGCCGCCGCCGAGCGGCGAGGCGGCGGAGTCCCCCGGGGGCGGGTCCTACTAGATGAAGGGCTCGAAGCCTCTGGGTACCGGCGGCAGCCGTCCTGCCCACGCGCCGACGGGGGCGCCCGCTGCCGGCCTGCCGCGGCCGCTCCGCTGGGTTGTTACCCCTCCCCGCCTTTCGCTCTGCCCACCGCCTGCCGCTGCCGCCCCGATAGGTTGTTACCCCTCCCCGCCTTTCCCTCCGCCCGGAGTGCCTATCTCGTCACCGGCTCGCCGCCGGTTCACCATTAACATCTTCGTTCCGAAGGCTCGAGACCTCGCCTGCTTCGCCTCGCAGAGCGCCGTCTTTTCCGTCTGCCTCTCGCTCTCGCACATCCATCCAGTCGCTTCGTGCTACGCCCTGCAAAGCATACGTGCACGACCGCATTGCTGCAATCTCATCTTCTCGTGCAACTGTGTTTCTTCTCTCATCTTCCTCCGTGTACAAGACGAATAGATGGTGAAGGTGGTGTCTCCCTTCGGCGGATTGCACACACAGGAGGGATCCTCAGCTAATTTATTGGCCAAGGACAGTGAGAAGGACCATGTAAGCTCACCAACCCACTGCTTGTCGTGGATTCAGATGATTGTATTTTTGTTTGATTACTATGATTTCTAGGATGAGCTTGAGGAGCAGCTGGATTGGCTGCTCGGCATCTCTGAAGCTTTAGGTGTGGGAAATTTGGGTTGTCCATTACTTACTTGCTTATCTTTACTTGATTGAGTTTATTTATGTGAACAGATTTTTCGTTTGTAGATGAAACTGCATGGCAGAACGCAGAGTCGTCAGCTGCACCAATTGCCACCCGTGAATTAGTCCATACTTCGCAAGCCACGAGGTCTCCATCAAGAATGCTCCTGAACTCTAAATACATCGAGTTGCCGCAGCCAGTTTAGCATAGCAGCAGGGGTCAATCAACAATCAATGGTATGGGATCAGTTAAGCTTGATCCTTGGTGTTAAGTTTGCTATTCATGTACAAAACATCATATGTGGATACCTGATCCGGACTGAATCATCTCAAAACAATTAGATAGCTTTAGGAATTCAGTAATGCAATTTCTAACCAATGGTTCATCCAGTTGATGAATGTTTTGTGTTACATATATGTAGTTCAGGTCCAAAATAGCACAATTGCTGCATAATCAGCTTAGGTTCAGGATCATGTAAACTATGCCCCCCAATCTCTATGTTGAATTTGCAGGGTTTGGTGCTATTCCTATCGTTGAGATAGGTGGCAAGCACATGGGTCCCTACTGCTGAGTTTGGACACTTGAACAAAATTGTTTGAACATATTTTTTTCCCTCACCCTTTTGTTCAGAGGGCAACAATGTGTGCACATTTTGATGCACTCTCCGTTTAAGATCATTACATACATTGGGTTGTAGCTATGGTACTTGGTTTAATTACCCAGCTAATATCTGTGGGTGGTGTTATATAGTTTGGGAACAAAGACCCCTTTCTTATATCAAGAAGACAGTGCCTTCTACTTATTTTCCCTATTCATGTTGGCTCTTTTTCCATGTGTCAATTATCTGAATGTTCTTTTCCTAATTTTTTTTATTTTCCTTCCAGATTGAAGGTTAAGTCTCCGTGCAGTTTTCCTGCGGCTGATAGTACCAGTCTACCAGGTAAGTCAATGCCTGCACATTTAACTTCCTTGTAATTATTCAATTGTTAGATATCCCCACAATTTGTTTTCACAAATACAATCTTAAAAATTCAACCTGTTCTTTCCTAGCTACATATGTCTTTATATGTCCCATTGAGGTGAACTACTGCGTACAATTGCTATTGCTAACACAACTGTATGGCTAATTTCCGAGTTTCATCTTTTGCAATTTTCCACCTTTCCGGATATTGGTAAAATGTTTAGATACTAATGTGCCAAACCACCCATCTATACATATTCACATCACCTATTTTGTTAAAAGCTTATATAATATAAACTCCCTCTATACATTGTTGAGCCATCCCTCATCCCGGCTGCTGTTGTGGACTGTGGGATGGCGTGGGCATTGACGATGGAGCATGTCGTCTCCAAAAGGGAATCGGCCGGGCTGGCGCACTCCATCAATGAGGTGGCTCACGGTGATGCAGTGGTTCTTCTCCGCGATCCATGTTGACACCATTGTTGTCCTTGAGCACGTTGTCCTCGAAAGGGGGTCGAGCACCTAGAACCCCATGGCGCTAGGTATGTCTTCACCCTCCTCCCCCCCTCTCTCTCTCTGCAGAGGCAATGAGGTGAAAATGGAATAATAGAAATATGCCATTGTTTTTTGAAGTAAATTATGCCATTATTTCAAACATGGAAATTGTTGCTGCCCGTTGTTGAACCTCGATGCCATTTTCAGTCTACTCCTTATGTAGACTGAAGTGCACTATTGTTTCCAACACACTAACAATTATAAATCTGTTATTTCTTCACACAACAACGAGGCTTTGCCTGATAATGCGAATCCTCACTCAGTCAGGTACTCATCAACATGGCACTTCTGGCTTTAGCTTTGTTGAGTTCAGTTGCATCGATGTTGAATTGAACAACAATAGCAGCTGGATCCATGAAGTAGAAAGATTCAAGTTTGTCTCATTCGATGATTCAGATTGGTATCTTTACGAGAATGATTTATTTTTATCATGAGTTGTCTAAACTCTGAACTGCAGTGGGGTTTCTCTGTTCGGATGGCGTGCTTGTGCACCTATTGTACTACTAGAACCATCAAAAACACAAATGTTTGTGTTTGCCTCATTGTCATACCTTTTTCAGCATTTTAAAGTTTACTTTACATTCTTTGGCTGTACACGCAAATGGTTTTCCCAGATATATTTGTTTTGAAGAATCACTTGTGGTTTATTGGTCATAATTCAGAGAGCTTCATGAGTACAACAGAGCTATTTATATTTAAATCTTTGTAGACAATTCATTATGTTAAAATGCATGAATTCATAATTCATTCTGCGGGGTGCTGATTGTGATGGGTGTGAGTATTTGAACTGCTGAGATAACAGGTTAACATATGTGTGATTGAATAAAAAATTAAGTGATGTCACATGATTAATACTTAATAGGTTATTTATACGTGCGTGTCGCACGTGCACCTTACTAGTAAAGATAATAGATTGAACGATGTCCTCCAGCCAATTTTGCCAAACCGGAAGCAGCATATCCACTGGTACGTTGACTCCACTCCAACCGATCCCTGGCGGTGCCGGGTGGTGTGGTGTCCAGCGCTACCCCGCAAGCTGTGTAGACCAGCTTTCCATCTGGCGGTAGCCAACAGCAGCCGAAAGAAAGACGCACCCCAACTGCATCCATCTACTCTCGCCTCGCCTCGCGTCGCCGCCGTGGCTCTCGTACTCGTACGTACCCACCGGCAAGTACGACGGCGCCATCGCCCCTGGGGCCCCGGGCCAGCGCTGCGCCGTGCTCCGTCGTTGGCGTGCACGGTGGCGCACCGTACCCAGCAACAACGCGCACGCACCCTTTGGCAGATGAAGAACACGCGTGGTCTCACGCTCTCTGGCACCGGCACACGCTCGGCCCAGCAGCGCATCGATCAGGTATCTCTTCGGTTCCGGCTGTGATCGACTAAACAAGAGGATCGTCGGGGTGCACGCACGCACAGTCGCACAGACAGACCTGCACGATTCACGCTGCGGGATTAGTTAATTGGGTGGTAATCTGCCAATCTGGCTACGACTTGTTTATTGCCACGTCTCCGGGCTTTCTCTGTCTGCCACCACCACCGGGGGAGGGAGGGGATGCAATGCAATGCCAATGCCCCAGCAGCGGCAATCCAATCATACGCGTTCTGCTGTCACCGGGCAAAAGCTGATGAGCTCCAAGCAAAGTCTTCGTGGATTCTTCCATTTCCAGGACCCCGTTGTCTCCGTTGAAGACAGCTAACATATATAATGGCCTGTTAGTTCAGGTAATAAGCGAGCGGCAGGGATTAGTGGACAGATGCTGTTGCCGATTGCCGTTGCATGATGATTGGCCAAACGGACGCCAGGTAATGGCATGCCGCTCGCTCGCTCATCGTCCATCATGGTCATGCTCGTCTAGTGCCACGGATCACTGACGACGTCCAACCACCTCTACCTGCATCATCATCAGGTATTCAGATTCAGAACGAGCTATTAGTATTTTTGTTTGTCACCATAACACCCAACACTATGGGTAAATTAAGCATGATTTCTTTGATCGGCCATGCCATGCAAGAGCCAAGACTCCTGAATGAAGCTTCTTGAACCCTGAAGAATCAACCGATTTTGGTGGCAGGGAAGGAGGGGGTCCAATTCCTCGCAAAAGCTGGTTGTTCCGTTTCGAGACGAGAAGCAATCATGGCCAAAGGCCAAAGGGGACTACGCACGCACTAGATAGATGCTCCCTTTCACCAAAGGAAGGCACAACCAAAAGCCACGGCAGGATATGACAAAGACGGAGGCAAAGGAGACACACGGCTTTGGTTTGCAAACATCCCAAAACAAAAGCTTCAGTCACCCTAGATTACGGCATCATGTCAGAACGAAGAGAACCTCTTGGTTGAGTTCATCACTACAATACTGATACATGACACGTTGATGTGTTCTTAGAAGGAAAAAGTCTTGATGACCCCCAAACCTATCATGAGTGGAACACATAACCCCCTGAATTATGAAATCGGATTTCCAACCCCCTCACCTTTGCAAAACCATGCAAATACCCCCCAAGCTGGTTTTAATAGGTGATTTTGCTTAGGTGGCAGCCAAGATGGTCTGGTTGTGCTTAGGTGGACATGCTGACATGTGGACCCGACTTGTAAGTGGGCAAGCTCCTCTTCTTCTCTCCTGTTCGCTTTCTAGTTTCTTCTACCTCCTCACCGCTAGCATTGCCGCATCTGAAATTAATTAAACCCAGACAATTATTAGCTAGCCTGACCAACATTGATGGTCACGGGGGCAACACAAACTAATGGACCTCTCCCAGGACGGCGAGAAACTAGGAATTGCTCGTACTTGTTGCCCGTCGGCTCGCCGCCGAACTTGCGCCTCACGGCCAGCACGAACTGGATTGCGTTGTGCAAGTCCCGTTGGCAGTGGCGGCGCCGGTGCCGCGACCTTGCGGCTGTCGGATGGAGACGTAAATCATTCGATTAGTTACGAGGCCGTCGCCGGCCAGTGAGGAAATTAAATCGAAGGCTAGGCTACTCACGGGTTGCTCCGGCGAGCTCGGGGCGCCATGGGCGTTCCCTGCTCCTCCTCGCGCGCGCGCTTCTGGCGGCCAGTAGTGAGCCCTATCTCTCTCCCTCCTGGGCCTCCTCCCTTTATCTCAGTCAGAGCACGCCTGAGCCGGCGGGAATCAGGCAGGGAGGGGGCGGCAATGTTTGGCTGTGGTGAGGTAGAAGAAAGAGAATGGGGAGAAGAAGAGGAGCTTGCCCACTTACAAGCCAGGCCCACATGTCAGTATGTCCACCTAAGTAAAATCAAACCATCTTGGTTGCCACCTAAGCAAAACCACCTAGTAAAACCAGTTTGGGGGGCTATTTGCATGGTTTTGCAAAGGTGAGGGGGTTGGAAATCCGGTTTCATAGTTCAGGGGGTTATGTGTTCCACTCATAATAGGTTGGGGTCATCTAAACTTTTTCCTTCTTAGAATAATGAAGGAATTCCAATAATGAACAATGCACACAAGATGATGGAACAGATGACACGCATGGAGCTTCCCCCCGTTGCATTGGCACGGTTACAAAGTGGATGTACTTTGTCAGGCTGGATGCCTCGATGCCTCTATATGTTTATTCATTTAGTTCCTTTTTCTCAATTAAAAAAGCTTAGAACTTACAAGGACACGGTTGCTGTTGCTGATTTGATCCGACACTTGTCCCGGTATCTTGCATGAGCTACCTACTGCTCCATATTTCATTTTCTTTTCCATTTTATTTCGTCCATTTTGCAACTGCCATAGCAACTCATGTTCATCACAATGTCTGCTGTTTCAACCTAACCTTCCATCTTTCTTTTTTAAAGGAAAACCTAACCCTTTCTTTTCGGTACCCGCTGAACTCTGTTGATATGTTTTGATTAAGAAGCTTATTCATATGTGTTAGCCTGTCATTCGAGCAGCTGGAATGTTTTAGTCGAAATGATCCCAAATATTTAAGCACCCCTTCTTGCAGTTGGTAGTTTGTACTTGCTGCTGGTCGCAGTTCCTTATTGGTCAAAAAATGACAAAGAAAAGGAGTTAAACTCCTCACATCACCGACCTGACAATCAATCACCAAATAAGAACCCTTGAAGCAGGCATAATCACACAACTATATATTTTTTCATTCCTATGTTACGAAGCAAGCTATGCACGTCTACACTTCTTCTTAATGAAAAATGTGATATGCACGTCCTAAAAAAAATGTCAAGAAACACAAGCTTGTACCATAAACTTTTGCTCTTATTTTATTCTGAAAGGCATTGTTCACCACTGTCTAATAGATTCTAGAGGAAAGATTAAGGCGAGAATAGGACTTGGGCAAGCCATGCATCTGTTTCATTTGATGAGAAAGGAGCAACTCAACTCCTGTTAACTTACCTAATCATCTTTCTAACCAAGATTAACAGGAAATGTATCCCATCGACATTGAACCATGAGGTGGATTAGGCACCTTATTAAGCAAACACTGCTGATTGCTGAGCAATACTATTTAAGCAAGGAAAAAAATCATGTGTTAATGAAGTTGTTGGAACCTCTCTGAAAATATTTGCAGCACCTCTCTGAGGTCGGAACACAAGTTTTTGGGTTATCCTTTCCGTGCTCTTGCTTTCGAATCTTTCTGATGGAGCATTGCATTTTCTATCTAAAATTTGATCCACGGACGATGATGGATGACAGGACCCTCTAAAAAGGATGGAAAATGATGGATGGGGGCCAAGAAAGCTACTCCCGCCATCTTTCAAAATTCCGATTAGAAATCAATCTTTTTTTCTTAAACAATTATACTTTTCCTTTCCACTTTACTACTTTATTAGAAGAAATTTCAAACGGATAAGTCACGGGGAAAAACCTTTGCCTCAGAGCTCAGAGCGCCGTCTGTCGATTGGTTTCTTCAGAGATTACTCTGGCAGCGCCGCTGAAACTTCCCACCGGCGGCGGCGGTCGGCGTTTAACCCGTGCTCGCGCCGACGCGGATCGGACAACTGTGACCTCGTGTCCTCCTCCCCCCACCAATCTCAACGGCGGCTGATCTCTACCCGACCCCGAGCGAGTCACGGGCACCCACCGGCAAGTCCACGACGACGACGCGTGCGCCGCTGTGGCCCAGTCAGCGCCGCCACGTGTGGGGGCGAGACCGAGGCGGGGCTCCGTTAACCCGCCGGGAGATCATGTCATCACGCGCTCATCACTCCGCGTGACGGCGACGCGTCCACCGGAACCGACCCGCTAAGTCCGCTAAATAAATCCGCCTCGGATCTGACCAAATCGTGCCCTCCGTTTGCTCGCCGTCTTGTCCGGCTTCCATTTCCTTCCGCGAGTGGACGAAAGGAGAAAGGGGGGAGACGCCGCCGCCGCTTCCGCTTCCGCGAGGTACGGTCATGGCTGACTTTGATTTGATGTGGGGGGAGGGAGGGGTTCTGGAAGTTGGAATCCTCTGATCGTTTCCTTGTTTGGTATGTTTGAATTTGGGTGGTTTTGGAATTAAGAGGTCGTGCAGACATGAGACATGTTCTCTTCTATCTTTTTTTTTTCAAAAATGATTTGCGAATATATGTCGATTTCGATTCAAAGGTTGGGCATGGATTGGTTGATGCTCTGGTGCGGCTCGTTTCGACCTTGGTTGGATTGTTGTTCCCAGTTGTGTTCTTTTTTTTCTCCTTCCTAGTTTGGTATACCTGTTTGGTATGTAGGGAAGTTTTCTCTCCGAAAATCAGAACTCAGAAGTAATCTACATGTGCTTGAGTTCAGAGTTAGAGCCCTCTTGAAATTATGCTGAACAGCTGAAGCCACCACATTTCAGCGATGGGATAATGTCGATAGTGCCATAGCATGCATATTTTTCTTACAACTGGATGAAATACAAACGCAGTGCCATCCATTAGAATTTCTTTCCATTGGTGGATGGATGTTCATTATAGCATAGTTTATTGATTTTTTTAAGAACCTGAAAGGAATTGCTTAGCATGGGATCCTAGATAGGTGAATGATGTTTCCACATGCTATCATCATCAATGGTCCATGTTTTTATTCAGCGTGTGGTCCCAAGAAATGCCTCTCGATCTGCATATCCTGTATCACACTCTAACCGCAACTTCTACGGCGTGATATTGATGTGGTAATTTCATTCCCCTAAAATTAAGGAACCAGACAAGATCACAAGAGTACTACAGCACGAAGATAACGTCCCCTTGTCTGTTTTGCTGTGGACAAAACTTTTTGATGTCGTTTATTGTTGGTCTTAAAGGTGAAGAGCAAGCATGGTAATGATCAAAGATGCTGAGCTTGCTATATTACAATGCACTAAATTTGTGGGATCACTTTATCTTGGTAAATATAACTATCATGGGACGACGATGAATTTCATTTTTTTAAATGGTCTGATGGTGAATATTCTTAACTAACAGTAGGTCCAAAGTTGGTTGTTGCTATTGGAGATTGGTGACATTGCCTTCTCTACTGTTACTTCTCTGAACAGCATCGTGCTTATTCTTTTTTTTCTCCAGTATGTCTTGCACGTGTGTATTCATATCATCTTAAACCTATTGTCCACTGCTAACCATTACCAAATTTGTGTTGTAGAATTCTAGCAAAAGTCTTCTGGAGAATAATACACCTCTGCATTGTGCTGCATTCTGGTATGGACGAATCTTCCAGTAGATCCGCTGCCCCAATTGGGTTTCTTAGAAGAGGCTCTGGTATTTCCTTGAGAAATCAAAGCAATGAGGATAGGCCGAGCCAATACAACAATAAGCCAGGGAAGAGTACAAATCTCAATCCTGTGAAATCCCGATTCACTGAAAATAAGGAGAAGCCACGGTATTTACAAGAGTCGTTCCATTCATCAGGTTCCAAGGCCTCATCTGTAAGCTCTTCAAAAGCTCCTGTTAGAAAATATCACGATGAAAGGCAAAAAAGGCCCTTCTTGGCAGAGGCAGACATTGCTGAAAGCAGCAACAGAAGAACTGAAGTCAGACGTCTACAATGTGGCAAGAAAGCTATTGCTAATGAATATGGGCATCCAGATACACAGAAGAGTACATCAGGAGGTTCATCATCCTCAACATATACTGAAGGAGGCTTGTCAGAAGAGCATGATCTTGGAGTTTTAGACTTTCCTGTTTCTTCAGGGTGTTCTGCACGTACTATTGATTCTGGAAATACCGCATTGAGTGGTATGGAACGTAGGCAAAAGAATAGAGAAGAATTGAGTTCAGGTAGACCTCAAGGTGCTTCCACTTTTGTTAATCGGCGTACTGTACCTCAAACTCTCACAACTGGTGCCAAGTTATCAAGTGCCCCTGGTACCACCAGTACTGCACTGCAGAGACGTGGTCTAAAAAGCCTTGGTTGCACTTCAATATCTGATGTTTTGCCTTCAGGTTGTTCTTCTTCTGATTCTGTTCGCAATAGGAGGGTTGAAGTTACAAAAAAGAGAACTTCAGATGCAGGAAGTTCTTCAAGATCAAGGGGAATAAATGAACAATCTAATTTAGGTCAGCCACGTGCTAGTTATTCGGGTAGTACTGTTCCTAGAGCTAGAGCTGCTGAAGCTGAACAATCAGCAAGGACCAATAGCACAAGTATTCAGGATTCCACAGATTCAGTAAGGACTAGACGGCCTTCTATTCTGCGTGCCAGGGAGAGGATGCCGGGTGAAAGAGAGGACGGTGTATTTGCTCTTCGTGAGACTGTTACGAGGGTTCGTCGTCCAGAAAGAGGACATTTCCCCATGGATGACATTTCCCCACAGAGACTAGCAAGACCTTTTTACGGAGAATTGCCTCATGAAATTTATTCATCTAATCGTCAAGGCTCAAGTAGCCGTACAGCAAGGAGAAGATCTTCTCATCCTGAAGAAAGGCCTCAACAAATGTTCCATGGCCTTTTGGGGGAGAGAGATGGCAACAGACACATAAACATGGAAGGAATTGCAGAGGTTGGTTTATATTACTTTTAAAATACATTTTCTGAGTTGTCAATTTTCATTTGCAATTAAATTGATTAAGCTATGTACCTTTTTTGCGATGGAGTAATAATTGTGATATTTGCAATGTTTACTCTCTGTAGGTGTTGCTAGCATTGGATATGATTGAACACAATGATGATTTGACTTACGAGGTTCATCCTTTACCTTGATATTCATTTCTTTCTCTTTTACTAATTTTGTACTGAGATGTGTTCTGAACCAAAAAAAAAAATGTCAGCGATTGCTGGTGCTGGAAACTAATCTGCTTCTGAGTGGCCTTGGCTTGCATGATCAGCACCAAGATATGAGATTGGATATTGACAATATGTCGTATGAGGTATTACTTTCAACTTGTTGTCTCCATAGTTTGTCTGAATTCAATATCCTGTGGAAAAAATTTAAATATTTTTGGTTAGTTGATATGTAATCTGTCTCCCTTTGTTTTCTCTTTCAGGAACTACTAGCTTTGGAAGAGCATATTGGCTCAGTGAGTACTGCCCTTACTGAAGAGCAATTTGCCAAGTGTATCAACCAAAGTGTGTACGAAGCACGAAATTCAGATGGAGATGGGAACAACATTGAAGTAGATGATGTCAAATGTAGCATATGTCAGGTATTGCTTTGCTCAAGTATTTTTAGTGTTCAATCATGGTTCTATATTCTGATGAAAAATTGATACTGTAACTTCAGTGTTCTAATTCTGACGGTATACTTGTGTTCAACCAATTTCCTGGGGGGAAGAAATGCACTGCATTAGTGCCTTGTCTGACAGATGGCAAAGCATAGGCTAACTGGAAGGGGAACTGTGTAAAATTGGAATTACATAGGTTGCACACAGGGAAAAGAAACACAAGTATCATGCTGTGGAAGTTTGTGGCTAGGACGTGTTCCAATTAAGAAAACGAATACATATCTATATACTTTGCCTTTTGACATGTAATGTTCCTTAGCCATTCCTTATTTCAGATAAACAACTATCTACCTGGACTCTAGATGATTATTGTTTTCTGCATCCTGTATTTCTGAGTGTCACTGACTTAATGTTCCAGGAGGAATACGTTGAAGGTGAAGAGATTGGTAGGATGCAATGTGAGCATCAGTACCATGCTTGCTGCATTCATGAATGGCTTAGGCAGAAGAACTGGTGTCCAATATGCAAAGCTTCAGCAATACCATCAGAGGTGGACAAGGGAGACGCGTGAATCTTGGCTCAAACTCGTAAATAGCGTGGATTTGTTATTAGACACCGTAGATGCTGACACAGTTCGCTCCAATTTGTGAATATGATAGATCCTCCCTCTCCTGTAACGTTTTGTTACTGCATCTTTCCTCTTCATGGCGCATCCTTGATGGTAGTATGGTCAGAAACTAGAAAATAATGGGAGTTCTCCCCAAGAAATGGTTCTCCTTGATTGAAATGTTTGGCAAAAGAACATTCCTGCTGAAAGGAGAAATGTTTATGATTGTATAAGTGGCTGCTGTGATGGCTGTAAAACTTGTGGGGAGTAGAACAATGGCAAAGTGCATCTCAGTCCTCAAAATAATCTGTAGATACTGGTGCAGTAGTTGTGCTGAGAAATTTTCTGTGCAACACTTCTGGGTCTCCGCTTTGCTTGCATATACTGCTGACGACGGGCGACAGAACAGCTCCTTCCACGTTGCAAATATTTTGTTGCAACGGAGCATGAGCATCCCATGGAAAAATTCCCATCAGACGGGAAAAAAAGGGGGGGAAATCGCGGGCCGGCACCGGCAGCTGCGTCTCCCGCGCGCTGCCGCGGACTCGCCCGTGTGAAGCCACGGAGAAGAGGAGGGCTGGGCCACCATCGCGACGCCGCTGAGGAGAAAGCTGGGGCAGCAACGGAGATGAGGGAGGCCTGCTGCCGCCGGGCCTAGCGGTGGCGCAAGTGGCAGCTGGGCCATCGGGACGCTGCGGACGAAAAAACCCGCGGTTGTCATCGCCCCCACACCACATGGATCTTCAGGTAGGAGAAACACGGTCGGGCCACCGCTGCTACGGGTTACTGTAAGTTCCCCCCGCCGAGTGCCTTAGTTAATCTGCTTTCCCTTTTTTTCCCTCATTCTAATGAATAGCTAGAAATGATGAAATTTGCGTTGTGGTTTGAGTGGTGACCTGTGGATTGAATTGGTTTGAATTTTTGTCAGAATTTAAATGCTCTGTGATCGAGATTGTGGTGGAAGTCAATTTCTGCTTGCTCGTCCACTGAAAGCATCACATGGTTTTCTGAACTGCATAGCATACTCCCAGTTATCTGTCAAATGATTTTTACAGGTGGGTTGGGATTATTAGATATTAAATGAATTTCTAATTTCTATTCGTTGGTGTCAGCAATTTTTTATCTACATGTTTTTGTCAGCTTGTGCTATGCTTTCCTTTTCTAGGTAAGCCAACTTAAATGAATACGAGGTTGAGAATTGGGAGGATTGTCCCTATCATATTTCCTGTCTAAATATGCTCCCATACTCCTATATCATAATAAGAAAATAAATGGATACTGTTCTTGGGACAATGAAACAGTCCACAGAATATTTCCTCAGGAATTCACAACAATTCTTTGACAACTTTATGCCAGATATGCTTAGCTGCCATTCAGGTTGGCCTTATCCAGATGTGTCATTATTCAGAAGAATCCTGCACCATCATTTCAATTTATCTAAGATCTTTGTAGGATCTTTGGTACTGAATGTAGCACATTATTTTGCACATTTATCCTGGCACGTGCGATAATTCATAAAGGTTCCCTGGTGTCCTTTTGGTTTTTTTTAATTACTGCTGTTGTAGACGATTTTTTTGGTTGTGAAATCCCCTTTTGCAGGTCTGCCTGTAGATTTGTAGTACACAAAGTGCCCCCAATTAGCCACATCCACATGGCATTAACCAAATAACAGTTTCATGTGACCACGGCATGGCCCTCATCACATTGTGAAGCAACCTAATATGGTCATGTGTTTTGCTTTCTGAGATGTGCGCCACTGGAGATTAAGAAAGCATTTTACTTCAGCACATCAGCAGATACAGACCAGCCAAATAAGCAAAGAGACAGATACTTGCTTGTAGCTTTCTGCAGAAAAGAGCAGGGCATGATCAGATTGATCGTCCTGGCCCTGCATGCCACCTGTTGCAGACTTGCAGCAGCATTGTCTGGGTTGGTTCTTTGGGATGCGTTAGGAGTCCATGAGTTATGAGTACAAAGGGAGGTGTGAAGTCGACCTTTTTGTTGCCTTAGGTGCTGGACAGGATGTGCGCTAAGATGAGCGACTTTCGGATGAATTTTGCATTGCTAGGTGGGAAGGGATAAGGGCATGAATTGATCATGGTGCCTGTTGGTACTTTATCTATGTCAAGTTGCCCAAAGCCCATAAATGTTCTTTTTTAAAAAAAAAGTTATTCCTGGTTTCCCAAAATTGAAAATTTTGCTATCTTAGTAGGAACTTCTCAATTCCCTGATTTTTTTTTTACAATGACATGGCTATCTTTTTTCCACAGCCTGGGTAAAACCTGTTTAGGAAATTGCCAGGCTCTGTCTTTTGTAGTCCTGTTCCCAGTTTACTAGCTGATAAACCTCAAGCTTTTGGTCAAAATGATCATGATGTATGCTTTGGCAGCTTGGTATTGATTTCATAATTTACCCGCCTTGGTGGTTGGATCTTACTGGACCATAGGATTCAATTTATACATGAATTGTACTAATTCTGTAAGCTATGTTGGCCTAAATAGTTATTCAAATTATTCCCTTAAATCACTTGGCATGGTAACAGGCTTAAAGTCTTTAGTTGCGACAGCTGCTTTACCTTTAGAAAGCAACTGCGCATTTTGCCAAACAAGGAATGGAATGATAGAATGCAATCCAAAGGCATGCTACTGGCTTCAATAATGTAAACCTAGAAAAGCAGTAGTGTGTGGCAGGCAAGAGGAATTATACTCTGTAGCCACATATTTGGGCACTCTACTTTCCTTATGTGCTTGACTTGTGGTTTCTAATTTATGTTATTTTGCCAAGATAGGGGATCAAACTAAGAGCATGTCTACGGTCAGTGCTTATAAAATTCTCTTCTATATTCAGTTGCTTAGAGCAGGCAGATTTAACCAAAAAAAGAAAAGAAAAAGAAAGCAGTTTGGGACAACCTAAACTGCTTAGTTTAAATGCACTTGAAGACTGAATCAGGATGGTCAAGTATTTAAGGTGATGTCAGATTTGAGGTCCGAGGCCATCTGAAATTTCTGGCCAGATTCATGGAATTTCTGGCCGTCAGGTACAGCTGAAGCTGGTATTGAACAGACCATATCAATATTCAATAGCCGGTGCTGAATTGCTGATCACATTCATAGTTCATACTGCTGTGTACTTGGTATAAGGCTCTCTTGGACCATCCTGAATCTTCCTGTCCAATATTACTAGTCTTGGAGACATTTGGTCATGCCTTCATGGAGCAAAGTTGCAAATATTACTGTCATGTTCGTCAGAAAACTATTTTTTCAACAAATGTTACTAGTATAAACTGTGGTGCTTACTATTTATTAATACAGTGGGTGTGCTTCTGTCAGATATGCAGGGCCCTGAAAACAACCTAAGATGTTTGACATATTTCGTTGAGAGTTGAGACACATGAAATGGACTAGCACCAGAAGATGGGCGTGAAATGCAATGTGGACATGAACAGGAAGGTGACATAGACTTGACTGTGAGCCCTGAGAGACTGTGACCCACCACCGTGCCATATGAAAGCACACATTTTCACTGATTAATGCAGGTCGATAAGATCAATGCAGGTCAGATATACTAAGGTCAAGATTACCCATGCTGCAGATGGCAACATTCAGTTAATGTGCTCCTTGATGCTAGGCTCCAGAGCATCCAAAGGGCGAAACAGATACTGCTTAGGCTTAAACTTCAATGATTAATGCGGGTCAGATATAAGATTACCCATGCTGCAGAACTGCAACATTCAGTTAATGTGCTTTTTGATGCTAGACTCCAGAGCATCCGAAGGAAGAAGAATCACTTCATCAGTTGGTTGGAAAACAGCAAATTTGGCGGCTCCTCCTGATCAAGAAAGGGACCTTGCGATTGTGCCATACCAACGCATGAAGGTATGCATTCAGAATCCGTCATGCCAATGCCTTTAGTGACCAAGAATAGGCAAAAAAAAAAAAGTCAAAAAGGAGTGGTTCATTGCCTCACATTTCAGCTTTGTTGTGTCACAGAATCACATCTTCCAGTCATATTTTTCCTGTGCGTCACAAGAAAGCAGAATCACCATTTTACTTTCTCACTGTTCCCCCTCAGCAACCACCTTAACTTCTGCTTGCACATCCTCTGAAAGCATCACATGGTTTCCTGAACAGCATTGCATACACACACACACACACACACAGCTCATGCCCGGCTGTATTTATGAGAAACTTGGACCATACGTGCTCTCTCATCGGCCCGGACAGTACAGGGCGGCTCGACCTCATTTCTGTTTCTCGTGACTGGGAGCAGCAACTGTCAAAAAGGAAGGTGGGCATATACTTGAGAGATCAACTGGACCAAACTGTAGCATTTACATCGATGTGGTGAGTATGGTACCTTCTTTCTCCTATCACATTCACGTGGTAGCCCACGAACTGAAAAGATCCTAAGACGCTCACGTTCTGTATGGGGCTACCTCTTCTTGTTACATGTTTTTTTTACAACATAATCATGGAAAGAATCGGCGGATTAACGAATTAATACACTGTGACTGTGAATCTGTGATCGATGGACATGGACATTCGTGGCGATCCTTGCTAGTTGATCTTGGTGCAGACCCGGCGGATCTCGCCGCCGGACCCGGTCTTGACGCCGACGCGGCCGAGCTTGGCCATGGCGGCGACGAAGGCGTCGAAGAAGGCGGTCTGGTTGGCGGCGAAGTAATTGACGGTGGCGCGGGAGCGGCGGTCGGCGAAGAGCACCTGGTCGGAGGCGAGCAGGCCCTTCATCTGCTGCAGCGTCTGGTAGTAGCCGTTGTCGAACTTGCGCGGCGTCACGGCGTCCAGCATCGCGAACGCCGACGGGCTGTAGTTGAGCGGGCACGTCTGCCGCATCTGCCGCAGGAAGTAGAGGTTCATCGGCGGGCCCGCGCCGGCGCCGGCGCGGGAGCCCTTGAACGGGTACAGCCGCCGCACGAACTTGTCGCAGTGCGTCACGCCGATCGTGTGCCCACCTGCAAGCAAGAATCCCGCGTCAGCGACACTGTGGCGGCGTCATCGTGGCTGGCAGGCTGAAAACGCTGTCACGGCGGACGGCACAGTCTCGAGTTTTTACTGCGAGTAGTGTGACGATTTGTCAATGGTCACGGTCTCACTAGCTAGCGCTCGCTGGACAGGCTGACACCTAAGAACGTGTAGCGAGCAGCAACAATGGACTGACTTTGGGCGACTGGATGAGTCCATGGATGAACCATGAACCAAACCAGGGGACCATGACCAAGGAAAAAGCCTGCACGCCGCCGCAGTGAGAAGCTGGACGTGCATACCCAACGCCAGGCTGGAAAGGACATGCGCTTCTACGAGCAACAAATGTGCCTAGTCGTCGCCGGGATCGGAGGCGCAGACGAGACGGAACCAACGGAGTTATGAGCCACAGCGATCCCGACCGCAGCTGCCAACCCCGGCCGGTTCGCCGCCGCGTTCGTGACAGGCGACTCGCTAACCATGTCGTGATGCGGACGTGAAGAGACACTTACTGTATACATACATATAAAAAAGATGCGCAGCGGCGGCGGGCGGCGTACCTGATAGCGCGATCATGTCGGTCTGGGTGAGGCCGTTGGCGGCGAAGAGGGTGTTGAGCTGGTCCAGGTCGAAGCCGGCGCCGGGGAGGCTGTGCTTCACCACGGCGCGCGTGCCCACCTTGCCGTCCAGCCGCCCGAGCTCCACCTGGTAGTACGGCCCGCCCGTCTGCACATCCATCCATAGAATTCTCACCGTCAGTAATTAATCCTCAGTAGTCTTGCAGTCAAATCTTCTTCATCAGTTACTAAAAAAACAAGAGGGATCCACATCCAAAGCAGCTGAGCTTGCAACCTACTCCAACGCAGTACACTCGCTCACGAACAGCATATGAACGTGAGCAGAAGTTTCGGCCGAGGGGAGGAGCCCGTATCTCTCTCTACTCTACTCTACAAGCGCCGGCCGGCCGGCCGGCCGGTCTGTCCGTCGTCCAGGGAGGGAGGTTGCAGACATTTCACAGCATCTGTCCGTCCCGGCGGATTAGGTATCTGTCGACGCCGTACCGCCTCATTTACGGCGCGAAACCGTGTCCGGGGTTTCGTCAAGGTGGGAGGGGAATTGAAGGAAGGCCCGCCGGCACCACGGGCGGAGCAGTAACGCGTTCCCCGTCGCGCCATGCCCCGTCCCGGCCCGGCTGCCTGCCTGCCCCGAATGAATGAGCTGGGACAGCGGAATTCCGACAGGGCGCGGTACCATTCCGGCAAGGACCACTCCCGATCCCATGTCTTAGCGCCAAATCTGAACCCAGTTTTTCGTTCATTGAACTCCTCTTTTGCAGCTCCTGCTTCGTGCTAATCCTGAACTGAATTCCTAGTCGAGCATTCCTCCCGCTGCACGGGCTAGAGATTGCTTGGGAGAATCAGGGGAAGAAGACGACGACAGAATGTTCAGAAGAAGACGACGACGCGACAGGGCAGGGGGGATGGACACGGATGGTTGTTGAGACCCAGCAGTGTGGAATGGCGCTGCCACCGGGCTGCGGCTGCGGAACCCGTCGAGCATGCGCGTGCACACGCGGGCGCAGTGGCCGCCGTACATGCCATCATGGCTGTCGCCCGGCGGGCGCGCGGCAGCCGAGAACCACTCGAGAGCAGGGGAGTAAATAAATTAATCAGCGTGGCTGAGGGTGGATGGTGCCGCTAATGGCGTAGGGTGTAAGCGTGAGCTCCCTTCGCTAATCCCGCACCGGCCAAAGTGGCATAACCGCCTGGAAAGCAAGCAAGCTTTGTCTGCGTAAGCGGCTGGCTCGCCGGTTTCCCTCCCCGTCCCGTCCAGGCGCCGAAAGCGACGGAAAGGGGGGCGACAGCGCCAACGAAATTTCTTTCCACGGGAGTTGGGGTTGGGGGAGAGAGAGCGGGTGTGCAGCAGGAGCTTCTTTGGGTACCTGGGAGACGACGTCGCGGGCGGCGAGGGCGAGGATGTCGGCGCAGGAGACCTTGTTGGCGCACTGCGCGTCGGCGTCGACGGCGGCCTTGGCGCGGGTGACGAGGTCCAGCGCGTCCGGGGACAGCGTCGTGTCGGCGCCCGCGCTGTGCTCGTCGTCGGGGCCCGACAGTAGCACCGACGCGTCGCAGCCCTGCAAAGATCGCCGTGCGCGCGATGTCAACAGTCTCGACCGACGCACGCGTCACAGCAGAACGTGGGGGGGCAATCGCCATGCGCGCGCGCGATACTAGCTACTTACCCTGACGAAGCAGTCGTGGAAGAAGAGGCGGAGCGTGCCCGGCGCGGCGTTGAAGGTCTCCTGCAGCTTCTGGGTGACGGCGCCCCGGACCAGGGTCTCCACGTTGGGGCACGTCGACGCGTAGTAGCTCTGGTTCAGCTGCGCCGCCGCGCAACACGCCGTCGCCGCCGTCACTAGGACGACCGCCGCGACCATGCGCTGCCGCAACGACGGCAGCCTCGTCGTCGACCTCGTCATTGCCGCCAAGCTAGCTAGCTATACTCTTTGTTGCAGCTGCTGGCTGCCCCTCTCCCTCAATCCGTCTCTCAGCCGCAGCTACTAGCTCTCGCTAGCCTTCTTCTCCCTCTCACCTCTACCTCTACCACCTATCTGTCTGGCGTTAATGGCCTGCTCGCACAGCCGCAGCCGCTGCTCCGTGCGTGGGGGCGGAGCAAACACTGGGTGCTTGCTTTAAGTGAGGAGAGAGGCGGGCGCTTATATAGATGAGCTGAGGCTGACACGAGGCCGCCCGAGATAAGCTAGCTGCTGAGTGCTGCTGGCCTGCTGCTGAGCTCGCGCGCGGCTGGAATGGATGGCCCTGTTGCTGTTGGTCTCTTTGCTCCCCTTGCCGGCGGGGGAGCGCGGGAGCTCGCTGGCTGGCTGGCTGGTGAGGGGAAATCGAAAAAAAGGAGCGCCCCGCCCGGCGGCGGAGAGGTTACTTGCAATGATCGTGATGGGGACGGACACGGCACCATGGGCCTCCGGGGACGGTACACGCGCGCACTCCACGCTAAACAAAATGAAACGCCCGACGAGCAACGGGTGTCCTGGTCTGGTCGCGCGCCTCTGCTCCTCTCCTCACTTTCTCACTGCCGGAAAACTCTAGAGCGAGCGAGAGGTGGAAATGGTGCGAGAATCATGTGCGTTCGTGGGTTAATTAAATTACTGACGCCATTGTTGTCCACGATGTACAGACATCCACACGCTCGCACTGATCACCATTAGCATCGAACCCGTAAAACTAAACCTGAGGGGATCCTGAGGCGAAGTGGCCAACGCCTTGACCCCTGTCTCGGCAGCTTGCTTGCTCTGCAGTCCCCTAGCCTCCAGCCCTCCACTGCTCTCGGTACGAGCAGCCAGTCACCCTGTTCGTTTGGCTTATCAGCCATCAGCCAACAGTACTTTTCTCTCAGAACAAATCAGTTACCAGCAACCAGCCAGCAGTACTTTTCTCTCAGAACAAATCAGCACTAGCCACCAGCCAAACGAACAGGCCGCCGCCAGCTCATTTCCTTCGTTTCTCAGCCCGTGTCTCGGTGTTCTGCACGTTTGTTCAGGAGTACCGAAACGGGAGTCCAGCGAGGACGACAGCGCGAGAAGGTCGCCGAATCGGCATGCTCAACGAACCCTGAGCCGATCGAAGACGACGACATGGCATGTGGTGATGCGGGTGCACCCTACTATGGCTTGCTTGCATTGCATGTATCCGCAACGCTACACAAGACTTTGGCCCATGCGATGTCGAGAGGCGCCCGTGGCGTGCGTGAGAGATGAAGCAACTCGATCGTGGGCGAGAGCGAGCGCGCCGGAGGATGGCGACGGGGAGCGCCCGAGCCGAGCAGACGCCGGGAGTCAAAAGCAGGGGGCGCGCGCGGGCTCTCTTTTTGTTTTTTTTTTGCTTGCGCATATATTCCCGAAAGATTGATTGATTGCCGGGGGAAAGTGGCCGTTGTGGAGCAAATGAAGCGACGTTTTTTTTTCCTCTTCTTTTTGGCCGGGTTTCGAGGGTCTCCGATGCTAACCGCCGCCCGTGGTGAAGGCATCCGTGACCGTGATCCTACTCCTGCCGAAAGAAGGCACGGCATGGAGATTTGCTATTTTCTCGCTTGGTTGCAGAACACAAACGAGCTTTAATTTCCTTGCTGAGCACCAAAGGATACCTGCACTAGACCTGAGCATTTTGCGGGCCGGGTCGGGTTCGGGCCGGACCGAAAAAATCTCTGTTATTTCGGGCTGAGAAAATCCTGCTCATGAACGTCCCATTGGATGCATCGGGCCTCAATTTTCGGGCCGGACTCGGGTCGGGCCCGGGCTTGGGCGGGCCACCAGCGTATTTTATAGTGTAAAATAACTAAAAACAGCATTTCGGGCCGGCGCTCGGGCCAAAAAAAAAATTTTCGCGGGCTTCAAGATCTCTGACCACGCCCGTCCAGTAAAGTTCGTGGGCGGGCCTGGCACGAGCCCGCCTGAAAATGCTCAGGTCTAACCTGCACCCTGTTGGGCGCCATGTACTCGTGTATGCGATCTTTGCGCAATTAGAGCGAGCAGCCGGGGAGTTACGAAGCCGGTGCTGATGAATCCAGTAACGTGGAAGAGGCGAGGCCCCCACGCAGAGTGGCCGGGATCAGTGATTTTCATCAGCGTTACGATGGGAGTTTTATGCTGAAGCTTCACTGGGGTAGGGGGAATCACCGATCGTGTGTGTGCGGCTTGAGGACGGTCCCATGGTGGAGGAGTTCGAGTTGTTGCCCAAGATTGCAGCGGGCTGCGGCTTTTGGCGTGGCACAACGTTGGTGACGACGGCGCAATTCTCGGGTGGCTTCTTTTGACTCCTCTCCCAGTTTGTGGTGGTGGTGTAGTGTATGTTGTTAGCGTGCGTTGTTTGTGTGGTGGTGTTCGCTTCGGCGTGTTACGTACAAGAGAAAATTCCTTATATGCCACAAAAAATTGTAGCCCATGTGCTCTATGTCATTGAAAATCAGAATTTGAGCTCTATGCCATAGGTTGTATTTTTTTATGTGCTCTATGCCATTTTTGATGGCATAGAACACACCAGAAAAATGCAATCAATGGTATAGAGCACATCAAAAAATTAATAAAATGGCATAGAGCACATAAAAAAAATACAACTATGGCATATAACTCAAATTCTAATTTTCAATGGCATAGAGCACATGAGCTACAATTTTTCATGACATATAGAGAATTTTCTCTATGTACAATTGCTTCTTCTTCTTATATAATGCGGTAGTGCTGCTGCCTTTTATATGTAAAAAAAAATCCAGTAACGTCTGCACGGCGAACTGAATTTGCGTACACTGCGGCCCGTGCAGACAGAGACAACAGAACCGCCGTGTTAGGACGATCTGCGAGCCACCACGGGCCACGGCAAATCTTCCCAGGTTTCTGAGTCGGCTTCGCACGTCTCGACGACGACGTGATAGGATTGCTATGCTCCTCCTTCACATGCTGTTGTGTCCTACGAACGAAGTCAGGCGTTAGTGCAAGGTAGAAGTCCTACGCGTGCCGGACTGGATTGCGTTGCCGCGTCTCAAACACCGGAACCCCACTCCCTGATCACAAGTGCTTAAAAAGAATGCTGGTGCTTCTGGTAGGAACTAGGAAAGGAGAGCTAGAAGGTTCCAAGTGGGGTGATAAAGGAAAAGCGCAGTTCTTCTGGTGGTACTCACTGGCGCTAAGTAAACGCGACGGGCTATAAAATTCAGCTTGATATCAACCTGTCTTATTCGAACGTTGGGCCTCTTGTGGTTGGCGATTAAAGAGCGTAAGGGGCTGTTTGGCTCCCCGCCGCCGGCTGCCACCGCCCTGTAGATCTCGCCACAGCATCGTCCGCCACACTAAAGTTACTGTAGCGTGGCGGAGAGGCGTGTGGCGAGGCGAAGTGTGGCGTCGAGCCAAACAGCCCCTTAATCTTTCACGCTCATGCACGAGTGGAGTGGGTGCTCATGTCATTCTCCACGAATTGTTACTGTGCCGCACTGCCGCTAGCATTCGCGAGGGAGGAGATCCAAGAGCATCATGGTCTTGTCAGGTTCAGACACGCATCAGCTTGCTTCTGCGCATCAAAAGACCTCCGTACGCACTATTGTGTTCCACTCCAAGGTATATGTGCTTCTCCAAACCGGCCAAGGAAACTATTGAGTAGTACTACTATTCTCCTCACATGAAATAAAAAGACAAAGTTTTCAAGCTCCGGGAACAAAAAAAGAAACAAAAGTAGCTAACTGGGAATGTGCTTCATCATGGCGCAACCTTGCTTGCTGCCCTCCAAGTCGGATAGAAGTGCGTGCCAAGCTACGGGATCGGAATAATGATGATGGGGGAAAGGAGCAGGTGACTCATATTCCCCGTTGAAGAAGAAAAAGGCGTAGGAGCAGCAGTACGTGTGGTGTGAGCTTTCGAGGCCAGTCATCAGTCATGAGCAAGAAAAGAAGCAGAGGCGCAAACGCTTTAACGGCAAAAGTTTGACAGGAGCTCAGCGCGTCAGGTCGCTGCTTTGCTTATTAGCCTAGCCGTGTGCTCTGCTCCCGGCGCAGGAGAATGCGAGGATTATTGCCGGCAGCGGCTCAAGGTGGCGCGATTATCTTATCGGTAGCTAAGCAAAGCGCGCCCGTGATGGTGGCCGTAATCGGCACACTGACGTAGCTTCAACGGCAAAGTCCGGCGAGCCATGATGAGTTAACGAGCCGGACGACGACGATGATTACGCTCCCCCCGGCTCCGCGCCCAATAATCGGCGACGACGGACACGGCCGGCTTCGTCGGACGGCGACTCCCCTCCCCTCGCTCTCAACCAGCAGCCTGTGCGACGACGAAGCCTGATCAGAATCCAATCCAGTCATCACGCGTCCTACAAAAAAACGCAGCGGAGAGGTGTAGGGATGGAAAGTGGTATGCGATTGTCTGAAATATCCGAATTCGTATCCGCTAAAATGTAAATGTGATTATCCGAATCCGCGCCCGATTGCTAATATGGACACTGAAATGGATGTATCCAAATTCGTTTTCACTATTTTTCTCTATCCGAATCCATATCCGTATTCGAAATAATTGTACCTATCCGACAATTATTCATATCCGACCGTGCTCCACCCCGGTGAACTCATGTATAATATAGTTTTAAAATAAATATATTATTTTGATTTAGTCAAAAAATGATGTATTTGTTAAAATAAATTATTTTCAATTTTTTATTTTATTTTATTTAATCATTGATGTAAATTATTTTATGTATTGTAATTTTATTTATTTCCTCTAAATAATAATAGATTTATTTGTAATATTATCTATTTATAATTTAATTTATTATTTATATATTTATTTATTAGAATAACTATAGATAAATATGTTCTTTGTTGACAAGCTATCTTTTGTTTACACGTTCGTACTTTAATTTTTACCCCTTTAATGATTTTGTTCTTCTAAAATTATCACTAAATAAATAAAACCTTGCTATCTGTAAATCGAGTAGATATCCGAATGCGAATTCGAACTATTCGTTTTGCATTCGCATTCGATTATATTCGAATCCGAATTCGTATCCGGCAAAAAATGTAGATATCCGACTAAAAGTATTCGAATAGCATCCGTATCCGCGCCATTTCCATCCCTAGAGAGGTGTCGAAAAGACCATCTCTTTCTCTAGGGTGTGTGTCGAACAGACTCGTGGACAGAGCCACGTACTCCCGACTCCCCCGAGGTGCCTGGGCACGTCTGAGACTTTGGGACGCTTCACTTCCGCGACAAAAAAGACAACTTGTCACTGAAGGATATGTGTGTAAGTAGTCCGCGTGGGTCTTTTATCCTCTGCATGCAGCATATGTACTTTCCCACTAGTGATGACCTGAGTGTAGGATTTCAAATTAAAAAATCTACAAATCACCATCCAAACATCAAAATTAAACTAGAAACAACGTGTGGTGTTGCCGCCCTTGCACCTTTTTCTAGACCCCATGAATGAATAGGAGCTGTTGGGGAATTGGGCAAAAACCTTTCACCCTCGGAACGTCGAAGTTGCCGAATTCGTGAATATATTCATGAATGTGCCTCAGGGTGGAAAATTCTGTTTCATGACAAGGAAACGTTCATGAAAGATATTCTGATAAATTTCACACAATTCGCTAACCTTCTAATGTTGTGCGAAATAATAGCCGAATTGGTTTTGGTTCGCGAGTCTGCTGTCTGTTTCAGGATGATTGGAATCTGGCGAAATTCAGGAGATCAGGAACCCTCGAATTTCGGGAATCTTGAGGAGTCTCAGTTCGAGAATCTTGACAAGTGGTGATTTTCACGAATGAAGCTTCGGAAGTCAAGGGAAGACCAAGTCAAAGACGTCACCTCAAAAGTCCGGGTTTGTAGTGTGAATTAGTGGCAGGCTTGTAAATGTATAAAATTAGCCCCGCAAATCACGAGATGAAAAAGACGTTCGTGTACATGTTCACACTAGGAATATTCTTTAGATTCGAGGGTAATCTCGGAATGTAAAAGTCCCTTCGTCTCCCTATAAAAGGGGGCGCGAGGGCACGTGTAAAGGGGTTCACAACTTTTGAGACGAGTACAGACTTTCGGGGATTCCTTGTCCCCCATCTCTTCGTGACTTTCGCGTGTTTGTTTCGGAATCTTGTGTTCGGGGATTCCATCCGATTTTCGGACCCCCCAACATTGGCGCACACCGTGGTCTCAGCCGAAAAACAACTCACGATGCCTCCACAGAAGAGATCCAAGAAGAACACACCTACTGAGGCCGACCAAGAAGATCACTACACTGAAGAAGATAACGGAATCTCTCTCACTGCAGAACCTTCGCAAATTACAGACCAGGAAAGAAGAGCAAAGCTGGAAGCTCTACAGAAAGCACGAGCTGAAAAAGTGGCGCACACTCTGGAACCATTCACTGAAGAGGAAGCTGATGAAGAAGATGATCAGGCTATGGACAGAGAGCTGGAAAGAGTACAACAAAAAGTACAGCAGCTTCAGAAAGAGAAAGACAGATTCGCGAACCAGCTGGAAGCAAAAAGAAGGGCTTCGGAAAAGCTAGAAAAACTTAACCAAGCAAAAGAACAAATAGAAAGAATGCAAAGAGAAATCGAAGAAATGAAAGAACAAGAAAACAGTTCACTGTGGCATGACTCACCACATCAGAACTCTGGCCAGAACAGAAGAACCCCGAAAGAAAACTTCTTCGTGGGTAACGGAATCTCGCAGTTCGCGGATCCAGATTCACCACTCTCAATTGGGTTGCAAACTGCACCATGGCCACCAAAGTTCAAGCCAGTCTCTCTCCCGAAGTACAACGGCTATGGAAACTCTAGACAGTTCCTCATGAGATATGAATCGGCCGTGAATTCAGCAGGAGGAGATGATGTCGCACTGGCCAAATCCTTCATTATTGCTTGCGAAGGCCCAGTCCTCAACTGGTACTCTCTACTACAACCACACTCAATCTGCAGCTGGGTTGATCTCAAGACAAAGTTCATTCAAGCATTCCAAATATTCCATGAAGCAACAACACAATCATCAGATTTGTACAACTGCAAGCAGAAAGATAGAGAGCCATTACGGAACTTCGTAAGAAGGTTCATGCAACAGAGATCCCAGATTCCAGAAGCAGATGACAAAATAACGATACAAGCGCTGATCAAAGGTCTGACTCCAGGACCAACAGCCTCACATCTGACCCGAAAGGAGCCTAAAAGCATTGACGAACTCTTTCACGAACTAGAAGAATACATCAAGTCCGATGAAGATCATCGCAGAAGAGTTGCTGAGCGAAATGAAGCAAGACAAGGCAACAGAGGAACAACATGGAGACCTCACTTTCAAACCCCATGAAACATCAACAACGTGGAAAATCCTCAGTTCAATCAGGACAATAGACCGAGCACAAGAGGAGGTCTTGCATCTAGGGGAAGAGGAAGGGGAAGAGGACCCCCGAAAATTCAGAATCATGACCCAAAAGACCCATACTTCTACTGCCAATATCATGGAAGAGGCCATAGCACCGAAGCGTGCCCAGAAACCAAAAAGAACATAGCTAGAATCCAGTAAGAGAAAACCATGATGAGCATTGCCTCCACAATGCCGAACCAATTTCGCCCAAGCTTCTGGCAACCACAATTCGTGGGTCCTCAACCAAATCCAGTCACAGTGCAGCAGTTCCAGCAGTCACAGCCATCCTGGCAGCCTTCTCAGCAGTTCTATCCTCAGTCTCAGGCAATTCAAGCCATTCAGCAGCCGCAGCCAATTCAAGAAATATTGCCGCCACCGCCCGATAATTCATCAAGTCCAGAGTCGAGTTCAAGAACTCACAACCCGAAAGCATTGCCCTCTTTCGGAACTATCATGCCCATTACAGGAGGCTCAGCCATGGAGTTTGAAATCAAGAGGCAGAGAAACAACTATTTCAGATTTGTGAACACAATTATCAATGATGGTCCAGCAGCGTGGCCAGATTGGGCCAAAGTACCAATAACTTTCACCGAACAAGATTTCAAGCTCAATTCAACGAACCACAATGACGCCATGGTCATTGAGGTAAACATAGCTGGATGGGTTATAGGCAAAATTCTGGTAGACAATGGAAGTTCAGCAGACATTTTATTTATGAAAACTTTTGAGAAGATGAGCTTGAGTCAACACATGCTGCAACCACCAGAATACCCACTGTTGGGTTTCGGAGGAAAACCAATCAAGCCAGTGGGGAAGATACCTCTACCTGTATCCTTCGGAGATCTTGACAATGCCAGAACCGAAACCCTTACTTTCGACGTAATCGACATGTATCATCCATACCTCGCGATTTTCGGCAAAGGATTCATCAACAAATTCGATGTAGTCATAAGGCAGCAGTTCTTATGCATGAAGATCCCAGCACCCAAAGGGGTTATCACAGTCTTCGGTGATCAACAAGAAGCCAGAAATATTGAGAAAGGTTTCACACTAGGCCAAAACAATGTGCATCAGCTGAACTCTACTGAAGACAGGAAAGAACCCTATATTGAGGCCAAGCGAGACAAAGAAAAGATCGAGATAGCTGCTGATGGTGAAACCAAGAAAGTGTACTTAGATGACATGCCCGACAGAGCAGTCGTGATAGGGGCTCATCTTAACCCCGAAGAAGAAAAAGAGCTTGTGCAATTCTTGAACAAGAATAAAGATGTCTTCGCATGGTCAGCCAAAGACCTGCAAGGTGTCGACAGAGATATCATCAAGCATGCTCTGGAGACAGATGAAAAAATAACCCCGAAAAAGCAGAAACTCAGGAAAATGTCCGAAGAAAAAGTAAAGGCAGTAGAAGCTGAGGTGCAGAGACTTCACGATGCCAAGGTGATCAGAGAAGTCATGTATCCTGTATGGCTGGCCAATACTGTACCAGTTAAGAAGAAGAATGGAAAGTGGAGAATGTGTGTGGACTTCACAGATCTGAATAAAGCTTGCAAGAAAGATGACTTCCCCTTGGAAAGGGTGGACAAAGTTGTTGACGATGCCGCGAATAGTGAAATGTTATCACTCCTGGACATGTTCTCATGATATCATCAAATAAGGGTACGAAAGGAAGATGAGGAGAAAACAAGTTTCATAACTCCTTTCGGAACCTTTTACTTTGTTAGAATGCCAGAAGGGCTGAAAAATGCAGGATGCACCTTCTCAAGAATGATAGCAATAGTTCTCCATCCCCAGCTTCGGAGAAATATCCTAGCATATGTCGACGATATAGTCGTCAAGAGCATTCAAAGGAAAGACCACATCAGCGATTTGGCAGAAACTTTCGCAAACCTCAGAGCAGCGAATCTCAAATTGAACCCTGAAAAATGCGTCTTCGGCATTCACAAGGGAAAAGTTCTGGGATGTCTTGTTTCGACAAAAGGCATAGAAGCAAATCCTGACAAAATCAAGGCTCTAATCGAAATGCAAGATCCCGTTTCAGTGAAAGACGTGCAAAAGTTGACAGGAAGAGTTGCTGCCCTTAATAGGTTCATCCCTAGAGCTGCAGAGAGAACCTTGCCTTTCTTCCAAGTTCTCCGAAGTTCCAAGAACTTTCAGTGGTCCGAATCTCAGAAACAAGCTTTCCAAGAACTCAAAGACTATCTGTCAAACATGACTAAGTTATGCCCTCCAGAGTCAAAATCGCCATTTCTGTTGTACTTGTCTGCTTCAAATTTGGCAGTAAGCGCAGTGCTAGTGCAAGAGAAAGAAGAAGAAGCAAAGCTAAAACAAATTCCCGTATATTTTGCTTCTGAAGCTCTTTCAGGCTCTAAACTCTTCTACTTTGAATTAGAGAAGATAGCATATGCTGTTGTGATGGCTGTAAGAAAACTGAGGCATTACTTCGAAGGTCACAGAATAAGGGTTATCACGAACCAACCGCTGAATGACCTCTTCACGAACAAAGAGGCATCAACCTGAATCATCAAATGGGCTGCTGAACTCTCAGAATATACAGTTGATTTCGAGAGAAGAAGTGCAATCAAATCGCAAGTCCTGGCAGATTTTGTCGTGGACTGGACATCACCAATACATAATCCTGGCGAAGACATAGTCACACCTTGGGTAGTACATTGTGATGGGGCTTGGTGCGATAGAGGAGTTGGAATATCAGCAATCGTAACATCTCCAACAGGAATCGTGATAAGATACGCTGCTCGGCTCAATTTCGCGGATGATGTCCACTCTACGAACAACACAACTGAATATGAGGCTCTACTGCTAGCCTTGAGGAAGATGAAAGCTCTGGGTCAACAAACCTTCATCATAAAGACGGATTCTAAAGTCATTCAGGAACACATTGAGAAAGAAAGCGAAGCAAGAAACCCTGTTTTGATGAAATACCTTGAGAAGGTCAGAGAGATGGAAAGGCACTTCAGGGGCTATTCAGTCCAGTACATACCAAGAGATGACAATAACGAAGCAGACAAATTGGCGAAAGCAGTAGCCAGAAATCATACAATGCCTCCAGACGTGTTCTTCGAAATCATCAAAGAACCGTCCATCAAAGAACCAAAGCCAAAAATCGTGAACATTGTGGAGACTCGCGATTGGAGAGCCGAAATCATGGCATACTTGAGGGGTCACTATGAACCACAAGACGAATTGGAGGAAAAAAGATTAAAGCAAAGGGCAAGGGGCTATGCTGTGGTCGACGGAGAACTCTATAAGTCCAGGGTTACCGAACCTTGGTTGAGATGCATAACCTCCGAAAAAGGTCTAGAACTTCTCAAGGAAATCCATAGTGGATTCTGTGGTGCACACATAGGCACAAGAGCTCTAGCAAGCAAAGCAATAAAGCAAGGATTTTACTGGCCTTCTATGAACAATGATGCAAAGAAACTTGTTCAAGAATGTGAAGCATGTCAAAAAACAGCGAATCAGCAAAACCTGCCATCCATGCTAGTTCACCTAATTCCTCCATCATGGCCTTTGCAAAGGTGGGGAATGGATTTGGTTGGCCCATTGCCGACAGCTCAAGGAAACTGTAAGTTCGCAGCAGTAGCGGTTGACTACTTCACCAAGTGGGTGGAAGCAAAGGCATTGGCGAATATCACAGCATCAACAATCCAGAAATTCTTCTGGCAAAACATAATCTGCAGATTCGGGGTACCAAGAGAGCTGACTGTCGATAATGGGAAGCAATTCGACTGCTACTCTTTCAAGGAATACTGCAGAACTCTGGGCACTCATGCGAAGTTCTCTTGAGTTTATCACCCACAGTCCAATGGGGCTGTCGAAAGAGCAAACAGACTGATATTTTCGGGAATCAAAAAATGTTTGTATGATCAAAAGAAAGGCAAGTGGACGGATGAATTGCCGAAAGTGATCTGGTCACATAACACTACAGTGTCAAGAGCAACGGGTTTCACACCTTTTCGTCTATTGTTTGGCACCGAAGCAATGACACGAGAAGAAATAAAAAATGAGAGCATGAGAGTGCAGAAGGCAAAAGAAATCAAAGAAGTTGACATGAAGGTAGAGAAAGATATGATCGAGCCAACGATCCTCGAAGCTGCCGAAAACATCGAGAAATACCAAAAAGAAACGAAGGCATGGAAGGATAGAAAAGTGGTCAGGAAAGACATCAAGACTGGTGATCTGGTTCTGAAAAGAAATAAAAATTGGGAGAACCCTGGGAAACTCCAAGAACCGTGGGAGGGACCATACATAGCAAAGGAGACAAACATGCCTGGGGCTTTCCACTTGATAGACCAAACCGGTGAAGAGCTGCCGCATTCGTGGAATGCTGACAGCTTGAAAAGGTACTATCCTTGAGAATTTCGAAAGTAGTTAGATTTATTTTTCAGCATTTCTTTTCGTAAGTTCAAATTTCGTGAAAATGTAAAAATCTGAACCACGGATCTATAAGTGGTTTCGGGAACAAATTTTTTTTAACTTTTCGCACTTAACTTAGAATAAGGAGGACCGTACTCTTTTCCTTGCAAAGGGGGCCCTAAATCAAGGGGTAAGGTTTTTAATGAGGCGGATCCTATGTAAATACTCTCTGTGATATATATGAAATGAGTCTTCCCCCAAACCGCGTGTCTTCTGAAATTCCATCGTGAAAAAGGGAAGTTCGTGAAAGGCTCCGTGATAGCTGAAATTCCATCGTGAAAAAGGGAAGTTCGTGAAAGGCTCCGTGATAGCCGAAATTCCATCGTGAAAAAGGGAAGTTCGTGAAAGGCTCCGTGATAGCCGAAATTCCATCGTGAAAAAGGGAAGTTCGTGAAAGGCTCCGTGATAGCCGAAATTCCATCGTGAAAAAGAGAAGTTCGTGAAAGGCTCCGTCATAGCCTGAATTCCATCGTGGGAAAGAAAAATACATAAAGGGCTCCGTGACAGCCAAAATTCCATCGTGAAAGACTCCGTGATAGCCGAGATTTAAGAAGAGAAAGAAACGTTTCGAGAAAGAGGCTCCTTGATAGCCAAAGGCTCCGTGAAAGCCTAAATCCCACCGTAAAAGGGATTTCCCACCGAAAGGCCAGAGACAACAACAAGTTGTGGCCTAAATCCCACCGTAAAAGGGATTCCCACCAAAAGGCCTGAGACAACAACAAGTTGTGGCCTAAATCCCACCATAAAAGGTATTCCCACCAAAAGGCCTGAGCAACAACAAGTTGTGGCCTAGATCCCACTGTGAAGGGACGCCCTACCAAAAGTTCGGGAACAATTGAGGATTGTGACCAAGGAAGTATATACGTTTTTGTTCGGAATTTTGTGTGTGAAAAGGTGTGGAGTAAAAGTCAAAATCACATTTATGATGATTTATACGAACGTCGCCAGAAAAGTCTCCTCCCAAGGGCCAAGGGGCTCAATCATCTCAGAAAGTTAGTGTTCATAAAGGATGGTTGAAGCAACTGAGGGTTGCGATATCAACCAGGCAAGTATGCCAAGCAGACGCAAGTCCACAAAATTCGTAAAACAAATTTTGTCGACTTACACTTCAAGGAAATTATGAATCCCTGGGTTTTCACGAAATTTTTGCATGAAAATGGCAAGGTGGGGAGGGTGACGTTTTTTCTTAAAAAACGAGTTTATTGCCTTATTCCATTCAAAAATTTCAAAAGAATTAAATTACATAGCTTCCAAAGAGCTAGAACTTCAGAAAGAAAGTTCGACAATGTGGCCCGGGTTGCGACCACTGTTTTCCGCAGTATCGCTAGCATAAGCAAAGTTGTAGTCGTCAGTCTTGGGGCTAAGGGGCTCCGTCTTCACGAACGTCTGAGGACTTGAAGCTTCGGTGGCAAGAGCATAGCCATCGCGTTGAAGGAAGAACCAAGTCAGCTGAAAACTACGCATCGAAAAGTCTTGACAACATTCAAGCCAAAAATCAGAGAATTTACGCCTGGGATAAACCTCTTTGAACAATCGCCAAGCTTCACCACTGACTACTTGATTCCCACGATGATTTCGTAAAGGTATCACATCCTGCGCAGGCCCACCTTGCAGGACCTGCGCATGTTAAAGTTTACAAGACAATTGTTCAGAGAAGGGGACACAATCCACGAATTTACAAGTTTTTACAATGACATCAAAAGCGAATGTTCCAACAAGTGTAGATTCAGCCGACGACATAAACCTTCGGGGAGCTAGTTTCGCGGTCAGAGCTCGCTTCTTCCCCATCGTCTTGGCCGTCATTGCTACTGCTGCTGTCACTGCTGCCCTCATCACTCGAACCACCCTCTTCATTATTAGCATCATCGTCCTCATCAACTTCAGAAGAAGATTCTTGAACTTCAACAGCTTTACCACGAACTTCGCTCTGGATCAACTGAAGAAACACCAAAAGAGAAAAAAACTTAATAAAATCAAGATGGAAATGTTCGTGAGATGCCAAAAAACTAGCAGCGTCTGCCAGAAATTAACCTGGTCTAATTTGGCGTGAGCAATCTTTTTCGCGAACTCTTTTCCGCTTGCAAACCAGAACTCCCTTGCGAATCTGATCTTTATGACTTGAACGTCCCCGTTCGGGCGAATAATTGAGGTGCTCCCGGCGTTAGGAAAGCGCGAAAGATTCTCACAAAACTTCACGAGATCAACGCAGTCGAAATCATGGAGAAGCTTCAAGATACTTTCTACTGAAAAGGCAGCGGCGAAGTCACTAGCCCCTGAGATAACGTCAGGAAGAGCCTTGAACTCAGTTTCAATCCAGTGCATTAGATCGGAGATCTCTTCACTCTCAGGGAGGGGGCCAGGACGAACACCGAAGTTTCTCAAGGCTTTTCTGTATTCCTCGAACAAGAGTTTCAACTTTTTCTTAATTTCATCAACATCTTGTCCAGAGGCTTGGCTTCGTTCGGATAAAGCCTTCTCGAGATCTTGAATTTGTTGTTCTTTGCTACTCAGAGTCTTCGCAAGATCGGAATTCTTTGTTGAAAGCTCAGCATTGGTAACACGAAGGTCGTCAGCAACTTTGGAAGTTTTGTCACAATCCTTGAGAAGATTTTCAATCAACTTTAAGTCATCTTCGTGAGTCTTCTTCAATTTCTCAAGATCATTCTTTGAATTTTCAAGGGCATCTTCGGTGATTTTCTTGTCATCTTGGCATTTCTTCAGAGTATCGGCAAGATCAGCAATCTGTTTTTCCAAATCAATACTTGCAACCTGAGCCAAGTTAAATTCACGCTTTAACTTCTTAGACTCGCTGGAAAGTTTCTTAATAATTTCATCCTTCTCTTGCAAACGCTCAACAGTAACTTTCCCGACGATCGACGCTTTTAAATCATAGGTCTTGCGAAAACTTGCAAGCTCAGATGATGAAAGCTTGCGAACAGCCTCTTCAAAACCTGCGAAAATCATAACAACAAGTCACATAAAAGAAACAAGAAAAAACAGAAAGATATAGGAAATTAAAAGCAGAAAAAAAGAAAGAAGAAAATAGTGTGCAAACCTTTTCTGTCAAGTGCCTCTAGAGGAGCCTGGGTAGCGCGGTCAGAAATCGTGGAAGATTTCTTCAAGGAAGAGGAAGGTTGCTTTTCCAAATCACAAACTGCCTTGCTAGACAATTGAAGCGTCTTCGTTGGAGCATCTCCTCCTGTGTCATCCATGAATTTAGGCGATTTCCATAGCAAGGAAAGCTTAGAAGCACCACCATCCGCAACAGCCGTTTCACAGCCAACACTTAAGAGTTCTCCCCTAAAAGACGTACCGAAACTCTCATTGAAGGAAGCAACTCAAGGAGAGGGGTCTTGGCCCTCGGGAAGTTCTTCACGTGTCTCAACCAGAGCTAGGTTTTCAACAGGATCATCACTTCTTTGTACAGTCCTCTCCAAGTCCTCAGTAAATTCGGGAGAAGCTCTATCTTTAAGGGCAGAGGCTTGGGAGGCATCACCCTCAACATCAGCAGCAGCAACAGAATTAGTGTGAGCCATCTGAACTTCGAGGACATCATCTGAAAAAGTTTCAACATCGACAAGTTCATTTTCAGAACATGGGGAATAATTGCGACGAACATTGAATCTCAAGTCACACCATAGGCAAGAAGAGAAACCTTTGGGATGAGGTTCGTCAATCATTTCATCATCTGAGAAGGCTGAAGGAACACGCTGAACGGTGGCAGTAGTAATCTTCTTAACAGCCTTCTTAGATTTCTTCTGTCCCAGCTGAGCAAGACTCGAAGCTGCCTGGACCTCAGCGTCGGAAACACTATCAGAAGCCTTGCGCTTCCTCTTACTGGACTCCAGGGACTTAGTCCTTTCAGGACGAATAGTGGAAGAAGAAATGTTGCCAGCTTCGTTCATTCCTTTCCTTTTCTTCGAAGATTTCCTCCTTGGAGCTTTGGGCGGAGCAGCTGAGCAGGTAGCCACGGCAACAGCCGGAACTTTCTTGTTAATGCCTGGAGGGCAGGAGCGGAGTGC